>CAWUFW010005766.1:0-1274295 GCA_963921515.1 Calotriton arnoldi
GAAAATCAATATGTCCATCATCCCCTTGTGTTTGCTTTGTTCGCCCTAAGTTGGCAGGGTATGCCCAGACGTGGGTCCCTTGCTCACTTTGCCACTGGATTCAAGCTAGCCTGGCTGATGAAGGGTGTTACCCAGAAACCGGTCCCAGGATGCTTGATTCCGGTTCAGGGAAGACCTGGCTTGGCAGTTCGGGCTGGACTGTTCCCATGAGGCACAGGGTCAAGACTGATTTGCATATAGCTGGGTCTGAACTGAGGTGGCAAAGTGAGCTAAAGAATGATGATGGATTCAACCCAGATCTGTGACTGGGGGTGAGTGTCTGAAAAGTTTCAGCACTCCGTCCATCATCTCCTTGTGTTTGCTTTGTTCGCCCTAAGTTGGCAGGGTATGCCCAGACGTGGGTCCCTTGCTCACTTTGCCACTGGATTCAAGTTAGCCTGGCTGATGAAGGGTGTTACCCAGAAACCAGTCCCAGGATGCTTGTTTCCGGTTCAGGGAAGACCTGGCTTGGCAGTTTGGGCTGGACTGTTCCCATGAGGCACAGGGTCAAGATTTATTTGCATATAGCTGGGTCTGAACTGAGGTGGCAAAGTGAGCTAAATAATGATGATGGATTCAACCCAGATCTGTGACTGGGGGTGAGTGTCTGAAAAGTTTCAGCACTCCGTCCATCATCTCCTTGTGTTTGCGTTGTTTGCCCTAAGTTGGCAGGGTATGCCCAGACGTGGTTCCCTTGCTCACTTTGCCACTGGATTCAAGCTAGCCTGGCTGATGAAAAGTGTTACCCAGAAACCGGTCCCAGGATGCTTGTTTCCGGTTCAGGGAAGACCTGGCTTGGCAGTTCGGGCTGGACTTTTCCCATGAGGCACAGGGTCAAGACTGATTTGCATATAGCTGGGTCTGAACTGAGGTGGCAAAGTGAGCTAAAGAATGATGATGGATTCAACCCAGATCTGTGACTGGGGGTGAGTGTCTGAAACGTTTCAGCACTCCGTCCATCATCTCCTTGTGTTTGCGTTGTTTGCCCTAAGTTGGCAGGGTATGCCCAGACGTGGTTCCCTTGCTCACTTTGCCACTGGATTCAAGCTAGCCTGGCTGATGAAAAGTGTTACCCAGAAACCGGTCCCAGGATGCTTGTTTCCGGTTCAGGGAAGACCTGGCTTGGCAGTTCGGGCTGGACTGTTCCCATGAGGCACAGGGTTAAGACTGATTTGCATATAGCTGGGTCTGAACTGAGGTGGCAAAGTGAGCTAAATAATGATGATGGATTCAACCCAGATCTGTGACTGGGGGTGAGTGTCTGAAAAGTTTCAGCTCTCCGTCCATCATCTCCTTGTGTTTGCTTTGTTCGCCCTAAGTTGGCAGGGTATGCCCAGACGTGGGTCCCTTGCTCACTTTGCCACTGGATTCAAGCTAGCCTGGCTGATGAAGGGTGTTACCCAGAAACCGGTCCCAGGATGCTTGTTTCCAGTTCAGGGAAGACCTGGCTTGGCAGTTCGGGCTGGACTGTTCCCATGAGGCACAGGGTCAAGACTGATTTGAATATAGCTGGGTCTGAACTGAGGTGGCAAATTGAGCAGAAGAATGATGTTGGATTCAACCCAGATCTGTGACTGGGGGTGAGTGTCTGAAAAGTTTCAGCACTCCGTCCATCATCTCCTTGTGTTTGCTTTGTTCGCCCTACGTTGGCAGGGTATGCCCAGACGTGGGTCCCTTAGTCACTTTGCCACTGGATTCAAGCTAGCCTGGCTGATGAAGGGTGTTACCCAGAAACCGGTCCCAGGATGCTTGTTTCCAGTTCAGGGAAGACCTGGCTTGGCAGTTCGGGCTGGACTGTTCCCATGAGGCACAGGGTCAAGACTGATTTGCATATAGCTGTGTCTGAACTGAGGTGGCAAAGTGAGCTAAAGAATGATGATGGATTCAACCCAGATCTGTGACTGGGGGTGAGTGTCTGAAAAGTTTCAGCACTCCGTCCATCATCTCCTTGTGTTTGCTAACATCTATATGTCATCATCATTATCAGAGCTACTATTGTTATTGAGATTACTGGTATTAAGATCTTCTCTAATAGACTACTCCCTAAAGTGGAAAACCAACTACCTATAGCGGAAATACTTTTACTAAGTCTTTCCCAGACACCGTCAACCTCCAGTTGGGTCAAATCATCATGAATCTTTGAAATATTCTTAATATATCCCTCAATACCTTTACTTTTGTCTGGGATATATGTATAGCAATGTTGGACTTTCAACATGCCACAGACTCCACCCACTTTTGCCAATAATATATCAAGGGCAAGTCGATTTTGCAAAACCATAGATCTAATTGCAACCATTTCGGTATTAATCATTAAAAATAATCCAGCAGTATCTGTTGATAGATGATCAACTATTGTTGACAATTTTCTTATTTTATGTGAATTCAACATGACTCCAACTGTTGGTATCAGTGCACCAAATATATCACCTACTATTTCTGAAAAACTTGTTCTTTTACTCTGTTTTAGTCCTTGACTTATTATATCCATTTCATTGTTCTTAGTAATGTGGTACACTTTTGGAAATACTATTCCAAAATAACAACTACCATACCATCGTGTTGGCAACCTATAATAGGCATTTTTACCACACACATAATATATTCCCGGAAAAACAGGATCAGTTCCACCTTTTAGTCCCCATCCCCCATAATTAGGAAGGTGTGTTCACATTCACTAGAACCAATGAAAACGTTGTTATAGTCAGTTGTTAGTCAATGCAGACAGAATTTTCCCAACTTTGATAAGTCTAGAGACATTGCAGCATGAGTTTCGCCTTTCTTATAGTCCCCCTCCTTATTTGTCCATGGAGGTACATGTGACTTCTGTTCAACAGACTGCTTTTGAAAATCCTGTCTTCTTTCTTCTACTAAATTTAGAAAATCTTTTTCCTCATCACGCAATATACAAGTTAAACTATTCTTATGAGCATATGTTATGTCTATTGGGTTTGTTATTAAGAAGAACTCGCCCATAAATTCTGCATCTTGAGCACTAAGCACTGGGTTCAGGTTTCTTCGAATAGGAATCTCTAAAGATACTAAATCCATATTTGAATAATAATACTGCAATTTGCCTGTTATATAGAACAAACTGGACATAACACTACATGACACACCATATGTTAAAGGAAGATGGTGATATGTCACCCCTCTGAAACAGACGAAGGTAACTTCATGCAAACATAACAATCACTCACATCCATGGTATCTACGTATTCATAAAGAAGTTTAGTAAATACATTTAATGATGGATCACTATTTGATTTGTCATGATGATACATGCTCTCATCCATTTGCTCTATATTTGTAGTAGTCGTCCTTTTAGTAACTGCACTTACTCGATCACTTGTATTAGTGTTATTTCTGTTATTAGTCACCATTAAAACAGGTATCACAATTGTTAGCAATAACCACATTAGCATTAGTATAAAAATACTGCACAAACAACATTTAACACATCTTCGTTTTAAACTAGATTTCGGATGTTCAGTCACTTTTGTTTCTGCCATTTTTAGTATTAAAAATTTGATCAATATCTAAATTATTTCTTCTAAATTCTAAATTTTATTCTAAAAAATAAAAATATATATATAGAAAAATCTTTGTGTGATCCCACACTTCAACAGCTTTTCATTTTTGATCCCCTTTCGTCTTTATTTTCTTTTCTTCTTCTGTTTTTTTTTATTCTCTTCTTCACTTTGTTTGTCAATTTACACCTTTTATGTCAAAGTCTTTTCTTTTAAGGTGGTCTTAATTCGCTTTCATCACTTCTTTCATTTGTGACACTTTCTTGTTCTTCGTTTAGATCAAGATTCTCAAAATCCTCAAGGATGATGTACGTCCATTCAGGAGCTTTATATTGTTTGTTCGGAACTTTTAGTCTTTTTGATCTTCGTAAAGATTTTCTTCTTGGTTGTTCTCGCTCAGTTTGACTCGATACTTCATTTACTTGTTCTTGTTCTTTCTCTGTTCTTCTTCTTAGAATATATCTTAGTCCTTTTACTCCACTTGACCAGTGATCACCTTTTCTGACCCTCTTGGTTTGTACTGCCTTTTCACCTTCTTCGCCTATTTCTAGTGTTCTTTTATTTTCCTTTTCTTTTAGCTGAGCTTGTTCTGGACCTTCTACTTTTTGTCTTTCTGTTGATTGAATTTCTTCTTGATCTTTCAGTCCTTTTTCTAACTCTAATTGAGCTTGATCTGAATTTCCTGCTGCAGATTCTTCTGTTGACTGAATTTGTTCTGAACCTGTCTGTCTCTCATTTTCTTCTTCTGATTGAGCTTGATCTGGATTTTCTGTTTCAATTTGTTCTGGTCTTTCAATCTCTTGCTCTTCTTCGGCCTCTACAGCAGTCTCTTGAGACCCAGTATCTGGTGCCCACTCTACTTGACTTGTACTTGGTTGTTCATCATCGATGTATTCTTCAGAGTCTGTTTCTCTGATTTCTTCGACTTCACAACTTTCAGCTTCTGGTTCTTCTCTTTGCTCCACCAGTTGCTGCTCTTGTCGTTCAAGTGTATTTGGGACTCTTTGTGTATGACTGGCATGAATCCAGTTTGGCAAGCCAAAACACTTCACTGCTGTAGTGGTGACCAATATAATTTGATGTGGTCCTTTCCACCTGGGTTCTAAACACGATTTTCTTGTGTGCTTCTTTATCATAACCCAGTCTCCTGGACACAAATCATGAGCTTGATTCGGCTGTGCTGTGGTTGCATCTTCTCCAACCTGGTGAGACACAGAACGTACCAGATCAGCTAGTCCTTTACAATAGTCCAATATTAGATCATCAGTTATATTTATCAGTTTGTTTCCAGGTACAAATGCTTGTCTCATTGCTCTTCCCATGAGAATTTCATGAGGGCTAAATCCCGTTCTTCTGTCAGGGATGCTTCTAAGACTCATCAATACAAGGGGCAAAGCATCAGGCCATTTCAGTGAAGTGGATGCACACACCTTTCCTAACCTGGATTTTATTGTGCCGTTGAGCTGCTCAACCACTCCAGAAGCCTCTGGTCGATAGGCACAATGTAGTTTCTGCTCAACTTTGAGAGCTGTACAAATTAATCGAATTATCTCATTATTAAAATGAGGTCCTCTATCAGATTCCAAAGTGACTGGAAACCCAAATCTTGGAATGAGCTCCCTCAACAGTAGTTTGGCAACTGTGAGGCTGTCATTCCTTCTCGTTGGTTAGGCATCCACCCATCGAGAAAACAGACACACAATGACAAGGACGTACTTCAAACCATTGCACGACGACAGTTCTATAAAATCAAGTTGCAGTCTTGTAAATGGTCCCTCTGCCTTTCCAATTTTTCCCCAACTGACAACTGTTTTCTACCTGGGTTTTGTTGTTGGCATGTCAAACATCGTTGGCAGAGACTCTCTGCAATGAGTCTAAACTTAGGATTGTACCATGTCTGACTGAAGTGCCTAATCTTTTCTTTTTCTTTTTTTTTTATTAATCCATGATGGTTACAATACATTACAATACATTAATACAATGGTTTAAAATTCCCACAAGCAATAAGAGATCCTTAAAACATTTATACAAAAGTTACAAATAAATGCATTAAAGTGCAGGTACATGAACCGTTACTTAAAACCTCATTCATCCATAAAAGACACCACCGACCCCCATATCTCCATGCCCAGTTTCTTTTTTCGAATACCTTTAAATTCATATAAACTATATTCAATATTAAACATAGAGAGAAATCGGGCCCTCCATAATTCAAAAGTTGGTGCCTCTTTCTGAAGCCACATTGAAGCAATGCATAGTCTCGCCACAGCTGTAGCGAGAAAAATCAGGTACCTATATTTATGAGCCAGTTGATCCGATCCCTCTCTCTCAGCTACCCCCAGCAATACCTGCGTAGATGATAAATTAATTGGACCATCCAAAAGTTCCGCTAAAAATTTCTCTATATGTCCAAACAAATTCATAAGATACCTACATGTGAAAAATATATGTACAATATCTGCTTGTTCTGTTCCACAGCGAAAACATTTCCCATCATTTGAACCACCCCATTTAGACAATTAAGCTGGGGTATAATAAAGATTAAACACAGTCTTATAGTGTTGCGCACGGAGATTGGCAGATATTAACAATCTCCCCGCCAACTCAATGGAGGTTTCTACCCGTGTACCAACACAGCCAAGCCTATTATCCCATTTTATATTAAGGTTCTCTAAATCATCACCCTTGGTTTCTAACAGTAAATTATACAATATCCCAATACGTGCGTTCTTCCTCACAGCTTCAATTATAGGGTTTCTGGCCATATTCCACCGATGTTTTCCCAAATAGTCACGCACCTGTAAATATTAAAAAATTCAAACCTATTAAGATGAAATTTATCTGTTGACATTTCAAAGGACATTAATCCCCCATTGGCAAATAGATCTCCAATAACATTAATCCCCTTAGTCCGCCATCTATCTATAATCCTATCCCAAAATATCGGTGGAAGAAGTGTCGTAGCTGTGAGGGGGGTATACTGAGATATCCTCTCTACTCCATAGTACTTTCGCACCGCTTTCCAAACTTTATAGGCGGTATATAAAACCTTAAACCTGGTTTTCTTATAATAGCTTGGCTCTATATTAATAAGCAATCGACTTTTAGCATCACTGCCCAATAACATTTGATAAATCCCCTGTTAATAAAATATTCATATGCTGCAATATACATGCATAATGATATAAAATAAAATCAGGAACGACCCAACCACCTTTCTCCCGTGGAAGGGTCATATAGCGCATAGCTCTACGGGGTTTTCCCTGGGCCCATAAAAACCTAGCACAAATTGATTGTAATAAAGCCAATTGGGGGCGTGGGATTTCTATTGGTACAGATCTAAAAAAATATAAAATTTTCGGTAATATCAACATTTTAAGGACATTACAGCGTCCCACAAGTGAAAGATGTAAACACTCACACCGATCCAATTGATTTCGGACATTATTTAAAATGTAACTCCAATTAACCTCAACCAATGTTTTTAAACATGTCCTCAACTTGACCCCTAGATATGTTACCTCATTCAAAACTCGCTGGTCATCAATTGTAGGAATGTTTAAACATAAAATTTGTGTCTTTACCACGTTGAGTTTGTATCCTGATACAGCCCCAAACTCTACCGCCAGCTGTTCTATTTCTGAGATGGCAGTGATAGGATTTGGAGTTACCACTGCCACATCATCTGCGTATGCAAACACACGAAAGTGTTCCTGCCTCAATATGACCGATTCTATCCCTGCACTCTGTTCTAACATTTTTAAAAACGGATCTATATACAATGAGAACAACAAGGGGAGCAGGGACATCCTTGCCTTGTTCCCCGCGAGATGTAAATAGGGCTTGATTCCAGGCCCATAATACTGATTTTAGCTGATGGACGCCGATATAAAACTTGTATAGCAGTAATAAAATTCTGTTTAAAACCAATACCACGCAATAAAGCCCATAAAAAGTCCCAAGCAACCCGGTCAAATGCCTTTTCGGCATCTAATAATATCAAGCTAAATTCACTCCCCGTGGTGTTAGCTATGTCAAGCAAGGTTACAACCCTATTAATATGATTCGTTGTTCCCCTTTCGGGGATAAACCCATGTTGCCGTAAAGACACCAACAGGGTTATTACTTCAGCCAACCGAGTTGCCAAAATTTGGGCAAAAATGTTGCCATCTGCGTTTAAAAGCGATATAGGCCGATATGAGCCAGGTTGATCAGCAGGTTTATCTTTTTTTTAAAACAATAATACTAGCCTCATCCCAACTTAGGGGGCCACTCCTGCTTGAGCCTGTTGAAAGGTAGTTAACATATCCATCTTTATTATTCCCCAAAAGTTTTATAAACTTCCAATGGGAGTTTATCCGGCCCTGTCGCTTTGCCCAAGGCTAGGCTATTGACAGCTCTTTCTTTTTCCTCCATAGTAATAGGAGCTTCTAGTAAGTCTGCATCCTGCGTGTTCAGTTTAGTGCAATAGTTCTGTAGCAGAGATTCCGCAGCGCGTAGATCATAAGCCTCCCCGGTATAGAGTGTCTCATAAAAGTCATGGATCACCTTTAAAATCCCAACATCAGATTCTACTATATTGCCACTAGAGTCAACCATTGAGCTGATCCTTTGAGCTGCTTCTTTAGATCTCAGTCTTTGAGCCAGGCAGCGTCCAGTTGCCTCCCCATATTCATAATTTAGATTTTTATTAATAGATTGTTTCTTTGCTATCTCTTTGCTCCAATACAGATTGATTTTAGCTTTACCCCGAGCTACTTCCGTTTGTAAAGCTGTAATCTCCTGGCCCAGATGTATACCCTGCATGAGTTTTTCTTCCGCTACCCTAAGACAGGCATATAATTCCTGAAGTATCAATCGCATTTGTTTCTGCTTATATATGCCGAAACTAAGAGTCTCCCCCCTAAAACCAGCTTTAAAAGTGTCCCACACACACCCCGTCCCTGTTGAATTGCGGTTTATGGCAAAAAATTGCTCAATCCAAATCTGCATATATGTAACATAATTTTCATCCAATAGTAACTTCCTATCGAATGAAAATGATCGATGAAGTGCCTAATCATGGCATCCCTCCCAATGTGTGTAGCTCCATGATATACTCTAGCCATTTGTGATAACAGACTATCTGGCATTATTGGTCTACCATCTGGACATACCCATACCTCATCATTTGCTCTTCTTGTGCATCCTGATTTAATCCAAAGTTCCTTTTCTTTTGGTTCTGCCTCATCCTGTAACTGTCTAACTTCATCCCATGTTTCAAAAGCAGAGAAAAACATTAGTTGGTAATTGGTAGCTTCTTTTTCCAACCCTCTGTTCAAAGACATTGTATTTCGAGCACAAAATTGGGCAACTTGGTCAGCATATTTGTTGCCTTGTGTCACATAATCATTTCCTGACTTATGTGCGGCACACTTGACCACTGCAATTTCTTTTGGCAATTGTAGTGCTTCCAATAGTTCTTTGACATTTTTACTGTTTCTGATAGGAGAACCTGAAGAAGTCAGAAATCCCCTTTGCATCCATAATTGGCCAAAGTCATGCACAACCCCAAAACCATATTGACTATCTGTGAATATGGTTACTCTCAATTTCTTCCCAATTTTACATGCTTTTGTTAAAGCTACCAATTCGGCTATTTGTGCAGACTTGACTCCTCTTAGACAGGATGCTTCTATAATAGCAGATACAGTACATACAGCATAGGCAGAACTCAGTTCTCCATTTTGTTTTCGCAAGCATGATCCATCAACAAACAATACATAATCTGATTCTCCCAATGGAACATCAAAGATGTCCGGTCTGGGCTTTGTACACATCTCTGTCAGGTCCAAACAATCATGATCAACCTCCTCTTTTATTTCTTCACAGTATGGGTCCGGCAACAAGGTTGCTGGATTCACTGTGGTGCATCTTATCACACTTATATTTTCAGCACCCAGGATTACTCTTTCATACTTAGTCAGCCGACTAGGGGTCAAGTGCTGAGTACGAGTCCTTGTTAAACGGATCTCGACAGAATGTGGTACATATACTTTTAATGGATGTCCCATTACAATAGATTCACTCTGCTCCAGACTCACACAAGTAGCAGCTACTGCTTTTAAGCAGCCAGGCAATGCTGCGGCCACTGAATCTAGAGTGGCAGAAAAATATGCCACTGGACGTCGTGTCAATCCATGTCTCTGTGTTAATACTGAAAGTGCACATCCTTCTCTCTCGCAACAGAACAAAGCAAATTCTTTCGTATAGTCAGGCATTCCAAATGCTGGTGCTCGACACAAACAATCCCTCAGTTTTATGAATGCATCTTTACTTTCATCATCACATTCAATCAGATCTGTCACATCCCTTCCTGTAAATTTTAGCAAAGGCTTTGAAAGCAATGAAAATCCACTGATCCTTTGACGACAATATCCAATCACTCCCAAAAACATTCGTACTTCTTTTCTTAGTCTTAGGCAGACTCATTTGTCGAATCACTTTTATTCTCTCTGGTGTCACTTTTCTGACTCCCTTTTCTATCTTGTGTCCCAAATATTGAACTTCTTGTTGGCAAAACTGTAATTTTTCTGGTGACACTTTGGAGTCGATTCCGATTCGGGCCGGAAAACGTACCGACCGACTCGGTTCGGGAATATATTCCGACCGACACGTACCGGTGCTGCCCGACCCGCCTAGTACGATGAAATGCGTGCAAATTACGACCGACTCGTACGGAACACAAGCCGAACGACCGAACCGCGCGGAAAACAGCTATCCGGCCTGAAAACCACGCGAATCGAACCGACCGACAAGCACCAGGAATGAACCCGAACGAAACGAACCCGCGAACTCCGACCCGCGCAGTACGATGCAATGCGTGGAAAACACGACCGAGTTGCACGGAGTCCAAGCCGTATGACCGGCACGCATACAAAACAGCGAGCCGAAGCAACCCAATACTCCGCGACCGACGCGTACGCCGCACATGAAACACAGCACAAACACAGCGTGAACGACTCGCAGAAGCTCGCACGAGACAACTGCAGCGTCCGACTCGGTCAGAATAACGTCTCCTACATGCACAAAAAGTACAAAGGAAAAAATACAAAAAAAGGGCCAAACAAGCAATTACAAAGCCAATAAATACTGGGGGAAACAGGGAACAAAGACACACCCACAACTCCACCCATATAAAGGCCACAAATCCCTACCATGATCCTTTGCAAATTCAACTGACCTGCCAGCACAGAACACCATCAGACAGCAACCACAGACACACTCACAACTCATCCATCACACAAGCCACACACCATCAGCACCCTAACAAATAGCACCCTCACATACACCCAGCAAAACCTACACTCACACACCCTCACCTGCACACCCACACACACATCAATCACCACCACCACCCATCACCATGCCCCCAAAGAAGAATCCAAAGTTCCTAGACAGTGAATTGGAAGTCCTGGTAGATGAGATCCTCAGGATAGAGCCACAGCTGTTTGGTACATTGGTCCAACAGACCCCCATGTCGCAGAAAACCAAGATGTGGGAGAGGATCGTCGACAGGGTGAACGCACAATCACCATGTCTGCGCACAAAGGAAGACATCCAGAACAGGTGGTATGACGTGCGCAGGAGGGTCAAGGACCTACTAAAGAAGAATTACACCTTGAGCCAACACACCGGCAGTGGCCCTCCTGCCAAACCAGTATACCTCAGGCCCTGGGAGGAGAAGGTGCGGGCCATCCTACCACCAGTGAGCGTATATGGACTATCAAACATCCCAGAGCCTGGTGAGTACACAACCAATATACCTAATATCGTGTGACAATACACACACATCACTGTCAAGGGGATAGTCAAACTATGCACCCTTAGCAAATTTACAGCAACCAAAACAGAATCATCCCAAGATGTCAGTCAGATAAACACAATACATGCCATTTCATAGTGATATGGAACTGGGTCATGACATGTACAAACCCAACTACAAATAGAGCTAGGCAGTAGCACAAACCTAACCAACAAACACAGTCAGATATGTAGCCACCACTAGAACACCACCTCACAGGGAAGCTCACTGAAAGGAAGGAATTCTGTGTATGCTGGTCAAGTCAGTGTAACCAATAGCATGATGGGAGTTGTAGTCAGAGATATTGCTCAGCCTCACAATTCGCCCATCAACACCACTCTGAACCATGCTCACATCACAGGGAGTGGAAAACAACTGACAAGATGGCTGACACTGGCTACTGCTGTGGGGAGAACAAGGCCCTGCTGTGAACTGGGCACCAACAAACAACAGGACCACACTGTCAGCCATCTTGCCATTGCTGTCACACTCACACACAGTGAAGTCCACTCAAAAGGAAGGAAGTATGGGCATGCTGGGAAGGGGGTGTAGGCAATAGCATGATGGGAGTGGTAGTCACAGATATTGCTCACCCTCACAATTGGCCCATCAACACCACTCTGAAACATGCTCACATCACAGGGAGTGGAAAACAACTGACAAGATGGCTGACACTGGCTACTGCTGTGGGAAGCACAAGGCCCTGCTGGGAACTGGGCACCAACCAACAGCAGGACTCCACTGACTGACATCCTGAAAGCAAACTTGCACTCCCTGCAATGGAAGCACGTTCCATGGTGGGATATCTGGCTGGGTGGGAAGGAGGACTGACAGCTCTGACCATAGTTACCAGCAGCTTTCCTCACACACACCCTTAACACAAACCACACACAACTCACCTGGGAGAATGCATTGCCTCACACTCTAATTAAATATCCCACAACGAACCACCACCCTGGGTAATGCTGTGTGAAGCACAGGGACACTTTTGGGACTTGTAGCCAAACCAACGCCAGGACAACACTGTCAGCCATCCTGTCAGCACAGGCACACTACCCCACAGGGAAGCAGAGTCAAAAGGAAGAAAGTATGGGCATGCTGGGAAGGCGGGTGTAGGCAATAGCATGATGGGAGTGGTAGTCACAGCTCAACATCCCCCACCCACATGGCCCAGCAAGCTCACACTGAAGCATGCACACCTCACAGGGAGTGAAAAGCCACTTCAAAGATGTCTGACACTGGTGCTCTGTTGTGGGGAGCACAAGGCCCTGCTGGGAACTGGGCACCAACAAACAACAGGACACCACTGTCAGCAATCTTGCCATTGCTGTCACACTCGTACACAGTGAAGTCCACTCAAAGGGGAGGAAGTCTGGGCATGCTGGGAAGGGGGTGTAGGCAATAGCATGATGGGAGTGGTAGTCACAGCTCAACATCCCCCACCCACATGGCCCAGCAAGCTCACACTGAAGCATGCACACCAACCAGGGAGTGAAAAGCCACTTCAAAGATGTCTGACAATGGTGCTCTGTTGTAGGGAGCACAAGGCCATGCTGGGAACTGGGCACCAACCAACAGCAGGACACCACTGACTGACATCCTCAGAGACAACCTGAACCCACTGCAAGGGTGGTATGCTTCATGGTGGGATAACTGGGCTGGGGGGAGAAGGAGGGCCGGATGTCCACCAAATACAACCAATGCTGTCCATGTACACACCTCAACATTCACATTGAAATGCTTCAAGTTTGCAGGACAATGTGCCACACCAATATCAACCCCTGACTGTGACAACTTAGGACAATGCAATGTACAGGCCTGCATCCAGAGGTACAGTCATAACTGTCAGGTGTGTGAACCATTGATGCCTGCAGAAACATAACATACATTGTGTGTGTCTCCCAAAACAGGTGATGATGGGGACACAGCAGCAGACAATGAGGAGTCCCTGTCCCAGGCTCCGGGGGACACTGAGCTCACTGGTGTGGAACAGCCTCTGCCCACCTCGGATGGCAAAGACCTACCTGGCCCCTCCGGTGTGAGTCATCATGCAGCACCAGCAGGACCACCATCTGCACCCCCTGCACCCACCCCTCCAACAACTGCCAACACACAGACCACCCCCGCCGACACTGACAGACCAAGGACCAACAATAACAACAGCACAGTGACCCCGGACCAACGTGGAGCAACGGACAACAACACCAGTGACAACCCCCAAGGGGGCCTAGGGTCACCTGTGCGTGCCACTGCAGGTTCCGCACGTGTCGCCAGGGGTGGTGGGAGGGGTGGTAGACATAGGTCGCGGTTTGCAGAGGGGTCTGGACTGCATGATGACCCACAACTGGCACTCATTGCTGATGCGTACCAGAATAGCACTAGAGAGGTCAGACAGGTAGTGGGGATCCTCAAGGACATTCAACAACAGCAGGCTGCCCATCATGCCTGCTTGGACTCACATATGTCACGTGTGGACTCACACATGTCATGTGTGGACTCACACATGTCACGTGTGGACTCACACATGTCCCGTATGGAGACACACATGTCCCGTGTGGAGACACACATGGCTGGCATGGAGTCCAAGTGGGACACATTGCAAGAACTGACAGCGGTGCATAGGGACATATTGACATGCCTCCGCCAGTTTAGCACCAACATGGCCACACCTCCCTGTGTGCCCACAACATCTGGTGCCGCAACAACTGCAACTTCCACAGGGAGGGAGGATGACTCTGGCGGAGAGTCCCCTGCACCGCAGCAGCCTGCACTCGAGGGTCCCCAGCCAAAGAAGAAGGGTCGTCCGAGGAAGGACAACTGAGAGGCCGATGGCCATGTACATCCCCCAGGAACCCAACACCTGTTCTGGAAATCCACCTTTGTGTGCAAACTGTTCACCCTGTCGCATGCAACCCAACTCTCTCACATGACATGGGGAGTTTAAGTTGGACCAATGTATCAGATGACTGTTGACTTTACTCAGGACATTTCTGCTACCAAGACTTCCAACTCATCTGGGAACTTTGGATTACAATCCCAATGTACAGCACCCACCATCCTGTGCACTATCCTCACACATGTATGTAAATAAACTCACTAATACACCATATTTGCCTCTTTTGTGATTCCAACGTGGTTTCTGTCATGGAGATGATGAGCTGCTAAATGACACTGTGCATGCTAACTGCTACATCAAGTACAACACCGTCATGTGAGTCATGGCGACGTGACACATATGAGGGAGACACACCACTAGGGCTACACAACACATACACACCAGGGCCATCTGACTCATCGCCTACACTGATGTTGCCAGGAAATACAGTGCAATGCACAGACACCACACCTACTCACAGTCTGTGTTAACTAGCCCACTGGTGCAGTAAGCAAATGTCAGTCAGATGTGTGACCACAGACAACGCACATCCCAAAGTGAAGCACAGGTTTATTACACATTTGCAACATGTTGTTTCCACTACAGATGCAAGGTAATCCCACGTGGCAGTGGCCACACAGTCAACAAGTGTAGAAGAAAGGAAGTCCAGGGGTGTGGGGCACATCACCTGTAGGGAAATGACAGCTCCACCCTGGAAGTTGAATCACTGTGTCGGGGGATCATAGTTGACCAAACAACTCAGAAAGTACCCTGTGAAGGACAGAAATGACACACAGTCAAAAGCACTGAAGAACAGGACAGAACTGCAATACTCATGCCCAATACATGTCACAAGATACCTACACAAAACCAAGTTAGCATGTCAACACTGCTGTGGAGTACAGACTACCTGTAAGGACACATCGCTGCACTCATACAGTCAAGTAGCACATGGACACACTCAAACAGCACCAGAGCACCACCAACACATATCACGCAAACTCACATCATTGACATGACATCTCCGGATACTCACATTCAGCTGAAGAAGTTGGTGATGAGCTGTGTGCGGACATCACCCTCATCATCATCACCATCACTGGCATCGTGGCCCAGGCCAGGATCCTCCACAGCTGGCGGATGTTGGTCATCGTCATCCAGGATGAGAGGCAACTCCTTCCGCACTGCCAGGTTGTGTAGCATGCAGCAGACGATGACAATCTTGCACACCTTTGCTGGGGCATATGGGAGGGCCCCTCCTGTCTTGTCCAGGCAGCGGAAGCGGCTCTTCAGGAGACCAAATGTCCGCTCAATCACTCTCCTGGTCCGACCATGTGCCTCATTGTAGCGCATCTGGGCTGGTGTCACAGGGTTCCTGAGGGGCGTCAGCAACCACGGCATGTTGGGGTATCCGGAGTCACCTACATACAGACAATTGCACATTAGCTGAGTTGGAAAAGAGGGTGGAATACTACATTGCAGAACACACACAATGGTACAAAGTCAGTACACACCGACAAGCCAGGCACGCTGGTTCCGCATCTGTGACATCATCCTCGGGATGCGACTAATCCTCATCATGTAGGCATCGTGTGCAGAACCGGGGAAACGGGCACACACGTGCGAGATGCTCATATCTGCAAGACATACCACCAGTGCATTGACCGAATGGTAATGTTTGCGGTTCCTGTATGCCTGCTCATGTGCCTGTGGTGGTACCAAAGCCACATGTGTCCCATCAATGGAGCCAATGACATGCGGCATCCTCCCCAGGGCATAGAAGTCACTCTTCACATCAGTGAGTTGTTGAAGTTTAGGGAAATAGATGTACTGGTTCAGGTATCTCAACATAGCCTCCAAAACATCACGGAGCACACGGCTGAACATGGTCTGTGACATCCCACCAGCAGATGCCACAGTGTGTTGAAAGGTACCGGTGGCAAAGAAGTGTAGGGCTGCCATCACCTTCACCTTGGGGGTCAGCGCTGTAGGGTATGTCCGGCCAGGTTGCAAATGTGGGGCCAACCGCACCGTCAATTCCTCAATCAGTGGCCTGGTGAAGCGGTACCGTCGGATGCAGTCCCGTTCAACCATCGTTGCAAGGTCAGGGAATGGTCGATGGACAGCTGGTGCCCTGCAGTGCATAGGTGAAGAAAGAAAGATTGTCAGTCACCCCACATATGTGGCATAGACCAGACTCAATATCACATGATACATCATTACGAGACACAAGTACATGATGTGTGTGCCGTTCCGTAAGGACATGTATGGCACCTACATGGCCAACATCTAACATCACAGTTCAACATGTGTCCTCAACAAGTCCCAGCTTGTGCTATGGGATATCATTAGGCTGTGTCACAGTACCCATGTACTGCTGTCACGTTCCAAACACACACCACAGTGACATGTGAGGACAGATGTGCCCCAGGCATCACACCTCATCGACAGGTAGATTCCCAGGGACCCTGTATTGCCACATGGACACTGGCATGACATGGTGCATCATGAATACACCACAGCAAAACAACCATGACCCCCACAGGTAGTGGTCCCTGTTGCCTCGGCAGGACAGGCATGGACGTCTGTGACACACACACGCACAACATCAAAGTCCATGCACAAACAACGTGGATGTGGAGACTGTCTCCCATTGTGCACATGGAATCAGAGACATTGTAAACACAACATGCACACAGACTGTGGAGGGCCATCACTATTGTGGCAATGGGTCACCCTGGGACGTACATACCGTCCCACATGGGACTCAGGGGGTATGTGACATGACATACACATACACAACCGTGAAATGTGACCATGCCACATGCTCAGAAATGAACAGTTGAACATCACAGTGGTCATGTGCACGACACACCAAGGATTCTGTCCCCATGAACACGTGCACAGCCTGGGAGTGGCTGCCCCCAAGTGCCACCCACAAAACAACATGTTGACCCGCATACACGGAATAGGTAATGCAGCCTTACATGCCTTAGGATACAGTGTGGACAGGCTGTGGTGTTGTAGGTGTGCCCCTCACTCCCTGGGAAGTATATGTGGCTGGCATACGTTCACCTGTGACAGGCATGGTGACATATGCCAGTGACTTGTACAGGGACGCGTTGTACAGCAATGGACCGATCTGTGTGCACGCATTGGCCATTGCATATGATGTGACCGGGTACGCGTTGTACAGCAATGGACCGATCTGTGCGCACGCATTGGCCATTGCATATGATGTGACCGGGTACGCGTTGTACAGCAATGGACCGATCTGTACGCACGCATTGGCCATTGCATATGATGTGAGCGGGTACGTGTTGTCATCCGATGTACGCGTTGTACAGCAATGGACCGATCGGTGCGCACGCATTGGCCATTGCATATGATGTGACCGGGTACGCGTTGTACAGCAATGGACCGATCGGTGCGCACGCATTGGCCATTGCATATGATGTGACCGGGTACGCGTTGTACAGCAATGGACCGATCGGTGCGCACGCATTGGCCATTGCATATGATGCTGAGAGAAATACGCGTTGTACAGCAATGGACCGATCGGTGCGCATGCATTGGCTTTGGCCTGGCATGGCAACGGATGCGTTTTCAAACCTTTAACGAGTCTGATGCTGTGAATTCAGTTGGCCACCCACAACAATGTTGCAAATTCATGGGTGTCATGAAGTTGAACTTTTGAAGGATGCTGTGGGCGTGTGTAAGTGATGCAATTCCATGGATTGGCCAGATTCAGAAGATGCAAACGACTTGGACCTGTCACTTTGGACACATGGGACAGTATCTGCCTCAGCAGCACACATATAATGCTGGCTGTTCCCCTGAGAGCTCACTTGCCTGCACTACATGCTCCAGGACGACATCTGCCACCCCCACTGCTGCTGTATCTGCATCCTCTGGATCCTGCAATGGCACGCACTGTGGAGAGAGCCCCAGCCTTCAGCACTGAGGAGAACCAGGCCCTGCTGGACAGCCTCCTTCCACAGTACAGCAAGCTGTATGGGAAACCAGGGGAGCAGGTGAGTGTGCTGTCCACTGCCTTACTAAATGTGCATGTTGTCTGACTAGCAAGACCTACAGTCTGCACGCCACTGGCTAGCAGGCTCACTGAGTAGTTGTCACCCCCATAGTGTGTAGTTACATGCACTGAACAGGTATAGTGCAGTAACAGTGCATTTAAACGAGGTTTTACTTCCCAGGCAATGATACCATGTAGTAACTGCTGGCAGACTGTTCATAGCCATCGTTGCTCTGCCTGTGTACATCATGTGCCCCTGTGATTGAGACATGTATATCCAAATGTGTGATGCACGGAAATGTTGCATGTGTAGTAATGGGCTTTTCACTTTGTCATCCTCACAGGTTGATGCCCACCAGAAGCAGAAGATATGGCTGACCATCGTCCGGGCAGAGAGATCCGCGGTGGCCTACAAGCGCCGGATCTGCAAATGCCAGAAGAGGTGGCAGGACCTTCGGGGCTGGACCAGGAGGATCGCAAGGGTCCAGCTGAAGCTGTCGCCTCCTCGCAGGAGGGGCGGACACCGGACTCTGACCCCCCACATGCTCAGGACCCTGGCGGTGGTCTTCCCTGACCTGGATGGGCAGCTGAAGGCCAGACAGCAGCAAGGAGGGGGTGAGTCCATGACTGCACTGTGAACTTTGTCTGACATGCTATGTGCCCTCCTCTGGCCTGGTTAAACTTCATCAGTACATCAGTCATGTGGTCCAGGACCCATGTCCCTCAATTGTGCACTGCCCACTCCTCATCTGATACCCAGGTGTGGCCCTTGCAGTCAGGAAATTGTGTCACTTGGGTACTGTGTCCTTGCATTTTGCTTAGCTCAAGGTGGGGGACAGCATTTGTTCCCGTAACTCTGTGGTGGGCTTCATGGGTGGGTCCATTGCTTACACAATGCCTGAGTTCTGACATGTAATCTGCGTGTTACTTTGATATGTGGTCCAATTGCTGTTCTGATTCACCACATGTGCCTGGGGTATTTGGCACACACCCATGCTGCGGGTGGGAACAATGTTTGGGCCTCAGGAGTATGTATATCAAGTGTGTCACACATACTTAGCCACCTGGCTACTGTCCAGGCCTCATCCCTCATTCACGTGGAGCAGGACAGTCATGCCTACTCCAGGCCATACAATACACTCTGTACTCCCACTCCCGTGTATCAGCTGACACGTTGTGCTCAGTGAAATGTTCCCTCAGGTGTCTGCCTCTGTGTCATTGTGCTGTGGCTACGTTGTCAGGACTACTGGGGTGTTTCTCGGTTAGGGCTCAGCATGCCACCGGAGATGTGACCATAGGAGACGATACTTGTGTGACATATAGGTGTTTGATCACTTGACCGTGCAGACTGGGGTATGCGAATGCGAAGTTCAGGCAGCTGTTTCCCATTCACAGCAGATTGTGAGGTGCTCAGGTTCCGAGGGTTGTGTTTCAGGTCTCCCATATGTCCAATTGGTATGACGTGGCCAAATAAGAGTTCAGATGATGTGGTTTGTGGGGGATGGACATGTGCACTTGTCAGCTCCAGGACTTGCATTCCCCATGACCTATGTTTGTGACACAGTGCAGACTGTTGTTGTCTGGCTGCCCTGCCCATGTGACTGGAGACACTGATGTATGACTTTGCAGGCATGCCTGTGCCATGGCATTAAACTTCCTATGAGTGATCCTGCAGGGGAGTGACATGTGCTACATGCACCCCATTGTGGCATTGACTATCAGGACATGGGTGCATCATGGTGTCTGGTGCTGGTATGCATCACATGCATTTCAAAATAGACCCTGGCCATCCCTTTATCCGGACATCTGTACTGACTCACTGGCAAGAGTTGTGATGTGTGCATGTTCACATACTTCACCGTGTTCTCTGCACTGTCCAACTACTGTGTAGGTGGTGTATGTGTCCACACTGGGGTATTGCCATCCAACAGACACCAGACAGATGGGTGCAAGGCCAGGAGGGATGTGAGTGCCATGGTTGACCATCAGACTGACAATTGGCTTCTCCTACTCTGTTTGGGCACTTTTGGCAATGTTCAACTAAGGCTGCCAGGGCTTGCTCTGTAATGTGCTGTACTTACTGTGGTGTGTGCGGTCAGTGCAGGTGGCTGATGTTTGTCTGTTTCCCTATTATTTGCAGATACATCCACGGCCACAGGAGGGGACAGCTCCACGGACCAGGAGGAGCGGCAGAGCCAGACTGGGTCAGCAGCCGAGGAGTGGTCGGAGGGACCCAGTGGCACGGAGGGCGAGGGGAGCCACACCGAGGAGTCCTCAGCACCATCCACCTCAGCTGAGGACCACAGCAGCTCGGAGGATGACTCCCTTGTGGAGGCGGGTGTCAGCAGCCACCACACCCCAGCTAGTATTGCTGTCCCCGCCACCACCACCATCACCACCACCGCCCTCCCATCGGCTCCCATTCCAGAGGTCCGTGGAGGCTCCCGTGTTCGGGAGCATGTCTCCTTCGTGCCAGGCACCGCACCCCCTGCCCCTGTGTCCCCTGCTGTCCTGAGTGAGGAGTCTGTGTACCTACTTCGCCAGCTCCATGTAGGGCAGACAGCAGTGCTGAGTGTCCTCCATGCCCACACCACTCTGTTGACTCAGCTGGTGTCGTTCATGGAGGGCATCTCATCGGGCATGTCTGCCCTACAGAGGTGCAATAGGTCCATGGACTCCTCCCTGACGGCAGCAGTGTCCCTCCTCCAACAGTCCCTCACCCCTCCTACCTCTGCCCCATCCACACTTCCTGGCACCCTACCTGTCCCAAGCACATGCACACCTGCACATTCACCCAAACACACAGACACGGGCAGCACAGACACACCCACTCTAAAAACAAGACGTGCACGCAGGCATCCTCAGGGGACTGATACCACACCCACAGGGGATGGGGGACAGACACACACACAGGCATCCACAGTCACTCCGCAGTCCTCCGATACCTCTCCCTCCAAGGCTCCTTCCCTTGCCTCACCTGCAACCCCACCTACACAGCGGCTCTTCCTCTGTGACCTCGGCCTCTTCCCCTCCAATCCAGCTGATCCTGCATACAGGGGGAAGAGGAAGCCCACCCACACATAGGGGAGTACCCCTCACCCCCGGACAACCTCCCCCAGGCGCAGACTGACTGACGCCCCCATCCGCAAGTCCCCCCGGACCCGGAAGAGCAAGACCCCGCCGCCGCCCTGCAGCTCAACCACCAAGTCTCCTTCTTCCATCCCTCAGGCCCCCACTCCACAGGTGCCCCCACCACACCCTGCCCCAGGTTCCCCCACCCACAGATACACCATCCCCAAAATGATCCGGCCTTCTCCCCCTGCCACTTGCTCTTCCAGCACCACACCCCCCGCTGCGCATGTCTGTGCCACTGGTGTGGAGACGGTGTCCTCCCCCTCTGTCCTGCCCACCTTACCTGAACCCCATTCTACTCCCCTGGAGATAGGCACTGCAGTGGAGTCCACTACCACCCCGTCTGACTTGGGCACTGCAGTGGGGAACCTGTCCACTCCATCTGCCCAGCCCACTGCAGTCGTGCCGGCACCCACACCATCTGAGTCATGCCCCCAGTTGTGCCGGCACACACCATGTCAGACACCTCCACTGCAGTTGTCAGTGACTCTCCAGCACCCACCACCCCTTCCCTGCCTCCTTCTGGTGAGCCCTGATCCTGTCCCTGCGGTGCCTGGCCTGCCCCCCGTATGCCCCTCCGAGGGAATGTCCCTGGTGTGTAGCATTGCAGGCATGCAAAGGGTGACATCTGCCACTGTCACCCTGTTTGGACTTTGTTATGGACTGGCCATTGGCCTTTGTTGTATTTCTGGACTTTAACTCCGTTAACACACAAATGCTGAATAAAGCTATTTTCTGTTCTCTAGTGGTTTTGCTTCTGATGTACATGATGTTGATGTTGCTAACCGTGCCCTTGCTGCAGTGATGGTGATTTTTGATCTCAGGAAAAAGAAGTGTTACTGTGCAGGACCCCATGTGGTCCAGGGGGAATGTGTCCTATCCTGTTGTGTATCCATGTCATCCTTTGCAGCAATATGAGGGTGTCATGTTTTCAATTTTGGCAATGGGATTTCCTACTTACATTTGCAATATCACATCTGTGGCCTACACCCCTGCACATCTGTTGTGCTTGCCATTGTTCAATTAGTCTACTTCCCTGACCGTGTGACCATCTCCACTGGACATGCAAGTTTGGGCATCAATGGGGAAGGAATCATCTGTGTTATCAGTGCAACTTGCTATACATGTGTGTTGGATCTGTGCTGATGATTTCGGTGACACTCCCATGTCCAGGCTGATATGACGGTAGCCTTCATTTTGTGCTAATTGTTGACTGTGTGACCAAGTGTTCTGCTGACATGATAGAGCCCTACTGAGACAACGTATGGCACAGCTTTCCTTACACAGGAGTGGAGTCCCCTCATGGCAGTGTGTAATTCTGTGACATTGCCTGAGCACAAGGTGTGTGTTGTGTGAGCATGTCTGTGTGTGTTCACTTCCATTTTGCTAGGCAGGCTGGGATCCCTAGTGATGTTCCTGTTTGTGATGCTTGCTGAGTTGACCTATGTTCCCCCCAAGTCATTTCCCTGGGTTCTCTGTGATGTGGGTGCATTACTGGTCATCAGGGTGTCACCCATAGGTGTGTTTGCTGTCAGGGCTGAGTTTGTGGGCAAACGCAGATGGGACACAGTCAGGATTCCCCTTGGCACTTGTTGGTTACACCGGTCATGTAATTTCCAGTTTGTGTTAGCTTTCAGTGATTGTGACACATTGTGTGTGTGACTGCTGCCACTCCTCAGGGTCAGAGCTGCAATGTTGGAAGTTGTCTATGTGTGTTCTTTGTGGGTGACCTTGGCTTCTTCATTGGTGTGTGTCTGTGTCCGGGATCCCATTGGTTGGTGTGGTATTGACGTCATGTCCATGTACGGCGTACTGTGCAGTGTGTCAGACATTCATGAGTCTTGTTGCCTGGCCATGTGTGATGGGTTTCTGCACCTTAGTTGCCACCACCACCCCTGGGATTGTCATGGGTGCATGTGCAATGTCACCAGTGCATGTGAGCTTCACTGCTGCACATTGGTGGAGATCATGGTGTGTGGTGTTGAGTGTGTGCAGATGAGAGTTGTTGCACGTCTAGACCCCTGCCTCCATGTTGGCCTTGGCTGACAGGCCATGCTGATAGATGTGTGCTTGTGTAGGTGTGATGGTAGTTTGTTGCTCAGGACACATGACTGTGGTTCACAGCGTGAACGACATCTAGCTTTGTCATCACAGTGGGATTATCATGCAGGCCAGTGTCACCACAATGTGGGGACCCTGGGGGTAGTGCTGTGGTGGGTCTGTGTCTTGCTGTGTTAGTTGCTGTTCCCACAAGCCTGTGTGACCTGTGTAATTTGGGCTCCCTCTCATCTAACAATGCCTGATTGCCCACAGAGGGTATTCGGACCCATGAGTTTCTTTTGTGTGGCACTGTATGCACATCTATGTGATTGGTATTCAGGCCTCCTCATGTGTTGTGTGGTTACCTGGGGACACTGGCACCCCCCCCCCTCACCTGTTGTGTTTGATATGCAGTGTGGGGCTGCCTGTTTGTGTTTGTGCATCTGCACCACTGCATTGGCATATCTTCAGTGTGCCATTGGCTGTATGTTGTTTGGTGGGTTTCCCCTGCTGTCCCTGGGACTCCTAGGTCATCAGTCAGCACAATGATCATTGTTTGTGTATCCCATTGCTGCCATGGTATGGTATTTGTTCACCTCACATCTACATTCTCCACAGGATATCTACATTTGTGTGCCCATTGGTGCAAATATGTGGGTCTGCATTATGATGGTCACTTCTGTCATTGTGTAATTGATGACTGTTGACAGTGTCAGCCCCCATGGGTGATGTTTGTCTGCACATGGCCAAAGGTATTTCTTATTTGCACTGCACTGTTTGCCTCCCCCAATCTATGTTGCCATGGGACACAAGCACTACTTAGCCACTGATGTGTTTGTTGTTCTGTGACCAGGAATCATCCATGCAGTTTGGCAGTTGCAGCTTTTTCAATGTCAACACTTACCTTTTGATCACTGTGATGATGGGGGCTTAGACCCCATTGCCACAATGTTCAAAATGTGCTTCAGCTATGGACCCCACACTTACCTTTTGGTCACTGTGATGATGGGGGCTTAGACCCCATTGCCACAATGTTCAAAATGTGCTTCAGCTTTGGACCCCACACTTACCTTTTGGTCACTGTGATGATGGGGGCTTAGACCCCATTGCCACAATGTTCAAAATGTGCTTCAGCTATGGACCCCACACTTACCTTTTGGTCACTGTGATGATGGGGGCTGGACCCCATTGCCACCTTGGTCATGGTCTGCTTGCATTGTGGAGGCCACACACATTTATGTGTGACACATGTGATAGGGGGTCACATTGTATGTTCAATGTCATGTTAAGTGTTGTAGGCATTTGACACAGTCTACACACGCTTGTCATGGTGTTGGGAGGCTGTTTTTTTCTTACATTCCTTATGTTGGAGTATGCTGGTTGTGTCATGCATTACCCATCCTATGAGTAGGGGTGGTGTGGGTGGTAGGCATCCAGCCCCCATGAGTGGGGATGGTGGTAGTGGTAGGCATCCAGCTCTTCATGGGTAGGGGTGGTGGAAGTGGTAGGCATCCAGCCCACCCTGAGTAGGGGTGGTGGTAGTGGTAGGCATCCAGCCGCCCATGGGTAGGGGTGGTGGTAGTGGTAGGCATCCAGCTCTTCATGGGTAGGGGTGGTGGTAGTGACAGGCATCCAGCCCCCCATGAGTGGGGATGGTAGAAGTGGTAGGCATCCAGCCCCCCACGGGTAGGGGTGGTGGTAGTGGTAGGCATCCAGCCCCCCATGGGTAGGGGTGGTAGTTGTGACAGGCATCCAGCCCCCCATGGGTAGGGGTGGTAGTAGTGACAGGTATCCAGACCCCCATGAGTGGGGATGGTAGTAGTGGAAGGCATCCAGCCCCCCATGGGTAGGGGTGGTGGTAGTGGTAGGCATCCAGCCCCCCATGGGTAGGAGTGGTGTGGGTGGTAGGCATCCAGCCCCCCATGGGTAGGGGTGGTAGTTGTGACAGGCATCCAGCCCCCCATGGGTAGGGGTGGTAGTAGTGGTAGGCATCCAGCCCCCCATGGGTAAGGGTGGTGGTAGTGGTAGGCATCCAGCCCCCCATGGGTAGGGGTGGTGTGGGTGGTAGGCATCCAGCCCCCCATGGGTAGGGGTGGTAGTAGTGACAGGTATCCAGCCCCCCATGGGTAGGGGTGGTAGTAGTGGTAGGCATCCAGGCCCCTATGGGTGTATATGGTATTGGTGATAGCCATCCCGCCCCTATGGTTCTGCTGTTGCTGGTGTGAGTCATTTCTGCATCCCTATGTGTGTGTGTTGTGTGTCTGGTACGTGTATTTTGTTTGTGTGGTGGGTGTTTGACTTACCTTCTGCGCCGTACGCATCCGTACCAGTTCCGGTAATAGATGTAGAGTATTGGTAGGACCTGCGCGATGGGATTCATGGTTGGTTCGTCTCGTTCAGGTTTCTCGTTGCTTCGCTTCGTCCTCGTGGCTGTCGTGTTCGTCTCGTAGCCGTGGATCGTCTTGTGGCGCAAATCAGAGCTTATGTGCGCCTCTCCCGGATGCTCTGACGTGCCGTGCGTAGCGACGGGTTTGGCGCGTACGGAAGGCGCATGGTACTAGTCCGGCCGGAGGGTGCTGTATTTTGGCTTCCGTGCGACTCGATTCTGCGTTTACGGATCCGGCTCGGGCGGTGAACAGGAGCTGGATTGGGTGAGTACGGCTGGGTCGGGTTCCGGGCAGTTGTGCGCATCGTACTTGTTCGTTCGGACGTATGTTTGAATCGGTCGGGAAACACGCGTTCGGCTTGGTTTTTTTCCAGGCGAATAGTGTTAGGTGCGCTTCCAGCCGAGATCGGAATCGGCCCCTTTGTGTCCACTTTCTTCCAAATGGTTCAGTAGGGCAATTGTGTCTGTGACACAAGCCTCTCATGTCTTTGATGCCACCAATAGGTCATCAATATACTGGACCAAAACTGAATTTCCTGTCATAACTAATGTTTCCAAACACTTTTTCAGGATCTGATTGAAAATCGAGGGGCTCAGTGTACCCTTGAGGAACTCGCCACCATGCCAAAACATGGTCTCCGAACCGGAATGCAAAAAGATATTGGCTATCCATGTGCAATGGAATCGAAAAGAATGCTTGGCACAGATCAATAACTGTATACCAATGTGCATTCCAAGGTATCTGATAAAGGATCACTGCTGGATTTGGTACTACTGGACAACAGGGTACTACTATCTTATTGATGTTCCTTAAATCTTGCACTATTCTATACTTGCCACTAGGCTTTTTAAGCCCCATGATTGGCGAGTTACAAGGACTGCCCATTATTTCTTTCAAAATACCTTGCTCAATCATTTGATCAATTACTGGAGCAACTCCTGCTTTTACTTCAGGGCTCATTTTGTATTGTGGTGTGTTTGGATAAATTGCACCTTCCTTCACCATTATTTTAATTGGGTCTACATTTGCCATCAGACCAATTTCCTTTCCTGTGAAATCCCACACATCTGATCTCACTGTGTCTCTCAGCTCATCAGGCAGACTGCTTTCAGTAAGAAGTGAAAACATCTCATCCACTTCTGTTCCTTATTTCGCTAGCATCATTTTGAAAGTGATATCTTCATCAGGTGTTTGGAAAGCAATACCATCAGGTGTACAATAGATGGTACAGTTCATTTTACACAACAAGTCCCTCCCTAACAAGTTTACGGGACTTGAATCACACACTCTAAACCGATGCATGTCTTTGAAATTCCCGATATTCACTTCTATTGGTTTAGTGACTGGGGTTTTTATTTGCTTATTTGAGACTACAACTTGGATAGTTTCTCCCGAGAGGGGTAGGTTTGGAATTTCTGCTGCTCTCACAGTAGAACGGGTCGCACCAGTATCCACTAGGAAAGTGATGTCATTACCTTCCACTTTTCCATCAACAAATGGACCTGACTGATCTATTGCCAAGTATGCGCCAAGCACGCATTCTTCCTCCCCCTCAGGCACCGTCATTGAGAAGTATCTGAATCACTCTCATTACTTTGCATCCAATATTGTTGAACCGTTTGTGTATTCTTACCACTCTCTCCATGAAATCCGGTGTTCACACTGTATCTCTGCACTTGAGTGTTCACATAGTTGGGCATAGGGGCTTGTGGCACCTGTAACTGTGGAGTAACTACCTGTTCCTGTTGCTGCTGGTTCACAACCACCTCATTCTGCATCTGTGGATTTAAATTTTGATTTACCCCATTATTCTGTTGAACATTTCTACACTCATTCTTCCAATGTCCATGCTTTCCGCACGCATGACAAGGATACTTCTTTTTTGCTTCTTCTGTTATGTTATGTTATGTTATCTGAGTTTATAAAGCGCACAGCTGCCCCAGCAAAGAGGCGTCCCGGCGCTACCAGCGTCAGAAGGAACAGGGCTAAGAACACAACAAGTAGGCGAAGGGAATATACAGAAGACAAAAGGACTAAGCAGAAGGAAAAAGGAAAGTTTTAATTGCTTTCCTGAAGTCCACCATGCGATCCAAGCTGCGAATCTGAGGAGGCAGGGAATTCCATAGCTTGGCAGCTAAATAACGGAAAGATCGACCTCCAACCCGAAGGCGCTTCACATGGGGGACAGTTACCAAATGCTGTCCCAGGGAGCGCAGATGGCGAGTGGGGACATACAGGGCTAGCAAGTTAGCCAGGAGACTGGGCGAGGCAAGTTTCTTCTCTACTCATTCGCCCTTTTCCTTTATTAATATTTGATCCTTGACTATTCTGATTCCGATCATTTGACTGGTTATCATTTTGAGAACCAGTATTTGCCTCTTGGTGTTCTGCTAACTTCACTTGTGCCCACATCATCTTTTCTTTCAGTTTCTTGTGTTTTGCATCAATATCATCGCTATAATACTTCGCATACTTCAAGATATCGTCAATGGGCTTACTTTGCCAGCAAAGCATATGCTGCTGAATCATCTGACTAATTTCTGATCTCAATCCATACACAAACCTATACACGAAATGTCCCATATCCTTATCACCAATATTTTCAAATCCACTATACTGTTTAAATACTTGCAATAGCCTTTCGTAATACGTGTGCACTGACTCTTTTGGTTCTTGAGTTGTTCTGTCTATTTTAACCCAATCTGTTTCTTTTAGAGGAATTTTCCCTTTCAAGAAAGTAATCACTTGTTGATACTTTTTCATCACATCTTCTGAAGGCGCACCTGTCTTTGCATCTCTGGGATACTCTTCAGTTGGCCAATCAACAGTAATTTTACATTCTGTCCACAAATCAGTTGGCACCACTATATCAAACAGGCCATCCAAATCCTTTAATAGTACCTTTGAAACTTTCACAAACCTCTCTACCTGCTTGTACCATTCAACTGATTTCTCTCTTAATCTGGGAAAATCATTCGTAAAAGACAACATATCCTGTCTAGACCAAGGAACATGAACATATCCACCACCAGGAACTTCTCTCATTGGACACACTCTTTCAACCTGTTCTGTCTCTCTTAATGGGAATGCAGATGTTTCTTTTGTAGCTGCCTCATCCCTTTTTCTTGTCCATCTACCTCTCCATCGATCTGCGTCTCCCCATTTCTTCAAAATATACATCAACTCTTTTATTTGTAATCTTCTTCCTGATGCATTCAAACTTTCCAAATCCTTTTCAGTAAATTCTGACCTATACGGTTTTTGTAATAATTTTGATTTTTCTACATCTTTTCCAAATTCTGAAGCCACTTCTACTATTTTCTCATGAAGATTCTTTGCTCTCCAGGTTATACTTTTACACAAAAACAACAATTCATCATCTCTGTATGTACCTAATCTGTCCCGGCTTATAGTACCAATAATCATTTCTTCTAAATCCACTTTCAACTTGGCTACATCTATGTTTGGTGTTTTTTCTTGTCTAATCCTTTTGCCCACTTCTCTAGATCTTCTGGCGAAAATCCTTTAGAGTTTCCTGCTACTGGAGTGACAATTAGTTCCTTTCTCCTTTTAATTACTGGTGAACCTCTCTTCGGGGTTTCAATCACTGTTTCAATATTAGGGAGATCTAGTAATGAGACATTCGAATCACTTTCACTGGTTTGATCTTCTAACAGAACTACCTCTTTTCTAACATTATGCTGTGGCACTGACACTGTTTGTAATCTCGGGGTGTCTCGTTTATCCCCATATAATGGAATAACAGGACCAATTGTTACTGGTACTGTCAAGGCTTCAGCATTTAAACCTAACTGATTTATTTTCTGAATTATCTCTTCTTTTGTCTTATTTAATGCATCCCTTTCTTTTTCCTGTAACGCTCGGGTGACTGTTGGATCATATAAAACCTATGGAACTAATGGAGTTTCCATCATTAGTGCACTTGGAGTTGTCTCTCTAGCATTTTCTTGATAAGGTGGAGGTCTTTTGACTAAAATGTCCTCTAGTAACTCATCATCAGATTCATCACATCCTGTTCCTGTCATACCGATGTGTTTCAATTTTTCTTTACACTTACTCCCTACTTGATCCTCAGCCATCAACACTGGATACAAGCCTTCCGCTACTACAGCTCTCCTCCATCTTTTCATCTGATCTCCTCGAGTATCAAACGGATATCTGGGAAGAAATCCTCTATTTATTCTTCTACCTCCTCTGTATTTCTCTCGCTCAAATGCCTCAACTTCCCACTCCTCTAAAGCTTCATACTGCGTTAACCTAGGACTAGGTTCTAATGAATTCATTCTATTTCTCAAATTCTGAAGAATTCTCACATTAAATGTACCATGTTCAGGGAAAGCTAAAACACTATCACCTCTCGTATACTCTACCCAATTTTCCAACCAGACACAAGTATGGTATCCTCGTTCCATCATCATAAAAGAAGCAGGCGTATCAGGAGGTGGCATAAGAATTCCTTCTCTGGTTACTACACATTTATCCTTTTAAAAGAAACTTTTGATTTTATTAATCAACTTCATTCTTCCGATCCCTGCGACAAATTGTTTCAGCAGTCAAAACCTAGAATCTCTTCCGTATTTCTCACGTATTCTATTTGCCAACACTCGTCCTATACCAGTGCGACTCACACCAATAATCCAATCAAAGCTCACTACGTATTCTCTTCCGCAACCAATACCAGCGTGGTTCTTGTCTACCAGCCAATCAGAGCTTTCAACACACCCTCTTGTCTGACCAATGTCAGCGTGGCTTTTTCTGACGTCAGTATTACTCACTACTGACCCTCCCTTTACAATCGGCACTTGTCACACGCCCGCTGTTTCAACCAATACCAGCGTGGCTCTCTGTGACGTCAGTATGACTCCTGCTACTGACCCTCTCTTCACAAGGTAAAACGACAATGTATTTTCTGATTTTTCTTTATATTTTCTTTGTTAGTAACAACGTAAAAACAGCGCTACTCTGTCTGCTCCACTAATCCAAAGATAGTTTATTCACTTGCTTCAAAGAGAAAATGCTTCCTTACAGTGCGAGTAAAAACCACTGTTTACCCTTCACTTAAGCTCGGGGAGGACCTATTACTCCTCTAGGGATACTCCTCCTTCGGGTAAGGCCAAAGTTTCACAGGTGGGCCCTTTGATATCATTCACACTCGGCTCTTATACGATATAGTCCCTAATATAACACCTACAGCCCTCCGTAGCTTTTAGGTATTATGACAAACAGACAAGTAAATTTCTGCAGTGTGATTTCCTTACCACACTCTTCAAAATTCCATTCCCGGGATTCCCAGGTATCTCTGTACCTTTACTTCCAGACAACATAGAACAGGACACTAACTTTTCATGTTAAGAACATATAATCAATAATCAATATTCACCAAACTAATCAATAATAACCATAACTCTGCTACCAGAAAACTGATCCAGCGCGAAGGCCAGGGTTGAATATTTTTTACACACAAAAACTGAAATGTTTCAATGGGCCCATGTTCATTTATCTCGAAGTGCTCATCCACACTCCCTGGCCAAATCCGCTGGGGGGTCAAGTTTTATAATTCACTTAAATTCTGATTAGTTATTTCCTGTAACCACAAATTGATTACAATATCATTTCAATGCCTAACTAATCTTCACGAATCAACACTCTTCCTCTGGTCGATGGACCATTAGTTGAGCTAGTTGATGGTGATATTAACAACTTCTTAACTAAAATTCTTAGTGAAATAACCACAGACTCTGAGTAATATTATAAGTTTTATCTAAAAATCTCAGTCATAAAATTTGAACGCTCATCAATTACAGACTTACAGTGCAAATTCCATTTTTTCTTAAATGAGAGAGAGAAATCATTTAGCAAAAATACACTCAATTGCACAACCTCATTCAACAAAATTCGAATGCATAAGAGTGGACAGATGTAGAGACAGAAGGCACATAATAACACATTTGCAAAGAAATATGCAAATTTAGGACAGAATGACATTTACCTAATAAAGATGACTGGAAAACCACCCCTCTGGCCAAAGGACTGGTGGGGTCCCCTGACTTAGGATCAGGAGACAAAGACTAAAGGACAGGATCAGGACAGGACTAATACTTCCTAGACTTCTCTACAAACCTGACGCACCAGGGCGATTCCCTCTCTCACACTCTCTACCTCCTCGATATTCTTCTGCAATCTTCGAATCTAATCAGGCTGACATTTGGATCTGAATCTTCTGAGTCTGCTCTCGTCTCTCTCTCTCTCAGCGTTCAGGTGCAGCAGCTTCTCTCCATGCAGGCTCTATGCTCTATCGTGCTCCAATGCATGCAATTAAATTTTGTCTTTACTCAAGTCACTCTAGTTATAGGGGCCGATTCCGATCTCAGCCGGAAGCGCACCTAACACTATTCGCCCGGAAAAAAACCAAGCCGAACGCGTGTTTCCCGACCGATTCGAACATACGTCGGAACGAACAAGTACGATGCGCACAACTGCCCGGATCCCGACCCAGCCGTACTCACCCAATCCAGCTCCTGTTCACCGCCCGAGCCGGATCCGTAAACGCAGAATCGAGTCGCACGGAAGCCAAAATACAGCACCATCCGGCCGGACTAGTACGATGCGCCTTCCGTACGCGCCGAACCCATCGCTACGCACGGCACGTCAGAGCATCCGGGAGAGGCGCACATAAGCTCCGATTCGCGCCACAAGACGATCCACGGATAGGAGACGAACATGCCAGCCACGAGGATGAGGCGAAGCAACGAGAAACCCGAACGAGACGAACCAACCATGAATCCCATCGCGCAGGTCCTACCAATACTCTACATCTATTACCGGAACTGGTACGGACGCGTACGGCGCAGAAGGTAAGTCAAACACCCACCACACAAACAAAATACACGTACCAGACATACAACACACACACATAGGGATGCAGAAATGACTCGCAACAGCAGAACCATAGGGGCGGGATGGCTATCACCAATACCATATACACCCATAGGGGCCTGGATGCCTACCACTACTACCACCCCTACCCATGGGGGGCTGGATACCTGTCACCACTACCACCCCTACCCATGGGGGCTGGATGCCTGTCACTACTACCACCCCTACCCATGGGGGGCTGGATGCCTACCACTACCACCACCCCTACCCATGGGGGGCTGGATGCCTACCACTACTACCATCCCCACTCATGGGGGGCTGGATACCTCTCACTACTACCACCCCTACCCATGGGGGGCTGGATGCCTGTCACAACTACCACCCCTACCCATGGGGGGCTGGATGCCTACCACCCACACCACCCCTACCCATGGGGGGCTGGATGCCTACCACTACCACCACCCCTACCTATGGGGGGCTGGATGCCTACCACTACCACCACCCCTACTCAGGGGGCTGGATGCCTACCACTACCACCAGCCCTACCCATGGGGGCTGGATGCCTACCACTACTACCATCCCCACTCATGGGGGGCTGGATACCTGTCACTACTACCACCCCTACCCATGGGGGCTGGATGCCTGTCACAACTACCACCCCTACCCATGGGGGGCTGGATGCCTACCACCCACACCACCCCTACCCATGGGGGCTGAATGCCTACCACTACCACCACCCCTAACCATGGGGGGCTGGATGCCTACCACTACCACCACCTCTACTCAGGGGGGGCTGGATGCCTACCACTACCACCACCCCTACTCATGGGGGGCTGGATGCCTGTCACTACTACCACCCCTACCCATGGGGGGCTGGATGCCTACCACCACTACCATCCCCACTCATGGGGGGCTGGATACCTGTCACTACTACCACCCCTACCCATGGGGGCTGGATGCCTACCACTACTACCATCCCCACTCATGGGGGGCTGGATGCCTACCACTACTACCACCCCTACCCATGGGTGGCTGGATGCCTACCACCCACACCACCCCTACCCATGGGGGGCTGGATGCCTACCACTACTACCATCCCCACTCATGGGGGGCTGGATACCTGTCACTACTACCACCCCTACCCATGGGGGGCTGGATGCCTACCACTACCACCACCCCTACCCATGGGGGGCTGGATGCCTACCACTACCACCACCCCTACTGAGGGGGGGCTGGATGCCTACCACTACCACCAGCCCTACCCATGGGGGGCTGGATGCCTACCACTACTACCATCCCCACTCATGGGGGGCTGGATACCTGTCACTACTACCACCCCTACCCATGGGGGGCTGGATGCCTACCACTACCACCACCCCTACTCAGCGGGGCTGGATGCCTACACTACCACCACCCCTACTCATGGGGGGCTGGATGCCTGTCACTACTACCACCCCTACCCATGGGGGGCTGGATGCCTACCACCACTACCATCCCCACTCATGGGGGGCTGGATACCTGTCACTACTACCACCCCTACCCATGGGGGGCTGGATGCCTACCACTACTACCATCCCTACTCATGGGGGGCTGGATGCCTACCGCTGCTACCACCCATACCCATGGGTGGCTGGATGCCTACCACCCACACCACCCCTACCCATGTGGGGGCTGGATGCCTACCACTACTACCATCCCCACTCATGGGGGGCTGGATACCTGTCACTACTACCCCCCTTACCCATGGGGCCCTGGATGCCTACCACTACCACCACCCCTACCCATGGGGGGCTGGATGCCTACCACTACCACCACCCCTACTCAGGGGGGCTGGATGCCTACCACTACCACCACCCCTACCCATGAAGAGCTGGATGCCTACCACTACCACCATCCCCACTCATGGGGGGCTGGATGCCTACCACCCACACCACCCCTACTCATGGGGGGCTGGATGCCTGTCACTACTACCACCCCTACCCATGGGGGGCTGGATGCCTACCACCGCTACCATCCCCACTCATGGGGGGCTGGAAACCTGTCACTACTACCACCCCTACCCATGGGGGGCTGGATGCCTACCACTACTACCATCCCTACTCATGGGGGGCTGGATGCCTACCACTACTACCACCCCTACCCATGGGTGGCTGGATGCCTACCACCCACACCACCCCTACCCATGGGGGGCTGGATGCCTACCACTACTACCATCCCCACTCATGGGGGCTGGATACCTGTCACTACCACCACCCCTACCCATGGGGGGCTGGATGCCTACCACTACCACCACCCCTACCCATGGGGGGCTGGATGCCTACCACTACCACCACCCCTACTCAGGGGGGGCTGGATGCCTACCACTACCACCACCCCTACCCATGAAGAGCTGGATGCCTACCACTACCACCATCCCCACTCATGGGGGGCTGGATGCCTACCACCCACACCACCCCTACTCATAGGATGGGTAATGCATGACACAACCAGCATACTCCAACATAAGGAATGTAAGAAAAAAACAGCCTCCCAACACCATGACAAGAGTGTGTAGACTGTGTCAAATGCCTACAACACTGAACATGACATTGAACATACAATGTGACCCCCTATCACATGTGTCACACATAAATGTGTGTGGCCTCCACAATGCATGCAGACCATGACCACTGTGGCAATGGGGTCCAGCCCCCATCATCACAGTGACCAAAAGGTAAGTTTGGGGTCCATAGCTGAAGCACATTTTGAACATTGTGGCAATGGGGTCTAAGCCCCCATCATCACAGTGACCAAAAGGTAAGTGTGGGGTCCATAGCTGAAGCACATTTTGAACATTGTGGCAATGGGGTCTAAGCCCCCATCATCACAGTGACCAAAAGGTAAGTGTGGGGTCCATAGCTGAAGCACATTTTGAACATTGTGGCAATGGGGTCTAAGCCCCCATCATCACAGTGATCAAAAGGTAAGTTTTGACATTGAAAAAGCTGCAACTGCCAAACTGCATGGATGATTCCTGGTCACAGAACAACAAACACATCAGTGGCTAAGTAGTGCTTGTGTCCCATAGCAACATAGACTGGGGGAGGCAAACAGTGCAGTGCAAATAAGACATACCTTTGGCCATGTGCAGACAAACATCACCCATGGGGGCTGACACTGTCAACAGTCATCAATTACACAATGACAGAAGTGACCATCATAATGCAGACCCACATATTTGCACTAATGGGCACACAAATGTAGATATCCTGTGGAGACTGTAGATGTGAGGTGAACAAATACCATACCATGGCAGCAATGGGACACACAAACAATGATCATTGTGCTGACTGATGACCTAGGAGTCCCAGGGACAGTAGGGGAAACCCACCAAACAACATACAGCCAATGGCACACTGAAGATATGCCAATGCAGTGGTGCAGATGCACAAACACAAACAGGCAGCCCCACACTGCATATCAAACACAACAGGTGAGGGGGGGTGCCAGTGTCCCCAGGCAACTACACAACACATGAGGAGGCCTGAATACCAATCACACAGATGTGCATACTGTGCCACACAAAAGAAACTCATGGGTCCGAAAACCCTCTGTGGGCAATCAGGCATTGTTAGATGAGAGGGAGCCCAAATTACACAGGTCACACAGGCTTGTGGGAACAGCAACTAACACAGCAAGACACAGACCCACCACAGCACTACCCCCAGGGTCCCCACATTGTGGTGACACTGGCCTGCATGATAATCCCACTGTGATGACAAATCTAGATGTCGTTCACGCTGTGAACCACAGTCATGTGTCCTGAGCAACAAACTACCATCACACCTACACAAGCACAAATCTATCAGCATGGCCTGTCAGCCAAGGCCAACATGGAGGCAGGGGTCTAGACGTGCAACAACTCTCATCTGCACACACTCAACACCACACACCATGATCTCCACCAATGTGCAGCAGTGAAGCTCACATGCACTGGTGACATTGCACATGCACCCATGACAATCCCAGGGGTGGTGGTGGCAACTAAGGTGCAGAAACCCATCACACATGGCCAGTTAGCAAGACTCGTGAATGTCTGACACACTGCACAGTACGCCGTACATGGACATGGCGTCAATACCACAACAACCAATGGGATCCCGGCCACAGACACACACCAATGAAGAAGCCAAGGTCACCCACAAAGAACACACATAGACAACTTCCAACATTGCAGCTCTGACCCTGAGGAGTGGCAGCAGTCACACACACAACGTGTCACAATCACTGAAAGCTAACACAAACTGGAAATTACATGACCGGTGTAACCAACAAGTGCCAAAGGGAATCCTGACTGTGTCCCATCTGCGTTTGCCCACAAACTCAGCCCTTACAGCAAACACACCTATGGGTGACACCCTGATGACCAGTAATGTGCCATGCACCCACATCACAGAGAACCCAGGGAGATGACTTGGGGAGAACATAGGTCAACTCAGCAAGCATCACAAACAGGAACATCACTAGGGATCCCAGCCTGCCTAGCTAAATAGAAGTGAACACACACAGACATGCTCACACAACACACACCTTGTGCTCAGGCAATGTCACAGAATTACACACTGCCATGAGGGGACTCCACTCCTGTGTAAGGAAAGCTGTGCCATACGTTGTCTCAGTAGGGCTCTATCATGTCAGCAGAACACTTGGTCACACAGTCAACAATTAGCCCAAAATGAAGGCTACCGTCATATCAGCCTGGTCATGGGAGTGTCACCGAAATCATCAGCACAGATCCAGCACACATGTATAGCAAGTTGCACTGATAACACAGATGATTCCTTCCCCATTGATGCCCAAACTTGCATGTCCAGTGGAGATGGTCACACGGTCAGGGAAGTAGACTAATTGAACAATGGCAAGCACAACAGATGTGCAGGGGTGTAGGCCACAGATGTGATATTGCAAATGTAAGTAGGAAATCCCATTGCCAAAATTGAAAACATGACACCCTCATATTGCTGCAAAGGATGACATGGATACACAACAGGATAGGACACATTCCCCCTGGACCACATGGGGTCCTGCACAGTAACACTTCTTTTTCCTGAGATCAAAAATCACCATCACTGCAGCAAGGGCACGGTTAGCAACATCAACATCATGTACATCAGAAGCAAAACCACTAGAGAACAGAAAGTAGCTTTATTCAGCATTTGTGTGTTAACGGAGTTAAAGTCCAGAAATACAACAAAGGCCAATGGCCAGTCCATAACAAAGTCCAAACAGGGTGACAGTGGCAGATGTCACCCTGTGCATGCCTGCAATGCTACACACCAGGGACATTCCCCTCGGAGGGGCATACGGGGGGGCAGGCCAGGCACCGCAGGGACAGGATCAGGGCTCAACAGAAGGAGGCAGGGAAGGGGTGGTGGGTGCTGGAGAGTCACTGACAACTGCAGTGGAGGTGTCTGACATGGTGTGTGCTGGCACAACTGGAGGGCATGACTCAGATGGTATGGGTGCCGGCACGACTGCAGTGGGCTGGGCAGATGGAGTGGACAGGTTCCCCACTGCAGTGCCCAAGTCAGACGGGGTGGTAGTGGACTCCACTGCAGTGCCTATCTCCAGGGGAGTAGAATGGGGTTCAGGTAAGGTGGGCAGGACAGAGGGGGAGGACACCGTCTCCACACCAGTGGCACAGACATGCGCAGCGGGGGTGTGGTGCTGGAAGAGCAAGTGGCAGGGGAGAAGGCCGGATCATTTTGGGGATGGTGTATCTGTGGGTGGCGGAACCTGGTGCAGGGTGTGGTGGGGGCACCTGTGGAGTGGGGGCCTGAGGGATGGAGGAAGGAGACTTGGTGGTTGAGCTGCAGGGCGGCGGCGGGGTCTTGCTCTTTCGGGTCCGGGGGGACTTGCGGATGGGGGCGTCAGTCGGTCTGCGCCTGGGGGAGGGTGTCCGGGGGTGAGGGGCACTCCCCTCTGTGTGGGTGGGCTTCCTCTTCCCCCTGTATGCAGGATCAGCTGGATTGGAGGGGAAGAGGCCGAGGTCACAGAGGAAGATCCGCTGTGTAGGTGGGGTTGCAGGTGAGGCAAGGGAAGGGGCCTTGGAGGGAGAGGTATCGGAGGACTGCGGAGTGACTGTGGATGCCCGTGTATGTGTCTGTCCCCCATCCCCTGTGGGTGTGGTATCAGTCCCCTGAGGATGCCTGCGTGCACGTCTTGTTTTTGGAGTGGGTGTGTCTGTGCTGCCCGTGTCTGTGTGTTTGGGTGAATGTGCAGGTGTGCATGTGCTTGGGACAGGTAGGGTGCCAGGAAGTGTGGATGGGGCAGAGGTAGGAGGGGTGAGGGACTGTTGGAGGAGGGACACTGCTGCCGTCAGGGAGGAGTCCATGGACCTATTGCACCTCTGTAGGGCAGACATGCCCGATGAGATGCCCTCCATGAACGACACATCTGAGTCAACAGAGTGGTGTGGGCATGGAGGACACTCAGCACTGCTGTCTGCTCTACATGGAGCTGGCGAAGTAGGTACACAGACTCCTCACTCAGGGCAGCAGGGGACACAGGGGCAGGGGGTGCGGTGCCTGGCACGAAGGAGACATGCTCCCGAACACGGGAGCCTCCACGGACCTCTGGAATGGGAGCCGATGGGAGGGCGGTGGTGGTGGTGGTGGCGGGGACAGCAATACTAGCTGGGGTGTGGTGGCTGCTGACACCCGCCTCCACAAGGGAGTCATCCTCCGAGCTGCTGTGGTCCTCAGCTGAGGTGGATGGTGCTGAGGACTCCTCGGTGTGGCTCCCCTCGCCCTCCGTGCCACTGGGTTCCTCTGACCACTCCTCGGCTGCTGACCCAGTCTGGCTCTGCCGCTCCTCCTGGTCCGTGGAGATGTCCCCTCCTGTGGCCGTGGATATATCTGCAAACAATAGGGAAACAGACAAACATCAGTCACCTGCACTGACCGCACACACCACAGTAAGTACAGCACATTACAGAGCAAGCCCTGGCAGCCTTAGTTGAACATTGCCAAAAGTGCCCAAACAGAGTAGGAGAAGCCAATTGTCAGTCTGATGGTCAACCATGGCACTCACATCCCTCCTGGCCTTGCACCCATCTGTCTGGTGTCTGTCGGATGGCAATACCCCAGTGTGGACACATGCACCACCTACACAGTAGTTGGACAGTGCAGAGAACACGGTGAAGTATGTGAACATGCACACATCACAACTCTTGCCACTGAGTCAGTACAGATGTCCGGATAAAGGGATGGCCTGGGTCTATTTTGAAATGCATGTGATGCATACCAGCACCAGACACCATGATGCACCCATGTCCTGATAGTCAATGCCACAATGGGGTGCATGTGGCACATGTCACTCCCCTGCAGGATCACTCATAGGAAGTTTAATGCCATGGCACAGGCAGGCCTGCAAAGTCATACATCACTGTCTCCAGTCACATGGGCAGGGCAGCCAGACAACAACAGTCTGCACTGTCATGGGGAATGCAAGTCCTGGAGCTGACAAGTGCACATGTCCATCGCCCACAAACCACATCATCTGAACTCTTATTTGGCCACGTCATACCAATTGGACATATGGGAGACCTGAAACACAACCCTCGGAACCTGAGCACCTCACAATCTGCTGTGAATGGGAAACAGCTGCCTGAACTTCGCATTCACATACCCCAGTCTGCACGGTCAAGTGATCAAACACCTATATGTCACACAAGTATCGTCTCCTATGGTCACATCTCCGGTGGCATGCTGAGCCCTAACCGAGAAACACCCCAGTAGTCCTGACAATGTAGCCACAGCACAATGACACAGAGGCAGACACCTGAGGGAACATTTCACTGAGCACAACGTGTCAGCTGATACACGGGAGTGGGAGTACAGAGTGTATTGTATGGCCTGGAGTAGGCATGACTGTCCTGCTCCACGTGAATGAGGGATGAGTCCTGGACAGTAGCCAGGTGGCTAAGTATGTGTGACACACTTGATATACATACTCCTGAGGCCCAAACATTGTTCCCACCCGCTGCATGGGTGTGTGCCAAATACCCCAGGCACATGTGGTGAATCAGAACAGCAATTGGACCACATATCAAAGTAACACGCAGATTACATGTCAGAACTCAGGCATTGTGTAAGCAATGGACCCACCCATGAAGCCCACCACAGAGTTACGGGAACAAATGCTGTCCCCCACCTTGAGCTAAGCAAAATGCAAGGACACAGTACCCAAGTGACACAATTTCCTGACTGCAAGGGCCACACCTGGGTATCAGATGAGGAGTGGGCAGTGCACAATTGAGGGACATGGGTCCTGGACCACATGACTGATGTACTGATGAAGTTTAACCAGGCCAGAGGAGGGCACATAGCATGTCAGACAAAGTTCACAGTGCAGTCATGGACTCACCCCCTCCTTGCTGCTGTCTGGCCTTCAGCTGCCCATCCAGATCAGGGAAGACCACCGCCAGGATCCTGAGCTTGTGGGGGGTCAGGGTCCGGTGTCCACCCCTCCTGCGAGGAGGCGACAGCTTCAGCTGGACCCTTGCGATCCTCCGGGTCCAGCCCCGAAGGTCCTACCACCTCTTCTGGCAGTTGCGGATCCGGCGCTTGTAGGCCCCCACGGATCTCACTGCCTGGACGATGGTCAGCCATATCTTCTGCTTCTGGTGGGCATCAACCTGTGAGGACGACAAAGTGAAAAGCCCATTACTACACATGCAACATTTCCGTGCATCACACATTTGGATATACATGTCTCAATCACAGGGGCACATGATGTACACAGGCAGTGCAACGATGGCTATGAACAGTCTGCCAGCAGTTACTACATGGTATCATTGCCTGGGAAGTAAAACCTCGTTTAAATGCACTGTTACTGCACTATACCTGTTCAGTGCATGTAACTACACACTATGGGGGTGACAACTACTCAGTGAGCCTGCTAGCCAGTGGCGTGCAGACTGTAGGTCTTGCTAGTCAGACAACATGCACATTTAGTAAGGCAGTGGACAGCACACTCACCTGCTCCCCTGGTTTCCCATACAGCTTGCTGTATTGTGGAAGGAGGCTGTCCAGCAGGGCCTGGTTCTCCTCAGTGCTGAAGGCTGGGGCTCTCTCCACCGTACGTGCCATTGCAGGATCCAGAGGATGCAGATACAGCAGCAGTGGGGGTGGCAGATGTCGTCCTGGAGCATGTAGTGCAGGCAAGTGAGCTCTCAGGGGAACAGCCAGCATTATATGTGTGCTGCTGAGGCAGATACTGTCCCATGTGTCCAAAGTGATAGGTCCAAGTCGTTTGCATCTTCTGAATCTGGCCAATCCATGGAATTGCACCACTTACACACGCCCACAGCATCCTTCAAAAGTTCAACTTCATGAGACCCATGAATTTGCAACATTGTTGTGGGTGGCCAACTGAATTCACAGCATCAGACTCGTTGAAGGTTTGAAAACGCGTCCGTTGCCATGCCAGGCCATAGCCAATGCGTGCGCACCGATCGGTCCATTGCTGTACAACGCGTATATCTGTCCACATCATATGCAATGGCCAATGCGTGCGCACCGATCGGTCCATTGCTGTACAACGCGTACCCGGTCACATCATATGCAATGGCCAATGCGTGCGCACCGATCGGTCCATTGCTGTACAACGCGTACATCGGATGACAACGCGTACCTGCTCACATCATATGCAATGGCCAATGCGTGCGCACCGATCGGTCCATTGCTGTACAACGCGTACCCGGTCACATCATATGTGTTGGAACCGGGGTTACCGAGTCCGACACGGTAGCATGGCGTGAAGCGGGGAAGGCACGCGAAGGCAATGTGTAAGGCAGTTGTGCAGCACACTCTTACTCTGACTCAGAAATGCGAACGCAATAACATGACACCACACCAGGCTTTTGTATTTAAAATCAAGATCTTTTATATATAAATTAAGTTGGCATCAGATGAGGTAGATTAATTCAGATCTACATTCAAATTCATTGCATTACACAACTGGTGCGCATTTTAAATAAAGCATCATAGCTCATCAACATTGTAGGCCACTAAGAGGCCGCAGGAATTATCTCCTACACGTAGCACTTAATAATGATCTCAAGGTACGTTAATAAAACAGGGGCCTAAACATACAGTTCACTTTAGCATATTCACTTACTTAAAAGAAGGCTTTTGACGTTACATTTAAATAGGCCTACATTAATCTAGGCGCACCCACATTCAATACAGTGGGCGTCGCAATTCCAGTGCACTGGTAACATGAAACACTTCAACTCCCTTCAATTAAACACTTTCCCCTGTGGTAAAAGACTTCACAGTAAAAAGCATGGCCTAGGCAGTAATTACACTAGGCATCTGCCATAAGTTATTAAATATTGTAGGGAACCCCTCAACATGTCCAGTATCCTGGGGCTCCTATGACCCTTAGGGGTTAACTCTAGGCTAGGCCCACTCCTCTCCGGGGCCTCGCCTCATGGGGAAAGTTTACCCAGTTAATGATAGGGTTAATGGTGGCCCCCGGCCCCCAGTGGCGTTTTGTGGGCCCTAGGGGCCTCCTGGGCTCACCTGTCGCTGGTGTGTTGGTCGCGCTTCCTTTGCGACTGGCACTCCCCCAGGCCCGGCCCGTTTTCTGGAGGGCGGGGCCCGGTCGGGGTGTCTCGGCCTTCAGGCCGGCCTGTCGGGACGTTGCGGGGGCCGGGATCACCTTCCTCCGGCCCCCGGGATCAAGGGGATGCAGCTGCGGCACGTTGCGGGGGCCGGGATCACCTTCCTCCGGCCCCCGGGTTAAGGTAGGTCTGTGCGCAGGCTCGGGGTCTTGGGGAAGGGAACTGGGGATCACCAGGTAAAGCGCCGTACCCTGAAGCGCTAGACCTTCACCCCCTCACTATTCCTGCCTACTGCTGGGCTGCCCCCAAGTACTCTTCCAGTCAGCCCTGCCCACAGGCTGCTGGTGCGTCCTGCTTTCTGTCACCCCCAGGTCACTGACCTTGTGTAGAGATCACCGCCGCGGCCGTCGCCGCCTGAGGAGAAGTGCCGTGAGGTGAGGTGTGCCGTCGCGCCCTCACCGAAGGAAGCGCTGAGGTGAGGGAAGCCCCTCGAGTTTCTGTGGTGAGGTGTGCCGTCCGCGCCCTCACCGAAGCCTCCACAGATTGCCCCCATCGCCGCCGTCGCGGCCGAAGAAATTGCCACTGGGCCCTGGGCCCTTATCGCCGCCGTCGCGGCTGAAGAAATTGTCCCCGCCGCCGTCACGGCCGAAGAAATTGCCCCCGCCGCGGCCCAAGAAATCGCCAGCGTGATCGCCGAGGCTTCCAGGCCCCGCCGACGCCGTTTCCCGGCAACCGGGGTCGCCGGGCGTGACCCCAGGAAGGCCGCGCAACGATTGGGCGCCGGCCCCGGTCACGCCCCCAGCGCCGACGGAAGCCCGGGAAGAGCCCCGGCAGTGCAGAGGGAGACGGGCAGTTTAGGCTTCAGGCCTGGCTGGACGGTCAGGCCTCCTCAAATTAAGGCGTCTTGCGACTGCTTCAGCTTGGTTGCTTCTTAGGCGCTTCTGGTTATGAGTTTCTTGTCAGAAGTTCCTTAGTATAAGTTTCTTGTCAGAAGTTTCTTGTCATGGGGGGGGGGGATGAGTTGGTGGTCTGGGAGTGCTTGATGTTCCTCCCCGCATGCTGAAGGTGGTTCCCTGGGTCCCCTCACACTGGGCAAGGTCAGTGGGTGGTGGGTGTTCCTCAGCTATCTTACTCCAGCAGGGCCTCAGCCCTGTCAGCAGCAGTAGTGTAGGTCTCCCCCCTAGGCCCTCAAGCCTATACTCCGGCGGAGGTTCTCCCAGGTTCAGTGGTGCCTCATCAACTGACTAGAAAGTTTTCCCTCCAAACCTTTTATACCCCTAGGTCAGGTGACCCTCTCAAAGGCGGCAAAACCTAACTCCTCCCACAGCCCGGAAGGTTCTGGAACCTTCTACATGCCTGGCTATGTGGCCCAGAGGCGGGGATGGTATGGATACTGTATCCCTATGCCCCAGCCTGACCCTGGCTACTAGTGTGTATGCGTGTAAGGCCCCGCTGCAGTAGCAGGGGCCTGTGGCAGCCATCTTGAGTGAGAGAGAGCACCTGCACCTCAGCACTGGCTAGCAGTGGCAAGGTGCCCAGAGACCTAGGTCCAGTAAAAATATGGTGTCAAAAAGGAGGCGAAAAAGGGAAAAAAAATAGGGAAAGACCACCCTAGGGCTGACAGGTCTAACACGCGTCCCCCAGCCGAAAGAGGGGAGAGCTTCCCAACCTCTAGGGAGTTCTCTTCACTAAGGCGGAAAAACCGGGAGAGACCGTCAGCGTTGGCGTGGTCTATACCGGGTCGATGTTCCACCCGAAAGTCCATCCCTGGAGGGAAATGGACCACCTCAACAATTTGGGGTTTTCGCCTCTCATCTGCATGAGCCAGCGAAGGGTCTGTGGTCGGTCTGGATCAGGAAGTGACAACCAAAAAGGTATGGCCTCAACTTCTTTACAGCCCAAACCACGGCAAAGGCTTCTCGTTCGATGGTACTCCACCGCTGTTCCCTGGGGAGTAGTCTTCGAGAAATGAAGGCCACTGGCTGGTCTTGGCCATCGTCATTCAGCTGCGAGAGCACAGCTCCTATGCCATGCTCAGAAGCGTCTGTCTGTACGATAAACTCCTGTCCAAAGTCTGGAGTCCTGAGCACCGGTGCGGTGCACATTGCACATTTGAGGGTCTCAAAGGCTTCCTGGCAGGCAGCCGTCCAGATGACTCTGCGTGGCTGCTTCTTTGAAGTTAATTCCGTCAATGGGCCCATGATGGTTCCATATCCCTTGACGAACCGGCGGTAGTATCCCGTGAGGCCGAGAAAAGCCCGGACCTCTGTTTGGGTCTTGGAGGGCTCCCAGGCCAAGATGGTCTCAATCTTGGCTTGGAGGGGTTGCACCTTACCTCCGCCCACCAGATGTCCCAGGTACACGACAGATCCCTGTCCAATCTGGCACTTGCTGGCCTTGATGGTTAGACCAGCCCGTTACAAAGCCTGTAGCACCTCCTGGAGATGCTCCAGATGGTCCTCCCAGCTGCTACTGAAGACAGCTATGTCATCCAGGTAGGCAGCAGAGAAGGCCTCTAGGCCAGACAGCACCTGGTTCACCAACCGCTGGAAAGTGGCTGGAGCATTTTTCAACCCGAAGGGCATCACCCGAAATTGAAAGTGGCCATCGGGGGTGGAGAACGCAGTCTTCTCCTTTGCTCCTTCCGCCATGGCTATCTGCCAATAGCCTGACATCAAATCAATGGTACTCAGATACCGGGCTGCTCCCAGCCGGTCAATGAGCTCATCCGCCCGAGGGATCGGGTGAGCGTCGGTCTTTGTGACTGAGTTGAGTCCACGGTAATCCACACAGAACCGAAGTTCTGGGGTGGTACCCGGTGGGGCAGCTTTCGGCACCAACACCACCGGACTAGCCCAAGGGCTACTGGAAGGCTCAATCACTCCCAGTTCTAGCATCTTGGTAACCTCACCCTGGATACTAGCCTTGACCTTATCGGACAGCCGGTAAGACTTGGTTTTACTGGCGGACTGTCCCCTGTGTCCACATCATGGGTACACAGGTGCGTGATTCCAGGCGTGAGGGAGAACAACGAGGCGTACTGCCCCAAGACCTGGCGGCAGTCCCTCTGTTGCTCTGGGGTTAAGGATGGGGCGAGGACCACCCCTCTACCGAACCATCCTTCTCATGGGCCGCCAGAAGATCTGGAAGAGGCTCACTCTCCTCCTCCTCACTTCCATCTGTTATCATTAGGAGAGTGAGTTCTGAACGCTCTTGGTGGGGCTTCAGGCGGTTGACGTGGAACACCCTGTGGGGTTGACGTGGGGTCTTCACATCGACGACATATGTGGTCTGGCCTCTCCTTTCCAAGATCTCAAACGGCCCAGTCCACCGGTCCTGGAGGGCGCTAAGCTCTCCTGGCTCCATGACCCACACCTTCTGTCTAGCGTCTAACTCTACCGTCCGCGCGTTCCGGTCATACCATTTCTTCATGACGGCTTGACTTGCTTCTAGATTGTCCGAGGCCTCCTTCCACAGCTTGGCCACTTGGCTGCGGAATGCCAGCATATAGCTGACCACATCACGGGAAAGCTTCGAGGAAGACTTCTCCCACCCCTCCTTGACAAGACTGAGGGGCCCCCGAACGGGGTGGCCATATAGCAGCTCAAAGGGGCTGAAACCGACCCCCTTCTGCGGCACCTCTCGGTAGGAGAAGAGCAGACAGGGTAAGAGGACGTCCCACTTTCTTCTCAAGTCCTCGGGTAGGCTCCTGATCATCCCCTTCAAAGTTTTGTTAAAGCGCTCCACGAGCCCGTTCGTCTGGGGGTGGTAAGGAGTGGAGAACCGATAGGTCACTCCACACTCCTTCCACATGGCCTGCATGTAGGCCGACATGAAATTCGTGCCCCTATCTGACACCACGACCTTGGGGAATCCCACTCGGGTAAAAATCCCCATCAGGGCCCGCGCCACCACCGGTGCAGTGATGGTCCTCAGAGGGATTGCCTCCGGGTACCGGGTGGCGTGGTCTACCAGCACCAAAATGAACCTATGTCCTGCAGAAGTTGGCGGGTCCAATGGCCCGACAATGTCAATCCCTACCCGCTCAAAAGGGGTATCGACAACTGGGAGAGGTTCCAGAGGGACCTTCACTTTAGTCCCTGTCTTGCCACTCGCTTGGCAAGTGGTGCAAGTCTTGCAAAAAGTGTCAGAAGTGACGCGCATCCTGGGCCAATAAAAATGTGGGACCAGACGCGCAAACGTCTTGTCTTGGCCCAGGTGTCCTGCTAGTGGTATTTCGTGTGCCAACTCTAGCAGAAAGGCTCGGTAGCATTGGGGGACCACCACGGCTCGTGAGGACCCATGCACCGGAGCCTTAGGCTCACTGTAGAGGAGACCATCCTCCCAGTAGACATGGTAGTTACCAGTCTCTGTTCCAGCTGCTTGGGCTTCGGCCTGTTGCCGCATGCCTTCAAGCGTAGGGCACTCCTTCTGCGCCCGGCAAAATTCCTCCCGGGTAGGCCCTCCTTCCACCTGCCACTCTGCAGGGGTCGACAGGTCCCCCACGGGAACACCAACCACCTCAGCGGACTCCGGGGTCACCTCCGTGGGCTCCCCATCCATCTCACCGGGTGTCTCCTCCTGGACATCTCCTCGTCCAGCAGTGGGCTGGGCCATTATTTCAGGCTCCAACCCGAGCTGAGTTCCTTGTCGGGCAGCCATGGACCGCGTGACAACGCAAGTCCATCCTGGTAATCCCAACATCTCAGCATGGGCATTAAACTCTACCTCCCTCCAGGCAGTATGTTCCAAGTCGTTGCCCAACAGACAGTCAACTGGCATGGCAGGGCTTACCGCAACCTTCAACAGACCTGATACTCCTCCCCACTCAAAGGGAACTTGGGCCATGGGGTAATGACCCAGGCTATTATCAGCCATAACAACCGGGTGGAATTCCTCAGGAATCACCTGCTCTGGGGACACCAGCTGACGTCTCACCATCGTCATGCTGGCACCTGTGTCCCTCAGAGCCTCCACCTCCTCCCCGTTCACCAGGACCCTCTGCCGATACTTGGCAGTGTTCACGGGTACCTGAACCCGTGGGATGATCTCTCTATCCCCCAGGGAAACTAAGGTCAAGCCTGTCCACTCACCTCCCCTACCTAGGGACAACTCCTCCCCAAGCGCTACACTGGCCACCCCGGGGCTCTTACCTCCTGTGGGGGCTGGGGTTCTCTTGCGACACTGGGGATCCCCTTATAATGTCCAACCTCCCCGCACTCGTAGCACCGGACAGTTCTGGGCTGCTGACTCCTGTCAGGATAAGTGGGTTTCTGGAATCCAGATTGGGATGGGGAACCTACTCCTCTCCCAGGCGGTCTATTTTGGGGGCCTTTAAAGAACTCCCTCTTTTATCTCCCCCTCTTTCTTCTGGGGGAGCCCCTGTCCACCTTTCGGGGGTCCGCCCGGCTCCCTTGTGGGACACCCGAGTGCTGACCCACGTGTCTGCCTCCTCTGCAAGCTCCGTAGGATTGGTCAGCTTGCGGTCCACCAAGTACTGGCGCAGCTCCGGAAAACATTTCTCTAGGAGGTGCTCTCTCAAGAACAGGTCGTACAGCCCAGTGTAATTGTCAACGTTGCTGCCACGCACCCAACCCTCCAATGCCTTCCGGGCATAATCAAAAAAATCCACCCAGTTTTGTGTGTGAAGCTTGTGGCTGTTGCGGAACTTTTGGCGGTACTTCTCTGGGGTGAGGCCAAACTTCTTGAGCAGGGCCTCCTTCATGATAGGGTAGTTAGTCTGCTCCCCTTATCCAAAGTTAAGAGTGTGTCCCTTACTAGTGGAGGTATGTACCTATAAAGACCTCCTCCCCAGTAGCTCTCAGGAACTCTATGGGCCACCAAAGCTACCTCATATGCCGCCAACCACTTATTGATGTCATCACCTACACTAAAACTGGCTATCACCTCTCTGGGTAAATAGAATTTGGGCTCCTGTGGAACCCCAGCAGGTACGGTGCCACCATTCACTCTGCCCTGCATCTCCATCTGCAAGGCTCGGAGCTCCAGTTCCTTCAGGCTAAGCTCATGTGCAAGCTTCCTTTCCTCCATGGCTAGCCTTGCCTGTTCTCCTTCTCTTTCCATCTTAGCAAGTTCTAAAGTTAATTGCCTCTCCTCCCTCCTATCCTCAAATTCCTCTGCCGACAAACTCCCCTGACGCACTACTGCCTGCCCTGGAACGTCTTCCTGGCAACATATTCTCGCTAACATCAATGTGCAGTAGGTCCAGTTCTTCTGGGTTGTCTGTCTCCCCTGCTCCTCGTCCCCTCTTCCCTCCGGGTGGGCCATTACCCATGCCCTCAAAGCTTTCTGAAGCACCCCCTTCCTGGCACCTCGCTTGACGGCCACCCCCCTCTCTAGGCAGAACTCCTTGAGCTGTGTCACCGTATACCTTTCTAGGTTGGCTAACTCCAACTCCATCCTCCTAGGTGGGGTCCCAGACAATTTAAGGAAAGGGTTCTAGACTGTAGGTAACAGGTCTAACGCAGGAATGTACACAATTGGCAATTACAAAAGAATTCCTAGCACTTTCATTACACTAGGTGTCTAATTGCGGCGCACACTGAGTCACCGTAGGGTGCTGCACAAACACCAGTCCTTATCCAACCGCTGTACACCAAATTTTGGAACCGGGGTTACCGAGTCCAACACGGTAGCATGGCGTGAAGCGGGGAAGGCACGCGAAGGCAATGTGTAAGGCAGTTGTGCAGCACACTCTTACTCTGACTCAGAAATGCGAACGCAATAACATGACACCACACCAGGCTTTTGTATTTAAAATCAAGATCTTTTATATATAAATTAAGTTGGCATCAGATGAGGTAGATTAATTCAGATCTACATTCAAATTCATTGCATTACACAACTGGTGCGCATTTTAAATAAAGCATCATAGTTCATCAACATTGTAGGCCACTAAGAGGCCGCAGGAATTATCTCCTACACGTAGCACTTAATAATGATCTCAAGGTACGTTAATAAAACAGGGGCCTAAACATACAGTTCACTTTAGCATATTCACTTACTTAAAAGAAGGCTTTTGACGTTACATTTAAATAGGCCTACATTAATCTAGGCGCACCCACATTCAATACAGTGGGCGTCGCAATTCCAGTGCACTGGTAACATGAAACACTTCAACTCCCTTCAATTAAACACTTTCCCCCTGTGGTAAAAGACTTCACAGTAAAAAGCATGGCCTAGGCAGTAATTACACTAGGCATCTGCCATAAGTTATTAAATATTGTAGGGAACCCCTCAACATGTCCAGTATCCTGGGGCTCCTATGACCCTTAGGGGTTAACTCTAGGCTAGGCCCACTCCTCTCCGGGGCCTCGCCTCATGGGGAAAGTTTACCCAGTTAATGATAGGGTTAATGGTGGCCCCCGGCCCCCAGTGGCGTTTTGTGGGCCCTAGGGGCCTCCTGGGCTCACCTGTCGCTGGTGTGTTGGTCGCGCTTCCTTTGCAACTGGCACTCCCCCAGGCCCGGCCCGTGTTCTGGAGGGCGGGGCCCGGTCGGGGTGTCTCGGCCTTCAGGCCGGCCTGTCGGGACGTTGCGGGGGCCGGGATCACCTTCCTCCGGCCCCCGAGATCAAGGGGATGCAGCTGCGGCACGTTGCGGGGGCCGGGATCACCTTCCTCCGGCCCCCGGGTTAAGGTAGGTCTGTGCGCAGGCTCGGGGTCTTGGGGAAGGGAGCGGGAGCCGGCAGTCCTCTCCGGCCGGCTCCTCGTCTCCCTCTGCACTGCCGGGGCTCTTCCCGGGCTTCCGTCGGCGCTGGGTGCGTGACCGGGGCCGGCGCCCAATCGTTGCGCGGCCTTCCTGGGGTCACGCCCGGCGACCCCGGTTGCCGGGAAACGGCGTCGGCGGGGCCTGGAGGCCTCGGCGATCGCACTGGCGATTTCTTGGGCCGCGACGGCGGCGGGGGCAATTTCTTCGGCCGCGACGGCGGCGGGGCAATTTCTTCAGCCGCGACGGCGGCGATAAGGGCCCAGGGCCCAGTGGCAATTTCTTCGGGCGCGACGGCGGCGATGGGGGAAATCTGTGGAGGCTTCGGTGAGGGCGCGGACGGCGCACCTCACCTCACGGCACTTCTCCTCAGGCGGCGACGGCCGCGGCGGTGATCTCTACACAAGGTCAGTGACCTGGGGGTGACAGAAAGCAGGACGCACCAGCAGCCTGTGGGCAGGGCTGACTGGAAGAGTACTTGGGGGCAGCCCAGCAGTAGGCAGGAATAGTGAGGGGGTGAAGGTCTAGCGCTTCAGGGTACGGCGCTTTACCTGGTGATCCCCAGTTGGGCAGTTTAGGCTTCAGGCCTGGCTGGACGGTCAGGCCTCCTCAAATTAAGGCGTCTTGCGACTGCTTCAGCTTGGTTGCTTCTTAGGCGCTTCTGGTTATGAGTTTCTTGTCAGAAGTTCCTTAGTATAAGTTTCTTGTCAGAAGTTTCTTGTCATGGGGGGGGGATGAGTTGGTGGTCTGGAAGTGCTTGATGTTCCTCCCGCACGCTGAAGGTGGTTCCCTGGGTCTCCTCACACTGGGCAAGGTCAGTGGGTGGTGGGCGTTCCTCAGCTATCTTACTCCAGCAGGGCCTCAGCCCTGTCAGCAGCAGTAGTGTAGGTCTCCCCCTAGGCCCTAAAGCCTATACTCCGGCGGAGGTTCTCCCAGGTTCAGTGGTGCCTCATCAACTGACTAGAAAGTTTTCCCTCCAAACCTTTTATACCCCTAGGTCAGGTGACCCTCTCAAAGGCGGCAAAACCTAACTCCTCCCACAGCCCGGAAGGTTCTGGAACCTTCTACATGCCTGGCTATGTGGCCCAGAGGCGGGGATGGTATGGATACTGTATCCCTATGCCCCAGCCTGACCCTGGCTACTAGTGTGTATGCGTGTAAGGCCCCTCTGCAGTAGCAGGGGCCTGTGGCAGCCATCTTGAGTGAGAGAGAGCACCTGCACCTCAGCACTGGCTAGCAGTGGCAAGGTGCCCAGAGACCTAGGTCCAGTAAAAATATGGTGGCAAAAAGGAGGCGAAAAAGGGAAAAAAAATAGGGAAAGACCACCCTAGGGCTGACAGGTCTAACAATATGCAATGGCCAATGCGTGCGCACAGATCGGTCCATTGCTGTACAACGCGTACCCGGTCACATCATATGCAATGGCCAATTCGTGCGCACAGATCGGTCCATTGCTGTACAACGCGTAACCGGTCACATCATATGCAATGGCCAATGCGTGCGCACCGATCGGTCCATTGCTGTACAACGCGTACCCGGTCACATCATATGCAATGGCCAATGCGTGCGCACCGATCGGTCCATTGCTGTACAACGCATACATCGGATGACAACGCGTACCCGCTCACATCATATGCAATGGCCAATGCGTGCGCACAGATCGGTCCATTGCTGTACAACGCGTACCCGGTCACATCATATGCAATGGCCAATGCGTGCGCACCGATCGGTCCATTGCTGTACAACGCGTACATCAGATGACAACGAGTACCCGCTCACATCATATGCAATGGCCAATGCGTGCGCACCGATCGGTCCATTACTGTACAACGTGTACCCGGTCACATCATATGCAATTGTCAGGGAACGAGCGGAGCAGCGCCTGCCACATCGTACCCTGAACTACAATACCCATGATGCCCTCATCATGGAAGGGGATAAATTACGGTGGACGCACGGGACGGCGTGCGTAATTCAAGTTGGTCCTTTCTTTGTTTCTCGGCCAGGGGAAGAATGGTCATGGCGGATCACGCTGGCGGTGAACTGCGGCTGTAAGTGCTCTACGTCTTGCTAGGATTGCAGTAGAAGCTGGGCAGAAGCGTGAGTATCGTTGGTGGAGGATTCCCCGAGGCCAGCCTGGGTTTCAGTGGCATTGCAGGATTATTTCTACGTCGCGGAATACAGCGGTGAGTCAACCGCGTATTGCCGGGTCTCAGTTCTCAAGTAGCGGGATACAGCAGTGAGTCAACCGCGTATCGCCGTATACATTAGCGTTTAGCTTGTTCTCATCGGAGACGGAACTCACATAGTCACATAGCGGGATATAGCGGTGAGTAAACCGCGTATTTCCGTGTATGTGGTTCTTAACTTGATTCGGAAAGAACAGTGCTCAACTCGTTCTCACAAGGGGGAACACTGCAGTGAAGTAACTGCGTTTGGTCATGCAGGAACTACGATTGGAGCCTTAGTATCCCACTCGTGTTGCTTAGCGGAATACAGCGGTGAAGCAACTGCGTATTACCGTATAAGGACAAGGATATAGTTTACTTTTGGGGTCTTTGGAATTCCGGGGGATTACAGAACTCATGGGGACAATGGAGTGTGGGGATTATATATTTTCGTAACCATCACAAGAGGCCTATCTTATTGGCGATTGTCTTGAAGTACCTCGGTCGGATGTTTGGTCTGTGTGACGTCTGGTGATTCCTTAAGGAACCTAAACACTGCTACATTCATTTGCCAGGTATAGGAACTATCTAGCGAGACATATTGAGAGTAGATGTTCTGTTACCCTGTCTATAGCTCTGTTCTTTTTTGTTACAGGTTCTACTCCCCTGCTGAACCTCCCCTCTCCTTTTCCCTCGCCTGATCGCTCGAACACCCTGTGTAATTGGGGGTGTTGGTGATATCAGGAGGTGGACCCTTTCTTGCTGCAACTGGATCCCGCGGAGCGTAACCTGACAGAATTACGCACCTAAGTATTTTGCTCTGCCCGGTCCAGGCGCTGTAGGAAATGGCAACCATGGATGATGTCCTTCAAGCGTTGGTTATGGTCCAACAAGAACTGGCATCATCTAAAGCAGAAACTGCCGCCTTGAGAGACAAGGTAGACAAACTGTCTCGGAATCCTTTTGACGCTTCCCCTCTAGCTTCCCAAATACAAGTCACAGTGCCACCTCCTATCCCGTTAGCCAGTCCTGAAAGATATGCTGGGGACCCAACGAAAATTCAGGTATTCCTGACACAGATAATGCTGCATTTCTCATGTAAACCAGCCTCCTTCCCCAATAATCATTCTAGGGTGGCTTTTGCTATTTCTTATCTGGTGGGGGACGCAGCCAATTGGGCTGTTCCTTTAGTAAGGAACAACGATGCTGTATTGTCTGACTGGTCGGCATTCAGGGCAGAGTTCGAGAGGGTGTTCGACAGAAGAACCACTACATTCAGTGCTGATAGGGAACTACTAGATCTCAAGCAAGGGAGGAATGACTTAGTGACTTACTTGACTACCTTCAACAGATTAGTGGCAGAAACAGCATGGCCAGAGGAGAAAAGGATGTCTCTGTTTTATCAGGGGTTAAGGGAAGAAATGAAAGACATACTGGCTCAGATAGATCCCCAACCCTCTACTTGTACAGAAATGATAAATCTCACATTACGATTGGATGGTAGAATGTCAGAAAGAGGGGGTGAGAGGAGAAAATGGGACAGAGGTTATTTCCGTTCTGACAAAACAACACGCAGAACCACAACCAACACAGAAGCAGTAACAGAACCCATGGAAATCGGAGCTATAAGAGCCCCATTGTCGAGAGAAGAAAAAGAAAGCAGAAGAGTGCAGGGACTATGCATGTACTGCGGGAAAAAGGGACACTACGTTAGGGACTGTCATTCTAAACCTAAGTCCTCAGGCACATGGTTGCGGAATAAGAAGGTGGCAGTGTCTACCTCGGTTCCTGCGTCACAGGTGGGGGAGTTAAGCGGTGATGGTGAGGAAGGCAAGGGTTGGAAACTCCCCTCGTTAGCTACCTCGGACTTGCAAGACACCGAGTCTCACATAGTGCTCCCTATGAGTCTCGAGAGTAACCAACAGTTCCATCACGTTTTAGTCATGATAGATTCTGGGGCCACCGGTAACTTCATAGACAGTGGGTTGGTAATGAGTCTAAAATTGCGTAGGGTACCCAGAGAGACCCCTGAGGAGGTCTTGGCCGTGGACGGTAAACCGTTAACATCTGGTTTGATCGTTGAGCAAACGGAGATAGTCGTGTTGACTACTACTATGGCTACTGGAAGACATAGGGAGGAATTAACCTTGAATATAATAGAGGCGCCTCAGTACGAAGTTATTTTGGGAATGCCTTGGTTGTGCCATCATAATCCCACCATAGATTGGAGAACCAAAACGATACAGTTCCTTTCAGAGGAATGCCAAAGTCATTTAGTTACAGTCATGCTCACGCAGGCAGCTGCCTTGTTGCATCCTTTTCTTGTGCCTACGGAAGCTGAGAAAGAGACAGTGTTACCCATGGAATACTCACAGTTCAGGGATGTCTTTAATGAAACCAAGGCGGAACAGTTACCCCCTCACAGGGAGTACGATTGCCGAATAGACTTGGTAGAGGGGGCCACGATTCCTGCATGCAGAGTGTATGCTTTGTCTGTGCCAGAGACTAAACACTTACGAGAATACCTGGATCACTACTTGGAGATCGGTTTCATAAGACCTTCACGGTCACCGGCTGCCTCACCACTCTTTTTCATAGCTAAGGCCAATGGCGACTTGAGAGCATGTGTGGATTACCGTGTGTTGAATAAGAATACGGTGAGGAACAGATATCCTTTACCTCTCATTTCAGTACTGCTTGATCAGGTGAGAGAGGCAAAGATCTACACTAGGTTGGATCTGAGGGGTGCTTATCATTTGGTGCGTGTCCGGGATGGGGATGAGTGGAAAACGGCTTTTAAGACTCGTTATGGGTTGTTTGAATACAATGTGATGCCGTTCGGCCTCTGCAACGCCCCAGCTGCTTTTCAATATTTCCTCAACGACGTCTTAAAGGAGTACATAGACCTTTTTGTTGTGGTATATATTGATGACATCCTCATCTATTCCAGCGACATCGAGAGGCATGTGAGTCAAGTCGTCTTGGTGCTGGCCAAGCTGCGAGCCCATAGTTTGTTCTGTAAATTGAGCAAGTGTGAGTTTGGGGTGAGTGAGGTGGAGTTTCTCGGAGTAATGCTTAGTCCGGAAGGGTTACACATGGCAGAGAGAAAGGTGCGGGCAGTGCAGGAATGGCCAACACCTAAAAATGTGAGGGATGTGCAATGCTTCCTGGGTTTTGCGAATTATTATCGCAGGTTCATCCTCCATTTTTCCCGGGTAGCCGTCCCGATATCACGGTTGCTCCGGAAGGGTGTTACTTTCCAATGGTCTAGTGAGGCTGAGGAGGCTTTTGTGTATCTGAAGAGGGCTTTCACCACGACCCCGGTGCTCTCGCATCCACGGTTGGAACATCCTTTTGTGGTGGAGGCAGATGCCTCCGATGAAGCCATCGGTGCCATATTGTCACAGAGACACCAGAGCACGGGGCAGCTCCATCCGGTGGCTTACTTGTCCAAAAAATTGAACCCTGCGGAAAAGAACTATACGATCGCCGAGAAAGAACTGCTGGCGATAAAAAAGGCGTTCCAGGAATGGAGGCAATATCTGTGGGGGCCTGTTATCCGATCACAGTGTACACGGACCATAGGAATCTGCAGTATATGAAGTCTGCTCGACATCTTTCTCAGCGACAAATGAGATGGATGTTATTCTTCGCTGAGTACGACTTTGTTGTTACTTTTAGGCCAGGGGTAGAGAACCGCAAGGCTGACTCTTTTCTAGGCAGGAAACGATGGAGGTATCCACCCACAACCAAGCCACGAAGGCTATAATTGAACCGTCCAAGGTGTTATGTGCTATCCGTGTGGAGAACTTCTTGGAACAAATAAGAATACATAAAACAGAACCAGTGTGGGAAGCATGGGCAAAGGAGGAAGCTGAGCGCAAAGTGAAACAGGGGCTACCATTCTACAGAAATAAACTGTATCTCCCCACTCCAGAGCTGCAGAAGAAGGCTTTCATGTGGTGTCATGTATCTCCGTTGGCTGGACATCCAGGGGTAGATAAGACCATTCAGCTGACACAACGTCATTTCTGGTGGAGCACCTTACGCAAGGATATCTCCTCTTGGGTGGCTTGTTGTGAAGAATGCGCTAGAGCAAAAACCGAAAACACCAAGAAAAAGGGAAACTTATGCCAATGCCCACACCACAACGCCCGTGGCAAAGTATCAGTCTGGATTTTGTCACAGGGTTACCCCTAGAGAAAGGGAGTTCAGCCATTTTGGTAGTGGTTGATGGCCTTACGAAAATGGGACATTTCATCCCTTGTGCGAATCTCCCTACGGCCGGCCAGACAGCACAGTTATTGCTGAGTAGTATCATCAGAATACATGGGGTACCTGAGGTGATTGTGTCCGATAGGGGGCCTCAGTTCATAGCTAGATTCTGGAAGACCTGGTGCAAAGCTTTGCACATAAACTCTACACTGTCTACGAGTTTCCACCCACAGACCGATGGACAGACAGAACGTCTAAACCAGACTCTGAAGAAATACCTTCGGTGCTATGCGAAGGAGGCCCAAGACTCATGGGTGGAGTTGTTATGGTTGGCGGAGCTAGCCTACAACAATACCTGGCATAGCTCTGTCGGTATTTCACCTTTTTGTGCGAATTTTGGGTATGATGCCAGGATACTGCCTATCAGCATTCCGGAAGAAGTTGCTAATCAGCCCACAGTGTTGGCTCAGGTACGGAAGTTACATGCTGTACACCGAACGGTCAGAGAACATCTGGTAAAGGCCAAGCTGACTTATAAGAGGTGGGAAGACTGTCACAGGATTGATGGCCCACGGTATCAAGTGGGGGACCGTGTGTGGCTGTCCACCAAGAATATACGGTTCAAGCTACGTAGTATCTTTCATCCTAGATACATCGGCCCTTACACCATCATCAGACAGGTCAATCCCGTAACATATAAGCTAAAACTGCCTGGTACACTTCGGATCCACCCGGTTTTTCACTGTAATCTCCTGAAACCTGCCCTGCGGGCGCGCAGGCGCGCTCTGCCGCCGGTGTTGTGTGGTGGTGGGCTTGAATATGAAGTCAGGAGTATTCGGGATTCCAAATTGAGGAGAGGTGTGCTTTGGTATTTGGTCTCCTGGAAGGGGTATGCTGCGGAGGACGACTCTTGGGAACCATGGCATCATGTTCATGCCCCTGTGGCTGTTCGCTCATTTCATAGGAGGTTTCCGTCTAAACCTGGGCCTAGGAGGCGCTAGGCGGGAGGGCCTGCTGTCAGGGAACGAGCGGAGCAGCGCCTGCCACATCGTACCCTGAACTACAATACCCATGATGCCCTCATCATGGAAGGGGATAAATTACGGTGGACGCACGGGACGGCGTGCGTAATTCAAGTTGGTCCTTTCTTTGTTTCTCGGCCAGGGGAAGAATGGTCATGGCGGATCACGCTGGCGGTGAACTGCGGCTGTAAGTGCTCTACGTCTTGCTAGGATTGCAGTAGAAGCTGGGCAGAAGCGTGAGTATCGTTGGTGGAGGATTCCCCGAGGCCAGCCTGGGTTTCAGTGGCATTGCAGGATTATTTCTACGTCGCGGAATACAGCGGTGAGTCAACCGCGTATTGCCGGGTCTCAGTTCTCAAGTAGCGGGATACAGCGGTGAGTCAACTGCGTATCGCCGTATACATTAGCGTTTAGCTTGTTCTCATCGGAGACGGAACTCACATAGTCACATAGCGGGATATAGCGGTGAGTAAACCGCGTATTTCCGTGTATGTTGGTTCTTAACTTGATTCGGAAAGAACAGTGCTCAACTCGTTCTCACAAGGGGGAACACTGCAGTGAAGTAACTGCGTTTGGTCATGCAAGGAACTACGATTGGAGCCTTAGTATCCCACTCGTGTTGCTTAGCGGAATACAGCGGTGAAGCAACTGCGTATTACCGTATAAGGACAAGGATATAGTTTACTTTTGGGGTCTTTGGAATTCCGGGGGATTACAGAACTCATGGGGACAATGGAGTGTGGGGATTATATATTTTCATAACCATCACAAGAGGCCTATCTTATTGGCGATTGTCTTGAAGTACCTCGGTCGGATGTTTGGTCTGTGTGACGTCTGGTGATTCCTTAAGGAACCTAAACACTGCTACATTCATTTGCCAGGTATAGGAACTATCTAGCGAGACATATTGAGAGTAGATGTTCTGTTACCCTGTCTATAGCTCTGTTCTTTTTTGTTACAGGTTCTACTCCCCTGCTGAACCTCCCCTCTCCTTTTCCCTCGCCTGATCGCTCGAACACCCTGTGTAATTGGGGGTGTTGGTGATATCAGGAGGTGGACCCTTTCTTGCTGCAACTGGATCCCGCGGAGCGTAACCTGACAGCAATGGCCAATGCGTGCGCACAGATCGGTCCATTGCTGTACAACGCGTACCCGGTCACATCATATGCAATGGCCAATGCGTGCGCACAGATCGGTCCATTGCTGTACAATGCATACCCGGTCACATCATATGCAATGGCCAATGCGTTCGCACAGATCGGTCCATTGCTGTACAACGCGTACCCGGTCACATCATATGCAATGGCCAATGCGTGCGCACAGATCGGTCCATTGCTGTACAACGCGTCCCTGTACAAGTCACTGGCATATGTCACCATGCCTGTCACAGGTGAACGTATGCCAGCCACATATACTTCCCAGGGAGTGAGGGGCACACCTACAACACCAAAGCCTGTCCACACTGTATCCTAAGGCATGTAAGGCTGCATTACCTATTCCGTGTATGGGGGTCAACATGTTGTTTTGTGGGTGGCACTTGGGGGCAGCCACTCCCAGGCTGTGCACGTGTTCATGGGGACAGAATCCTTGGTGTGTCGTGCACATGACCACTGTGATGTGCAACTATTCATTTCTGAGCATGTGGCATGGTCACATTTCACGGTTGTGTATGTGTATGTCATGTCACATACCCCCTGAGTCCCATGTGGGACGGTATGTACATCCCAGGGTGACCCATTGCCACAATAGTGATGGCCCTCCACAGTCTGTGTGCATGTTGTGTTTACAATGTCTCTGATTCCATGTGCACAATGGGAGACAGTCTCCACATCCACGTTGTTTGTGCATGGACTTTGATGTTGTGCGTGTGTGTGTCACAGACGTCCATGTCTGTCCTGCCGAGGCAACAGGGACCACTACCTGTGGGGGTCATGGTTGTTTTGCTGTGGTGTATTCATGATGCACCATGTCATGCCAGTGTCCATGTGGCAATACAGGGTCCCTGGGAATCTACCTGTCGATGAGCTGTGATGCCTGGAGCACATCTGTCCTCACATGTCACAGTGGTGTGTGTTTGGAACGTGACAGCAGTACCTGGGTACTGTGACACAGCCTAATGATAGCCCATAGCACAAGCTGGGACTTGTTGAGGACACATGTTGAACTGTGATGTTAGATGTTGGCCATGTAGGTGCCATACATGTCCTTACGGAATGGCACACACATCATGTACTTGTGTCTCGTAATGATGTATCATGTGATATTGAGTCTGGTCTATGCCACATATGTGGGGTGACTGACAATCTTTCTTTCTTCACCTATGCACTGCAGGGCACCAGCTGTCCATCGACCATTCCCTGACCTTGCAACGATGGTTGAACGGGACTGCATCCGACGGTACCGCTTCACCAGGCCACTGATTGAGGAATTGACGGTGCGGTTGGCCCCACATTTGCAACCTGGCCGGACATACCCTACAGCGCTGACCCCCAAGGTGAAGGTGATGGCAGCCCTACACTTCTTTGCTACCGGTACCTTTCAACACACTGTGGCATCTGCTGGTGGGATGTCACAGACCATGTTCAGCCGTGTGCTCCGTGATGTTTTGGAGGCTATGTTGAGATACCTGAACCAGTACATCTATTTCCCTAAACTTCAACAACTCACTGACGTGAAGAGTGACTTCTATGCCCTGGGGAGGATGCCGCATGTCATTGGCTCCATTGATGGGACACATGTGGCTTTGGTACCACCACAGGCACATGAGGAGGCATACAGGAACCGCAAACATTACCATTCGGTCAATGCACTGGTGGTATGTCTTGCAGATATGAGCATCTCGCACGTGTGTGCCCGTTTCCCCGGTTCTGCACACGATGCCTACGTGATGAGGAGTAGTCGCATCCCGAGGATGATGTCACAGATGCGGAACCAGCGTGCCTGGCTTGTCGGTGTGTACTGACTTTGTACCATTGTGTGTGTTCTGCAATGTAGTATTCCACCCTCTTTTCCAACTCAGCTAATGTGCAATTGTCTGTATGTAGGTGACTCCGGATACCCCAACATGCCGTTGTTGCTGATGCCCCTCAGGAACCCTGTGACACCAGCCCAGATGCGCTACAATGAGGCACATGGTCGGACCAGGAGAGTGATTGAGCGGACATTTGGTCTCCTGAAGAGCCGCTTCCACTCCCTGGACAAGACAGGAGGGGCCCTCCCATATGCCCCAGCAAAGGTGTGCAAGATTGTCATCGTCTGCTGCATGCTACACAACCTGGCAGTGCGGAAGGAGTTGCCTCTCATCCTGGATGACGATGACCAACATCCGCCACCTGTGGAGGATCCTGGCCTGGGCCACGATGCCAGTGATGGTGATGATGATGAGGGTGATGTCTGCACAGAGCTCATCACCAACTTCTTCAGCTGAATGTGAGTATCCGGAGATGTCATGTCAATGATGTGAGTTTGCGTGATATGTGTTGGTGGTGCTCTGGTGCTGTTTGAGTGTGTCCATGTGCTACTTGACTGTATGCGTGCAGCGATGTGTCCTTACAGGTAGTCTGTACTCCACAGCAGTGATGACATGCTAACTTGGTTTTGTGTAGGTATCTTGTGACATGTATTGGGCATGAGTATTGCAGTTCTGTCCTGTTCTTCAGTGCTTTTGACTGTGTGTCATTTCTGTCCTTCACAGGGTACTTTCTGAGTTGTTTGGTCAACTGTGATCCCCCGACACCGTGATTCAACTTCCAGGGTGGAGCTGTTGTTTCCCTACAGGTGATGTGCCCCACACCCCTGGACTTCCTTTCTTCTACACTTGTTGACTGTGTGGCCACTGCCACGTGGGATTACCTTGCATCTGTAGTGGAAACAACATGTTGCAATTGTGTAATAAACATGTGCTTCACTTTGGGATGTGCGTTGTCTGTGGTCACACATCTGAGTGACATTTGCTTACTGCACCAGTGGGCTAGTTAACACAGATTGTGAGTAGGTGTGGTGTCTGTGCATTGCACTGTATTTCCTGGCAACATCAGTGTAGGCGATGAGTCAGATGGCCCTGGTGTGTATGTGTTGTGTAGCCCTAGTGGTGTGTCTCCCTCATATGTGTCACGTCGCCATGACTCACATGACGGTGTTGTACTTGCTGTACAGTTAGCATGCACAGTGTCATTTAGCAGCTCATCATCTCCATGACAGAAACCACATTGGAATCACAACAGAGGCAAGTATGGTGTATTAGTGAGTTTATTTACATACATGTGTGAGGATAGTGCACAGGATGGTGGGTGCTGTACATTGGGATTGTAATCCAAAGTTCCCAGATGAGTTGGAAGTCTTGGTAGCAGAAATGTCCTGAGTAACGTCAACAGTCATCTGATACATTGGTCCAACTTAAACTCCCCATGTCATGTGAGAGAGTTGGGTTGCATGCGACAGGGTGAACAGTTTGCACACAAAGGTGGATTTCCAGAACAGGTGTTGGGTTCCTGGGGGATGTACATGGCCATCGGCCTCTCAGTTGTCCTTCCTCGGACGACCCCTCTTCTTTGGGGGGGGACCCTCGAGTGCAGGCTGCTGCAGTGCAGGGGACTCTCCGCCAGAGTCATCCTCCCTCCCTGTGGCAGTTGCAGTTGTTGCGGCACCAGATGTTGTGGGCACACAGGGAGGTGTGGCCATGTTGGTGCTAAACTGGCGGAGGCATGTCAATATGTCCCTATGCACCGCTGTCAGTTCTTGCAATGTGTCCCACTTGGACTCCATGCCAGCCATGTGTGTCTCCACACGGGACATGTGTGTCTCCATACGGGACATGTGTGAGTCCACACGTGACATGTGTGAGTCCACACGTGACATATGTGAGTCCAAGCGGGCATGATGGGCAGCCTGCTGTTGTTGAATGTCCTTGAGGATCCCCACTACCTGTCTGACCTCTCCAGTGCTATTCTGGTACGCATCAGCAATGCGTGCCAGTTGTGGGTCATCATGCAGTCCAGACCCCTCTGCAAACAGCGACCTATGTCTACCACCCCTCCCACCACCACTGGCGCCACGTGCGGAACCTGCAGTGGCACGCACAGGTGACCCTAGGCCCCCTTGGGTGTTGTCACTGGTGTTGTTGTCCGTTGCTCCACGTTGGTCCGGGGTCACTGTGCTGTTGTTATTGTTGGTCCTTGGTCTGTCAGTGTCGGCGGGGGTGATCTGTGTGTTGGCAGTTGTTGGAGGGATGGGTGCAGGGGGTGCAGATGGTGGTCCTGCTGGTGCTGCATGATGACTCACACCGTAGGTGCCAGATAGGTCTTCGCCATCCGAGGTGGGCAGAGGCTGTTCCACACCAGTGAGCTCAGTGTCCCCCGGAGCCTGGGACAGGGACAACTCATTGTCTGCTGCTGTGTCCCCATCATCACCTGTTTTGGGAGACACACACAATGTATGTTATGTTTCTGCAGGCATCAATGGTTCACACACCTGACAGTTGTGGCTGTACCTCTGGATGCAGGCCTGTACATTGCATTGTCCTAAGTTGTCACAGTCAGGGGTTGATATTGGTGTGGCACATTGTCCTGCAAACTTGAAGCATTTCAATGTGAATGTTGAGGTGTGTACATGGACAGCATTGGTTGTATTTGGTGGACATCCGGCCCTCCTTCTCCCCCCAGCCCAGTTATCACACCATGAAGCATACCACCCTTGCAGTGGGTTCAGGTTGACTCTGAGGATGTCAGTCAGTGGTGTCCTGCAGTTGGTTGGTGCCCAGTTCCCAGCATGGCCTTGTGCTCCCTACAACAGAGCACCATTGTCAGACATCTTTGAAGTGGCTTTTCACTCCCTGGTTGGTGTGCATGCTTCAGTGTGAGCTTGCTGGGCCTTGTGGGTGGGGGATGTTGAGCTGTGACTACCACTCCCATCATGCTATTGCCTACACCCCCCTTCCCAGCATGCCCAGACTTCCTTCCCTTTGAGTGGACTTCACTGTGTGCGAGTGTGACAGCAATGGCAAGATGGCTGAAAGTGGTGTCCTGTTGTTTGTTGGTGCCCAGTTCCCAGCAGGGCCTTGTGCTCCCCACAACAGAGCACCAGTGTCAGACATCTTTGAAGTGGCGTTTCACTCCCTGGTTGGTGTGCATGCTTCAGTGTGAGCTTGCTGGGCCATGTGGGTGGGGGATGTTGAGCTATGAACTACCACTCCCATCATGCTATTGCCTACACCCCCCTTCCCAGCATGCCCATACTTCCTTCCTTTTGAGTGGACTTCACTGTGTGTGAGTGTGACAGCAATAGCAAGATGGCCGACAGTGTTGTCCTGGCGTTAGTTTGGCTGCAAGTCCCAAGAGTGTCCCTGTGCTTCACACAGCATAACCCAGGGTGGTGCTTCTTTGTGGGATATTTAATTGGAGTGTGAGGCATTGCATTCTCCAAGGTGAGTTGTGTGTAGTTTGTGTTAAGGGGGGGGATAAAAAGCTGCTTGTGAATATGGTCTGAGGTGTCAGTCCTCCTTCCCACCCAGCCAGATATCCCACCATGGAACGTGCTTCTATTGCAGGGAGTGCAAGTTTGCTTTCAGGATGTCAGACAGTGGTGTCCTGCTGTTGGTTGGTGCACAGTTCCCAGCAGGGCCTTGTGCTCCCCACAGCAGTAGCCAGTATCAGCCATTTTGTCAGTTGTTTTCCACTCCCTGTGATGTGAGCATGGTTCAGAGTGGTGTTGATGGGCCAATTGTGAGGGTGACCAATATCTGTGACTACCACCCCCATCATGCTATTGCCTACACCCCCCTTCCCAGCATGCCCAGACTTCCTTCCCTTTGAGTGGACTTCACTGTGTGCGAGTGTGACAGCAATGGCAAGATGGCTGGCAGTGGTGTCCTGTTGTTTGTTGGTGCCCAGTTCCCAGCAGGGCCTTGTGCTCCCCACAACAGAGCACCAGTGTCAGCCATCTTTGAAGTGGCTTTTCACTCCCTGTGAGGTGTGCATGCTTCAGTGTGAGCTTGCTCGGCCATGTGGGTGGGGGATGTTGAGCTGTGACTACCACTACCATCATGCTATTGCCTACACCCGCCTTCCCAGCATGCCCATACTTTCTTCCTTTTGACTCTGCTTCCCTGTGGGGTAGTGTGCCTGTGCTGACAGGATGGCTGACAGTGTTGTCCTGGCGTTGGTTTGGCTACAAGTCCCAAAAGTGTCCCTGTGCTTCACACAGCATTACCCAGGGTGGTGGTTTGTTGTGGGATATTTAATTAGAGTGTGTGGCAATGCATTCTCCCAGGTGAGTTGTGTGTGGTTTGTGTTAAGGGTGTGTGTGAGGAAAGCTGCTGGTAACTATGGTCAGAGCTGTCAGTCCTCCTTCCCACCCAGCCAGATATCCCACCATGGAACGTGCTTCCATTGCAGGGAGTGCAAGTTTGCTTTCAGGATGTCAGTCAGTGGTGTCCTGCTGTTGGTTGGTGCACAGTTCCCAGCAGGGCCTTGTGCTCCCCACAGCAGTAGCCAGTGTCAGCCATCTTGTCAGTTGTTTTCCACTCCCTGTGATGTGAGCATGGTTCAGAGTGGTGTTGATGGGCCAATTGTGAGGGTGTGCAATATCTGTGACTACCACTCCCATCATGCTATTGCCAACACCCCCCTTCCCAGCATGTCCATACTTCCTTCCTTTTGAGTGGACTTCACTGTGTGTGAGTGTGACAGCAATGGCAAGATGGCTGACAGTGTGGTCCTGCTGTTTGTTGGTGCCCAGTTCACAGCAGGGCCTTGTTCTCCCCACAGCAGTAGCCAGTGTCAGCCATCTTGTCAGTTGTTTTCCACTCCCTGTGATGTGAGCATGGTTCAGAGTGGTGTTGATGGGCGAATTGTGAGGCTGAGCAATATCTGTGACTGCAACTCCCATCATGCTATTGGCTACACTGACTTGACCAGCATACACAGAATTCCTTCCTTTCAGTGAGCTTCCCTGTGAGGTGGTGTTCTAGTGGTGGCTACATATCTGACTGTGTTTGTTGGTTAGATTTGTGCTACTGCCTAGCTCTATTTGTTGTTGGGTTTGTACATGTCATGACCCAGTTCCATATCACTATGAAATGGCATGTATTGTGTTTATCTGACTGACATACACATCTTGGGATGATTCTGTTTTGGTTGCTGTAAATTTGCTAAGGGTGCATAGTTTGACTATCCCCTTGACAGTGATGTGTGTGTATTGTCACACGATATTAGGTATATTGGTTGTGTACTCACCAGGCTCTGGGATGTTTGATAGTCCATATACGCTGACTGGTGCTAGGATGGCCCGCACCTTCTCCTCCCAGGGCCTGAGGTATACTGGTTTGGCAGGAGGGCCACTGCCGGTGTGTTGGCTCAAGGCGTAATCCTTCTTTAGTAGGTCCTTGACCCTCCTGCGCACGTCATACCACCTGTTCTGGATGTCTTCCTTTGTGCGCAGACATGGTGATTGTGCGTTCACCCTGTGGACGATCCTCTCCCACATCTTGGTTTTCTGCGACATGGGGATCTGTTGGACCAATGTACCAAACAGCTGTGGCTCTACCCGGAGGATCTCATCTACCAGGACTTCCAATTCACTGTCTAGGAACTTTGGATTCTTCTTTGGGGGCATGGTGATGGGTGGTGGTGGTGATTGATGTGTGTGTGGGTGTGCAGGTGAGGGTGTGTGAGTGTAGGTTTTGCTGGGTGTATGTGAGGGTGCTATTTGTTGGGGTGCTGATGGTGTGTGGCTTGTGTGATGGATGAGTTGTGAGTGTGTATGTGGTTGCTGTCTGATGGTGTTCTGTGCTGGCAGGTCAGTTGAATTTGCAAAGGATCATGGTAGGGATTTGTGGCCTTTATATGGGTGGAGTTGTGGGTGTGTCTTTGTTCCCTGTCCCCCCCCCCAGTATTTATTGGCTTTGTAATTGCTTGTTTAGCCCTTTTTTTGTAATTTTCCCTTTGTACTTTTTGTGCATGTAGGAGACGTTCTTCTGACCGAGTCGGACGCTGCAGTTGTCTCGTGCGAGCTTCTGCGAGTTGTTCACGCTGTGTTTGTGCTGTGTTTCATGTGCGGCGTACGCGTCGGTCGCGGAGTATTGGGTTGCTTCGGCTCGCTGTTTTGTATGCGTGTCGGTCGTACGGCTTGGACTCCATGCGACTCGGTCGTGTTTTCCACGCATTGCATCGTACTGCGCGGGTCGGAGTTCGCGGGTACGTTTCGTTCGGGTTCATTCCTGGTGCGTGTCGGTCGGTTCGATTCGCGTGGTTTTCCGGCCGGATAGCTGTTTTTCGCACGGTTCGGTCGTTCGGGTTGTGTTCCGTACGAGTCAGTCGTAATTTGCATGCATTTCATCGTACTAGGCAGGTCGGTCAGCACCGGTACGTGTCGGTCGGAATATATTCCCGAACCGAGTCGGTCGGTACGTTTTCCGGCCCGAATCGGAATCGACCCCATAGTCTTTATTTCTTCATGTCCCACCCTCAAGAGTTGCAAATTTTACTAAAATACGGAATATGATTGGACGGGGTTAGGGGAGTCTTCGTCACACCAGGCTGACATATCCAATTTATTAGTGAATATTATTGTTTGCTAGCCCTTCCCCTTTGACTCATTCATAATTTTATTTTCCCATGCATATTTTGTTGCAAATGTAGTAATTTATTTAATACAAGCTTCATAGATGAGTGCTACATTTCTTCCTTTTCCCATCACTTCTGTCCTTGAATCTTGGCAGTCATTCAGCTCCTCTGGTCACTGGGTCACATCATGAATTCATTGAGCATGCGCGACTTTCGCCATTTTCTTTTTTTCAGTCATGGTTTAGCAGGCCCGAATGCACACTATTAATAAAAGAATCATAAACAGATGTTATTTTCTCAAATATGTAATTCTCACTGTTCACCACCCACTTCTACTCTATCCCATGTTATTATTATTTCTTTGGGCAGAAGCATTAATAACAGCAGCTTTCTTTTAAATTCAAGCAAGCATATGCCAGGCATGCGGTACCTCAAGACCACAAGTTAGTTTCTCTTGCGCATACGCAAAGTTTTTCCCTCTCAAAGCGAGTTAGTCACGTTATCCTTGCGTAGTTCAGGTTTGCACATGCGCAAAGCGTTTTCGCAAATTAAAGCGGTTTTAGTCGCGTTGCTTTTTATTTCTCATTATTTTAAGCATGCGTAAGCTTTTCTCCCCATGTGTCGGTGTCTGTTGTATATTAGTTTCGTCACACTTACCAATTTTAACGATTAGTGAAGGTTAATGGAGGATTCATTCAAGCAAGTTTCATTTTCTCGAATTCTTGCTCCATCAGAACCACCTCAATCGCTTCATTCTGAGGTATATTCGTGTACAGCGACTCTACATCTAGAGTCACTAGAATGTCATGAACACTCTCAGAAGTTGTGTCCTCAATATCATTAATGAGCTGCATACTATCTCTTACGTATGATCTAAGGGGCACATTCATCAATGTATGCTTTTGCGATTCCTTAATTGCGAGTATTAAGGAATTGCAATTAAGGAATTGCAAAAGCCTATGCATGTAGGAATCACTATGAAGTTAGCGATTCCCAAACATTCCTTAATTGCGAGTTGCAAATTGCGAGTTGCAATTAAGGAATGCCTTCCCATTCATTCCTATGGGCCTACAGGCCCATAGGAATAAATGGGAAATTGCATGCACAATTTGCGAGTACCCAAAAGGTACTTGCTAATTGCGCATGCAATTTCAAGGTTGCAAGGGTGTTAAGAGGACACCCTGTTGCACCCCTGAAATTGATCTGTGCTGTGTGTGTAACCTACAACTTTGAAAAATGCACTTTAGTGCATTTTTCAAAGTTTTTGCAAATTACCATCAAGTCCAAATTGATGGTAATTTGCGACCCCTATTAGCGAAATCGCTATTTGCGATTCCATCATGCATTGCATTTAAGGAATCGCAATTTGCGATTCCTTAAATGCAATCGCAATTTAAGAAATCGCAATAAATTGCGATTTCTTAAATTGCGAGAGCCTTACAGTTTGATGCATCGCAGAAGCCCTTTTTGCGCGCGCAAACGGCCGATTTTTGCTTATCGCACGGTTTGCGCTCGCAAAAAAGGTTGATGCATGTGCCTGTTTGCTTTGGGACTTCATCTGTAATGTGAGTGTCAATATATCTGCATACTGGTTCTAGTACAGACCCACAGCCCGACACTATCGGTTTACCTGGGGGTTTATCAAGTTTCTTATGTACCATGGGTAAGGTATGGATGACAGGAGTGTGTTTTATTGAGGTATTAATGTTCTTTCTCAGTGAAAAACCCCTCGTCCAAACCCAATCTGGTAATCTGTTGTATTTCTTTCTGAATCCTCTTGAGTGGATCCTTGGCTATTCTCTGATAGTGTCTATGATCGGTGAGCTTTCTCATGATTTCCTCATTATAATCTGTTGTATCCTGATTTACAATTGCGCCTCCTTTGTCTGCCGGTTTGATGGTAATCTCCCTGTTGGAAGCTAATGACTCAATAGCCTGTCGCTCACTGAATGAAATGTTAAATGGTATGTACTTTTTTTGTGATTCAAGGGCATTGATCTGTGTTAAAACCATGTTTTCAAAAGCTAGAATCTCCGGGCTCATCATATGATTGGGGGGATCAAATTGTGAAGGAAGATGTAGTCCTGTACCCTCTAAATGTGTCTGGTTTCCTGACAGCCCTTATGGCTGACCCCATCGTACTGTTTGAATTTCTGTAAGAAACCTTTGACACTTCTTCTGCTGATCTAGAACTTAATTATTGACTGGGCATTTACTGAATATATTGTATTTCTGATGTGTGTGGAGGTGCCTTTACCTCGGAGACACATTGTCTCATGAATTTGAGGTTTAACACCGTTTCTGAATCATCATTTCTGTAGCCAAGTTATTGAGGTGCATTTTGGGGTGTTCACATTTGGGAGTTTCCCATTCCTACACCTTAAAGAAGGTACTTAGGTAGGATAGCGAGCACATGGAAGTTTTAGACTCAGGTGGTTGAGAAGTGTAAATGAGAGGAGGCTTTCTATTTGGAGTACCTGAGGGGAATAAAAGGACTGTTAAAGGAGTTGAAGGTTATCTCTAGTGGGAGTGGATGGTAAGAGGACAGGGATTGAAGTTGCCTGCATGGGGTACAAAATATCTGACAAGTGTGGCAGAGAACCTGAAAATGGTGTATACCCTTTGATGAAGGACAAGAGAGTGAAGGGCAGAAGGCACCTGAGAGAATGTGTTGGATAAATACTAAGGGAAAGGGAGGAGAGTGTTAGGAGATGGTCCTGATAAAGAGTGCAAGAGTAAGGATAGAGTAGAGAGGACCTGATTTCCTCACTGATCTATATACCCTGATACTCTTCTGTAAGCTCTTGTGCCCTGCCTATATGCCCCCTAGGTAACCTACCCATCTGCACATGAGTGTCCCTTTCTCATTACTTTCTTTGTACCTGTACCCTCTGCAGTCCCTGACTCTGTACCCTTCGTGGTCTTGGATTTGTTCCACCTGCAGCATCCAGTGCCACTGTCCATGTGTTCCCTTGTACCCTTTTGTACCCTCTGAAATCTCTCCTTTGAACCCTCACTGCACTGCATCTCTGCCCTCTGCTTCTGTGTCCTCAGTGCACTGCATCTCTACCCTCTGACATCTCTGCTTCTGCACCCTCAGTGCAGTGCTTCTCTACCCTCTGGTAAATCTGCCTATGTACCCTCAGTGTCACATTGAAGTCAATTAGTAAAAAAGGATATGGATTTTACACGCGAAAACATTTGTCAGTGTCTTTAAGCTTCAAAGCTGGGGTGAAGGTGCAATGGGGTGAAGAAGAAAGAAAACAGTTGGTAGCAGGAGCAGACAGTGCAGCATTAGGCTTGTGAGCTGTGCCCCTGAACCAAAAAAAAGCCAGTTACAAATCTGGAATTGCAGTAGTAATGCCACAAATTCAAACAACACCCAATAGGAACAGGAAGGCCAAATTATGGATTAAAGGCCAGCATACAGAGTTTGCCTGACGTAGGAGAAGAGAGCAGCCCCCAGCACCACTCCACTACAACAGGCAATTAATTACAGGAAAAAAGACTACATCCTAAAATGCAACTCTGACCCGCATCGGGTGGAAGGAAGTCATCAGTTGTCATGCTAGTGATCCTGGGAGAAGAAAGTTATCTGGGGTCGCACAACAGAGCAATAATATTTCACCCTTTCATTCACTTTCAGATACTGTGCCACCCAGCAAAACCTAGTCCCAAATTCTGAAGGCTAGTGAAGGGATGGAGGCACATATAACCATGTACATATCAGCACGGTGTCACTGTAGATGATGGTGGTCAGCAGGCATGCTGTAGCCACTGTTTCTGATTCTGATACGGTAGGCACCCTGTACCCACATGAGTTTGATGCTCAAAGTTTCCCATAGGCCTGCTCCTTCTCCTCAAGTCCAAGGCTTGGCTTCCTCCCTTGGGTGCTGTGGGTTCCTTGGTGCTTCCACTCCTGCTGTGTGGCTCACTTTTTTTCATGAATACCAGATACAGCCAGCTGTTGTGTCAACTGGTGATGACCAGTCTGGTGCACCTAATAGTGCAGTGAACCCTACAGTTTTCTAAGCTGCTGTAGTGGAAATTGGGAAGGGGCAGATATTTGGCACTTCTCATTCGGATCACTGACATAATATCGACAGACAAAATATCGACATACTAAAATATCGGCACTAAAATATCGATAACACTATTATCGACGACCAATACTTATTTTTAAAAATACACAAATATCGAAACCAAATTATCGACTATAAAAAATATCGTTTTAAACATTATCGAACACACAAATATCGTAAAAGAAAATATGTCTTTAAAAATATATAAAATGTCCTAAATATCGAAATTAAAAATATAGACTGCAAAATTATCGATTTAATACAAATATCGACTATTTAAAAAGACTAAAATAAACATATCTTTACACCAAAATGTATTTTTAGACTATAAACACTCACTACACACATTATAAATATAATACAATATTATTATAACATATAAACATATAAAAGCATAGAAAAATAACAAAACACACTAATAAATAATAAGTAAAATATTATTAAATATAACACATACAGCATTCAACATTAAAAGCAATGTAAAACATACTTAACTAACAAAATCAGTTTAAATTTTTTTTTAGCACTAACAACTTCTTAATTAGCGTTTACCATATAGGGAAACCAACTGCCAAAAGCAAAAAAAAAAATTAACAACAACGAATGAAAACATCAGACTAATAAAATACACCAAAAACATAAAACTATCAATTAAATCAACACTATATAAACAACGAAAATGTATATTTTAGTCACACTTCAACCATACAAGAAAAAAGAAGAGGAGACTCTGCCGGATTACTTCCAGAACGCAGATTTACATTACAAAAAAAAGCTTTGGAACTGCACTAAGGGGGTCATTACAATAGCAGGCGGATCGCCACCGCCCGTATGGTGGTGGCGATCCGCCCGCCATTTTCCTCCGCCCGCCTACCATTTCCCCCCGCCAAATCACGATGGCGGTGGGGACGAACAGGCGATCGCCGGTCGTACAGGCGACCGGGCGGAAAAGGGCGCAAATATGGTGGCGGTGTCTACAAGACACCGCCATCCATATTATGATGGGCGGCGGTGCAGGGCTTTCCATGGCGGTGACTCCATGGAAAGCCAGGCGGATTCCACTTTCGGGGCCTGTTGCGGGCCCCCAAGATGTTGGGGGGTGGGGGTGCACATGGGGGGTACCTATGGTACCCCCCTGCATTTGCATGCACAAGGTGGCAGGCACCGCACGGTGCCTGTCACGTTGTGCATACAAATGCGCAACATGCCTTTTTTGCATTGCGGTGGGTGCTGCTGACAGCACCGCCTGCCGCAATGTAAGAAATGCAACTGCGCCCGCCATTGTGGCAGGCGCATCCTAATTCGAATAGCGGGACCGCCGCACACGTGGGGGGCAGTCCCTTTTTCCGTTGCGATGGCGGGCGGACTTTGTCCGCCCGCCATCGTAATGGACCCCTAAGTAAGTAAAACTGCATTTAGAATATAACGCTACTTATAGTCTTCACCAAAAAATATATAGAAAACATAATTCACTAATATGTCTCTCTTAAACTTATATCTCCTCTACAGATATCTTTTAAAGCAGCCAAAAAAGACTACAGCAGCGTCAACCATAAAGTTACTAAAAAGTAAGTATATTCATTTTTATATTAAACAACTCCCTAAAATACCCACCCAAAGACCCACTAATTCACAATGTCCCCACCGCCTACAACACAATACAACAAAAATAGTAAAATTATATTTTTTATTTCCAACAGAAACATCTTCAACAAAACAAAAATACAAGCTTGAAAAAATTGCAAAAAGATTTTTATTCACAGCAACAGCAACATTGTAAGTATATCCAAAGCAATATATATTGATTTACTTAAAAACTGTACTGTATTATTTTAATTAATTGTTATATATATTTTCCTTAGCATTAAAAAGACCACCATGACTGAAGACGCACAATTTATTACATCTCAAAAAGGGAAAATGTTATTATGTTACATGGGTTATGTATATGAACAAGAAAAACAAACTGGTTTAAAAGTGTTTTGGAAATGCAGCAAATATTATTCAAACAAATGTTATGGAAGAGCTATAACACAAGAAACCACTGTTGTATCTGTAAAAGAACATACCACCCCCAAATGTAACTGAGATTGAAGTAAGAGATACTCTTGAATCAATAAAAGAAGCTAGCACTAGTACAGATAGACCAACCACAGAAATGCTAAAACAACAGTTACTAAGAGTACCCCAACATGCATCTAGCCAATTACCCTCTATTGATTCATTAAAAAGAACGATAGCTAGACAAAAGAAAGCCACTACAACTACTACTTGGAATGGTCTTTCTTCTGTTCACAACACACACGTGCCCCTAAAACCTTTCAAGAGGTAGAGATTCCCCTTGAACTAACTATAACACACAATAAAGACCCATTTATACTATTTGATAATAAATGCAAAGATAAAAGAATCATTATGTTTGCTACTGCAAACAATTTACTTAAATTACAACAATGCGACACATGGATGATGGATGGGACTTTCAAAATTTGTCCCAAACCATTTTATCAGTTGTACACAGTCCATGGTCTGTTTCAAAATACTAATATTCCATTTATCTATACCCTACTCCCCAATAAACAACAATCTACCTACCTTGAAACTCTAAACCAAATAAAACAAGAAACAAATAATTATTTTCCTCAGAAAATAATTATAGATTTTGAACAAGCCATGATTAACTCTATACTTAAATCCTACCCACATACAGCAATACAGGGTTGCTATTACTATTTTGACCAATGTCTATGGAGACACCTGCAAAAGTCAACCATAAGGGGTCTATTACGATGGCGGTCGGATGTCCACCGCCGGGCCGGCGGTGGCGCCCGCCGGACCGGCGGTGGACATCCACCCGCGATCGCAACCAAGAACACCGCCGGTCAAATTAGGATGGCGGTGGTGGCTGCGGCGGTGGGAAATTCTGACTGCCGCTTTTCCGCCGGTTGCCATCCGCACTCCTGCCTGGCGGACGCAGCAGGACCGGGATAATGGTGGCGGTGCAGAGCAGGCTCCACCGGCAGGATTATGATGCCGGCGGTAGCCAGCATTTCCTCAGCGGTCAAACCGCCATGAAAAGGCATGCGGAGATTGACTTCCGGGGGCCCGTTGCGGGCCCCCAATGTGTTGGGGGTGTGTGGGGGCACTGGGGGGTACCCATGGTCCCCCCTACATTTCCCTGTACCAGGTGGCAGGCACTGTGCAGTGCCAGCCACGCAGTGCAAGGAAATGCAGGACATGCTCCTTTCGGCATCGCGGCGGTGCTGTGGGCAGCAGCAACCACCGCAATGTTAAAGCCCGCGATCAGACCGCCGCGGTCGGATTTCGACCGCGGGTCATCGTAATTCGACCGGCGGTGATGTTGCCGTCCATGCGGGCGGTCTTTTCCCGCTACCATGGCGGTCGGGGAGGTTTTCCGATCGCCATCGTAATAGGCCCCTAAGGGGCCGATTTCGATTCGGGCCGGAAATCTCTCCGACCGAGCCGGACCCGGGGAGATTTCCGACCGAATTGGACCCTAGCAGCCCGACCGAACGAGTACGATGCGTCCGTATGCTATCGGACTCGATTCGGTCGGACTCCCATTGAAGTCAATGGGAGCCGGTCGTACAACGCGTACGCGGGCTCCCATGGACTCAATGGGTGCGAGGCGAACAAGGCGCCCCCTACAGCGGGTATGCGGTGAAGCGACTCGCGCCGTACATGCACAGGTAGGGGACCCATGGGTCCCCCTGTGTGCGACTCGCGTGGCTACACGTACAGGGGGTCCGACACGGACCCCCGAAGTACGGCTCCGACTGCTCTTTCGAGCCGGACGGCGCGTGTCGGTCGGACTGCTCGCGGCACGCATCGTACTTGCCCGGCCGGGGAACGTCTCCATTGCACGGTGCGAGTCGTGTCCGAGCGAGTCGGTCGGTGCGGTTCGACCCGGGTACGAGTCGGTCGGAGGGGTTGGGACGCCCGAACGAGTCGGTCGGCGATTTCGCATCGTACTCGCTCGCCCGGACGCACGTACGAATCGGTCGGGAAATAGGGCTCCGAATCGGATACGGTAAAGCCGAATCCGATTCGGTGCCCTACCGGCCGAGATCGGAATCGGCCCCTTAGTGTTGAATATGCAACTGACAGTACTTTTGCATACCAAGTAAAAAAACTGATAGCACTGGCCTATGTCCCAGTAACTGATGTAGCAGAACACTATAACATCCTAATAGAAAGCCCCTACTACAAAAGAAATGAAGAAAAACTAAGCCCACTTTTAGATTACTTCGAAGATACCTGGGTGGGTAGACTGCACAGATAAGGGCACAGAAGACTACCCAAATTCTACATTCCATGGTGGAATGTGTACCTGAGCACACTAAACAAACAAGCCAAAACCAACAATGCTGTTGAAGGATGGCATAATGCCTTCCAAGCAACAACAGGCAGAGGGACACCTACCCTACACAAACTACTCCAAGCTCTCCAAAAAGAACAAAGTTATCAGCAACTCAGAATGGAACAATCTGTTACCCAAATAGGCCCAAAACTCACCAAACAAACCAAAAAAATGTTCGAGTTACTACAAAGTCAGGAAACACTATACCCAAGCACAAGAGGCCTAGAATACCTATCACTAATAGCTAAAACCATACTTTAAAATATGAATCTACAGTAATTAAAAATAGTTTTCTGCAAAACACAAACTGTATCTATACATATAATTTTGCTAAATTTTGTAAAATATAAATAATTTGTCATATATATTTAATTTAATAATATAAATTTATATTGACATCTTAAATAAATGTTACAAAATATAACACATATTTAAAATATTATTCTGAACATTGCCCTCCCACATTTATTAATTAAATTACTTACGATTTCTGTAGCTGTAGAAAAGATATTCCAAACATCGTTAATCCATCCAGGTAGCTCTCAATCCAAACGAACGTAAAAATTAACCCCCAAAAAAATGCAAAAATACAACTGTTGCAAAAATAATACAGGGTCGATAAATCCAACTCGATTAAACCATAAAAAACCGAAAATATTTTTTTTTAAAAAGAAACGCTCCAGGAAAACCCAAAAAATAAGGAAAGTGTTAAATAAATATTAGTATAAAATACTAGTAGACACTTCTTAATTAAAATAACGCTATCTTCTCCAAAACTCAACTTAAATAAATCCAACTCGATTAAACCATAAAAAACACGAAAATATTTTTTTTAAAAAGAAACGCTCCAGGAAAACCCGAAAAATTAAGAAAGTGTTAAATAAATATTAGTATAAAATACTAATACACACTTCTTAATTAAAAAAAACACTATCTTCTCCAAAACGCGACTTCGATAAAAGAAAACCTGTAAAAAAACACACAAACATACACATACACTATAATTAAATACATTTTAAGACACGTTTAGCACCATAGACACACATTTCTGTACATATTCTAACCTCTCTACACTAGGCCTCAAACAAGAACTATCGATATCTCGCTAAAATATAACTAACAACTAAAACACACCAAAAACACAACCACCTAACACTAGACACACTACCTTCCACCTAACTACATTCAAATACAAGTAAAAACTTATTTTAATTAAAGAAAATTACACTTACCTTGCTCGACGCGATGCATCTTCTAACCGCGAGCTTGTCCCCTCTGAAATAACCCAAAACAACAGTAAGCGGTTACAAAATAGTCCCTGTAAAACAAAAATGGCTGGTTAAATAATAAAACACATAGAAATGTATTTCCAAACATGTAATACAGTAATAAATAAATTACTTATGTTTTCTAAAAATATTACAATATTGTACTTATATGTTAAAAACAATGTAACATTTTTTCTACATAGTAAAATTATAATAATTATTAATATAAAATATATTAATGATTATTATAAATACTTATTTTTTGTATCATTTACAACTTTTCAAAAAAATTATAACATTTTTCAAATGTTAAATAAAAACTTACCTTTTCAAGATGTTTATATAAAATGTAACAATGTAATAATTAATATTATTAATATTTCATACATTAATAATATTATTTAAATATATATATTACATGTACAAAAATTGTTAACCACTTAAAATGTTTTTTCTACTAATTCTGTAAAATGTTATATTGTTTAATTTAAACAAAATATGTATATAATTAATAACTGTTAAACATGCAAAAATAAAATGTAAAATTATTTTGCAGAATTAATCTATGTTACAAAAATGTTGTAAACTAAAATAACAAAAACAAATTCTGCTACAAAAGATAAATACCTGTATAATAAAAAATAACAATATTTGATGTATGTTAGAAATATAATATATGTCAATAAACATATATCCAAATTATTTTATGTTGCAAAAATTAAAATGTGTATTTATTTTGTATGTTTCCTCATGTGTATAATATTGCCTTAATAAAATATGTTTTTTTACTCTAAGGTGTCCATTACGATACCGGGCGGAATAAAAATCCGCCAACTGCCATAGCGGCAAAAATCCGCCCGCCTACACCGTGTGAAAACCGACCGAGCAATTATGATGCCGCGAAGCGAAAACCGCCCGCGGCGGAAAAAACACACAAAATACCGCCCGCCCATGTCCGAGTCCAAGTCCATCCGCCCGCCACGGACGGAAAGACGTACGACAACCCAAAACCGCCCGCCCTGATGACCGAGACACCGCCCGTGAAATTAGGATCGCACCGACATGAGCGCGGAAAATGCACAAATACACCGCCCGCCAGCGCAAACAACAGTGATGAAAATGGACACGGCGGAAGCTCTGGCGGCCACGTCCATGCACAGAAATCATCCGCAGACAAAAACAAACACACACAACATGGCCAACAAGTCCACACAGCAACCCACGCACAAATACACAAACACAGTACACATCACGGAAACACACCCCCCCCTGGACAAACAAATAAACTACAAATACCAGAACACCAGCCACAACACACCTGAAAACAACAGACCATCATGACACACCCACATAGGTAAGTACAAAACCAGCCCCTTCACAGACCACAATCCCTTGCAACATTACAAACTGAGGACGAGAGCACATAACACAGCGAGACACAAAGGACAGCAGCACACCACAGACATGCACCCATCACACCCACCACCAGCACCAGCACCAGCACCACCAAACACCGGCACCACAAACCCCCTGCACATCAAACACCACACACACACACCACACCAGCACCACAAACAACAAACCACACACCATGGCAGCACACAGAATGCCAAAGTTCACTTCAACTGAGCTGACGGTCATGGTCCACGAGATCATCAAGGTGCACCCACAAATCTTTGGCAACCAGGTCCAACAGACACCAGTAGCCACCAGAAACCGGATGTGGACCAGGATCGTAGACCAGGTCAATGCAGTAGGGAACGTGCCACGCAACCGAGGCGAAATCACCAAGAGGTGGCACGATATGAAAAGGGAGGTCAAGAAGAAGGAGGCCAAGAATCGGCAGCTGGCTGACAGGACTGGCGGAGGGAATCCCGTGCTTTTCAAGACCTTCAAAGCGTGGGAGGAGAAGGTGCGAGTCATCATACATCCGGAGATCCTCACCGGATTACCAGGGGGAGTGGAGGCTGGTAAGTACAAACAAACGTTTACCAGCACACCGCTATGTAATCACATGCACTACCACCATGCCATAGCACCTAGGGACAAACACCCCATGTCCAGTACACAATACACAAGACATCACCCACACATGCAACAGACACTCACACACACTCAGCCCAAACCTACCAACTAACAAAACCATGGGGGCATGTGTACAGTCAGCCAGCACCGCAACTTCCACCAGGCCCCCTTGTACTCCTGATGCGCCAGAAGGAGCACTCCCCACACCCACACCCATGCGTCAGCCAAAGCTGCATTAACCGACAAGTAACAGGTAAGTAGCCGGAACACAAAGTCAGTTGATGGGAGGGGGGACAGCTGAAGTACAACACCCACCAGGCTCATAGTCCCACAGCGCAGCAAGGTGGAGCACACCCCACACCCATGTGTCAGACATAGCTGCACTAACCGACAAGTAACAGGTAAGTAGCCGGAACACAAAGTCAGTTGATGGGAGGGGGGACAGCTGAAGTACAACACCCACCAGGCTCATAGTCCCACAGTGCAGCAAGGTGGAGCACACCCCACACCCATGTGGCATCCATTGCAATGCGCACTCAGAAACAACCTGTAGGTGGGAAACTGTACAGTGCGGGGCATCTGTAGGCATGAGGACTGTACTACGACTGACACATGGGACATGTCACGTAGCAGAGGAACACGCAGCACTGCTCCCAGTCACAAACATGAGACCAATGTGCACACGGACATGTATAACAGAGTCATACCCCACATGACCCATCACAGATACAGCAACACCTAAGGAGCCACGTCTGCATGCACAAGTCCCACCGGAGTACAGACCCACACGGCAGGCACTGTGCCACCCATCACACACATCAGCAACACCATCGAAGTCCTGTCCATGTAGACCTCACTGCCTGTCACCCACACATCGTACAACAACGCCCACGTAAGACAGACCGTACTAGAAGTAACAGCGTGGAACCACAATATTGCACACAAAGACAACTGGACCCATGAAACACACAGGCACACAATGCACATTCAACATATCATACATCACATCTCTCAGCCCCAGTGTCATGAAAGGTTTGTCATCCGAACAGCTGGCCCTCATACAGTAGTCATGCAAAGATACCTGCCCATGACAAATCATGTGCCTGCAGTGACTGAAGCGCACGTCACACTGTGAGTAACAACACACATAACATAGTCAACACCCCAAGAGCACAGCATTGATGCACATGTACCAGGGCAGCACGCACACAAAGGATTTGGCCCATCTGCAATACGTCGTGTGGCACACAACAAGCACGAACCCACAACAATGCTACCAATGTAATGTCCATGAATGATAACAGTCAGCAGATATGCCGGGCATGTTAGACAGACACACACCTTTGTCTATGCACTGTCATGTTGCCAGAACACGTCACGTCCTGCACCCATTACTCACAGTATGTACCCCAAAAGCACATTTAAACCCAAAAGCGTGTAGGGGCTGGACCCCCTTTTGGCATCAGCGTTTCTAAGCGTTCCATTTGAACCCCAAAAGCATATTTCAACCCAAAAGCGTTTAGGGGCTGGACCCCTTTTGGCATCAGCGTTTCTAAGCGTTCCATTTGAACCCCAAAAGCATATTTCAACCCAAAAGAGTTTAGGGGGCTGTACCCCCTTTTGGCATCAGCGTTTCTAAGCGTTCCATCTGTCCCCCAAAACCATCGTTCAACCCAACATCGTCGATGGTCCTGGAGCACGCATACACCAGAGCCACAAAATGTAGGAGCATAGCAACACACACCCATCGGCATTGCCAACCCGTCCCATGCCACATGTCCACATCACACAGTTCCATTGCCCAGCCCACGCATACACACATCGTACATCCACACACACGCCTCTGGGAAACCTGTGCACGACAGTGCACGGACTGTGAATGTCAGACAACCAATACATACTTTGCTAGGTGCAACACAATGACCTATCTCATTCTCCCCACAGGTGCCGAACTGCTGGATGCTGGAGAGGGTGACAGCAGCCAGCACAGCCAGTCCGCAAGCCCCCTACCCGGACTCACGGATGTAGAGGAGCCGAACACCTCTTCGGACACGGACCACCCAGCAGGCCCATCTGGAGTGGCAGGGCACACCCGCTCCCCAGGGCCCCTCCTACCCACCAACCCATCATCCAGGGCTGCTGACCAGTCACAGACCCCTGCTGCCATGGTCATAGCGGCCACTGCCACGCTCGTTGCGGCCACCACCACCGCCGCAATCACCACCACCGCCGCAATCACCACCACCGCCGCAAGCAGCACCACCGCCGCAACCACCACCACCACGCCATCCCTGGCCACAGCCCCTGCGCAAGGGGTGGCATGGTCGTCGGGCTCCACCCTGGGAGCCAGAGCGAGGACCGTGGTGGGCAATGTGGCTAGTGGGCAGGTCGGTGGCAGCAGTACTGGTAGGAGGAGCAGGGCCAGGCCAACGCCATCTGAGCCTGGGAGCCAAGCCCTGCCGCAAATCGACAGAGTCCTTGGGGCCTATGAAGAGGCCCAAGGAGAATGGGCCAGGTCGGCTTCCGACACGCGGGAGGTCCTTGGGGTGTTGAGGTCCATGGACGCCCATATGGGCCAAATCGCGGCCCTCATGGGCCAGCTGGTGGTGGGGGGGAGGGCACAAGCAAGGCCAGCAACACCACGTCCGCCACCACCTGCTGTGGCGCAGGGTCGTGCAGCATCGCGTTCCCCTGCGTCCACAGCGAGTGAGCACTCCTCAGCCACCACCAGCGGCACATCAACACACCCCCCCCTACCAAACGTGGAAGGGGCCGTCCGAAGAGGAAACAGGTGTCCAGAGAGGACTTCGCACGCACCAAACGCCAGTGAGTCAGCCAGCCACCTTGACCACCTACTGCATTGACTTGTAATACGATCCTACCCCACACTGCCATGTGAATGGCATGTGTCTGTTGGACTGTGGACATAGCCCTTCATGGGTACACCTTGACCATCACGCAGCCACATTGTCACAGCATGCACCACATTTGTCATCACCTTGCACACAATCACATGTCACCGCTGTAAATAAATACACCTTTATCACAATCTGCTTTATGTGTCCTGGGTTTATTCAACGATGTGCAATCGCCACCATGAGCAGAAATGCATCTGCTGTGTGGTATGTCGATGGGACAGGAGAGGCTCTAGGGACCTAGGGGTGAAAAACAGAACAAGAGTACATTCAATGAGTGTGTCACACACTCATCACACAGTACTTGTCACCAACTACAAGCAATGTACACACATCTCACAGAGCAACAGGGCACAATACTACAGCCGCTGTCAGTGGCATACCAACCTGGACATGGACCATTGACACACAGCACTCAGTGAACAAAAGGCCCCCGTGGCAGAGCACACATACACCTGCACAACTACAGCTACATCAGCCGTCGTACATGGACACTCACCGTCAAGTGAAGTAGCGGGCGATGAGCTGCTGACGCACATTCACAGCTTCCTCCTCTCCACTGTCCTCTTCACTCGAGCTGTCCTGGTCTGCAGGATGGGGCCCTGGTTGATCTCCGTCATCCACAATTAGGGGGATCTGCTTGCGGATGGCCAGATTGTGCAGCATGCAGCAAGCCACTATTATCTGGCACACCTTCTGTGGGGAGTACGCCAGTGCACCCCCGGTGCGGTCCAGGCATCTGAACCTGGACTTGAGGAGGCCAAAGGTACGCTCAACCACACGTCTGGTCCTCCCATGTGCCTCATTGTAGCGGACATCAGCTGGGCTCCCAGGACGTCGCAATGGGCTGAGCAGCCAGGGCCCATTCGGGTAAGCAGAGTCACCTGGGTGTGAGGGACACAGAGAACCGGTGCAATTCCAACTGGACACAAGACAGCATCGCACAGCCAGCATGCTACACTACTCCACATACTCACCAACAATCCAGCCACGGTCCGGTTGCAGGTTGGTCATCAGACGTGGTAGGATGCTGTTGCGCATGATGTGCGCGTCATGTGCCGATCCTGGGAACTTCGCACACACGTGGGAAATCACCATGTCCGCAAGGCACACCACTTGCACATTCAGGGAGTGCGTGTGCTTCCGGTTGCGGTAGAGCTGCTCAGTGGCCTGTGGTGGTACAAGGCCAACATGGGTGCAATCAATAGTACCTACGACGTGGGGGATCCGTCCAAGGGCATAGAAAGCACCCTTCACTGCCGCCAATTCACGAGCCCTGGGGAATCTTATGTACCTGTTCCTGTACAGCATCATAGCTGACAGTACATCCCTCAGCACCATGCTGAACATGGGCTGGGACATCCCACCTCCACTGCCCACTGTGTGTTGGAATGACCCAGTGGCGAAGAAATGCAGTGCAGCCATCACCTTAGCCGTGGGGGTGAATGCTGTTGGATACACCCTGCGAGGACGGAGGTGGGGTTCCAACATGGCACATAGACAATGCAGGGTGGGTCGGTCCAGACGATATTTACGGATGACCTCTAAATCCTCCATGTCTGACAGCAATTGGTAGGGGCGATAAATGTTTGGTCTCCGCCTAGGAAAGATGGAAGTGGACACATGTCAAAGCAACACGCCACATGGCATATTCACATACACAAAACATGAATTGACTGAGCAAGCACTTGAATCACAGAACAGCTGACAAGTAGGGACAGCACAGCCACAATACACTTACATAGGTCCCCTACCAATAGCAATGGGCAGTGACACACACCATTGCTATGAGCATGCACATGGGGATGTAGGCCTCAATCACTTGTAAGGCATGCTGATGGTAACAGACTGCATATTCGGCAAGCGGCAACACCACGGCAACATGACTAGCTGCTGTGCATCACACTGCTTCCGAGGCTGGGTGAGTATGGCACACACCAACAACGCTATGGACACAGGCTGAGCAGCCAAAATAAGTGGGACCTGTGGCACGAGGGGATATGAGACAGTCATTGGTGTCACCACTGCACCCTATGTACAGCACTGTACGGATCACATCTCCAGGAACATTGACAGGTGTACACATTGACAGCCCCATGCCAACACGGCTGTGTGCTTGCAAATACACATCACAAGTGACACGTAACATTGCACGTGCCAAGTGGCAGATGTACATAGTGAAAGATGGCATGTGTGTGCATATGCATATCCCATGCACCCATGCCAATGTGTACATGATGATATGCCAACAGACATGTGAAGGCTGGCCACTGGCCGTCCCTGCCTATGCACACAGCATGTTGTGGCCCCGTCCATTGTGCACCTGCACCCACACACAAATCATGGCCACACCTGCAGATGCAGTGCGCACATCATACTGTGTGGTGCACATGGCATCAGCGGACTGTACCCGCCATGGGCCAGGCCCTTACGGCCAACTCCAATTACCCTCGCGGTTGCACCCTGCGTGTTCCACTATGGAGGTAAGCGTCCCGGGCCAGCTGGGAGCAGGCCAACGTCTGCAATTGAAGCTGCCAGACATGGTACACGAATTGCAGCAGCTTGGACCCACTGAAACTGACCCAGGGGGTTATATGTGTGTGTGAGTGGGACAGGCATAACCACAGCTACCTGGAACTGCAGCCTGGCACCCCTTGAGAACACCTGCTGCTGCCACCTCTCCACCTACACGTCGATGACGCTGAGGACATGTCCAGGTCCACTCACCTGCGAGGAGCTGGAGATCCTGGATTCCGAGCTCCACGCACACTGCACATGGCTATTCTTGCGAAATTTGTGTGAGAGAGACAACTGCAGTGTGTGTGTGAGTGCATGTGGGGGACACACATGTCGTTGATCCACAGCACTATGAGTCAGAGCCTGTGGTGTTCAAACATCCACTGCTCACCATGCTGACTGCAGGTGGCATGGGTATGTGAGCTCTCGGGCGCTTTGACCTGTCTGTCCCTCCCGAGTGGTGGTACATGGCAACTTCATGTCAGACATCCAGTGACCCAGACAATTGGCAATGCAGGTCTCAGTGCACTTGTTGCTCGTGTGAATGTCAGGCTGGGGCCATGCTGCCCCTCTCAGTCCCAGCAGGCCTGGGCTGCACATTGACTGCACAATGCCAGTGGGTGACAACACAGACTGCCTAGTGGGTTACATGTGTCTCCTGTTCCGGACCCTCCGGATGGGCGCTAACTCAGTCCTGTCTATTGGACACACCATGCCTCGTGATAGGGATGTGTGTGTGAGATAGTGGCACTGAATGTGACCTCCGTTGCGGGATGGGCCATGCACAGGGCGAGTACGTCGATGGTTGCGCAGTGTTGGTCACAGTGGGTACACCCACACAGATGTGTTGCCTTGTGATCATTTTCTAGGTCCGCCTGACAATGGCCTGTAGATGTGGGCAGACTACACATTGCTCGACGTGCTGTCTATATGCATGTGCCTTCACACCAGGCACAGCTTCCCCTGCACGTGACCCCTGCTACACTCGGTGCTGGGTCTGTTGAGCTGATGCACCATCTGTGCGTGGGGCAGACAGCTCTGCTCACTGCCGTCATTGTCCATGATATCACTTTGCCGCAGGTGACATGGATCATGGAGGGCCCACATGTACGCATGGGTGGACTACACATGACTGTCCAATGGTTCTCACCCCCAGTCAGTGCTTCGAATGGGAAGAATGTTGTGCTGGTACTCATTTTGATGTGTCGAGTGGGCGGGGCTAGGTGCGGGGCTACATGCAAGACATGGGAAGGTCATCGGCTTATCTACTAGTTTCAATACACACGAGACACGTGCAACATTGACAATGCATGACAGGCTCCGCAGTCCGGATACACCACCTGCAACACACAGAGGCTGTAGCTGCCCTAGCGGGCCAGGCCGCGTCCAACTGGTGCTCATGGACCCACACATTCACTCTTTGGCCTCTCTCTGGGGCGGGCTCGGAGCTGCTTGTGCACGCGCTGGCTTCTCTGTTGCAATGGCATGTAACGTGTGTGGAGATCTGGGCAATGGGTGGGATGGTGCGAGCCACCTTCCGTGACGTCACTCCTGCTCGTGATGTGTGCGTCCCCCCACCACTTATATTTGACTTGTGCCATACTACTAATTGAGGATGTGTTGCCTGCGTGATGTGACCAGGAGGAGCGCGCCATGACCTCTCACCCACCATGCTCCACTGCCATCCCGTGCCCTGGATTGCCTGTGCAGGTGGACAATGTTGGGGATACACCTGGTCGACAGGGGATGTGAGTGCCTTGGCAAGGGCCTGGCGGACGCACAGCAGTATCCAGCATGTCCACGGAGGGTGGGCTGACGTCTACACCTGATGCAGCATTGATCGTGTGCCCGCCTGTTGTGCACACACGAGTTCACATTCATCCCCAGACAGGTGGTCTTTACAAATTCCCAGGAGAGCGGCAATGTACTGTTCCTGTATCCTCCCATTACAGCGTGTTTCAACATTGCATGTGCGCACCTACCCGTCACGCCCACCCACCTGAGCCATGCGTAACTCCCGCTTCACATGACACATGTGTGTCTTCCACAGTTGTGCTACTCATTTGCGTTGCCATCCAATGACAGTGGACTACATGGTCATCTCACGACTGCCGTGTACTTCACACACTCTCATCCTCTCTCATTCGTACTTGTGAAATGAATCAGCAGAGACACATTTTTGCTTCAAGCCATGTATTGGGACTTATGTCCTCTGTGATGCAGTATAGTGGACACTACTGGCAGCGAAATGCATGTGGAGGATATACTCAGCATGATTACACATAGCATAGGGTGTAGGGGTACATGTGATTCGTTGTTGACTGTGGGATGTGGGCTTTAGAGTTACAACTGCTTAGCCGTTGCTGTGCTAATGTACATTTGCTAATTACTGAGGTGCTGCTGACTTTGACACAGACAGTATACATTTAGCCTACCAGTCCGCTTGTCATCATGGGCACAGTGCATCTCAGTTCCATGTTCCAGGTTTGCTGCTATAGTTACTCATACACGCGTGCGTGGAGGTGACATCAGGGCATGGGCTTACGTGCATGCAACGGCGTCCCACTTGTTGTTGCGATGTGGTGGCTACTGGACATGTCACAGTCACTGGGGTCATGTTGTTGGTGGATGCACTTGTTGTCCATGCAAGGATCCTGGCACGGAAGTTCAGAGGGAGGTGAGGTGACAGCTCTCACATACTACAGCCGAACGATTACTGTCCACTGACCGGTGCATATGTTCATGGGCGCAGGATCCATATTATGGCATGGTTGTACGTGCAGTTCTGTCCATGTGGTTGCCATACACAAATACCATTCCTCTGCCTCCCCCTGTTCATGCAGAGTTACTGGATGTGATGGGGAACAGAGTGCATGTCCCGAAAGTATCCGAGGTCATGGCAGTGTAGTTGCTGGTGTGGTGTCAGTTGCAGGTTGTATGGTATAGTTGTTGTACTGGTAACTGCCCAGTCCGTGCAGGAGCCAAGCATGGGTAGGTTGTGGGACATCATTGTTCAATTGGGGGCATAGCGTCGGGGGCCGACGAATTGACAGGTTGTCAGGTATGCGATACCTTCCAGCAGGGCTTCCATGGCACTGGTGGTAAACATGGATGCCATCCAATGTAGCGGATGGTGGCTGTCAAGGTGTAGGTCGTAAGTTGTCCCTTGTAGGAGCATGATGGGACATGTTGGATGACATTCGATGTAACTGTGATCCATTATCCGTCGTGTGGAGGCACAGTGGTCCCATTGTAGTGTGGGTCCGATAGTAGCCACATACGCCATGCCCCCATAGGCTGAACAGACCCTGTCGTGGACGTCCGGGGGTTGAATAGTTGTAGCAGGTCCGCCCTTGGACATGCCGGGTTGGAGAGACATAAATCCACAGGATAGTGGAAGGGACAACTCCGACAGTAGAAGACGGGGATGACGCAGCTGAACAATGCGATGCGGTAAGTTAGTCGGTAACTTACGTTCAGCAAGGCCAGATTGTCACATCCCAATATCTGTATCAGGTTGTGTTTGTACAGCTTAATCTGTCCGGCGTAGTTGGGTAGGTGTGGTGCAAGTGCCATTTTGCTGCAGGGCGATGTGGTGGCGTGCTCCGGCTGTCTGTGCAGTCTGCAGAGTGCAACCTCCGACGTTGCTGGGAATTCTGTAATGGTCGTAGGGAGGCAGGACTTGTTTTATGTTAGCTTGTGCGGAGGACACGGGCCCTCATCCCACATGCTTCTCTGAATGGTCAAGGTCAGTGGTGTCTGACTCCTTCCAGATTACTTGCATGTGAACCACATGGGGGAGTGTTATCATTTCTTTTTCCGTTCTGGATGTTCTTTGGTGTTATGCGCTATCTGCCCTGTGGCCGCTTCCCTCTGCATGCCTGTGTTGGGCTTTTTTTGGTACAATGGCTGTTTTCTCCGGCTTGTTTAGTCGGGATGTGGTTTCAGAGTGGGAATGGAAGGTCATTCAGTGCTGTCTCCTCTCCCGTGTGTGGGCGGCAGGCTGCGTTTCCGCTATGCGTTGGGCCTTGTGTTATAATTTGAACCACCTGATGTCTGTCCCCGGTATCTTTGATGTTACGTATTGCATGTCTTGTTATTGGGTGCAGGGTGGCATCAGTGTTTCTGTGTGGTACTGGCGTACCTTTTGCTGACGGGGTCCATATTCTGCTGTGTGATGTTTCCGCCGCTGTGTGCTTCGCCGTGTTTTGCACACAGGGGTGTGTCCTAATTTGGCGTGAAGTCACTGACATGTTCGGGTCACTTGTGTGACGTCAGGTTGGCAACAGTGAATTGCCGGTTGGGGACATGACTGTGGCAGGGCTGTCACGTGACATGTGCGTTCTGGGTGGTGCTGGTGTGTGTGGTGTTTGGTTGTGACCCGGTGTTGTTTGTGTGCGGCGCATACATGGCGCTGCCTTTGGCCTCTGCGTTGTGCGCATGTGTGGGTGCAGTGGTGGATGTGTCGTGTCCACGCAGGGGTGTCGGGGGGGCCATATACAGTTTTCCCGCCCTTGCACTGTGTGCGCTGTTTGCGTGCCCTTGTTGTGTGTCTGCCTACCTGCGTCGCCGCGGTGCGTTGACTCCTGGGTGCTGCATCAGGTAGAGCATGGGGAGGGCCTGCAGTGCTGGATTCATGCTCGGGGGGTCCGCCTCTTGGCTATCCGTACTGTGCGTTCGGTTTTCCGCCTTGCTTTCACGAGCGGTGTCTCTTAGCCGGGGGAACGGTTTGTTTGCGGCATCGTAATTTGTACGCCAGGCGGTACGTGATTGCGTACGGCAGTGTGTCTCCATTGGGCCGCACCGCTACGTGTACGGGCGCACTTTGATGGCGGGCGGCGTCGCGGGCTGACGGGCGGTGTTTGGCTGATTTTGCACATCATAATTGGGTGGGCATGTGGGCCGCGGCGGGCGGACGGTAACTGGTGGTTTTTGCATCCGCCAGCACGGCGGTAGTGCTTCCGCCCGACATCGTAATGGGCCCCTAAGTATCTTATTATTAAAAAATAAAGATCATTTAAAAAGTTACAAGTCTGGTTATTTTTATATTAATTTGTTATTAAATATTTCCTAAAATGTATATTTTAATGCAATGTATATTTTTTTTAAATAATATATATTATCAAAATATATTCTTATAATTATGGTAATTGTAAATATAAAATAAAATATTATACATACACATTACTACTACAGATGTTACAAATATTTTAAAGTCACACACCTATAAACATATATAATATAATATTTCTACACCAATTAGTATAAACTATAGTAATGTGCTCTACACTACACATATATAATTTACTATTCCCATTCCAGTTAATATATACTCAGGGAAGTTGCTGGACATTAAAGATATATATTTGCTATTTCCACTCCAATTAGTATTAAGGGCCTATTACGATGGCGGTCGGGAAACCTCCCTGACCGCCATGGTAGCGGGAAAAGACCGCCCGCATGGACCGCGACATCACCGCTGGTCGAATTGCGATGACCCGCGGTCGAAATCCGACCGCGGCGGTCTGATCGCGGGCCTTAACATTGCAGCGGTTGCTGCTGCCCGCAGCACTGCCGCAATGCCAAAAGGAGCATGTCCTGCATTTCCCACCACTGCGTGGCAGGCACTGCACAGTGCCTGCCACCTGGTACAGGGAAATGTAGGGGGGACCATGAGTACCGCCCCAGTGCACCCACACCCCCCCCAACACATTAGAGGCCCGCAACGGGCCCCCAGAAGACAATCTCCGCATGCCTTTCCATGGCGGTTTGACCGCTGAGGAAAGGCTGGCTACCGCCGGCATCATAATCCTGCCGGTGGAGCCTGCTCTGCCACCATTATCCCAGTCCTGCTCCGTCCGCCAGGCAGGAGTGCGGATGGCAACCGGCGGAAAAGCGGCGGTCGGAATTTCCCACTGCCGCGGTCACCACCGTCATCCTAATTTGACCGGCGGTTTTCTTGGTTGCGATCGCGGGCGGATGTCCACCGCTGGTCCGGCAGTGGACATCCGACCGCCATCGTAATAGACCCCCAAGTTAGGGAAGGTGCAGGACACTAAACCTATATAATTTACTATTCCCACTCTAGTTAGTATTAAGTCAGGGAAGGTGCTGGCCACTAAACATATATAATTTACTATTCCCACTACACTTAATACATACTCAGATAAGGTGCTGGACACTAAACATATATAATTTACTATTCCCACTCCAATTAATATATACTCAGGGAAGGTGCTGGACACTAAACATATATAATTTACTATTCCCACTCCAATTAGTATTAAGTCAGGGAAGGTGCTGGACACTAAGGGGCTCATTACGATGGCGGGCGGATCGCCACCACCGGCCCGGCAGTGGCGATCCGCCCGCCATCGTCATGAGATTTACCCCCGCCACATTATGATGGCGGTGGGTAGCGCGGTGGACGGAAAGTCCGTCCGCCAGTAGCAATTGTCACGATTGCCTGGTGGAGCGGTCCGTATGCTCACAATGGCAGCGGAGCCCAGCAGGCTCTGCCGGCACAATTATGATGCCGGCGGAAGCCAGCCTTTCCGTGGCGGTTGAACCGCCATTGAAAGGCTGGCGGAGAATGCCTTCAGCGGCCCGTTGCGGGCCCCCCTTGTGTTGGGGGGAGGTTTGGGTGCACTGGGGGGGCTACCCATGGTACCCCCCTACATTTCACTGCACCAAGTGGCAGGCACAGTGTAGTGCCTGCCACATAGTGCAGTGAAATGCACAACATGCTCCTTTCAACATCGCGGCGGTGCTGCTGTCAGCAGCCACAGCCGCAATGTTAAAGGTGCGGAATCCAACCGCAGCGGTGGCGGTCCCATCATAATTGTATAGGTGGGACCGCCTCACGCATGGCGGTCGGACCCAATCACCGCTTCGGTGGCGGGCGGACAAAATCCGCCAACCATCGTAATGAGCCCCTAAACCTATATAATTTACTATTCCCACTCCAGTTAGTATTAAGTCAGGGAAGATGCTGGACACTAAACATATATAATTTACTATTCCCACTCCAGTTAGTATTAAGTCAGGGAAGGTGCTGGACACTAAACCTATATAATTTACTATTCCCACTCCAGTTAGTATTAAGTCAGGGAATGTGCTGGACACTAAACATATATAATTTCCTATTCCCACTGCACTTAATACATACTCAGGGAAGGTGCTGGACATTAATGATATATAAATTACTATTCCCACTCCAGTTAATATTAAGTCAGGTAAGGTGCTGGACATTAAAGATATATAATTTACTACTCCCACTCCAGTTAGTATTAAGGGGCACATTACGATGAGGGGCGGACAAAGTCCGCCCGCCACCGTAGCGGTGAATGGGACCGTCCGCCATAGGAGCGGCGGTCCCGCCGCGAGTATTAGGATGCCACCGCCGCGGTGGCATCCCCTATTCCCAACATTGTGGCGGGCGGTGTTCACAGCACCGCCCGACACAATGCTGGGAATGCACATCATGCATTGGCATGCACAAGGTGACAGGCACCATGCGGTGCCTGCCACCTTGTCCATGCCAATGCAGGGGGGTACCATAGGTACCCCTCATGTGCACCCCCCACCACCCCAACACTCTGGGGGCCCACAACGGGCCCCCAATAGCGAAGACCGTATGCCTTTCCATGGCGGCATTGCCGCCATGGAAAGGCTGCTCTCCGCAACCATCCTAATATGGATGGCGGTGTCTTGCAGACACCGCCACCATATTAGTGCCCTTTTCCGCCCGGTCACCTGTGTGACCGGCGGTAAACCGGCGGACGGTCTTTCCGTCCGTCGGGCTCCCCCCGCCATCGTAATGTGGCGGTGGGGAAATGGCATGCGGGCGGAGGGGAATGGCGGGCGGATCGCCACCGCCATACTGGCGGTGGCGATCTGCCCGTCATCGTAATGACCCCCTAAGTTAAGGAAGGTGCTGGATACTAAAGCTATATAATTTACTATTCCCACTCCAGTTAGTATTAAGTCAGGGAAGGTGCTGGACACTAAACATATATAATTTAATATTCCCACTCCATTTAATATATACTCAGGGAAGGTGCTAGACATTAAAGATATATAATTTACTATTCCCACTCCAGTTAGTAATAAGTCAGAGAAGGTGCTGGACACTAAACATATATAATTTACTATTCCCACTCCAATTAATATAAACTCAGGGAAGGTGCTGGCATTAAAGATATATAATTTACTATTACCCCTCCAGTTACAACAAAATAATAGAACATGCAGGACACTACACATTATTTAATTCAATTATAACATATTATACATAATTAATATTTCATAAAACCACAACTCTCTAATTTTTATTTAATTGTTTTTAAATATTTTTAAAAATTAAATATTACTAATAATATATCATAAATAAATATTATGAAACAAAACAACTTCATTTTTTGATTGCTCATTATATAAATTACATAAAATACAATATTTTTATCTAATAATAAACTCAAATACATGGACTATATATAGTTAATAAATAAATATTTAAATTTATTTTTTTCACCAATATTTTTACCATTCTTATTCCTTAAAAATAAAAATGTATATAACATTTTATATTCTAATTTCCATTAATTTTTTAAATTTACACACATTCATTATTACATTTTAAATCAATTAAATATTTAGCAAATTTTTCTAATTTTTTATTATAAAATCTGAAATTTAAAAAATATTACATTATATTTTAAAACACACCCCAGCCCTCTTCCCTATAAACACAAATTTGCACTCATAAATTAAATATGTCAAATTTTTTTGTCAGAATTTCTATTTAATTTTTAAATGTTTTTTTCAAATTTTAAATTCTCCCAAACATCATCCCCTATAAACCCAACATCCCATTGCTAATAACTCTATTTTATAAATTTACAATTTAAATTTTAAATTAATTTATAAAAATGTTCATTCTATTTCAAACACTGCCCAACCTTATCCCCTAAAAACCCAACATCCCAATTCTAAAACAAATTTATAATTTCAATAAATTCATTTTAAAATTTCCAAATTTAGGTGTCCATTACGATGTCGGACGGAAAAAAATCCGCCATCTACCACAGTGGTAAAAATCCACCCGCCTACACCGTCTGAATACCGACCGAGCAATTACGATGCAGCGAACCGAAAACCGCCGGAGGCGGAAAATAAACAAAAAATACCGCCCGCCCATGTCCGAGTCTAAGTCCATCCGCCCGCCACGGACGGAAAGACACACGACAACCCAAAACCGCCCGCCCTGACGACTGAGACACCGCCCGTGAAATTAGGATCGCACCGACATGAGCGCGGAAAATCCACAAATACACCGCCCGCCAGCGCAAACAACAGTGACGAAAATGGACACGGCGGAAGTTCTGGCGGCCACGTCCATGCACAGAAATCATCCGCAGACAAAAACAAACACACACAACATGGCCAACAAGTCCACACAGCAACCCACGCACAAATACACAAACACAGTACACATCCCGGAAACATCCCCCCCCTGGACAAACAAATCAACTACAAATCCCAGAACACCAGCCACAACACACCTGAAAACAACAGACCATCATGACACACCCACATAGGTAAGTACAAAACCAGCCCCTTCACAGACCACAACCCCCTGCAACATTACAAACTGAGGACGAAAGCACACAACACAGCGAGACAGAAAGGACAGCAGCACACCACAGACACGCACCTATCACACCCATCACCACCACCACCACCAAACACCTGCCACACAAACCCCCTGCACATCACACACCACACACCGCACCAGCACCACAAACACCAAAACACACACCATGGCACCACACAGAATGCCCAAGTTCACTTCCACCGAGCTGACGGTCATGGTCGACGAGATCGTCAAGGTGCACCCACAAATCTATGGGAACCAGGTCCAACAAACACCACTATCCACCAGAAACCGGTTGTGGAGCAGGATCGTAGACCAGGTCAATGCAGTCGGGAACGTGCCACGCAACAGAGACGAAATCAACAAAAGGTGGAACGACCTGAAAAGCGTGGTCAAGAAGAAGGAGTCCAAGAATCGTGAGCTGGCTGCCAGGACTGGCGGAGGTAATCCCGCGCTATACAAGACCTTCAAGGCGTGGGAGGAGAAGGTGCGAGTCATCATACATCCGGAGATCCTCACCGGATTACCAGGGGAAGTGGAGGCTGGTAAGTACAAACAAACGTATACCAGCACACCGCTATGTAATCACATGCACTACCACCATGCCATAGCTCCTAGGGACAAACACCCCCATGTCCAGTACACAATACACAAGACATCACCCACACATGCAACAGACACTCACAAACACTCAGCCCAAAGCTACCAACTAACAAAACCATGGGGGCATGTGTACAGTCAGCCAGCACCGCAACTCCCACCAGGTTCCCTTGTACTCCAGAAGCGCCAGAAGGAGCACTCCCCACACTCATGTGTCAGCCATAGCTGCACTAACCGACAAGTAACAGGTAAGTAGCCGGAACACAAAGTTAGTGGGTCGGAGGGGGGACAGCTGAAGTAAGACACCCACCAGGCTCCCACTCCCACAGCGCAGCAAGGTGGAGCACACCCCACACCCATGTGTCAGGCACAGCTGCAGTAACCGACAAGTAACAGGTAAGTAGCCGGAACACAAAGTCAGTGGGTCGGAGGGGGGACAGCTGAAGTAAAACACCCACCAGGCCCCCACTCCCACAGACCAGCAAGGTGGAGCACCCCTCCCTCCCAGTACCATGTGGCATCCATTGCATTGCGCACTCAAAAACAACCTGTAGGTGGGAAACTGTACAGGGCGGGGCGTCTGTAGGCATGAGGACTGTACTACGACTGACACATGGGACATGTCACGTAGCAGAGGAACACGCAGCACTGCTCCCAGTCACAATCATGAGACCAATGTGCACACGGACATGTATCGCAGAGTCATACCCCACATGACCCATCACAGATACAGCAACACCTAAGGAGCCACGTCTGCATGCACAAGTCCCACTGGAGTACAGACCCACACGGCAGGCACTGTGCCACCCATCACACACATCAGCAACACCATCGAAGTCTTGTCCATGTAGTCCTTACTGCCTGTCACCCACACATCGTACAACAACGCCCATGTAAGACAGACCGTACTAGAAGTAACAGCTTGGAACCACAATATTGCACACAAAGACAACTGGACCCATGAAACACACAGGCACACAATGCACATTCAACATATCATCCATCTCATCTCTCAGCCCCAGTGTCATGAAAGGTATGTCATCCGAACAGCTGGCCCTCATACAGTAGTCATGCAAAGATACCTGCCCATGACAAATCATGTGCCTGCAGTGACTGAAGCGCACGTCACACTGCGAGTAACAACACACATAATATAGTCAACACCCCAAGAGCACAGCATTGATGCACATGTACGAGGGCAGCACGCACACAAAGGATTTGGCCCATCTGCAATACGTCGTGTGGCACACAACAAGCATGAACTCACAACAATGCTACCAATGTGATGTCCATGAATGATAACAGTCAGCAGATATGCCGGGCATGTGAGACAGACACACACCTTTGTCTATGCACTGTCATGTTGCCAGAACACATGTCACGTTCTGCACCCATTACTCACAGTATGTACCCCAAAAGCATATTACAACCCAAAAGAGTTCAGGGGGCTGTACCCCCTTTTGCCATCAGCGTTTCTAAGCGTTCCATTTGAACCCCAAAAGCATATTTCAACCCAAAAGAGTTTAGGGGGCTGTACCCCCTTTTGGCATCAGCGTCTCTAAGCGTTCCATTTGAACCCCAAAAGCATATTTCAACCCAAAAGAGTTTAGGGGGCTGTACCCCCTTTTGGCATCAGCGTTTCTAAGTGTTCCAGTTGAACCCCAAAAGCATATTTCAACCCAAAAGAGTTTAGGGGGCTGTACGATGGAGAAGTGTGGCTCAATGGTTAGAGCGGCAGACCCTGATGCAGAGATCTGGCCCGGGACCAGGGTTCAATTCCCGCCTCGGCGGGTCTTGGGCTCAATTTCCTCGGACCTGATAATTCTCGCCTCGGTGCCTATTCTAATCATGGGTCCCACTCTGCAACTCTGGGCAATAGCTTGCTTAATCTCCACAACGTCCCCAACAGCGCTGGGATGCCTGGCTTCACCCTGGGGGTGCCCAGGAGTGGACATTTTCACAGGGAAAAGCCAGGAAGGGTTCCACAGCGGTATGCGTACAGCAACTGGACACCCCTTTGGGGGTATGGGTGCGCTTTACAAGTATAAATTTCATTTCATTTCATTACCCCCTTTTGGCATCAGCGTTTCTAAGCGTTCCATTTGAACCCCAAAAGCATATTTCAACCCAAAAGAGTTTAGGGGGCTGTACCCCCTTTTGGCATCAGCGTTTCTAAGCGTTCCATCTGTCCCCCAAAACCATCGTTCAACCCAACATCGTCGATGGTCCTGGAGCACGCATACACCAGAGCCACAAAATGTAGGAGCATAGCAACACACACCCATCGGCATTGCTAATCCGTCCCACGCCACATGTCCACATCACACAGTTCCATTGCCTAGCCCACGCATACACACATTGTACATCCACACACACGCCTCTGGGAAACCTGTGCACGACAGTGCACGAACTGTGAATGTCAGACAACCAATACATACTTTGCTAGGTGCAACACAATGACCTATCTCATTCTCCCCACAGGTGCCGAACTGCTGGATGCTGGAGAGGGTGACAGCAGCCAGCACAGCCAGTCCGCAAGCCCCCGACCCGGACTCACGGATGTAGAGGAGCTGAACACCTCTTCGGACACGGACCACCCAGCAGGCCCATCTGGAGTGGCAGGGCACACCCGCTCCCCAGGGCCCCTCCTACCCACCAACACATCACCCAGGGCTGCTGACCAGTCACAGACCCCTGCTGCCACGCTCGTTGCGGCCACCACCACCGCTGCAATCACCACCACCGCCGCAACCACCACCACCGCCGCAAACACCACCACCACACCATCCCTGGCCACAGCCCCTGCGCAAGGGGTGGCACAGCCGTCGGGCTCCACCCTGGGAGCCAGACCGAGGACCGTGGTGAGCAATGTGGCTAGTGGGCAGGTCGGTGGCAGCAGTACTGGTAGGAGGAGCAGGGCCAGGCCAACGCCATCTGAGCCTGGGAGCCAAGCCCTGCCGCAAATCGCCAGAGTCCTTGGGGCCTATGAAGAGGCCCAAGGACAATGGGCCAGGTCGGCTTCCGACACGCGGGAGGTCCTTGGGGTGTTGAGGTCTATGGACGCCCATATGGGCCAATTCGTGACCCGTATGGACCAACTTGTGGACCTCATGGGCCAGCTGGTGGTGAGGGCACAAGCAAGGCCAGCAACACCACCTCCGCCACCACCTGCTGTGGCGCAGGGTCGTGCAGCATCGCATTCCCCTGCGTCCACTGCGAGTGAGCACTCCTCAGCCACCACCAGCGGCACATCAACACACCCCCCCCCTACCAAACGTGGAAGGGGCCGTCCGAAGAGGAAACAGGTGTCCAGAGAGGACTTCGCACGCACCAAACGCCAGTGAGTCAGCCAGCCACCTTGACCACCTACTGCATTGACTTGTACTACGATCCTACCCCACACTGCCATGTGAATGGCATGTGTCTGTTGGACTGTGGACATAGAACTTCATGGGTACACCTTGACTATCACGCAGCCATGACCGTCAACTCATTGTCACAGCATGCACCACATTTGTCATCACCTTGCACACAATCACATGTCACCGCTGTAAATAAATACACCTTGATCACAATCTGCTTTATGTGTCCTGGGTTTATTCAACGATGTGCAATCGCCACCATGAGCAGAAATGCATCTGCTGTGTGGTATGTCGATGGGACAGGAGAGGCTGTAGGGACCTAGGGGTGAAAAACAGAACAAGAGTACATTCAATGAGTGTGTCACACACTCATCACACAGTACTTGTCACCAACTACAAGCAATGTACACACATCTCACAGAGCAACAGGGCACAATGCTACAGCCACTGTGAGTGGCATACCAACCTGGACATGGACCATTGACACACAGCACTCAGTGAACAAAAGGCCCCCGTGACAGAGCACACATACACCTGCACAACTACAGCTACATCAGCCGTCGTACATGGACACTCACCGTCAAGTGAAGTAGCGGGCGATGAGCTGCTCACGCACATTCACAGCTTCCTCCTCTCCACTGTCCTCTTCACTCGAGCTGTCCTGGTCTGCAGGCTGGGGCCCTGGTTGATCTCCGTCATCCACAATTAGGGGGATCTGCTTGCATATGGCCAGATTGTGCAGCATGCAGCAAGCCACTATTATCTGGCACACCTTCTGTGGGGAGTACGCCAGTGCACCCCCGGTGCGGTCCAGGCATCTGAACCTGGACTTGAGGAGGCCAAAGGTACGCTCAACCACACGTCTGGTCCTCCCATGTGCCTCATTGTAGCGGACATCAGCTGGGCTCCCAGGACGTCGCAATGGGCTGAGCAGCCAGGGCCCATTCGGGTAAGCAGAGTCACCTGGGTGTGAGGGACACAGAGAACCGTTGCAATTCCAACTGGACACAAGACAGCATCGCACAGCCAGCACGCTACACTACTCCACATACTCACCAACAATCCAGCCACGGTCCGGTTGCAGATTGGTCATCAGTCGTGGTAGGATGCTGTTGCGCATGATGTGCGCGTCATGTGCCGATCCTGGGAACTTCGCACACACGTGTGAAATCACCATGTCCGCAAGGCACACCACTTGCACATTCAGGGAGTGCGTGTGCTTCCGGTTGCGGTAGTGCTGCTCAGTGGCCTGTGGTGGAACAAGGCCAACATGGGTGCAATCTATTGCACCAACGACGTGGGGGATCCGTCCAAGGGCATAGAAAGCACCCTTCACTGCCGCCAATTCACGAGCCCTGGGGAATCGGATGTATCTGTTCCTGTACAGCATCATAGCTGACAGTACATCCCTCAGCACCATGCTGAACATGGGCTGGGACATCCCACCTCCACTGCCCACTGTGTGTTGGAATGACCCAGTGGCGAAGAAATGCAGTGCAGCCATCACCTTAGCCGTGGGGGTGAATGCTGTTGGATACACCCTGCGAGGACGGAGGTGGGGTTCCAACATGGCACATAGACGATGCAGGCTGGGTCGGTCCAGACGATATTTACGGATGACCTCTACATCCTCCATGTCTGACAGCAATTGGTAGGGGCGATGAATGTTTGGTCTCCGCCTAGGAAAGATGGAAGTGGACACATGTCAAAGCAACACGCCACATGGCATATTCACATACACAAAACAAAAATGACTGAGCAAGCACTTGAATCACAGAACAGCTGACAAGTAGGGACAGCACAGCCACAATGCACTTACACAGGTCCCCTACCAATAGCAATGGGCAGTGACACACACCATTGCCATGAGCATGCACATGGGGACCTAGGCCTCAATGACTTGTAAGGCATGCTGATGGTAACAGACTGCATATTCGGCAAGCGGCAACACCACGGCAACATGACTAGCTGCTGTGCATCACACTGCTTCCGAGGCTGGGTGAGTATGGCACACACCAACAACGCTATGGACACAGGCTGAGCGGCCAAAACAAGTGGAACCTGTGGCACGAGGAGATATGAGACAGTCATTGGTGTCACCACTGCACCCTATGTACAGCACTGTACGGATCACACCTCCAGAAACATTGACAGGTGTACACATTGACAGCCCCATGCCAACACGACTGTGTGCTTGCAAATACACATCACAAGTGACACGTAACATTGCACGTGCCAAGTGGCAGATGTACATAGTGAAAGATGGCATGTGTGTGCATATGCATATCCCATGCACCCATGCCAATGTGTACATGATGATATGCCAACAGACATGTGGAGGCTGGCCACTGGCCATCCCTGCCTATGCACACAGCATGTTGTGGCCCCGTCCATTGTGGACCTGCACCCACACACAAATCATGGCCACACCTGCTGCTGCCACCTCTCCACCTACACGTCGATGACGCTGAGGACATGTCCAGGTCCACTCACCAGCGAGGAGCTGGAGATCCTGGATTCCGAGCTCCACGCACACTGCACATGGCTATTCCTTGCGAAATTTGTGTGTGAGAGACAACTGCAGTGTGTGTGGGAGTGCATGTGGGGGGACACATGTCGTTGATCCGCAGCACTATGAGTCAGAGCCTGTGGTGTTCAGACATCCACTGCTCACCATGCTGACTGCAGGGGGCATGGGTATGTGAGCTCTCGGGCGCTTTGACCTGTCTGTCCCTCCCGAGTGGTGGTACATGGCAACTTCATGTCAGAAAACCAGTGACCCAGACAATTGCCAGTGCAGGTCTCAGTGCACTTGTTGGTCGTGTGAATGTCAGGCTGGGGCCATGCTGCCCTTCTCAGTCCCAGCAGGCCTGGCCTGCACATTGACTGCACAATGCCAGTAGGTGACAACACAGACTGCCTAGTGGGTTACATGTGTCTCCTGTTCAGGACCCTCCGGATGGGCGCTAACTCAGTCCTGTCTATTGGACACACCATGCCTCGTGATAGGGATGTGTGTGTGAGATAGTGGCACTGAATGTGACCTCCGTTGCGGGGTGGGCCATGCACAGGGCGAGTACGTTGATGGTTGCGCAGTGTTGGTCACAGTGGGTACACCCACACAGATGTGTTGCCTTGTGATCTTTTTCTAGGTCCGCCTGACAATGGACTGTAGATGTGGGCAGACTACACATTGCTCGATGTGCTGTCTATATGCATGTGCCTTCACACCAGGCACAGCTGCCCCTGCACATGTGACCCCTGCTGCACTCGGTGCTGGGTCTGTTGAGCTGATGCACCATCTGTGCGTGGGGCAGACAGCTCTGCTCACTACCGTCATTGTCCATGACATCACTTTGCCGCAGGTGACATGGATCATGGAGGGCCCACATGTACGCGTGGGTGGACTACACAAGACTGTCCAATGGTTGTCACCCCCAGTCAGTGCTTCGAATGGGAAGAATGTGGTGCTGCTACTAATTTTGATGTGTCGAGTGGGCGGGGCTAGTTGCAGGGCTACATGCAAGACATGTGAAGGTCATCGGCTTATCTACTAGTTGCAATACACACGAGACACGTCTTTTTCTGACCACATCAGGGGCATTCCTTAAACTAACTGAAAGTCAAACAGTCATCTTTTACACTGTCCTCATGGCCTCCCCTCGCTCACCCCAATATGCATTTGCACCTGAGCAGCTAGCGCATGCACAAGCAGCTCCAAGCTCGCCCCATAGAGGCCAAGGAGTGTATGTGTGGGTCCAGTTGAACAAGTGGTCTGTCTCACGGTATAATGAGTGGCGGGACGCCGTCCACCTGCGTGGTGCCCCGACTCGAGACCCGGGCAACATTGACAATGCATGACAGGCTCCGCAGTCCGGATACACCACCTGCAACACACAGAGGCTGTAGCTGCCCTAGCGGCCCAGGCCGCGTCCAACTGGAGATCATGCACCCACACATTCACTCTTTGGCCTCTCTGGGGCGAGCTTGGAGCTGCTTGTGCACGCGCTGGCTTCTCTGTTGCAATGGCATGTAACGTGTGTGGAAATCTAGGCAATGGGTGGGATGGTGCGAGCCACCTTCCGTGACGTCACTCCTGCTCGTGATGTGTGCGTCCCCCCACTACTTCCATATGACTTGTGCCATACTACACATTGAGGATGGGTTGCCTGCGTGATGTGACCAGGAGGAGCGCGCCATGACCTCTCACCCACCATGCTCCACTGCCATCCCGTGTCCTGGATTGGCTGTGCAGGTGGACAATGTTGGGGATACACCTGGTCGACAGGGGATGTGAGTGCCTTGGCAAGGGCCTGGCGGACGCACAGCAGTATCCAGCATGTCCACGGAGGGTGGCCTGACGTCTACACTTGATGCAGCATTGATCGTGTACCCGCCTGTTGTGCACACACGAGTTCACATTCATCCCCAGACAGGTGGTCTTTACAAATTCCCAGGAGAGCGCCAATGTACTGTTCCTGAATCCTCCCAACACAGCGTGTTTCAACATTGCATGTGCGCACCTACCCGTCACACCCAACCACCTGAGCCATGCGTAACTCCCGCTTCACATGACACATGTGTATCTTCCACAGTTGTGTTACTCATTTGCGTTGACATCCAATGACAGTGGACTACATGGTCATCTCACGACTGCCGTGTACTTCACACACTCTCATCCTCTCTCATTCGTACTTGTGAAATGAATCAGCAGAGACACATTTTTGCTTCAAGACATGTATTGGTACTTATGTCCTCTGTGATGCAGTATAGTGGACACTACTGGCAGCGAAATGCATGTGGAGGATATAGTCAGCATGATTACACATAGCATAGGGTGTAGGGGTACATGTGATTAGTTGTTGACTGTGGGATGTGGGCTTCAGAGTTACGACTGCTTAGCCGTTGCTGTGCTAATGTACATTTGCTAATTACTGAGGTGCTGCTGAGTTTGACACAGACAGTATACATTTAGCCTACCAGTCCGCTTGTCATCATGGGCACAGTGCATCTCAGTTCCATGTTACAGGTTTGCTGCTATAGTTACTCATACACACGTGCGTGGAGGTGACATCAGGGCATGGGCTTACGTGCATGCAACGGCGTCCCACTTGTTGTTGCGATGTGATGGCTACTGGACATGTCACAGTCACTGGGGTCATGTTGTTGGTGGATGCACTTGTTGTCCATGCAAAGGTCCTGGCACGGAAGTTCAGGGGGAGGTGAGGTGACAGCACCGGTCAGTGGACGATTACTGTCCACTGACCGGTGCATATGTTCATGGGCGCAGGAGCCATATTATGGCATGGTTGTACGTGCAGTTCTGTCCATGTGGTTGCCATACACAAATCCCATGCCTCTGCCTCCCCCTGTTCATGCAGAGTTACTGGATGTGATGAGGAACAGAGTGCATGTCCCGAATATATCCGATGTCATTGCAGTGTAGTTGATGGTGTGGTGTCAGTTGCAGGTTGTATGGTATAGTTGTTGTACTGGTAACTGCCCAGTCCGTGCGGAAGCCAAGCATGGGTACGGTGTGGGACATCATTGTTCAATTGGGGGTATAGCGGCGGGGCCCGACGAATTGACAGGTTGTCAGGTATGCGATACCTTCCAGCAGGGCTTCCATGGCATTGGTGGTAAACATGGATGCCATCCAATGTAGCGGATGGTGGCTGTCAAGGTGTTGGTCGTAAGTTGTCCCTTGTAGGAGCATGATGGGACATGTTGGATGACATTCGATGTAACTGTGATCCATTATCCGTCGTGTGGAGGCACAGTGGTCCCATTGCAGTGTGGGTCCGATAGTAGCCACATACGCCATGCCCCCATAGGCTGAACAGACCCTATCGTGGACGTCCAGGGGGTTGAAGCAGGTCGTAGCAGGGTTGTAGCAGGTCCGCCCTTGGACATGCCGGGTTGGAGAGACATAAATCCACAGGATAGTGGAAGGGACACCTCCGACAGTAGAAGACGGGGATGACGCAGCTGAACAATGCGATGCGGTAAGTTAGTCGGTAACTTACGTTCAGCAAGGCCAGATTGTCACATCCCAATATCTGTATCAGGTTATGTTTGTACAGCTTAATCTGTCCGGCGTAGTTGGGTAGGTGTGGTGCAAGTGCCATTTTGCTGCAGGGCGATGTGATGGCGTGCTCCGGCTGTCTGTGCAGTCTGCAGAGTGCAACCTCCGACGTTGCTGGGAATTCTGTAATGGTCGTTGGCGAGGCAGGACTTGTGTTATGTTAGCTTGTGCGGAGGACACGGGCCCTCATCCCACATGCTTCTCTGAATGGTCAAGGTCAGTGGTGTCTGACTCCTTCCAGATAACTTGCATGTGAACCACATGGGGGAGTGTTATCATTTCTTTTTTCCGTTCTGAATGTTCTTTGGTGTTATGCGCTATCTGCCCTGTGGCCGCTTCCCTCTGCATGCCTGTGTTGGGCTTTTTTTGGTACAATGACTGTTTTCTCCGGCTTGTTTAGTCGGGATGTGGTTTCAGAGTGGGAATGGAAGGTCATTCAGTGCTGTCTCCTCTCCCGTGTGTGGGCGGCAGGCTGCGTTTCCGCTATACGTAGGGCCTTGTGTTATATTTGGAACCACCTGTTGTCTGTCCCCGGTATCTTTGATGTTACGTATTGCATGTCTTGTTATTGGGTGCAGGGTGGCATCGGTGTTTCTGTGTGGTACTGGCGTACCTTTTTCCGATGGGGTCCATATTCTGCTGGGTGATGTTGCCGCCGCTGTGTGCTTTGCCGTGTTTTGCACACAGGGGTGTGTCCTAATTTGGCGTGACGTCACTGACATGTTCGGGTCACTTGTGTGACGTCAGGTTGGCAACAGTGAATTGCCGGTTGTGGACATGACTGTGGCAGGGCTGTCACGTGACATGTGCGTTCTGGGTGGTGCTGGTGTGTGTGGTGTTTGGTTGTGACCCTGTGTTGTTTGTGTGCGGCGCATACATTGCACTGCCGTTGGCCTCTGCGTTGTGCGCATGTGTGGGTGCAGTGGTGGATGTGTCGTGTCCACGCAGGGGTGTCGGGGGGGGCCATATACAGTTTTCCCACCCTTGCACTGTGTGCGGTGTTTGCGTGCCCTTGTTGTGTGTCTGCCTACCTGTGTCGCCGCGGTGCGTTGACTCCTGGGTGCTGCATCAGGTAGAGCATGGGGAGGGCCTGCAGTGCTGGATTCATGCTCGGGGCGTCCGCCTCTTTGGTATCCGTACTGTGCGTTCGGTTTTCCGCCTTGCTTTCACGTGCGGTGTCTCTTAGCCGGGGGAACTGTTTGGTTGTGGCATCGTAATTTGTACGCCGGGCGGTACGTGATTTCGTCGGGTGGTGTGTCTCCATTGGGCCGCGCCGCTACGTGAACGGGCGCACTTTGATGGCGGGCGGCGTCGCTGGCTTACGGGCGGTGTTTGGCTGTATTTTCACATCCTAATTGGGCGGGCGTGTGGGCTGCGGCTGGCGGACGGTAACTGGTGGTTTTTGCATCCGCCAGCACGGCGGTGGTGCTTCCGCCCGCCATCCTAATGGGCCCCTTAGTTTCTTAAATTTTTTAAAAAAATCACCACCCTTAGCCCCTATAAACCCAACATCCCACTCCTAAAACAACATTTCATAATTTAAATTTGCAAATATTTAAAATTGATTTTGAATTATTTTAAAACACTCCCCACCCTTATCCCCTAAAAACCCAACATGCCGCTCCTAAAATTTCTATTTCCATTTTTTTTTTTTACAATATTCAACAACTATTTTTACATTAAAAAAAAATTAATACAAAATAATACTATAACGATATTTTTAAAAAACGATATTTTATACATTCTATATATTTCTTTTCGATATTTTACACAACACTAAAAAACGAGATTTTTTTATTACAATATTTTTGATTCGATATTTTATACTTCGATATTTCACCCAAAAAAAAGAAACAATATTTTTAACATCGATATATGTTACATCGATATTTTAGTATTGTCGATATACTAAACTCGATATTATTGTATATCGATATTAAAAATTCGATATTATGACTAGTTACCTTCTCATTCATATCTCTGTACTGCTCACAACCTCACACTTATGGATGCCTCCACAGCATTGTAGCAGGAAAGATATGCCTGTGATTCCCCGGCTAACCATGATCCTTCCCTCTTTTGACTTCTCTGCCTGCTCCCTCCTTCCAGTGTGGGGCTATGTGTCCTGGCCTGTAGTAGTGTGGGTGGTTCTTAAGCTCCCTGCCTGGCCTGAAGGGTCTAGCCCTCTGGCCCCATCTGAAATGACAACTACATTATTGGAACAATATTTATGGTAGTCTGTGTACCACTTTGCCAATTCACTAATTTTACATGGATGGAAATCCATTTTCATATTATGCTTTTGTCACAACACATTAGTGGCACTCTGTGGGTGCAGAACTCCCAAGTTGGAGTGTTGGGTGTGCATCCAGAAGAAGGCAGCAAATGAAGGAGAAACCACACATAAAATAGATGGTTTTACTTTATGTAGCTGAAAACTGCAGTTATTGTCCCCAGAAAGTTACTTGAATTTGCATCAATTTGCTATAAAAGGAAGTGAAGGGCTGGCTGTAAGTGTCCCTTCCCCAATGCAGACAGTCTTTGACATGCAGAAATAAAACTGAATTTCCCTGTTTGTGATCATTGTAGGATGTCAGTAACATTCACTGCTTGGGGAATCTAGTAATTTCTGCATCTGTGGCAGGTAACTGGATATGGGCCTGTCCCAGTATGGTAAGAGCTCTACCTCCAGAAATCCTTCCTTCCAGATGTCAGTTTCAGTCAAAGCCCTGGTTCTCACCCACCTGAATTGAGGCAACACTCTGCCCAGCATCCTCCTTAACAATATTCAAACACCCATGAAAGCACCTTAACCACTGTAACACTTCCCATCATGGGCTTGTAGAAGTTGGCCAAATCCACCCACACTGAAGGAAGAAACTATGCTGGCTCACCACCAAGGCCCAAGTCATCTTCATGACCAGCTGCATCACCTACGTAGTCATCAGAAACAGAACACTTACATGCCAGGCCAAGAAAAAATCCACTTCAGGTGGACAGTCCCACTTCCTCTACCTTAGTGCCAAGAGACCTTATGGTGAACGTGCACTCTATAAATTCCCCTGATAACATAAGATCAGGAGTCAGGACCCTGGCAGACCAGCGATGGAGAACAACAAGAAGGAAAACATTCTCATTCTCCACATCCACGATCTGGAACAACACATAAAAAATTGCTTCAACCGTCATGCGAATTAGAAAGGAAGTGAAAATGCATTTCTAAAAGGATCACCATCTCACTTCTTAAGATAAATGTACTTGTCATATGCCTCATATTGAAACATAACCCAGGGAACTTCCACACAGTTCAGCATTTCGATTTCCACAGACCAGATACACAGCTTCTTCTGGACTGCATGGAATTAGCTGCAGTGAAAGTAAACACAATCAGTGAGTAGCACTTTTTAATTAAAAACACTTCATCAACCAAAGGACGCCAGGCAGCCAGCCACCTGCTCTTCTCCCGGCCCTGCCGCAGCTGCAGCATCCCGCTTTGAGTGGTATGCCTGGAAGGTAGGGCTCTGTTGTGAAGAGCTGCAGCCGCTTTGTGCACACGGACACATTAATCTTTTTAGGCATAAGGAGATTGGGGCTGCGCACAGGTCACTCACCTACGAAGTGGCAAAAGATTCCTTGTCGCTGGGTCCACAATCTGACTGGCACTTGCGGGAAAACTGTTTCTTGCTAGTCGGTCGAATTTTATGACTGTTTCCCTTCCTGCTGTGCTGGCAAAGAAGAAAGGGAAAGCCAGAACAAATTGTGCTTTTTAAAGAGCTTCCCTTTCTTCCCGCTGCACAGCTACCTGGCGGGTGACGTCACACGTTGCTCTGCCATGGTGCCATGGTGTCACTGCCCTCCCTGTGAAATCACCATCATGTGAGCATGCGCCTCAGTGTAGAAATGTGATGCATGCTCACATGACTGTGTGTGACCTAAAATGCCACCCTGATACAGTGAGTACCGGTACTCTCCTTGGTAACGGAGAAGAGCCGGTACTCTCGGGGGGAGAAAACGAAGTGCCGGTACTCAGTACCAGTGAGTACCGGCCCATTTAAAGCATTGTCAGGGAGTCTGTGGGGTTTCTCCAGCCCGGCTGCTCAATGCAGCTGGCTGGTGAAAACCTAAGTGCGCATGTGTGTTTTGGTGGGCCTGAGACGGCCGGCCAAAACACATATGCGCACTTTGGGAGTGGAGTTCATGTAGCACTCCTCCTCCCCCCTCCCATGCCTAAGCCCCGCCCCGCCCGACACAGCTGGCAGAGCTGGCAAATGTAAAATAAAACAATGCAAGAGCATCGTTTTATTTTACATTTCCTGGCTCTGAGCCAGGAAGTGAGGCGACTCTCCTCCGCCATTGCGGAGGAGCCGCCACTGCTGGTCTGCCTTTGATTATGGAGGCGGCAACTGGCCTGACCTTCAAGGGGGACTAGATCCCCCTGGATGGCAGATGCAGGGAATGACTGCATGACCACCAACAGGGGGATGCCTCAGGAGTCCTTGAGATCCCCTTTCCCTCCTTCAAAGTGGCACTCTAAGGCAGTGCTTAATTTAAGCCCATGGTATCCAGCGCTCGGCACCAGCTCTTAATTGTCAACAACAGCACTTATGAGTCTGCTTCACGGGGGCAATGTTGGTTTGAATTGGAGATGAACACAACAACAGTTGTTTATTAGTTCAATATTCATTAAAATTACTAATACCTGCTTCCCATGCCATTTGTATAGCTTTAGAGGTCATTAATTATCACAAAATCTAACTCCTGATGGACAATCTTTCACTGCGAGTTGGATCAGAGGCCCAGGTTCTCACAGTTCTTGACTGCCAGAGGTGTGTGCGACCCCTTCCAGTAGCCAAGTTGCTGCGACACAGAAAGTACCTAGGCAGAAAGTGCCTTTCGGAATTGGCCCCAGTAAGGAGGAAAAAAAGACCAAGGGCAAAAAAAGTCTCAGATGGCTTCAGGGCGCACATGGAACTTCGAGGAAAGACACAAGCCTGAGGACCCAACCAACAGGAGATGACTTGAGATTCTGGAAGGAGCAAGGAAAGAGTGGAGAGCTGGAATGGTTGGAAGATTCCTGGAGGAGCCAAATAAAGTCTGGAGCGCTAGAGCCAAGGAAAGGCTGGAGCACTAGAACACACCACCGGAGACCTGGAGTGTTCCGACACAAGGAGATAATAGAAAACCCTTCCTTATATAGGTCAAGTACAGGAATTACATCACCATGTTGGATTGGGAACGTCCTATTGGAAGGAATGGACAAGGTGCCATATAGCAGCAGACAGTATTACCTGCCCCAGAAATCCTCTCCTGAGGATTCTTGGAAGAAGAAGGAAGAGAAACATGACGACGCCGTGGTTGCCTCCCAACATATCCCCCAAGGAGAGGGCTGCCATCCAAGAGACCACCTGCAGACTGGCCGCCTTGAGGTAAGTGTGTTTAGGGCCTGAGGTAGCCCACCAGTACCTCCGCAGTCCCCTCGGCTCCCACCGGAGCTTGCATTCCACCCACTGTTAGAAGCCAGCCTTGGGTGGGGTGCAACTGGAATACTCTGAATTGTCGCACTTGTAGGAGTGTGATGGTTAGTAGTTGTGTTGGTTCTGTCATTGGCTGTGCTGGCTGGGGTGACCTGAACAAAGGTCCTGGCACTTATGTTTTTTTACAAATTAAGCACTGCTCTCAGGAGCGCAAGGACCCTCATGTGGTAAGAAAGAATTAGAGAGATACAACACAAGTTACTGAATAAATGGGTAAACTATCACAGGGCATGGAACCAAAGAGACAGCAAAGAGACGTCATGAAATAAAATGAAGGGAAGGAAGCGTAAAGGGGGAAAGAGAGGATGAAATAGGCAATTAAACGAATAGAGGAGAGGATAATGATACAGGGGACATAACACAGAGACCCAAGTGACTTAGGAAAATAAGAACCAAGACAGGACATATATTGGAATAAGAATGATGGGAGGGCAGGGAATAAAAGAGAGAGAGGCAGTGAAAACGTAAATAAAAGAGATGCCCGGGAGCAAAAAAGAGAATCTTAAGAAGAATGTGCAAAATAAATAACTGGAGGGCTTCAGGCACGAAAAGAGAGACACAGGAGGTGAAAGAGAGGTCACTAAATAAAACAGATATTAAATAGAGCCCAACTGTCAAATCTACAGAGACCATGGAGTGAGAGAGAGAACGAACGGAGGTTAGGAGATAAAATCCTGACCAGACATGAGACTAAAGTAGATCAGGTAGAGAGGCGGTGGGGGAGTCAAAGAGAGTCCCAAGAGAAGCCGGGGTACACATGACAAGATAAGGAGAGGGTGAGGCACTAGAGAGTGAATGAACCACAAGCGGTCCTGGAATCTAAAAGTGAGTCAGCAAGGTCAGGGAAAATGAGAGAAAACATCGAGCAGAATGCGATTAAAAAAGAATTAAGGACAGCTGAGGTGAAAAGGAAGAGCAAAGAGGGGCGAGACAATGACAGAGAAATAACGCAGCTCACAGAATATGAGGGAGCCAAAAAGGTCGTGGCTGAAATGGGCAGGGACTGCGGGCACCTTGGAAGGGTGGAGGGGTCTCTACAGGTAAGATACTCAGGCAGGTTGCGTGTAGTTGTCTTGTGTACACAGTAGCACTGCTCCTGCCGGGTGCGGCCTGTGACGTCAGACAATTGTATTCTGCTCTGCTCCCAGTCTGTCACGAGTTCTAAACACTCAAACACTTGTCCGTGTGAAACCAAACCTGTGACGGAAAATTACATATAGGGTGAGGGAGGTCTTAAGTTAAAACAGTGCAGCAGTTCCTGGAGAGCTTACAGTAAATCCTGCACCCTGGGTGTGTCAGGGCTCAGTCATCACCACATTCTAATAGACAGACTATCCCAGCACACTACTTTTACAATACTCACGCTCCAACCCAGTGTACGAAGAGGGGAGGGGGCATTTTAAAATAGCGCTGGAGTTTCCTGCATGGTTTCTATATAAAGGCTCCCACATGCCTCGGACTGGCAGTCCGTCGCTAGGGACAGAAGACAGAGAGCTAGGAGAAGAGGCCAGCATAACAGCCAGGAAGACAAACGTGAAAACGCAAACATACACCGAGAGGGGAGCACTCCAACGTTAACATGAGCGCCTCCGATCCTTCCAAGGAGACCCCCTCGTCGTTCAACCCTGGATATCCCCCAATGTATGGAGCTGAACCCATGCCTGGTGTCAACGCGGCGCATGGCAGCCCACCCTACAACTCAGGTTACCCGCATGGGTACGTGGTGACGACCCAGCCAACGGTGACTGTGGTCCCTGCACGTGCATACGAGACGGACTACCTGGGCTACTCGATATTCACAATGCTCTGCTGCTGCCTGCCCATCGGAATAGGGGCTCTTATCTACTCCATCAAAGTAAGTGTGTAAACAATTATCTCTCCCTGTTCTTAAAGTGGGATGAAAAGGGTGAAGCTGAGGTCCCTAAAGGGGCGTGGCCCAAAAGAAGCATAACTTGGAGGCGTGACTTGTGTAATTAAAGACGTAACTTAAAACTTGTAAACTAAAATCCTGTGCTTCACACAGAGTGTAACCTGTCCAATATTTGGGTGTTTTCTGTGAGTTTTCTGTTATTGCATCCAAACATGTCACATAGCAGCAAACACATATACCTGAAACAAGCCAAACCAAGTGGCTTTGCCAATGATTGTCAGCTGTACCAAATAAATAAACAACCACTATTATTTTGTTGTGAATGATTCCGATTGGTATATTTGTGACCATTACACTGTTGCATAAAAAGCAACAGAAACACAATATCTTGAAAAGCGCAAATACTCTTAGGCAATGCAAGATGATGTAAAACCTGAATTGTGCACAGGGATCGTATAGCTGACATGCAATAATACATTGAGGGTTTTTACAGACATGGGTGAGATATTGATCAGTGTTTTGTATGTATCTATGTATATGTTATGTTATGTTACTGAGTATTTGATATAGCACACGACTCGTCCCCGAAAGGGCATCTCGGCACTGAGGTAGTAAAAAAGTTTAGAGCGAGCATTTAAAAGAGCCAGGTTTTCAGCTGTTTTTTTAAGCCTACAAAGTCAGTGCAGGCCCTGATGACAAACGGGTGTTTATTCTAGTGGTGCGGGGCCAGATAGGTAAAGTCTCGTCCTCCGAATTTGGATGTGCAGATACATCGAGGGCAAAGAAGGAGCTTGTTCCTTGATCTAAAATTTCTGTCCGGACCATAGGGTGCCACTTTGTCCTGAAGGTATTTGGGCCCCTTATGGTGTTTCTATAGCACAATCCTAGCCAAAAATCAGTGCTGAGGTGTACAGGGTCAAAGAGTCACAGAGTAAACGGAGAGGATGCTTAGTGACTTGAGTTGTAAAGAGGTGAGTCTTGAACACTTTCCTAAATTACAGAAAGGAGTGGTCCTGATGGATACAGTGATGTTGTTCCAGATTCTGGGTGCATAGATGGAAAAAGTCTGCTGTCTTGTTTATTAGTTTTTACACTTCTTAGTCAGCAGTTTGATGTTGTCCCGGTTGTGGGTGTGCTGTGAACCACCAGAGATGGTGAGCTTGTCTGCAGATAAGTGGGGGTGCTAGTCGTAATGGCTTTGTAATTGACGCAGCTGGTTTTGAAGATTGTGCGGTTCAGCAAGGGAAGCCTATGGGCTCCCATCAGGCTGGGGGAGATGTGTTTATATTTCTGCAGGTCCTGGATGAGATGTGCTGTGGCGTGTAGGAAGGTGTTAAGGGGTGACATTGTGGAGTCTGAAAGGCCAAGGAGCAGGGCATTGCCACCTTCCAGATGCAGGGGTACGAGGGCCTGAATAGCAATTCTTGAATCAGCTGCTGGAAGAAACAGTTTCACATTTAAAGAGAGAGCTGGAACCAGGTGGTCTTTGTTTTTGTTGTAATGTGTTCCTTGAAGGTGAGGTTGGGGTCCAGAGTGAATCCAAGTGGCTTATCGTTCATTGAAAAGTTAGGATTCAAAGCCGATAGAAGGGCATTGGTAGAGCCATTTGGACTACAGCCTAGAACGGATAGAAGCTAACATCATCAGCTGGGCAGTTTATCTGAAGCTTACAAGCAACAACTTGACTCAGTGTTGTCAGCTCTTGCAGCAACAAATAGATTGACAAGAAATAAATTAGTTTACCTAAAACATCCAGAGTGGGACAATGTACTTACTTTATCAGCTTTGCATTAGGGGACACATTTTCATACATTTTTGCTTTACTCCAACGTTCTGCAACTTAAGATTTTCCATTTTTTTTAGATAATATTTAAAACATCACATAGGTTTAGTAATCAAATTGTTGACGACTGTTGGGCTAGATTCAAAACCAGAAATATATGTTCACATACCATTAGAGAACCACGGGGGCTCAGTATTTCTCTAGATGTTTTTTAATTGAATATGGTGGGCTTTGAGTTCTCTCATCGTTGACACAGTACATGGTGCCACAGGACGAATTTAGGTCCATGTGCCACGTCTAGAAAAACCAGCAAAAAGCTGGTTGGAGACCTGGACTGAGCTGCTTGGCGCAACCCCTCTCTACCATGGAGGAGGACTCAGTGTTCCCTTTGGAGGAGGTGTGCCCTCTCCCGGTCCTCTTGCTCTGTTGCTATTTTTGTGCTCGTTAGACATTCACATACATTGTTAGTTCCTATAAAGTCTGAGCAGCTGTTATTGTGGGAGTAATGACTTGAATCAGGAAAGCTTCCTCAAGCCCAGCCTTCACAAATATATTAGGAGTGGGCCAGTGCATAGCTAGGCCTTATGCTGCCCGTGGCGGCGCCTGCTGCCCGCTGTGATTGTATGTGAGAGCGGGGGGTGCTGTTAGAGTCCTGCGGCGGCCGCCCCGCAATGGCCGCAGGTAGGAGCAGGGGTGGAGGCCCCCCGCCCCTAAAATTCATGCTGCCCGGGGTGGAACGCCCCCACCTTGCTATGCCACTTGGGTGGGTGGAACTCGTGAAGTATCACTTCATAGGATTGCGCGGAGTTACATAAAAACTCTGTGAGATTCCATGGAGTTCTGCGAGTGGGAGACATTTGTGCTGTAAAATCAGCGTGAACGGCACCATGCAGAGCACCAGAGGGTGCAGCTTCTTTCTGCTGCTCAAGTAGATTTTCTACTCAAGCCGCAGCTTTCTCAACGTGAATGGTCGCGACGTGCCACAAGCGCCCGCATTGAATATATTTCACCGAGTGGTGTTCTAGCACCCGAAAATCACGCTAGGGGATTAAAATTCTCGCTCGCCAATTTAACAATGGCCAGCAGCGCACAACAAAAAACTCCACCACACAGCCGTTGGGGGAGTTTTGTTGGAACCCCGTGTTACAAGCGTAACATAGAGTGGGCAAAACTCTGCGAACTCCACGGTGGAGCGGAGTTTATCACCCACCCCTGAAATATATGGAATTTGAGCACACAGATTCCAAGTTATTAATCACTGTGAAGGTTTAATTTGGTATCAGTACCTATCTTGTTTTCATTTAACATAGCGCTTCATACCGCACTTCTATCCGCAGTAAATAACAAATGCCACTATTACCCTATTTGTTGTACTCAGTTCACATCTTTGAAAAGATGGAAGGCTGAGTCTGCCTGCTCTGAATTTGATCCTGTTACTCTCAGGTCACAGAAGATATCAGCCGTGAGCGTTACCTAACCAAAGCCCCTTGCCTTGCATTTCAATTATATCTTTTAATCACTTTGGGGCATATTTACAAGCCCCTTGCGCCACTTTTGCGCCGCCGTTGCGTCACGCATGTGACGCAGCAGCGACTCAAACCATGCGCCGCGTTGCGCTATATTTACAACGTGACGCATCTAGGGAGATGCGTCACGTAGTAAACACCTGCGCCACATGAAACCTGCGTCAGGTTTCATGTGGGCGTACCGGCGCAGGGGGGGGCGTTCCAGCGCAGGTACGCCTCGGAAAAGTGACGTAGTGAAATCTACAAGATTTTACGCAGTCACTTTTCCGACGCTGGTGCGTCGAATCCTTACGCCTGCTTCAAGCAGGCGTAAGGATTGACGTACCATGTTAGGGATAGGGAAGGTTGGAACAGTGCTGAAGTTGCGTCGCGCTTGCGACACAACTTCAGCACTGCGCCAACCTTCCGCCGGCAGATGCGTCACGCATCTGCTTATCCTTGCGCCACGATGCGCCGCATTGTAAATGCGGCGCATCGGACATGGCGCAAGGGTAAACTTGCGTGACGCATTTTCCCTAGCGCATCCCTGCTGATATGCAGGGATGCGCCAGGGAACGTAAATATGCCCCTTTGTACTTTAAGGATACTTGTGGAAAGTCGCCAACATCACGCACTATAAACACATTGAATTGACCATTATAAAACAGAAACTTAAAAGAATTGGAGGGGGATTCGGGGTTTTCAGACTTTTAAAAAACTGTCCCAATTAAAACAAGCTCACGTCAGCTGCACAAGGTGACGCCCTTCAGTCAGATAGAGAGCGAGTGGGTGGAGGAGGGGAGATCTATTAACCTAATAGGAGAAAAGTATTACGGCCCTCATTATTAGTAGCCCTGTGATTTGTGTCATATGTATTACACCCGATAAAATCCGACTCCCCTGAGGCAGAATTTACTGGTGTTATAAAGATCTCCCAATTACGATAGTTTGGGGCATAACATGCGGATTTTGGTGAAAGTAAACACCAGCCATTTTCCCCTGTAAAAATATTTGCAGGTTCGGCCTGACAATAATTATCACAAAATTTCTAGTTGCAAAATGTGCGGTAACAGGAGTTACCACACATATCGTAATTAACCGGGTCGCTCATGATGAGGGCCGTATTGTCATACAGGCAGGAAGAGACTTCTGTCACAAGCCAGCGATTTCCAAGACAATTAAATAAACACATACATTGCATAGTAGATCCCTGTGGAATCCGGTAGTGACCATTCACAGAGTGAGGAGTCTAGTGCGTCATTATAACTGCCCTTCTTTGTTCAGCAGTTGCCCCGCTCCCAGCCAATACTGCTCTGTGTTTACCAGGTACAGTATTACCCATTTATCCGTCTTCCACATCTCAATACTAACTATATCAGGGCGGTCCCACCCTTAGATGCAGCTACCCTACCCATGTGTGGAATACATGGAGTCTGTTTTCTATCTTAATGTAGACTCCCTTGTCCCTCCCCATGCCCCCCACCCTACTTCCAGGACTTCTGCAGATACCAAGCTTCTACAGATAGTCAAACAAATGAGGTTGGTGGGAGGGAGCAAAGGGTAATGTGACGGAGAAGACCATGGTTCAAAGTAATAAAGATTACCAGTATGTAATAGGTTCATTACATCATGGGTATGGGCCTAAACAAAACAAGTCCAGTAGTTTCCTGAACTTCCTGCTTTTAAAAAATGAATTCTCTGAAACTGAGGACCTGGAATCATTGGTCTATCAAAAACCTTATCATCTGCAGCTTCTCCCCTGTCTTAATGAACCTTACAAAACTGGAGGAGAGCGAAGGCAGTTATTTTTAGGATTATTTTAAGGGTGAAAAGTCATCAGTTTGATTACTATAGGAAGTCAGTTATACAGAACTTTTGCAGAAGTCCATCTGTTTTTTATTACTGAGTGAGTGAGATAGAACTTGCATTTACATTTTACATGCAGGCAGGCTCAGGCAGTGGAGCTGTTTCCTCTCAACACATTTTTCTAGGTTTTGTGGTGCAAGGTGCTCCATTGCTTACACATTACCGAGGGTGCATTCCGTTTGCTTTAGGAGAGAGTGCACTGTTTCATCAACATAGCAAGGAGGCCAAGGGCTCTGCTGCAAGCAAGGGACGTAGCCCATTGAATTGATGTTGGCGTTGTAAAATACAGCCGTGATCCGGGCTCATGGGGTCCCGGTGCCACAGGACCTGCTGCACCAATGGTAGCCACGCCCTTGCATTATTTGGAGGGGGGTGGATGTGGCCGGTTGGTTGATGTGTGTCAGAACTCATCAGAGTTGGCATTCTGTTTCAGTTATAAAGTGTTTGGGAAAGGCGCGGCCGGGTACGATCTGACACCTGCTTCAGTATTTTGCACTAGGCGCTATAGGGATTACATTTAGTGGCATTTCATTTCATCCTAACCTTGGGGAGAATTGCACTCTTTGGAGGTGGGGTGGATGTGCGAGACAAAACAACATCTGTTTTTGAGTGATACTTATTACACAATGCCAAAGTGTCCCATTTTCTATAGTCTGAATATTTTTTTCAGAAACCTGGTGGAATACATGCTACTGTAATAGTTCATAATTTCCATTCAGTAAGTAAGAGGATTTCTGATTCCTGGTAGATCTGTGAAAGTACATGGAAAGCGGCTGAATGCGTGTGTAACAGGCTCAGCCCCCAGTGTCTGTTTCTAACCGTAGCATGGTCTTTTCTGTCTTACAGACACGAGACGCCAATAACAGCGGGGACGCTGCTCGGGCTCACGCGAACTCCCGCACGGCGCTGACGCTCAACAATGTTGCTCTTGGGATCGGAATTGCTACTACAATCACCTGGGTGGCATATGTTATATATTTCACAGTCGCTTACCAAGAATACAGCTACACGTATAACACTTATAAGCCGTATAAGCCGTATAACGGCTGACCCAGAGCACAAAACATTAACTGTCCACATCTACCTTCTCAGGAAGCATTCTCTGCAGCTATTTATAGGTTTTTAATGATGTACATGCAGACATTGCACAAGGACTGTTTCTTACACAATGATGGCGTCTCTCCTCATTCCATGTCCAAATGCGAGCTATGGTGTCTCTCTTGGTACATGGACAAGCATAGCCTATGTATGGTCAGACGCTGAGGGACATATGAAATCACCATTCAGAAGCCTTTTTGGATGTGGAGTTTAATGTTTATATTAGTTTATTAGTGTAATCCTTCTACAAGAATAGTTACAAACAATACCTTTAGTGATTGAAAGGTGCTCTGTTACTTTAAGTACTTGAGAAATGCACATGGTGAACATGAGATAAAAGGCAAGGTTAATACATAACAAGATATTGTTAGGGGTAATATAGGAAAGATACATTGAGGACCAGATTTACTAAACTTTCATGCAACGCAAGGCAGCAAGAGAACTTTCTGCGCTGCATTGGTTAAAAGGGAGAGAGGAGAAATGCGCTGTATTTACCAAGACATGGAACATTTACGCTCTCTCCTCGCCCTGGCGCACCTGTAGCAGCCCAGGGCCAACACAGGCACCCTTATGTGATCACGCAAGGGTTCCTGTGTTGTGGTATGAATAGTCTTTTGTGCAGGAAGAGATGCCTTCCTGCACAAAAACTATCCTTTGTGGTTTATTACTCTTTGCATGTGTGCTGCGTTGCAGCTTACAAGCAAAGAGTACGTAACAAGGAGAAATAAAGATGTTTCTTCTGGTTACGCCAGCTTCGGGTAGGTACACCATTTTGTGCAAACCCAGGTTTACAGACTTTAGGTTTGCATCAAAATACATGGGAGGATGCACGGGAACGTCCATGCTTCAGCCTTGTAACACCTCCCCTACGCAAAGTAACTCAATCCAGCATCCAAGAGTGGTGACATTTCCTCTCTTACCTACTCCATAACTTTTCACCTCTCACACCTTTCAAAAATAGAAAACTGACGAACCGTGTCTAGTCTTACTGAAGGAGATGCCAGACTGAGCTCATCAGTGGCTTGGCCATGGATGTCCCACTGCTTGTTGGTCTCATTATTTGAGAGCATGGAGGCACTCCATCGTGCATGGTAATAACCAGTCCGATGTGAACGCTTCCTCCTTGGTGTCTCCTGCTGCCCTGGGGCAACCAAACTCATCTGGTGAATGATCCAACAAGATATCTCAAACATCAAGCAGACGTCATCAAACAAAGGAACAATCTGGAATGCCTATAGTTGGTGATTGTTAGAGATGGAGAATCGAGTAAAGAATACTGACTTTTTTCTCTACACTGGTAGGCCCCTTTAAATGTAAGCAAATGCAGAGGAAAGAGCTTGCCCCGTACTGTGACATCACCGTGGTATAAAAGTACTTTTAATGTCCCCAGCTGTGATGTCTCAGAGGTTGAAAATAGCCCCCACTTTTCACTGCTGTCATTTGTATTTACTTCATCCTCATGCAGGACATATTAATCTTTTCTAGTTTGTGATCAAATTCTGAAACTGTGCATATTTTATCTTGTATTCCTAAAGTTATTCCTGAATAGTAATGTTTGTACTAGAATAACGTTTTGCATATTTTTCTTTTCTTTTTTATAAACTGTAATTGTTGTGCAATATTGTAGTACAATAAACTAAAACACCAAACATTGTGAGTTGTAAATTTCATACAAAACACAAAAAGTCTAAGAGAAAATCAAAGTTCACAGAAGAGAATATTGCTGTGCTTTGGATATCACTGCAGTGCATTGTCTTCACGCCCTCAAACAATGTTGTGACCATGCTTGTTATGTTGAATAGTGTAATCCGCTAACCACAAGATTCTTCACTTTAACAGCACAGGACTCCTCGCGAAACATGCTGATCACTAATAAACGGCAAAATCCAAACCTAGGATCCGTTATTAAGACACTATCAGCAACCAGGTTATGATGGCAGGATACAAGTCCAATGCTCTCTTCCGGTTGTTGAAATACCATTGCTTTTATGAGGGTGGAGCACTGCAGCGGGGTTTGGACCTTCTGTTCCCCAGTTTAAAGGTAATGGAAAAATGATTAGGAGTGTCATCTCATTTACAATAAATCAACGTACATTCCTTTAGTTGTTTTTCATGTGTTCCTTTATTTTTGATGGATAGTTCAATATTATTTCAGAGATTAAATATCCCACTTGATATGCCAACAGCTGACACGTTTTGCCTCCTATGGCTATTGAGCCTGGGGCTTTATCGAGGCTCTTCGATATGATTAGTCATTGATCAAATTGTGGAATTCTGCAACCCAAGGACAAGCCACAGGGTGGGATTTGTCTGAGGACTTGATGCAACAGGCAGGACAATATTATTAAGACGAGATTTGAACAAGGACTAATCATATCAAAGAGCCTTGAGAAAGCCCCAGGCTCAATAGCCATAGGGGGCGATACATGTGTCGACTATCAGCTACCAGGTTTTCTGGCTGCAGGCGCAACGAGGCTACTGGGCCTCAGCAGTAGGGGCTGTGCTCATATGCAAATCTATCTGATTTGCTGGGGTCGTTCCTAGTTTTGTTCTGTAAACCAGACCAAGTACAACCCTTCCCGCAGTTGACTCTTAGCAGTAGCAATGGTGAGTAGTCACCAGCTTCTAAGGGAGGTAGTGTAGGGATGCATCAAGCTCAGAACTCAATAATCACCCAGCACTGGAATAATCATTTGTTCAACCCAGTGTTTGTCGTTGATAAACAAAACCACATAAACACACTGAAAAAATACTACACACTATGATATGCAGACACTAATATCCACTGGCGCAGGGTCACTGTACGTACCCATGCTTCAAGGTTCACTTTTTCCACCTTACCTTACCTCCACCTTACCTTAGCCAGGTATAAGATATAGTACTGCAGGTTTGAGACACAGGTGAAGTTCAGCATATCCCACTTTCTTTAGTTTAATATTTTTATTAAAGGAGGGAGAACATTATACATAACTTTGAAGCCAATCTATGAGTAATATGATATAAAATTAAGAAGTCAAATAATACAACATGTCCAATCAGCATATATAATAATGATAATGCTCACCTTAAGACACATGTTAACGAAAGGTGGTCATGAAAACTAATAGAAGAGGAGGAGAAAGGATAGTAAAGGGGGAGGAAGAAAAGGAAAAGGAGAAAAAAGAGGAGAAATGACAAATGAGAAAAACTCTGGTGCTCCTCGATCTTTCTGCGGCCTTTGACACAGTCGACCATAACCTCCTGGCAGACCGTGTCAAGGCCACAGAACTGCGGGGCCCAGCACTCAAAATGGATTACTTCATTTTTAGGAGACCAATCCCAGTCCGTTCATCTAACTCTGATCACCTCTTCAAAGGTCCATCTAGATTGCGGAGTCCCCCCAGGATCCTCCCTATCCCCCCACCTCTTCAACATAGACACCCGCCCCTCAGTTCACACGCAAAAAAAAAGGAACTGTAAGATTTATAATTATGCAGACAACATGCAATTAGACTTCAAACTAGATAATACCCCTGAGCATTTTCAATCCACAATGCTGTTCATCCGTGATTGGATGAACAGCAACCATTGAAATTAAACACAGAAAAAACTTTTGTCATTATCAGTAACAATACGCTCGAATACTGGACTCACTCATTCTGGCTGTCCGAGCTGGAAGATCCACCTTCCCAAATTAAACCTCTAAAAAGTCTCGGGATAACCATTGATGTCGATCTGTTCATGAAGCCATGAATCAGCTCAGTTATCTCTTCTTCCTTCTTAATGCTCTGCAAAATCAAAAATCTCCAAATTCCTCACCTTTGAGGCCCTTGTCCAGTCAGGTATCACCCTTGTCATCTCACTGATCGATTACGGCACAGGAGCGGCTGCTCCCAGGAAGCAGCAGTGGGGCGGGGAGGGGGTCGGGGTTAAAAACACTTACCTGCCAGCAAGCCTGCTGGCCGGCCAGCCACTGCCTCTCCTGCATCCTCTTCCTGGCTTCTTCTCTGCAAAGGAAGCAGAAAGCACCCCTCTTCCAGCCTCCTGAAAGCCAATCACAACGCTGCGATGCAGCGTTGTAATTGGTCTGAGTGCCGTGGTTCAGTGCTCAGTCAGGGAATGGGAGGCTGGGCATGTTCTCCATGCAGGCTGTAATGCTGCCTGCATGGAGAACATGCAAAGTGCTCATGAATGTTTGGCTTGTCCCAGATGGCCGGTCAAACATTCATGCACACTTACATACTTGCTACCACTCCTCCCCTGCTCCAAGAGCAGAGCAGATCTTCTCCACCCGCCCACCGTGATGCCACAGCAGGAAAAATAAAATAATATTAACGTAGAGTTATTATCATTTTATTTTTCCTTTTTGTCAATGCGAAAGCAGTGGTGCGACGCTCCTCCGCCTTAGTGGAGGAGTCGCCACTGTTACGGCATCTCTCTTTATGTTGGCTTACCCAAAGGCCTCATTAAAAGACTTCAAATTGTCCAGAACAGGCAGCCCGTCTAATTTACAAACAGCCCAAATGTTGCCACATCACCCCCCTGATGAAGGACCTCCACTGGCTGCCTGTTGAACAAAGAATAGTCTTCAATGTCGCACCATTTTTAAATTACTTTACAGTAAAATCCCCCTCCCCATCAACTCCCAAATCCTAAAGTACACATTTAAACGCACACTACGTTCTGCCTACTTGAACTTCTTATCAGTCCCTAATTTTAAGAAGAAAAGACTGGGTGGCTCCAAATTTTCATTTATCGCCCCCAAACTTTGGAACCCTTGGGATAAGATCTGAATCTTCCTACTAAGAATTCAGGAAATCATTAAAAACCTGGTTATTTAGACAAGCATATAACTAATGCACTGCATATTCCGTATCTCGCCTTCTTGTTCTCACTATTGCGCTATGAAACTGTTTGGAGTACACATGCTTTATAAACTCAGTAACATAACATAACAGAAATATACAATAGTAAAAACAAATTGAACAATGTAGAATCAAGTCAATAATTAAAGCGTAAAGAAAGAACATGGTCCGTATGCAGAGTAATATTTACTGACAGTATATGGTAACTTGGCAGTTAATTAAGCTTTACCACTTGCATGTAGAGATAAGTATCTGGTAGGTTGCTCCCACAATGCTTTGCGTTTGACAAATAGAAAGCTAGAATGTAAATTATGCTGATCCAAACGATGGTTATGACAGATCAAGTAACACCACTGTTGGAGAGTAACAGAGTCTGTAGATTCCCAGGTGGAGATGATTACCTGTAAACCAAAATTACACCAATTGATGAGCTTTTTGATCCCAAAGTTGAGAGAGAGCTTGGGACACATGAACACAAAGCATGTGAAGGTATGATCTAGAGCTTGAATTCAAACACCAACAATTATCTGTTTTGAGCAATTTTAGTTTGAAGAGATGTAATGGGGTATAATAAAGCCTATTATAAAAATACTACAGTATTTGAGCGAAGTAGTGGTGTATATTTTCTCCCATAAGATTATAGGGCAATTGGATTGTAAGTCTGATTCCCAGATTAGTTTAATTTCAGATTTGGGTCTGCCTGTTGGAATACTTTTTAATATTCTATTGATAAGAGCAGCTTTGGAGCGGTTGGTAATGAAGATGGGGAAAGTCTAAGAGTCATGACCCGGTATAAGAGGGGATGAAAGGGAATGGAGTGTGCTTGAGAGCCTAGGTTCCAAAAGCTGATATTGTTTCAGACAATTAGGTGGTAGCTTAAAGGATGACGAGAGGTTCTCCAAAGGAATGACCACATTATTATGATAGAGCAATTGAGAGATTGTTAATAAACCCCTGTTCAACCACTGTTGCCAAAACAGTGATTTACCAATTTTTTGGGAGCCATTTGTTGTACCAAATGGGACTTTAAACAAAGTACTCAGATGAGGATGTGTGGGCTGCCAAATATGGTTTGAATAATGAACAGGAGTGAAAAATAAGTGCAGGTATCCAATACTTAGGGGGATGGGACATGTAAAGGATGTGCTTGTGAGAGAAGGGAGAAATCATAGGAAGCTCCAATTGGTACCACAATTTGGATGTAGAACCAGGGTGATCATAAAAACAGCCTTTGTTAATGTTAATGTTAATGAAACTTGTTGAGCGCGCAAATACCCGAAGGTGTCTCGGTGCTGTAGATGCAGTAAGTCCAGCCCGGTGATCAATTCTGAATAAGCCATGTTTTTAACTTCTTCCTGAAAATGGTGAGGGAGGCAGCCCCTCTAAGCTCAACAGGTAGCGTGTTCCACAGTTTTGCGGTGCCGTACGATAAACTTCGGCCATCCCAACCTGTAGATCGTATTCTTGGCACTTTCATCAATTTCACGCCTGTTGAACGCAGCTGTCTGGACGATTGGTACCAGGTAAAGAGATTTCTAAGCGAAAGAGGTCCTGTGTTGTTCAGAGCCTTGTATGCTAAACAAAGAGATTTAAATTTAATTCGCTGTGCCACCGGGAGCCAGTGGAGTCTACGAATCTCCTTGGACATTGAGCCTTTAATGACAAATGTTTCGTGATACAGGGACAAATAAGGGAAATTAACCCCACTTAAGGCCTTGGACAACCAGTAGTGAAATATGAGAAGATTTTTCATTTCATAGAAAGCGAGATAATAGCTTATTGATAGCTGTGAAGTATTTCCCAGGGATTTAAATAGGTAATAACATAAGATAAAAGTTATTGATTGGAAGTATCATGATTTTAATTGTATGAAGGCGACCTCACCATGACAAAAATAGTGGCAATCATCCCTTTGTCAGTTTAGTAATGCTGGAGAGGAGAGCATCATATTTGTTTTTAAGGGATCCCTAAGATAATTACGGTACCAGACCCACAGGCATTTTATTTTGTCAGGGTTCCAGGAAAAGCCCATTCCAGTGAAGGAGGTTTTGAGACAGAACTCATTCAAATTCATCACTTCTGAATTTTCTACATTTAGGGGTCCATTACGATGGCCGCCCGCCATCGCAAGGGAGCCAGGGACCGACCGCCGAAGTTGCGGCGGTCCCGCCATGTGCATTAGGATGCGCCTGCCACACTGGCGGGCGCATCCTGGGCCTTTTACATTGCGGGTGGATCTGCTGGCTGCAGACCCACTCGCAATGTAAAAGGACTGTGCACAGCATTGCCATGCACTACATGGCAGGCACCACGTGGTGCCTGCCATGTAGTGCATTGCAATGAGGGGGGGTACCATAGGTACCCCCCATGTGCACCCCACACACCCCCAACACTCTGGGGGCCCGCAACGGGCCCCCAATAGCAAAAACCGCATGCCTTTCCATGGCGGCAACGCCGCCATGGATAGGCTGATCACCGCCAGCATCATAATATGGATGGCAGTGTCTTGCAGACACCGCCACCATATTATGCCCCTTTTCCGCCCGTTCAACGAGTCAACCGGCGGAAAAGCGGCGGACGGTCTTTCCGTCCGCCGCGGACCCCCCAGCCATACTAATATGGCGGGGGGTCAATCTGGCATGGATGGCGGGCGGATCTCCCCCGCCCCGGGCCAGCGGTGACTACCACCGGCCCGGCGGGGGCGATCCGCCCGCCATCCTAATGGGCCCCTAAGTTTGTAACCAGACACCTCCAAATATGTTTTTAGCTCTTTAAAGAAATGTGGAAGAGAGGATTCCGACTAGGAAATATAAAGAAGTATAGCATCTGCATATGCTGTAAATGTAATGTGTATGTCTATGAGGTGGAAACCAGAAACATCATTGGAGTGTTTTAGTCAAGGCAGAAAGGGTTCAAGGGCAAGAATTAATACCAAGAGTGATAAGGGGCAAACGTGCCTCGTGCCTCTATGTAGAAGGAAGTATGGGGACTGTACTCCAGTAATTATAGCTGAAGAATGGGGAGAAGAATATAGTAAGGAGATTAGTTGTAGAAATTGTGGGCGAAACCCATGCCATTGAAGGCTATGCATTAGGGATTGCCAATTAACTCTCTTGAAGGCCTATAGACAGCATATAAAGCTATCGGTGCAATAGAATGATTGGGGGCTTTCCTTAGAATGTTCCGAAAAATACATAATTTGTCTACTATATTTTTATTTTTAACAAAGAAAGATTGTTCAATGTCTAGGAGTTCAGGCATGAGATCATTAAGACGAAGGGCTAACACTTTAGCAAACATTTTACAATCAGTATTTATCAGAGAGATGCAACAATAGTTTTTATATTGTGATAAGTCACAGTCTTTTTTTGGAATGAGCAATATCATAGCTTTTGTAAAGGACCCCTGGGAGTTCTCAGCTGAGAGGAAATGATTAATTCATTTAAATAATTTATGGAACAGTAATTTGGAAAAGTGCTGATGAAATTCAACTGTGAAACCATCTTGAAGCATATCCCACTTTTATGCAATCAACACAACAGTTTAGTAGCAGGATGTAACCAGTGCAAGTTGTTTTATCCCACCGATCACAGTCGGTCCCAGAGCATGCATCTCAACTCTCCTCCCGTCTCCAGTAGCAAGAGGCACCAGCTGCAAGTGTAGCAGCACTCTGTTCCCGTCTGTACAAGCAGCAGCTTCAGATGTTGTTATCCTGATTCCAGCTGGTGGAAAGGCTCCAGTGTCACTTGTGGTCTTTTATCGTTCACAGACTCTCTTCTGGCACTGCACAAGTCAGGTGGGGTAAGAGGTTATGGGACCACTGAACGAACGTCTCAGGGTGGTGGTGCAGCTCCAACATGGCTCACAGCAATCGGACAGCAATTTGGTACACACAATCCAGTCAGTCATCACGTTCTTGCAGTTTGCTTTGGCCCCACTTCCCAAATGCAGACGCGTGATCCACCTTGGGCACAAATGTTCAGCGTTACAGTGATGCAGCCCATTTGGGCCCTTCAGGAAAGTGCCATGTTCAGACTACTTTCAGGGTGTTAGAACTGGGATTCCTGGTTGGCTGAGGTATGCACACAGGCCAGGCAGGAACCACCACTTTAGTTAGGGTCAGTAAGATGCACAGTAAAAGTTTACATGTGCTCACCCTCTGGTAGATTGGCACAGAGCAGTCACGCTAAACTAAAGATGCAATGTGTAAAGCATTTGTGCAACACACACACACACACAGTAACACAATGAATAAATCACAAAAAGACTACACACAGGTTTAGAAAAATAGAGAATATGTATTTGAGCACCCTAAGACCAAAACAACAAAAATTCAATCAGTAGAAGTTGCTATATGAATTTTTAAAGATTAAATGTAAAAATAGTGCTTAGAAGTCACTAGTGGTCAAAAGGTTACATCTCTCTGGTAGCTTGGCACAGAGCAGTCAGGCTAAACTAAAGAGGCAATGTGTAAAGTATTTGTGCAACACACACACACACAGTAACACAATGAGAACATCACAAAAAGACTCCACACAGGTTTAGAAAAACAGAGAATATTTTTTTGAGCAAAATAAGACCAAAAGAACAAAAATCCAATCAGTAGAAGTTGAGATATGAATTTTTAAAGATTAAATGTAAAAATAGTGCTTAGAAGTCACTAGCGGTCAAAAGGTTACATGAGGGTGCGAGGGACCGGTGTAAATACAATGTTCAGACTGACCGCGATGGAAAGCAGGCCGGCTACAGGACCCAACAGGGCCTGCTGAGAAAGTACCTTGGATGGAGCAAAGCGTCGATGCTAAGGGCTCTATGCGTTGATCTGTCCCCCGCAGTTGGGTCATTGTGTCATCGTCGAGCTTTGCTGAAGTGAAGGAAATGCGTTGTTGTCGAGCCATGCAGAGCGTCGTTGTCGAGCCGCTCAGGCAGTGCGTCGAAGAGCGATGTGGCGGAATTTCTCACACAGTCGATGCAATACGTCAGTTTGATGAAAACAGCTGCAGAACCCACTTCTGAGGCCAAGAGTTTGGAGGGGGCAATGGTAAGACTCAGAGAAGGCAGAGTCCAGCTGCACCAGCAGAATAGCGGGAAGTCTTTTGGTCCCTAAGACTTCAGAAAACAGGAGGCAATCCAACATACCCTTGGAGATCACTTGGAGGGAAGGCAGAGTCCAACTCTCCTTTCAGTAGAGTGAGAGAACAGCAGGCAGCAGGGCAACAAGCAGAAAAGCAGTCCTTCCAGAAAAGCAGTCCAGTTGAGTCCTTTAAGCAGCGCAGCAGTCCTTCTGGCAGAGGTTCAGTTCAAGACCCAGATGTGTCTGATTTTAGGGGTCAGAGACCCAGTAATTACACCCAGAAGTGTAATTAATGTAGGAGGTGACTTCAAATTAACTCTCTGAAGTGCAACAAGGATCCCTATCAACCTAGTCCTGTCTGCCAGGCAAACACTGGGGGTAAATCAGTGCTTTGTGTTTGGACAGGACACTACCTATTGAAGTGTAAGTGTCAGTCCCTCCCATTCCTCTCTGCCCAGGAAGACCCATCAGAATACAGATAAATGCAGATGAGTGCTCAGAATACAGATGAACTTCACCTTCCAGGGTTTGAGGATGTCTAGAGGGAATATACAAAGTATAGTGCCACCCAGCCCAGACATGTATTGGTACAGGCTGTCAGCCACACAGAGCAGTAAGTTTAGAGAAATGTCCACTATCTAAATGAGGAATTTCTAAAACAGTAATGTAAAATCCAACTTCACCAGTAAGAAGGATTTATCATTACCATTCCAAACATATGAAACATGAAAAAGCTACTCCCCTCTCATCAGGAATTACAGCTTAAAAGTGTATTGTGGAATTCCCAATGCTGGCCTATGAGAGGGGTAGGCCTCCCAGTAGTGTAAAATGAAATAGGCTGTTTGCCACAACCAGGACATGTAAAAAAAAAGGTACATGTCCTACCTTTTACTTACATAGCACCGTGCCCTTAGGGTTATATAGGGGCTACCTTAGAGGTGATGTATATGTAATAAAAGGGGAGTTTGAGGCTTGGCAAATGGTTTTAAATGCCAAGTTGAAGTGGTAGTAAACTGCACAGACAGACACTGCAGTGGCAGGTCTGAGACAGGTTTGAAAGGCTACCTATGTGGGTGGCACAATTAGAGCTGCAGGCCCACCAGTAGCATTTAAAGTACTGGTCCTGGGTATATGGTATACCACTTTACAGGTGACTTACCAGTACATCAAATATGCCAATCAGGTATACACCAATGTTGTCATGTTTAGGAGAGAAGCACATGTTCTTTAGCACTGCTTATCAGTGATAAAGTGCTCACAGTCCTAAGGCCAACCAAAATAATCAGCATAAATGGGAGGAAAAAGGCAAAAAGTTGGGGGAAAGACCAACCTAACATTGACGGGTATAACACGTGTCTCCCCAGCTGAAAGTGGGAAGACCTACTCACCCTCTAGGGAGTTTGCATCACTTAGGCTGCAAAACATGGACATACCATCAGCACTGGCGTGGTCTACTCCTGGTTTGTGTTCCACCCTGAAATCCATACTCTGTAGGGAAATAGACCACCTCAACAGGTAGGGATTCTCACCCCTCTTTTGCATGAGCCAACTGAGGGGCCTGTGGTCTGTCTGAAACAAGAAGTGAGTGCCAAACAGGTATGGCATCAACTTCTTCAGTGCCCAGACTCCAGCAATAGCTTCTCTCTCAATAGCACTCCACCTCTATTCCTGGGAAAGTAACCTACTGGAGATGAAGGCTACAGGTTGGCCTAGGCCCTCCTCATTCAGCTGGGATTGTACTGCCACTATGCCATGCTCTAATGCATCTGTCTGAATGATACACTCTTGGGAGAAATCAGGGGCCTTGTCTATACTTTGTAGTATTTGAGGGCACATGGTTCTTAAAAACCATCTCATTTTCACTCAGGGACACTAGGGTAACCCCTGTAAACTCCCTCCCATTAACTGGAAAAACTCCTCCCCCAGCACTACACTAGCCACCCCTTTAATCTTTCCCCCAGTGGGAGATTGTGCTCTTTTTGGACACTTGGGATCCCCATTGTAGTGTCCACACTAACCACATTCTTATCACTTGGGAGTTCTGGGCTGCAGACTATTGCCAGGTAAATTTTCTTCTGGTGGCCAGATTGGGAATGTGAACCAGACCTTTTCCCCTGAGAGATGCTTTGGGGGCCTTTAGAGAACTCAGGACCTCATTTAGATCTTGGTGGGACTCCCATTGTCCCTCCACGGTGGAGTACTCCGCCAAGCAGACAGAATCCATCCCCTCCCTATTTATTTAGATATGTGCTGGCTGAATCCTTCCGCGTTGCCAGAGTGGTTTCCATCGCGTTTACGGCGGACTTCTGTGCTAGCTCACATTACTCCATCACCATCAGGGTGGTGGGATTGCGACTAGCCTCTTTAGATTTCACAGTTATGCTGGCGGTGTTCTAGCGGTGGATTGCCAATGGAGTGATTCCATCGTGGGATGCATTAAACATTGGACTATTCTTGTGGCAGTAGGATGGATGGTAGCATCACACACCTGATGTGTTTTGGCTAATTGTGTTCAACAGCATACCACACTATTAAACACACTCCATTTCAAACCATATACCTTTGACATTTCACTGCACCACAACATTTTCAAGCAGAACATTTGCCAGTTTAGTCAGGTTTTTCTTATGGTTTTCTCTGTTTCTTGTCCCATTTATTTTCTTGTGGGTTATGACAGTTATTTAATATTTTGTTTGTTTGATAATGACAGGGAGGAGATGCCCACATTTTACAGAGGGAGAACTGTCAGTCATGGTGGATGAAATGATTAGAGTAGAGCTACAGTTGTTTGGAGCCCAGGTGCAAAATACAACCATATCTCAGAAAAGGCAAATGTGGGCCAGAATAGTTGACAGAGTGAATGCTGTAGCAAACAACCTGTGCACATATGAGGAAATTAGAAGGTGGTGGAATGACCTGTGGGGGAGAGTGTGTTCCCTGGCCTCCAAGCATTACCTGGAGGCCCAGAGGACTGGTGGTTGTTCTCCCAGTCCCCCCTTATAACGTTTAGCGTGGGAGAAGAAGGTCTTGCGGATCCTACATCGTAAAGGCATGACAGGCATCCCTGGTGAAGTGGAGACTGGTAAGTTACACTTTTGAATGTGTGACTAGACCTTAATCTTGTTTTTCATTTTCAGTTAGCTGTTTCTAATGTGTTTTGCACCTTTTGGAAACATACAAACATATATATATATATATTTATATATATATTTTGTCATCAATTCTTTTGTCATCTTGTTTGTTTGTTTGAATGAATTTTGTTGAATATAAGATTTAAGGTTTCAATTCCATAACATTTCACATGATATAATGTTGCTTGTAAGTGTGTTAACACCAAATAACATATTGCATATTTGTATTTTATATTGTAAATGCCTGTTCTTTTTTAACAGCATATTTTCTCTAGGTATGTTTTCCCTACACATTTGCAAGTGTTGTTAATGTTCAATTGAAATTACTACAACTACCATGATGCCTTGTTTTCGTTTTGTAAAAATAATGCTGCATTGTTATCTTGCTCATTCTCTCTTTCTATCACATTTTCGAATATATTCAAATGTTATGCATTGATCAATCTCTATATCATGGTATGTTTACAAATGTTTTTGTATTTAATTTTGTATGTTGTCCTATTCCTTTTAATTGATGAAATCAATGTCATTTGTTTCACAAATCAAAGTTAATTTACTAAAACATTTTAAGGTATGTAATTTTTACTTTTACTTTTAGGTGGCTTTATATTTTATCCTCAAAATATTTACATGTATCATCTAGATTATTAAATAATGTCTTTTTTATTAATTCATAATATGTCCAACATCCAGAGTACGTGGACAACCATCTACCACTGAGGATACCACCACTCCATAATTGACTGTTTTACGTTTTTGGTTTGTTTTTTTGATTTCATCCATTATGTTGAATAAAACAAACCTGCCAAAGTCAAAGACTGTTTATGTATTCCATTTCCCAATTGGTTTATTTTTTTCTTTATCTCATACATTTTAAAATGTAAACATTAAAATGATTGTTTAGTCATAAATAATTTCCATGTAGGTAATGTGTCCCATATTTTTAAAAAATGAGCAAAAATTTCAAAAACCGCAGATAATTAACTAGTAGTTTATTAAATTGGAAGAAAGAAATATTTGACAGTTTTTTCTTAAACATTACAACTTATGCATAACCCAGATATTTAGTGCCTTTTTCTCATTTACAGTTTCAGACCTTGCCACCATGGAAGAGCAGAATATAACCAAATACTTCTGATTAAATAGGCTAACTATTATTGATTTATGTCATCAGCTGGAGCTAGATCTCCTGGCCCACAATAGGAATCCCACATCAATAATGCCAAAAATCTAAATCATGGCAGTACTTCATTTAATGGCCACAGGCTCATTCCAAAACAGGGTTGAAGTATCTGGTTTAATGTCACAGACAACTGGTGTTATGCTACAATAAGTTAATTCTACAATGATAACACCCATAAACAGCCTCAGACACTTAACAGAAAATGAGAATTTTGCCAATGTGAAGGAAGATTAGTATGCTTTGTGTTGACTCCCACATGTGGTCAGAGCAATTTAAGCAGCACATATTTGCTTGGTGCCAACATTCCACAGAAAACAAGTCTAACACAATCTTGAAAAGTTCATTCCAATCATTTTGCAAGTTGTCTTTGTACAAAATATGTACACCCAAAATCTGAGTGTGTCTTTCTCAGGATCAACCTATGTTCCCTTTGTACTTTGCAACAGCGGCATATAACTGCAAATGTCCCAACTTTGAAATGTCAAAATGAAGATGACATGGTGAAGGAACCTAAAACAGATTAAAAAACAAAAGCAAATATTTGATTACATTACAAAATTTTCACATAACAATGAAACAGTTTGAGGACACATTTTCTAAGAAACATGTAACCTAACAAAGTACTCAATGTGTCAAAACTTTGATTAACAAAATCTTTGCATTGTATTTTTCTTAACTTGCCCTTTTTAAAAAATTTCCAGCACAGAGTGTCATCATCATCAGATTAAAAGTTGGTTAAACATGTAATGTAATAAACTTTTAATATATACTGACACCCAAGTGAAGAAATTGTCAATAACATCTTGACGTAAGTCAGTTCCTTCCTCTTCACCACGATCTTCTTCATTTGGCATTTGAACATGCTCACCCGGTGGCTCTCCATGGTCTCCATCCTCTGCAATGTATGGGATTTTCATTGCAGGGCTATGTTGTGTAACATGCAGCAGGCCATGGTGATATGGTACACCTTATGGGGTGAGTAGAGGAGGGCTCCACCAGTCTTATCCAGACATTGATTAGGAGTCCAAAAGCCCGCTCAACTGGCCTCCGTGTTCTTCCATGGGCCTCATTGAAGCGGACTTCCCCTGGCGTTGTTGGATTCCTCATCGGTGCCAACAACCATGGTCAGTTAGGATAAGCTGAGTCTCCTATAAGAAAACAATTACATTTAGACAAAAATCCAATAATATTCTAGATTATTAAACTTGAAATTAACCAAATAATAAATTGACAGATTGTAGTTACCAACAAGCTAGGCCCTCTCAGATCTAAGTTGTAACATTTACAGGGGTATGGTGCTGTTCTGTCGTACAAAGGAATCGTGTTGATCTTGGAAAATGTGCACGCATGCCTGTGATGTACACATCTGATTGAATGGAAGTTCTTTCGATTGTGGTAGACTTGTTTTCTGGTGTGTGGTGGCGCTAAGGCAATATGTGTGCCATCAATTTCTCCAACCACATGTGACCCAAAGCATACAAATCTCTCTTTACCTTGGCAAAATCCTCATTTTGTGGCAACTTGATAAGCTGTTGATATATCTCGTTACTGAAGAAAGAACTTCTTGTAGCGCACCACTGAAAGTTGGTTGTGACATTCCACCAGACACTGCCACAGTGTATTGGAATGATCCTCTGGCCACAAAATGTAGTACTGCCATGATTTTGACTATTGGTGTTATTGCTGTGGTATTTCTATTGTGAGGCAGAAGATCTGGCTACAGCTGATGACAAATAAATATTTGGTATATATACATATATATGTATATAACATATATATATTAACTCAAAAAAACAAAGGTTACAGGGACGTTATATTTAGGGTGACATTTCACTCGTACAAAACCAGAGAAATTCAGCCGTTATAGTTAGCTGAGTTAACTATAACTTGCACCCCCACAATGCACTGCTTATGACCTCACATATTACATTACTCATGAAATGGTCAGTGACATCACTGATGACATATCAAATGACATCTCGATCTCGTCCCCCATCCCCCGGGGCCAGACCTATATATATATATATATTACCTACTGGCGGTCGCCAGTAGGTAGTTATAGTTAGGACCTTATTTCTATTCAAAAAGTGTTTTTTCTTTTGCCAATATCGTTGGCGCCGTTTGACGAATGTTCGCGAAATTTTCAAAACTAATGGGGCGGCTCCTGTCTTGAAAGTTTTGGGTTGATTCGTCAAGCGGGGGCAGAGAAAAAAGGGGGGTCCCAAAACGCGTTTTCTCCATGTTAATTTTCATAGGAAATTTTGGAACAGGCTACAGCCCGAACTGCTGAACGGAATTACACTTAATTTGGCAAAAAGGTAGCTCTTGGTTCAGAAAGTGACCTTTTTTTAAATCGTGTAAATCCGTTCAGTAGTTACAGAGAAATTCAAAAAATAAAAATATCGATATCTGAGCAACGAAGAGGATTCGCGACTCCTCCCGAGCACAAGCTGACTTCTGATTGGCTGCCAATATTCCAAACTAGAATGTGTTGGCAGCCATCTTGTGACTCGGTAACCGAGTCACAAGAAATCAGTAGGAAAAAAGGTGAAAAACAAGAAACGGGGGCAGGATAGAAATACCCTGGGTGCGCGAATCTGCCAGAGAAAATTTTAAAAAACGAAGCGCGGGCTTTGTACTTAAGCCCCCGGGTGGGCCAGGTCCCGGGCCAATGCCGAATTGTGTAGCGGGGGCCCCTGCAGCCCTGGGGACCGCCACCTCCCCGTGGCTTTGACAATTAAACGCGGGGGCACGCGGCCCCCTGCAGCCCCGGGGATCACCACCTCCCTGGGGCTCTGTTTAAAAAAAAAAATGTGTGGCTTGAGCCCCCCCACACATCCCGGGGACCACCAACTCCCCGGGGTATTGAATATGTAAATTCTGGGGTCCGTTGCAGATCCCTGGCCTCGGGTACCACCACCTCCCGGGGCTGTTGAAATGTAGGGAGGGGGGCCGCGTGACTCCCCTCCAGGAGCTCTTGATGGCCCTGGGAAGCACCACCCCCCAGGGCCATCTCCTGCAATGTCCAGGGGTGCCCACCCCCGGGACATTGCTGTTTGCTATGGCAGGGCGGGAGCTGTGTGCTTTGCTTCGTTGAAGCGAGAGCAGGAAACCTGCTCTCGCTTCAACGAAGAAAAGCAGAATTGCTTTTGGGCAAGGGGAGCTGCATGTTAGCAGCTCCCCTTGCCCAAAAGCAATGCCGGCTCCCGCAGGAGGCGGGGAGCAGGCTGGGAACGTGGGGGCATTGGGGCTCCACCCACGGTCCCCAACGGTAAGGGCCGGCCCCGGGGGATGGGGTCCCAGGGGCCAGAAGTGGCCCGGGAGGGGGGCCATGTGACCCCCTCCCTTTATTTTTCAAAAAAGAATGGCGGCGCCCCGGGAGATGGGGTCCCCGTGGCCAATATTGGCCTGATGAGGGGGGCCACACGGCCTCCCTCTTTTTAAAACAAAAAAAAATAGTGGCAGGCCCCAGGGATGGGGTCCCCGGGGCCATTAATGGCCTGAGGAGGGGGGCCACGTGGTCCCCCTCCTTATTTTTAGGTCGAGCCTAGTGTTGCAGCACAAGCGCTGCTCGCATTTCGAGGCATGCATTATTCAGTATGGAGGGGAAGCTTTGTGGAAGCTCCGCTCACTCTCTGTCCATCACTTTCATTGGCTTGTGGCTTAAATGCTGCCTTCCTATTGGTTTATAGGCTGTTAGTCCCGCCTTATGACTGCCATGTCGTCATTTGTGTCCTTCCATGGTTACTGGCCCCTTTACTTCGTGTTGCATTAGCACTATTTTCTTCCTGTGCCCCCCCTCTCACTGTCCGTGCCTTCTCCCCGCCCCCCGCTCCCGTTGTTCATGCCTTCTCTCCCACCCCCCACTCACCTTGTTTGTGCCTTCTCGCCCCTCTTCTTCAGTCCTTCTTTTACATATTAGCATGAAAGCCTCGAGCATCCGGGAACACTAGGAGCCATGTAGGGATCAGGCATAGAATGAGCCCTTTTGTTCGCTGCCAGAGGCACCTAGACACCCTCACTGGCTCTGACGGATTGTTATGCCTGATTCAAAGATGCCCGTCGTTAGCAACATGGCTCCTCCCCGATGCGGGACTGCACAGGCGCAGTGTACTGTGTATGCTGCCTGCTCCTCCGCCGGCCCCCCGCAGGCAGCTATCGGCACAGTGGGATACGCTCCGCCAATCAGATCGCGGCTTGTTGTGGCGCAGGGCTTGAAGGTGGTCTGTGCAAGATCGGGCTGACGCTGATGTTCCCTCACAGCCACACTCACAGTCATACCCCCCTCCGGCTCCCTTTACCCTTAAAGTGACCACAGAGGACAGTGGAGGTGTTCATGAAAGCCAGGGAAGGCAGCTGTTGACCGAAGGTGAGTGGATATCTGGGACAATGGAGATGAGAGCCGCGGCGTAGATAGAGTCATCCCTGGAAGGCCGATCGGCAGTGCCGTGATGAGGTCCCTCAAAGTTTGCATCCAACTGGGAAGGCGATGGGGCCAGGTAAATACTGAAAGGGCCTGCGAGCAAATGACACAACTATGGCAAGATGGACCACTTCCAAAATAAATCTCTGGTGGTCAATTCTTCCTTAGGTAAAGCCACAACAAAAGTTCCTAGCAAATCAAAACGTTCCACAAGTCCTTGCTACAGAGTCAGAAAGTTGCTGTTTTCCAACAGCCGTAGTCCACAGGGGAGTTGTTGAGGTGCAACGCCGGTACCGGTACTCCCGGGCCCTGGTGCAGAGAGGCGGAAGAGCTTGGGGGCCACAGGAGGCCGAAGCCGCTGCACACCCAGAGCCGGACCAGGAGGAGAGAGATAAACGGGGTCTCTAAGAGCAGGTTTGAGGTGAGTGTGAAGAATTGGAGAGGTACAACTTATTATTTCCGTTATTTCCGGAACGGGTTTTGCTGTGTAAGCTTTGCTGGAGTGACAGACTAGAGTACCGTATTAAAAGTGTCTTCAAATGTATAAAGACTTCCTAAAGAATCCGCTTGCTCCAAAGACAGACTTTTCTACCGAGAAGCAAAACAGCCGCATCAACTGCGAGCCTTGGTCCAAAAGCAGAATGCGCGCTGTTTGTGAAAGCATAAATGATTTACTGGGGACTTGGAGCATCAATTTAAGCCATTAGCAAAGTCGGCATGAAGAACACGCTTGGAGAAGGTGCCAGTTATCTTGTGGAGCATGACTGTATAGTAAACAAGCACTGGCAACAGCAATAGGTCTCGCCTTTAATAGTAGAGCGCCGGCGTCTTTGCTTTGCTAATGCTTTTTTATGGTATTATATTATTACTTTGAGGGCCCAACAGCTAGAGTACTGCTCGCTTCTATTTTTGCCGTTGTCTCATACACTTTATCTTCAGTCAGCACTCTTTAGCCTCAGGCTCGTTGAGACGCCCGATGCAGCAACTCCTTGTCGGAAGCGTCCATAACATTTAGGAACTGGTAATGTTGTAAAGGTTTTTATTTTGAATGTTTCCATTATGCAGTACTAATTGATCTTGCAGTGCCAGACGGCCTTTTTTGGTCGTTTTTGGCTCTTGGTGGTTCTGTTTTATGGACTGGTGAACCGGTTTAACTGTTCATTTCTCTGATATTGCCACAAACACAGCAAGCACAAATGCATGTAGTTTCCCATATCTTGCACAACACATGTAGAGCGTGTTTACAAATTCAAAACTGGCCAGATTTGCAAATGTAGGATACATTTCTAGCTGGCTCGCTAATGGGGCCACTTTTATATCTTCTATCCTAGTCCTACCCTGCTAATTGTCCTAAAATAGTCCCTTGCTCAGGTACACAAACTCTAGTACACAAGAAAAGAAAGCTAGCAGTGCACAAAGTTATTGTTTTGCTCATCAGGCTTCTCAGTGGGATTGAGGGCGCGGGCACACTAAGTGTTTCAGGGTGCAGACGTATTTTAAAGATCTCATCATAACAAACAGGTTTCAAGGTACGAACATCAACTATGACTATCAGGATGTGTGTATCTGGAGCTGGTATTGTAGTGGTTGTGCCTCTCGTACGTGTTACCGTCATCCAGGTAACTCGTGTGGTACAATCTGCTCCTAAACTTTGTGTAACGGTCCCTTGCAACTGTCACATTTTTTCGTCAGCACTACTTGGGAACTGTGTCTTTGTCTCGGACCCCGGCTCTACCCTCTTGCCTGCCCCATCTATGAGGTTTAACGTGTTGCTGGCATTTCTAGTGGGGGTCATTTTGGTTCTACACATCTCGTCGGTGTCATCGTAGGGCCCTCACCTCTGGTGGGGGATGTTCTGTGGTCTGGTACCGTTTGTGGACTAGTTAAGGCTACATATACTTTTTTGGGGAACCAGATTTTTGCTTCCATTTCAATGTGGTGGTTACCGTGGAAGACACACATGTTATCTCTTGAGTTCATATATCTTTTGGACGGATGTGGATCCGTGAAGTTGATCTAGTCTGCGTGGAGAAATCCGAACCATTTCACTTTATCTATGAGCACTGCATACAGCCACTGATTCTTTGTGAGGTGGAAGAAACGCTGTCCCATGAGCTAAACTGACATTAAGCAGGGCTTTCATTACTGTTCTGGTAGAACACTGCTCACATTATGTGTTCATGTCTTAGTTTTTACGAAATATGTTTTAAATGCTCAAAGGGCTTCCTTTACCGACCTCCCTGGCTCAGGTGGTTGCTGGGAGCCTGGTACTGCCACTTGTTAACAGATCTGTTTATGTGCACAGGGGAAGAGTGCGACCTGCACTGCATGTGTAAACAGTGCCTGGCGAGCCTGGGACAGAAAGAAATTGGGATTAAAGGCCGCATCAGGGAGGGGTGAGAGTGGATTGCTCACGCAGAGGAAGGGGTAAGTAAAGAGGCCACTGTGCAGCCAGTGAGGCAAGAGGAAGTCTGTATGCTGGGGTAAGGCTAGTATTCAGTTCATACATCACTCTAGAACTCTGTGGTGCTCAGTACACAGTTTTCCTTCTGACCAGCAGCGCAAACCTATCTTCAAGGAGCAGCTTAGTTCCTTACAGAGAACGTTTCTATTGCGCCAGGAACAGCTCTTACAGAAGAGGAGTTGTACACAGAAGAGTGATTGACTTTATTTTTGATGCATTAGGCCTTTTAAGAGGTGTCCTGTGGGGATATAACTATGTCAGTTATATGTATGGGATTGTGGTGAAAACATGACTTTTGGGCAGTAGTCATTTTTACTTCACACTTTAGCAATCCTTATTTCCAGTTTGAAGACCTATTGATCATTATTTACGCAGAAGTATTCAAGTTTTGATCTATTGAGAGAGTGGGATTAGGACCCAACGGTAGATGTTTAAGCCCCCAGGCTAATGTGCTGCATAGCTAAATACATATAAGGTCCAAAAGGCGAGACCGATTGCATTGCAAATGCTTGTTTAATATGTTGGGAAGCTCCGGGGGATTGGGTCCCCGGGGCGAACACCGAATAATGGAATTCAGGTGATTTTTTTTTCTTTCGAGTTTGGAGTCGTGACTCCAACGTGGCTCTCAGGGCAGGCCCCCCCGTGTAACGTTGCGCTGGATTAGCGAATTTACCTTTAATAAATAATTAAGTAGTATATATTTTAGAAAGTAGTGTTGTATTTGTGAAGTTGTTTTAAAGAGGTATTGTGAGTGAAGTTAATGAGAAGATTAAAATTGATAGAGTTGTTAAAAATATATAAAATTAAAAATTAATAGTTAAACTAGAAAAGTGTGTTGTGTTATAGTACATTGAATTCATGTTTTTGTGGATTTGCATTGGGTGCGCAAATCCACAAAAAGTTTTTAAAAAACATGTATGTGTAAAAAATAATTTATATTCAATATTGTGTTATAGGGTGGCTCTAAAAAGAGCCCTTGTTTTCATTTTGAGTGTGTTGTAGCTACATTTAATTGCGGATGCACAGCTTTAGGTTGTTGAGAAATACTCTGTTTCCTTGATCTTTGAAGTGTACTCCATCACTTCTGTAGATGTCATCGATATCAAAACGTAGATTGTTGTTGTAGATGGACCCCATTCTATGATCTCTGAGGTATGCAGAAACAGCTTTATTGACATTCTTCCAGCTTTCTCAAACTGTGGACAGAATTGAGTTGACCACTTCCACTTTTGTCTTTGGCATATATTAGAGTATACAAAGACAGTTTGAGGTAAAAGCAACATCAATTGTGCAAAGGTGTCCTTCACTAGCATTTCCAGACCTACCCCAGTAAATGTGCCTAGGCCATTTCCACCACAGTGCACAATCATGAGGTTAGGGGGTTGGAGATGCAAAAAGGTTTTAACCAAAGGCATCAATTGGTGCCACTTTAATCCTCTCTGTGCAATTCATTTAATATCCACATTTTGCAAAGCTAGGTCTTTGTCAATACCTCTGCGTTCAGCATACCTTTTGCACCAGAAAACATAGCTGTGCCCAACAATCCATACTGTAGCATCTTGAAGGGATGTCTGGAAGTAATGAAAAGATGTCTGTAGCTGAGGTAGTCAGTTGGTAGAATGAGAGGTATCTAAAATTCTGGACAAGATGCTGTTTTTAAAAAAGTAGAGAATTGATTGGCTGTTTAAGAAGATTGTAAATTTAAAAATAGGGTGCATGTTACTTTTTAAAACAAGCATGTTTCTTATTGGTTAATAAAAAATGTTTGAAAGGTACAGTAGATAGGATAAGGTGATATTTTGGAATTGTCAACCACACCTGCTGTTGCATTTGCAACATTGTGTGCTGAACTTGAAAATATGTGAACTTGTGACCTGTCAGTTCAGTTGAATGTTCCATGAACTGCTACTATGGAAACTGGCAGTAAGGAGAATGGGGGAAGGGCTGAAACTTAACTGTGGACTTAAAAATGTAAAATTGTAATTTATATGTAGGTGATATCTTATTAAAGTAAGATTTCCCAAGTCAGTACTATCTTTAGAAGTGGTGTGTTGTTAAAAAATAGTGGTATTTTTATTTGTAATATATTTTTGAACTCCTCTATGGATTTGCGGCTCCATCGCGTTGGTGCACAGTGGAATCACGACTCCCAAAAATTCCAGAAGCAGTTTGGGCACTTTTAAAAGTCAGTTGGTAAGGGTTCATATGGCTTACCAATAGAAATGTGTTTTACAATTTTAAATAATGTAGGAAGCAATGTGATTTGTTACTTACATGTATTTGTGTGGAGAAAGAGAGGGAAACGTTGCCATTACTGGTTTTACCTTGCTGACAGCGGTGCATCACATTGGTTGTGTGCATAAGAAAATCTTTTATGAGTTTGTGATATTTGAAATTCTACAAATCAATTTGAAAGGTAAGTTATAAATTTGTGAGGTGTACTATGTATCAGGTTTATTTTTAATCAATAAAAATTATTGATGAACTGTGATATTTGAAATATATTATTAAATGTAGAGATGTGTATTGTAGTTTGTTTTATTGTACTTAAATGTAGTTTGAAATAGATTTTGAATAGTAATATGAGTATTTTGGAAGATGAATTAGTGATTATGGTAGTTTGTGTTAGTGTGTGGATATGTACATTTGTAGTATACCGCATAATTTTAAATTTGGAGGTGGAGTCTGTCAAGGTTTAAGGTGTACATGGAGTTCTGTCTCAAGTATGTCTCTACTTGTATGTGTATTTTCACATGTCTTATACATTTGAAGGTGCATGATGTATAATAAAGACGTGTTGTTGTTTTTTATGTGGTAGGCTCATGACTGTGAGTAGGAGTAGAATGGTGAAGATACAGAATAGTGAAGATACAACACAAAAGTGTGGTTTAAAAGAAGCTGACATAAGGTATTATTTATTAGGCTTCTTTTTTTTCTAGAAAGGTACAGTTGAAATATGCCGCATAATTTTTGGTGTTTGCTTGAAATTGGAAGTTTGTTCTGTGAATTTTTAAGGTTTGGATAGTGTTATGGTACAGACATATTTATGTATGTTTTTAGGGATATGGTAAGAGTTTTAGTAAAGAGATATGAAGGGTTCCTGCTTTGTATTTGGGTATGTGTAACATTATACGTAGTTGTAGAATGGTGAAGCAGCAGTCTGAAAATGAGGTTTGAGATGATTGTAGAGATTTATTTATTAGAGTAATTTGTATGATGTGAGGAAAGTTATATTTCATATATACCGCATAATTTTCAGTGTCTGTTTGAAAATTGAAGTGTAGTCTGTGAAGTTTTGAGCTGTGGATGGTGTTGTGACTGAGATATGTGTGTGTGAAGATGATAGATGTATAAAACGCAGGTATATATTTATGTGTGTATTACTTTTATATATGATGGTGCTAACAAAAGGTACAGACATATGCATACATGGTTTTAGAAATATGGGGAGACTTTCATGAAAGATAAGTGAAGTATTGCTTTCGTCTTAGCTATGCTGTATACTCGATTAGTACTAGAATAGTGAAGCTGTATTCTGCTCCGACTGAGGATGTTGCACTTCTCCAAACACTCAGGCACTACTGTAGTACTACCCCAATCACCCAGGCAGTACACATGCACTTATAAAACCACCCAGGCACTTCCTATGTACTTGTGTCATCTCGCAGATATTACTCTTGCAACCATGGAATCACCAGGCATTATCTATGTACTCTTCTAATCCCCGAGACATAATGCTGCAATCATGTAATCACCAATGCGTTAGCTATACACTGTTTTAATCACGCAGGCACTACCCTTGCACTCCTCCAATCACCCTGTCAGGATCTATGCACTCCTCCAATCACTTAGCCAGTGCGTATTCACTTATAAAATCATCCAGGCACTACCTTTACACTTTTGCAATCACTGAGGCACCACCACAGTATTACTCTAATCACCCAGGCAGTACTGATGCACTTATAAAATCACCCAGGCACTTTCTATGTAGTTCTGTAGTCCCCCAGATATTACTTCTGAACTCATGCAATCACTATGCAATCACCTAGGTATTACCCATGCACTCTTTGAATCATGTAGTCACTACTTATGTACTTATATAATCACCCAGGCACTACTGTTGCACTCTTGTAATCACTCAGGCAGTACCTTAGTATTTCTGTAAACACCCAGGCACTACTCTAGGACTTATAAAGTCACCCAGTCACTTCCTATGTACTCCAGTAATCCTCCAAATATTACCCCTGCAGTCATGCAATAACTGAGGTAGTAGTTATGTACTATCCCTGCAGTCTTGCAATAATGCGGGTTGTCCCTATGCACTCATGTAATAACGCAGGTACTAGCCTTGCAGTTGTAGAATAACTCAGGCCCTACTGTTGCACTCATCTATTCAGCTAGGCACTACTCCATGAGTCATCTATGCCTTCAGGTGGTATTTATACACTTATCCATGCACTCAACGTGTATGTGTGCATTCATGCAATTAGTCAGTCACTATCTATCTTCTCCTGCAATTACCCAGCGACTACGTTTGGAATCATACAATCACCCAAGCACTACGCATGGAGATATGCATTCACTCAAGCAGATCTATTACATGTCTCAGTTTCTAGGTTTCACTATATTTCAGAAATATTGTATATATATTTCTTTTAGATATGATAATGTTTTAAAAAGGTAGAGACATATGTATGCATCCTTTTAATGAAATGGGGAGACTTATGGTTGACTCATGTAATAGTCTGCTGCTTTATATTTGGCTAGGCCCAGCACTCATGCAGTTATAAAAACACCCAAGTGCTACCCATGCAGTCTTCCAATGATCCAGTCACTACATATAAACTGCTGTAATCACTCAGGCATTACTCTTGCACTCATGCAAACATCCAGGCAGTACCTGTACAGTCATGCAATCAACTAGGTATTACCCATGCACTCTTTGAATCATGTATCCACTTCTCATGTACTTATATAATCACTCAGGCAGTAGCGTTGTATTCCTTCTATCACGGAGGCACTACACTTGTACTTATGTAATCACTCAGCCAGTAGTCATGCTGTTATGTAATCATCCGGGCACTGCCTTTGCACTCCTTTATTTGCTCAGGCTCTACCTCAGTAGTGCTGCAATCACCCAACCAGTACCCATGCACTTATGAAATCACCCAGTCATGGAATCATGCAGGCACTAGTTATGTACTATTCCTGAAGTCATGGAATCAAGCAGGCTGTACCTATGAACTCATTTAATAAACCAGGTATTACCCTTGCAGTCATAGAATCACCCAGATGCTACTGTTGCACTCATCTATTCACATAGGTACTACTCAGTGACTCATCTATGCCTATGGTGCTATTTATACAGTTATCCAAGCACTCAATGTTTATGTGTGCACTCATGGAATTTGCCACTCACTGTCCATCTTCTGCTGTAATTACCCAGTGACTATGTTTGGAGTCATCCAATCACCCAAGCACTACGCATGGAGTTGTACATTCATTTAAGCAGATCTATTACATGTCTCAGTTTTTAGGTTTCACTATATTCCAGATATATTGTATATATATTTCTTTTACATATGTTGGTGATTTCAAAAGGTAGAGACATTTGTATGCATTCTTTTAACAATATGGAGAGACTTATGGTTGAGTCATGTAATTGTCTGCTGCTTTATATTTGGCTAGGCCCAACACTCATGCAGTTATAAAAACACTCAAGTGCTACCCATGCAGTCTTCCAATGATCCAGTCACTACATATGCACTGATGTAATCACTCAGGAATTACTCTTGCACTCATGCAAACACCCAGGCAGTACCTGTACAGTCATGCAATCAACTAGGTATTACCCATGCACTCTTTGAATCATGTAGCCACTTCTCATGTACTTATATAATCACTCAGGCGCTAATGTTGCATTCCTTCTATCACAGAGGCAAAACACTTGTACTTATATAATCACTCAGCTAGTAGTCATGCTGTTATATAATCATCCAGGCACTACCTTTGCACTCATTTATTGACTCAGGCACTACCTCAGTAGTGCTGCAATCACCCAACTAGTACCTATGCACCCAGTTACTTTCTATGTAGTCATGTAAATCCCCAGATAATACCCCCTTAGTCATACAATCACCCAGGTGTCATCTATGTACTCCTTTAATTCTCCAGACGTTACTCCTGTACTCATGCATTCACCAATATGTTAGCTACACATTGTTTCAATCACACAGGCACTATCCTTTCACTCTTTCAATCATACACGCACAACTCTTGTACTTAAGTTATCACCCAGCCAGTACTCATGCACTTATAAAATCACCCAGGCACTACCTTTGCACTCCTGTAATCACTCAGGCAGTATCTTAGTACTCTTGCAATCACCGAATCAGTATCCATGCACTTATAAAATCACCCACTTACTTCCTATGTACTCCAGTAATCCCCCAGATATTACCCCTGCAGTCATGTAATCACCCAGGCACTAGTTATGTACTACCCCTACAGTTATAGAATCATACAGTCTCTACCTATGCACACATGTAATATCCCAAGCACTATTCTTGCAGTCATACAATCACCTAGGCCATACTGTTGCACTTATCTACTCACCTAGGCATGTCTTAGTGAGTCATCTGTGCCTACAGGTGCTATTTATACACTTATCCATGAACTGAACCTGTATGCGTGCACTCATCTAATTAGCTACTCACTATTCATCTTGTCCTGCAATTACTTAGCGACTACCTTTGGAGTCATACAATCACCCAAGTACTACCCATGGAGTTATGCAATCTCTTAAGCAGATCTATTGCATGTCTCAGTTTCTAGGTTTCAGTATATTTCAGAAATATTGTATATATATTTCTTTTAAATATGATGATGTTTTGAAAAGGTAGAGACATATGTATGCATGCTTTTAACGATATGGAGAGACTTATGGTTGACTCATGTAATAGTTTGCTGTTTTATATTTGGCTAGGCCCAACACTCATGTAGTTATAAAACATCCAAGTACTACCCATGCAGTCTTTCAATGATCCAGTCACTACATATGCAGTGCTCTAATCACTCAAGCATCAATCCTGCACTGATGCACCATCCAGGCACTACCTATGCACTCATGCAATCACTAAGGTATTACCCATGCACTCTTTGAATCATATAGCTACTATTCATGCACTTATATAATCACTCAGACACTATCGTTGTTCTCTTTCAATCACAGAGGCACTAGCCTTGTACTTATGCAATCACTTACCCTGTAGTCATGGTATTATTCAATCACCCAGGCACTTCCTTTGCACTCATTTATTCACTCAGGTGTTACGTCAGTAGTCTTGCGATCACCTAAGAAGTACCCATGGTCTTCTAAAATCACCCAGTCACTTTCTATATAGTCATGTAAATCCCCAGATATTACTCTTCTAGTCATGCAATCACCCAGGCATTACGTATGTACTCTTTTAATCCTCGAGACGTTACCTCTGTACTCATGCAATCACCAAAGCATTAGCTGTACAGTGCTTCAATCACCCAGACACTCTCCTTGCACTCTTTCAATCATGCAGGCACTACTCTTGTACTTATGTAATCACTCAGACAGTATTCATGCACTTATAAAACCACCCACGCACTACATTTGCACTCCTGTAATTACTCAGGCAGTACTTTTGTACTTCTGTAATCACCCAGGCATTTCTCATGGACTTATAAAATCACTCACTCACTTCCTATGTACTCCAATAATCCCCCAGATATTACCCCTGCAATCATACAATCACCCAGGCACTAGTTATGTTCTACCCCTACAGGTATAGAATCATGCACTCTCTACCTATGCACTCATGTAATAACCCAGGCACTACCCTTGCAGTCATAGAATGGCCCAGATCCTACTGTTGCAGTCATCTATTCACTTACACACTACTCAATGAGTTATCTATATCTTTAGGTGCTATTCATACACTTATCCATACACTCAACGTTTATGAGTGCACTCATGCAATTAGCTAGTCACTATCCATCTTCTTTTACAAATATCGAGTAACTACTCTTCAACTCATTCAATCACCCAATCACTACTCATGAAGTTATGCAATCACTCAGGCAGATCTATTACATGTTTCAGTTGTCAGGTTTCACTATATTCCAGAAATATTGTATACATATTTCTTTTAGATATGATGATGATTTGAAAAGGTAGAGACGTATGTATGCATGCTTTTAACAATATGGAGATACTTATGGTTCAGTCTTGTAATAGTCTGCTGCTTTATATTTGGCTAGGCCCAACACTCATGTAGTTATAAAACATCCAAGTACTACCCATGCAGTCTTTCAATGATCCAGTCACCACATATGCAGTGCTGTAATCACTCAAGCATCACCCCTGCACTGATGCAACCATCCAGGCACTACCTATGCACTCATGCAATCACTAAGGTATTACCCATGCACTCTTTCAATCATGTAGCTACTATTCATGCACTTATATAATCACTCAGGCACTATCGCTGTTCTCTTTCAATCACAGAGGCACTAGCCTTGTACTTATGTAATCACTTAGCCAGTAGTCATGGTATTATTAAATCACCCAGGCACTTCCTTTGCACTCACTTATTCACTCAGGTGTTACATCAGTAGTCCTGCAATCACCTAAGAAGTACCCATGCTCTTATAAAATCACCCAGTTACTTTCAATGTAGTCATGTAAATCCCCAGATAATACTCTTGTAGTCATGCAATCACCCAGGCGTTACGTATGTACTCTTTTAATCCTCTAGACATTACCTCTGTACTCATGCAATCACCTAGCTACTATCTATAAACTTATATAATCTCTCAGGTACTATCCTTGCACTCCTTCTATCATATAGGTATTACCTTTGTACTTATGTAGTCACTCAGTCAGTACTGATGCACTTATAAAATCACCCAGGCACTACCTTTGCACTCCTTCAATCACTCAGGCATTCCCTCAGTACTCCTGCAATCACCCAAGCAGTACTTATGCAGTTATAAAATCACCCACTGATTTGCTATGTACTCCATTAATCCTCAAGATATTACTCCTTCAGTCATACAATCACTTAGGCACTAGTTATGTGCTACCCTTGAATCATCTACTGGTGCATTTATCTATTCACCTATGCACTTCTTAATGTATTTCTTTATTTATAGATGATAATATTTGTATATAATTATTTTAATAATATTTTAATAATATTAAATATTATATTGAAAGATAATAATATATTTTTTAGACATTCTTCATATTTATTGAGAAATATTCAGTATGACAAGAAAAGATCAAAAGAAAAGACAACAAAGAAAACAGAACTATTTAAAGGACAGAGAAAAGCAGAAAGAAGATGAAGTACAACATGGGACGTTAAAGAAAAAGTCTTCTGGTAAGAAAACAAAAGATTTTGTTAAAAGTCTTTTAAAAAAAACTAAAATCTAAAGATTTTCAAAATGGCGAAAAGAGAAAGAAAATTACTACAAGCAATCAGAAGGAAAAGAAAAAAGGAGCAATTAATGGAAAATCAGGTTATAAGAAAACAATTCATGTTGAAAAAAGGATGAAACAATATAAAGACATTAGGAAGAGAATGTATAAAAGTGGACTACTACAAAATGTATTGAAAGATTGCAAGAAATATAAAAGAAGATCAGTAATTTACAAGAAGAAACAACAAATTGAAAGTATAGTCGAAAAGGCTTTTGAATTGAAAAGAAGATTATTTATATTAGTATTAAAGAGAATGAAGACATTGAATAAAACAATGCAGTTTATGAAGGAGAAAAGTAAAAGAAAAAGACTGGGTAATATAACTAACTTTTGCAAAAAAAATTCGGGTGAATGGAAGCACACTTCTAGTTCAGAACCTTTTTTAATGAAGAAAGCTATTTTCAACAAAATACATTAGTTCACGCAGTTAATACCAGTGGTCGTTCTTTTGAGGTAGAAAACGGTTGTCCAATTGAAAAAGAAAAGATGGTTGCTAGAAATGTGGAAGAAATAATTGCTGAAGAAATTCAAGGGAGACGTTCACAAGCTCCAGTGTATACGTGGGATTGTAGTAGTATTTGTAGTATACGACAGGAATCTATTGATATTGTACAAATTGTTTTACGAGAGTATAGTAAAAAAAGTGTTAAACAGAAGATTAAGATGTTGCAAGGACTAGATCCTTGTAAAGTGAGAGAAAATACTGGGTTGCAGGGTCATTCTCTGGCTTGTCTTTCTAGAAAAGTGTGTCAACGTACTTTTCATCATTTGAGAATGTTAGCAGTACATAACTCAGAAATGCGGAAGTTAGTAAGAAGATTGCACTATGTAAAAAGTCCTGCATTATTTCTAAGTGAAATAAACACCGCTCTTTTGCATGGTTCAATATCGGATGTAAAAAAAGTTTGTGATGATATACAGTTTCGTTTCTTTAGTACTGAAGAAGAGTGTAGAGAAAGTGAGAGTTTGATAAGTGTAGGTGTTGAAGAAGAGGTGGAAGATAGTACTACTGAGAAGTTTGTAGAAGAAATTACAAAGTTTAAGGTAATTTGTTGTGAAAAACCAAACTATGGCGGTCATTAGCATGGCGGGCGGACTTTGTCCGCCCGCCATACCTCGGTGAAATGGGACCGCCCGCAATCGTATGCGGCAGTCCCGCACATCCCATTAGGATGCGCGCCGCCACCCTGGCGGGCGCATCGCCGCATGTCTAACGACTGCGCGGGCGGTGCTGAAAGCACCGCCTCGCTGCACTGCCAGCAATGCAACGTGACAGGCACCGCGCGGTGCCTGCGCACGCTGTAGCATTGAATATGCTTATCAGTACCCCTCATGTGCATACCGCCACACCCCCAATGGTGAATCCCTGGGGGCCCGCTACGGGCCCCCAATGTAGGAACTACCGTATGCCTTTCCGTGGCGGCGTTGCCACCGCGGAAAGGCATATCCCGCATGCATCATAATATGGATGGCGGTGTCTACTAGACACCGCCACCATGTCATGCTGTTCCGCCCCTTCGACTCATCGACCGGGCGGAAATACCGGCGGACGGTCTTTCCGTCCGTGGTGTCGCCCGCCATAGTAATATGGCAGGGGGAAATGTGTGGCGGGCAGAGGAAGATAGCGGGCGGATCGCCAACCGCCACACATGGCGGATGGACGGAAGTCCGTCTGCCATCGTAATCGGCCCCTATGTTTGTATTTGTTGTCGACGTACTCACTATAGAAGTCAAACTAGGAATGTTGATGTGTATTTAAAAAGTGAAAAGGAAAACAGTGATACGTGGGAGCAATTTGGTGCTTATTTGTTGGTGGAAGGTCGTTTGGAGTTGGGTAGTGATCAACGTATTTGTAAATATTGTTACAGCAAATTAGAAGAGAGCTGTACATAATAACCTAGAGTTGGTAGCTATTCCTCCGGAACTGGTGGATTTAAATACATATGAGTCTATTCTTATTCAATCTGTGCACCCGTTTCAGGCTATAGTTCGTATGGAGCCTAAAACAGGTAAGCTGCCCCCAACAGATCTACAAAGAGGATTAAAAGGAAGAGTTTTGTATTTACCTTTAGATTTTAAGAAAAATATTGAAACTGTTGGTGTAGAGAGAGAGGAAACTGAACCTGTAGTTATTCTAGTTAATGCTGTACCATCAAAGAGTCGAGAATATGAAGAGTTAGTAGATGTCACCAAAGTTCAAAAGGCTACATTATATCTCATAGAAAACAATATTTATTATAAAAATGTATATCTGGAAGAACAAGAAATATCTTTAGGCGATGATAGAGAAATTTCAACTGGCCAAATCGAAAAAGTGGACAACTCCAGGAGTGAAGAAATTTATGAACATTATAGTATACATCCTTTACATTCAAAAGAAGTGATTGGAGATACTATTGAATTATTCCAAATGAAGAAAGCGAAGGGAACTCCCATGAGTGTTTGGGAAAGAAGTTTAGAAGCCCGTTGTTTTCCACAGCTCTTCCCCACTGGAAAAGGTGGACGATATGATGAACGACCGGTACAGATTCCAGCTTCAGAATACCGTTCAACAAGATTGTATTCAGAAGATCCAAGATTTCGACAGTGTGTTCCATATTTCTTTCATCTTCTGTTTGAAAGTGACTTGTCTGGACTTTCATATGCAGTAAACCACATATTAAAAACAGGAGTTCATCTTACACATCTTTCTGCAAAGGAATTTTTGTATAAATTTCAACAAAGAGAGGATAATTTAGAATTTCAGTTAATTAATTTGATGGCATGTCAACGTGGTACCAATGAGTATTGGTATCGTCGTCATGGAGAACTTAAATGTATGTTAAGGAACTTAGGAACCCCTACCTGGTTTGTTACGCTTAGCTGTGCTGTATACACATGGGACGATTTACTTGAATTTCTATGAGAAGCAAATTCAAATATTAAAAACATTGAATTGAAGACAGCTGGAGAACTGTGTTCCTTGGACCCTGTAAATGTGTGCAGATATTTTAATCATAGGTTTCAAGCTATGATGTCTTTTATCTGCAATAAAAATAATCCACCTCTTGGAGAAGTTATTGATTTCTTTTGGAGAAAGGAGTACCAAGCCAGAGGTGCTCCTCATATACACATGCTATTATGGATCAAGCATGCACCTGAATTTGGAACCGATTCTGATGAAACTGTTTTGTCTTTCATTGAAGACTATGTTACCTGTGCTATTCCAAAAACAGGAGGAGAAAATAGCTTAAGACAACAAGTTTTATGGTTTCAAAGTCATCGATGTGGGAAATATTGTCGATGGAAATACAAGTCAAAGGAAAAATTTTATACAAAATGTCGTTTTGGATTCCCACGTCCAGTAATTTCGAAAGGAAGAGTCAACAGTTTCATGCCAGCAGTGAGGCATACTATAACTCAGAAATCTTCGAAGAATACTTACAACATAAAAATAAGTGAAGATTCAAAGTATATTAATGACTAAAATCCAGTGGTTTGACGATGTGGAATGCAAATATGGATATCCAGTATGTTGCAGATAATTCGATTGCTGTTGCTTGTTATGTTACATCATATATAACTAAATCTGAAAAGACAGAATTGAAAGAAATGTGGTAAGAATTTTCACAAGAGAAGACTCTTAGGGGCCCACTACGATGGCGGGCGGAAACACTACCGCCGTGCCTTCGGAGGTAAAAACCGTTAGTTACCGTCTGCCAGCAACTGCCCGCCCTCCCGCCAAATTAGGATGTGAAAAGTCAGGCAAATACCGCCCGCAAGCCTGCAGACGCCGCCCGCCATCAAAGTGCGCCCGCTTACGTAGCGGCGCCAGCCAACGGAGGCACACCGTCCGACGAAATGACGTACCGCCCGGCGTACAAATTACGATGACACAACCAAACAGCCTCACCGGCAAAGAGACACCGCACGAGAACAGGAGGCGGAAACCACATTGTTGACCACAGAAACACCAACCCGGCCTACTCCGAGCATGAATCCTGCTCTCCAGGCCATCCCAATGCTGTACCTGATGCAGCACCCAGGAGTGAACGCGCAACGGACGACGCAGGTAGGCAGACACACAACAAGGGCATGCAAACACCGCACACAATGCAAGGGCGGAAAAACTGTACATGGGCCCCCTAGACACCCCTGTGGGGACAGGACACATCCAACACTGTACCCACACATATCCCACATGTAAAATATAATCAACCCGCAACATCCAGGGCACCCACTACCCCGGACCAGGAGGAGACGTCCCCGTCACGGCACCGCAGCGCCCGGCGATGACGCACATGCGAACAATGCAGAGGCCAACGACAGCGCCACGCATGGGCTGCACACAAACACCACAGGGTCACAACAACACACCACACACACCAGCCCCACCCTGAAGGCACATGTCACGTGGTCCCCCTGCGTAAATTATGACCACAACCGACAACTCACAGTTGCCAAACGTAGTCACACAAGTGTGCCGAACAGGGGAGCAAAGTGACGTCGAAAGAGGACACACACCTGTGTGCAAAGCATGGAGAAGCACACGGCAGCTGCTACAGAACAGCACAAACAATGGACATTGATCGCAAAAGGCACGCCAGTCACAACAAACAATACCTATACCATCCTGCACGCAATAACAATCCATGCAATGTACAAAACAGAGAAACCCTGCAGCCTGGGAACAGGTGTTCACAATCACTACGCCCACACACAAGTCCCAATGTACAGCGGAAAAAAAGTGACCCACACACGGGAGAGCAGATAGCAGTGAATGTCCTTCCATTCCCACACCCAAATCACATTGCAACATATCCTGCAGGAGAACGGAGCCATTGGAACAACCACAACCCAAACATAGCCATGCTGAATCAACCTTCCACTGGCAGATAACGCCGAACATGAAAGAAAGATAAAACCACAAAATACAATTATACCACTGCTCCCTGTGGCTCAAATGCAAGTAATCAGGAAAGAGTCAGACACCACTGGCCTTGACCATTCATAGGAGCATGTGGGATGAGGGCCTGTGTCTGCCTCCCAAGCCATACCCAAAGTCCTGCCGCCTAACATCCATTCAAGAACACACAGCAGCGACGGAGGTTGCACTCAGCAGACAGCCGGAGCACGCCATCACAGCACCCTGCAGCAAAATGGACGGTGCCCCAGTACTATACACCTACGCCAGACAGATGCAGCTGTACAGCAATAGTTTGCTACAGATAATGGGCTGTGCAAATCTGGCTATGCTGAATGTAAGTTATCGAGTAACTTACCGCATTGAAATGTTCAGCTGTGTCATCCCCGTTTTCTACTGTCGGAGGTGCCCGTACCACTGGCCTGTGGATTTATGTCTCTCCTACGCGGCATGTCCAATCGGGGACCTGGTACACCTGTTCTCACCCCTGGACGCCCACAACAGGAACTGTTCAGTGTATGGGGGCATGGCGTTTGTGGCTGCAATAGGACACACACTGCAATGGGACCAGTGTGCCTCCGCACAACGTATGCTGGATTACAGTTTCATCGAATGTCACCCGACATGTCCCATCAGGATTCTACAAGGGACAACTTACGAGGAACACGTTGCAGCCCACCATCCGCTTCATTGGATGTCAACCACAAATACCACCAATGTGAGGGATGCTCTGCAGGAAGGTATCGCATACCTGACAACCTGTCAATTCATGGGTCCCCAAATCAATACCCACAATTGAACATTCATGTGCAACACCGTACCTATGCTTGGCGTCCGTACGCAGTGGCCACTTAGCTGTGCAACAACTATACCATGCACTCGGAAACAAACACCTTACCATCAACTCCACCGTCATGACACCTGACATTTCCGGGACATGCACCCTGTCCATCACCATATCCCATGTCCCTGCATGAACACGGGGAGGCTGAGGAATGGGACCTGTGTACAGTGACCACATGGCCAACATTGCACGAACCACAATGCCACAATATGCATGCCGCGCACCTGAACACATGCTCCTGTAAGTGCACGCTTATCTGTCTGCTGAATAACTTGAGAACTGTCATCTCACCTTCTTCTGAACTTCCGTGCCAGGACATTTGCATGGACAACAAATGCAACACCCTACAACATGTCCCCGGGCATTGAGTCATGTTCAGTAGCCACCATATCGCAACAACATGTGAGACCATGCTGCATGCATGTAGGCTCATGCTCTGATGTCACCTCTGACGCAGGTGTGTCGTAGTCACTATTGTGGTAAACCTGTACCATGGGACTTAGATGTACTGTGCCTATGATGTCAAGCTGTCTGGTAGGGTAAACCAATACTGTCTGTGTCACATCAAGGGCACCTCAGTAATGAGCTAATGTACTGTAGCATAGCAAGGGCAGGGCATTCTTAACTCTGAAGCCTTATTTCCACAATTAACGACTTATCACATCTACCTGTACCCCCTTTTGTATGTGTAATCATGCTAAGTATATCCTCCACATGCATTACGCTGCCAGTAGTGTCCACATCCTGCATCACAGACGAAGTAAGCTCAAATACATGCCTTAAAGCTAATATCTGACTCTGGAGAATTATTGATTGTAGACAAGTACGAATGAGAGAGGATGAGAGTGTGTGAAGTACACGGGACTCGTGAGATTACCATGTAGTCAAGTGACATTGGATGTCAATGCACATGAGTTTCTGCCACTGTGGACCCAGTAAAATACCACAGGTCGTGGGCCTTGGCATGTCAGAATCTGACGTGGCCCAACAGATCATCACATCAACACTGACGGCCTGGTCACTACAAAGCACAGTCCTACATATGTTTACAATCACCTTCACAGTCTGACATCACACTCAACAAGCAAATATAGGAGCCACGCCAGTTGCACGCCACATCAATGCATGCCAAAACACACACAATATCAGTGTGGGTGGGCAGGGCTGCACAGTGAGTACGAACCGCCGAAATGCACATACATGCTCAATTGAACAAGGCACAATCTTCACATTCACACACCCTGCAGCCCACAATGGCCAATACATATCAAGTAGGAGTCATCCTGAACTGCAAGGACACACCCACACACTGTGCAACAGACAATACACACATGTGCTCACATTAACATACCCGAACAAGGATACAAAGAGCGACCATGCCCCTGGGTGACACATGTGTGTAGTCGACATTGCCAGAGCGCACACGCACATACCAATACTACCCCAAAGTCACACCACACACACCACACACACATACACCTCCCACATGCACACATTGAAAGTAAACCATGTGCCCAGGCTTGATGTTCATCACAAGATACACATACACCTACACTGCTGGCCAGCCAGAAAGTAAGCTCACACATACCCGGACACTCTGCACATGCTACCTGTCATCCTGTGGCTAGACACACACCCTGTGCTTTGCATGCACGCAAACATGACACGTATACATTAACACAGAAATACCACCAAATACATGCAGCCAATCCGTGTTACAGACACACGTCTTCATCACACACACAAGTAGCAGAGTCTGAAAGAAGTGAAGTCCCAGCCACGTATTATACACATAGGAATGTGAGACCAGACATTGCAATTGTTGAGGTACCATTCACGGCATGTGCCTCACTTAAACATGCACACACAGTAACAACTGCAAACAGCAACTACACAGACACAACCCACTATAGGAACAACAGCATCCAGTCAGAGAATACATAGACAGGCGTCAACAATGTACAACACCAGGGACAGTGGCCAGTCCGATGTGCAGAGTACTGATACGAAAAGCTACGTATGCATTGTGTGTGAGTGTACCCTGACATGGACAGCAACACTGCCATGGCAGTCACGATAGCCAGCACAGCCACCACTGTGGCACAGGTAGTTGTGTGAGGGTGCCTAACATTCAAACAGGATGCCAGTCTGACTGGGTGCAGTCTCTATGCTACGGGACAGTTGGATGTCCGCCCCTGAGAGAGAAGCACAACTGTGGAATACACACATGTGGCATGTGAAGCGGGAGGGCTTCTTGGCACAGGTGGGTCTGTGGCACGGGTGGGTGCACACACGCAGTGTCGATACAGACTGTGTGGGGACGAACCCGGCGGGGTAGATTACCACTGTTCTGGGTATGTGGAAAGACCAGCTGTCTGGGGATGAATGTGGACTAGTGTGTGCACAACAGGCGGGCACACAGCCTATGCTGCATCAGGTGTGGACGTTGGCCCTCCCTCTGAGGACATGCTGGATACAGCTGTGCGTCAGCCAGGCCCTTGCCGAGACATTCACACCCCTGGCCTTCAGGTGTACCCCCTACATCGTCCACCTGCACAGGCTACCCAGGGCATGGGATGGCAGTGGAGCTTGGTGGGTGGGAGGTCATGGCACCCTGCTCCTGGTCACATCTCGCAGGCAATACATTCTCAGTGTGCAGCAGGGCACAAGTCCCGAACAAGACGTGGTGGCACGCAGACGTCATGACAGGTAGTGACGTCATGGAAGATGGCTTGCACCATCAGACTCATTGCCTCCCCTCGCTCACCCCACTGATGCGATAGCATCATAGGAGCACGCGCGTGAGCAGCAACTCCAATCTCACCCCAGAGAGGCCAAAGAGTGAATGTGTGGCTCCATTCGCTCCAGTCACCGAGCTCACAGTAAAATAAGTGGTGGGACGCCGTACACCCGCATGGTACCCGGACTCGAGCCCTGGTGTGCAGGCAAAGCTACCTAATGTAGTTGCGAAGTGTGTGAGTTGCATGACACCCGTTGGCGGTGGATGGCTCGGAGGCTCTCCACCATGAGGCCCATATCACACACCATGGGTCCCTTGCCAATGGCAGCGGATGCTATGACATTGTGCGCCGGGGTGTGTCTACATGTCGTCTGGGATGGTGTTTGCGGCATGGGCCGCTAGGGCAGCTACAGCTACTGTGTGTTGCATGTGGTGTATCCGGACCTCGGAGACAGCCATGCTTTGTCACTGTTGTCCAGGGCACGAGTCGGGGTACCATGCGGCTGTACGGCGCCCCCCCACCTATTTTACCGTGAGCTCGATGACTGGAGCGAATGGAGCCACACATACACTATTTGGCCTCTCTGGGGAGAGATTGGAGCTGCTGCACACGCGCGTGCTCCCATGATGCAATCGCATCAGTGGGGTGAGCGAGGGGAGGCAATGAGTCTGATGGTGCAAGCCATCTTCCGTGACGTCACTACCTGTCATGACGTCTGCGTGCCACCACCTCTTCTGTCAGGACTCGTGCCCTGCTGTTGTCAGATGCACCACTTTCCGGGGGTGGGGGAAGGTCAGGAATGTCAGCCTGACAGTGGCCCAGTTCAAGGACCACCTTGACTGGGGGGACAACTATTGGACAGACTGGTGTAGCCCACCCACGCGTTAATGTAGGCCCTCCATGAACTATGTCAACTGCGGAAAGGTGTTGGCATGGGCAATGAAGTCATTAAGGAGAGCTGTCTGACCCACGCAGAGATGCCGCACATGCTCAACAGACCCGGAACTGAGTGCAGCAGGGGTCGCAGGGGCAGCTGTGCCTGGTGTGAAAGACACTCTATCCTTCATCCCTGTGCCGACACGTGTTGCACCAGTGGAAGTAGTTGGGAGGGCGGGCATTGGCCTCTGCGTGGCTGCAGAGGAGCTAGAGTGCACGTCCCCTGTGCTAGCAAACATGGATACATGACCTCTGTACTCAGATGACGCAGCAATTGTCGTATGGGCCTGTGATTCATCCAGCACACGTCTGCCCCCTCCGATGCGCCGGTCACATTAGTCTCACCCAGCTCCTGTGCAGCTGCACCATCTGATGCCTCACCACTGTTGACCGTCCCCTGTCCCTCAGCACACATGGTAGATGACACATGAGGGAGAGCGAGGTGGCCTCACTCATTTGGCATCAAATCCACAGACATGTGCAAGGGAGCCAGCACAGAACGTCCCCAAGTGCCCATGTTGCATGAGACCTGTGCAAATGTATACAGCAACCACAATCAACACGTGATGGCTGGCATACAGGTAATGAACCCGCCAATAAGTGACACATGTGTTGTGCACATGGAACAACACCCGGACTGTCACCCTGAGCCATAGCCACTCATCGGTGTGTACACACCCACTCTCCTGATGGTGTTAAGGATGACCACTACATAATTAGGCCAAGGACATACCTGCATGGAGCAGAATGTGTCACCACACACACTGACAGCAACATGACAGTCCACAATGGTTATGAGCCCATGCCAGACAACTGTCCATCGCACAAGCACAACCACTGTTGCACAGTGTGCCGGATGTGTGAGTATCAGGAATATGAGGTGAGGCATCGCACACATGTGTTTAGGATGAAATCAGAGTATGCACAGTGCCACAAACATACATGTGAATTGCCACTCCAGCTGACTACAGGCTGTTCCTGAGGCCTACGACTCTGAACGCATTGACTATGCAGAGTGCCCAAATAACATCTTGACCCTCAGGAATCGCATATGCATGTAAGATGCACCCAGCACAGAGTACACTCACAACCCACAGCATGACACAACTAACATCACATTACCCAGAACATGGGTAGGCTGTGGACACATGCTGCCTCTCGCAGCAAAAGACACAATCCCACAGTACTGTACACCTGCCTGCTGCTGATGCCCCTACAAACGTGCATCCGCAACAGGCTGTGTGACTGTCAATAGCAGACCATTAGTGGTGAAATGCAGCGCTGTGCCAACCTGCCAATACGAGGGAGCATCCCCCGATTAGTCGCCGCAACATGGTCACACATCCGGCAGATGACGTCACCCTCTTCGTGGGATTGGCTGCACTGTCGGTTACACATACACAGAAGCATCAACTTGGATGCAATGGCTCATCACAAGGCCTTGGGCTGGTGGACTTCCAACTGCAGGGATGGTACACATGGGGGTTGGAATATCACACATACTCTTCTCAGCATCACCCACATCCACCAATAACAGTGGCATGATGCTGACCCATCCTAAATGATCAGAGACGTTTAACAGAGCCAAGACGGTATGGGACATGGCATAACAGCATGTGTACACCACACGTGAATGCATGCTGGTGGGAGTGTGTACACAGTACCTGTCCATCCCATTCAATTCAGGATGCCAGCACTTTGAGCAATGTGTAGTCTGCCCACATCTACTGTCCATTGTCAGGTAGACCGACACATAGCTCACAAGGCTACACATCTTTGTGGGTGGACTCACTGTGTCCAACACTGCGCAGCCCTCAACGTACTCGCCCTGTGAATGGCTCACCCCGCAATGGAGGTCACATTCAGTGCCACCATCTCTCACACACATCCCTATCACAAGGCCTGGAGTGTTCAATCGACAGGGCTGAGTTAGCGCATTTCCTGAGAGTTGTGAAATAATGACACATGTAACCCACTGTACAGTCAGTGTAGTTTCCTTCTAGGATTGGGCGGTCAATGTGCAGCCCAGGTCTGCCGAGACTGAGAAGGCCAGCAGGGAGCCAGCCAGCCATTCACACAAGCAATAGCTGCCCAGAATCATGCATTGCCAAGTGTCTGCGTCACTGGGTGTCTGACATGAAAATGCCATGTACCACCACTCGGGAGGGATATGCATGGGGAAACACCAGAGAGCCTACATACCCCTTCCACCTGTAGTTAGCATGGTAAGCGGTGCATGTTGGAACCCCACAGGCTCAGACTCATAGTGCTGCGGATGAACGACATGTGTGTCCCCCACATGCACTCCCACACACACTGTAGTTGTCTTACACACACATGACTTTTGCCGGTATTCGCCTTGGGCAGTGTGCGTGGAGCTCGGAATCCAGGAACTCCAGCTCCTCGCTGGTGAGTGGACCTGGACATATCATCAGAGTCGTCGACATTAAGGTGGACAGGTGGCAGCAGCAGCAGGTGTTGTTGAGGGGTGGCAGTCAGCAGTCCCTGGAAGCTGTGGTAATGCCTGTCACCCTCCCACACTGATATAGCCCCCTTGGGGCTGTTTCTGTATGTCCAAGCTGCTGCGATTGGTGTACCGCTCAGCCTGTGTACGTTGTGTTGTTGGTGTGTGCCATACTCACCCAGCCTCGGAAGCGGTGTCAGGCACAGCACCTAGGTATATTGCCGTGGTGTTGCCGCTACCCACATATGCAGTCTGAATCCATCATCATGCCTATCTAGCTAATATGGCCTTAATCCCCATGTGCATGCTCATAGCAATGGTATGTGTCAGTGGTCCTTGCTATTGGTAAGGGGACCTGTGTAAGAGTAATGTTGCTGTGCTGTCCCTACTTGTCAGCTGTTCGGTGATACTATTGCTTTGTCAGTGATCTTTGTTTTGTGTATGTGTAAATACCATGTGGTGTGTTGCACTGACATGTGTCCACTTCCATCTGTCCTAGGAGGAGACCAAACATACATCGCCCCTACCAATTGCTGGCAGACATGGAGGATGTGGAGGTCATAAGGAAGTTCCGTCTGGACCGGCCCACCCTGCATCGCCTATGTGCCATGTTGGAACCCCACCTTCGTCCTCGCAGGGTGTATCCAACAGCATTCACCCCCATGGCTAAGGTGATGGCTGCACTGCATTTCTTCGCAACCGGTTCATTCCAACACACGGTGGGCAGTGGAGGTGGGATGTCCCAGCCCATGTTCAGCAAGGTGCTACGGGATGTCCTGTCAGCTATGATGCTGTACAGGAACCGGTACATCCGATTCCCCAGGGCTCGTGATTTGCCTGCGGTGAAGGGTGCTTTCTATGCACTTGGACGCATCCCCCAGGTTGTTGGTGCAATTGATTGCACCCATGTTGGCCTTGTTGCACCACAGGCCATGGAGCACATCTATCGCAACAGGAAACATTTCTACTCCCTGAATGTGCAAGTGGTGTGCCTGGCGGACATGATAATCACACACATGTGTGCGAAGTTTCCCGGTTCCACCCATGACTCGCACATCATGCGCCACAGCATCCTCCCACGTCTGATGACCAATCTGCAACCGGACCGTGCATAGATTGTTGGTGACTCTGCATATCCTAATGGGCCTTGGCTGTTAAGTCCACTCCGCAATCCTCGTACACCAGCTGATGTCAGATACAATGAGGCACATGGGAGGACCAGACGTGTGGTGGAGCGGACTTTTGGACTCCTGAAGTCCAGATTCAGATGCCTGGACCGCACCGGGGGTGCACTGGCATACTCCCCACAGAAGGTGTGCCAGATAGTTGTGGCATGCTGCATGCTGCACCATATTGCGATTCGCAGGCAGATCCCCCTGATAGTGGATGACGGTGATCAGCCAGGGCCCCCGCCTGCAGGCCAAGCTGTGTCCAGTGACGAGGACAGTGGAGAGGAGGAAGCAGGGAATGAGCGTCAGCAGCTCATCGCCCGCTACTTCACTTGACGGTGAGTGACCATGTACGACGGCTGATGTTGCTGTAGTTGTGTAGGTGTATGTGTGCATTGTCAGGGCGGCCTATTGTTGACTGAGTGCTGTGTGGCAATGGTACATGTCCAGGGTAGTTTGCCACTGAGAGTGGCTGTGACATTGTGCCCTGTTGCTGTGTGAGATGTGTGTACATTGCTTAGGCCTGATGACAAGTACTGTGTGATGAGTGTGTGACACACACAGTCAATGGACTCTTGTTCTGTTTGTCACCCCTAGGTCCCTACAGCCTCTCCTGGCTTATCGACAGAACACACTACAGATTAATTTCTGAACATGCAGACGTTTGTGCACCATTGATAATAAACATAGCAGATGACATAGGATGTGATACAGGTGTATTTATTTTAAAGGTGACATGTGATTGTGGAAAAGGTGATCAAGAAGGTGGTGCATGCTGTACAATGAGTTGACGGTCCTGTCCACGTGATGGTCAAGGTGTACCCATGTTGTTCTGGGTCCGCAGTACAACAGACATTTGCCACTCGACTGGCAGTGTGGGGTGGGATGGTAGTCCAAGTGAATGCAGGGGGTGGCCACCATGGCTGGCTGACTCACTGGTGTTTGGAGCGTGCGAAGTCCTCCATGGACATCTGTTTCCTCTTCGGAAGGGCCCCTTCCACGTTTGAGGGGAGGGGGTTGTGATTGTGGGCTGCTGGTGGTGGCTGAGGATTGCCCACTCGCTGTGGACGCAGGGGAACTGGATGTTGCACGTCCCTGCGCCCCAGGCGTAGGTGTTGTGGTTGGCCTTGAGTGGGCCCTCACCTCCACTACTAGCTGGCCCATGAGGTCCACAAGTTGGCCCATACGGGTCACGAATTGGCCCATACGGGCGTCCATGGACCTCAACACCCCAAGGACTTCCCTCGTGTCAGAAGCTGACCTGGCCCATTGTCCCTAGGCCTCTTCATATGCCCCAAGGAGTCTGGCTATTTGCGGCAGGGCTTGGCTCCCAGGCTCTGTTGGCCTTGGCCTGACCCTGCTCCTCCCACCTGGACTGCTGCCACCGACCTGCCCACTCGCCACATTGGTCACCCGGGGCCTCCTCCTGGCTCCCAGGGTAGATGTGGAGGTTTGTGCCACCTCTTGGGATGGCTGAGTGGTCAGGGAGGCCCTGGTGGTGGTGATGGTGGTGGTGGTGGTGGTTGCGGCGGTGGTGTTGGCCGCAATGACCGTGGCAGCAGGGGCCTGGGACTGGTCACCAGCCCTGGGAGATGGGTTGGTGGGTAGGAGAGGTCCTGGGGTGCTGTTGCGCCCTGCCACGCCAGATGTGCCAGGTTGGGAGTCCTCGTCTGTAGAGGTGTCCAGGCTTTCCACATCCGTGAGTCCGTGTGGGGGGCTTGTGGACTGGCTGTGATGGCTGGTGTCTCCATCCGCAGCATCATGCTGTTCGTCACCTGTGGGGCGGAGACAAAAAGTTATTGTGTTGCACCTTGCAAGGTTTGTGTTAGATGTCTGACATGCACAGTTTGTGCACAGTTGTGCACTGATTTCCCAGATGCGTGTGTATGGCTCTACAATGTGTGTGCGTGATCAAGGCAATGGAATAGTGTGATGGGTGCATATAGCATGGGACGGATTTGGAATGCCAATCGGTGTGTGTTGCAGTACCCCTACATTTTGTGGCTTTGGTGGGCACGGGGTACAGCCCCATGAACGCTTTTGAGATGATATATGTTTTTGGGGCTCAAATGCAATGCTTGGAAACGCAGATGGCAAAAGGGGTATTGCCCCATGAACGCTTTGGTGTTGTAATATGGTACTTTGGTACATACTGTGACATATGGGTGCAGAAGGGGACATGTGTTTTGGCCACATGACACTACAGAGACAAAAGTGTGTGTATGTCTGACTTAGCCAGCATATCTGCTCACTGTTGTCATTTAAGGGCATTCCACAGCAAGCATTGTAGTGTGTGAGTAATGGTTGTATGCCACACGACGTATTGCAGATGGTACAATTCCTTGGTGTGCGTGCTACTCTCACCCATGTGCAGCAATGCAGTGCTCTTGGGGTGTTGACTATATTTTGTATGTTGTTACTCACAGTGTGACGAGCGCTTCAGACACAGCAGACACATTATTGGTCATCGGCAGGACTCTTTGCTGTACTACTGTCTATGGGGCAACTGTTTAGATGATATACCTTTCATGACACTGGGGCTGGATGATGAGATGGATGAGATTTAGAATGTGCATTGTGTAGCTGTGTGGTTCATGGGTCCAGTGGTGTATGTGACATTACTGGGGTTCCACTATGTTTCATTTGGACAAGATAGACTTACATGGGTGATGTTGTACTATGTCACGGGTAGAAGCAGACACAACTACATGGACAAGACTTGGATGGTGTTGCTGATGTGTGTGATGACTGGCACAGTGCACGCCATGTGGGTCAGTACTCCAGTTAGACTTGTGCATTCAGATGTGACTCGTTACGTGTTACTGCATTTGAGATGGCTCATGTGGTCTATGACTCTGTAATTGATGTCCGGGTGCACATTGGTCACATGTTTGTGACAGGGAGCAGTGCTACCTGTTCCTCTGCTAAGTGACATGTCCCACATGTTAGTCGTAGTACAGTCCTCATGCCTACAGACACCACGCCCTGTACAGTAGTCTACCTAATTGTTGGTTTTGAGGGTGAAATGCAATGGCTACCACTTGGTTATGAGAGGGAGGGGTGCTCCATCTTGCTGGTCTGTGGGTGTGGGGGCCGTGTTGTGGGTGGTGGTGATGGTTTACCATCCACAGACAGCCCTCCATGTAGGGTAACATATCTACCTGTCGGGTGTGGGTGTGCACTGCAATGGCTGCCAAATGGGTGTGGGTGTGGGGAGCGCTCCTTCCGGCGCATCCGGGGTACAAGGGGAGCTGGTGGGAGTTGTGGTGCTGGCTGACTGTACACATGCCCCCATGGTTTTGTTTGTTGGTGCCTATGGGCTGAGTGTGTGTGAGTGTCTGTTGCATATGTGAGGGATGTCTTGTGAATTGTGTACTGGACATGGGGGTGTTCGGCCCTCGGAGCTAGGGCATTGGGTAAGTGCATGACTGTACATGGCGGTGTGCTGGTATACATTTGTTTGTACTTACCAGCCTCCACTCCCCCTGGTATTCCGATGAGACTCTCCGGATGTAGTATGCCTCGCACCTTCTCCTCCCACGCCTTGAAGGTCTTGAATGGCGTGGGAGTTCCGCTGCCAGTCCTGTCAGCCAGCTCACGGTTCTTGGCCTCCTTCTTCCTGACCACGCTTTTCAGGTCCTGCCACCTCTTGGTTATTTCCCCCGGTTGCGTGGCACGTTCCCAACTGCATTCACCTGGTCTACGATCCTTTTCCACATCCTGTTTCTGGTGGCTACTGTTGTCTGTTGGACCTGGTTCCCATAGATTTGTGGGTACACCTTGATGACCTCGTCGACCATGACTGTCAACTCTGTGGCAGTGAACTTGGGCATTCGTTGTGTTGCCATGGTGCGTAGTGTGGTTTTGTGGTGCTGGTGTGGTGTGTTTGGTGTGTGATGTGCAGGGGGTTTGTGGTGCCGGTGTTTAGGTGGTGGTGGTGGTTGTGGTGATGGATGTGATGTGTGTGTGCGTGTGGTATACTGCTTTCCTCTGTGGCTCTCCGTGTTCTCTGCTGTGGTGTTGGCTTTGTCGTGGTGCAAGGGTTTGTGGTCTGTGAGGGGGCTGCTTTTGTACTCACCTATGTGGGTGTGTCATGATGGTCTGTCGTTTTCAGGTGTGTTGGGCGTGGTGTCCTGGGATTTATTCTAACTTTTTTTTTTGGCAGGGGGATGTGTCTTTGGGATGGGTTCTGTGTCTGGGTATTTTGGCGTCGTTGACTGTGTGGACTTGTTGGCCGTGTTGTGTGTATTTGTTTGTGCCGCCACTGATCTCCGTGCACGGACGTGGCCGCCAGGCCTTCCGCCTTGTCAGTTATTCATTTCTGTTGTTCACCGTTGCGGGCGGGAAATGTGTTGGTTTCCCGCCCTCATGTCGGGGGGATCATAATTTGACAGGCGGTGTGTAGTCCGTCCGCGCGGTCGTTTTTGGCTTTTTCGGGCGGTATTGCGTCCGTGGCGGACGGATTGTCTTGGACTCTGACATGGACGGGTGGTATTCTGTGGTTTTTTTCCGCTGCGGGCGGCGGTTGCTTCGCGTCATCATAATTGCTCGGTCGGTATTCCCATGTTGCAGGCGGGCGGTCTTTTCAGGCTATGGCGGTTGGCGGTATTTTTACCGCCGGTTATCGTAATGGGCCCCTTAGTAACAAATTGTACAGCTTTAGTTTGAAGATCCTTTCCTATCGAGAGATTGGATCGTACGAATGTTCGGATCGGTTGACCTCTGCAAGTTTATATTCAAAGTCAAGAGGAATCATTTGGGTAAGTCTAGGTCTTGCTGCAACACAAAATGGAGTATTGAAATCTGTACAAGAAATTGAATACTTAGCATTGAATGAACCGGAAAGTACAGATATTGTTAAAACAAATATTTTGGATACGTACTATCCTAAAAGAAGGCCACATCTGGAAAACATTTGTCTCTATGAAGTACTACAATATTACAGCTTTAAGAGAAATGTTACAGAAAATATCAATGAAGAAAAATATGCAGTAATTGGATGTGATGGATGTTTGGTAAAACATACCAAAGGAAATCTTATTAATCACAGGAAACTCAGTTGTGATACTCCAGATGAAAGGGAATTTTTCTATTTAGCACTTCTGCAACTGTTCAAGCCTTGGCGTAGTGAAATGGAATTACTTGGAGATTTTGACTGCTATGAAGATTCTTTTAATGCATGTAAAGATAGCATTGAAGCACAGTTTTTCCAAATTATCTACAAATGTTGAATGAAGAGATTGAACAAGAAACTAGTATTGCAGCTGAAATTGCTAGAGATAGTTCTCAAGATAGTCAAAGTTCTGCTCCACTAAGTCAAGATCCACTAGGACAACCAATTCTTGAAAATGAAGCAGCAATCGCTATGAATGAAGTAGAAACAGCAATGCAACAAGCACAACAGGATAATATTGAGTTGGGAAACTTAGAAGAACAACTAAATATTGAACAAAAAGAAATATATCAGCAAGTTACACAACAGATAGAGCATGGTTTACTGCATGAAAAAAAAGAATGCAAATGCACATCATTTAAACCTATTCGAATGTATATCAGTGGGCAAGCTGGAACAGGAAAAAGTTTCTTAATTAAAGTTTTGACCAGTTATCTACACAAAACTACTGAATCACATTTATCTTGTGCTGTAACCGCTCCAACTGGGTTAGCAGCACATAGCATTAAAGGGATTACATTACATTGATTACTTATGCTACCAGTTGAACATGAAAATAAGTTGGAATATCACAAGCTATCTGGAGAAGCTTGTTATGAAGTTTCAAGAGTACTGAAGAAAATGAAACTTCTGATCATTGATGAGGTGAGCATGGTCTCAAACTTAATGCTTGCCTTTGTACATTTAAGAATGCAACAGATTTTAAAAACAGATTATGATGTTTTATTTGGAGGAAAACATGTAATTGTATTCGGCGATCTATTACAACTTACTCATGTGAAAGGACAACCAGTTTTTAAAACACTTGTCCATGAAGACACTAAGAAAACTTTGGGAAGTATTGGAAATGTGAACATTTGGTCTCTTTTTGAATATAAAGAACTTATTAAGAATATGCGACAAGCAAGTGATGAACATGATGGAAAATTCTTCAAGATATTAGAATTGGTGTTTTGACAAAAGATGGTAAGGAAGCTTTACAAAGTTGACTACTAACAAACTTGTTTCCAAATGAAAATATTGCACCTGAAACAATGTACAAAAAAATTGGAGAAAAGAAGTCTATAGTTTGTCTAATTCCAACACTGCAAGAGTGCTCTACATTTAATCAAGAACTTTGGAAACTGGAGAAACAACCAATAGTGAAAATGGAAGCCATTGATAAAATGGAACACAAAGGAGTTACTATTCTTCTCTCAGAGGAATTACAGTCAAAATTGGATTCTTTGGAAAAGTCTGTATCTAAGACTGCTGGTTAGGAGAAGACTTTATATGTATGTGTAAACTGTCGGGTAATATTACGGCGTAATTTAGATGTTAAAAAAGGTTTAGTGAATGGAGCAATGGGAAAAGTTGTTGATTATGTAAATTTTCAGAACAGAGATGGAATTGAATTTTTGAAGATTAAATTTGATCAGATTGAAGAGGTAAAACAGATTGGACGTTGTGCTGTTCGTTTTTTGCTTGTAAAAGATTTGTATGTTCGTAGAAAACAGTTTCCTCTTTCTTTATGTTATGTTATGTTATTTAGGCTTTTAAAGCGCACTTATACCCAAGGGTGTCCTGGCGCTGCGCACTGTCTAACTGGTATCCCTCTGCACCTGAGCTTATACGGTGAACAACCACGTTTTTAGCCCCTTCCTGAAAGAAAGGAGATCCGTGGAAATCCTGAGATGCATTGGAAGGTTGTTCCAGGCATTGGTGGCACCTAGGATAAAGCTCCTGCCACCCCAATTGGCCTTCTTTGCTCTTGGAACAATCACTCGCTTTGCTTCCATGGAGCGCAGCATTCTCCCCGGGACATACCATTGAAGGCGCTTTCTTAGGTATTCCGGACCACTGCCCATCAAAGACTTAAAAACCATACATAGGGCTTTAAATTGGGCCCGTTGTTTTATAGGGAGCCAATGTAGGTGTTGCAGGCCATTTCTGACCGAAACGAACCTTGGTGTGCCCGTTAGCAGCTTTGCTGCCGCATTCTGCACCATCTGTAATCTGTTGAGATGTTTCTTTTGAATATTCAGATACAGGCTGTTACAGTAGTCCAGACGGGACAGAATGAGGGCTGAGACAGCTGTTCTGAAGCTTTCCTCAGGTAGGAAGAATTTTATTTTCCTCAGGGTTCTAAGGAGGAAAAAACCTGTTGAAACCACCCCGCTAACCTGGTCCCCAAATGTCAGTGTGTTGTCCATAATCACCCCCAGGTTCTTGGCTTTCTGCGAGGGGGCTAGGGGGTTGCCCATTTCATTAGGCCACCAGTCTGGTGACCAGAGGTTGGGGTTATTCCCAAAAATAACCCCCTCAGTTTTGCCTGCATTCAGCTACAGGCAGTTCGCCGACATCCAGCCAGTTACTGCTTTCATACAGTCGTGACAACTTGGGGCCGTTTCAGCTTCTTTACCTCGCTGAAGAGACAGCACAATTTGGGTATCGGCTGCGTATGATGTTAGTTGCAGCCCAAAGGATCTTATGAGGGCGGCCAGCGGGCTCACATATATATTAAAAAGCATAGGACTAAGGGAAGACCGCTGTGGCACCCCACAGGGAAGGGAGAAAGGCTATGACCTATCCCTCCCCAGATCCACCGTTTGTAATCTGTCAGCCAAAAATGATTTCAGCAAGTTCCAGGCCTTACCCTGGACCCCCGCCTTCGATAATCGGCACATCAACACATCGTGATGGACTGTATCGAAGGCCGCTGACAGATCCAGCATTATCAGTATCGCTGAGCCTCCCTCCCTTAGTATATGCGGTGACCATTCATAAATCTCAAGGTTTAAGTGTAGACAATGCTTTGGTAAATATTGGAAGTACAGTGTTTAAAGAGGGTATGGCATATGTTGCATTGTCTCGAGTAAGAACATTATCTGGATTGTAGTTGATTGAATTTGATGAGAAAATGTTTAGTGCAGATGCAAATTGTGTAAGAGAGTATAATTGGTTAAGAAGACTGTATGCTCCTAACTTATGTGACTATCCCATATATGAAAAACGTGTAGTATGTTCAAAACAAAAATATGACAAACATTCTAGTGAGGTTGGAAAAAAGAAAACAATGCAAGAGAATGATGAGGCTGCAAAGAAAATGAAAATGGACACTGTTGATGATATTGTAGGATACCAGTTAGAAAATGGTACAGGTATCAACTGCTTTGCTAATGTAATTCTAAATGTTGTCTTTTATCTAGAAGATCTTTATCATAATATTATGGAAAATTGAGAAAAAAGATTCTGTTCTTTATTACATCATATTTTTCAAAAGTTGGTAACTGATAGAACTAAAATCCATACTGCTTCTGGCATTCGGCATCTTTTGGATATATGTACTGGTTCTTCGCAATTTACACTTAATATACAACAAGATGCACAAGAGTTTCTTATGTTTATGCTTGCAGTATTGGAAGATGAAGGGATTGAAATTGAAAATTTGTTTGGACTAAGTTACAGATGGGATCAAAAATGTGAAGAGTGCTCATTTTCTTCTACCACTGAAATAGACACTGAACGATTCATATATTTGACAATACCAGATTGCAAATAAGTGTCTTTTAACAAATTAGTAAAACCAGCTAATCAATATATGAAATGTTCTCATTGTAAATCAGAAATGTTGTCAACATTATTTATAGAAAGATTTGGACCATATGTCATTTTAATGCTACAATGTTGTAGAGCAGATGGAAGAAAATTCAGGAAGAACTTTTAAAGCAGTGGCTATTATTTTCCATGATGGACCTACTACAACATATGGACACTATACTGTGTATTTAAAGTGCAATAAAGGATGGACACATTGTAATGATACCCATTTGGAATTCAAATGTCGGTTGCCCTACAAATTACCAAATTCATATCTGATATTTTTGATGCCAAAGTTTTTAAATCATCATTCGGCCTATTAGGAAGATGTGAACATGAATTAACGAGTTTATTTTGGATATTTTCAATGCAAATGAATTCGGAAACATAATTCGGCCTATTGGGAAGATGTGAACAATTAGTGTTAGGATTATTGTTTGTGCTAATTGATATTGCATTTGGAAATCTGTGTTTGAAAGAAGTAGTTCATATATTTGATCTTTATATTATACGCAATGTAAATGAGAGTGTATATATTCTTGAAAATGTAAACAGATAGTTGAACTTGTAAATATTTTCAACACAGATTTGTTTTTTTTACACTCTTACTGATTGAATTTTTTTTGCCCGTTGTTATATGATGATCAACATTGAAATCACTGTGTATGGTGAAATTCAAAGGAATATTAAAACAGCAAAAAGAGAAACTGAATATGTTATGTAATTCTAAAATTATGTTGTGTTCTTAAAAATATAATATTATATGCAATAACAGTATTGTTTCTTCTCTTTTACAGAAAGTAATATTAAAGTTTGAAAATATTTTAAATTTAGTTTGCAATGAAACAACTGTAAAATAGTTTCAATGAGTTTGATATTAACTTCAAAAAAGAAGGTAAGATGAAATAATGTAATAAGCATAATAATATGAAGTAATGTTTACAGTCACTTTTATTGCAGTCATTCATTTTTTCAAACTCAACCAACTCACTCCTCCAATCACCTCAGCACTACCCATGCACTCCGTCAATCACTGAAGCATAACCTATGTACTTACAAAATCACCCAGGCATTACCAATCCACACCTTTAATCACTCTGGCAGTACCCATACACTCCTGCAATCACCCAGACATTACTTCTACAGTCTTGTCATCACACAAGTATTAACTATGCACTCCTTCAATCATCCAGACATTACTCCTCCACTTATGGAATCACCCAAGCAGTAACCATGCACTCATGCGATCACCCAGGCATTACCTATGCACTTTCAAAATCACCCAAACAATACCTATACACTTACAAAATCACTGAGACATTTCCAATGCATTCCTCCAATCACCCAGGCATTACTCATCCACTCATGTAATAACCCAGGCACTACCCATGCACTCATCCAATCACCAATGCACTACCCATGCACTCCTCTAATCACCCAGACACTACCCATTCACTCTTTCAATTAACCAGCCAGTAGCCATGCACTCCTCCAATCACTCAGGCACTATCCATGCACTTATAAAATCACCATGCACTACCCTTTCACTCCTGCAATCATCCAGGCACAAACCATGCACTTATGCAATTATCCAGGCATTACCCATAAACGCATGCAATCACTCAGGCATTACCCATACACTCTTCCAGTAACCCACACATTACCTCTGCACTCATGCAAGTACCCTGGCATTACCTATGCACTTACAAAATCACCCATTCAATACCTATACACTTACAAAATCACCCAGGCATTTCCAATGCACTCCTCCAATCCCCCAGGCACTACTCATCCACTCATGTAATAACCCAGGCACTATCCATGTACTCATCCAATCACCCATGCACTACACATGCACTCCTCTAATCACCCAGACACTCCTCAATCACTCCTTCAATTACCCAGCCAGTAGCCATGCACTCCTTCAATCACTCAGCCACTGTCCATGCACTTATAAAATCACCATGCACTACCCTTGCACTCCTGCAATCACCCAGGCACAACCCATGTACTCATGCAATTATCCAGGCACTACCCATGCACTCATGCAATCACCCAGGCACTACCCATACACTCATGCAATCATCCAGGCATTACCCTTAAACTCATGCAATCACCCAGGCATTACCCATGCACTTACAAAATCACCATGTACTATCCTTGCACTCCTCCAATCACCCAGGCACTACCCATGCACTCATGCACTCACCCAGGCACTACCCATACACTCATGCAATCATTCAAGCATTACCCATAAACTGATGCAATCACCCAGGCATTACCCATGCATTTACAAAATCACCCAAGCAATACCCATGCACTTACAAAATCACCCAGACATTACAAATGCACTCCTCCAATCACCCAGACACTACTAATCCACTGATGCAATAACCCAGGTACTACCCATGCACTGTTCCAATCACCCGTGCACTACCCATGCACTCCTCCAATCACCCAACCAGTACCCATGCACTTATCCAATCACTCCGCCAATACCCAAGCACTTTTAAAAGCACCACGCACTACCGTTGCACTCTTACAATCTCCCAGGCACAACCCATGCACTCATGCAATCATCCAGGCATTACCCATAAACTCATGCAATCACCCAGGCATTACCCATGCACTTACAAATTCATCCAAGCAATACCCATGCACTTACAAAATCACCCATTCATTACAAATGCACTCCTCCAATCACCCAGGCACTACTCATCCACTGATGCAATAACCCAGGCACTACCCATGCACTGTTCCAATCACCCGTGCACTACCCATGCACTCCTCCGATTACCCTGCCAGTACCCATGCACTTATCCAATCACTCCGCCAATACCCAAGCACTTATAAAATCACAATGCACTACCCTTGTCCTCTTACAATTACCCAGGCACTACCCATGCACTCATGTAGTCATCCAGGCATTACCTATAAACTCATGCACTCATTCAGGCATTACCCATACACTCTTCCAATCACCCATACATTACCTCTGCACTCATGCAATTACCCTGGCATTACCTATGCACTTACAAAATCACCTATTTAATACCTATACACTTACAAAATCACCCAGGCATTTCCAATGCACTCCTCTAATCACCCAGGCACTACTCATCCACTCATGTAATAACACAGGAACTACCCTTGCACTCATCCAATCACCCATGCACTCCTCTAATCACCAATACACTACTCATTCACTCTTTCAATTACCCAGGCAGTAGCCATGCACTCTTCTAATCACTCAGCCACTATCCATGCACTTATAAAATCACCATGCACTACCCGTGCACTCCTGCAATCACCCAGCCACAAACCATGCACTCATGCAATTATCCGGGCATTACCCATAAACTCATGCAATCACTCAGGCATTACCCATATACTCTTCTTATCACCCATACATTACCTCTGCACTTATGCAATCACCCAGGCATTACCTATGCACTTACAAAATCACCCATTCAATACCCATGCACTTACAAAATAACCCAGGCACTACCCATGCACTCCTGCAATCACCCAGGCACTACTCATCCACTCATGCAATAACCCAGGCACTACCCATGCACTGTTCCAATCACCCGTGCACTACCCATGCACTTCTCCAATCACCTAGCCAGTACCCATGGACTCATGTAATCAGTCAAGCATTACTCATGCACTCTTCCAATCCCGCATACATTACCTCTGCACTCATGCAATCACCCAGGTTGTAACCAAGCACTTACAAAATCACCCAGGCACTACCCATGCACTGCTCCAATCACCCATGCACTACCCATGCACTCCTCTAATCACCCAGAGACTACTCATTCACTCCTTTGATTATCCAGCCAGTAGCCATGCACTCCTCCAATCACCCAGTCACTGTCCATGCACTTATAAAATCACCATGCAATACCCTTGCAAATCACCCAGGCACAACCCATGTACTCATGCAATTATCCAGGCACTACCCATGCACTCATGCAATCACCCAGGCACTACCCATACACTCATGCAATCATCCAGGCATTACCCTTAAACTCATGCAATCACCCAGGCATTACCCATGCACTTACAAAATCACCATGTACTATCCTTGCACTCCTCCAATCACCCAGGCACTACCCATGCACTCATGCACTCACCCAGGCACTACCCATACACTCATGCAATCATTCAAGCATTACCCATAAACTGATGCAATCACCCAGGCATTACCCATGCATTTACAAAATCACCCAAGCAATATCCATGCACTTACAAAATCACCCAGGCATTACAAATGCACTCCTCCAATCACCCAGACACTACTAATCCACTTATGCAATAACCAAGGTACTACCCATGCACTGTTCCAATCACCTGTGCACTACCCATGCACTCCTCCAATCACCCAACCAGTACCCATGCACTTATCCAAGCACTCCGCCAATACCCAAGCACTTTTAAAAGCACCACGCACTACCGTTGCACTCTTACAATCTCCCAGGCACAACCCATGCACTCATGCAATCATCCAGGCATTACCCATAAACTCATGCAATCACCCAGGCATTACCCATGCACTTACAAATTCATCCAAGCAATACCCATGCACTTACAAAATCACCCATTCATTACAAATGCACTCCTCCAATCACCCAGGCACTACTCATCCACTGATGCAATAACCCAGGCACTACCCATGCACTGTTCCAATCACCCGTGCATGTCCCATGCACTCCTCTGATCACCCTGCCAGTACCCATGCACTTATCCAATCACTCCGCCAATACCCAAGCACTTATAAAATCACAATGCACTACCCTTGCACTCTTACAATTACCCAGGCACTACCCATGCACTCATGCAGTCATTCAGGCATTACCTATAAACTCATGCAATCATTCAGGCATTACCCATACACTCTTCCAATCACCCATACATTACCTCTGCACTCATGCAATTACCCTGGCATTACCTATGCACTTACAAAATCACCTATTCAATACCTATACACTTACAAAATCACCCAGGCATTTCCAATGCACTCCTCTAATCACCCAGGCACTACTCATCCACTCATTTAATAACATAGGCACTACCCATGCACTCATCCAATCACCCATGCACTACCCATGCACTCCTCTAATCACCAATACACTACTCATTCACTCCTTCAATTATCCAGGCAGTAGCCATGCACTCTTCTAATCACTCAGCCACTATCCATGCACTTATAAAATCACCATGCACTAGCCGTGCACTCCTGCAATCACCCAGCCACAAACCATGCACTCATTCAATTATCCGGGCATTACCCATAAACTCATGCAATCACTCAGGCATTACCCATATACTCTTCTTATCACCCATACATTACCTCTGCACTCATGCAATTACCCAGGCATTACCTATGCACTTACAAAATCACCCATTCAATACCCATGCACTTACAAAATAACCCAGGCACTACCCATGCACTCCTGCAATCACCCAGGCACTACCCATGCACTGTTCCAATCACCCGTGCACTACCCATGCACTCCTCCAATCACCCAGCCAGAACCCATGCACTTATCCAATCACTCCGCCAATACCCAAGCACTTATAAAATCACCATGCACTACACTTGCACTCTTACAATCACCCAGGCACTACCCATGCACTCATGCAATCATCCAGGCATTACACATAAATGAATGCAATCAGTCAGGCATTACTCATGCACTCTTCCAATCCCCTATACATTACCTCTGCACTCATGCCTCCTGGCGCGTTCTAAGTAGGGGTATTAAGTCCCCTTCATTCCTGAGGGTCCCTGGGGGCCAACTAGCCCACCAGGTACCTCCAGTATGTGCCACAGAGCTGCGTTGCAGAGAGGTGGTCTGAGGCCACGCCCCCTTTCTACACCACTCTGCAAACACAGCTCCTGGCGCACTGCTGCTCGGGGGATGAAGTCCACTTTTGTCCTGAGGTCCTTAGGACACAAGAGGACCTCATCGCCCCACCACCAGTGCGCCAAGAGGCGCGTTTGCAGAGTGGTGTAAAAAGGGGCATGCCCTCAGACCGCCTCTCTGCAATGCAGCTCCGTGGCGCATACTGGAGGTACTTGGTGGGCTAGTTGGCCCCCAGGGACCCTCAGGAATGAAGGGGACTAATACCCCAACTTAGAATGCGCCAGGGGGCTGCAGGGAGGGGGCGGAGCCTCTGGTGAGATGCCGGCTTTTTTTTAATGTATTTTTTTAGAAGGGGGGCTGTGTGGCTCCCCTTCTTTTATAATATTTGGGGCCCTGGGGACCCCATCCCCCAGGGCCTGACCCCTTTTTATCACCATTAAGAAAAAAAAACGGGAAGGGGCCCGCGTGGCCCCCCTCCCGAGGCCAATTTAGGCCCCGGGGACCCCATCCCCCAGGGCATGGCCTTTTATTTTGTTTTGTTTCTTTATTTTTGGAGGGGGGCCACGTAGCCCCCCTCCTAAGGCCAATTATGGCCCCGGGGACCCCATCCCCCGGGGCCGACCTTTCCTTATTTATTTATTTTATAATTATTGGAGTGGGGGCCGCGTGGCCCCCCTCCCAGGCCACTTCTGGCCCCGGGGACCCCATCCCCCGGGGCCTGGCCTCTCTGTTGGGGACCGTGTGGGGAGCCCCAATGCCCCCAGTGTCCCTCCGGCTCCCTGCCTCCTGTGGGAGCCGGCACTGCTTTTGAGCAAGGGGAGCTGCTGATATGCAGTTCCCCTTGCTCAAAAGCAATCCTGCTTTGCTTCATTGAAGCAAGAGCAGGTTTTCCTGCTCTCGCTTCAATGAAGCAAAGCAGAGTTTGCTATGGCAGGGCGGGAGCCCTCCATCCATTTGCAAAGCCCCGGGGAGGTGGTGGTCCCCGGGGCTGGGGGTCCGCAACGGACCCTGTATTTAAATATTCAATGCCCCGGGGAGGTGGTGGTCCCCGGGGCAGTGTGGGGAGGGGCAGGAGCCCCCCCACACACTTTTATTTTTAATTGCATCCCCGGGGAGGTGGCGGTCCCCGGGGCTTGGGGGGGCCAGCGAGGCCCCCCTCCTTTTAAATTTGAATGCCCCGGGGAGGTGGCGGTCCCCGGGGCAGCATGGGGGCAGTTCAGACCCCCCCATGCCTTTATAAACAAAGCCCCAGGGAGGTGGTGGTCCCCGGGGGGACCACGTGCCCCCCACATTCAAATTAATAAGCTCCGGGCGGTGGCAGTCTGCGGGGCTGCGGGGGTCCCCGCGGGCCCCTGCAAATTAATCACTGATTGCCCCCGGGACCTGGCCCACCCGGGTTTTTTTTTTAATTTTCACGGCAGGATTTGCGACCCCAACGCGAATTCTGCCAATTTTTTTTTTTTTTAAATGTTTTTTTGGGCCCTGGGGGTCCTTGTGGGACCCTCTGAGCAGGCCTAGGGGGTCAGGGTGTTTATACCCTCCCCCTTTTCTTGTTTTTCAACCTTTTTTCCACTCATTTCTTGTGACTCGGTTACCAAGTCACAAGATGGCTGCCAACACGTCCTGTTTTGGAGTGTTGGCAGCCAATCAGAGTGAAGCTTGTGCCCGGGAGGGTTCGCGAACCCTCCTCGGTGCTCAGATATCGATATTTTTCTTTTTTAAATTTCACAGGAACTACTGAACGGATTTACACCATTTAACAAAAAGGGCGCACTCTAAACCAAGACCTACCTTTTTGCCAAATTTGGTGTAATTCCGTTCAGCAGTTCGAGCTGTAGCCTGTAATAAATTTCCTATAGAAAATAACATGGAGAAAACGCGCTTTGGGACCCCCCTTTTTTCTCGGCGCCCACTTGATGAATCACCCCGAAACTTTCAACACACAAACTGAGCGACCCAACCCTATTTTTTTGATAATTTCACGAAGATTCGTCAAACGGCGCCAAAGATATTGGCAAATCAAAAAACGCTTTTCCTATGGAAAATAGGTCCTAACTATAACTACCTACTGGCGACTGCCAGTAGGTAATATATACATATACGGATTTAAAGTTATGATGTCAGGTCCAGTTTCCACATTTAGGTAACAATGTGGTGATTGTGAATGTCTTTTTCCACGCAGTGGAGAGTGCCCATTCAGGGTGAAATAATTTAGGAAAGAGGCATTTAATTGTAATTGCCTGTTGTAATGTATTCATTTCACTTTGTCAACTTGCATGCTAAGAAATGGCTGACACCTATGGACTGAAGGAAGTCCGGTGTCCTATGTCGATGTCCATGAAAGGGATATTTAAATGTTGTCTCTAACCGGCGCCCGCCACTATTGACAAAGGCGGTTGCCGAAACGCGTCTTGTTGTGTTCGTTTTCCCAATATAATCTGGGATGGAACTGCTCCTGTGAGTGCTGGTAATTATTTTACCCCGAGCCTGAATTTATGCACGGTGTCAGTCACCGCGCTGCACAGCACCCGACCGCGAGTGAAGGGAGGAAGACGGAAGTTGGAATGTGCTACAGTTTTCCCTTCACCGCCGCTGTTAAGCAATAAGTGCAACATTGTATCAACTGGTGGCTGGAAACAACGTTGCAGAAGGTGTCTCTGGAGTTTCTGGAGTTTCGCGGATAGCGTGTCAGCCATAACGCCGGTAAGAAGATTAACTGCGTGTTGGCCGAGTGTGATAGAAGCGGCAGGTTGAGGGAGCAGGGTAACACGTCTGCACTGAGCAAGGACTGTCCACAGGGATATGTTCAGTGAGGCGGCGCGCCGAGAGACAGCAGTAGATATTTTCAAGAAGAGAGGGGATCCCCAAAGGAATGATAATGGCAGCAGTAGCAGCCAGGCAGCACGAGGCACGAACCAATTGAAAGAACAATTTAATAAATTGGAGCGGCTATACGAGCGTGAGATCCGCAAGTGGTGGTAGGCTACCTCCCTAAATCATTATATAGACGTACAGAGGGTTCCACGGGGACTGCATATTTATATGGTCCCCGCGTACGAGAACCCTGACCCCCAACTCTTAGAGGAGTGGGCTGAGCATACTGCGACCTCCTCAAAAGGCATGCTAGTCATTCTAATTAAATTTGTGTGGAGTGACAGAAACAAAGCATTGGAGGATATCAAAGTTTTGGAGAGTGAAATCGCCAAAGACAATGATAAGAACAAGCAGGAGGAATTGAAAGATGCTATGAAGAAACGCCTTATTGCTTATGAACAAAAGATTAGGCAAAGGAAGCAAGATAAGTTTGAGCGCGACGCAAGAGATTACGAGTTGGGGCGCGTTCTGACATTTGCTAAAAGATTCGATGCTCCAAGAAATCAATTGTTTAGCAACAGAAATCAGGCTGCTGTGGAACAGAGGGATACATCAGAGTCCGACGTTACTGACGTGGAACAGTCCAGTGAGGAGAGCGGCCCCATAGAGAAGGTGACCCCTACTCCTTTTCACAAGGAATTCCATCTAATCAGACAGACATGAGGCAGAGGAGGAAGGGGAAAGCCTCCAGAGCAGAGAGCAAACGCAGGACGAGGAGGGGCGGCTGGAATAAGCAACACCGGCACCTCACCACGTGTGAGCCGGAGAAAATGAGGAACCAAGCACTAACCACAGAAATGCTCACCATTGTGAATTTGACCCCGAGAGTATTGAATCAAATGGAGGAGACTGTATTACGATTGGGACTGACTTTTTGCCCATCTAAGAAATCTGAATATACGCAGACGAGAATCGATTTATTCAAATTCTCGAGGAGAATGAAGCTGCTTAAATATTTCAAAGCGCAGAAACAGACACGCACGGGAAGAAGGAATACCGTGGCAATTGACACAGGAACACTCACAGCTAATGATTTGGAGACTCTAGCAGGATTGGAAGATTTGCAAAATGAAGGAGACACCAAAGAATTGATTGTGGGGAATAGGAACAGGACAGATTGGATAGGAGCTGCCCAAGTGAGCCCTGGCAGTCCATTCAAACCCACATCAAGATTTGTTCCACAGATGCCAATGGACTCAATTGATATATTCACAGAGGTGGTAACCAAAGAATTGTTTGAGTTACGCCACATTAACAACAAAAGAAGAATGAGAACTAATATCACGGAGGAGCAGAGGAAGGCAATTAAACGTTTGCAGGAGTATTGTACCATTGTCTGCAAACCGTCTGATAAAGGCGGCAATGTGGTACTATTAACAGCGGAGTTCTATAAAAAGGAAGCCCTACAACAACTTAATGATCAGTCGAGTTACGTGAAGGTTCTACGCAAGGAATTTGAAAATAGCATCGGTGCGTATCGAACACTCCGTAATAAATGGTACCACAGAGGCATGCTGGAGAAAGAGGAGTATGCCTTTTTGGACTGCAAACACCCGCGTCTTCCAACATTTTACCACCTCCCAAAGATACACAAGAATGCGGTGTGCCCCCCAGGGCGCCCAATAGTCTCATCTTTAGGAAGTTTAACTGAAAACATGTCCAGATTTGTGGACCATTTTCTGTTTGAGTTCGTGACCCAGCTGGTTTCTTATGTCAAGGACACTAAAGACTTTTTAAAGCGGATGGATATCTTTGTTTGGGAGGATGACTTGGTGATGATGACACTGGATATATCGAGTCTATATACAAGTATCGAGCATAAGAAGGGACTCGAGGCTTTGAACCACTTGTTGGGAGAGCGATCTATAACATTGGTTGAGCACAACAATATGCTGGTTGAATTTGTAGATTTTTGCCTATGTAATAACGTTTTTCTGTTTCAGGATCAACTGTTTAGACAGGTACGGGGGACCGACATGGGCACCTGCTTCGCCCCCAGTTGGGCGAATCTTTTTGTGGGCTGATGGGAGAAGTAGGTGGCCTGGGCGGAGAGAAATGCTGAATGGACCGGTAGGGTCATGAGCTGGAACAGATACATAGATGATTTGTTTATTATCTTTAGGGGCACAGAACAGTCGGCTAGGGAGTATCTGGAAGTGCTAAACATGAATGACCTAAACCTTGACGTATGATGTGCCTGGCCTAGATGAACCAAAAAGAATAAAGAAATTCATGAACTGCAATACAAGCCACACTGTACACTGTTTAGTATGTCCGTGTGGCTTGAAGTACATTGGCAGTACCATACACCAAACGAAAGTACGTATTTTAGAACATCTTAGAGCCATTACGAATAAGGATGTCACGTATCCGGTGGCTCGGCACTTTGAGGTACACCATCAAAGCAACAGGGACCTGTTGCGATTCTTTTGTATGAATCATGTACCCCCTAATGTGAGAGGAGGGGATAGACAACTACATCTGCGTAGATTGGAGTCTAGGCACATCATTGATAATCAAACAAAAATGCCGAGGGGTCTAAACAGTGGAGAGGAGATGGCGATCCACCTATAGGGATTGTATTATGGTGTGTACTTGCTGCGAAAGAGAAGCGGGATTATGCTTTAAAGGTGGCCTCTTGTCATGCAACTAATTTGACGCAATTGTTATTGTTATTGTTAACTGCTATTTCTATAGCGCATAATCACCAGCAGGTCTCTTAGCGCTTAGAGAGAGTGGTTCAAAACCAACTGCAGTCCCCAGAAACACGCGTTGCAGATGGTTAGATTGTGTCCAAAGCCTCCCTGAACAGGAGCGTTTTAAGACGTTTCCTGAAAGGGAGGAGTGCGCATTCCTTGCGGAGGCCATCGGGCAGTTTATTCCAGAGTTGCGGGAGCAGGACAGAGAGGGCTCTGCCTCCCTTGGATACCGTTTTAAACCGTGGGACCGCCACCAGGCAGCTCTCGGATGACCGGAGTTTCCGGCCCGGCACATAATTTCCAAGGCACTCCTTAATGTAGGCCGGGGCCTGGCCGTCAATTGTGAGTAAGAAATGATTATGACCTTGACATTTTGTGCGAAACTCCATTCAGGAAGGTATATTCAGTGCCCACAACTGTGTAAATGTTATTAGAAACGTAGATTAAAGTTTTCTGGGCTTTGATGATGAAATGTAATTTGCCCATTCAGGGCTGCATATTACGGATTTAAAGTTATGATGTCAGGTCCGGTTCCCACATTTAGGTAACAATGTAGTGATTGTGAATGTCTTTTTCCACAAAGTGGGGAGTGCCCATTCAGGGCGAAATAATTTAGGAAAGAGGCATTTAATTGTAATTGCCGGTTGTAATGTATTCATTTCACTTTGTCAACTTGCATGCTAAGAAATGGCCGACACCTATGGACTGAAGGAAGTCCAGTGTCCTATGTCGATGTCCATGAAAGGGATATTTAAATGTCTCTAATCGGCACCCGCCACTATTGACAAAGGCGGTTGCCGAAACGCGTCTTGTCGTGTTCGTTTTCCCAATAAAATCTGGGATGGAACTGTTCCCGTGAGTGCTGGTAATTATTTTACCCCGAGCCTGAATTTATGCGCGGTGTCCGTCACCGCGCTGCGCAGCACCCGACCGCGAGTGAAGGGAGGAAGACGGAAGTTGGAGTGTGATATATATATATATATATATATATATATATATATATATATATATATATATATATATATATATATATATATATATATATATATATATAGATATATATATATATATATATAACCTACTGGCGGTCACCAGTAGGTAGTTATAGTTAAAACCTAGTTTCCATAGAAAAAGCATTTTTTGTTTTGCCAATAAATTTGGCGCCGTTTGACGAATCTTCACGAAATTTTCAAAACTAATTGTTAATTGAGGTCAGCTCCTGTCCTGAAAGCTTGGGGGTGATTCATGAAGGGGGGGCCAAGAAAAAAGGGGGGTCCCAAAATGCGTTTTCTCCATGTTAATTTCCATAGGAAACTTTAGACACGGCTACAGCCCGAACTGGTGAACGGAATTATACCACATTTGACAGAGAGATAGCTCTTGGTCCAGAAAGCATGCTTTTGTTTAAATGGTGTAAATCCGTTCAGCAGTTTTTGAGATATTTAAAGATTTACAGATATCGATATTTGAAAATTGAGAGATCTGATTGGCTGAGCGCTCCGGAGCACGAGGTTGCCTCTGATTGGCTGCGAACACTTCAAACCAGGAAGTCTTGGCAGCCATTTTGTGACTCAGTTGAAACGAGTAGGGGGAAAAGGAAGAAAAAAAAGTAGAAGAGGGTAGGGTAGGAACACTGTGACCTTTCTAGGGTGCCTAGGGGGTGTCAGAGGGAGTCGGAACGTAAAGAAACATTTTTATATGCTTTCGGCGGGATTTGCGTAGGGACTGGAAATGACGGCGGAAAAAAGAAAAAGGGAGTGCGGTGTTGAGTGCTTTGTTTAATCAAGCCATCGGGTGGGTAGTTCCCGGGAGCAATGTTTAGTTATGATGCGGGTTTACTTCTGTCACGGGGAGCAACACTTCCTTGGAGCAAATATAATGATATGGGGGAATGGGGGGCATGCGTCTTCCCTCCGCTCCGAGGAGCAGCACGTGTTTGGAGGTATATGTAAAATTTAAGTGTGGAGGGGTGAAGCTTCCCCACACTGTCCCGGGGGCACTACTTCTTTGGGCATTCATGAATTCAAATGTGGGGGTCTGTTGTGGATTGCCGGCCTCAGGGAGTACGATGTTCGCGGGCTTTAGATTGGATGGAGGCGCATCGTCCAATTTTTGTTGAGGAGCTTTCCATGGCCCTGGGTATTGTTATGTCCGAGGGCCGGTTTCAACAATGAGCCCTGGTGCCTACGCCATGGACATTGTGGTTTGCTATGGCAAGATGGGATCTATGCAGAGTTGCGGCTCTGTCATAGTAAACTTTTGCTTTGCTTGATGGAAGCGAGAGGAGGAAATTTGCTCTCACTTTCATGAGGAGCAGCAGATTTGCTTTTGGGCAAAGGGAGCTCGCATTGAGCTGCTGGCTTTGTTGAAAAGGAATAGTGGGTAACGTTAACAAAAGGGTGCAGGTCACAAGTTCACCCAATTTTATCCCAAGTGTTTCTGCAACATTGAATGCCACGTGCAGGTTATAAGTTCACCATATTACATCCTAACAGTTTCTGGAACATTCAACAGTACGTGCAGGTCAGAAGTTGACTATTGTTTTTTAAGTTAGAACAGTACCTTCCAAATGAAATAGTAGGTGCGGTTGCGCTCCGCACGTGTGATCTTATCCTATGTAGTGTACGTTTGAAACACTTTTTATTAACCAATCAGAAACATAGTTTTTCACAAAAGTAATATGCACATTAGTTTACAGTATATAATGTTGTTTATCACCTAATCAGTTATCAATTTCTAAGTTTTCCAAGTTTGTGATGTTGCAATGGTTACATGGTCTTGTGTGTAATGTATAGGGATGAATTGGGGTGTAATATCGGCCGGGGTAATGTACAAGAAATGTCCTTTTGCAGATTGAAGCTTGTGGGAAAATACTGGGGGGGGGCTTTAACACGGACATGCTTTATTAACTTCAGTGAGATGAAAAAAATGAAATGTTGTTTCCACACTTCGTGCATTGGTTTGTGCACACTTGTGAAGCACACGTTAAGGTATTTAGAGGCAACCAGCTTGTGCTGTACCTAGGTATATCACAGGGACGACAGATCGAGAGACTGGGAATGACACGTTCCTTGAGCCCCCCCCTCCCCACCCTCTTCTTCCCGGTCTCTAACAGTTTTTCTCCTGTGGTTTATAAAAGGAAGGTAACAGTGGCCCTTGTGCGTTGACTGTCACTGGGCTGCTGGGGGCATGTGATGGGCAGACAGAAAGTTATAATCGATTTCTGTGCTATATAAAAAAGCCGCACACCGGGGCATATTATTAAGGAAGTGGCGGAGAGAGGCGTTAGCGTTCTTGGCTTAATGTGTCTTTTCGCTACTTCAGAAATGCGAGGCTGCACTATATTAACAAGGATATGGTGGAGCCTTGCGTTTGTCACTGCAATGATGCTAAGTTTCACAACTTAGCGCTAACGCTGGCACCCTTGCACCAGAGTGTAAGGGTGTCTGCTAGCAGGGAGGCTTGTTTATGTATAGGAAGGTGTCCCTTCCACCACATAAACAAACCTAAAATGCTAGTTTGTAATTTACTTGTGTGCTGCTTCATGCAGCACAGATGTAAGTTACAAAACGGCGTTTTGAAAAAATGTTTGTTTATGTACAGGAAGGGGTACCTTCCTGTACATAATGAAACTATGGCATTTTGCTTTTTGCATGTGTGTTGCTCAAGGGAGTACACATTGAAAAACAAAAACGAGTAGAAATAAAGCATTTCTCCTCGTTTCGCTAAATTAAGACCAGGGTTTTTCTGGTCTTAACTTTGGCGTTGCCTTCTATTAACGCTGCCCTTATTAATAGGATGCAGCATCAAAATCAATGGGTGTTGAGGTGGAATGCCCCTCACAATACCCACTGGACGCCCCTTTCACGGATAACATAGTGTGAAAGGGGGCTTTTTTAACAAGGCAGTGTTAAGCTAAGTTAAATGGCTTAACGCTGCCTTGTTAATAAGCGAGGCTCTATCGCCACCACAACGTCAGTGAAAGTGACGTTGTGGTGGCGATAGGGGCTTGTAAATATGCTTCACAGTTGTAACTTACATATCGCTCCAATTTACATTGCTCGACTATTGGTGTTAACATTTAATTTTGCTAAGGTATGTCTATGCTTGAACATGTATTTTCACACGAGTTATATATTGGAAGATGCGATAGCTATAAAACACAGGCATACATGTAAGTGTATGTTTCTTTTAAGTATGCTGCCACTACGAAAAGGCACAGGAGATGTATGCATTGTAATAGTAATATGGTGACACTGTCAACTGTAACTTGAAAAGAGATTCTGGTTCACATTTGCTTAGGTGGAAGATTGTTAGTAGTTGGTGGGGAGTGGACATGGGGCAGGCAAATGACGTTAAAAACATGGTGGGAAAGGAATTAACTGTGAGTAATGTGTTTGTAACATATGACACAGACATGATACATTTAAAAAAATTTATTTTAAAGTATATGGCGTAATGTGCAGTATATGTGCCATAACAAAAAAGAAAGTGTATGATAGAATTATAATCAGTATAGTAGTAAATCAATATCTGATACAGGGAGATGTTATCAGAAAAAGAAAATAGAGAAAGGACCATTTTGAGTTACTTTTCTCTCTCAGCTAAAAAGAACTGTTATTATAAAATAGAACATGTCAGAGGTTTGTCTGCAGACTACATAACTTTTAATATAGATAGTAAAGTCCCCAACTGCCAAGTCGCCCGTTTCTTCCAGTAGCTCTGTAACAACCAGGCAAACAGAGTGGAAACATCAAAAGAGCGTAATCAAGTCTGTAAAGGGGAATTCGTAAAGAAAGTCAATGTCTGAAAATCCAAACAGGAAGGAAAAGCGAAAAGAGAAAAAGAAAAAAAAACAGTGTTCTTGAACTGTAGAAATAAGAGCTCGTCAAATCGGATTACCATGCGCACTTATAGAGATTCATTGAAGCTCAAGAACTAGAAGCACCATGATATGCAATCAGTTCCAAAAGGTCATCTGCACCTCTCCTCGCAAAGAGGGTGGCCATCCAATTTAGCAAGTCGAAAGAACACATGTGGTCATCATAATCTTCTGCAAGCAGGAGCATGTCAGGGCAACTTGCATGATATTCGATGATAGTCTGCTGCAAGAGGCTCTCCGTGTGAGCGCATGTACTCCATCTTCCCCTTATTGCATTATTACAGGCATCCATCAAGCGTGTGTCTTCGGAACAAAGTTGGTCATGAGCCACTAATGTACGCAGCAACACTTCATAATCCAGGGGATCATGTGAAGTAGTAGGGAGGCAGACTTGGAGGTCGCATTCATAGTGGCACCGGAGACAATAGAAAACAGGTTGAACACAGGTGAAGTACACATAGCGGAAATTCAGGCGATATCTGATGCCAAATATCGCCAATGGCAAGCATTTAAAAAGTTGTAGCATTCGTCCATGGTATAGCTCCATTTGCTGAGGATGGGGTTGAAGCAGAGGACGGGTAGCCATTTCGTAGTAGGAGCTATAGAACAACTTTTCCGGAAACAAGGAAGGAGCACCAAGGGACCCGCCAAATGCGCTTGCAAAGTTAGAATGAATTACATCCGGAATTACTATGAAAATAGTCTGAAAAGAGATAACAATGCGGGAGTGGGATAGTTTAGAGAAATGTGGTAGGCCTTGAGTTTCAGACTGATTAAATATTTGGTGTATAAATTGTGCAAAATGTAGTGGGAGATTTCCTTAGAAGACTGAGTCAATGTCAGTTGGTGGTTTAGCCACCTGTTATTTCAAGGTCGCACGAGATTATATAAGACCCGCTTGATGTTGAAACAATAGCGTTTTCTGTTAGTGTTCGCTATTAATATATGTTTTCAAAGTAGGAATGGAAGGCCAGACCAAACTATCTTCAAGCGCATGTGGGGGAGGAGAAAAGACAGTGGTTGAACATGTTACACGTTGTGAAAGAGTTGCTCAAAGAGTTGCTCTGTACGGGACGCCTGCTTGTAGGTCAGAGCAGTTGCGGCTATTTGGAATAAGATAATTTATTTATAAAAGCACACTGAGCATGGGATTAACAGCAGCTACTGGAGTTTGTTTAAAAAACAGTTTAAAATAGGAGCAGAAAGTTAGAATTGCCGTTCAATTTAACTTGTGTATAAACTAAAGAATATTGAACAAAGCAAAGTGTGGTTGTCTGTTACTAAAACTTACTTATCTTCATTTTGACAGCAAAATGCAAAAACAAAGAATGCAATTCATGAATAAAAGTAGTTTCAAGGTAGTTAAATGTATAAACTGGGTAATGTTTTATGCAATCATGGAGGCTGTGGTATACAGAGATCAATCAATCAGATATTACTAACAGAATTATGCAATCCCCCGTTTGTATTTTTGCACTAAATTAATGATTGAGGCAGTACGAAAGCACTGATGGATTCCCTCAGGTACTGCTCATGCACTCCCACAATGACCGAGAAATTACTGTCGAAGTCATTATTTTACTTAGGAGGTTTCCATGCAGTATTGTAAACAGGAAGGTATAATCTTTTTAATGATATAGTTACTTAGGCAGAAGCGATGCAGTTATAGAATCAAGTAGGCACTACTACCACACAAAGGAAATCAATCATGGATTACTTATGCAGTTATGCAATGAGCAAGGGAGGGAGTACTTTTGCACTGAAGCATTCATAGAGGGACTATGCAGTTTTGAATTTTTTAAAGTAGTATTTTCAACATATCCATTCAGTGATGTACAAAGGAAGTATTTCTTTAATTATTGTGCGAGTACACTGTGACTCATAGAAACTGTGCCCCATCGCCCCGCAGCACGCCCTATGCGAGCCGCCATGCTTAAGGGCCACTAATGTGTATTCCAGATTCATTAGTCCTGGCGCCGACAGGCCCCCAACCCCTTTGAGGTACTACAGGGTCACAGTAGTAGAATATACACTGTGACACTATAATAGCTCATGGGAGAAGGAGAATAGAGACGAAAAGACAGAAAAAGATAAATGACGAAATGTTATCAAGCCTTTAACATCTTTAACGTTTCTGTTCTCTGGGACTTGGGAATGTTGAGTCCTGGCACCAACAGTCCCCCAGCGCCTCTGAAGTGAAATAGAAAGGCAGGAGTAGAATATACATGGCCGCACTATATCACCCCAGGGGAGAAGGACAATAGGGGCGAGAAGAGAGAAAAAGATAAATTACTAAATGTTATTAAGCGTCTTACTGTTTTTAACTTTTTGTTGTTTGGGACTCAGGAATGTTGAGTCCTAGTGCCGAAAGGCCTCCAACTCCTCTGAGATGAAATAGAAAGGCAGTAGTAGAATATACACAGCTCCTCTATATCATCTAAGGGGAGAAGAAGAATATGGACTAGAAGAGAGAAATGACGAAATGTTATCAAGTGTCTTACTGGTTTCATGTTTGTGTTCTCTGGGACTTGGGAATGTTCAGTCCTAGGGCCGACAGGCCCCGAACTCCTCTGAGATGAAATAGAAAGACAGTAGTAGAATATACACGGTCACACTATCTCACCCCAGGAGAGAAGGACAATAGGGGCGAGAAGAGAGAAAAAGATAAGTGTCTCCTGAATTCTGTCTGTTTGTGAACAGGTGTTGCTGATGTTAGATATAAATGCATTTAAACAAACAATGTAACAACTGAATATCAAACACACGTTGAACTTTTTAGAATCTTTTATACAAATAGCTAAAGTTTCTAAATCTTGATAACTCTTGATATCCATATATAATAAAACTTTAAACTAAATATGATTATTTGAAGAAGTACTTTTAGTTAGTTGTTTCCTAGAACACAAAAAGCAATTACAATGGTTAATTCCACCATTCGGATAAATAGTTACGTTTTATACATATCTACTATCCCTTAATCTAACAATTTACAAGTCCGTAATCTCTTTTGTTGTCGCAAAAGAAGAATCCGACGCTGGAGAAGGGAAGCTGGATCGCTGACTGGAGACAGGGAAATGAGTCGCAAAAACGAAACTAATCGATTGTCAAAGGGCTGGGTGTGGTTTATATAGTCTTTGGTTACAGTGTAGTCTATGGAAGCAACGTGCTGAGCACGCATGTAGATATCACGTTTTTCGGTTAACATGTGCTCACGTTTTGACTGTCTGACATGTGCACGTATTGGGAAAAGGTGGAAAACTGTTAACCGCTAAAGCTTCTCATTTGCATCATCACACGTGTTAACTGTTTGACATGTGCACACGTTGGCAGAGGTTCAAAACTGTTAACCGCCAAAGCGTCTCATTTGCTTTCTCATCACTGAAAACGCCTAATACTTGCTATGATTCTGAATACAAGACATAAGAATAAACTATGGTTCAGATTACAAAAAATTAAAAACAGCATAGGAAACATTTAGCATTAGAATTGTTTAATATCTTGATTAGTGCGCAGTAAGTTTTAATCGTGGTTGAATTATGAGTCATGACACAGTACTGTTACAGTCATTTTTTGAGCACAGAAGTATGGATGTATTTATGTAATTCACTGAAAAAAACATGGGTTTCAGGGACGTTATAGTTAGAAATTTTCATTTAAAAAACCTTAGAAATTCACTGAAAAAAACATAGGTTTAAGGGACGTTATAGTTAGAAATTAGCATTTAAAAAACCATAGAAATTCACAGAAAAAAACCATAGGTTTCAGGTACGTTATAGTTAGTTGGACTTTTTACTCGTACAAAACCAGAGAAATTCGGATGTTATAGTTAGTTGAGCTAACTATAACTCGCGCCCCCGCAATGCACTGCTGATGACGTCACATATTACATCATTCATGACATGGTCAGTGACATCACCGATGACATCACTGATGACATCTCAAATGACAATAAATTGGGCTTTTTGGCTGGGTGTTGGAACGCCAAAAAGCCTGGCATTAGCAGTGGTAACAGTAGCCAGGTTTCCTGTAGACAAAGTAAATCCCCTGTCTGCAAGAATTTAAAAGCAGCACAGTTATTTAACGCTGTTTTAAAAAAAGCCGTCCTTCCAGAAAAGCAGTCCAGTTGAGTCCTTTAAGCAGCACAGCAGTCCTCTGACAGAGGTTCAGTTCAAGATCCAGAAGTGTCTGATTTCAGGGGGTCTGAGACCCAGTACTTATACTCAAAAGTGCCTTTGATGTAGGCAGTGTATTCAAAGGAACTCTCTGAAATGCACAAGGATCCCTTTCAATCCAGTCCTGTCTGCCAGGCTAGCCCTGAGGGGCAAATCAGTGCTTTGTGTGTGAACAAGACACTAACTATTGTAGTGTAAGTGTCAGCCCCTTCCATTCCTTCCTGCCCAGGAAGACCCATCAGAATGCAGATGAGTGCTCAGAATGCAGATGAGCATCATCTTCCTGTGTTTGTGGCTATCCAGAGGGAATGCACAAAGTCTAGTTGCCACCCAGCCCAGACACGCATTGGAGACAAACTGTCAGGCACATAGAACAGTAAGTGCAGAGAAATGTCCACTTTCTAAATGTGACATTTCTAAAACAGTAATGTTAAATCTAACTTCACCAGTAAGGAGGATTTATCATTATCATTCCAAACGTATGAAACATGAAAAAGCTACTCCTCTCTGATCAGGAAGTACAGCTCAAAAGCGTATTAAGGAATTCCCAATGCTGTCCTATGAGAAGGGTAGTCCTCACAGTAGTAAAAAACTAAATAGGCTTTTTCCCACAACCAGGACATGCAGGAAAAAGGTACATGTCCTACCTTTTACCCACATAGCACCCTGCCCTTAGAGTTACTTAGGGCCTACCTTAGGGGTGACTTATATGTAATAAAATGAGGAGTTTGAGGCTTGACAAAAGGTTTTAAATGCCAAGGCACAAGAGTCAATACTCTGATATGGTAACATGCTGGTCACACACTCTCTCTGTCTCTCTCTGGATGGAAGGACCCTCAGCTATGGTGTCAACTGCTTCTACCTGCCCTGGTTGTCAGCACCTCCTCCAAAGTTGGAACACTCCTTCACTCTTTGTTTCAAGCTGGTCAGTCTCAAAGCACTTCAGGACAAGGAGGCAGCTCTTCCTGCTATATCAGACTCAAGGTGATGTCCCCTCACCTCTTAGGAACTGTCTGTCAGGCAGGCACTACCTCTGGTTGCATAGTGAAAGGGCCGGGCCCATAAATTCTGGACCTACTCTCGAATCACAATCTGATGGTTCTTTTTAGCAGCATGTAAGCGTAGAGGGGAGAGAATCGTTATTACTTCTCTAGACACATAATATCCACAGACAACTACGTAAAGTTAGTTAATTTATTATAAAGCCAAGAATAACTGGACATCAAGACACCTCAAGATGAGAAATACATCTGGATCAGCATAAAGCTAAACCTGCACATCCAGCGCAATCTATGTAGCATAAACAAAACGATTAATTCAAGGAGCAAAATACAGAAGATGAATGAGCATGAGTCCAAATTTCTCTGCATTGGAGGTTGATGAGTATAAAGCATTAATCTATCCCTACACTAACTCTAAGGTGACATCCCTACTTAAGCATTTTCAGGAAAAGGGATAAAAAGTGTCAGCATGTGGAGTGTTCCTAAGAAGTCTCTCCACCATCAATGGGTCAAATAGCATAAAGCTATTGAGACAGAGCTTGTTCTAAGGTACTATCTCTCTGAAAGCAGAAGAAGAAGTGGGAGCTTTCCCTACTTGATGCAATATTGAAGAGATTCTTCCCAAGATCCCTTGCAGTTCACGCCACCTGCTCTGGGTGCTGTATTGAAGGTAACTTTCCACAGGATAATGGTGTTCCTCTTCTCAGCACATTTGGCCTAGGTTCCCAAGCCAAAACAACAATTGATGGACAGAATGCAGAACAATGTCGTACATTCACCCCAGTACAGAGATCTGGGCCTAAATTCATCGTTTTTTTGCTCACCATGCAATTCCAGTTTGGACCCAGCCATATGCAAATCAGTCTTGACCCTGCGCCCAATGGGAACAGTCCAGCCCGAACTGCCAGGCCAGGTCCTCCCTGGCCTGGAAACAAGCATCCTAGGACCGGCTTCGGGCTTTCAGCCCTCATCAGCCAGGATAGCTTGACTCCAGTGGCATGGAGAGCACGGGACCCACGTCTGGGCATACCCGTTCCACTCGGGGTGACAAATGCAAAAACAACAATTGATGGACAGAATGCAGAACAATGTCATACATTCACCCCAGTACAGAGATCTGGGCCTAGTTCGGGCTGGACTGTTCCCATGAGGCACAGGGTCAAGCCTGATTTGCATATAGCTGGGTCCAAACTGGGGTGGCGTGGTGAGCAAAAGAATGATGGATTAAACCCAGATCCTTGTGACTGGGGGTGAATGTTTGCATTGTTCAGCATTCCGTCCATCAATTGTTTCTTTTGCATTTGTCGCCCTAACTGGGAAGGGTATGCCCAGACGTGGGTCCCGTGCTCACTGCGCCACTGGATTCAAGCTAGCCTGGCTGATGAAGGGTGATGGCCTGAAACCGGTCCCAGGATGCTTGTTTCCGATCCAGGGAGGACCTGGCTTGGCAGTTTGGGCTGGACTGTTCCCATGAGGCACAGGGTCAAGCCTGATTTGCATAGAGCTGGGTCCAACCTGGGGTGGCGTGGTGAGCAAAAGAATGATGGATTAAACCCAGATCCTTGTGACTGGGGGTGAATGTTTGCATTGTTCAGCATTCCGTCCATCAATTGGTTATTTTGCATTTGTCGCCCTAAGTGGGAAGGATATGCCCAGACGTGGGTCCCGTGCTCACTGCGCCACTGGATTCAAGCTAGCCTGGCTAGTGAAGGGTGATGCCCTGAAACCGGTCCCAGGATGCTTGTTTCCAGTCCAGGGAGGACCTGGCTTGGCAGTTCGGGCTGGACTGTTCCCATGAGGCACAGGGTGAAGCCTGATTTGCATATAGCTGGGTCCAAACTGGGGTGGCGTGGTGAGCAAAAGAATGATGGATTAAACCCAGATCCTTGTGACTGGGGGTGAATGTTTGCATTGTTCAGCATTCCGTCCATCAATTGTTTCTTTTGCATTTGTCGCGCTAAGTGGGAAGGGTATGCCCAGACGTGGGTCTCGTGCTCACTGCGCCACTGGATTCAAGCTAGCCTGGCGGATGAAGGGTGATGCCCTGAAACCGGTCCCAGGATGCTTGTTTCCGGTGCAGGGAGGACCTGGCTTGGCAGTTCGGGCTGGACTGTTCCCATGAGGCACAGGGTCAAACCTGATTTGCATATAGCTGGGTCCAAACTGTGGTGGCGTGGTGAGCAAAAGAATGATGGATTAAACCCAGATCCTTGTGACTGGGGTGAATGTTTGCATTGTTCAGCATTCCGTCCATCAATGGTTCCTTTTGCATTTGTCGCCCTAAGTGGGAAGGGTATACCCAGACGTGAGTCCCGTGCTCACTGCGCCACTGGCTTCAAGCTAGCCTGGCTGATGAAGGGTGATGCCCTGAAACCAGTTCCAGGATGCTTGTTTCCAGTCCAGGGAGGACCTGGCTTGGCAGTTTGGGCTAGACTGTTCCCATGAGGCACAGGGTCAAGCCTGATTTGCATATAGCTGGGTCCAAACTGGGGTGGCGTGGTGAGCAAAAGAATGATGGATTAAACCCAGATCCTTGTGTCTGGGGGTGAATGTTTGCATTGTTCAGCATTCTGTCCATCAATTGTTTCTTTTGCATTTGTCGCCCTAAGTGGGAAGGGTATGCCCAGACGTGGGTCCCGTGCTCACTGCGCCACTGGATTCAAGCTAGCCTGGCTGATGAAAGGTGATGCCCTGAAACCGGTCCCAGGATGCTTGTTTCCGGTCCAGGGAGGACCTTGCTTGGCAGTTCGGGCTGGACTGTTCCCATGAGGCACATGGTCATGCCTGATTTGCATATAGCTCAGTCCAAACTGGGGTGGTGTGGTGAGCAAAAGAATGATGGATTAAACCCAGATCTTTGTGACTGGGGGTGAATGTTTGCATTGTTCAGCGATCCGTCCATCAATTGTTTCTTTTGCATTTGTCGCCCTAAGTGGGAAGGGTATGCCCAGACGTGGGTCCCGTGCTCACTGCGCCACTGGATTCAAGCTAGCCTGGCTGATGAAGGGTGATGCCCTGAAACCGGTCCCAGGATGCTTGTTTCCGGTTCAGGGAGGACCTGGCTTGGCAGTTCGGGCTGGACTGTTCCCATGAGGCACAGGGACAAGCCTGATTTGCATATAGCTGGGTCCAAACTGGGGTGGCGTGGTGAGCAAAAGAATGATGGATTAAACCCAGATCCTTGTGACTGGGGGTGAATGTTTGCATTGTTCAGCATTCCGTCCATCAATTGTTTCTTTTGCATTTGTCACCTTAAGTGGGAAGGGTATGCCCAGACGTGGGTCCCGTGCTCACTGCGCCACTGGATTCAAGCTAGCCTGGCTGATGAAGGGTGATGCCCTGAAACCGGTCCCAGGATGCTTGTTTCCAGTCCAAGGAGAACCTGGCTTGGCAGTTCGGGTTGGACTGTTCCCATGAGGAACAGGGTCAAGCCTGATTTGCATATAGCTGGGTCCAAAGTGGGGTGGCGTGGTGAGCAAAAGAATGATGGATTAAAACCAGATCCTTGTGACTGGGGCTGAATGTTTGCATTGTTCAGCATTCCGTCCATCAATTGTTTCTTTTGCATTTGTCGCAACCTAAGTGGGAAGGGTATGCCTAGACGTGGGTCCAGTGCTTTCTGCGCCACTTGATTCAAGCTAGCCTGGCTGATGAAGGGTGATGCCCTGAAACCGGTCCCAGGATGCTTGTTTCCGGTCGAGGGAGGACCTGGCTTGGCAGTCCGGGCTGGACTGTTCCCATGAGGCACAGGGTCAAGCCTGATTTACATATAGTTGGGTCCAAACTGGGGTGGCGTGGTGAGCAAAAGAATGATGGATTAAACCCAGATCCTTGTGACTGGGGGTGAATGTTTGCATTGTTCAGCATTCCGTCCATCAATTGTTTCTTTTGCATTTGTCGCCCTAAGTGGGAAGGGTATGCCCAGACGTGGGTCCCGTGCTCACTGCGCCACTGGATTCAAGCTAGCCTGGCTGATGAAGGGTGATGCCCTGAAACCAGTCCTAGGATGCTTGTTTCCGGTCCAGGGAGGACCTGGCTTGGCAGTTCGGGCTGGACTGTTCCCATGAGGCACAGGGACAAGCCTGATTTGCATATAGCTGTGTCCAAACTGGGGTGGCCTGGTGAGCAAAAGAATGATGGATTAAACCCTGATCCTTGTGTCTGGGGGTGAATGTTTGCATTGTTCAGCATTCCGTCCATCAGTTGTTTCTTTTGCATTTGTCGCCCTAAGTGGGAAGGGTATGCCCAGACGTGGGTCCCGTGCTCACTGCGCCATTGGATTCAAGCTAGCCTGGCTGATGAAGGGTGATGCCCTGAAACCGGTCCCAGGATGCTTGTTTCTGGTCCAGTGAGGACCTGGCTTGGCAGTTCGGGCTGGAATGTTCCCATGAGGCACAGGGTCAAGCCTGATTTGCATATAGCTGGGTCCAAACAGGGGTGGCGTGGTGAGCAAAAGAATGACGGATTAAACCCAGATCCTTGTGACTGGGGGTGAATGTTTGCATTGTTCAGCATTCCGTCCATCAATTGTTTCTTTTGCATTTGTCGCCCTAAGTGGGAAGGGTATGCCCAGACGTGGGTCCCGTGCTCACTGCGCCACTGGATTCAAGCTAGCCTGGCTGATGAAGGGTGATGCCCTGATACTGGTCCCAGGATGCTTGTTTCCGGTCCAGGGAGGACCTGGCTTGGCAGTTCGGGCTGGACTGTTCCCATGAGGCACAGGGTCAAGCCTGATTTGCATATAGCTGGGTCCAAACTGGGGTGGCGTGGTGAGCAAAAGAATGATGGATTAAACCCAGATCCTTGTGACTGGGGGTGAATGTTTGCATTGTTCAGCATTCCGTCCATCAATTGTTTCTTTTGCATTTGTCACCCTAAGTGGGAAGGGTATGCCCAGACATGGGTCCCGTGCTCACTGCGCCACTGGATTCAAGCTAGCCTGGCTGATGAAGGGTGATGCCCTGAAACCGGTCCCAGGATGCTTGTTTCCGGTCCAGTGAGGACCTGGCTTGGCAGTTCGGGCTGGACTGTTCCCATGAGGCACAGGGTCAAGCCTGATTTGCATATAGCTGGGTTCAAACTGGGGTGGCGTGGTGAGCAAAAGAATGATGGATTAAACCCAGATCCTTGTGACTGGGGCTGAATGTTTGCATTGTTCAGCATTCCGTCCATCAATTGTTTCTTTTACATTTAGAAAGTTGGCATTTTACTGCCTTAGCCATTTAGTGCCTGCAGCCTGTCTCTGGGTCACATGATTGGGTGTAGCTGGCAGTTGGGCTTTGTGTATTCGTCTTAGACAGCCACATACAATAGAAAAATGTAGGTGTACCTAGATGGGCCATTACTGGCATGATGGGAAGGCAAAGCTACTTAGACTTGAATAGGCTGTGTCCTGCCTCCATACAAAGGGATGCATAACCCCTTTAGTTAGTCTGGAATCAGGGAAGGGGAGGCAGGAAACCTGAGCACTTCAAAGGCAATTCTCTAGAAGTTTCTCCCCGTTCAAAAGAGGCACCAGGTATAAATATTGGACCTCACACACCAACTATTCAAAACACACCTTGACTAGTGTTTCCTACAGAAGAAGATCTGCTGTGTTGCTCTGCTGCCAGAAGGGCAGCTCTCTCCTGCCATACCACTCTGCTGCTTCGCTGCACTTCTTGCTGAGAAGGAGGATTGGAACCACACCCTTTATCCCAGACTTAAGTGACTCCAAGGGTCAACCAGGTGACCTCCTGTTCTGAGCTATATGAACAGAACGAGCTTCAGTGGCTCCTTGCATCTGCCCAACTGACCTGCAACTGGATCTACCTGAGCCCTTCTAACCTCTGCTGGATTGAGTTCCTGAACTCAAGTGGTGCCCCTCATGTCCTGGACCCTTGGTGTGGCTCAGTTGAGCTCCCCTTAAGTTTTTTTACTCTTAGCAACTGCAAAGGTGCCCGACTGCATCAAGACCTTGCTGCCTACAGCAGTCACCAACACAAAGTTCTGGCGAACCAACTCATCGCGCTAAAGCATCAACCTCCATGATACTGCCAATGCAAAGCTCCAGCTCCGACCATCCGCAATGCCGACAGGATATGTGCGCTACAGCAATGACTTTCTGGGACGTCTGGCTGGCTCTTCACAGTACTTCAAAGGATACCAGCAACACTCTTCCTGGGCCTTGCGGCCCCTTACACCTCAAAAGGATCTCTTGTCGCTGGACTGAGAAGGAAACTCTTTCAGAAGGGCTAACTTGGTCCCTGTATCTAATCTGCATGCCATCACTGTTGGCCTGAATTTGTGACTTTCTCCTGGTCCCTCGCAACCAGATAGTCGTGAGTGGCGCTTTGGGCTTTTTGGTGTTCTTTTCACTTAAATCTTTAAAAATTCATAACTATAGTTCTACAGATTATATTTTTGTCATTTTGGTGTCAAGTTATTTATTAAATTTTACTCTATTTTTAAATTGGTGTGGGAATTTTATTGTGTTGTGTTTTCACATTATTACTGTTTGAAGTGCTCCATAAATACTTTACATATTGCCTCTAAATTAAGGCATACTACTCTGTGCCAAGCTACCAGAGGATTGAGCACAGGTTAATTTGGTTTTGATGTCACCTTTGATAAGAATTGTGGTTGCTGCTTGAGAAGGGTTTCACCCCCTTCATCCAGCAACCCAATTTCTTAAAATGTGGAACAGCAGCTTCCAATTTTAGAGAGATAAAGCCAGTGGCGGTTGGTGACACAAAAATAGTGTGTGGCACTATTGCTACATACATTAAAACACACACGCATACATTAAGGAGCTACATTAAAACACAAAAACATATTACAATTAATATCCAAGAAAAAGAAAAAAAGTTACTTACCTTATCCTGCAGCACGTCCTCAATGCTCTCCAGTCCATGGCTCCAGACTCCTCCAAGCGCGAGGTGACCTCACACAGCCAACTGCCTTATCCAATCCAATCTAGACGCTGCTTTCATGCTGTGAAGCAGCATGAGTGAAGCATCTGGATTAGCTGGAACAGGCTGTTTCAGCACTCCGAAAGTCACTGGAGGCTTGTGGTGCCTGCCTCCAACCCAGCTATCTGAGACAGCTGGGTTGGAGAGTTTGAATTGTGCATGTCGGTTTGGCCGTAGTAAGGTGTTACAGCAAACAAATGATGGACGGAATGCTGACAATGCAAACATTCTCCCCCAGTCAAAAGATCTGGGTTAAATCCATCGTTCTTTTGCCCACTACGCCACCCCAGTTTGGACCCAGCCATATGCAAATCAGTCTTGACCCTGTGCCCCATGGGAACAGTCCAGACCGAACTGCCAGGCCAGGTCCTCCCTGGACCGGAAACAAGCATCCTGGGACCGGTTTCAAAGTATGTCACCCTTCTTCAGCCAGGTTAGCTTGAATCCAGTGGCGCAGTGAGCAAGGGACCCACGTCTGGGCATACCCATCCCACTTAGGGTGAAAAGTGTTACAGCAAACAAATGATGGACAGAATGCTGACAATGCAAACATTCTCCCCCAGTCAAAAGATCTGGGTTAAATCCATCGTTCTTTTGCCCACTACGCCACCCCAGTTTGGACCCAGCCATATGCAAATCAGTCTTGACCCTGTGCCCCATGGGAACAGTCCAGACCGAACTGCCAGGCCAGGTCCTCCCTGGACCGGAAACAAGCATCCTGGGACTGGTTTCAGGGTATGTCACCCTTCTTCAGCCAGGCTAGCTTGAATCCAGTGGCGCAGTGAGCAAGGGACCCACGTCTGGGCATACCCATCCCACTTAGGGCAAAAAGTGTTACAGCAAACAAATGATGGACGGAATGCTGACAATGCAAACATTCTCCCCCAGTCAAAAGATCTGGGTTAAATCCATCGTTCTTTTGCCCACTACGCCACCTCAGTTTGGACCCAGCCATATGCAAATCAGTCTGGACCCTGTGCCCCATGGAAACAGTCCAGACCGAACTGCCAGGCCAGGTCCTCCCTGGACCGGAAACAAGCATCCTGGGACCGGTTTCAGGGTATGTCACCCTTCTTCAGCCATGCTAGCTTGAATCCAGTGGCGCAGTGAGCAAGGGACCCACGTCTGGGCATACCCATCCCACTTAGGGCGAAAAGTGTTACAGTAAACAAATGATGAACGGAAAGCTGACAATGCAAACATTCTCCCCCAGTAAGGTAGCCAGCCAAATCGACATGTGCGATTCATACTGAAGGGGCCACTCGTCATCTCTGCCAATCAGCAGTAATGACGCACTGGCCTCTCTGTTTAGCACAAAGCTGGAAAAATAAAATGGTAATAAAAACCTTTTATTACCATTTCATTTTTCCAGCTTTCTGCGCAGCATTGTAGGGTGGTCGCGCTCCTCCGTTCCTATGGAGGAACTGCCTCTGGCTACAGCAGACAAGGGATGTGGATTCTCTGTCTTCACACTCAGAACTGCTTTGGGTTAGTTCTTCAGTTCTTCCTAACACATCCTTTGTTTAGAGTGACACTGCTCAAAACAGGGTCACCTCCTGCCTGGAGCACCAACAACAGAGGCACAAAGAGGTGTGAGCTTTCTGCACCTGGCTATCTACCGCAACTATGAAGAGAAACAAAAGTCTGGCCTCCCCTAAATGACCCTTCACACTCTGAACAACAGAGACTGCAGTCCCACTTTTCACCCCTACAATCTCTGAAACAGCTTTGCTCAGGGAGACTAATCTGCATCTCCTTGCAGCAAAAGGTCCTTATCATATTTCTAAAGGGAGCCATCTGCCTTTTTCCTCTAAAGTGTCTAGTTCTCCTCCTTCTAGCCTCAGGAATGTCAGCAATAAACTTTCTCTGTCTGAGAAAACAACCTTACCTCCATCAAATGTATACAAACATCCCAGGCTCTTACAAAATGGGACCCAAATGCCTCCATTACTCTGGTTCACTCATACACACAATGTTTGCACCACGCATGCTGCACACACATACATAGACACAAACATGCACTGGAATTTTACCACTAGGACCTGCATTAGTACATGACAGTGGAACTTTTCAAGAGTTGGCGAGTAAGCCTCCATTCCTGTTACACAGATAAAAGTGTCTGGTCACAAATATGGATTAACAAGACATGGTATGCTGCACCACTGCTTTACTTGCTAAACTCATGACAGAGATGATAGTCTGCTGTCCAACAAATGAGGGCATGCTTTGTGCATACTTCCAGTTCCAGGAAGGGTCCAAGACCTAACTCATGTCTAGGACATACCTAGGCCTTTACACACAATAGAGATTAGTGTGAGGCAGGGGCCAAAAAAAAAATCAGAATACCAGATGCATGCTGTTGTACACTCAGAGCATGATAGTACACCACATTTCAGCTTGAGTGGAGGCTTTCCCGGGGTGGACTCTTAAAAACTTACTCATTGTCTCTCTTCTTCTATGCATGCCCAGAATACTACTCTTACTACAGTGAAACTTGGTGCTGCCTCAGAGACTGTGGTGTAGGGTGCTCGTCCCCAGTTAGGTGACCATAATAATGACGAGCATCTATGTAAGCAGACAGCGAACCATGGCTGTCCCGCCAAGCATATTGCAGCCTCTGACTTCTGTGCCACCCCCAGGGACCGCCCAAGTTTTAATGGGGCAGTTGGACCATCAGTACTGGGGTGGCTGGATCACCATGCCACCAAGAGCCTGGCCGTCCTTTGACAGCCAGAATTGTAATTAGGTCCTGAGTTGGTCAGAGTGCCAGGAAGGCTTCCATGCACTAAAAATTGCCACCGTTGAATTAGAACGTACTGAAACCAATATTAGCAACCACCATGTTGGTCTGATATTTCATGATCAGTCTTCAAAAAGATATTATGATGTACAAATTCAAAATATAGTCTGAAATTAGTTTACCGACAAAATGAATTCTTCTCTAATGTTTTTATATATGTGGTCTTTGGAAGTGGTACCATAATTAAAAATTATGATTTAACTAATTTAAATGAAATGACATAAAGATGCTAATGTTGTAGTAACTGTCATGGGTACTGAAGCACTAATCATTAGGAGTGCGATCTCGTAGTGTTATGAGGTCACTGAAGCAAGCTCCCAACTCTACCTCTGGATTGACTGGGCCCAACACCAGGGGAGAGAGCGGAGGAAGGGGAATGGGCTAAGAATAGTAAGAAGAAACAAAGGGGCATATTCACAAGGACCCATCGCCGATTTATCGCCACCTTAACGCATCAAAAGTGGAGATAGATTTACAAGCGGGTGCAAACTGCAGACATCGCCAGTATTCCCGCGATAACTGCCCCAAAATTTATCTCCACGGTGGACACCACCAACTAACCCTAATGAGATGCAGAGTAGGCATTCCCGTGCAAAAACACACGAAAAAACCACAACACCACTTTCACAACGAACTGCCAGATCTGCGATGCGAGTCAAAACCAAGCGATAAGCCGCGGTAGCAGCAGGTATTTAACACCTGCCTCTTGCTGGTGTAAAGCAGGACGACTACCTGCAGCAGGCAATGGAGCCCCGCACACAGCCACACCAGAAGTACAACCGACGCCATGGAGCTACTCATCATGCAGCTCGGAGCCCCAACAGGGCCACAACACCCACCGCCACCACCCCCAGGACCGCCACCACCTCCCAGGACCCGGACCCGCACCCCCCCGCACCACCACAGAGGCAGCGCAGAGTAAGACAGCGGACCTACCGAAAACGCACCAGTCTCACAGACCTAAAGCCCGAGGCAGTCATTGCACACTACAGGCTCAAAAGGACAACCATCATCCGCATCATGACCCACATCACCCACAGGTTGACAGTCCCAACCCAGCGGACCACCAACATCCCTCCGCAGACCAAGCTGCTGGCTGTGCTGCACCTGTTGGCCTCTGGTACCTTCCAACCAACAACTACCAGAGTCAGAGGAGTCTCACAGCCAGCCCTATCAAAGTTCATCACACCTGTCCTGGATGCCATCATCAGCTTCATACCCCAGTACCTTCACTTCCCCCACACTGCGCAGGAACAGCTGGAGACCAAGCAAGGCTTCTACGCCATTGCTAGCTTCCCACACGTGTTGGGGGCCATTGACTGCACACATGTCCCACTTGTGCCCCCTGCGGATACTGCACACCACTACCGCAACAGAAAGCACTCGCATTCCATCAATGTGCAGGCAATAGTGGACCACCGGGGAATGTTCACCAATGTCGTCGCAAACTACCCAGGCAGTGTGCACGATTCCTACATCTTCCGACAGTCCATCATCAACCAGCGCTTCCAGGATGGCACATATGGAACTGGACTGCTCGTTGGTAAGTACCAAATCTACACACCACACACCTCAAAGCCACCCTCACACAATGCACAACTGTGGGAATGCACACGTGACCAAACCACATACAACATGTCAATCAACATGCCCATCTACCAGACACGACAACACAACTCCATGGGGATCCTGGGCTTCCCCTGCACACAATCCAGCTATATCATGGCACCCCAGCCACACAACAGCTGAATGTGTGGAGAGGCGGAAAGCAGGCATGTGCGAAGGATACAAGTGACCCATGAATGGGAATGTACACAACGACAAGTGAGGCGTGAATGTGCTGGACAGACCTGGGTATGCAAACCACAGATATGTCCATGCAGACATCAACTGTTGGTGACTGGAGAGTAGTGAACAGTGGCCGCAACCAAGTCACCCCAGGCCATGGGTCAGATCGCAGAAATGTCGCTCACTGCGTCCCCCCCTGTGTGCGTGAGCGTAGTGGGTTGGCCTGGATTACGCCAGGCCTGCGCGTGGTTCTCTCCTGGAAAGGCCAACATCACTGCCAGGGCGGCACCTCTCAGTCCGCCTCGAGGCCGACGCCATGAGCAGCGGGGCCTGTGCGCCTTCTGCACCCCAGGACGCTGATACCCAGACCAGGCCTGCCCGCCCCAGCGCTCCAAGGCCGCCCTGCTCACCTGCCGACACCGTCGTGTGTCAAAGAGGGCCCACCACATGCCGGTGCTAGCTCCAAGACCCATGCCAGTGACCTTGGCAGCCTCCTCAGGCCATCGCTGTCCTCCGTGACACAGGCCCCCAGGAGTCCTCATTCGTTGACATACTCCACCTCTGCAGCCGGGCTACACTGCAGTCCAGTATGTCCCACACCTTCAACTGAGTCATCATTAATCTATGGCAGAGTCCATGCCAGTGTACGCAGGGTGAGGAGTGAGAGGAAGATGCGTCACAGTCCGGTGGACACACGGATCACCATTACGGAGGAGGTGCGCCGTGAGTGACTGTCAGCCTCCGGCAAAACATTGTTGGTGTCTGAGCCTGTGGCCTGGGGGTTGTCATCAGCAACGGGCAGGTATGGACTTGGTGTTTGGCATGAGTCTGTGGCATTCATATCTGCCATGTTGCCGGACACAGCTGGCATGTGCCCTCTGCATCATGCCCTGGGGGTACACCTCCCATTCTCCGCCGAGACACTCCGCGGAAACCACCTCTGATACATATGAGACCCTGCTCTGCCCTCATGACCCTACCCCAGTCTCCCGCAAGTCAGTGTCCCGTGGCGGTAGGCCCATGTCGGCCGCTGTGCATCCGGGGCCACTAACCCTGTGCGACTCAAGTCATGCTCCCTTGTTGTTCTGACATTGCATTTCTGAGTGCTTGATGACTGTTGGAGTTGTTGCCAGCACCAGCTACTCCCTGAGGGCTGGCTTACACTCACCCCACACACAGCCAGCACAGGCGTCACTGGACTAGTGGGCCTGCCATCACATCATGCCGAACCAAGTATTGACTCTTTTCTCTCTGCACTGTCCCAGGTGATCAAGGATATGCACTCTGCCCTTGGATGATGACACCCCTCCGAGACCCGAACACACCAGCCCAGAGGCAGTACAATGCGGCCCACATACACACCAGGGGCATCATTAAACGCACATTTGGCATGTTGAAGTCACGTTTCAGGTGTCTGGACGACACAGGTGGAAAGCTCCTGTACAGCCCAGATCGTGTGCAAGATGATCGTTGCATGTTGTGTGTTGCACAACATCTGTGTACGCACCAATGCCCCATGGATCCCAGTTCCAGAAGTACCGGACGATGATGAGGACGATGGGGCAGGTGGCCCACATCCCACTGCAGCTGCGGCAGGAATGGCCGTAGGAACACCATTATTGCCAATTTCTTCTCATGAGCACGTCACATTGTGGCCGTCCCTGGCAATCATGGGACAGTACAAAATGTCCACAACCACAGCATGTCTGAATAAAAATTATTTGCAGGTTACAGGTTGTACTTGTACATTGTCATGTCACAGTTTCCTGCTGTGCCAGATGTGATTGGCCATGTTGTGCACATATGCAGCACCAGTTGTGTCCTGTGTTCTGTTGTGGAGGTGTTGCTGTTTGTACCAGGATGTTGTCAATGTCGAGGTGCACTTATTCTTATGTGCGTATGCTGCACGGTGGGTGAGTCGCTCCTGCGGCTCTGATTTGGCTGCCACTAATCCCTTTCATGCGGGGTGACTTTCAGGTCTGTGCTTCCACAGTGCTGAGACATTGCAGACTTGGGTAACTTGTGCTCTTTGTCGAGTTGTGACTCTTTGGCATGGTTTGTCCGTGTCGTTGACGTCAGGGGTTGTTTGTGCAGGTGGTTGTGTCCGAGTGTGACCTGCTCCTTTTCGGTTGTGGTCCGCACTCAGCCACCTCAGTGTCGTGCCGTGTACATTGTCATGATGATTGGACTGTAGCCAACCTACTCATCAAGTGGTGTCTCTTGCATTGTCAGTGTGGCTGACGTATATGCATGTTTGCTGTGTTTCGCACGTGTGCATGTGTTGGTTGTGTGATTGTTGATGTGTTGGGTGGGTGCACCTTTGAGCACATGGTGTACGTGGGACTACTTGGTGTTTGTGTGTGTGCTGAAGTGTTTCCGTGGGATCAGGGACATGATCCAGAGTCATTGTGGGTGTGCAGTATGCTCTGCTTGATTGTGCAGGTGTGCCATCTTTGCCTCTTTGTTGCCAATAACACGTTGGAGGTGACGTACAGTTGGTGGTGGTGTTCTGTCTCATCTGTGGCGATAATCGGGTTTTCCTGGCGACTGTACCCTGTCTTCCTCTTCCTCTTCTCATTGCCCTTCCACGAGCCCTGTATTCCTGGGTGTTCCTCCGTGGGGATTGTGGGGTTCATGTTGTCCTCTGCAGTCGGTCAGGGTGCATCCGTGGTACTCCGCAGTTGATTTCCTTTTTAGTGGCATTTTCCGTATGCTGTTCTTGTGCTTTTTGCCGCATTACGCATGGGTATTGCTGGCCTCTCGCTGGTTATCAGTGTTTTCTTATCGCGTTTGGGCACATCGCGTCTTTTTACGCGTTGGGGGTTTGTGTTTTTATCTCCGTTGCGGTGGTTGTATCGCGGACATTGGCCACGTTTTCGGCAAACTATCACATGGTACCACCGTGTTGTGAATTCCACGTTAACACGGGGTTAATTTCCCGCGATAGACTGCGATGTGTGAAGTTGCGTTAACATTTTTTGGAGATGTTTAGCACACGTTCTTGTGAATATACCCCAAAATCTTTTTATTTTATGACGTCTCTTGTTGTCCGATTCTAAAGTGTGTTAACGTCCTCTGTGGAAGGGTTATGGAAATTGGTGTCTGCCAAACTATTTAGCTGAACTTTTGGACTAAAAAACAGTGTTATTAAGAGAATGTGATTCCCATTCTCTCTAGTGTGTCCCAGTTGGTATGAAACAGCTAAGCTTACCACGCCATTCGCTCTTTCCCGCTCATATCTGCTGCGGTTGGCAGCTGCATGGAAATTTGTTCATGAACAAAAATAGTAGAATTATGCAGTGCCTATCGTTGTGATAGCCCTCATTCGCTACCACCCACTCTTCCTGGACTAATACCTTGAATGGTTATCAAGCATTAGTGCTGTGAGATCTTGTAGCCAAACATTCTCTTCATTGCTTTCCACCTTGTTAAATCTGTGATACTAGGCAATAATGATCAACTCTGCACTGTTACCACAAAATGCACCACAATTATTGCATTGTATTGTAATTGTATTTATATAGCGCTTACTACCCCTGGAAAGGCGTCAAAGCACTTTTGAGCGAGTAGTACACTACTCGAGTCTGTTAGTTAGATTGAATAGGATAATGGAGGGATAGAAGAGGGAAGAGTCTAGAAAGTGTTATTTGGGAGATCATAATAGTAAGAGGAGGTTTGGGATGAGTAAAAGGAGAGATGGAGGAGGGAAGAGTCTCTAGACAGAAATTAGGGAGATCACAGTAGTAAAATTATGTTTGGGATGAGTTAAAGGAGGGATATATAAGGGAAGAATTTAGAAAGGGTTGCTTGGAGATCATAGTTTTAAAATGAGGTTTGGGTGAGCCTAGGAGTGATAGAGGAGAGGAGAGTGTAGAAAGGGTTATTTTGGATGCCACAGCAGTAGAATGAGGTTTAGGAGGAGCCAGAATGTGGCGGTACAGGATATATTGAGAGAAGTATAGGGTTAGATAGGAGTAGTTTTTTGGAGAGAGTCAAAGGTGTTTTCTTTCTTCTTCTTCAGTAGGAGTAAAGTAATAAATATATAGATACATAACTAAATAGAAAGGGTAAGCTTGTATAGAAAGATAATATATTGAATGTAAAGTTGTATTGTATAAACTCAGACTTTCAAATGTTGCTATACTTGAAGCTAATTATTCGTGTATTTTTATAACTTTTTTTATGTTTTTTCCTCAATATTTCAGTAGTCAAGCACTTATGAATAAAATAATTATGATAATATTTTCATATTGTGATAGACAAATAAATTACTGATTGTAGCAGCTGTAGGAAGAGGGCAAGTCACCCCCAACATCCCCACTGTCCCCGCCAAACGAGGTCTAACTTCAATTAAATTCTAACTAAAAGGTTGTTGGACCACTTGAGCGCAGCACCTTGGCAGGCACAGTGTTCTATGTGAATCTGACTGAATGGGGACTGGGTGCATCATATCTGTTGAGAGTCCACCCCAGCATCGGGGCTGGTGTCAAAGTCAAAGGGACTGGAGCAGATTTTTGCATCCGAGTGAAGTCAGTACTGAACCGGGTTCTAGAGGCACAGATAGCACAGAGGACGGATCTGCCAGTGCCAACCAGACTGGATGCACCTGAGGATACTTGGGGCCCAAAGGCACACTAGAGGTAACCAGAATAGTGCCAGAGATTAACAACATGGCCTCCCTAAAGGCATCGATTTGTAGCAATGTCACACTTATGAGGAAGCTCTGGATGCATTGGACTAATTGTGGAATCAAGCTCCTTGGTGGGTCTGGAGCGAGACAGAGTGACTCGTTGATGTTCTTGTGACTTCTTTGGAGATAGAATGGCAGGATGGGGATAAGTCCTGCTTGGCTTCTTTGTTTATCTTCTGACTTCAATTTGGACTTACCCTAAGACTTCAACCGCAAAAGCGGACCCGTCATGAGAACGACCTCAGGAGTGAGTCTGCATTCTCCACTACCTTGGGTAATTTTACCACATCAGACACCTCTGCCCTGAAGCAAAAGACAAATGGCCACTTGTCTGTGTTCTACAATAAGAGAGACAGGCCAATCTTTCAAGTATCAACCCAGTGACGATCTTTCTACAGGGGTAAATCCCGGGACAATGTGCAATCGGCATCAACAGTCTAGCTCAAGAATGCAGCTGCTCACCACACACCACAGGACCTAGCAGGCTGATTGAAAAATACTCCAACAGCAAGCAAGATCCCCAAACCCAGAAGCTATAAGCAAAGATATCTTAGCACTCGTTCCATTCACACAAGTCACTGGGGCTTCCCAGCTGCCTCAGGCTGTTTAGAGGGACAAACCCATACTGAGGAGCCAAGAAGCAAGCCATTGGTAGAATAAAAGAATAGGCAGCAGACATATGAGTCATGTGTATTTTATGAAATCATGCTGAAAGGAAGACGACAGCTGGTAAGATAGCGGAGCTTCTTTATTTACATCCAGTAACACGGTATCCCCGGCAGCAACTGCCGTAACTCCGCATACTGTGTTCCATGCAAGGAACACTCATAACAGAATGCACACGAGAACAGCACTAGAGAGATCCCAACACACCCCACTCCCTTCACATAAAACAATTCCCAACACACCCTCCCTTCACATAAAAATGAACAGAAACTAATCAAACTAAAAACAAAGGAAGCAAAACTAAAATCTAATATAATCCTGAAATTTGGTGGGAGGAGACCTAGTTCTAGAAAGGTTTTGTCGGGGAACAGTGTCCTTGGCAGGTACAGGATTCCTCGGGCACACAACCCCAGGAGGCAAAGTCATACAAGGAGTGTCTACTCCAAATTTGCTTTTCACAAACTCGACTTTTGACTCAGGCACTACCGAGACAGCACACTTGTTCCAGACTTTTCCATTCTCCAGTACAACAACATGGTCTCTCACTTCTCTGACTCTAACAGGAACAGAAAACCGAGAGGAACCCTTACGAACAAGCACAGGTTTTTTAATCCTCACCCAGTCTCCTTGACGCACCGGAGACACTCTGACACGATCAGATGCATACTTAGCCTGGGCAGCAGCCCTGACATACGCCACTCTGGCCAGTTTCTGAAGATCCACCTCCTTCCTTGACATCCAGTCTTTGTTTAGCTTGGACCTGCCACTCTACCTCTAAGCAAGGTGAAAGGAGACATTCCAGTACTAGAGTGGGGAGTAATTCTCATAGCCCACAACATGTCAGAAATCGCCTCCTTCCAGTGCAAACCGTAAATGGAGGCCAACTGTAATTGATCCTTGATCACCCGGTTAAGGCGTTCGACCAAACCATTACTACAGGGATGATAAAGGGAGGTGAGAATATGTTTGATACCATGCACCTTGAGGAAATCCTGCATCTCAACAGACACCAACTGGGTGCCATTATCAGTCACCAACTCTTCCGGAAATCCCTCCCGAAGAAAAACGTCTTTTAAAAAATTGATGACAGTGGCAGAATTGATTCCTTCCACAAACCTAACTTCTGGCCATTTGGACATATAGTCAATTAAAACTAAAGCGTACTTGGGAGAACTGCCCAGACCACCAAATGGACCAGCCACATCAAAAGCCAATTTGCACCAGGGTGAGTCCTTGACTGGAATGGGACTGATGGAAGATGGATAGGTCACTTGAGTTTTATCACTCAAAACACACGCACCACAATCACGAACACAGTGTTCAATGGACCTATCGACACCCGGCCACCAAAAGTCTTCTCTAATCCTCCGCTTCATGGCACGGATGCCCAGATGTCCTTCGTGGGCTAAATCTAAAACCTTCTTGCGTAAGGACACCGGAACAACCAGTAATCCACCCCTGCGCAGAATCCCGTCGACAAGAGACAACTCATCACCAACCCTCTTAAATGGAATTAGTTGAGAAGAAAGAACAGTATTATTGGGCCAGCCATCAGCTACAAAATCCATCACCTTGCTGATCACAACATCTTCAGATAGAGCCAGCTTCCAATCAACTTCGGACAAGGCAGCTCCAGTATCAGCTATTGTACTAACAGCGCACACCATTTCCAAATGCTCACCCTCAGGTTCAAGAACATTCTCAGCGAGGGGTAACCTAGATAGGCAATCAGCTACACGATTTTTCACACCAGCCACGTACTCTAAGCGGTAATTAAATTCATTCAGTCTGTACTGCCATTTGGCAATGCGAGGAGTGGCCCTTCCACCACCCTTGGTGGTAAAAAGATCCACCAAAGGTTTGTGGTCAGTCCTGAGAACAAAATCATTGCCCCACAAAAAATTGCGAAAATACTGTACACCCCACCATAGAGCCAATGCTTCCTTTTCAATTGTAGAATAAGTCCCTTCGGCACCCCGGAGTGTTCTAGAGGCAAAAGCAATGATTTCCTCCCTATTGTCGGATCTTTTCTGCATAAGAACAGTCCCAAGACCCACATTGCTAGCATCAGTGGTAACAATGCAGCGATCGTTAATGTTGAACAAATTGAGTGGGCGTGCCTGAACAATTGCTTCTTTCAACAACTTGAAATCACATGCACACTGGTCTGACCATGCATACTTTGCATTTTTTTTAAGCAGACCACGCAAACACACTGTCCTGTCAGAGAAATTGGCCACAAATTTAGCGTAGTACTCAACTAGTCCTAGAAAAGAACGCAGCTGGTCTTTATTCTGCGGTTCAGGTGCATTTTGGATGGCATCAAGGAGCTTAATCTTGGGTTCTACTCCACTTGCAGAAATATGGTGCCCCAGATAATCTACACCCTCTTGAAGGAATTTGCATTTGTCTTTCCTCAATGTTAACCCGCTAGATTTAACAATCTCCAATACCTGCTTGACTCTGGCATTGTGCTCAAGAACAGTTTTTCCGTGAATCAAGATGTCGTCTTGGAAGAACACGACCCCCGCAGTGTTCTTAAACAGGTTTCCCATAAGATGCTGAAACTCTGCGGAAGCCGACGCCAAACCAAACGGCATACATAAATAACGGAACGCCCCGTCAGGAGTCACAAATGAAGTGAGGTGTCTCGAGTCTTTGCACAATTCGATTTGATGGTAAGCAGAAGATATGTCGAGTGAAGAGAAATATTTCGCACCCTCCAAAGTTGACAACATCTCATTGATGTTAGGCAAGGGTTGGCGGTCCACCCATATGCAAGCATTAAGGTCGCGCAAGTCCACACACATTCTAAGAGATTTATCTGCTTTGCACGCCAAAATAATGCGTGACAACCATTCAGACCCTTCAATAGACTCAATTACTCCCATGGTACACAACCGCTCTAATTCTTGTCTAAGTTCACTACGCATGCTAAGCGGTACTCTGCGCACTTTGTGTGCAACAGCCTTGACACCCTCCTTAAGAACAATGCGGTGTTGAAATCCCTTGAGCTTGCCTAACTTGCCACTAAAAATTTCAGGGTAACATTGAATCCAATCATTCTCAGCTGACAACCCAGCTGTAACTGTGTGCACAGGGGAAACATCAGGAAGACTGGAATAATATTGTTTGGCTTCATGTTTGGATAAGACCATATCAGGATGATTGGGATCAAGGATGATTCCGAGCTCACCCTGTTCCTCCCATCCCAACAAATTTGCACCTTCCTTTACAACAAATACAGTACCTCGTGCAAAATCCCCCTTGAATTCTAAGTTGCCTAAAAATTTGCTTAGAACCTCAACTCTTTTACCACCATAAGCAAAGATCTTTATGCTGGACTGGACAACAGGAATGTCGCCCAAACTTTCAAAATCTTTGGCATTAATGAGGGTAAAAGGAGAACCAGAATCAGCAAGAAACTTAATGTTTTTGCCGTTCAAACTTATGGTACACGCGGGAGATTTTCTTCTATGAGGCTCTATAATGGAAGCAATTTCTACTACACCATCCGATTGAATGGAGGAAGAGGACAACATCAATAATTCATAACTTTCATTATCTTCCCTATACTCAGCATAGTCTTCTTCAATAGCTCTCACAGTTCGTGACGGTGCCTTGTGAGACACAGTCGCTTTGCACATGCGTGCCAAATGTCCTTTCTTCCCACACTTGAAACAAGTCTGATTTATAGCAAAATAAAACTTGAAATTGCCCAAATGTGATCTACTTCCACAACGATAACAAGAGAGATCTTGTCCCTCAGCTTTGGATTTAGACAAATTAGGTGCAGGTGAAGAAATGCGAGGAACATTCAAGTTGATTCCCTTGGTCGGTTTGGCAGAAGGTTTTGTGCTAACTAATTTGATCTCGCTAGATGACGAAGATGGCGCAGATACACTCAATTCCTTCATGCAAAATTGAGAATGCTCAATACTTCTCGCTAAAATGAGAGCAGTCTCTAAATCCGGATCCTCAGAAGACAAAAGTTTCTCCTGAATCTTCTTGTTGCATGTGCGTTCAATCAGCTGATCACGGATTATTTCATCCCTGAACTCCCTGTAATTGCAAGTGACGGCTAAGGTCCTAAGGGCTGCAACAAAATCGTCTATGGATTCTCGAGGAATCTGTGCACGTTGCAAAAATTTGTGGCGCTCCAATACTATATTTCGCTTGGGATTAAACCTTTTGTCCAACGTTTTAACAAGAGAAGCGTATTCATCAACAATTAGCGAATCACCATCATCACCTCCACTAATACATGTTCTTACAAGTTCAAGAGGCAAAGTTTTTAAAATAGTTCTCCCCTCCGCACCCAAATTATAGACAAGCAAAGCTTTTTTCTTTTTCGAGGTAAAAGTGTCACCATCAATCGCCTCAAGATAGGCCTCAAACGTCTCCTTCCACTGTTGCCACATAACAGGAGGAGTACCAGGTGACTGCAAAAAGGGAGGTGGTGCAATTACATGATCCATTTGCGTGGGTGAGTTGCTGCCCCACAAGTCACAACCAAAAATGATCAAGTTTACGTGTCACTAAAGAGAAGGTAGATGAACTCAGATGACACGCGTGATGTGCGTGTCACCGTTGCAACAATAATGTGAAAACGAGTAAAATGGTGCAGATGTGCTTGTTACCATTGAATCACTATTCACTGTGGTAAGAAATGCCAGCAAAATTCCATGAAGACTAGCATAATATGGCATATACATCTACATCAAGCAGAAACTGTGCACCAAACAACCAGTTTTGAAAACTGTACTCCTGTGCCAAGTATGGCCAATGAGGGTGAGGAATTTCCACCTGAGAAGCAGCTCAGCAGTGAAAGTCCAGTGAAATCTGAACGCGAGGCACTACTCGCTGGTATTATATCAACATTACTTCATGACCACCCATTCGGAGCCAGCATAGAATATATATGCTCTTAGCGTGACGGGCGTCAATAGGGACGTCGGTTGCCAAGGTGACAATGTGATCCTCTGCAGCGTGACGCGCGCCGATACGCGCGCCGGTTGTCAAGGCGACGTGCGCCGATGCACGCGTCGATGGCCGCTACTCAGTAACTCGCGCGCCACAACGGAGAGATGGCGAAAGCGAGAAAATGTAGATAAGAAGGTAATCTCACCGGGATCACAGGCCCTCAGGGGGAAGGCACGCAGCGTCTGTGATGGCAGATTGAGGAGACTTGAAGGCTTCACAGGATTCGCAGAGCGTCGAAAATCTTGACGTTGCCTCGAAGTGGAGAACAACCACAACGTCCAGCAACACACGATGAGGGAGACAGGATACTGGACACCCCGTCGCCACTGAAAGGAAGACGACAGCTGGTAAGATAGCGGAGCTTCTTTATTTACATCCAGTAACACGGTATCCCCAGCAGCAACTGCCGTAACTACGCATACTGTGTTCCATGCAAGGAACACTCATAACAGAATGCACACGAGAACAGCACTAGAGAGATCCCAACACATGCCAATGTCTTTCTTTGCAGGATTCGGTTATTGTTCGTGCTGCCACTTATTACCAAGGAGTGTATCTCCAGGGAGAACCCACCCATACACAGTAAGTATAGTACGTGGCTCTGCACAAGCATGTTACCAGACTTCCAAGGAAGATCTTCTGTTGCTTTTTCATTGCCTTTTCAGGGTTTCAGAGTTTGAGAGTTCGAAGGCAAAGATTGTATAGTTCGGAGAATTCCTGGATTTTGACACTGTGATGAGCCGCAGTGTGAGAACTTGGGCTGTTGGTTGACTGGGGTGTGAGCCAACCATAAATTAAAGAGTAATATCTTGCTTATGTCATAATAAGAAAACCTTCATGGTTAACATGTATGTTATCAAAAGAAATGTGCATGATGTAGCATGTCTGGTGAGTAAAAGCTCACAAATAGTGTACAGTAGTACATAGTCGGGATAATTTGTAGTGTAGATTGTACACGTCTATGGCCCTGTTAGTTAAGCATAGTGATGCACATTCTGCAGTTATGTTCAGTCCTTTGTTGATAGTGTCCAGTTTCCAATCCTTTTGCTTTCCTTCAGTGCTAGAAGATCATTACAGTTCCTGTGTCTCAAGGAGGGTTTGATCCCCTCTGTCACACACCATTTCATAGCTCGTGGTGTTGAACATAGACTTCCACTAGAGGGGCGTATTCAGTCCAACATCCTATTCTTGATTGATGATGAAAATTCCTTTCTGGATAGTTTATGTCGAATTGCCAATATATGGTAGCTCACATGGGCACAAGATGCAATAGATGACAAATTTGGAAGTACAGTTGGAGAAATGCTTAACATTGCTATTGACACCAATGATTGTAAAAGATTGCATAACAACTAGAGCATGCCATAAAATTACCACATCAGTAATGACCTGTAACTGGTGGTAAATCAAACCTATTTATTATAGATGTCTGGATTAGTTCATGATACACTTTTATGAGGTTATCTCTGAGATCAGGCCCTTGCTTGAATGCATACACGAGGTTTTCCGGAAATATCTGAGCAATAAAATTACTCTCTTAATTTGCTTTGAATGTGTGCCAAAGGAGGATACACACATTAATTTGGAAGTATTGAGCTTCTCTTTAACTTGTAGTAGGACTTCGCTATGATTACGCCAAGCTCATTTTAGCAATCACCTTAGTAATCTGGAAGGGTGATCTCAATCACTCAATTTACTGGGCAGAATTTTTGCCTGGGTGAAGTATTCACATTTTCTTGGGCATTTTTGTCCTAGACATAAAAACTGTCCGAATGATAGGTTAGGCTTGAGACTCTGTGGGTGGTGACTGCTGCATTTTAGTAGTGTCTCTAGCTGTGGGTTTAGTGGATAAAGTCATGTGTAGAGTGCCATAACTTTCTTTGATGGTGAGGTCAAGAAAATTGATTGTGACAGTGTAATATATATGATGAAGAAGGTAAGATTACTGTTAAGAACATTGAGCCATCTGCGGAACAGTAAGGAGTCATTACCATGACAAATTAAGAGAACATCATTGATATATGTCACCCATTTAGTAATGTTCAGCCCAAAAATGGGTTGGTCTGTGAAAATGTTTACAAATTTTAAAAATTGGCCACGTAGAGATTTGCAATATTTGGTGGAGAAATTCTCAGTGGTGAACCCTGTAAGCACTCTCTGAAATCACCTTTAAATCTCATTAGGTTTTAATCAATATCACTGGCTTAGTGTATGAAAACGACACTTCTACATTTCAAAAATGGCCACAATAAAAAATACTCTATGAATCCTAAAACGGTCTAACCATTATCACCATACTATTAAGTAGGCGTGGGCTAAATATGAATACTTTTGTTGTGCGTAATTATGTCAAGTTTCCAATAATTTGCTAAAAGATTTAGCATGAAATATATCCTTGTGTCCATTTTGTATGTATAGTGCACTTTGCACTAGTAAAGTAGTGCAAAATAGACAAGTATCACAAACAAAAATCTCTCGTCTTCCGTTCGGTTGCAGTGTTCCAGTGCTCTTGCAATAGGATTTTAACCAAACAAAATTCAATTGCCCCATGTGACAGCAGCATCTTAGTATTTCGTGAAAAACGCATAACTGAATATGACAGAAATGTTGTGAATTAGACCAGCATGATCAACATTTCCTTCCAGCCTGTTAAAATGCACAATATGCCCAGAGTAATCCTGCCCTCCCTCATCAGGTCCCATGCCCCCTGAAAACCGCTGAGCCCTTTTATATAGAACTTTCGTCAGCAAGGATTCCCATCCCTGGCCATCGTGTTTGTGGGAAGATCCAGCGGCTGCCTCTTAAGAAAAGGCACTTATGTCTTGACAAAGAAAGGACTTGGTAGCATATGTACAAGAGGATTGTGCAACTGGAACATCACTTTTTTCGACGTTCCAGTTGCCCTGCACCATATTTACAAAGTAGTGTTAAGCCACTTTGCATGGCTCAACGCCACTTTGTAGATATGGTACCCTTTCACGCAGAAATCTGCATGAAAGGGGTGTGCAATGGGTGTTGCTGGGGACATTCCACCGCAACACCCATTGCTTTTTTACGCTACCCCAGATTTACAAGGTTGTGTAAATCTGAGGCAGCGCCACAAACTAACGCCATGCAAAAGCAGGAGTTAGATTGGCGCAACGAGGAGAACTACTTTTATTTCTCCTCGTTTTTGCTTTTTCTATGTGTGCTGCATTCTGAAGCACACATAGAAAGAGCAAAACGCCATTAATGTTTGTTTTTGTGCCAAAAGATGACCCTTCCTGCACAAAACAATCATTAAATAATGGTGATTTGCTACGTCTCTGTGTGCTGCAGAATGCAGCACACAAAGAGGTAGCAAATCGCCATTATAGATTATTTATATGCATGGACAGATACCTTCCTGCACATGAACAATCATCCCTGCAATGCAGGCACCCTTGCAGTATGGTGTAAGGGTGTCTGTGTTGGCACTAGGCAGCTATTTATTGCACCACACTAGGGAAAACACAGGGGTGTGCTGTATTCTTTTATTTACGGCATATCCCTGCGGTTTGGAAATGAAGCAGCGCTGCAAAATTTGCTGCAGCCCGCGCTACACCATTTCCTTGTAAATATGCCCCTGGATCTGGTTTCATCCTCTTTGGAGGCCCAGCAGGATGAGAGCTATGCATTTCATCCAAACATAATCACATAAATGTCTTTAGACTTCAACTTACCATATAATAAATCACTGTGCTAAAAACTTGTCCAACGTTTTACCTACAAGGAAGGAAACTGTTTGCACTGCTACCAAGTCACTGCTGCCAAGAGGCAATTACATTTATCTTTTGGCATTGTGCGTCATACCCACATACTCTTTTGTACCTGCTGATGACTTCACAGAATCTGTCAATTCCCCTCTGTCGAGGGGATTTCTGGGCAACTGATGTGAACAACTCCCAGGGTAAGAAACTATGAATCATCTCTAAGGATGGGCATCATTTTTAGGTCGAGCCTGAGCCAACCTGCGAGTGCTACTCTGGCAATGATCTGTTGTAGTACAGTACGGAGAGAAGCCCCGCCCACTCCCCCACCCATATTTTTCATTGGCTTGTGTCTTTGTCCTTCCTAAATGCTGGCTTCTGATTCCTAAATAGGCTTGTTAGTCCCTCCTTAGTACGGCCATGTCTTCATGCATCCCATGGCTACTGGCCCCTTTACTTGGTTGTTACATGGTACGTGTACTATTTTCTTTATTGAGTGGATCATATATTAGGCACAACGACGTGCTTTGCTTAGATTCAGCGGGCCATGCCCGCTTTCAGTTTCGAAGCAGCCGGGACAATGGCGGCCGTTTTTGTTTGGGATGCCATAGGTCTCGCTTTTAAATGCGAGACCTATAGCATTGCAAATATTTTTTTTGGGTGCATCCCCTGTCGTCACTCCTCGCCACACCCCCTCTGCTTCATGGTTGCTCATGCTCGCCCAGACGGCGCAGCTCCCAGTATTGTTAGTCCTCTGAAACTGTCACCGTCTGAAGGGTTATTAACCTCAACTCCCTTTTCTGGCATTTAAAATCCGACACAGATTTGTGCCACATTTCCCATTGGATTCGCTGGGTAATTACTTTATTTTTCATGTATAAAGTGCTTGATTTATTGTCCACCGGTGGGAGGGTGGCAGTTAATGGTCAGCAGCAGTTACAGCAGATTAGCAGAGAGGGGTGGTGTCACCTTGGAAGCAAGGCAGCCCTCCCTACCTCCCTCACCCATCCCTCCGCAGATGGTCCTGGCCGAGGACGAGCAATATGGTGCCATTCAAGCCCTGTCAGCGCTCCTGCGCTGGGCTCTCCCTCTCCACGGTGGAATTGGCCTGAGTGACACAAGAGGTTTTAATTCCCGCCTCGCCAGATGACCCACAAGATAGAGAGAGTGATTATATTGCCCTTGTTTAAACTCCCTTTGCCTCTACCCCTACCCCCTGCACGACACTGCTTGCCTACATCTGACAGCAGAACTAAGCTTCCTGCTCTCTGATAAGCCGTGCACCCTTCAGGGATATTTGGTTTGTTTGAATATATGCCTCAATTAACTGCTGCCCGTCACAAAAGATCACAGATCACTGCCGCGTTTGGCTGTAACCTTTGAAACACTCCGTTGAATGGATTATGGCTCAGTAAACACAAATGCAGCACCTCATTGAACAGATCCCATAAACTTTGCAGATTCCCATTAAATGTTTACTGCGTGTCAAGGGTGCAACCAGCATTAACTTTCTACTGTGAGACAACCACACAACCAGCAGTGATCCCCACACAGGGTTGCAGATCAATGCCTTGCTTTGCTTTTCTGTTGTTATGAATGGGTTGCTCAGCTGTATGGACAGGAAGCATGCTACTTAGTTGTAAACAGGGCCAGGCAACTTTCAGGTTACTGGTAAATAGGAACTCAAAAAACAGCTACCAGTGTTCGTGGGGTCTTCCCTTTGACATGATGGCAGATAGAAATTTGTAAATATATTACTTGCAATGCCAAAGGTGGTTAATATGTAAGTTTCCATGCATTTCATTTCTCCTATCATGAGGATTTTTTAAAAATCTTGCAGTAGCTGTCATGCTGGGCATCTTGTGCTGTTTCTATGTGGTGTATTTTCAAAGGATCTGAGGTATAAGTCTTCTCAGTGTGTGTACATTTTCTCTGTGTTAAACTGCTTTTGCAACAGAACATGGCTCGGTTATTCTTCATAACTGCTGCAAAGCCCGTCTCAAGGTGTTTTAAAACAGAAAGAAGTTTCACAATGTTGTGAATATAACACATTTTGATACTGTCTGATCTTAATCGTACAGTAGCAGTGTAAACAAGCATTTGCAATGCAAGAGGTCTCGCATTCATGAGAGTTAGAGCTATTGGTGCTGTAAATTACCATGTCTTTTATCCATGTGTTTTGGTTTGGAGTGGATGTATGTGGTGTGGAGTGGAATTATGTTGGTTGGATTGGGATTGTTAGTTGTGGAATTGTGTGGTGTGTAGTGTATTTGTGTAGTGGAATTATGTGGTATGGTGAACAGATAGCGGTGAGAGCTTCACGGAATTGAAAGGAAGATAGAGAAGGATAGGTAGTTTGTGCACTAAATGGTGAATGAACTCCATTTATAGAAGCAGAAAGAGTGTGTGAGAAGGAGAAAGAAGGGGAGGCAGACCACAGGCGCATAAATAGGGAACGCCGTGTATGCAGAAGACACCCTAAGAAGAGGAGGAGAAGGTGGCTGTGATGGACGGAAACCTTGAAAGTCTTGAAATGATCTTGCAGTCATATACTTGAAGGTGCTCCCTTCTGTGACAGTGAACAAAAAAAGAAGGCTCTGTAAAAAAAAGATTGTGCAATTTTCTGAAGAAGGGAAGCTGGGATTAATCCCAGATTTTCAATTTTTATACAGTGCGCTTGCCAAAAAATCTATCAGCTACTGCATAATTTTCAGATTTTATCAAAAAATGCTTCTTTTGCAAACAGATCAAAATTTACTAAAAATAAAAGCAGCAACATGGGCTGCTGCACAGTGGAAGGCCCTTCCCAAAGGTTGATTGGTCACCTTTCAGTAGTATTGCCGAATGTGAATGTTAAATTCTACTCTCTCAGACCTCTCAATCAGCCACATCATTAAGCGCTGCATCATATAACTCAGTAACTGCATCTGTGATCAGTGACATGCAAAGTCACTTAGGATAAGGCCAAGACCCATCTAATCGTGCACCCTACATAGCACAGGATGCTACCCATTCAAGAGATTCAGCGCCTCACATAGGGGAAGTAAGCACTATATAGGTTTCACAAACAATTGTGACGACACAACCGGTGCAGGTAGCTTAACTCTGATCAGGGTTGCAAGGGTCAAAATGTTCGAAGAGCATCTCAGGATTCAGGTGCTTATAATTACAACTAAATGCGGAGAAGGAACTCCCAATAACCTTCACAGCTCTGCAGGAAAATTAAGAAGTCAATGTAAGTATCACTAGCAGCAGAAATATTCCATCTGACGTGCCTGCAACCATGTTAGAGATTCTATGCTTGAGCTTCAGTGACACGGATGTCACCTGAGGAAAGATGTCACTATGCACAGACTTCCCCATGCTACAGACCAGAGGTAGCTATATAAGAGCAGCTGGAGGACCCAGGGATTACATGTCCCAATGATGGGCCGGACTGCTGCTGTGCAGCCAAAATAGCATCACAATTAATAATAAAAAAGTAAATAAACTACCCAGTGTCAAGTCAATTAGAAAGGGGGAGTGTTTCCCATTTCTTAACAACAGGGTCTGTTTTGTTGAACATCCGGCCGCCTGTATACGAGATACAAATATGGTCTGGTAGCATAGACACAATAATACACATTCTCTTTCTGCTGTACTATCAATCAATAAATCAATCAGGGGTTTATAAAGCGGAGGTTCCTTTCGAGTACTTGGAAGGAGACTCTTTCATTGAGGTATTTGGGTCCGATGTTGTGGAGGGATTTGTAGGCGTGGGTGAGTAGCTTGAAAGTTACTCTTTTCTCAATGGGGAGCCAGTGGAGGTCTCGTAGGTGCTGGGTCATGTGCTTGTGATGTGGGGTTCCGAAGACGAGTCTGGCTGCAGTGTTCTGGATGGTTTGGAGTTTGTGTAGCAGGGTCTTGTTGATTCAGGCATAGAGGGCGTTGCCGTAGTCCAGTCTGCTGGTTATGAGTGCGTGGGTGATGGTCTTTCTGCATTCGGGGGGATCCACTTGAAGGTCTTGCGGAGGATGCGGAGGATGTTGAAGCAGGTGGAGGCGACTGCGTTGATCTGGCGGGTCAAGGTGAGGGAGGAGTCTAGGATGATGCCGAGGTTCCGGGCGTGATCCGTCGGGGAGGGTGGGCTTCCGAGGGCAGGGGGCCACCAGGAGCTGTCCCACACAGTGGGGGAGGGTCCAATGACGAGGACCTCTGTCTTCTTTGAGTTCAGTTTAAGGCAGCTATCGCTCATCCAGGCTGCGACGTCTTTCATTCCTTCTTGGAAGCTGAGTCTGGTGTCTTCGGGGTTCTTCGTGAGAGAGAGGATGAGCTGGGTGTCGTCGGCGTAAGATACTATGCTGAGCCCATACTGTCTGACATCGGCGGCGAGGGGGGCCATGTAGATGTTGAAGAGCGTGGAGCTGAGCGAGGATCCTTGGGGTACTCCACAGTTGATCTCTGTAGGTTTCGAGAGGAAGGGAGGGAGTCTGATCCTTTGGGTTCTGCCGGAGAGAAAGGAGCGGATCCAGTCGAGGGTGGTTCCTCGTATGCCGGCGTCGTGGAGTCTGGCTGCGAGAGTGCGGTGGGAGACGGTGTCGAAGGCAGCAGAGAGGTCTAGTAGGATGAGGGCCGCAGTGTGGCTCTGGTCGAGTAGCATGCGGATGTCATCAGTGGCGGCGAGGAGGGCAGTCTCGGTGCTGTGGTTGCTGCGAAATCCAGATTGGGAGGAGTCGAGGATGTCGTTCTCTTCGATGAAGGTGGTCAGCTGGGCGTTGATGAACCTCTCGGTGGCTTTGGCTGCAAAAGGAAGGAGAGAGATGGGCCGGTAGTTTTTCAGGTCTGTCGGGTCGGCCAAGGGTTTCTTGAGGAGGGGCTTGACCTCTGCCCGTTGATGGTCCGGCCTAGTTCGGGTGCTCTGGTGGCAGCGGCTCTGTGGTAGATGTGCGGCGGGCAGGGGTCCGTGGGGGCTCCTGAGTGGGTGTTCTTCATGGTCGTGGCGGTGTCTTCAGTGGTGGCAGGTTTCCAGGAGGTGATAGTCAGCTGGGTGTCGGTGGTGGGGTGGGGGGGTGGTGCCCGGAGTCTGTTCGCTGAAGTTGTCATAGAGGGCCTTGATTTTCAGGTGGAAGTAGGAGCTGACCTTGTTGCAGAGGTCCTGAGAAGGTTTGACGTCCGTGCCTTCGCTGGGGGGTTTGGTGAATTGTTGTATGATGTTGAAGAGTTCTTTTGCATTACTTGCGTTGGTGTGGATTGTGTTCTTGATAAAGGTCCGTTTGGTGGCTCTTATTCGCTGGTGGTATTCATTCATGGTGTTCCTGTAGTTGTTCTGGTCTTTGGTGGTTTTCCTGTTCGAGGCGTCTGCAGGAGCACCTGTCTTCTTGGAGGTCGGTGGAGAACCAGGGAGCCTTTAGGGGGCGTTGTTTGATGGGATGGCGGAGGGGTGCGAGCTTGTCGGCGCATCCGTCGATCCAGCGGTGTAATTATTTGGCTGCGGAGTTGGCGTCCGTCGTGGCGGAGGAGGGGTTGTGGAGGAGGGTGGTGTTGAGGTGTTCCTCTGTGATCTTGCTCCAGTTCCTTCGTGGCGGGCGCAGGGCGGGTTTGGGTGCGGTGGTGGTGTTGAAGGTGAAGTGTACGCAGTGGTAGTCTGTCCAGAGGGGCTGCGTGGTGTGGCTGAAATGGATGTTCGTCCCTCCTGCGAAGATGGGGTCGAGTGTGTATCCGGCTCTGTGGGTGGGGGAGGTGACGAGCTGCTTCAGTCCGAGGTTGCCGAGGTTGTCAAGGAGGGTGATGGAGTCGGGGTCGCTGCGGTTGTCGAGGTGGAAGTTCAGGACTCCGATGAGGATGTAGTCCGTGGAGGCGATGGCGTGGGGTGCGGCAAAGTCAGCAATGTTGGTGGCAGAGGGGGCGCGAGGCCCGGGGGTTCTGTAGACAAGGCTCCCGCGCAGCGTGGTTCTGGGGCTGGTATGGATCTGGAAGTGGAGGTGCTCAGTGTTGGAGAGGGGGTCGCCCGTGCTGGAGGTGGAGAGTCGGAGGGAGCTCTTGTGTGAGATGGCGAGTCCTCCTCCTCGGCGGTGGGGGCGGTCCTTTCTTTGGATCTTGTATCCATCGGGGATGGCTGTGGCGATGTCGGGGGCGGAGGTGGCGTTGGTCCATGTTTCTGTGAAGAAGGCGATGTCTGGCGAGAGTGTTTCAAGCAGGTCTCAGATCTCTAAGGCGTGTCTGTGTAAGGAGCACACGTTGAGGAGGATGAACATCAGGGCTTCGGTGGTGCGGGCGTCCGGCGTGGTTTCAGCGGTAGTGGGTGCGCTGTTGATGGTGAAGGATTGTTGGCAGTGCAGGCAGGAGAACTGGCCGTGGGCAGTGTTCGGCGGCAATCTTTGGCAGTTGTTCTTCCTCCCGGGGTTGAGTGCGAGGAGAGCGGAGGAGTTGTAGCAGAGGGGGGGTCGTAGATCCAGGGTTCCTGGTGCTTGCCGCGGTCGGGTTGCGGACGGGGCAGACAGGCTTGCCTTTGGCGTGCCTTTGGCGCACCAGTGGCGTGCCCGCCGCTGCGCGATAGCGGCTGCCATTAAATTGGGGCGGGGCGGGACGAGGTGCTGGGAGGCGGGAGCGGGGACTGTCAAGGGGGAGGGGCCGCAGGGGCAGCAACGGTGGGAAAACCAGCCGTAAATGAAAATAAAATTAAATTAAATTAAACTAGGTGAATGCACCAAGTGGGGCAGAGAGATTACAATTCCCAAGAAGGGGTCACCAGGCAGGCGAAGGCAGAGGCAGGCAGGAATCTGGCAGCAGGCGCGAACCCTCACCGGGAGGAGGTCTCACTACTGGGGTGCAGCGACGGCACTGCAGAGCTGCTGGGGAGAGAGTTTGACCCAGACCAGAGGTCAAGGTCTTACTCGCGCTCCCCTGCAGCAGCCGCCTTTAAATAGGGGAGGGAGGCGGGATGAGGTCCTGGGAGGCGGGAGCGGTGGCTGTCCAGGGGGGAGGGGGCACAGAGGCAGCAGCGGCGGAAAACCGGCTGCAAATGAAAATTAAATTAAATTAAATTAAACTAGGTGAATGCACCAAGCGGGGCAGAGAGATTACAATTCCCAAGAAGGGGGCACCAGGAAGGCGAAGGCAGAGGCAGGCAGGAATCTGGCAGCAGGCGTGAACCCTCACCGGAAGGAGGTCTCACTACTGCGCGCGGCGATGGCACTGCGGAGCTGCTGGGGAGAGAGTTTGACCCAGACCAGAGGTCAATTATCATGAGATAGTGATCTTTGCCCCACTGTTCCTGTGCACAGCTGGGCTGCTTGTTAACTTTGAAAGGATTCTGCAGTAAGGGCTTTGGTTTGGTCTTAGAATCCCCAGGAGCAGTGTACTTCAGAAGTTCTTTATGTTTTAGTTTTGCATTCTCTTTTTAGGTCGAGCCTATACAGTGCTTGCGCTGTTAGGCAATCTGTTATCTCTACTTTGTGGGCTCTGACTCCTCCCATGCTTTGTATTGGCTTTTGTGTGCGTCATTTTGAAATAGTAGGCTGCAAATGGCTAATGGTGGGTAAATGTCCCACATTTTCTGAGAAGTTCACTCCCATGGAGTATTGCCTCGAGAGCGAGCATCCATGCGCACGCAGTCCCTACGTGCAGTGCAGCTGGTGAGTGCTTCTTTCATAGTATATTACTTTAGTTCCATTCGTGCACGCCGCACTTTAGCTTCACACGTTTAAAGCTAAAGTGGGGCGTGCTGCGATTGCCACAAAAGTAAATAAATAGAAAAAAGACAGGCGCCCCAACTTTCTTTTCTATTTCTTTACTTTTTCAGCAATTGTGGCACACCCCTGTTTAGCTTTAAATGCCTGAAACTAAAGCACAACGTGCCGCTAATGGTAATAAAGTAAATAAATAAAAAAAGAAACGGGTGGCCGCCTTTCCTTCATTGTCGGCTTTCCCTTTAAACTGACAGTGCGGCCCGCCTTTACTTTCTATTTATTTACAATTCTCTGCAGCCGCGCTTTAGATTCACACGTTTAAAGCTAAAGCGCGGCGTTGCCACATTTGCTACAAAAGTAAATAAATAGAAAAAAAAGCGGGCGGGCGCCGCCTTTCATTTCTATGTATTTACTTTTGTAGCAATCTCGGCACACTGTGCTTTAGCTTTAAACTTGTGAAACTAAAGAAACAAATGGTAATAAAGTAAATACATTTAAAAAAAGCATTTGCAATGCAATAGGTCTCACATTTGTCATAGTTAGAGCTATTGGCGTTGTAAATGACAATGTCTTATCTATGTGTTTTGGTTTGGAGTGTAGTGGATCTATGAACAGAGACACAGCTGCAGCAATATCTAGAGGGCTTAGAATGAGGAATTACTGACAGGACCAAAGATGCAGCTAGCAGCGCTGCATATAGGTCTAAGAATGAGGGATTACCACTGTGACCAGAGACACAGTTGCAACACTGCTTAGATGATTTAGAATGGGGGGGGTTACTGACAGGAGCAGAGAAGTAGCTAGCAGCACTGTCTAGAGGACTAAGAATTAGAAATTACCAACAGGACTAGAGAAGCAGCTTGCAGCACTGCCTAGAGGACTAAGAATGAGGATTTTCCACTGGGAACAGAGACACAGCTGCAGCACTGCCTAGAAGACTTAAAATGTGGGAATTTCCATTGGGGCCAGAGTAGCAGCTAGCAGAACTGTCTGGAAGACTTAGAATGAGGAATTACCGATGGGACCAGAGTAGCAGCTACCAGCACTGGCTAGAGGACTTAGAATGAGGAATTACTACTGGGACCAGAGAAGCAGCTAACAGCACTGCCTAGAGGACTTAGAATGAGGAATTACAGACTCGACCAGAGAAGCAGCTAGCAGCATAGCCTAAAGGACTAAGAATGAGGAATTACCACTGTGAACAGAGACACAGCTGCAGCACTGCCTAGAAGAGGCTCTTAGACTGTGGAATTACCGACTGGACCACAGTGGCAGCTAGCAGCACTGCCTTGAGGACTTAGAATGAGGAATTACCATGGGACCAGAGAAGCAGCTAACAGCACTGTCTAGAGGACTTAGAATGAGGCATTACCACTGTGGCCGGAGACACAGCTGCAGCACTACCTAGAGGACTTAGAATGAGGAATTACCCAGGGGACCAAAGTAGCAGCTAGCAGCACTGTCCATAGGGTTTAGAATGAGGAATTACCTCCGGGACCAGAGAAGCAGCTAGCAGCACTGCCTAGAGGACTAAGAATGAGGAGTTACCACTGGGACCAGAGAAGCAGCTGTAGCACTGTCTCCAGGACCTAGAATGAGGAATTACCAATGGGACCAAATAAGAAGCTGAAGCACTGTCTAGAGGACTAAGAATGGGGAATTACCACTGGGACTAGAGAAACAGCTGCAGCCAATGTCTGCTTTTCACACAGACAGCCGCCCTCATGCAACAAGTGTAAAACCTGTAGTTGTCATGAGTGATACACTTGCTGTACAAATTCACAATTTTGCTGACCACTAAGCAAGTCAAGGCATTAGAAACCGGGCTCCTGGTTGACTGGGGTGTGAACCCTGGTCAAGCAGTAACCACAATCATGGTAAGGGTAAAACGCAAGCAATCCCCAAATTAACCTGTGCTCACCCCTGTCAGCTTGGCACAGAGCAGTCAGGCTTACCTTGAAGGCAATGTGTAAAGTATTTGCACAACACTTCAAACAGTAAAAACAGTGAAAACTCCTCACAAAAAGATCTCACACCAGTTTAGAAAAATAGAGAATGTTTTAATAAATAAAACAACAAAAACGACAAAAATCCAAGGAGTAGAACCAGAAATATTGATTTTTAGAGACTTAAGTAAAAATAGCACCAAAAAGCACTAAGCACTAACAAGAGATATCTGGTTGTGCTGAACTGGGACAAAGTCAAAAGTTCAGGCTGACTGCGATGGAGAGTGGGCCGGCTACAGGGACCAGATAGGGGCAGCTGATCAAAAGTACCTTAGTCTGGGTTGCATCAAAATTGAGGATCATGTTGACGAGGAGGATGATGAGCACAGAGAGAGTGATTTATCAGTGGCGATTCATGCAGCGGCGATGCACTGGTCCTGGTTGCGCAACTGAGGTGATGCATCGATTCTGATGAGTGGGTTGCTGCGACACGGAGTTTCGACGTTGAGGCTGTCATCGACAGAGATGCGAGGACTTTGCTTCAGTAGAGTGTTGCACAGTGGTGGTTCTGAAGGCGGAGAGGAGTCTCCGAGGCACACAACAGCAGCGATGCGCTGGTTCTGGTCCACATAACATCGGCTATGCGCATGTTCCAATCTGTGCAGTAGCGAAGATGGGTTGGTGTTGACCCATGCAGTGGTGATGATGCACCAGTTCTGTAATTCACAGCGGTAGTGATGCATTGGGTCTGCTGAACGAACAAGCACCTCAGACCCACTTCCAAGGGTCCAGGAATGGGGTGGTACTACTTGGAAGGGTAGATTCATAGATAGCGGAGTCCAGAAGCAGAATCAGGATAGTTGGAACTCTTTTATGTCCCTAAAACTTCAAATCAGGAGGCCAGTCAACTAGCCCTTGGACCCAATCTGAGTTCTGTGGGTCAAGTGATGCAACTCCAGTCCTCCAGGCAGTTTGTCAGCACAGCAAGAAAGCAGTTCTTCCAGAGCAGGAGTCCATCAACTTGGCCGTCCTTCTGCAGCGCATCAGTCCTTCTTCCTGGCAGAGTATCCACAGGTCCAGAAGTGCACTGAAGAGTGGTGGTGAGAGCCCTGTTTTTATATCTTGGTGCCCTGTTCCCAGATAGTGGAAGAGGTTTCTGAAAAGGTCTTTTGAAGTTGTGGGAGTTTCCTGCTTTCCCTGTCCTGGGTCCAAGCTGGCTGCACTGACAATACAGAGTCGTGTAGGCCTATTGTGAGGAGACAGGACACAGCCTATTCAGGTGTAAGTGGGCTGTGCTCAGCTCCTCTCCCTATGCTGCCAGTTGATGGTTCATTATGGCTCAGCTAAACCCACTATTCTGTTACAGTCTGGAGGGAATTAACCAAGTCTGTCAGCTACATCCAGTCATGTCACCTAAGGCAGTCTGCAGGCCCAAAGGGCTAAGAGCAGGCAAATGTCAACCTTCTTAAAGTGCCATTTTCAAAATTGTAATGATAACTTTGACTTTACCAAATAGGTACCAAACATGACATAGCTCCTCTCATTTTGGAATTGCAGCTTATTAAATGTAATAATGAATCCACAATGTTATCCTATGGGAGGGGTAGGCCACATAGTGGTGAAAAATTAATTTAGGGTTTTTTCACTAGCAGAACATGTAAAACTTAAAAGCACATGTCCTATCTTTCAATTAGTCTAAACAACAAAAGAGTTTGCCTTCTCAAGAGAAGAGCTAGCGTGGAGAATCAAATTTGATTCTTATAAAGCCCTCACTCACCAACCTGGTTGGTGACATGCTTCATCATCGGGCCCCACCAGGAAGGTCGAATACCTCCCCGATGTGCTTCAACGCCAGAATTACTGCGGAGCAGGTTAAAGTGACAAGTGCACGTGAATGTGAAGTGATTTAAAAATGACTAGGCTGTATCCGAAAATGATTTTATTCGCCGGTCAGTCAGGCACAAAATAAAAACAATGTGAGTGATGTGATCGCTGAAGAAATTGGTCAGCTAAATCTCACTATGTGTGGTCAACATGTTTCTGCCTTTATGATGCTACTAGCTAGGCATTCGTCAGGACCAAGGTGAAGACCCCGGCGGTATGAGCCGGGGTCTTCACCTTGGTCCTGACGAATGCCTGACTGACCGGCGAATAAAATCATTTTCGGATACAGCCTAGTCATTTTTAAATCACTTCACATTCACGTGCACTTGTCACTTTAACCTGCTCCGCAGTAATTCTGGCGTTGAAGCACATCGGGGAGGTATTCGACCTTCCTGGTGGGGCCCGATGATGAAGCATGTCACCAACCAGGTTGGTGAGTGAGGGCTTTATAAGAATCAAATTTGATTCTCCACGCTAGCTCTTCTCTTGAGAAGGCAAACTCTTTTGTTGTTTAGACTACAATTTGGGGGATCAAGAGTGTTCCTTCTAAAAATTCCCTCTCTCTCCTATTGTTTATAGCTATCTTTCAATTACACAGCACCCTGCCCTATGTGCTACTGAGGGCATACCTTAGGGGTGACCTATATGTAATAAAAGGGGAGTTTAAGGCTGCAATGGCAGGGCTGGGGCAAGGCTTACAGTGCTACTTAAAATGAGTGGCACAATGAGTACTGCAAGCCCACTAGAAGCATTTAATTTACAGGCCCTAGGTGCATGATATATCTCTCTACAAGGGACTTACAAGTTAATGAAATATGCCAAACAGGTGTAAACCAACTATACCATGTTTTAGGGAGAGAGCACAAGCACTTTAGCACTGCTTGGCAGTGGTAAAGTGCACAGAGTCCTAAGGCCAACAAAAATGAGGTCAGCCAAAAGTAGGGGGAGGAAGGCAAAACGTTTTGGGGTGACCAAGCAGAAAGGGCCAATTCCAACACAAGGGAATCTCAGTTTGAAGTTTTTCTTTCCAGGTGTTTTCTGCTGCCACCAATCATCAACACCACTTCCTTTCAAGCCAGTCTCTTCAATGTCTTTGTGAGCATGTAATGATTAACCTGTTTCTTTCCTTTTGCCCTTATTTGCTTGTGCCTGATTTCTGCATACTTCCAGCTGTTACCAAAGCGGGGACTCCTAACGACCCATGCCGTGCAGCAATATATAATATAACCTAGCAAATGAGAAAATTGCCATTCAGCTAATGGCTGCATGGATTTATATATGTGTCTGGAATTGGGGTTAGTGTCAAAGCACCTGAAGGAGTTCATGGTGGTTCCACTGCTGAAAAAGCCTACTTCAGATCAAAAGGTACTAATCAACTAGTGCCCAGTAACACTTTTGCTTTCTTGAGCTAAAATAGTAGAACAATTGGTAAATTCTCAGCTATCAGCGTTCATTGAAGCCAAAATGTATTGCATGTGAATCAAGCTGGTTTTCACACTTTAAACTGGACATAAGTGCAGCCTTCAATATGATTTCTCAGCGTGTCCTCTGTGAAGGCTCAGTGTTATTGTGGTTGCAGCTCAAGGACTGTGGTGTGATGAATCTTTTATGTCTTGCTATCTGTATTCTGCAATCAGTATTATTAGAACAATTCCAGTCTCAATGCTCCAAGAAACTGGAATCGGTGAGAGAAAAGCGACAACTTTTAAAAACAAGTGAATAAAAGAAGTAGTATGCTCCCCTTCTGCTCATAAGAGGAATGGCATAATCACCCTTCTAACCAAAAAAGCTGACATCAAGGTACTAACAAACATGACTGATGAAGAAGTGGTGTTGGATCGTCTTGAAATTAAAGACAGGAAAACTTTCATATCGTTAATATATGTGGTCCAAATAATGATGACATAAGTTCTGGCATGGTCTCACAAACAAGTTACAACATTTTCCTAATGATGAAAAGGTAGCAGTGGAAGGAGACATCAGCCTCCCAACAGACAGTATTTCCCAAATTTCCTTCTTGTCGATAAATGAAGATAGGGCACTCAGTGCTTTTCCAATATTTTATTCACCGGTGGGTTTCCGACAGCAACAACGGTCTCTCAGGACGCGTTTTGGCTTCTCGCCTTCATCAAGATGTAATATCGCCATTTTGAAATGCTTTTATACCCTCACACATGTTACAGGGCATCGCAAAAAATCATAGACATGTAAAAGTAAACAATATTGCCCAAGTGGGCTACGGGTATACATCTGATATGATACAAATAAACCTGTTTCCATCACAGGCATGTGTGTACTACTGGTCTGGCTGCAGCATCAAAACCTGTCAACTACGCACAATAATGTAAATTAAGTAAAGTAATCAAACGCACTAGTCTATGCGCCCATGACCAAGCATATGTCATTTTAGTAGTATGCATATTCCTTGGCTCCATATGTAAAAATAAGCCTTACTATATCCATAACTAAGGGGTAACTTCTTGCCCAAGTGGGCTAGTAGTCTCACTCGCTGCACTCTCATCTTCAAGTCTACTCTGCATGCACACGCATTCTCTCTAACCTGCAAAATAAAACAAACGAAATAATACATTCGTTTTACATCCCCAACTAACTAACAGTAATACACAAAACATACTGACTTTTCAAAATGGACTATTGTCAATTCAAATGCTGGCAGATCTTGACATTGACGGTATTCCTAAAGGTTTTAAGCACCAATACATATAACCTTGTATCGTAATCACAGGTGTACATACAGTTCCTCATCAGCATTGAGCCCCTTTGGTTCCGTGCTATCCAGTGCCAAGAGATATCTGGATTCTAGTATCCTAAGTTTCTTTTCTCTGTCTCCCCCTCTTTCATCAGCTTTTATCCCATCAATCACACTGTACTTTATGTCCTTTGTATCATTGTTGTGACAAGTATGGCAATGTCTTGCTAATGCATAACTTTGATCATTGTTCTTAACTGCTCTCAAGTGTTGTAGGATATGTCTATGTACCTGTAAGGTGGTACCACCTACATACAGCTTGTTACATCCACATTTCAGCACATATACTTCGAACTCACTTTTGCAAGTGTAGTGTCCTTTGATCTTTTGGGTTCTGTTATTGATGCAGAACTCTTTAAGATTTTCTCCGTTTCTACATGCTTTGTGTTTACTGCATCGGAAAAAGCCATCTGATGGTCGTAACCTGGTTTCTTTTTCCACTCTCACATCACTGTGCACCAGCCGGTCATGGATCGAGACTGCTCTTTTGAATGTGATCAGCTGGTTTTTGGGTATGTCCATGCCTATGATGGGGTCATTTTTTAAAAGGTGCCAGTTTTTTTGTAGTATAGTTCTGTGTTTTTTATGTGTGGTGTTGTACGTTGTGATGAAGCGGTGTTCCACTTTCTTCTCTATTTTGTGTTTCTTTTTATAAAGGAGAGTTTCTCTCGGTATCCTCTCTACACTCTCACTCGCTTTAGATAGGGCGTGTGTGTTGTATCCTCGTTCCCTGAAACCTGAGAGTCATCTCTTCTTTAGCTTTACTAAAGCTCTTGGCTGTGTTGCAAATTCTCCTTGCACTTAGGAATTCGCCATAGGGTATGCTTTGTATCTGACTGCTAGTATCTTTGATAAAATTCCACATGTAGATAAAAGCTGCCTTTTTCTTTAATCAAATAATTACGTTCAACAATATATTCACATGTTTGAATAATAAACATCGTAGTACATCACCAAAATAATTATAATTCACCTCAATAAAATATATAACTAAATAGATAACAATAGAAGCTAAAAACTATATTACATTTACTGCAATCATTTATACAACAATCTAAATAGCTCTCTCTCTCTCTCTCTTTCTCTTTCTCTCTCTCCCTCTCTCTCTCTCTCTTCCTCTCTCTCTCTATATATAGATATATATTTCTCTCTCTCTCTATATATATATATAAATATATATATATATATATACACACATATTTATACGATAAATCTCTTCGCCAACACGGAAGAACCCACACCAACAGAGCTAATCAGCAGGATATTCTTTATTCTGCCACTTTGACACCAGGCAATACAATTGATTCATACCATGAATTGGTTATATCAGATCTAAAGAAAATGAAAAGTCTACATCCTAAAAAAAAAGAAAATTTGACAAAGTGTGAGAGAAAAGCATTGGAGGAACTCATTAAGAATAAGTCTATTGAAATAAAACCAGCAAATAAGGGAGGAAATATAATCATCATGGAAAAATCGCACTACATTAGAGAAGCAAAAAGACAACTGAGTGACTTAAGAAAAACAAGAAACTCAAAACCAATCCAATCAATGAACTAACAATAACATTTAATCAGAAAATAAAGGCTTGGTTTGATGAAGGCATCATAAGTGATGAAGAAGCGGAGTTTCTTAAAAATGAAAATCCTATTATTCCTACTATGTACTTCCTCCCTAAAGTTCATAAAACGCTGGTCAATCCACCAGGCAGACTAATAATCTCCAGCTGTGGATCACTATATGAACAACTTTCCTTGTATGTAGACCATTTCATAGCACCCATAGTTACGACACTCAATTCCTATATCAAGGATATAGGAGACTTTCTCAGACATCTAGCTGACATGGACTGGCATAGTGGCTTGCTATTAGCCACCATTGACGTTGTCGCTCTTTATACCTCCATATGCCATGAAGTGGGTTTACAAGCTATGAGATACCTTTTAGCACAAAGAAACATTCAATGTCTCAGACACTTGGAACTACTACTGAAAATGACTGAGCTATGCCTGCGTAACAACATCTTCCTCTTTGACCGACAGTTCTTTTTACAAACCTGTGGAACTGCTATGGGAGTTTCCTTCTTTCCAAGCTACGCGAATCTCACCATGGGTTGGTGGGAGAGAACCGTAGCTTGGGGAGAGGGAAACGAAAAACACACCGAAAAGTTGCATTTATGGCTCCGCTATATAGACAACCTATTTATCATCTGGAATGGCACTGAAAGTGAATTCTTGGATTATTTTTCCAGTGTAAATCAGAATAATATTGGTCTATCTTTTACATGCAACATCAGTGCCACAGCGGTGCAATTTTTGTACCTTACTTTTTACATTGAGGATAATCAAATAAAAACCACAGTTTACCGCAAACCAACGGCAACCAATAGTATCTTGCATGGAAGTAGCTTTCATCCACGGTCTTTGAAAAAAAGCATCTCTTATGGGGAATTCCTGCAAATGAGAAGAAACTGTTCTGATGAAAAAGAATTCAAAAAGAAATCCATTGAAATAGAAGATAAATTCAAACGAAGAGGCTTCAGACTGCAGGATATCAAAGAAGGGAAAATACGAGCGGAGGCACTCCCACGAGTAGAAACCTTGAGAAATAATGTTACACAACCCATCATCATCATTAATAAAACTTTCTTCGGCCACATTATGGCCATAAAACTCCTTTTACACAGAGAGTAACCCAAAAATACAGTAAGAATACATAATAATAAAAAGAGCAAAAGCTACTTTTACCTATACAATTGTTTTAAAACAGTTACTTAGCCCTTATGTATATTTAGTTTTTCCTGACAAAACCTATATACCAGCAAATTCCTTGATAAAATGAATATTATGCGATATCATTACTAAGTTTAAAAAAAATGATAATCAAACAAATTTAAAAGCATTTCTTCCTTCAGGACTGCAAATCCCATCCCAGTTCTATGGCTGATCAAAGTTTTTACTTCTGAGTACAGCCCCTGCTAAAAAACTTGCAACCCCATAGCATATCAGGGGTGATGACAGCATTTGCAGATATATCAGGGGAGGCCTTACTTGTGCAAAATGCCAATTTTTTAAAAGAGGTAAAATATATTTAAACCGTAAATCACTATCAAAACCACAGAAAAAGATGAAGTACAACAAATCTTGGTCTGAAAAATCATCACAGGAGCAGGGCTTTAGGGCCCCTGACTTAGAGAAACCCTTGGGGACCGAAAGACACCAATGAATATGATTAAACTGATTAAAAGAAAGCGATGATGCAAATTATTGATAAAAGACCTAAAGGGTTGATCTAAACTTCCAGGGCTTATTATCAAATAATGTGTAATCGTGGGTGTGATGAGTTCACTATTTTCCCTTTCCAGCCTTCTCCTGGTTAAAAACTGACTTTTAATATCTTTCACCTCTCCAAGAGGAAGCTGTCTAGGGTGATTAAAAATCTCAGGGCGCCCTAATTCCGTGAGCTGTTGTGAGAAATAACCTAACCAAGGAATGTCTACGGCCCTATCTAGCTTCATGCAATCTTCTAAAATAATTTGATTTAAGCAGGGTATGAGTCTAGACCATATTTTAGCCACTGCTATACAATCTGTAATGTAACCCTGCCTCAGTTCTTCGTGCACCATAAAGGCAGGGGTACTCGGAGGTACATCTAGAAGTCTCCGTAAATATTTGTTTTCGGCCCCTTGCAGATCATTAACCTCCTTGTAGCTCCAGACCTCACTACCATACGTTGTCATAGGGACGCATTTCTCATTATAAACCTGCAATAATGGTAATAAGGGTTTGCTCCCTAGTCTAATGGCAAAATCCAATGTTGCTCCTGCTGCTCTAGCTAGGGTATTTTTCTTGAGTGTTCGCTGGGCCACCCAAGACCCCTTTTCGTCAAATAAAACACCCAAATATGGAAAGGTTGCAATATTAGTCAAATCCCCGCCTTTACATATAAATGATCGTTTCTCATGCTTTATATTACCAGATGCCATTATGTGGGATTTTGAAAAATTGATAGAAAGGTCGAGTGCGACCATAAAATCAATAAAAGTATTTACAAAACGTTTCAGCCCTATTGATGTCCTAGCAAGTTAAACTGCATCATCTGCATTTGAGAGGGCAGGGATGGATTTAGAGCCTACTCTAGGAGTATCCTTGCTGACGTTGGATAGCACAGCCCCCAGGATATTAATATAGGTGTAAATAAAAATGGAGCCAAGATACATCTCTTCCTCACTCTCCACTTGACCTTCCATGATTTTGTTAGGGAGCAATTTCCGTTATATCTAGCAGAGGCAGTTAGATTCAGGTGAGACCAATGCAGGAAGGACACCAAGTCAATATCCATGCCTATTTCTAACAGTAAAGGACCTATTCACTCTATCAAAAGCGGACGTTAAGTCCATGAATGCCATAAACATACGAACTTTTTGGGAAAGAGTATATTTGCTGGTCATCATAAGTAAATTCATGCATTGGTCCACTTTTCCAATGCCTTTTCTAAAGCCAAATTGCAATTCTGATAGCACATTGCTTGCTTCTAACCAATTGCTTAAGCAATCTAAAATGACCTGTCCCATTATTTTGGCTGCCGAATCTAATAGCGAGATTGGACGGCAGCATGCAGGATCGTCCCTGGCACCCTTTTTGCAGAGAGGTAAAATCACCGCCAATGACCAAGAGTGCGGTGGGCCAAACATTGTAGCGGCATTAAAGACCCTCATTAGGATCTTTGCCCATGTCCCGGGGTCTGACTTATAAAGATCCGCAGGTACCCCATCGGGCCCCGGGGCTTTACGGGCTGAGGCGGCCACAATCGCTTTCTGGACTTCGTCCACCCTAAAACATATCGAGAGCGACTCAGTACTGGGTTCCCAGGGGGTGTCAGTTAGTTCTAAAACCACCTCAGTGTAAATCTGCTCAAAATGGCTGACCCATCTATCAGTGGGAATAACACACTCTATTCTCAACAGATTACTATTCTTAAAAAAGGGGCTATTTACAATCTTCCAGAATTTTGAGCTGTTTGCCAGGACACTAACCTGATTTAGGTCCTCCCATGCCTGTTGCCGTATATTATCTTTCCTTGATTTTAAAGCCAAATTATATGCTTCCTACAAGCTTTAATCAATTCCTGATCCCTAGGTTTATTTTATAATGCAACTATGAGGGCTTTATGGGTTTTAGAGCAATCTGCATTAAACCATTTTTCTCCCTTAATGTCTCCTGAACTTCCTTGGCCATTGAGGTTTTTTGCGATGTGCTTTGACAGCTTATCAAATGCTTCTATTACCACATTGGGCACAGTGTGAGTATCAAGGCACTGCTTAATGTCTTCTTTGCCCTCCGTATAAAACGGGTTTAAAAAATCCTCCGGGATGATCTTCCCCAACTAATTTTACGAGCCTGATCTATTGGGTAGAATTCCCTATTTGCGAGGCTCTTTGATTCAGCTCCCTGAAACCATCAATCCCTTAGATTCTACAATAATTGGGTTATGGTCACTGTAACCGGTCCAAGATGAGCTCACTTTCAGTATATTTAGAAGCAAAGGAGCGGATACCACAATATAATCTATAGTTGAGCAACACCCCCTCCCAGAAAAGGAAGGTACTGGCTCTGATTTGTTCGTGTGCTCTAAACAATGTAGATTATTGACAGCAAATACGCTCTCTAGAAAAATACCTTGGGCCGAATGTTCAAAATGAACCAAGGGAGCTAAACTGTCCAGTGCCCCCCTGCCCAGTATACAGTTAGAAGAGCAACGATGTACATTAAAGTCCCCCATTAAAATAAATTCACAATGGGTGTGACTATCCTATGCAACGTGCTCTTAAATGTCTTCAAGTGCAGCTATATGCTCACTACCATCAAACCTGCAAAAGGAGTTATAGAAATGAATGACCACCACAGTGGGACTCTTGGGGAAGGTTAGTTCAACTGCTAGCAGATGTGGGGATGGACTAAACAGGCTCCTAGTAGTACAAGACAGTTTAAGTGATATTAAAATAAGCAGACTTCCCTTTGCTCGTCCTGTGGCGGAAGGGGATGCAGCCTTAGAGAAAGACGCAAAGCCATCCAAAACAAAAGAATCTGAGGTGTCCCAGGTTTCTTGCAGTGGGACAATATGACCAGACTTTATTTTCGCGAACCACTGCTCGTCATCCTTTTTTGCCATCAGCCCTGCAATATTCCAGGACATGAATTTACAGATAGAGGGACCTAACTCAGCGGGAACAGAATGTGGCCGAGTATCATTTGCCACTCTAGATGACAGAGGGCACCCTGTGTTAGCCATGACATCACTTGAGATTAGTAGTCAGTCAATACTGTCTAGGTCCCTCAATGGGGCAAATCTATTTGCGAGGGGAATGGTCGTACTCATATTAGGACACGCTTTTGGGCCTTGTACCAACTTTCCCTGAGAAAAACTAGAAGCATTACCCTGGAATCTTGGGTATTGAGCACCGTCGGGATACAAAAAGGGGAGCGGGATGACCTGAATTCCTGTATTTGATTCTGCCTGAGCTGACTGCGAATTATAGCCCTTGTGTGTGACGGGCGTGTCAAATTAACCATGATACAATCACCCCACCTATCTTTTTTTGTGGCTTGCCCCACCCATCTGACTCTTCTGGCCATGATGACATGGGGGGCTATAAGTCACCCATTTACCAATGAACTGTCCAACCAATGGGTCACCTTGTGTACCAGATCTGTTGCTGTCTCCTTAGAGCCCCGCTTAACTGGTGGCATACCTGCCAAAACGGCCACTAAAGGAACTAACTCAGTGGGTAGATTTAAAAAATCAGTTCTTTCTTCCAACTGTAGAGGAAGGTTAGAGGGTTTTAAACCCTGTAAATCAGTCCCCTGGTTTACCCGGGGGTCTGTTATGTCAGCCGCTAGTGATCTTTGCAAGGCTACACCTAAACCATCTCCCTCCTCCCTGTTATTTTTTGAGGATCTCAGACTCACTTGTGGGCCCGTACTACCTAAGGGTTGTTTGTTATGCCCTGGGTCTGGCTGTAAACTCCCCCAGTGTACTAATTGCGGGCCACTACTGACTTGCGGACCATTACTGGTTGAGGGAACTGCAGGTCAAAATCTACCCTGCTGAGTATGCCCCAGCCCTTCCTTCATCCCCACAAGCTCTGTCTCATGGCTACTAGTTATAGGGCAAGAGTGAAGTTCATTAGACTGACAAAACAGAGCTTCCACCTTTTCCAACCGTGAGATAATAGGGGCTAGATGTGTCTTTAGCATGATATCCAATTTTTGGAACAGTTTAATCAAAGTCTGGTTCAGGGCCACATTGTCTAGATCAAGGACGACTTTTTTGGAGCCTGAGGGGCTTTTTTCCCCCCCCCACCTATTTTCTTTTTAACTGGGGGTTCCAGCATAAAAGTGCCATCCACTTGGTTGCCCTCCGCTCCCTTTGATGAACCGGTAGCTGCTGCCAGAATGGGCGCAATCTCGCTTTGCGCATCTGTTGACAAGGTGCCACTGAGGGATACTGGGGTCTGTGGAAGATTAATTAATTCCAATGAAAGTCTCCTTTCAGTCAAGGCGATTTCATTCGACAAGACATTTGCCGCCCTGGCCGAAAATGTATCAAGAGTCGTTATGGCAGCCCCTCCACCTGACACAGGCATAGTTTGCTTTCTCTTACCCATTGTCTTTCACCAGCCGTACAATGAAAGGCTCTGCAGAAAGATGCACAAAGGAGACCCTTTCAATAGTAAATCCTCGGGGCACAGGGGTTAGAAGGGTGGCCCAGCCACTTCCTGGCTCTGACAGGCACTGCGGGAGACCCGGGGCTGAGATATGCGCCTCCTGGCGCTGTTGCGTCACCCAAATGTTTGATGGTGATGGTGTCCCCTTCTCGTCCCTCTCACCGGCTAGGTTATGGTCTCCCACGCTGCGGGAAACGCCGGGCTGAGATATGCGCCTCCTGGCGCTGATGCCTCACCCACGTTGCCGCCGGTGCTCTGGCCGCAATGGTTGAGGGGCGTTGGAGTCCCCTTCTTGTCCCTCTCACCGGCTAGGTTACGGTCTCCCGTGCTGCGGGAAACGCCGGGTTGAGATATGCGCCTCCTGGTGCTGTTGCATCACCTGCGTTGGCAGCCGTGCTCTGGCCGCAATATTTGAGTGGGATGGAGTCCCCTTCTCATCCCTCTCACCGGCTAGGTTATGGTCTCCCCCGAAAAAGAAGATAAATTCAAATGAAGAGGCTACAGACTGCAGGATATCAAAGAAGGGAAAATACGAGCGGACGCACTCCCAAGAGTAGAAACCTTGAGAAATAATGTTACACAACCAAAATGAGAGGAAGAAATTAACAAAACCAGGTTAATAATGACTTACAGTAAAGAACACAACTCAATCATGAAAATCATCAATATTAACTGGGACATTGTCAAAAAAGATCCGGACATTGGGGGAAATCTAAGTGACAAGGTAGACGTCTCATTTCGAAAAAAAGCTCTATCCCTAAAAGACCAGCTAACCAGAAGTCATTTTGTAAGGTCAAAAAGTGAAACCTAGATAACTGATTATCAAGGAGGCTTCACAAAATGTGAGAAATGTATAGCGTGCAAAATAGGGAAAAATACCAAACATCGCACAGATTTTAAAGGCAAACAATTTACGATCAATCACAAAATCATGTGTGATACAAGTTACGTGATATACATGATTACATACGATTGAGGCCTGAGATATATAGGTAGTACAATTTGCCCACTTAAGAAAAGGATATTCGAACATATCAGGGAAGTACAAAATAAAGACGCCAATTATGCTATGGCAAAGCATCCAGCCACACATGAAGCCCACACATGGAAAAACATGAAATACTGCAGCATTGCCCACATTCCTAAACATGAGAGAGGGGGTGACAGAACATTAAAATTGAGACGCCTTGAGTCACAAATTATTAACGGTTCAGGACTAAACAGCCGCAAGGCCTCAACGCCAATGACGAACTTTATTGTGCATCTATAATTAGCTTGGTTGCTCAAAATGACCATATTCTCATTTTCTTGTTTGTAATGGTGTTTCAACTTTTGACAACAGAACAGCAATGAATACACACTCAAATTTATTATTCACAGGGTATTACTTGTATACCACATGTGTATCTTGTTTGAAAATTCCTTGAGTATATTGAACCAAAATACTTAGCCACTGAGGTATTACTAGGGCCAATCATCTGTGAATATACTGAGTCATGGTATGTATCACCATCTTGGCCCATACAATTGTCATCATATTATTTAAAGTCACTTGACATGTTAATTCAGGACATTTTATGGGTCATTATGCATAATTATGTTATTTACTTACACCTATATGGTATAACTGGATGTATCAACATGACACTTGGACTCATGGTTAACTACTATCTAGAAAATCACTACATGTTGTATCCACATGGCCCTATGTTTTATAATCAACCAATGCCCTGAGAATTAGTATACAATCTAAAATAATCTTTTGTTATTCAATGTACCCATTACTGGAGGTATGAGACTTTTGTTTTATTGAACTTATAAGCTGTATATTTGTTTATATTGTGTGTTGTACTACAAATCCCAGAATGCTTCATTATGTGCTGATTGGGATACCAGTAGATAATGGCAATTAAGATAGGACTTACCCAACTGTGATCAAGACCTTGTGTCGTAACGCGTTGGTGTTAGTGGTGTGAATAAAATCCTTTGGAATATGTAAAAAAAAGGTGTACTAGGCAGTATATACACAACAAATAATATTAAGTATGGAATATATGGTAACTATGAAATGTTGTCATTTGACATATGTTAAAAAAGGTCAATTTAACAATGGTATTATTCATTCAGCATTTGAAAAACAACCCTTAGTTCCTACAGTAATTATGTCTGTTCTCTACAGTATGGACTGTTGAATTGTTTAAAAACTACATCTCCCAGAAGGCTTCATTGTGGGCTAAACTGGGAGTAGTATATAAACTGAATTGTGGGTAAGGTCCACCAACCGTGAGCAAGGCCCTGTGTGGCTGAAACGCGTCAGTACGACTAACAGACTGGGTCTGTATGTGTAAAATAAATACATATCTTAGAATCCTGAGTGCAGCGTAATCTATGTTATAAAATTTATTTAGGGCACGGATTCGGCCTCACGCCTGCAACCGTTGACGAGCGCTCTGGCTGTAAATCCCATTGCGTGTATATATATATATATATATATATGTATAGATATCCTCCTCTATTCGGCTCACCCTCGCTGGCTACTCCTGGCGCTCTCAGGCGGTGAGGAACCACACGGCCTATCCCAGCCGTAAAATATTAACCACTCCTTTCCACCAGGACAAGAATTGGGTCGCACTCCATGGAAGGTTCAATAATTCCTTTTACTTTCCATTCAGCCAAAATTAATTCATGGAAACAACAGAAACCAATGCGTTTCAGTCTCGCTGAGACCCTGAGCATGGTAACGCCCGCATACGCATTTCAACCAATATCTACAATCTAATGTATTACATCCATTCCTGTTGGACAAGGCTAGGCGTTATGGGAGATGTAGTTTCAGCAACAAAAGAGTTATTAGTATGTGCTAATGAAATTAAAATTGTGCCCAAGCGGAAAATTAATTCATTTAAAACCCCATCTCTCATCAAGCTCATCTTCTTGACAATCATGACCATATTAGAAGCAATTTTATGACAATTCATCACTATAAATCATTGGTCCTAACGCCGGCGTATTTGTACTCAATGCAAGGTGGCGAGTCAAACCCTCCAGTGGGTTGGGTCCCGGTTTGTTACACCATTCTTTATAACATTAATATATCTTAGTATTCTCCCCCAGTGGAGATTTTCATTATGAGTATCCCAATCCGGCAGCCATATGCTTGTAATCGTTAAACCAAAATTTATCGGACTCCCATTTTTAAAGGACTATTATGATCTATTGAAATTTTGATTTATGAGCTTGGGATGTTCGAAATTATCTTGGTGATAAAGTGAAAGACCTGAAAAAAGTGAATAACCAAATCATAATAAACTGGATTAAAATGTAGATATCAGGAAGCGAAACTTACCACCATCCATCGCAAGTCATTATCTTGCAAACTTTCATAAATGTACATAGAGTTCTTCAGTTTGGTTCAAACAATGTGGAGTGAAAGTCCTTAACTCAAGAATGTGGCGAGATTCTTTCTGTCTTAATCTCCTTTCTCGATCGCCGCCTCTTTCTAGGCGATTACAGTTTCAATGGCTAAGAATTTTAATTCCTTCCAGTCTCCTCCGTGATGTGATTCCATATGTTTGGCTACCGCATTGCTGCGGTCTTTGTTTACAGTTGCTCTAACGTGTTCCAAAATGCGTTTTTTCAATTCTCATATTGTGCTCCCAACATATTTCCACGGCCACAGGCATTCAATTACATATATTACATACTGGCTCTTGCATGTAATTAATTCCTGAATTTTTCAAATCCTTTCATTTGCCAGTTTTACTTCTTGGGTGATTTTAGCGATTTTACACACTTTGCAACTGTGACATTTCACAAATCCCTTTGTCTTCAGCCATTGAGTTGGTTTAATATTCTTTTTACAGAAGTGGCTGTGAACTAATCGATCTTTCAGAGTAGTTGCTCTTCTGAATGTTATATTGGGATGTGTCCCCATGATTTTAGCATCAGTTGGATCAAGTTGGAGGATTATCCAATTTTTCTTCAGTATTTCTTTGATTTGTTTAGATTCTTTAGAATACGTGGTAATGAACCAAATTGTTTCTGGATTATCATTCTGGACTAGCTTAACATGGCGGCTCAACCTACATTTCTTGATTATCAACATTTTTATCATCATGTATTTCAGTCTGTGTCAAACCTGTACGCAATGGGATTAGCATTATAGGTCACTTGTATTTCCATGTTATAGATTAAGATATGTGATATCCCTTCCGGTTCTTATACATCATACTATGAATTAAAGCTATCATCTGGGATACCCTATGATCATGATTACCCTCCCTGACTAGCCAAGTATGGCGGCACAATTTACATTCCCGTTCTTATTAATAATGTTGCCATTTTTTACTTCTCGTTGTCTCTCCAGGATGTTTATGATGCTGTGCAACATAATCTATATTTATTTGGTAACGGTAGTCATGACTTTCCATTTTATTATAAAGTTTCGCGTCTATATCACGTCTTGGTATATTTGGGTTGATCGCATCCATTTTCAACGCTGTGATTTATATTGCGGGATATATGTGGATTAGTTTTTTGTTATGTGTTATCAGATACTTAACTCCCTCTCAAGTTTATCATGGCTCGGACTGGTTGGGACACTTCAATATGGCGATATATTTTCCCTGGTAACAGTCAGATACCGCCACTTGAGATTAGGCATGACAAATAATTCATCCGATTGGTTATCTGATAGAGTTTGGGGGTGGAGCCCCGTGTATTTAGAATGGTGGCGGGAGGAACCCAGGATTAATACGGAGGAAAAGGACAGACTTGCTGGCGACGTAGAGGTAATGGAATTTGGGATGGCCTTTAGGGTTGTGTGATGTTGCTATACAGAACGACTATATAGACCGTTTTTTTGGACTGGGTGGGCTAGCGATATATATGTGTATTTGTGCTTTAATTCCAATGGATCACCTTGCTGGCTATTTTTCCTGCAAAGCATGTCAGCGTTGGGTGTTTGCATCGAGTGTCGGAAGTCACTGAGCTTGTTAATGTGTCCAGGGTTGCATGTGTAATGGAGTGGGTTTAAATGTGACTCGAGAAAAATCGGTTCGGATGCAATGTTATCGATGATAACAGTACAAATTGTTATCTGTTTATACGGTATGAAAGAGTCTAGCGGTTAATATATTGGAGGATATGGGCCCGAAGCGATCTCTAGCGATGTCCTCACTTGTTTGTTTCTGTGTTTTGGTGGTTGCTGGGAGTTGTAGTCTAGAATCATTCCGATTTATGAGAAGCGCATCATATGAAATTAGGAGACACGTAGTCGAGCAATACAGATAGGTCATTTGAATTGTTACCATCTGTTTGTTTGGCTGGATTTTAATTGTCTATTTTTTTAATTTGACAGGAATCCTCATTACTACTTGCAATATACATGGGCTACGGTGCAATACACTGTATCTTATAAACATTTGGAGTATATTGTTGGTGAAGCTAAGAAAGCTAGAGGTATGACATCATATAATCGTTGTTCATGGTGAATTGACTAACTGTGGTATTTCATACACGCTAATTTAATGGTCGCTAACTTTGAGGGTACTTATCTATGTCTTTGAATAGTCTCTATAACTTCGCGTCTTGGTCCTTTTCTCACTATTATGTGTTCCTAACTGTAGTTGCGGCTGATTGGGGGGCAACCTTTGTATTTTCGATGGGTGCCGGAAATACATGCTTATGTATTTTTCTTGTCTACTAGGCGCTCCAAATTACCTTTCCAATTGATTTCCTCCGGTGAGGGTGTATGATTTCTCTCAAACGGATTCATTCACAACAAATCCTTGGAGTGTCTTGGGCGGTCACTACAGGTGCGTCCGGATTGACACATTACTTTGAATGGCGCAAATATTGGCAATTGAGTGGGCCCTTCTCCTTATTTGTTATATATTTTTGCCTTTTCATTTTTTCATCTGATTATGGGTTGTAAGAACTGTTAAAATTTGTATCAATATAGTCCAGTTTTCCAATCTGACTTTTTTGCCCACTAGGCTCCATACTTATTGGTTAATATATCTATATTTGGCTATGGTCAACACTTCATCCCCCATATTATTATTGCTTATTCTTGTTTTTTGACTTGGTCTGGTGCTCCCTTCATTACCAACATTTGTATACACATTTTCTTGTAGGCTTACATTGGAGTTTATGTTTCTATATGAGAAGTCAACTGCTGCAGCACAATCGCCAGTAATAATTATTGCTGACACATTTTTTTCGAAGTGTACGTCTCAAGTGATACATTGTTTGGTAAGAAGCTTTACATGTGTTCCTGATGCCATCTTATCTCATTTTAGTTGTCTATCATTCAGACTTGGTTTTCTGTTATTGAATATTGTAGATAGGATCCCCCCCAACTTTCCTCCTCCTTCTTGCCTTCTTCTACATCTTACCCACATACCTTTTATCCTTCATTTCTTTAGACTGTTCTTGTCCATTAGTATTTTTACTCTGTCTTTTCTTGTCTATCGGATTTATTACACACTATAGACTTATATCGTTCGATGGATTTTGACTGTATATTTGAACTATAGTGTGTCATGATATCTTATATTTCAATGAATTCTGTAATGAATTACCAGGTTAACACTGTTAGTATGTTTGAACAAGTTTTTGCTCCACTTTTATATTAATGTTTTAAATTATGTGTGTGGTCTTGACATATGATGTTATGTCTATTTATATTGTGCAGTTAAATATTGTTTGGTTTTTTGTGCTTTCTATTTTTCGTCTCTATTTGTATGAATTAGCTTTATTTGTGTTATAAGTGTGTTTGTTTCTTTTTTAGTCCTGTGCCTCATGATTTATATGTAATATATATATGTTTGTGTTATACTTTCACAGCCCTGAAGAAGTTCCCTATATGGGAATGAAACGCGTTGGCTGGATTATCTATATTCGATGAATTTTAAAAGAATTTTTGGAATAAAGAAGTTATTTTTCAAACTACCTTGGCTTATTGGACTTCTTGAGCTGCGCACCCCCATTTGTTACAATATTCTTGGATCTGGAGCACAGTGACGTCACTTAACGGCTGGCGTAGGGGTAGTTTGCACAGCAAATTTACATATAGGAACTGGCACGAGGTGTGGCATAGGAGGTCCGCCGTTTGTGCTGGGGGAAATTGTATCATTCTGATCCAGTGTTTTTACTTTTAAAATTTCTTCTCTCTCCTTTTGGTCAGATTTTTCCCAGCCTTTTTTAATCAAATTCTCCGGATATCCTCTTCGTTTGAATCTTTGTGCTGTCATTTTACTATGTTTTTGCCATTCAGTGGTTTCAGAGCAAATTCTTCGAATTCTTAAGAATTCACCATACGGAATGTTTTGAATTAAAAGTTGCTGATGAAAACTCTCTGTGTGTAGTGTCGCATTGGTTGCCGTTTCTTTTCTGTGCAATGTTGTGTGTATTTGGTTATCCTGTATGTAGATTTCTGTGTCCAAAAATGTTACCCTTGTTTGGCTGATATTGTAGGTGAATTTGAAATTTGCTGGTGTTGAGTTCAGGATATTGAAGTATTCATTAAAATCCTCATCCGATCCATCCCAGATAATCAGGAGGTCATCAATGAACCTGAGCCACAAGATTGTTTTATTCACGAATCTATCATTCTCTGTTTGCCAGGCCCATTTCTGCTCCCACCAACCCATTGCTAAACAGGCATAGCTTGGACTAAAAGAAAAGCCCATTGCTGTGCCTTTTACTTGTTTGAAAATTTCATCACCAAAGAGAAAAACATTTTGGGTCAAACACATCTTGATCATTTCCAGTAACATAAAATTATGTTGAGCATAATGAATGTTTCTGTCCCTCAGGAAATGCTCACAGGCAGAAATGCCGATCTTATGTTCAATGTTTGTATAGAGCGACACCACGTCCATTGTGGTTAGTCTATATGACTCCTGCCATTGTGTGCCATTCAAATGTCTCAGTAGGTCACTGGTGTATTTGATATAAGAACTGAGATTCGAGACAAAGGACATCTGCACTAAGGTACATAACAAACCAACTGATAAAAACAGTTTACTCTTGTACGAGAGTTACCACCCGAGGGCCCTACGTCAGAACTTACCAGTGGGACAATTCCTCAGAGTACGGAGGAACTGCTCTAACATAGAAGCATTTAAGGAACAAGCAGAACAACTTGAAGGTAAACTCCTGGAACGACACTACCCAAAGAGAATGATCAGGAAGGCCAAGAAGAGGGCTAGAAACAACAATCGGGAAGCCCTTCTGGAACCTTCACCCAAAGAGAAAACTGAGAGAATGGTATGTGTAACGACATACACCCCAGTATCGAACAAAGTCCAAAGCATTATAAAGAAAAAATGGCATATTCTAAACAGCGGACAGAAACAATGGGAACAACCTCTCTTCGCATTCAAGAGAAGTAGAAACCTACGTGATGACATGGTCCATTCCAAAACACAGACCCAGGAAGAAGCAGCACAGACCACTCTTTGGAACCAACAAAGACCTACAGGACATTTCCCATGTGGGAGTTGCGTAGCTTGCGCACTCACATACACCACCAAGGAAGTGAACATAGGTACAAATAATCCGTGGAAGCTGAAGGACTTCAGCAACTGTAACACTGAGAACGTGGTTTACCTAATACAGTGTCTGTGCAACCTCATGTACGTGGGAATGACGACGAGGAAAGTAAAGACCCGTATCAACGAACACTGGAGCACTATCCGTTGTAAAAAATCTAACACCAAACTCACGAAACACTTTTTGGAACATAACCATAAAGACTCTGAATTAAAATGGGTTGTCCTAGAAGTGATGAGGAAACAGAAGACGGATATCTCAAAAAACGTACATATCAGAGAGCAACGCTGGGTGTTCCGCCTGCGCACATGGGATACTGGCTTGAACGATGAAATCCCATGGCTGCAGATGGGACGATAAATGCACACCATATAGCCCATCCGTTACCACAAGGTTTAGTAATCGCTGTGATGCCTACAATGTGTGAAATCACCATTGCTGAACTCAGGGAACATAGGGGCCCATTACGATGGCGGGAGGACAAAGTCTGCCCACCACCGTAACGGTAAACGGGACCGACCGCCAGAGGTGCGGCGGTCCTGCTGTGCCTGTTAGGATGCGACCGCCACCGTGGTGGTCGCATCCCGCATTGTTTACATTGCGGCGGGTGGTGCTGTCAGCAGCACCCGCCGCAATCTAAAAATGCATGCAGTGCATTGGCATGCACAACGTGACAGGCACCGCCAAGTGCAGCCACCCCCCCGGGGGACCACAGTGGGCCCCCAAAGCAATTCCCGCATGCCTTTCCATGGCTGCAATGCCGCCATGGAAAGGCCTTCACCACAAGGCATCCTAATATGGATGGCGGTGTCTTCCAGACACCGCCACCATATTAGGCCCGAGTCTCGCCCGGGAACGATTGCCTGCCTGCGGAAATGCGGCGGACGGTCTTTCCGTCCGCCGCTGTCCCCCCGCCATTGTAATATGGCAGGGGTAAATGAAGGGCAGGCTGGGAAAGATGTCGGGCGGATCGCCACCACCGGTTGGGCGGTGGCGATCTGCACGGCATCATAATGACCCCCATAGTTCTTCCCGCACACCATATATAAACCAAGGTGGTTAACTGCACATATAATTGATTAGGAATTGGCTTTTATAGTGACTCCTACACATGTTGAGCTTGCCCTATCAATAGAGTAAGGGCACTATGAGACTGACATAGCGATGCCTCCCTGCTTATAAACATTACCTTTAAGCATGTCTTTGAATACAGCTCTGCTTTTTATGTCCCCCGCAAGAGCCATATCATTCTCTTTAATCCTGTCACACCACCCGTTATAAACACTTAGCACATTGTGCTAGCATAGTGTTGCTTCCCTGCACTTAATTGCCCAATATGATTCCAAATAGATCTATGCAGATTACGGCTCTCCCCTAACGTTATAAGACCTTACATATTAGTTTGGAGCACATTATGCTAGCAAAGTCCTTTCCACACCAAGGACTCCGTAACTGACAAAAAACTACTCGAAGTTCCGATGGGTAAACAGGACCAGGCAATGCCTGACCCCTGTAGACGGGACACCATGTACGGCGTGACTTTCATGTCCGGTCTCTTTACCGCGATCCCGCCTCCAGACACGCCTTGAAACAGAGAAACGCCTACTCTGCGATCGGGCATACCTGAGATCGCTGCATGTAGGCGGGATCGGAAGAGGTCTTCCCATTTCCTATTCACTAATTAAAGTCAGGCAACCAGGCACATCGGTGTGATAGGACCTGCAGGGACACCGGATCCCGCAAAGGGGAAAACAATCACGGCAGCACTACCGCCAATTAACCACTTAAGAAACACTATATAAACCCCGCGTACTCCATGACCATTCATCGACGGGGAGGAGAGACGGACACAGCTAGGTTCTACAGCGGAAGGCGCACCTTGACACAGTAAGAGTATGATTGGAGTGTGTGGTATGAGGGCAGATGCGCTAAATATACTTTATGAAACCTCAATGTGACTTACAATCTGACAAACACACTTTGGTTTTGTCTTTTTACCCTCTAGAGTGTGACTACAGGGGCCTTCCCCCCCCCCTCCCATGGAGAACGTAGTTTAGGATTTTTGGGTAAGATATGAGAGAGACCCTCTCTCAAAGCTTTTAATTGCGTGCGCACGTATGATTGACACGTGTCATGCACCTTTTACCATGCGCGCTAAGCAGTGCGATGTTGGATGAGTTCATGTAAGTGACCAAGGAACACCTTCATTTTCCTGTTGTGCTTTCTTTTATTTCTTCCACAGGTTAAACTTGGAGCCCTCTCGGAGTGTGGAGTGTGAATTGACACCCCACCAAGTGGTTTATCTTTATCAGCAGGTGGTAAAGACAGAGCCCACTTTAAAACAGGTCCTGATGAATGCCACGTACCCCTATGGGACACCAGGCAGAAACATGTTGACCCCATATATCACGGTGGTGGGATAATACCTTTCCCAGGTCACCGTACACCTTTTTAATACCATACAGTTGCCCACCTTATTAAAATTGATTTGACAACTGTAATGGTTTTTAAATCAGACTCACTATTCACGGGCCCCCACTTAGTTTAGAAGTGCATCCCTGTCGTCAGGTGTATGCCCGCCCTCTAACAAACAAAGTTTTTAGAGGACGGCCAATGATGAAGCATGACACCAGGTGGTGTGTGAGGCCAGTCCTTTTAAACAAAAGAGGGGGGAACAATGGGCTTTTGTGGAGGTCCACACGAACGTTGCCCTGATATACTGTGAAAGTTAGAGTACGGAGTTCCTCAGTGGGTCATAGAACACAAATGAAGGTGATGTATGGTGAAAGGTTGGACCGAAATACTATGTGGAGGGGAATTCCTCCTTTCGGAACTAGGGCCCTCACACACCCGGCAAGCTAGGTGTCATGCTTCATCATATGGGCCTGCTCCTCGTCGGGTCGGCGCTGCAATACCCGACGGGCACCCATAAAGGGGCTCTTTGGCGGAGATCTTTTGTTCCTTGCCGTATAGGTGCCGTGGGTGTAAGGGGCCTAGTATGTGTAGATGTCAAAGTGAAGTGTGCAGATTAAAACAGGGGTGGGATTCCTCTAAATGACTCCCTCCATTCTAGGCGCAGAAGGTAACTCAGCCTCAGGGTCTCAGTCTGAGGACTGGACTACTCTAACAGCGATGAAACGAGATTGGCTGAAGGTGACATTACACAGGGCTATGATGACTGAATATTTTTGGGCAAATATTGCCCCTAATGGCCTCATAGTGAATAACTTCCCCAGACTCTTCCTAGAGGACGCAGGGTTTAAAAAGAATGGTCCCTAGTGGCTTGGAAGTGCACTAGGGACTAGCTTGTTCTGATAATAAACACTGCCAAAAGAATAGCTGATGCACTACTAATAAGGATTCAAATTGCAGAGGGTTCCCTTAAAACCACTATCCAGGTCACGTTGTTCAAATCCAAACTCACGGAACTGAACAATGAGATTGCAGGTCATAAGGATTATCTGATGAAACAAAAAGTCAATAAATTGCAAAAGGATATTCAGAAATTTTAGAAAGAAAAGGTATACCCTTATCTGAAGGCTGACTACATTCCAACCAAGGATAGCTATTCCTCTGATGAAAGCAACGATAATAGGAGGGGCTCCTCGGGTAGCGACTCGAGCGCTGGCAGTTGGGGGACCACTAACCAGAGGAAGGCTAATCGCCCACAGCTCCCTAACTATCAAATCCCCAATTACCATGGTCCACCACAGCCCTTTTGGCCCTATCCCATGTACCCCCAAGGCCAACCGCAATTCTTTCCCACTGGTAACCTTCCTTTTTTAGGCAGAGGTTGGGGCAGAGGAAGAGGGCGGAAAAGAGGCGGTCACAAACAAGTACAATGGAGAGATCAACCGCACAACATGATAGAGACGAGGAGCAAAACTCAGGGCAAGAGACCTTAGTGGTTAATCTATCTCACAGACCCCTCACCACCATTGAAATGACTGTTTTGGAAAAAGGACTCGGATATGTTCCCACCCCCAAGACTGATAGTTTTCAGGAGCAATGTGAAATCCAAAACTTTTTCAGGAAAATCCGCCTCAAAGCTTTTTTCCAAGATAAACCTACACTTCCTGAGTTAGATTCAGGACTAAGGAACCCCTCTACGTTCACCCCTAGTAGTAATATGGTACCTGTAGAAGTACTTACTTTTGAGCTGGCGGTTCTCAAAGATCTGAAACAGGCTACTAGACGGGTTCCATTTCACAACCTTTCGAAAATGGAACTCCAAGCAATCAAATCCCTAGCAGATGATAACAGCATCACTATCAAACAAGCAGACAAAGGCGGCGCAACGGTCATACAATCAACAACAGACTATGACCTTGAATGCCTACGCCAATTGAATAACAGGAAATTCTATACACCGATTACCATCAATCCCACACCGAGATTAACAACAGAAATCTCTAGGGCAGTTTTTGAGGCAGGGGCTAACGGCTGGATAAGCAAGAAAGAGGCGGGTTTTTTAACCACCAAGGACCCGAGAACGCCTTATTTCTATACCCTGCCCAAAATACATAAAGGCACCTTACCGGTTCCGGGTAGACCGATAGTCTCCGGTATAGGCTCCATTTTGGAGCCTCTCTCCAAATTCTGTGATCACTTCCTCCAACCACTGGTCAAGTCAACCCCTTCATACATACAGGACACCACAGACATCCTACGTATCATAGGGGAATTGAGGAACACAGAAGATATTCACCTACTGGTGACTTTAGATGTAGAACAACTGTACACCAACATCCCCCAGCGTGAGACACTGACAGTCATCGAATCAGTCCTCAACGGGGTAGAGTGGACCTCACCTACACCAGTCACATTCATAATGCAATGTGCTACACTGGCACTCACAGAGAATTTCTTCGAGTACAACAAACAACTCTTCCATCAGTCTCAGGGTACTTCCATGGGGAGCACTTTTGCCCCTAGTGTGGCTTGCCTCTACATGGCAGCATTTGAAGAGGAGGTGATCCAACATTCTGACAACCCCTTCAAAGAGAACCTGAGACTGTGGAAGAGATTCATTGATGATATTCTGATCTTTTGGAAGGGAGACTTGTCCACATGTGAAGATTTCTGCAGGTGGATTAACACTAAGAATGAGTATCTCAAATTCACACACACCATCTCCCTGACAGTATACCTTTTCTGGACCTCACCATCAGACTTGACAATGGGCAGTTAAGCACTACTATGTACAAAAAACCAACAGACAGGAACAGTTTACTGCTGTACAGTAGTCATCCCCCGAGCCCTGAGAGATAACCTTCCATTTGGCCAATTTCTGCGCATTCGGCGAAATTGTAGCTCAATTGAGGATTATAAAAAGAGGCAGAATCTTTATCCAAGAATCTGTTGGATAGACAATACCCACCCAAGCATGTTACTACATCTATGAAAAGGGCCAAGAACAACCACTGAGATGCCCTACTGGAGGCTAAACCAAAAGAACCTTCAGATACACTGACATGTGTTACCTCTTTTACCCCAGACTCCAACAAAATAAAGAATATCATTAATAAACATTGGAGGATCCTTAACAGAGGTTCCTTAGAGATCTCCAAACCTCGGTTTGCGTTTAAATGCACGAGAAACATCAAGGATATACTTATCCACACCAGACCTAAACCATCAAACACTAACGAGCAAAGATCACTATGGGACCTTCCACCGGTCCAGGGCCACTATCCCTGTGGCTCATGCGCAGTATGCCCTCAAACAAGACCTACTAAGGAGCTAACCCTGTCCAGCTCCTTCACCTGGAAGATTACAAAACACACAAACTGCAACACAACCAGATGTGTGTATCTTATCACATGCCCATGTAACAAACATTACATAGGGATGACTATGAGAGCAGTCAAAACGAGAATAACTGAACACAAAAGCAACATTCGTTGCCAAAAAACAACCACAAAACTGTACACACACTTTAAAGAAGAGAAACATACCCCAGAAAGCCTACGGTGGGTAGTACTAGAGAGCCACCCTGCTATTACACCGTCGACCCTCTTTAGAGTGGAACAAAGATGGGTTCACCGTTTGGGCACAGACCAACAAGGACTCAATGTTGATATCCCGTGGGGGAGCCTTACAAATAGTAGATGACTTGGCATCCGATAACATGTTCCCTGACACTTGAATATTGGGAGCTGTCATATACACACATGTCAATACGTGGCTCTCTACACCAGCATCAACATGCGGCTTCCATTTTACTTGCCCACATGCTTTGACACGTATGAGCAAATATACCTCGTTACAGGCTAGTAATAAACAGTAAATAATACTCTAACTATTACACTAGAAGACACGATCCACAATAAGACAAGGGGTTAACTACATCATAGAAGCCCCTCCTTCTGGAATGGTATATTCGCCACACGCAGGCTGTGGGATACACATCGGTCCCTCCAAGATGGCCGACACGTATTACTTCAATACCGGCATTATAACCAATCATGTTTGAGTTTCCCACATGCAAATCTATGACTCAATAAGCAGCGGTTTCTAGCTGGCTGACATTTTAAGCAAGACACAAGTTAATTCGGCCTTTTATGACATATTTGCGCATTATGTTTAAAGAAACCAGCGCCTTCATAGGCTTCTAAGACACTCCAAGATGGCCGACACAATACCACTCATTACCGCCTATTCTTTTTTGTTCACCACCTGACCAGCTCTATCACAGGTGAAAACCATTGAGTGCCCGCCCCGCCCCCGTTTGCAATTAAGAGAGGTATATAGACCAGTTCACACTGAGGGACATTACCATCCCGGTTGCAGCGGAGCGGGGTAGGTCAACCACTGAGCTTCTTCTTTGAGCAGGTGAGTATCTAAGACGCTTTCTGGATTCGTCCCACGTCTCCTACCAGCATCGGAGGTAAGCGGGTGTGGAGAACAGTGCCATTGGGTAACTATCTTAGTCCTGACTAATATTAATTCCTCCCGCTTACTCATACGGGCTCAAGAGGGTCCTCTGTTACATTGCAGTACCGGGCCCTCACCTTGCTGAGACGCCCCCCTGCTGCAGTGCTTTCTGAGCTACCGCCTGAAGCCCCAGAATAAGATTTACGGGGGCCTTTTTTACGAGTAGGACGGGCGGTCTACTTTGCACACTACCTTCCCCCGTATCGCCGCTGCATGGCATGACTGGCGACCCAATGGGCCCCTAGAATTGATGGTTAGCAGTTTTTATGCTTACCTGCTAATCACTATTTTTAAACTTTTCCTTGTTTAGACACAACATTACGTGTGTCTTTTTCCTGCTGCAACTGATGAAGCACGATCTTACAAAGTTGAGGTGAGGTTTAGACTAGTCTCACCACTACAGCCTTTTTATCATTTTTTCATCATTTTTGCTGGTGTTAGTATATTTTAAGTCACGGTTGTGCTACTATCACACCTTTTTACCCGCCACAAGTTGATAAATTAGAAGTATCAAGCCATATTGATCACACCGTATATGTCTGATAATGAGGTCACGGACACATTTAATGAATTGTTGCCTGATGTATGATGATTTATGCACAAATACTACATAAGGTTTTTTTCCCTATGTTTCCTTCAAAGGTTGGCTTCTCACCTGCGGATAATACTCCTGTAGAACCACTGTATGGTATGTAGTTGCCCACATTACCATTAATTTGTAGATAGTTCTTCACACACGGTCCTGAGGAATCGCCACAGATCATTCGTGACTACCAGGCGAGAAACATGTCGACCACTTAGGAGTAGAGCGCACTTCCGACACATTGTAGCCAGATTGTCGCCTCTCCTATATTCTTTTTAATCAGGCTAGGGTCCTCCTTGAATAAAGTCATTTAGAGGAATCCCACCCCTGTTTTAATCTGCACACTTCACTTTGACATCTACACATACTAGGCCCCTTACACCCACGGCACCTATACGGCAAGGAACAAAAGATCTCCGCCAAAGAGCCCCTTTATGGGTGCCCGTCGGGTATTGCAGCGCCGACCCGACGAGGAGCAGGCCCATATGATGAAGCATGACACCTAGCTTGCCGGGTGTGTGAGGGCCCTAGTTCCGAAAGGAGGAATTCCCCTCCACGTAGTATTTCGGTCCAACCTTTCACCAAACATCACCTTCATTTGTGTTCTATGACCCACTGAGGAACTCCGTACTGAGGCCAGTCCTTCACTTTTTGTGAGATGTCTACACTCACTATTCAGTTTTAAGCACCTGTAGGTCACCTTTCGAGGAGCAGCCCCACTTGTGTTTAACATTATATGTTGGAGGCTGGCTAGCTCCTGGCGCCCTGTGCCTCTAGTTCCCTCCCCCGGTAACACACTGGGGATAGTGTGGTTTATATAAAAAAATAATCAACATAATTTGCCACTGGTTCAAACAATGATCCTTTTGCCGATATAATCGGGCGTCCTGGTGGTTTCGTTCGATGCGTATGAATCTTCGGCAAGAAGTACAAAGTTGCAGTTATTGGATATTGTGTTGTTAAATTCTTGCATTATCATCAATTGGATTCATTGCTATCCAGTTTTGCTATTTTTTTATCCAAGTCAATTTTCATACCAGGGGTTGGATTGGTTTGCAATCTTTCATAATATTTGGTATTTTTCAGTTGATCATGTGCCTCTTTTATATATTCAGACTTTTCCCAAATAATGATGTTACCTCCTTTATCCGCAATCTTTATTTCAATTTGGTCATCTTGAGTTAAATTAAATAATGTGTTTCTTCCTTCTGTTTTCAAGTTATCAATATATCTTGTTTTCTTCAATTTATAAATGTCTTCTATAATTGCCTCATGGAAGATATCAATCTTATTTCCTGCCGCTAATTGTGGATAAAAACGCGATTTGGGATATTTACTGCTTAGACCGGCTCCCATTTGAGGACAAACTTCCTCCAGACTCATATTTTCTGTATCTTTTATCACATCCAAATTAATTAGTGTCAATAAATTTGCAGAGTCCTGTGCTGACAAAGTAGAAATAGATTTTTCAACAGTCCTTTTTAAATTTTTCATTTGCTGATTCTCTGTAAAGATCTTTGCCAATTTTATTTTTCTCGCGTATTGATAAAGATCAATCCTAGTCTGCGCCATGTCCATATGAGCAATAGGGCAAAAATTAAGACCACTTTTCAATAATGATAGTTCGAATTCTGTCATCTGTCTTTTGGATAGATTCACAATCGCTAGTTCTTGTGTTTGATCTAGAAGGTTTTCTTCAATCGCATGCTCCTTGCTGTTGAGCCCACTTTTTCTGATCCACTGGCCCCTCTTTCTTCTTCTGGTTTGTTTCCGTATGTCCGGGACCTTCCTTTTCCCCTTCCTCTGTAACTTTGCAGCTGTGTGTCCATGCTTTGTTCCGAACAGAAGGGGGATGGGAGAACACTGCTTCACCTCCCAGCACAGTTCACTCCTTAGCATTATAGTAAATGCAGTTCACTTTAAACGCGTACTTGAGTTTTTGCTGAAGTGTTTCACCAAAGTTGGTGCAGGTCAGTGCTGCGAATCTCTAGACACATGTGTTTCTGGATATCATCCTTCATCAGTAGAGATAAAAAACGAAATTCATCTTGGTTTGCTGAGAAAGCTACCACAATCCTCTCAGGTCTCAGTACCTCTCTCTGGTGCACAGGTGCATCTCCAAAAGCTCGTCAGCTCAATGGCTCAAGGGAGCCTTTTTAAACAGAAGGTGGATAGGAGCACACTGCTTCACCTCCCAGCACAGTTCCCCCCTTAGCATTATGGTAAATGCAGTTCACTTTAAACGCTTACTTGAGTTTTTGCTGAAGTGTTTCACCAAAGTTGGTGCAGGTCAGTGCTGCGAATCTCTAGACACCCCTTCTGTTTAAAAAGACTCCCTTGAGCCACTGAGCTGACAAGCTCTTGGAGATGCACCTGTGCGCCAGAGAGAGGTACAGACACCTGAGAGGATTGTGGCAGCTTTCTCAGCAACCCCAGATAAATTTCGTTTTTATCTCTACTGATGAAGGATAATATCCAGAAACACATGTGTCTAGAGATTAACAGCACTAGCCTGCACCAACTTTGGTGAAAAACTTCAGCAAGATTTCCAGTAAGCATTTAAACTGAACTGCATTTACCAGGATGCAAAGGGGTGAACTGTGCTGGGAGGTGAAGCAGTGTGCTCCCATCCCCCTTCTGTTTAAAAAGGCTCCCTTGAGCCACTGAGCTGACAAGCTCTTGGAGATGCACCTGTGCGCCAGGGAAAGGGAACAGAGACCTGAGAGGATTGTGGCAGCTTTCTCAGCAACCCCAGATGAATTTCATTTTTATCTCTACTGATGAACGATAATATCCAGAAATACATGTGTCTAGAGATTAACAGCACTAACGTGCACCAACTTTGGTGAAACACTTCAGCAAAATTTCAAGTAAGATTTTAAACTGAACTGCATTTACCAGGGTGCAAAGGGGTGAACTGTGCTGCGAAGTGAAGCAGTGTGCTCCTATCCCCGTTCCATGCTTTGTTCCCACTGGCGTTGTTGGAGTACCAGCCGCATATACCCTAAAAAAGTACGTTTCGTTGTACCCACTATTGGGTCTGTCTCGCCTTCACTGGCATCCGTTGAGGTTAGGGAGGAGACACTACTTGAAATGTTGGTGATGTTGCTCAATTTGTCCTGTTGTTTTAATAAATCAAATTTTCTGACATACGTAAAGATTCTTCCTTCAGTGTAATTTTCCTTATCTCGCTGGAATTTAATGAGCTTGCGTAATTGAACAGATTCCTCGTGTCCTTCAATCTGTCTTTCTAATTCTGCCTTAAATTTGCTCATTTCCGGATTTAACTCTGCTGTTGCCAATTCTTTTTCCAATTCATGTAGTTGTTCTTTGATTTTATTTAACACAATTTCGATGTCTTTTACCAGTATTACCATTAGACCCATTGATGAATTCAGGATGTGCTCTCCCCATTCTTGTAGCAATTCATTGCTTGAGTCCTGATGGCTGGGCATCAGAGTAATTCTTAGTCCTCTTGGTACTCTTTGTTGTTTATTTCTTTTTTTGATAATTTTATAATCAAGACGCGGTTTCCAAATCGGAGGGCTGAGGAAACCGCGATACAGCGGAGTAGGTAAGCGGGAAGATTTGTTGTTTTTGAGCAGATGACTAAGCTATATGCTGGTTGGCCTGTAGTATTGAATATTAATCCAACAATAGCCAAATTGAATTGGTCTAATATAGACCGATGGCAAAGTGTGTGGCAATGTATATTGGATACAACGGCTGGGAGGATATTCACGGATGAAGTACGGTTATAAAATCATTAAATAAGGATTCAGAATTGTGAAACACAGAAATGGAGAAACGGGAAGCGAAACGTAATGAGTTGATGGTATCTACTTCATTTTTTGAACAAGATATAACTGAAGTAAGTGGTAGTGAACATAAAACTCTCCTTAAAAAATCGGATATCAAAAGCAAATTTAAATTATGGGAGAAATTATCAAAAAATAAATAAACAAATGGTGGGAGGTTATCACTCTAAAGAAATATCTGGAGGTACAAAGAGTACCGAGATGCCATAGCAAACAGGAGTGTCCCGGGGGTGGGCACCCCGGGACACTCTAGGAGCCGGCCATGGGGGTGGCGGTCCCCAGAGCCATCAGGGGCTCCAGGAGGGGGGCCGCGCGGCCCCCCTCCCAACGTGTGCACAGCCCCGGGGAGGTGGTGGTCCCCGGGGCTCGGGGGTCCGTAACGGACCCCCGCATTTACATACTTAGTGCCCCAGAGAGGTGGCGGTCCACGGGGCATGTGGGGGGGCTCAAGCCCCCCCCACACAGGTTCATTTTTTTTTTTTTTAAACATGCCCCGGGGCGTGGCGGTCCCCGGGGCTGCGGGGTGGCCATGTGCCCCCGCAAATATTTAAGAAAAGCCCCGGGGGGTGGCGGTACCTGGGGCTTGGGGGGGCCTTGGAGCCCCCCACACATTTAAAAAAAGAAGCCCCGGGGGGTGGCGGTCCCCTGGGCTGCGGGGGGGCCGTGTGCCCCCCACAAATATTTAAGAAAAGCCCTGGGGGGGTGGTGGTCCCCGGGGCTGCAGGGGCCCCCCTGGGACCCCGCAATTACATTATGGCATGCCCCCGGGACTTGGCCCACCCGGGGGCTAAATAATAACGAAGCGCGGGAGCCCGCGCTTCATTTTTTTAAAAATTTCAGCAGGATTCACGGACCCAGCGTGAATTTCGCCAAAATTTAAAAAATAAAAATGCTTTTTTTGGCCCTGGGGGTCCTTGTGGGACCCCCTGAGCAGGCCTAGGGGGTCAGGGTGTTTCTACCCTGCCCCCTTTTCTTGTTTTTCGTGTTTGTTTCCCTGTTTTCTTGTGACTCGGTTCTACCGAGTCACAAGATGGCTGCCAACACTTCCTGGTTTGGAGTGTTGACAGCCAATTAGAATAAAGCTCGTGGTCGGGAGGGTCCGCGGATCCACCGCGCCTCTAAATATCGAAACTTTTATTTTTTGATTTTCTCAGCAACTACTGAACGGATTTACACCATTTAAAAAAGGGCGCTTTCTGAACCAAGCACTACCTTTTTGCCAAATTTGGTGTAATTCCGTTCAGCAGTTCGAGCTGTAGCCGTGTCTAAAGTTTCATATGGGAAATTCATTTTCCGACCTCTTTTTTTTCAATTTCTCAGGAACTACTGAACGGATTTACACCATTTAACAAAAAGGGCTCTTTCTGAACCAAGGGCAACCTTTTTGCCAAATTTGGTGTAATTCCATTTAGCAGTTCGGGCTGTAGCCGTGTCTAAAGTTTCCTATGGAAAATAACATGGAGAAAACACGTTTTGGGACCCCCCTTTTTTCTCGGCCCCCGCTTGGCAAATCACCCCGCAACTTTCAGGATAGGAGCTGACCGGAGTGGGCCACAAGTTTTGAAAAGTTTGCGAAGATTCGTCAACCGGTGCCAAAGTTATTGGGAAAAGAAAAAACACTTTTCCTGTGGAAACTAGGTCCTAACTATAACTATCTACTGGCGACCGCCAGTAGATAACATATTATATATATATATATATATTCACTGAAAAAACCATAGGTTTCAGATATGTTATAGTTAGAAATTAGCATTTAAAAAACCTTTGAAATTCACTGAAAAAACCATAGGTTTTAGGGACAGTTATAGTTAGTTGGACATTTTACTCGTACAAAACCCGTGAAATTCCCCCGTTATAGTTAGTTCAGCTAACTATAACTCGCGCCCCGCAATGCACTGCTGATGACGTCACATATTACATCACTCATGACATGGTCAGTGACATCACTGATGACATCACTGATGACATCTCAAATGACATCACTGATGACATCATCCAGTGACTGTGTGTTTCTGTAAAGTTTAAATATTTTTAATATATATAGGAAAAGACGTATTGAAGAATGAGTGGGTGTGTAAGTGTCTGTATGGATGATTTAGTAGGTGCGTGACTGACTCTATAAGTGAGTGATTTAACGTATCTTACTGAATGCATGGGTTAGTGACTAAACTGGGTGAATGTCTGTATCCGTCTGTCTGTTGCTGTGTAAGTGGCTGCATGGGTTTGTGAATAGCTACATGAGTGTCTATAAGAGTTATTGATTTGTTGTCTGAGTATCTGTATGGGTGCCTGAGTGTTTGTGTGGATGGGGTGTGTGCGACTGTGCATAGATGTGTGAGTGGGTGATTCACTGGGTGGATGGTTTCAAGAGTGCATCTGTGATAGACTGTATGGGTGGGTAAGTGTGTGTAAGAGTGTGTTAGTGAGTGAATGTATGTCCCAGTGGTACATGTGTGAGTAACTACATATGTGAAAGGCAGTATATATGTGTGTTGGAGTATATAAATAGCTATAAGCGAGAGTGAGTGATTGTGATAGTGGCTGTATGGATGAGTGTGTGCTTGTATCAGTGATTATATAAGAGCGTAACAATGTGCTAGTATTTGTATGATTAAGTGAGCTGGTGTGTGTATAACTGTATAGGTGAGTAAATGGCAGTGTGTTTAATTATTTGCATGACTGACTAGGTGTGTGAGTACCTCTATGGATGAGTGGCGGTGTTTGAGTGTCTATATAGGAGTAAGAGTGCATATGATAGTCCTGTACTGAGTGACCATAAGTATGAGTGACTGTACGGGTGAGTGAGTGGATGTGTGTGTGTAGACCTAAGAATCAGTGAGTGGGTATGTAGTTATTGGTGTTGGAGTGTCTATGGTTTTGCGAATGGCAGTCTGTAATTTAGATTGGGTGTATCAAAGGTTATATTAGGGTGTGAAGAGCTGCATCAGATTATCACGTGGATGATGTCATCAGTGATGTCATTTGAGATGTCATCAGTGATGTCATCAGTGATGTCACTGACCATGTCATGAGTGATGTAATATGTGACGTCATCAGCAGTGCATTGCGGGGGCGCGAGTTATAGTTAGCTGAACTAACTATAACGGGGGAATTTCATGGGGTTTGTACGAGTAAAATGTCTAACTAACTATAACTGTCCCTAAAACCTATGGTTTTTTCAGTGAATTTCAAAGGTTTTTTAAATGCTAATTTCTAACTATAACATATCTGAAACCTATGGTTTTTTCAGTGAATTTCAAAGGTTTTTTAAATGCTAATTCCTAACTATAACATGTCTGAAACCTACGGTTTTTTCAGTGAATTTCAAAGGTTTTGTAAATGACAATTTTTAAATGTATTAATTGTTATATTAATTTTTTTCATACTGATTTACTACATTTTTAGAAACAATTTTTTTTTACATATTTTATTTTTTAAATTACATTGTAATTACATTATACATTACATTACAAAAATACTTTCTCAGAATGAATTACTTTAGTTTAAATACTTTGCACATAGGCAATAGACTTTTAAGTACAGTAGTTACAGTTGTTGCAATGGGCAACACATTTTCAAACACAATGCAACATTCAGCTCAATGTGAATTTCTAGTTAAATGCAATTAGTTACTTTATGGATTACTTTTTCTAACCACAGGACTGGATCCTAGATTCAGTCCTGGTACATCTCCTGTAAACAGTTGAGTAAAAGCGTTTTGGTTACAGTCGTGATTTTTAAGGAATATTATTGTATTTTAAAAGTTGACACTTAGAAACTTTTTCTCATAGAATCACCAATGTTATCCTATGGAAGGAAATTCACTTAGCAGGTAAAAACTGTTATCGTTACTTTTTCTTACTCAGTGTTGGATCCTGGATCCAGCACTGGTGCATCTCCTGTAAACAGTTGAAAGAATGCGTTTAAGTCATACAGGCGATTTTTAAGGAATATTTGTAGTTTGTGAAAATCGACACTTTGAAACTTTTCTGCTGAAAACCAGACAATGGATACCTATGGAAGAAAATATAAGTTACTGGTAAGTACGGTTAAAATTACTTTTCAGGGTCAGTGCTGGGCTAAAAGATGCAGCACTGGGTTCTCTCCTGATAACAGGTGAGTAAATTGGAATTCATACTTTGGTTGATTTTAGAGGAATATTATAAAGTTCCAAAACTCCACACTTAGAAGAATTTCCAAGTGAAACCAGTCAATGTTAGCCTATGAAGGAAATTCAAGTTACCGGTAAGTACGGTTAAAATTACTTTTCAGGACCAGTACTGGGCTGAAAGATGCAGCACTGAGGTCTCTCCTGATAACAGGTGAGTAAATCAGAATTCAGATTTCGGCTGATTTTAGAGGAATATTTGTATGTTTCAAAAATCAACACTTAGAAACTTTTTCAGCAAAAAGCAGGCAATGATATCCTATGGAAGGAAATTCAAGTTACTGGTAAGTACGGTTAAAATTACTTTTGAGGATCAGTACTGGGCTGAAAGATGCAGCACTGAGGTCTCTCCTGATAACAGGTGAGTAAATCGGAATTCGTATTTCGGCTGATTTTAGAGGAATATTTTAAAGTTCCAAAACTACACACTTAGAAGAATTTCCAAGTGAAACCAGTCAATGTTAGCCTATGGAAGGAAATTCCAGTTACCGGTAAGTACGGTTAAAATTACTTTTCAGGACCAGTACTGGGCTGAAAGATGCAGCACTGAGGTCTCTCCTGATAACAGGTGAGTAAATCAGAATTCGGATTTCGGCTGATTTTAGAGGAATATTTGTATGTTTCAAAAATCAACACTTAGAAACTTTTTCAGCAAAAAGCAGGCAATGATATCCTATGGAAGGAAATTCAAGTTACTGGTAAGTACGGTTAAAATTACTTTTGAGGATCAGTACTGGGCTGAAAGATGCAGCACTGAGGTCTCTCCTGATAACAGGTGAGTAAATCGGAATTCGTATTTCGGCTGATTTTAGAGGAATATTTTAAAGTTCCAAAACTACACACTTAGAAGAATTTCCAAGTGAAACCAGTCAATGTTAGCCTATGGAAGGAAATTCAAGTTACCGGTAAGTACGGTTAAAATTACTTTTCAGGACCAGTACTGGGCTGAAAGATGCAGCACTGAGGTCTCTCCTGATAACAGGTGAGTAAATCAGAATTCGGATTTCGGCTGATTTTAGAGGAATATTTGTATGTTTCAAAAATCAACACTTAGAAACTTTTTCAGCAAAAAGCAGGCAATGATATCCTATGGAAGGAAATTCAAGTTACTGGTAAGTACGGTTAAAATTACTTTTGAGGATCAGTACTGGGCTGAAAGATACAGCACTGAGGTCTCTCCTGATAACAGGTGAGTAAATCGGAATTCGTATTTCGGCTGATTTTAGAGGAATATTTTAAAGTTCCAAAACTCCACACTTAGAAGAATTTCCAAGTGAAACCAGTCAATGTTAGCCTATGGAAGGAAATTCAAGTTACTGGTAAGTACGGTTAAAATTACTTTTCAGGACCAGTACTGGGCTGAAAGATACAGCACTGAGGTCTCTCCTGATAACAGGTGAGTAAATCGGAATTCGTATTTCGGCTGATTTTAGAGGAATATTTTAAAGTTCCAAAACTCCACACTTAGAAGAATTTCCAAGTGAAACCAGTCAATGTTAGCCTATGAAGGAAATTCAAGTTACCGGTAAGTACGGTTAAAATTACTTTTCAGGACCAGTACTGGGCTGAAAGATGCAGCACTGAGGTCTCTCCTGATAACAGGTGAGTAAATCGGAATTCGTAGTAAGGCAGATTTTAGAGGAATATTTGCACAATGGTGAAGGGAGGGTGCGGGGCCTGAGGTGACATCTGTGCAAACGCGCCCCGTGGCGCGTTTTAAGTTGGGGGATTAAGTCCCCTTGAATCATGAGGTTCTCTAGGGGCCAACTAGCCCACCATGAACCTCCAGTATGCGCCAGGGGCTGCGTTGCAGAGACGTGTAGAGAGGCCACACCCCTTTTACACCTCTCTGCAACGCAGCTCTGTGGCGCTTTCTGGATGTACCTGTTGGGCTAGTTGGCCCCCAGGGACCCTCAGGATTGAAGGGGATTTAATCCCCATCTTAAAACGCGCCACGGGGCCTGTTTGCACACATGTCACATGAAGCCCCGCCCCCTCCCTTCACCACTGTGCAAACGCGCCCTGTGGCGCGTTTTAAGTTGGGGGATTAAGTCCCCTTGAATCCTGAGGGTCCCTGGAGTCCAACTAGCCCACCATATACCTCCAAAAAGCGCCACAGAGCTGCGTTGCAGAGAGGTGTAAAAAGGGGCGTGGCCTATGTACACGTCTCTGCAAGGCAGCCCCCTGGTGCATACTGGAGGTTCCTGGTGGGCTAGTTGGCCCCCAGGGACCCCCAGTATTCAAGGGGAATTCGTTCCCCCTCTGCAAACGCGCCAGGGGGCGCGTTTGCAGAGTACTGCAGGGAGGGGGGCGGGGCCTCCGGCACGATGCCGGTCGTTTTTTTTTTTTCGTTTTTTTTTTTTTTTAATGGGAGGGGGGCTGCGTGGCCCCCCTTCCCTTGCCCACTTTTGGCCCCGGGGACCCCATCCCCCGGGGCCTGAGCATTTGATTTTTTTTTAAATTTAAAAAAAAAAAACGGGAAGGGGGCCGCGTGGCCCCCCTTCCCTGGGCCTGTATTGGCCCCGGGGACCCCATCCCCCGGGGCATGGCCTCGATTTTTTATTTTTTTATTTGGAGGGGGGCTGCGTGGCCCCCCTCCTCAGGCCATTTAAGGCCCCGAGGACCCCATCCCCCTTATTTAAAAAAAAAAAAAAAAATTAACTTTGGGGAGGGGGCTGCGTGGCCCCCCTCCCGGGCCACTTATGGCCCCGGGGACCCCATCCCCCGGGGCCTGGCCTCACGTTGGAGACTGTGGGGGGTCCCCAATCCCCCACAGTCCCAGCCGGCTCCCCGCCTCCTGCGGAAGCCGGCATTGCTTTTCCACATGGGGAGCAGCTAACATGCTGCTCCCCATGTGGAAAGCAATTGGTTTGCATTTTGAAAGAGAGAGCAGGTTTCCTGCTCTCTCTTTCAAAATGCAAACCAAGTTTGCTATGACAGGACGGGAGCCGCGAGGCTCCCGTCCTGTCATAGCAAGCAGCAGTGTCCCGGGGGTAGGCACCCCGGGACACTGCAGGAGCCAGCCCTGGGGGGTGGTGGTCCCCAGGGCCATCAAGGGCTCCAGGAGGGGGGCCGCGTGGCCCCCCTCCCATTCAGTGCACAGCCCCGGGGAGGTGGTGGTCCCCGGAGCTTGGGGTCCGTAACGGACCCCCATATTTAAATGTTTAGTGCCCCGGGGAGGTGGCGGTCCCCGGGGCATGTGGGGGCTGGAGCCCCCACACAGGTTTAAAAAAAAAAAAAAAAGAAGCCCCGGGGAGGTGGCGGTCCCGGGGCTGCGGGAGGGCTCAGAGCCCTCCCGCCATCATTTTTAAATAAAGCCCCGGGGGTGGCGGTCCTCGGGGCTTGGGAGGCCTTAGAGGCCCCCCTACATAAATTAAAACCCCCCCACCATGCCCCCGGGACTTGGGCCACCCGGGGCCAATTAACATCGAAGCACGGGAGACCGCGCTTCGATTTTTTTTTCGGCAGGATCCGCGCTCCCTGAGCGCATCCTGCCGATTTAAAAAAAAAAAAACATGTTTTGCCCAGGGGGTCCTTGTGGGACCCCTGAGCAGACCTAGGGGGTCAGGGTGTTTCTACCCTGCCCCCTTTGTGCGTTTTGCGCACTTGTTTCTGTCCCTCGGTTCTACCGAGGGACAAAATGGCTGCCAACACTTCCTGATTTGGAGTGTTGACAGCCAATTAGCATGCAGCTCATGATCGGGAGGGTGCGCGAATCCGACGCGGCCATAGATATATATGTACTTTTACTTTTGATTTTCTCAGCAACTACTGAACGGATTTACACCATTTAACAAAAAGGGTTCTTTCTGAACCAAGAACTACCTCTTTGCCAAATTTGGTGTAATTCCGTTCAGCAGTTCGGGCTGTAGCCGTGTCTAAAGTTTCCTATGGAAAAATGAATGGGGACAACGTGTTTTGGGACCCCCCTTTTTCTCGGCCCCCGCTTGACGAATCACCCCGAGACTTTCAGGGTAGGAGCGGACCGGAGCGCCCCACAAAGTTTGAAAATTTTGCAAAGATACGTCAACCGGCAAGAGAGTTATTTCAAATAGAATCATCGCGGATTTCCTATGGAAAATAGGTTCTAACTATAACTATCTACTGGCGACTGCCAGTAGATAATATATATATATATATATATATATAATATTTATATATAATATATATATATGCATATATGCATAGTTCATTTATGCACATATATTATCTACTGGCCAGTAGATAGTTATAGTTAGGACCTATTATCCATAGGAAATCCGCGACATTCTATTTGAAATAACGTTGGCGCCGGTTGACGAATCTTCGCGAAAGTTTCCAACTTGTTGGGGCGCTCCGCTCCGCTCCTACCCTGAAAGTCTCGGGTTGATTCGTCAAGCGGGGGCCGAGAAAAAGGGGGTCCCAAAACACGTTTTCCCCATTCATTTTTCCATAGGAACCTTTAGTCGCAGCTACAGCCCGAACTGCTGAACGGAATTACACCAAATTTGGCAAAGAGGTAGCCCTTGGTTCAGACTGGTGCCTTTGGCTTAAATGGTGTAAATCCGTTCAGTAGTTCCTGAGAAATTCACAAGTAAAGTCACATATATATCTATGGCCGAGTAGGGTCCGCGTACCCTCAGCGCACCCTGCGCGCACCGTCCCGATCACGAGCTGCATGCTAATTGGCTGTCAGCTGGCTGTCAACACTCCAAACCAGGAAGTGTTGGCAGCCATTTTGTCCCTCGGTAGAACCGAGGCACAAAAACAAGTGCGCAAAACGCACAAAGGGGGCAGGGTAGAAACACCCTGACCCCCTAGGTCTGCTCAGGGGGTCCCACAAGGACCCCCTGGGCAGAAAAAAGCATTTTTTTTTTTTTTAAATCGGCAGGATGCGCTCAGGGTGCGCGGATCCTGCCGATTAGAAAAAACCCCCAGAGGAAACAAGTGCGCAAAACGCACAAAGGGGGCAGGGTAGAAACTCCCTGACCCCCTAGGTCTGCTCAGGGGGTCCCACAAGGACCCCCTGGGCAGAAAAAAGCATTTTTAAAAAAAATAAATCGGCGGGATGCGCTCAGGGTGCGCGGATCCCGCCGAGAAAAAAAAAATTCGAAGCGCGGTCTTCCGCGCTTGTTGTTAATTTGCCCCGGGTGGGCCAAGTCCCGGGGGCATGGTGGGGGGTTTAGATTTAATGTGGGGCCCCCCAAGCCCCGGGGACTGCCACCCCCCGGGGCTTTAAAAACATAATGGTGCGGGAGGGCTCTTGGCCCTCCCGCAGCCCCGGGGACCGCCACCCCCCGGGGCTTCTTTTTTTTAAAAAAAATTTGACCTGTGTGGGGGGCTCCAGCCCCCCCACACGCCGCGGGGACCGCCACCTCCCCGGGGCACTAAAGGTTTGAATATGGGGGTCCGTTACGGACCCCCAAAGCCCCGGGGACCACCACCTCCCCAGGGCTGTGCACTGGATGGGAGGGGGGCCGCGCGGCCCCCCTCCTGGAGCCCTTGATGGCCCTGGGGACCGCCACCCCCAGGGCCGGCTCCTGCAGTGTCCCGGGGTGCCTACCCCCGGGACACTGTAGTTTGCAATGGCAGGACGGAGCCTCGCGGCTCCCGTCCTGTCATTGCAAACTTGCTTTGGATATTGGAAGAGAGAGCAGGAAACCTGCTCTCGCTTCCAATATCCAAAGCAAATTGCTTTTCCACATGGGGAGCAGCATGTTAGCTGCTCCCCATGTGGAAAAGCAATGCCGGCTCCCAAGGGACGCGGGGAGCCGGCGGGACTGTGGGGGGTTTGGGGACCCCCCCACAGTCCCCAACGAGAGGCCAGGCCCCGGGGGATGGGTTCCCCGGGGCCATAAGTGGCCAGGGAGGGGGGCCACGCAGCCCCCCTCCCCTAAAAAAATTTTTTAAAAAAAATATTTAAAGGCCGGCCCCGGGGGATGGGGTCCCCGGGGCCTTAAATGGCCTGAGGAGGGGGGCCACGCAGCCCCCCTCCAAATTTTTAATTAAAAAAAAAGAGGGCTTGCCCCGGGGGATGGGGTCCCCGGGGCCAATACAGGCCCAGGGAAGGGGGGCCACGCGGCCCCCTTCCCGTTTTTTTAAATTTATTTAAAAAAAAACAACTCCTCAGGCCTTGGGGGATGGGGTCCCCGGGGCAAAAAGTGGCTGAGGGAAGGGGGGCCACCAGCCCCCCTCCCAATTAAAAAAAAAAAGACCGGCATTGTGCCGGAGGCCCCGCCCCCCTCCCTGCAGCAGTTTGCAAACGCGCCCCCTGGCGCGTTTTGAGAAGGGGAAGTAATTCCCCTTGAATACTGGGGGTCCCTGGGGGCCAACTAGCCCACCAGGAACCTCCAGTATGCGCCAGGGAGCTGCGTTGCAGAGAGGTGTACAGAGGCCACGCCCCTTTTTACACCTCTCTGCCACGCAGCTCTGTGGCGCTTTTTGGAAGTACATGGTGGGCTAGTTGGACTCCAGGGACCCTCAGGATTCAAGGGGACTTAATCCCCCAACTTAAAACGCGCCACGGGGCGCGTTTGCACAGTGGTGAAGGGAGGAGGCGGGGCGTCAGATGACATGTGTGCAAACAGGCCCCGTGGCGCGTTTTAAGATGAGGAATTAAATCCCCTTCAATCCTGAGGGTCCCTGGGGGCCAACTAGCCCAACAGGTACGTCCAGAAAGCGCCACAGAGCTGCGTTGCAGAGAGGTGTAAAAAGGGGTGTGGCCTCTGTACACGTCTCTGCAACGCAGCCCCCTGGCGCATACTGGAGGTTCCTGGTGGGCTAGTTGGCCCCCAGGGACCCTCATGATTCAAGGGGACTTAATCCCCCAACTTAAAACGCGCCATGGGGCACGTTTGCACAGATGTCACCTCAGGCCCCGCCCCCTCCCTTCACCATTGTGTAAATATTCCTCTAAAATCAGCCGAAATACGAATTCCGATTTACTCACCTGTTATCAGGAGAGACCTCAGTGCTGCATCTTTCAGCCCAGTACTGGTCCTGAAAAGTAATTTTAAACGTACTTACCAGTAACTTGAATTTCCTTCCATAGGCTAACATTGACTAGTTTCACTTAGAAATTCTTCTAAGTGTCGATTTTTGAAACATACAAATATTCCTCTAAAATCAGCCGAACTACGAATTCCGATTTACTCACCTGTTATCAGGAGAGACCTCAGTGCTGCATCTTTCAGCCCAGTACTGATCCTGAAAAGTAATTTTAACCGTACTTACCAGTAACTTGAATTTCCTTCCATAGGCTAACATTGACTAGTTTCACTTAGAAATTCTTCTAAGTGTCGATTTTTGAAACATACAAATATTCCTCTAAAATCAGCCGAACTACGAATTCCGATTTACTCACCTGTTATCAGGAGAGACCTCAGTGCTGCATCTTTCAGCCTAGTACTGATCCTGAAAAGTAATTTTAACCGTACTTACCAGTAACTTGAATTTCCTTCCATAGGATATCATTGCCTGCTTTTTGCTGAAAATGTTTCTAAGTGTTGATTTTTGAAACATACAAATATTCCTCTAAAATCAGCCGAAATAGGAATTCCGATTTACTCACCTGTTATCAGGAGAGACCTCAGTGCTGCATCCTTCAGCCCAGTACTGGTCCTGAAAAGTAATTTTAACCGTATTTACCAGTAACTTGAATTTCCTTCCATAGGCTAACATTGACTGGTTTCACTTGGAAATTCTTCTAAGTGTGGAGTTTTGGAACTTTATAATATTCCTCTAAAATCAACCGAAGTACGAATTCCAATTTACTCACCTGTTATCAGGAGAGAACCCAATGCTGCATCTTTTAGCCCAGCACTGACCCTGAAAAGTAATTCTAACTGTACTTACCAGTAACTTATATTTCCTTCCATAGGAATCCATTGTCTGGTTTTCAGCAGCAAAGTTTCCAAGTGTCGATTTTCACAAACTACAAATAATCCTTAAAAATCGCCTGTGTGACTTAAACGCATTCTTTCAACTGTTTACAGGAGATGCACCAGTGCTGGTTCCAGTATCCACCTCTGAGTAAGAAAAAGTAACGATAACACTACTTACCTGCTAAGTGAATTTCCTCCCATAGGATAACATTGGTGATTCTATATGAAAAAGTTTCTGTGTCAACTTTTAAAATATAATAATATTCCTTAAAAATCACTACTGTAACCAAAACGCTTTTACTCAACTGTTTACAGGAGATGTCCCAGGACTGAATCTAGGATCCAGTCCTGTGGTTAGAAAAGTAATCCATAAAGTAACTAATTGCATTTAACTAGAAATTCACATTGAGCTCAATGTTGCATTGTTTTTGAAATTGTGTTGCCCATTGCAACAACTGTAACTACTGTACTTAAAAGTCTATTGCCTATTTGCAAAGTATTTAAACTAAAGTAATTCATTCTGAGAAAGTATATTTTGTAATGTAATGTATAATGTAATTACAATGTAATTTAAAAAATAAAATATCTAAAAATAAATAGTTTAAAAAAATGTTGTAAATCAGTATCAAAAAAATAAATATAACAATTAATACATTTAAAAATTGTCATTTACAAAACCTTTGAAATTCACTGAAAAAACCTTAGGTTTCAGACACGTTATAGTTAGGAATTAGCATTTAAAAACCTTTGAAATTCACTGAAAAAACCATAGGTTTCAGACACGTTATAGTTAGGAATTAGCATTTAAAAAACCTTTGAAATTCACTGAAAAAACCATAGGTTTCAGGCACGTTATAGTTAGAAATTAGCATTTAAAAAACCTTAGAAATTCACTGAAAAAACCATAAGGTTTTAGGGACAGTTATAGTTAGTTGGACATTGCACTCGTACAAAACCCGTGAAATTCCCCCGTTATAGTTAGTTCAGGTAACTATAACTTGCGCCCCCGCAATGCACTGCTGATGACGTCACATATTACATCACTCATGACATGGTCAGTGACATCACTGATGACATCTCAAATGACATCACTGATGACATCATCCATGTGAGCATTTAATGCATCTTCTCACACCCAAATATAAGTTTTGATACACCCACTCTAAATTACAGACTGCCATTCTCAAAACCATACACACTCCAATACCAATAAGTACATACCCACTCACTGATTCTTAGGTCTACACACACACATCTACTCACTCACCCGTACAGTCACTCATACTTACAGTCACTCAGTACAGGACTATCATATGCACTCATACACCTATATAAACACTCACACAACGCAACTCATCCATAGAGGTACTCACACACCTAGTCAGTCATGCAAATAATTAATCACACTCCAATTTACTCACCTATACAGTTATACACACCAGCTCACTTACTCATAAAAATACTAGCACATTCTTACGCTCCTATGCAATCACTGATGCAAGCACACACTCATCCATATAGCCATTCTCACAATCACACACTCTCACTTATAGCCATTTATATACTCCAACACACATATATACTGCCTTTCACATATGTAGTTACTCACACATGTACCACTGAGATATACATTCAATCACTAACACACTCATACACACACTCACCCACCCATACAGTCCATCACAGACGCACTCTTGAAACCATGCACCCAGTGAATCACCCACTCACACATCTATGCACAGAGTCACACACACCCCACCCACACAAACACTGAGGCACCCATACAGATACTCAGAGAACCAATCCATAACCCATATAGACACTCATTTAGCTAGTCAGAAACCCATGCAGCTGCTTACACAACAACAGACAGACGGATACAGACATTCACACAGTTTAGTCACTCACCCATGCATCCAGTAAGATACGTTTAATCACTCACTTATAGACTCAGTCACGCACCTACTAAATCATCCATTCAGGCGCTTCTACACCCACTCATTCTTCAATACACCTTTCCCTATATATATTAAACATATTTAAACTTTACAGAAACACACAGTCACTGGATGATGTCATTAGTGATGTCATTTGAGATGTCATCAGTGATGTCATCAGTGATGTCACTGACCATGTCATGAGTGATGTAATATGTGACGTCATCAGCAGTGCATTGCGGGGGCGCGAGTTATAGTTACCTGAACTAACTATAACGGGGGAATTTCACGGGTTTTGTACGAGTGCAATGTCCAACTAACTATAACTGTCCCTAAAACCTTATGGTTTTTTCAGTGAATATATATATATATACAGCCTCAGACTACAATTCATGGTTTATTCTGATAACATCCCAATCACAATAAACTATACCAGTCTTGAATTTGAGTCTGCGGCTGTTCTTGGATAAAAGGAACTGTCTGTTGATTATAATTGGGGCTGCCTGAGCCTTCTGCTGATTGCTGCTGCAAGCGATCGGAGGTGCCGGGGCTGAGTTTGTACATTGTGACCGCCACTAGGTAGTTACAGCTAGGTCTGGTTTTCCATAGACGGAGCAATTTATGGTTTTCTAAAAACTTTAGCCTCATTTGATGAATTTTCACAACAATTTCCAAAAAACAAAGTTCATCCACCTCAGCTCCTTCCTGGAAAGTTTTGAGATGATCCATCAAGCGGGGGCCGAGAAAAAAGAATTATACCAAATTCGGCAGGAAGCTAGATCTTGGGCTGCAGTATGTATTTTCTTTTAACTCGTGTAAATCCTAACATCTAAAATATATATATTTGGATGTCTGGCGCGGCAATTTCCAAAATATAGCATTTTAATTGGTCTAGGGAGGTTTATTTCATTTGGGCCATATTGCTCCCGCAGGAGTAGGACTTCCACGAGAGCGAGATCGCTGATCGGTTGCCAGCAGCATAAGAAAAATGTTGCTTGCAGTCATTACAGGACTCGGGGACTTACTCCTGTGTCCTCAAGTTGTAAAAATAAAAGTTCTATGGAGGCAGGGTAGGGATACTCTGACCCCCTAGTCCCGATGGGAAGGGACCCAGAGGGACTACCTGGGTCTAAAAAAGAAAAAAAAAGGTAAAAAGTGCTGCAAACCCACAAGACTCTCATAGGATTGGAAACAAAACAGTGGCCAGCCAGCACTCAAAGAGATAATGTCCCAGGGAACAGCAAACATTTTTAAAACATTGAAGAAGAGCATACATGTAGGTATAAATAGGAAAAGTAGTTGCATAATTTTATATGTAATAACAAACTCATAAAATTTTTAATTGTCATTATTTATACCATTAGATTACTTTCAGACACAATGACAGAAAGAAAAAGATACATAAGATTCCAGAAAGGAAAGCAAATACCAAGCCATATGGGCTACACCTACAAACAAGAAAGTACATTGATGAAAAATGTGAATTGGAAATGTACCACGTACTATTATAATGCATGCTATGGGAGGGCTACTACAAAAAATGATGTGTACTTAATGTAAGGGAACACAACCACCCTCAAAATGTGACAGAAATAGAAGGGAGGGAGTGCAGGATGCAAGAGCGGCAAGCACTAGCTCCCAGGAGCCCACAACCTGTTATACAATTCCTATGAACTTAGTTGGACTATGTATCAGGTCAACACAACCTCACAATATAGAGTCGGAATCTGCTAATATTTTCAGTAAATGTTGGTTTTTGGCTAGCTCACAGTACCACATCTAAACCCTTAGCCTTTCAGAGTTATAGATGTTACTGGTAACATTACCACTATGATTCCCAAGGAATTCATGGAAACAGATCAAACAGTTTCGTTTGTCACTTTTGCATGGCCAAGGTGTCACAAAGAAAATGAATATATTTTCAAATATTTATTGAAAAGATCCAATCCTGCGGTTATTAAGCAGATGAAACACATCATTGTTATAAGCATTATTAGAATGGTGAAAAACACAAACAATTCAACATGTTAATTGTTCCCAATGTTACTCTTATCTATCACTAAGACCTCTACACTACCAAGAGCATATCGAGAGTACCCTTTTGCCAGAACTGTTGGAATGATCTAATCCCACACCTTGGTATTATGTGTCTGGAAGCTGGCCTGCATTAAGGAGTGCACCCATCTAAATGTGCAAGCCTACCCACTTCTCTTGCGTGGCTATCTTCCTTCACAGGATGAAGGTCAGGGCCAGCAGAGCTGCATCTCAGTCACAGCTCACAGCAGTCCATGATAACTTTGGCATGAAGTGTCTCTCACTGAATTCAGCAAGGTTGCTGATTAAATAATAAAACACCACCTTTATCTTACTCTGCCAGAGGTGCAGAACAGTGTCTTTTGTTAGTCTAGAGGAAGAGATGTCTCCTACGAGCACAAAAATATAGCAAGGGCATTGTGTTCTAATTGTGTGACCCTGGAACTAAATGTGCAGACTATTGGGGGACAATATCTATAAGGAATAAATGTGTGCATTGCACTTCCTCGTAGTAGTGGAAAACATGTGCAAATCACCATTAGAGAAAGATGCTAGGATAAGAAATGAAAGCTGAAGTGGAGGCTAAATGTAATTTCTACAACAAACCAGAATCCTAAAAGATATACTCCTTAAAGTCCCTGAACACATCACAGTTCAACTCCAATCTATAACCACTTTAAAACTTTTAAATGCACAAACTAAAAAAAGCCACCAGCGATACTCTTCCCGTCCCTAGAAAATACCAAGATATAGAAATACCTGAAAACTTAAAAATGGCACATAATGAGGAACCCTCCTTGTTGTATGACAGCTTAAATTATGATTGACGAATCCTAATATTTTCTACAGCGATTAACTTACTAAAACTAAGCCACTGTCAAACCTGGATGATGGATGGGGCCTTCAAAATGTGCCCCAAACCACTCACTCAGATATACGCCAAACATGGTGAATATCCAAACACAAATTTCCCTTTTATAAATGCCCTACTACCAAATACACAAACTAACAATTACTATGAAATCTTAAACCACATTAAACATCAGACAAATACCTATTACCGACAAACATAATGATAGACCTTGAACAAACCATGATTTAACCACTTTAAAAATGTACCCCATCACAGCCATTACTACCTTTACAATCAAAGCATATGGAGGCACCTCCAACACTCTGCACTAAGGGCCTGATTATGAGTTTGGCGGTCCTGAGACTGCTGTAGCTGCGGTGGCCGTCCAACTTCCGCAACCTCGGCAGTCCAACCGCCGTATTACGAGATTGTCAGATTGCTGTTGAAAAGACCGCCGGCTAACCTTTTCACCACCAGCCAGTCGCAGATCGCTGCCGCGGCTGTGGGAGGAAAGCAGAAGCCATATGGTGCTACAGAGGAGTACACCGCCATCCATATTACGAGTTTGCTTTTCGAACAGCCGCCTTGGCGGTCGGCCTGCCTGCTTCTTCGAGTTAGAGGAATTGAATGATTTGGGATGCATACTCACCCAATTCCTGTTCTTCCCATCAGACACCGACATGGATCCCTTTCTCCAGGCCCCCCCTTCACAGCAGCATCTGCACCCTGAATAAAACGACCCTGTTTGCGCCAAAAAACAGGTAAGTCCGTTTTGTACCATAAACCCATTGACTGGACTGGCCACATATGGGCCATACTCCAGCAAAGGGTAGGTGGTATTTTTACACATGTATCATGCATATGTGTACATTCAAGACATGTGCAGTCATAATTTACACACATACATCGATCAATATGGAAATACATTGGCCGCATCCAGGAAGACCACTACTGACCCATCGGAAACCTCGTAATACGATGGGTAGGAGACCGCCAGTGCTGCAATCTTCTGGAGGCCGCGGTCACGGCAGTCAGACTGCCGAATTCGTAAGCAGGCCCTTAGTGTAGAATTTGCTACAGTCAATTTGGCTTTAAAATAAAAAAATGCATCCTCCCCATTGATGTTCTATTCCCTGCTGCTCAGTCAGAGTGTGAGGTAATTGGAATGCTTAGAGTGTTGGTGTTTGGATGAGTGTCAGTTGGTGTGAATGGGCTGAGCAGCAAGGATGCTGCTCCTGGTGAGGCATTATTTAGGAATCTACCACCTTACTTATAACTAGGCTGTCTGGTTTTAGGTTTAAACCTATAATAACTGATAAAACCCCACCGAAAGGGAAATAGCCCTCACCAGTGTAAACATATTAACACTGAAAAAACACCTGCATAACCACAAATTAAATGCCATTCAAAGAAAGGAAAAGTCATTTTTCTTCTTCCTGAAGGGGCCAATACAATGTAACTTTGTTATACAAGCTGGCAGCAAGAAAGACTGGGTTAACATTATTCTGCTTTTGTTTTGTTGTTGAGGGATGTCACTAAAATATTGTTTCTTCTTCCTTTTGCTTTTTGCAGTGTTGAGGTCTTGGTCTAAAGATGCAGGGTTTAGAAGCATGTGTTAGGTCTTGTTTAATTATTTTATAAACTGTAGAGAATCAGGAAATATTAAAATCATATTTGATATTTTGGCTGTGTTAGATTATATCGCTGATAGGTAAAATGGCTGGTTTCATAAGAATCTTTCCCAATATGTGCCATCACATTTACCCACAGAGAATGGGTAAAAACCCTTGATACATCAGCCCCCAGTGTCTAGTGAGTCAGTATTGATAGTAGGTGAATTGCCAACACCTCAGGCTTTAAACATGCAATGCAAGGTATCGCCAAGCATCTGGGATAGTGGTGAAAATATGACAGGATGGAAAATGGAACGCAGTGTCACTTGGAATGCTGCTGCAAAAAGGTTCTTTCTAAGTTCAACAAAGATTGTAGTGATATTGTTTGTATTTGCAGTGATTCAGCTACGTATATGAAAAAGTTGTGTGATGACCTGTCAAGATGGATACCTGAGCTGAAGTGCTTCCCTGTAAAATACCCTTACCACTTGTTAGATGGTATGCTGAAAGCATCTTTACAATCTTCAGAGTTAATGAAGAATGCTATTGACTTTTTAGTCCATTCTGGTGCACTGTTTTGTTATGCACAGGAACTAAAACACAAATATTTCTCATTTTGTGCTCTGTGTGGCATCAAAGAAAGAGTCATCCCAACTGTGTCACTTAGCTGATGGTTCTCAGTCCAAGGGGCTGTGAATGCTATATTACCCATGTGGCAACCGTTTACAAAATCTTTGCTGAGTGGTGATGCCAAAGGCAAGAAATGTGAGGATCTTTGCTCGCAAATTGATAGTGATGTGAAAAAAAGTACATTCTACTGAATTCTTAGATTTTTACAGGAAAACATAACTGCTGTAGTGGACATAATAAAAAAACTAGAGTCTGAAAACACCCTTGTCTGCCAAGTGTTCAGCATAATTGGTGTAGATATGAAACATCTTCTTGAGAGTAGGCTGGGTGACACCTTTAGTGACTTTGGCACTGCAACATGTTCCATGTTAGAGTGCTTGCCACTTGGTAAACAAAGCAATGTTGAAGAGCAATTCAGGAACTTTTATTTTACAATGTATGAGAAACGGCTTGCAATGATGCACAGAAATGTCCCTTCACCAACCATGGCATTTGAAGTTGATGAAACCTCACTGTGGTACACTGTACAAGTTCTAGATCCCTTCTGTAAAGGTGAACTTTCTCCGTAGTTTCAAAAGTGCTGCCGCCGGCTAACCAAAAGTGCTGCCGCCGGCTAACCTTTTCACCACCAGCCAGTCGCAGATCGCTGCCGCGGCTGTGGGAGGAAAGCAGCAGCCATATGGTGCTACAGAGGAGTACACCGCCATCCATATTACGAGTTTGCTTTTCGAACAGCCGCCTTGGCGGTCGGCCTGCCTGCTTCTTCGAGTTAGAGGAATTGAATGATTTGGGGTGCATACTCACCCAATTCCTGTTATTCCCATCAGACACCGACATGGATCCCTTTCTCCAGGCCCCCCCTTCAGAGCAGCATCTGCACCCTGAATAAAACGACCCTGTTTGCGCCAAAAAACAGGTATGTCCGTTTTGTACCATAAACCCATTGACTGGACTGGCCACATATGGGCCATACTCCAGCAAAGGGAAGGTGGTATTTTTACACATGTATCATGCATATGTGTACATTCAAGACATGTGCAGTCATAATTTACACACATACATCGATCAATATGGAAATACATTGGCCGCGTCCAGGAAGACCACTACTGACCCATCGGAAACCTCGTAATACGATGGGTAGGAGACCGCCAGTGCTGCAATCTTCTGGAGGCCGCGGTCGCGGCAGTCAGACTGCCGAATTCGTAAGCAGGCCCTTAGTGTAGAATTTGCTACAGTCAATTTGGCTTTAAAATACAAAAATGCATCCTCCCCATTGATGTTCTATTCCCTGCTGCTCAGCCAGAGTGTGAGGTAATTGGAATGCTTAGAGTGTTGGTGTTTGGATGAGTGTCAGTTGGTGTGAATGGGCTGAGCAGCAAGGATGCTGCTCCTGGTGAGGCATTATTTAGGAATCTACCACCTTACTTATAACTAGGCTGTCTGGTTTTAGGTTTAAACCTATAATAACTGATAAAACCCCACCGAAAGGGAAATAGCCCTCACCAGTGTAAACATATTAACACTGAAAAAACACCTGCATAACCACAAATTAAATGCCATTCAAAGAAAGGAAAAGTCATTTTTCTTCTTCCTGAAGGGGCCAATACAATGTAACTTTGTTATACAAGCTGGCAGCAAGAAAGACTGGGTTAACATTATTCTGCTTTTGTTTTGTTGTTGAGGGATGTCACTAAAATATTGTTTCTTCTTCCTTTTGCTTTTTGCAGTGTTGAGGTCTTGGTCTAAAGATGCAGGGTTTAGAAGCATGTGTTAGGTCTTGTTTAATTATTTTATAAACTGTAGCGAATCAGGAAATATCAAAATCATATTTGATATTTTGGCTGTGTTAGATTATATTGCTGATAGGTAAAATGGCTGGTTTCATAAGAATCTTTCCCAATATGTGCCATCACATTTACCCACAGAGAATGGGTAAAAACCCTTGATACATCAGCCCCCAGTTTCTAGTGAGTCAGTATTGATAGTAGGTGAATTGCCAACACCTCAGGCTTTAAACATGCAATGCAAGGTATCGCCAAGCATCTGGGATAGTGGTGAAAATATGACAGGATGGAAAATGGAACGCAGTGTCACTTGGAATGCTGCTGCAAAAAGGTTCTTTCTAAGTTCAACAAAGATTGTAGTGATATTGTTTGTATTTGCAGTGATTCAGCTACGTATATGAAAAAGTTGTGTGATGACCTGTCAAGATGGATACCTGAGCTGAAGTGCTTCCCTGTAAAATACCCTTGCCACTTGTTAGATGGTATGCTGAAAGCATCTTTACAATCTTCAGAGTTAATGAAGAATGCTATTGACTTTTTAGTCCATTCTGGTGCACTGTTTTGTTATGCACAGGAACTAAAACACAAATATTTCTCATTTTGTGCTCTGTGTGGCATCAAAGAAAGAGTCATCCCAACTGTGTCACTTAGCTGATGGTTCTCAGTCCAAGGGGCTGTGAATGCTATATTACCCATGTGGCAACCGTTTACAAAATCTTTGCTGAGTGGTGATGCCAAAGGCAAGAAATGTGAGGATCTTTGCTCGCAAATTGATAGTGATGTGAAAAAAAGTACATTCTACTGAATTCTTAGATTTTTACAGGAAAACATAACTGCTGTAGTGGACATAATAAAAAAACTAGAGTCTGAAAACACCCTTGTCTGCCAAGTGTTCAGCATAATTGGTGTAGATATGAAACATCTTCTTGAGAGTAGGCTGGGTGACACCTTTAGTGACTTTGGCACTGCAACATGTTCCATGTTAGAGTGCTTGCCACTTGGTAAACAAAGCAATGTTGAAGAGCAATTCAGGAACTTTTATTTTACAATGTATGAGAAAAGGCTTGCAATGATGCACAGAAATGTCCCTTCACCAACCATGGCATTTGAAGTCGATGAAACCTCACTGTGGTACACTGTACAAGTTCTAGATCCCTTCTGTAAAGGTGAACTTTCTCCGTAGTTTCAAAAGTGCTGCTTCATTTTTGACCGCTTCAATAACTTGGAGAGCATAAGCACCCAGTTCAACGCAAATGCTGCTGAACCTGCCCAGAGAATTGCAATTTTCAAGTGCACCAGTATAGGCATGGAAAGCTAAGTCAGTGCCCAGAGTTTGCAAATTGTGTACTGGCTGTTTTGGCATTACCCGTCTCAAGTGCCAATGTTGAGAGGGCCTTTTCACAGAAAAAGTTGACATGGGAAGGAAAAAGCAAGTGCACACGACCATAGACTCACTGAAGAAGTATTGTATGGTGTAACTGAAGAAGTATTGTATGGTGTACTACAGTAAGTTTGATTTGCAAAACTTTATTTGGACCGCATATGCACTGTAGGTACACTGTCTATATACCATGCATTATCAGTGTAGAAAGCAAGCAATAATAAAAGCAAAATGTTCCATAAACACCGGAAAAACACTGTTTCTGTTGTTTTTAATGGCGCGAAAAAGTGTAACCACTGATAACCACTGAATTTCGCAGTGGCAACTGTGGGGCTCGTGCACAAGACTGGTAAGCCGCAGCATTATTTGATTTTGTTGTTAGGAGCCCACGTGACCGCTGTCCCCAAGAATTTTGCATGCCCCTGAGGGTTGGGGAGCACATGTATCCATTCTGTGCGGAGTGCGTTTCCTATTACAGTTGAAGTGTCAGGTTGGAATTCGATGGGGCATTTGAATTCACCGCAAGACTGCCTGGCTTAAGCGGAGGAGCATGAAGGTTTCTCAGGGGAGGATCTGTCACAGCCGCGTGCAGAGTGAGCGAGCCGAGTACTGTGATGTCAGTTGGAATGGTCTACTTTGTGCCCTATTTGACTTCACAGCAAGAATAGAAAAGACTGGAGTGCTAGCGGCATCAAGCAGTGTAGCCGTGTCGCATATGAGAGAACCACATAACAAGAGGAGAAGAGTAGAACGTGACCAGCGTAGTCATGTGCAGCTTACAGGCAGCTGTGTGTCAGATAGCGTGTCTAGTCAGAGTAAGCAGTGTGTGTCGTCGTAGGCCCACAGCTGGGAAGTGTGTGTGCCTCCACGATTGTCACAGATGAGGGAGCCCTGTATACACCATACCCAGATTAAGGACCTTATTAAAAGTTTGGTCAACCCCATGTACAAACCATCCGCATTCTTTCATGGACAATAGAAGTCAGGAAGCCTGGATTCCCCTGTTTACATCTTCTATTCAGAATCTGAAGGTGGCCGTCCCTCAGGGCTCAGCTTTGAGCCCTACACTTTTTAATGTTTACCTGACTCTGCTCGCTGATTTTCCTGAATCTTGCGGAGCCAAAGTAATTTCCAATGCGGACGACACTGAGCTTCTCTTCACGTGTGAGAAAGGCGCAGACTTTGAGGGTGGGAACATCAGAGCATGCCTCTCAAAAGTGTTTAACTAGTTGGCCGTAAACCAACTTAAATGCAATCCAGACAAATCAGAGATCGTTTTCTTCGGAACTCCACCTTCTGAGGTCTGGAGGTCATGGTGGCCCAATGATACTCCCCCTCCGGCCACTCTCCAAAATTCAGTAAAAAACTTGGGAATAAAAATTGGCAATGCTTTTTCTATGAAACCCCAAATTCAAGCTCTGGCAGGCACCTGCTTCGGGTTGCTACATGCCCTGAGAAAATTCCTACCGCTCCTGTCAACTCAAGACCTTAACCACATTTTATTTGTCTGCCCAACTTTTTTCCAACACTGTCTTCGTTTGCTTCGGCTAATGTTTATACGGAATAATATTAAATCCGTAGTGGCAGCTTGTGAGTTTCTCTTTAACCCGAAGAATAAAATAATATGTACAAAAATATTTAATTTTTTGAAGGTGTTTCTGAATTTGTTTTAACTGCTTAGGGGTCGATTCCGATTCGGGCCGGAAAAAGCACCGACCGACTCGGATCCAGAAAAAATACCGACCGACACGTACCCGTGGCGCCCGACACGCCAAGTACGATGCAAGGCGCGAAAAATCCGACCGACACGTAACGAAACCAAGTCGACCGACCGAGCCGCACGGAAAACAGCAATCCGGCCGGAAAAACACGCGAATCCAACCGACCGACACGCACCCGGAACAAATCCGACCGAAACGTACACGCTAACTCCAAACCGCTAAGTACGATGCAAGGCGCGAAAACCACGAGCGAGTCGGACGGAGGACAAGCCGTACGACCGACACGCATACAAAACCGAGCCGAAGCAACACAATACACCGCGACCGACGCGTACGCAGCATAGAAAACTGCACAAACACAGCGTGAACGAAACGGAAAACACCGTACGAGACCAATGCAGGGTCCGACTCGGTCACAAGAACGTTTCCAACATACACAAACAGCACAAAGGAAAAATCACCAAAAAAAAGGCCAAACATGCAATTACCAAGCCAATAAATACTGGGGGGGGGTGGGGACAGAGAACAAGGACACACCCACAACTCCACCTATATAAAGGACACAAATCACTACCATGAGCCTTTGCAAATGCCATTCCACTGCCAGCACCCAAGAGAAAGCAACCACACACCCACAGCTCATCCCTCACACAAGCCACACACCATCAGCACACCAACAAATACCTACCTCACATACACCCAGCAAAACACACACTCACACACCCTCACCTGCACACCAACACACACATCACCCACCATCACCACCCATCACCATGCCCCCCAAGAAGAATCCCAAGTTCCTAGATAGTGAATTGGAAGTCATGGTAGACGAGATCCTCAGGGTGGAGCCACAGCTGTTTGGCACTCTGGTCCAACAGACCCCCATGTCGCAGAAAACCAAGATGTGGGAGAGGATCATCAACAGGGTGAACGCCCAATCACCATGTCGGCGCACAAAGACGGACATCCAGAACAGGTGGTATGACGTGCGCAGGAGGGTACGGGACATGCTGAAGAAAGACTACATCAACAGCCAACACACCGGCAGTGGCCCTCCTGCCAAGCCAATATACCTCAGGCCCTGGGAGGAGAAGGTGCGGGCCATCCTTCCGCCAGTGAGCGTATATGGACTAGAGGACATCCCAGAGCCTGGTGAGTACACAACAAATGTACACAATAAACTGCCACAAAACACACACATCACTGTCAAGGGGAGAGTCAAACCATGCACTCATAGCAATTACACAGCAACTAGAACAGAATCATCCCAAAATGTGTATGTCAGTCAGATAAACACAACACATGCCATCAAAAAAGTCACATCCAACTGTGCCAACACATGTACAAACACAACCACAACTACAGCTAGGCAGTGGCACAAATAGAACTAACAAACACATCCACACATGTAGCCACCACAACAACACCAACACACAGTGAAGACCACTCAAAGGAAGGAATTCTGTGTATGCTGGCCAAGTCAGTGTAGCCAATAGCATCATGGGAGTCGCAGTCACACATATTGCCCGCCCCAAAACTGTCCCATCAACACCACCATGAACCATGCGCACATCACAGGGAGTGGAGAAGGACTCACAAGATGGCTGTCACTGGCTACTGCTGTGGGGAGCACAAGGCCCTGCTGCCAACTGTGCACCAACAAACAGCAGGACACCACTGACTGACATCCTGAGAGACAACTTCCACTCCCTGCAATGCAAGCACGTTCCATGGTGGGATATCTGGCTGGCTGGGTGGGAAGGGGGACTTGCAGCACTGACTATAGTCACCAGCACCTCCCCTCACACCCCCCCAACACAAACTCCACAGTACCCACCTGGTAGAATGCAATGCCCACCATCCTAACACAAGATCCCACAAAGCACCACCACCCTGGGTTATGTTGTGTGAAGCACAGGGACACTCTTGGGACTCTTAGCCAAACAACTGCCAGGACAACACTCCCAGCCATCCTGTCAGCACAGCCAGCCCACCCCACAGGGAAGCAGAGTCAAAAGGAAGGAAGCATGGGCATGCTGGGAAGGGGGGTGGAGGCAATAGCATGATGGGAGTCGTAGTCACAGACATTGCTCAGCCTCACAACTGGCCCATCAACACCACCCTGAACCATGCTCACATCACAGGGAGTGGAGAAGGACTCACAAGATGGCTGACACTGGCTACTGCTGTGGGGAGCACAAGGCCCTGCTGCCAACTGTGCACCAACAAACAGCAGGACACCACTGACTGACATCCTGAGAGACAAATTCCACTCCCTGCAATGCAAGCACGTTCCATGGTGGGATATCTGGCTGGCTGGGTGGGAAGGGGGACTTGCAGCACTGACTATAGTCACCAGCACCTCCCCTCACACCCCCCCCACACAAACTCCACAGTACCCACCTGGTAGAATGCAATGCCCACCATCCTAACGCAAGATCCCACAAAGCACCACCACCCTGGGTTATGTTGTGTGAAGCACAGGGACACTCTTGGGACTCTTAGCCAAACAACTGCCAGGACACCACTCCCAGCCATCCTGTCAGCACAGCCAGCCCAACCCACAGGGAAGCAGAGTCAAAAGGAAGGAAGCATGGGCATGCTGGGAAGGGGGGAGGAGGCAATAGCATGATGGGAGTCGTAGTCACAGCCCTACATCCCCCACCACATGGCCCAGCAAGCTCACACTCACGCATGCACATCCCACAGAGAGTGGAAAGGCCCATCAAAGATGTCTGACACTGTTGCTGTGTCGTGGGGAGCACAAGGGCATGCTGGGTACTGCACACCAACCAACAGAAGGACACCACTGTCAGCCATCTTGCCATTGCCCTCACACCCACACCCACTGAACTCCACACAAAAGCAAGTAAGTATGGGAATGCTGGCAAGTGGGGTGGAGGCAATGGCATGATGGGAGTCGTAGTCACAGACATAGCTCACCCCCACAACTGTCCCATCAACACCACCCTGAACCATGCTCACATCACAGGGAGTGGAGAAGGACTCACAAGATGGCTGACACTGGCTACTGCTGTGGGGAGCACAAGGCCCTGCTGCCAACTGTGCACCAACAAACAGCAGGACACCACTGACTGACATCCTGAGAGACAACTTACACTCCCTGCAACGCAAGCACGTTCCATGGTGGGATAACTGACTGGCTGGGTGGGTGGGAAGGAGGTCTGGCTGTCAACCAAACACAAGCAATGCAGACCATGTTCACACCCCAGAAAATACATACAAATGCCCAAATAATGCAGGACAATGTGCCACACCAATATCAACCCCTGACTGTGACGACTTAGGACAATGCAATGTACAGGCCCGCACCCAGAGGCACAGTCACAACTGTCATGTGTGTCAACCATTGATGCCTGCAGAAACATGACATACATTGTTTGTGTCTCCCAAAAACAGGTGATGATGGGGACACAGCAGCAGACGCTGAGGAGTCCCAGTCCCAGGCTCAAGAGGATGCCGAGCTCACTGGCGTCGTACAGCCTCTGTCCTCCTCGGACGATGAAGAACAACCTGGCACATCCGGTGCAAGTCAACATGCAGCACCAGCAGGACCACCAGCTGCAGCACCAGCAGGACCACCAGCTGCACCCCTGCACCCACCCCTACAACGACTGTCACCACGAATACCATCCCTGCCGACATGGACAGAATAAGGAGCAACACCAGCACAGTGACCCTGGACCAACCTGGGACCATGGACACCACCACCACCACCAACCCCCAAGGTGGACCAGGGTTATCTGTGCGTGCCACTGCACACACTGCACATGTCAGCAGGGGTGGTGGGAGGGGTGGGAGACAGAGGTCGCTGCTTGCAGACGTTGCTGGTGTGCATGACGACCCACAACTGGTACGCATAGCTGATGCGTACCAGTCCAGCACCGGAGAGCTCAGCCAGGTAGTGGGGCTCCTCAGAGATATTAAACAGCAGCAGGCTGCCCATCATGCCCGCTTGGACTCCCACATGTCCCACGTGGAGTCACACATGTCCCGTGTGGACTCACACATGTCCTGCGTGGAGTCCAAGTGGGATGCACTGCATGAGATGACGGCGGTGCACAGGGACATTTTACAAGCCTCCGCCAGATGAACAGCAACCAGTCCACACCTCCCTGTGTGCCAACAACATCTGGTGCCGAACAAACTGCAACTGCCACAGGGAGGGAGGAGGACTCTGGCGGAGAGTCCCCTGCACCGCAGCAGCCTGCACTTGAGGGCCCCCCCCCCAAGAAGAGGGGTCGTCCGAGAAGGGAAAAGTGAGAGGCCGATGGCCAAGCGCAACTCCCAGGAAGCCTGAACCTGTTCTGGATGTTCGCCTTTGTGCACAGACTGTTCACCCTGTTGACGGCAACACTACTCCCACACATTGCATGGGGAGTACAAGTTGGACCAATGTGTCAGACAACTGTGGCCCCGATACTGGGGATCCTGTCTACCCGGACTTCCAATTCACCTAGGAACTTGGGATTGCAAGATTCATGTACAGCACAACCCATCCTATGCACTATTAACACAAATGTATCACAATAAACACACTAATACACCATACTTGCCTCTGTCGTGATTCCAACGTGGGTGCTGTTATGGGGATGATGAACTGCAAAATTACACAGTGTATGCGAACTGCAACAGCAAGGACAACACAGGCATGTGAGTACAGGCAACGTGACACACATGAGGGAGACACACCACCAGGGCTACACGACACATACACACCTAGGCCATCTGACTCATTGCCTACACTGATGTTGCCAGGGAAGACGGTGCAATGCACAGACACCACACCCATTCCCAGTTGTAGTCAAGTAGCCCACAGGTGCAGTAAGCAAATGGCAGTCAAATGTGTGACCACAGACAACGCACATCACAAAGTGAAGCACAGGTTTATTACACAGTTGCAACATGCCGTAACCACTACAGATGCAAGGTAACCCCACCTGGTAGCGGGCACACAGTCAACAACTGTAGACGGAAGGAAGTCCATGGGTGTGGCGCACATCACCTGTAGGGACACAACAGCTACCAGCCTGGATGTGCAATCACGTCGTCGGTGGACACAGTTGACCAAACGAATCTGAAAGTACCCTGTGAAGGACAGAAATGACACACAGTCAAAAGCAATGGAGTACAGGACAGAACAGCAAAACTCATGCACAATACATGTTACAAGATACCCACCCAGAACCAAGTTAGCATGTCAACACTGTTGGGGAGTACAGCCCACCTGTCACCACACATCGCAACAGACATCCAGTCAAGTAGCCCATGGACACACTCCAACAGCACCAGAGCACCACCCGCACATCATGCCAACTCACATCATTGACATGACACCTCAGGATACTCACATTCAGCTAAAGAAGTTGGTGATGAGCTGTGTGCGGACATCACCATCACCATCACCATCATCATCATCATCATCGTCACTGGCATCGTGGTCCAGGCCAGGATCCTCCACAGGTGGCGGATGTTGGTCATTGTCATCCTGGATGAGAGGCAACTCCTTCCGCACTGCCAGGTTGTGGAGCATGCAGCAGACGATGATAATCTTGCACACTTTCGCAGGGGCATATGGGAGGGACCCTCCGGTCTTGTCCAGGCAGCGGAAGCGGCTCTTCAGGAGACCAAAGGTCCGCTCAATCACTCTCCTGGTCCGACCATGTGCCTCATTGTAGCGCATCTGGGCAGGTGTCACAGGGTTCCTGAGGGGTGTCAGCAACCACGGCATGTTGGGGTATCCCGAGTCACCTACGGCCAGACAAGTGCACATTAGCTGACTTGGAAAAGTGGGCGGAATACTACAGATCAGATCACACACAATGGCACAAAGTCAGTACACACCGACAAGCCAGGCACGCTGGTTCTGCATCTGTGCCATCATCCTGGGGATGCGACTACTCCTCATCACAAAGGCATCGTGTGCTGAACCAGGGAAACGGGCACACACGTGTGTGATGGTCATGTCTGCAAGACACACCACCAGTGCATTGACCGAGTGGTAGTGCTTGCGGTTCCTGTAGGCCTGCTCCTGGGCCTGTGGTGGTACCAAAGCCACATGTGTCCCATCAATGGAGCCAATTACATGCGGCATCCTCCCCAGGGCATAAAAGTCACTCTTCACGTCAGTGAGTCATCGCAGTCTAGGGAAATAGATGTACCGGTTCAGGAAGAGCAACATTGCCGCCAAAACATCGCGGAGCACACGGCTGAACATGGTCTGTGACATCCCACCAGCAGTCGCCACAGTATGTTGGAAGGTACCGGTGGCAAAGAAGTGTAGGGCTGCCATCACCTTCACCTTGGGGGTCAGCGCTGTAGGATACGGCCGGCCAGGCTGCAAATGTGGGGACAACTGCACTGCCAAATCCTCAATCAGCTGCCTGGTGAAGCGGTACCGTCGGATGCTGTCCCGTTCCACCATCGTTGCCAGGTCTGGAAATGGCCGATGGACAGCAGGAGCCCTGCAGTGCAGAGGAGAAGTAAGCAAGATTGTCAGTCACCCCACATATGCGGCATTGAACACACTCAAGATCCCAACATACATCATTATGAGGCACAACTACATGAAGTGTGCAGTACCGGAAGGACATGTATGGTACATACATGGCCAACATCTGTCAACACGGTCCTACAGGTGGCATCAATTTGTCCCAGGTTGGCCCATTGGATATCATGATGCCGTGTCACAGTTCCCATCTCCTGCTGCCGTGTCACATTCACCCCCCACAGTGACATGTGAGGACAGATGTGCCCCAGGCACCACAGCTCAACGACAGGTACATTCCCAGGGACCCTGTAATGCCACATGGACACTGGCATCACATGGAGTATCATGTGTACACCACAGCAAAACAAACATGACCCCCACAGGTAGTGGCCCCACTTGCCACGGCAGGACAGACATGGACGTCTGTGACACACACGCACAACATCAGAGTCCATGCACACACAACATGGATGTGGAGACTGTCTCCCATTGTGCACATGAAATCAGAGACATTGTAAACACTACATGCACAATGACTGTGGAGGTCCATCACTATTGTGCCACTGGGACATCCTGGCTCAAACATACCGTCCCACATGGGACTCACGGGGTATGTGACATGACATACACAAACACCACTGTGAAATGTGACCATGGCACATGCACAGATATGAACAGTTGCACATCACAGTGGTCACGTACACGTAACACCCAGGATCCTGTCCCCATGAACACGTGCACAGCCTGGGGGTGGCTGCCCACAGGTGACACCCACAGGACAACATGTACACCAACATACACACAATAGGAAATGCAGCCTTACATGCCTTATGATAAGGTTTGGACAGGCTGTCGTGATGTAGGTGTGCCCCTCACTCCCTGGGAGCTATCTGTGGCTGGCATATGTCCATCTGAGACAGGCATGCTGACATATGCCAGTCACATGTACAGTGATGCGTTGTACTGCAATGGACCGATCGGTGCCTCCGGCCGGCCCATTGCTTTCAATGTGTGGGGTACGCGTTGTACCCCTGTGCGCGTTGAACTGCAATGGACCGATCGGTGCCTCCGGCCGGCCCATTGCCTTCAATGTGTGCGGGTACGCGTTGTACTCCTGTGCGCGTTGAACTGCAATGGACCGATCGGTGCCTCCGGCCGGCCCATTGCCTTCAATGTGTGCGGGTACGCGTTGTACCCCTGTGCGCGTTGAACTGCAATGGACCGATCGGTGCCTCCGGCCGGCCCATTGCCTTCAATGTGTGCGGGTACGCGTTGTACCCCTGTGCGCGTTGAACTGCAATGGACCGATCGGTGCCTCCGGCCGGCCCATTGCTTTCAATGTGTGCGGGTACGCGTTGTACCCCTGTGCGCGTTGAACTGCAATGGACCGATCGGTGCCTCCGGCCGGCCCATTGCTTTCAATGTGTGCGGGTACGCGTTGTACCCCTGTGCACGTTGAACTGCAATGGACCGATCGGTGCCTCCGGCCGGCCCATTGCTTTCAATGTGTGCGGGTACGCGTTGTACCCCTGTGCGCGTTGAACTGCAATGGACCGATCGGTGCTTCCGGCCGGCCCATTGCTTTCAATGTGTGCGGGTACGCGTTGTACCCCTGTGCGCGTTGAACTGCAATGGACCGATCGGTGCCTCCGGCCGGCCCATTGCTTTCAATGTGTGCGGGTACGCGTTGTACCCCTGTGCGCGTTGAACTGCAATGGACCGATCGGTGCCTCCGGCCGGCCCATTGCTTTCAATGTGTGCGGGTACGCGTTGTACCCCTGTGCGCGTTGAACTGCAATGGACCGATCGGTGCCTCCGGCCGGCCCATTGCTTTCAATGTGTGCGGGTACGCGTTGTACCCCTGTGCGCGTTGAACTGCAATGGACCGATCGGTGCCTCCGGCCGGCCCATTGCTTTCAATGTGTGCGGGTACGCGTTGTACCCCTGTGCGCGTTGAACTGCAATGGACCGATCGGTGCCTCCGGCCGGACCATTGCTTTCAATGTGTGCGGGTACGCGTTGTACCCCTGTGCGCGTTGTACCGCAATGGACCGATCGGTGCGCACCCATTGACAATGGGCTTGCCTGGCAACGGACGCGTTTTCGAATTTCGAACGAGTCGGTTGCTGGAAAATCAGTTGGTCACCCACAACAATGTTGCAAAATCATGTATGTCATGAAGTTGAAGATTTGAAGGATGCTGTGGGCGTGTTTTGGTGCTGCTATTCCATGGATTGGCCAGATTCAGAAGATGCAAACGACTTGGACCTATCACTTTGGACACAAGGGACAGTATCTGCCTCTCCAGCACATATATATTGCTGGCTGTTCCCCTGAGAGCCCACTTGCCTGCACTACATGCTCCAAGACGACATCTGCCACTGCACTGCTGCTGTCTCTGCCCCTCTGGACCCTGCAATGGCACGTACTGTGGAGAGAGCCCCAGCCTTCAGCCTTGAAGAGAACCAGGCCCTGCTGGACAGCCTACTTCCACAGTACAGCAAGCTGTATGGGACACCAGGGGAGCAGGTGAGTGTCCTGTGCACTGCCTTTCTGAATGTGCATTTTGTCTGACTAGCAAGGCTGAGAGTCTGCACGCCACTGGCTAGCAGGCTCACTGAGTAGTTGTCACCCCCATAGTGTGTAGTGACTTGCACTGGACAGGTATGGTGCAGTGACAGTGCTTCTGAACAGGGTTTTACTCCCCATGCAATGATATCATGTAGTGACTTCTGGAAAACTGTCCATGGGCAGCCGTGCACTGCCTGTGTACACCATGTGCCCCTGTGATTGCGACATGTATATGCAACTGTGTCATGCACGGATATGTTGCATGTGTAGTAATGGCCTTATCACTTTGTCATCCTGACAGGCTTCTGCCCATCGGAAGCAGGAGATCTGGAAGGACATCGTCCGGGCTGTCCGGTCCGTGGGGGTCTACAAGCGCCGGATCCGCAACTGCCAAAAGAGGTGGCAGGACCTTCGGGGCTGGACCCGGAGGATTGCACGGGTCCAGCTGAAGCTGTCGCCTCCTCGCAGGAGGGGCGGAACACGGACCCTGACCCCCCACATGCTCAGGATCCTGGCGGTGGTCTTTCCAGACCTGGATGGGCAGCTGAAGGCCAGAGAGCAGCAAGGAGGGGGTGAGTCAAAGACTGCACTGTGAACTCTGTCTAACATGCTATGTGCCCTCCTCGGGCCTGGTTAAACTGCCACAGTACAGCAGTCATGTTGTCCAGGAGCCATGTCCCTCTATTGTGCACTGCCCACTCCTCATCTGATACCCAGGTGTGGCCCTTACATGCAGAGAATTCTGTCACTTAGGACTGTGTCCTTGCAGTTTGCTTGACTCAAGGTGGGAGACAGCATCTGTTTCCCTGACTCTGTGGTGGGCATCATGGGTGGGTCCATTGCTTACACAATGCCTGTATTCTGACATGTATTCAGCGTGTTACTTTGATCTGTGGTCCAATTGCTGAGCTGATCCACCACATGTGGCTGGGGTATCTGGCACACACCCATGCTGCGGGTGGGAACAATGTTTGGGCCCCAGGAGTATGTATATGACGTGTGTCACACATACTTAGCCAGCTGCCTACAGTCCAGGGCTCATCCCTCATTCATGTGGGGCTGGACAGTCATGCCTACTCCAGGCCATACAATACACTCTGTACTCCCACTCCCGTGTATCAGCTGACACATTGTGCGCAGTGATTTGACCCCTCAGGTGTCTGCCTCTGTGTCAGTGTGCTGTGGATTAGTCGCCAGGACTGCTGTGGAGTTTCTTGGTAGGGGCTCAGCATGCCACTGGAGATGTGACCATAGGAGACGATACTTGTGTGTCACATAGGTGTCTGATCAGCTGCCCATGCAGACTGGGGCATGTGAATGTGAAGTTCAGGCAGTTGTTCCCCATTCACAGCAGAGTGTGAGGGGCTCAGGTTCAGAGGGTAGTGTCACAGGTCTCCCATATGTCCAATAGGTATAACCTGGACAGATGAGGGTTAAGAGGATGTGTTGTGGGGGGGATGTACATGTGCACTTGTGCAGCTCCAGGACTTGCATTCCCCATGACCTACTATTGTGACACAGTGCAGAGTGTTGTTGTCTGGCTGCAAAGTCATACATCACTGAGACAGTGATGTATGACTTTGCAGTCATGCCTCCGCCATGGCATGTGTCTACTGATTGGTGAGCCTGCAGGGGAGTGACATGTGCTACATGCACACCATAGTGGCGCTGGCTATCAGGACATGGGTGCATCATGGTGTCTGTCGCTGGTATGCATCACATGCATTTCCTATTTGACTCTGGGCATCCCTTTCATCCGGAAACCTGTACTGACTCAGTGGCAAGAGCTGTGATGTGTGCATGTCCACATGCCACACCGTGTCCTCTGCACTGTCCAACTACTGTGTACTTGGTGCATGTGTCCACACTGGGGTGTTGCAATCCAACAGACACCAGACAGATGGGTGCAAGGACATGTGGGATGTGAGTGCCATGCTTGGCATCAGACTGACAATTGGCTTCTCCTGTTCAGTTAGGGCACTTTTAGCAATGTACAACTAATGATGCCAGGGCTTGCTCTGTGATGTGCTGTGCTCACAGTGGTGTGTGCGTTTTGTGCAGGTGACTGATGTCTGTCTGTTTCCCCATTGTTTGCAGATACATCCACGGCCACGGAAGGGGACAGCTCCACGGACCAGGAGGAGCCAGAGAGCCAGACTGGGTCAGCAGCCGAGGAGTGGTCGGAGGGACCCAGTGGCACGGAGGGCGAGGGGAACCACACCGAGGAGTCCTCAGCAGCATCCACCTCAGCTGAGGACCAGAGCAACTCGGAGGATGACTCCCTTGTGGAGGCGGGTGTCAGCAGCCACCACACCCCAGCTAGTGTTGCTGTCCCCGCCACCACCAGCACCACCACCGCCCTCCCATCGGCTCCCATTCCCCAGGTCCGTGGAGGCTCCCATGTCCGGGAGCGTGTCTCCTTTGGGCCAGGCACCGCAGCCCCTGCCCCTGTGTCCCCTGCTGCCCTGAGTGAGGAGTCTGTGTACCTCCTTCGCCAGCTCCATGTAGGCCAGACAGCCATGCTGAGTGTCCTCCATGCGCACACCGCGCTGTTGACTCAGCTGGTGTCGTTCATGGAGGGCATCTCATCGGGCATGTCTGACCTACAGAGGGGCAATAGGTCCATGGACTCCTCCCTGACGGCAGCAGTGTCCCTCCTCAAACGGTCCCTCACCCCTCCTGCCTCTGCTCCATCCACACTCCCCAGCACCTTACCCATCCCAAGCACACACACACCGGCACAGGCACACACCAGCACACACACATCCAGCACACTGACACACACGCCAATGACAAAACGCACACGCACGCACATTCAGGGGACTGAAGCCAGACTCACAGGGGATGGGGCCCTGGAACACACACACGCATCCACATGCACTGCGCAGTCCTCAGTTCCCTCTCCCTCCAAAGCACCCTCCCTTGCCTCACCTGCAACCCCAAAGTCACAGCAGCTCTTCCTCTGTGACCTCGGCCTCTTCCCCACTGATGAAGCTGCTCCAGCATCCCGGGGGAAGAGGAAGCCCACCCACACGGAGCAGAGTGCCCCTCGCCCCCAGACACCCTCCCCCAGGCGCAGACGGACTGAGGCCCCCACCCGCAAGTCCCCCCGGAGTCCTAAGAGCAAGACCCCGCCACCGCCCTGCAGCTCAGGCACAAGGTCTCCGTCCTCCATCCCTCAGGCCCCCACTGCACAGGTGCCCCCACCACACCCTGCCCCAGGTTCCCCCACCCACAGATATACCATCCCCAAGAGGATCAGGCCTTCTCCCTCTGCCACTTGCTCTCCCAGCACCACACCCCCCGCTGCGCTTGTCTGTGCCACTGATGTGGTGAGGGTGTCCTCCCCCTCTGTCCAACCCACCTTGCCTGTTCCCCATTCTCCTCCCCTGGAGGTAGGCACTGCAGTGGAGTCCACTACCGCCCTGTCTGACTTGGGCACTGCAGTGGCGGACCTGTCCACTCCATCTGCAGGGTCCACTGCAGTTGTGCCTGCACCCACGACATCTGAGTCATGCCCCCAGTTGTGCCAGCACACACCATGTCAGACACCTCCACTGCAGTTGTCAGTGGCTCTCCAGCACCCACCACCCCTTCCCTGACTCCCCCTGGTGAGCCCTGATCCTGTCCCTGCGGTGCCTGGCCTGCCCCCCGGTTGCCCCTCCTAGTGGATTGTCCCTGGTTTTGTGCAGGCATGCGTAGGGTGACATCTGCCAGTGTCACCCTGTTTGAACTTTGACAATGGACTGGCCATTGGCCTTTGCTCTATTTTTTCTGGACGTCGTTTTCATTCAACACATATGCTGAATAAAGCAACTTTCTTTTCTCTAGTGCTCATGCTTCAGATGTACATGTTGTTGGTGCTGCTAACCATGCCCTTGCTGCAGTGATGGTGATATCTGGTCTCATGATTATGAAGTGTTACTGTGCAGGAACCCATGTGGTCCAGGGGGAATGTGTCCTATCATGTGGTGTATCCATGTCATCCATAGCAGCATCTGAGGGTGTCATGTGTTCAGTATTTGGCAATGGGATTTCCTACTTACATTAGCAATTTCATATCTGTGGCTTCCACCCCTGCACATCTGTTGTGCCTGCCATTGTTGGATTTGTCTACTTCCCTGACCGTGTTGCCATCTCCACTGGACATGCAGGTTTGGGCATCAATGGGGAAGGACTCATCCGTGTAGTCAGTGCAACATTGCTATACAAGTGTGTTGGATCTGTGCTGATGATTCCGTTGGCACATCCATGACCAGGCTGATGTGACGGGAGCCCTCATTTGGTGCTAATTGTTGATTGTGTGACCAAGTGCTCAGCTGACATGATGGGGCCCTACTGAGGCAACATATGGCACAGCTTTCCTCACACAGGAGTGGAGTCCCCTCATGGCAGTGTGTACACGTGTGACATTGCCTGCGCCCAAGGTGTGTGTTGTATGTGCATGTCTGTGTGTTCACTTCCATTTATCTGCGCATGCTGTGATCCCTAGTGTTGTACCTGTTTGTGATGCTTGCTGACTTGAGCTATGTTCCCCCAAAGTCTTCTCCCTGTGTTCTCTGTGATGTGGGTGCATGGCACATTACTGGTCATCAGGGTGTCACCCATAGGTGTGTTTGCTGTCAGGGCTGAGTTTGTGTGCAGACGCAGATGGGTCACAGTCAGGTTTCCCCTTGGCACTTGTTGTTTGCCCCTGTCATGTGATTTTCAGTTCGTGTTATCTTTAAGTTATTGTGACACGTTGTGTGTGTGACTGCTGGCACTCCTCAGGGTCCGGGCTGCGATGTTGGTTGTTGTCTATGTGTGTCCTTTGTGGGTGACCTTGGCTTCTTCATTGGTGTGTGACTGTGGCTGGGATCCCATTGGTTGGTGTGGTATCGCCGTCATGTCCATGTACAGCGTAGTGTGCAGTGTGTCAGACATTCAGGAGTCTTGTTGAGTGGCCATGTGTGATGTGTTTCTGCACCTTGGTTCCCACCCACCACCCTGGAATAGTCATGGGTGCATGTGCAATGTCACCAGTGCATGTGTACTTCACTGCTGCACATTGTTGGAGGTCGAGGGGTGTGGTCTTGAGTGTGTGCAGATGGGAGTTGTTGCCCAGCTAGACCCCTGCCTCCATGTTGGCCTTGGCTTACTGGCCATGCTGATTGATTTGTGCTTGTGTCGGTGTGATGGTAGTTTGTTGCTCAGGACACATGACTGTGGTTCACAGTGTGAACCACATTCAGCTTTGTCATCAGAGTGGGATTTTTATGCAGCCAAGGGTCACCACATTGTGGGGGCCCTGGGGGTGGTGCTGTGGTGTGTCTGTGTCTTGCTGTGTCAGTTGTTGTTCCTACGTGCCTATGTGACATGTGTGTTTTGTGCTCCCTCTCATCTGACAATGCCTGCTTGCCCACATAGGGGATTTGGATCCATGAGTTACCTTAGTGTGGCAGTGTATGCACATCTGTATGATTGGTATTCAGCTCTCCTCATGTGTTGTGTGGTTGCCTGGGGACACTGGCACCCCCCCTCACCTGCTGTGTATGATGACAGTGTTGGTCTGCCTGTTTGTGTTTGTGCATCTGCACCACTGCATTGGCATATCTTGGGTGTGCCATTGGCTGTATGTTGTTTGGTGTGTTTCCCCTGCTGTCCCTGGGACTCCTAGGTCATCGGTCAGCACAGTGATCATGGTTTGTGTGTCCCATTGCTGCCATGGTATGGTATCTGTTCACCTCACATCTGCTGTCTCCACAGGATATCTGCATTTGTGTGCCCATTGGTGCAAATATGTGGTTCTGCATTCTGATGGTCACTTCTGTCATTGTGTCATTGATGAATGTTGACGGTGTCAGCCCCCATGGGTGTTGTTTGTCTGCACATGGCCAAAGGAATGTCTCATTTGCACTGCAGTATTTGGCTCACCCAATTTATGTTGCAATGGGACACATACACTACTTTGCCACAGATGAGTTTTTGGTTCTGTGACCAGGAATGATCCATGCAGTTTGGCAGTTGCAGCTCTTTCTTTGTCAACACTTACCTTTTGGTCACTGTGATGATGGGGGTGTAGACCCCATTGCCACAATGGTCAAAATGTGCTTCAGCTATGGACCCCACACTTCCCTTTTGGTCACTGTGATGATGGGGGTTTAGACCCCATTGCCACAATGGTCAAAATGTGCTTCAGCTATGGACCCCACACTTGCCTTTTGGTCACTGTGATGATGGGGGTTTAGACCCCATTGCCACAATGGTCAAAATGTGCTTCAGCTATGGACCCCACACTTGCCTTTTGGTCACTGTGATGATGGGGGTTTAGACCCCATTGCCACAATGGTCAAAATGTGCTTCAGCTATGGACCCCACACTTCCCTTCTGGTCACTGTGATGATGGGGTTTAGACCCCATTGCCACAATGGTCAAAATGTGCTTCAGCTATGGACCCCACACTTGCCTTTTGGTCACTGTGATGATGGGGGTTTAGACCCCATTGCCGCAATGGTCAAAATGTGCTTCAGCTATGGACCCCACACTTGCCTTTTGGTCACTGTGATGATGGGGGTTTAGGCCCCATTGCCACAATGGTCATGGGCTGCTTGCATTGTGGGTGCCACACACATATATGTGTGGCACATGTGCTAGGGGGTCACATTGTATGTTCAAAGTCATGTTCGGTGTTGTAGGCATTTGACACAGCCTACACACGCTTGTCATGGTGGTGGGGGGATGTCTTTATCTTGCATTCCCTAGGTTGTGGTGTGCTGGTTGTGTCATGCATTGTCCATCCTATGAGTGGGGGTGGTAGTAGTGGTAGGCATCCTGCCCCCCCTGGCTAAGAGTGGTAGTAGTGGTAGGCATCCAGCCCCCCCTGGCTAAGGGTGGTAGTAGTGGTAGGCATCCAGCCCCCCCTGGCTAAGGGTGGTAGTAGTGGTAGGCATCCAGCCCCCCCTGGCTAAGGGTGGTAGTAGTGGTAGGCATCCAGCCCCCCCTGGCTGAGGGTGGTAGTAGTGGTAGGCATCCAGCCCCCCCTGGGTGAGGGTGGTAGTAGTGGTAGGCATCCAGCCCCCCCTGGGTGAGGGTGGTAGTAGTGGTAGGCATCCAGCCCCCCCTGGGTGCGGGTGCTAGTAGTGGTAGGCATCCAGCCCCCCCTGGCTAAGGGTGGTAGTAGTGGTAGCCATCCAGCCCCCTGGCTAAGGGTGGTAGTAGTGGTAGGCATCCAGCCCCCCCTGGCTAAGGGTGGTAGTAGAGGTAGGCATCCTGCCCCCCTGGCTAAGGGTGGTAGTAGTGGTAGGCATCCAGCCCCCTGGCTAAGGGTGGTAGTAGTGGTAGGCATCCAGCCCCCCTGGGTGAGGGTGGTAGTAGTGGTAGGCATCCAGCCCCCCTGGGTGAGGGTGGTAGTAGTGGTAGGCATCCAGCCCCCCTGGCTAAGGGTGGTAGTAGTGGTAGGCATCCAGCCCCCTGGCTAAGGGTGGTAGTAGTGGTAGGCATCCAGCCCCCCTGGCTAAGGCTGGTAGTAGTGGTAGGCATCCAGCCCCCCTGGCTAAGGGTGGTAGTAGTGGTAGGCATCCAGCCCCCCTGGCTAAGGGTGGTAGTAGTGGTAGGCATCCTGCCCCCCTGGCTAAGGGTGGTAGTAGTGGTAGGCATCCTGCCCCCCTGGGTGAGGGTGGTAGTGGTGGTAGGCATCCAGCCCCCCTGGGTGAGGGTGGTAGTAGTGGTAGGCATCCAGCCCCCTGGGTGAGGGTGGTAGTAGTGGTAGGCATCCAGCCCCCCTGGGTGAGGGTGGTAGTAGTGGTAGGCATCCAGCCCCCTGGCTAAGGGTGGTAGTAGTGGTAGGCATCCAGCCCCCCTGGCTAAGGGTGGTAGTAGTGGTAGGCATCCAGCCCCCTGGCTAAGGGTGGTAGTAGTGGTAGGCATCCAGCCCCCCTGGCTAAGGGTGGTAGTAGTGGTAGGCATCCTGCCCCCCTGGCTAAGGGTGGTAGTAGTGGTAGGCATCCTGCCCCCCTGGGTGAGGGTGGTAGTGGTGGTAGGCATCCAGCCCCCCTGGGTGAGGGTGGTAGTAGTGGTAGGCATCCAGCCCCCTGGCTAAGGGTGGTAGTGGTGGTAGGCATCCAGCCCCCCTGGGTGAGGGTGGTAGTGGTGGTAGGCATCCAGCCCCCTGGGTGAGGGTGGTAGTAGTGGTAGGCATCCAGCCCCCCTGGCTAAGGGTGGTAGTAGTGGTAGGCATCCAGCCCCCCTGGGTGAGGGTGGTAGTAGTGGTAGGCATCCAGCCCCCTGGCTAAGGGTGGTAGTAGTGGTAGGCATCCAGCCCCCCTGGCTAAGGGTGGTAGTAGTGGTAGGCATCCAGCCCCCTGGCTAAGGGTGGTAGTAGTGGTAGGCATCCAGCCCCCCTGGCTAAGGGTGGTAGTAGTGGTAGGCATCCTGCCCCCCTGGCTAAGGGTGGTAGTAGTGGTAGGCATCCAGCCCCCTGGCTAAGGGTGGTAGTAGTGGTAGGCATCCAGCCCCCCTGGCTAAGGGTGGTAGTAGTGGTAGGCATCCTGCCCCCCTGGCTAAGGGTGGTAGTAGTGGTAGGCATCCAGCCCCCCTGGCTAAGGGTGGTAGTAGTGGTAGGCATCCAGCCCCCCTGGGTGAGGGTGGTAGTAGTGGTAGGCATCCAGCCCCCTGGCTAAGGGTGGTAGTAGTGGTAGGCATCCAGCCCCCCTGGGTAGGGGTGGTGGTGCGCATTCAGGCCCCTGTGTGCATATGTGGCATTGGTGATGGGCATCCCGCCCCTATGGTGCTGCTGTTGCTGGTGTAAGTATATTCAGCATCCCCGTGTGTGTGTGTGATGTGTCGTGTACGTGTTGTATGTGTTTTGTGGTTGGTGTCTGGCTTACCTTCTGCGCCGTACGCGTCCGTGCCTGTTCCGGTAGTAAATGTAGAATATTGGTATGATCGGGACGAAGGGATTCATGGTTGGTTCGTGTCGTTCGTCCTTCTCGTCGCTTGGCGTCGTCCTCGTCGCTTCGCCTCGTCCTCGTCACTTCGCGTCGTCCTCGTCGCTGCCGTGTTCGTCTCGGAGCCGTGGATCGTGTTGTGGCGCGAATCGGAGCTTATGTGCGCCTCTCCCGGATGCTTTGACGTGCCGTGTGTAGCGACGGGTTCGGAGCGTACGGAAAGCGCATCGTACTTGTCCGGCCGGACGGGGCTGCATTTTTCCTTCCGTGCGACTCGATTCGGCGTTTCCGGATTCGCCTCAGTCGGAGAACAGGACCTGGTTTTGGTGAGTACGGCTCGGCCGGATTATTTGCTGTTGTGCGCATCGTACTTGCTCGTTCGGTGTACTGTACGGATCGGTCGGGAAACAGGCTTTCGCATGGCTTTTTTCCCGACCGAATGGTATTGGGTGCGCCTCCGACCGAGATCGGAATCGGCCCCTTAGTGTATAACCTCACGACAGGAGCAAGATCAAGGTTCTGCTCATGATTGGATGTAGATACACAATATGGCTGTCAGTATTTTTCAATTCTTTGGGAAAAATTCTATGTATATAACTTTTGCTGCTAAAGGGGGGTGGATCGATTTATTTTAGGCCTGATTGCCTGTTCTTTATCTTGGCCTAAAGCAATAGCTCTAGCAGGTGGTAAACTCTAAGGATAATTGAAGATTTTGTCGCAACTATTGTAGACTCTATTTTTTCTTGGAACATTTTTTTGCACTCAAATACTGCTGACCTATTTGCACAAATTGTAATCTTTTATGAATGGTCCATATGGTGACAGTTGACGTGTGTTTTTGTTTACATTTATTTTGATGCTGTAAGGCTTTCAAATATACTGTTGTGATGTTACTATCTGGACATAATATAGATCAACATTGGATATATTCTATTCTATTTTGCTGCTAAAGGGGAGTATATTCTCTACTTCTTTAACTATGATGCCTTAATTACTAATGTTCAGCCTGTTTGCCTATTTTACTACTAAGACCCAAAAAATAGCTTTAGCTGTTTGTAAATCTTGAGACTGAGGGGCCGATTCCGATCTCGGCCGGTAGGGCACCGAATCGGATTCGGCTTTACCGGATCCGATTCGGAGGCCTAGTTTCCGACCGATTCGTACGGGCGTCCGCGCGAGCAAGTACGATGCGAGCGTACGCGAAATTGCCGACCGACTCGTTCCCGGGTCCGAACCGCTCCGACCGACTCGTACGGATACGACTCGCACCACGCAATGGAGGCGTAACCCGACCGAGCAAGTACGATGCGCGCTTTGAACAGCCCGACCGACTCGTAGCGTCCGGCTCCAAAGAGCTGTCGGAGCCCGACTTTGGGGGTCCAACCCCTGCACGCGTAGCCGCGCGAGTCGCACACAGGGGGGACCCAAGGGTCCCCCCAACACATGCATGTGCGGTGCGAGTCGCACCGACGTGTACCCACTGTAGGGGGCCCCCCTGTTCGCGACGTGCCCATTCAGTCAATGGGAGCCCGTGTACGCGTTGTACGACCGGCTCCCATTGACTTCAATGGGAGTCCGACCGAATCGAGTCGGGCAGCATACGGCCGCATCGTACTCGCTCGGTCGGACTGCGGGAGTCCGGCTCGGTCGGAAATCTCTCCGGATCCGGCTCGGTCGGAGAGATTTCCGGCCCGAATCGGAATCGGCCCCTAAGTCTAGAATTTGTCACAACAGCTTTAGACTCCATTTTTTCCTTGGAACAAGCTTGCTCTTAAATTGTACTGCTGGAAGGTTTGGTAAATGTAATCTTTTACGAATTGTCCATATAACAACAATTGACATCTGTATTTAACTTGATTAATTTGATGCGGTAAAGCTTTTGAATATATAACTGTAATGTTATTATCTGGATATAATAGAGCCCACACTGTGCATATTCTATCTTGTTTTTGCTGTTAAAGGGGAGTGGACTTTTTATATTTTGCTGTTTTATGTACTGGTTTTGGGCCTGATTGCCTGTTCACTATTAATGTCTAAAGAAATAGTTTTAGCTGACGGTAAACCTTGCGGAAATCGAAGGTTTGGTCACATATGTTGCTGACTCTATTAGAAGGTCTGGTCCATTTGCTTAAACTGTAATCTTCTATGAATTGTCCACATATGGAAGTTTTGTATTAACAATTAACATATTTACTTGTATAGATTTACTTGTCATGGTAAAGATTTTAACATATGACTACAATGTTTTTTATGTGGATATAATTGTAACCATCATTGTGTATATGCTGTTCTATTTTTACTGTGGACCTCATTAGAGATCCAAATCTTAATAAAAGAAATGAATGAATGAATGAATGAATACCAGAGGTTGAGCTCAGGTTTAAATTGCTGAAACCTTAACTGGACTTAAATGTTTGGTGACATTATTACTTGTGGTGGACTACCATCCACTCCAACTAATAATCCGCTTTCTCACACCTTTAAATCTACTTCTCACTCACTGCTATGTTGTGTATTTTTCTGAATTTTTCATGGAAAAATTGAAAATTAACAGCAGACATTTACCCCTCCACCCTAGAATGCTTTTCATTTGTGTCTAGTCACAAATGTTGCTAGTAGTACACATGAAAGGCTGCACCAGGTACAGGCTTCAAGGAGGTCTTATGAGAATGTAATGTGACTTTTTGAAAAGGGGAGTTTGTACAGCCTTTGACTGGGGTAAATCTCTGACCATTACCACAGTGTAAAGGGGATGGCGAGGAGTTTGGGAATACCCACATGCGTACGTTTCCAAATTTTCAAGGCACACCACACCTTAAATGGCCTTGTTCCTACCACTTGATTGGGATGGTCAAGTTCAGATTGCTCTCACCTGCCAGAAACCCCTTTGTGATCCTGGTAGGTATAGAAAATGTAAATTCTGTCATAGATTTATGATCAGATTGATCTTTGTGATAGAAGCCCACTGTGTTTAGTCGTTGCCTGCAGGGCCAATTATGTATGTTTTTGAATGTGCTTATTGAAATACCACTATGTAATATGGTTTAAAATTATTTAAGGAAATTAAACAACACATTTACATTCAATTTCCTTTAATGAGTGTGCTATCATTAAAGTAAAAGGAATAAATAGTGTAAAAAGCAAGTTTTTCTCTCTTTCTAAAAGTTTTGTTAAGTGACTAAAAAGTTATGCTATGCACTTCAATCAATTTAAAAGCACCTGGAACAGATGGTGTGTGGATGTTTTGTTTTGATTTTCTTTTTTCCTAGCAGAGTCATTGCTGTTTTCTAATTTTAAGAGCAAACACGCTTTGTTATTGGTTGAACGTTTTGATTTTTCTGGCAGGCAAATTATGTGTATATCATTCAATTATTATTATTTTATTTTTTGTTACAAAGTTTTAAAATGTAATTAGTTTTCTTCGTATTCTTAGGATTTTCTTTTTGCTTATTTCAATGTTCACAAATAGTATCCACTCCACGTTTAATTATGGATGACATCTGTTTGATAATATTCACACGCAATAAAATATCATAGAACACATTATTAAAATTAGCTAATTAAAAAGTGCTTCCCAGCTTGATATATTGTAATGCGATCTTTTCAAGGATTCACAAATTATTTTTCAAAACACTTACTTTTTTTGCATCGCTTAATAAATACATTCATAACATTAGCAGGTGGTTCATCATCAGGTATTTGGGGACCTAAATAATATCCGACTTTGCTGGGGAAGAAATAAAACAGAAAGAGGGAAATACAACTTATGGTTGAATCTCTCAGCTCAATTTCACAACAACTCACATCAAGGTTTCAAAGTGGATCCGCCATGATGTCTAAATTTTAACATCAGCCGCGGCCCTTGCAAGTAAGAGCGGTGGGGCGGCGAGGCTGGGTGGGGGGAATTTCGACAGACGACGGTGAGGGAAAATTAATTATTTATTTAATTTTCCCTCGTGGTCATCTGTCAAATCCCTCACCAACCCGGCCCCACCGCCCCACTGCTCTTACCTGCACGGGCCACCGCTGGTTAACATGTTTCTGAGGCACCCACTAGCCTGGTAAATTAGTCTTGCCAACACAGCACATCGGTCCATCCCCTGAATCCACTCAAATTAAGGAGGGGCCGAGCTACATGATGTTTTTTAACCAATCTTTCTCAATTGTTTTTGACTGTGTTTTTTTCTGGTTTTTTTATGGGTATGGCAGTATTTCCTGGAGTTCTGAACCCAGACCTCTGCTTGTGTCTGGGTTGCTCTAGGTAGTCCTCACAGTAAGCGGAAGAGCAGTATTTTTTAGAGCATTCGTTACAGATGGATTTGAGTTGTGCAGAAGTTAAGGTGAAGCAGTAGGGCTTCTGTGGTGTGAGTCAGAGCTGTAATTCTAACATTCTAAAATATTGCCATCCCAATGTAATTATTTTACATGTAGGAGGTAATGGTCTTGGATATATTTCAAGTTCCAACCTTTGTTTTGAAACAAAGGAAGTTCTTGCTTTTGCATATACTGAGTATCCCTCAGTAAATGTTATCTTGCAGTGTCTAATGTCACTAGTTACTCTTAACTTGATAGTCTTACTTTTTTACAAGCATTGTGGAAACATGACCCGTTGTGGCTCTTTGCAAAGTTCAGGAATGGACCAGCTTGACATTTGTAAGCTGAAAAAACAGACTAGTTAGAACCCACGATATCCCTCCAATTACTTGGAGATAAATCATATGGTAGAGACTTTTTATCCGACCGCTGAGTAAGTAGTGAATTTTTTCTGCTATTTATCTGACGCTGGCAAAACAGCAGAAATTATTTACTATTTGGCCGTTGGCCTTGAAAATAGCAGAGAAACTTCACTATTTAACCAGCTGATGCATTGTTTGTCCAGCAGCCATGCAAATATCAAAAAGGTCACTATTTACCCAGCTTCTGGCGAAATGATAGAGATTCTGCCTTGCTGTGCTGACTGCCATGCAAAGAGCAGAAAAACTTTACTATTTACCCGGCCCCCAGCTAAATAGTAGAGTTTCTGATCCGTTCTGCAGGCAGCCGTGTAAATAGCAGAAAAACTTGACTATTCACCTGGATGCTGACTAAACAGTAAATATTCTGCACTGTTTGACTGGTGGACATGCAAGCAACTGAAAAACTGCACTATGTACCTGGTCGCTCGCTAAGTAATAGAGATTCTGCACTGTTCAGCTGGCAGCCATAGAAGTAGCAGGAAAACATCACTATTTACCTGGATGCTGACTAAACAATAGAGATTCTGCACTGTTTGGCCATTGGACATGCAAGCAACGGAAATACTACACTATTTCCCTGGCCGCTAGCTAAATAGTAGAGATTCTGCACTGGTTGGCCAGGAACCGAGCAAATAACAAGGAAACTTAACTTTTTTCCTGATCACTGTTTGAATAGCAGGCATTGTGTACTATTTGTTCAGCAGTCAACCAAACAAACAAACTTCACACATTATCCAGCTGCTGGCAAAACAGCAGACATGTAGAATTAGGCCAGCAGTCAAGCAAATACATATAATTATTGATGTGGCTGCTGGTTAAATTGCAGAAATGGTGCATTATTTGACGAGTGGTCTAGCAAGTAGCAAAGAAATTTCAATATTTACCGGCAAGCTGACTAAATAGCAGAAAAGATATACTGTATTGCCAGTGACCATACAAATAACTTGAAAAGAAACTTCATTATTTACCCAGTAAATAGTATACAGTGTGAACAACTTGTTCAGTAGCCATGCAAATAGCAGAGGAACTCCACTATTTGCCCGGCTGCTGTCTAAACAGGTTAAATGTTATTTTATTATGCCTTATGCAGATTTCAAAAGGCACTTACACCAGGTAGACCTACTAACAAAGAGTGAACACAATCGGCATCCATCTTCTCATGAAAATTAGGTTCCTGATGTTTTATTTCATTCGCTAAAAGTGGTTGCAAATTCCGCACATACGTTTTGTGAATGGAATAATATTTAGCAAACTGACATATGTACATTTCGGTCAGTTCACAAAATACTGAATTGCCGGGGGTTGCAGAATTATACCTGCCTAATTAATGTTCATTAGGCAGGTGCTAATTTGTGACTCTCTGTGATTGGCTGTAATCACAGAGATGGTGGCCTGCAAGGGACACCACACCATCATCTCTATGACTGCATTCCCAAATGGAAATCTTTTCCCCCCCAAAGCAGCCTGTGTTCCTTCAAAGAACCAGTGCTGGAAAAAAAACAGTTTTCAATTTTGGAAATCTTCTCCTTCCTGAGGCTGCCTGCATGATTCCCAAAGGGAAATGGGTCCTAAGGGGATCCCTTACCCCTTGCAAATTAGTTACAATCCCAACTCGAGGGTTATTAGCTCATCAGTGCTTTTCAATTGCAATTACAGTCACAAACTATCAATAACATTCTTTCCAAATTGGAAAGGGAAGAGAGGAAACCCATTTCATCAACCCTACTATTTGCAATTTGGAAACTATCTAAAAAGTCCTTTCACTAGTCAAAATAATTTTGAACTCAAAGAAAGGGTTTTGTACATAATGTTAAGCACCTTTGTGGTCACAAACCCTGGGATTTTGCAACATGCTAAAACTGACTTAGATGCAGACACTAACTTATAGGTCTAAAGGTCCCAAATGTTTGAATGTTTCCAAGGTATTTTGGCAGACATGGCACAGAATGTCACTCCATTACAGCATAGGACAAGACATAGGGGTCGATTCCGATCTCGGTCGGAGGCGCACCCAATACCATTCGGTCGGGAAAAAAGCCATGCGAAAGCCAGTTTCCCGACCGATCCGTACAGCACACCGAACGAGCAAGTACGATGCGCACAACAGCAAAAATTCCGGCCGAGCCGTACTCACCCAAACCAGGTCTTGTTCTCCGACCGAGGCGAATCCGGAAACGCCGAATCGAGTCGCACGGAAGGGAAAATGCAGCCCCGTCCGGCCGGACAAGTACGATGCGCTTTCCGTACGCGCCGAACCCGTCGCTACGCACGGCACGTCAAAGCATCCGGGAGAGGCGCACATAAGCTCCGAATCGCGCCACAACACGATCCACGGCTACGAGACGAACACAGCACAGACGAGGACGACGCGAAGCGACGAGGACGAAGCGAAGCGACGAGGACGAAGCCAAGCGACGAGGACGACGCGAAGCAACGAGAAGGACGAACGACACGAACCAACCATGAATCCCTTCGTCCCGATCATACCAATATTCTACATCTACTACCGGAACAGGCACGGACGCGTACGGCGCAGAAGGTAAGTCAGACACCAACCACAAAACACATACAACACGTACACGACACATCACACACATACACTGGGAATCTGAATATACTTGCAACAGCAGCACCATAGGGGCGGGATGCCCATCACCAATGCCACATATGCACACAGGGGCCTGAATGCGCGCCACCACCCCAACCCAGGGGGGCTGGATGCCCACCACCACTACCACCCTTAGCCAGGGGGCAGGATGCCCACCACTACTACCACCCTTAGCCAGGGGGCAGGATGCCTACCACTACTACCACCCTCACCCAGGGGGGCAGGATGCCCACCACTACTACCACCCTCACCCAGGGGGCAGGATGCCCACCACTACTACCACCCTTAGCCAGGGGGCAGGATGCCTACCACTACTACCACCCTCACCCAGGGGGGCAGGATGCCCACCACTACTACCACCCTCACCCAGGGGGGCAGGATGCCCACCACTACTACCACCCTTAGCCAGGGGGCAGGATGCCTACCACTACTACCACCGTCACCCAGGGGGGCAGGATGCCCACCACTACTACCACCCTCACCCAGGGGGGCAGGAAGCCCACCACTACTACCACCCTCACCCAGGGGGGCAGGATGCCCACCACTACTACCACCCTTAGCCAGGGGGGCTGGATGCCTACCACTACTACCACCCTCACCCAGGGCGGGCTGGATGCCTACCACCACCCTTAGCCAGGGGGGCTGGATGCCTACCACTACTACCACCCTCACCCAGGGGGGCAGGATGCCCACCACTACTACCACCCTTAGCCAGGGGGCAGGATGCCTACCACTACTACCACCCTCACCCAGGGGGGCAGGATGCCCACCACTACTACCACCCTTAGCCAGGGGGCAGGATGCCCACCACTACTACCACCCTCACCCAGGGGGGCAGGATGCCCACCACTACTACCACCCTCACCCAGGGGGGCAGGATGCCCACCACTACTACCACCCTTAGCCAGGGGGCAGGATGCCTACCACTACTACCACCCTCACCCAGGGGGGCAGGATGCCCACCACTACTACCACCCTCACCCAGGGGGGCAGGATGCCCACCACTACTACCACCCTCACCCAGGGGGGCAGGATGCCCACCACTACTACCACCCTTAGCCAGGGGGCTGGATGCCTACCACTACTACCACCCTTAGCCAGGGGGCAGGATGCCCACCACTACTACCACCCTCACCCAGGGGGGCAGGATGCCCACCACTACTACCACCCTTAGCCAGGGGGCAGGATGCCTACCACTACTACCACCCTCACCCACGGGGGCAGGATGCCTACCACTACTACCACCCTCACCCAGGGGGGCAGGATGCCCACCACTACTACCACCCTTAGCCAGGGGGCAGGATGCCTACCACTACTACCACCCTCACCCACGGGGGGCAGGATGCCCACCACTACTACCACCCTCACCCAGGGGGGCAGGATGCCCACCACTACTACCACCCTTAGCCAGGGGGCAGGATGCCTACCACTACTACCACCCTCACCCAGGGGGGCTGGATGCCTACCACTACTACCACCCTCACCCAGGGGGGGCTGGATGCCTACCACTACTACCACCCTCACCCAGGGCGGGCTGGATGCCTACCACCACCCTTAGCCAGGGGGGGCTGGATGCCTACCACTACTACCACCCTCACCCAGGGGGGCAGGATGCCTACCACTACTACCACCCTCACCCAGGGGGGCAGGATGCCTACCACTACTACCACCCTCACCCAGGGGGGCAGGAAGCCTACCACTACTACCACCCTTAGCCAGGGGGGCAGGATGCCCACCACTACTACCACCCTCACCCAGGGGGGCAGGAAGCCTACCACTACTACCACCCTTAGCCAGGGGGGCAGGATGCCCACCACTACTACCACCCTCACCCAGGGGGGCAGGATGCCTACCACTACTACCACCCTCACCCAGGGGGGCAGGATGCCTACCACTACTACCACCCTTAGCCAGGGGGGCTGGATGCCTACCACTACTACCACCCTCAACCAGGGGGGCTGGATGCCTACCACTACTACCACCCTCACCCAGGGGGGCAGGATGCCTACCACTACTACCACCCTCACCCAGGGGGCAGGAAGCCTACCACTACTACCACCCTTAGCCAGGGGGGCAGGATGCCCACCACTACTACCACCCTCACCCAGGGGGGCAGGAAGCCTACCACTACTACCACCCTTAGCCAGGGGGGCAGGATGCCCACCACTACTACCACCCTCACCCAGGGGGCAGGATGCCTACCACTACTACCACCCTCACCCAGGGGGGCAGGATGCCTACCACTACTACCACCCTCACCCACGGGGGGCAGGATGCCTACCACTACTACCACCCTCACCCAGGGGGGCAGGATGCCCACCACTACTACCACCCTTAGCCAGGGGGCAGGATGCCTACCACTACTACCACCCTCACCCACGGGGGGCAGGATGCCCACCACTACTACCACCCTCACCCAGGGGGGCAGGATGCCCACCACTACTACCACCCTTAGCCAGGGGGCAGGATGCCTACCACTACTACCACCCTCACCCAGGGGGGCTGGATGCCTACCACTACTACCACCCTCACCCAGGGGGGCAGGATGCCTACCACTACTACCACCCTCACCCAGGGGGGCAGGATGCCTACCACTACTACCACCCTCACCCAGGGGGGCAGGAAGCCTACCACTACTACCACCCTTAGCCAGGGGGGCAGGATGCCCACCACTACTACCACCCTCACCCAGGGGGGCAGGATGCCCACCACTACTACCACCCTTAGCCAGGGGGCTGGATGCCTACCACTACTACCACCCTTAGCCAGGGGGGCTGGATGCCTACCACTACTACCACCCTCAACCAGGGGGGCTGGATGCCTACCACTACTACCACCCTTAGCCAGGGGGCAGGATGCCTACCACTACTACCACCCTTAGCCAGGGGGCAGGATGCCCACCACTACTACCACCCTCACCCAGGGGGGCAGGATGCCCACCACTACTACCACCCTCACCCAGGGGGGCAGGATGCCCACCACTACTACCACCCTTAGCCAGGGGGCAGGAAGCCTACCACTACTACCACCCTTAGCCAGGGGGCTGGATGCCTACCACTACTACCACCCCCACTCATAGGATGGACAATGCATGACACAACAAGCACACCACAACCTAGGGAATGCAAGATTAAGACATCCCCCCACCACCATGACAAGCGTGTGAGCAGGCTGTGTCAAATGCCTACAACACCGAACATGACATTGAACATACAATGTGACCCCCTAGCACATGTGCCACACATATATGTGTGTGGCACCCACAATGCAAGCAGCCCATGACCATTGTGGCAATGGGGCCTAAACCCCCATCATCACAGTGACCAAAAGGCAAGTGTGGGGTCCATAGCTGAAGCACATTTTGACCATTGTGGCAATGGGGTCTACACCCTCATCATCACAGTGACCAAAAGGTAATTGTTGACAAAGAAAGAGCTGCAACTGCCAAACTGCATGGATCATTCCTGGTCACAGAACCAAAAACTCATCTGTGGCAAAGTAGTGTATGTGTCCCATTGCAACATAAATTGGGGGAGCCAAATACTGCAGTGCAAATGAAACATTCCCTTGGCCATGTGCAGACAAACAACACCCATGGGGGCTGAGACCGTCAACAGTCATCAATAACACAATGACAGAAGTGACCATCAGAATGCAGACCCACATATTTGCACCAATGGGCACACAAATGCAGATACCCTGTGGAGACAGCAGATGTGAGGTGAACAGATACCATACCATGGCAGCAATGGGACACACAAACCATGATCACTGTGCTGACCGATGACCTAGGAGTCCCAGGGACAGCAGGGGAAACACACCAAACAACATACAGCCAATGGCACACCCAAGATATGCCAATGCAGTGGTGCAGATGCACAAACACAAACAGGCAGACCAACACTGTCATCATACACAGCAGGTGAGGGGTGGGGGTGCCAGTGTCCCCAGGCAACAACACAACACATGAGGAGAGCTGAATACCAATCATACAGATGTGCATACACTGCCACACTAAGGTAACTCATGGATCCAAATCCCCTATGTGGGCAAGCAGGCATTGACAGGTGAGAGGGAGCACAAAACACACATGTCACACAGGCACGTAGGAACAACAACTGACACAGCAAGTCACAGACACACCACAGCACCACCCCCAGGGCCCCCACAATGTGGTGACCCTGGGCTGAAGAAAAATACCACTGTGATGACAAAGCTAAATGTCGTTCACACTGTGAACCACAGTCAGGTGTCCTGAGCAACTAACTACCATCACACCTACACAAGCACAAATCAATCAGCATGGCCAGTAAGCCAAGGCCAACATGGAGGCAGGGGACTAGCCGGGCAACAACTCTCATCTGCACACACTCAAGACCACACCCCTCGACCTCCAACAATGTGCAGCAGTGAAGTACACATGCACTGGTGACATTGCACATGCACCCATTACTATTCCAGGGTGGTGGGTGGGAACCAAGGTGTAGAAACACATCACACATGGACACTCAACAAGACTCCTGAATGTCTGACACACTGCACACTACGCTGTACATGGACATGACGGCAATACCACACCGACCAATGGGATCCCAGCCACAGTCACACACCAATGAAGAAGCCAAGGTCACCCACAAAGAACACACATAGACAACAACCAACATTGCAGCCCGGACCCTAAGGAGTGCCAGCAGTCACACACACAACGTGTCACAATCACTGAAAGATAACACAAACTGGAAATCACATGACAGGGGCAAACAACAAGTGCCAAAGGGAAACCTGACTGTGACCCATCTGCGTCAGCACACAAACTCTGCCCTGACAGCAAACACACCTATGGGTGACACCCTGATGACCAGTAATGTGCCATGCACCCACATCACAGAGAACACAGGGAGAAGACTTTGGGGGAACATAGCTCAAGTCAGCAAGCATCACAAACAGGTACAACACTAGGGATCACAGCATGCGCAGATGAATGGAAGTGAACACACAGACATGCACATACAACACACACCTTGGGCGCAGGCAATGTCACACGTGTACACACTGCCATGAGGGGACTCCACTCCTGTGTGAGGAAAGCTGTGCCATATGTTGCCTCAGTAGGGCCCCATCATGTCAGCTGAGCACTTGGTCACACAATCAACAATTAGCACCAAATGAGGGCTCCCATCACATCAGCCTGGTCATGGATGTGCCAACGGAATCATCAGCACAGATCCAACACACTTGTATAGCAATGTTGCACTGACTACACGGATGAGTCCCTCCCCATTGATGCCCAAACCTGCATGTCCACTGGAGATGGCAACACGGTCAGGGAAGTAGACAAATGCAACGATGGCAGGCACAACAGATGTGCAGGGGTGGAAGCCACAGATATGAAATTGCCAATGTAAGTAGGAAACCCATTGCCAAATACTGAACACATGACACCCTCAGATGCTGCTATTGATGACATGGATACACCACATGATAGGACACATTCCCCCTGGACCACATGGGTTCCTGCACAGTAACACTTCATAATCATGAGACCAGATATCACCATCACTGCAGCAAGGGCATGGTTAGCTGCACCAACAACATGTACATCTGAAGCATGAGCACTAGAGAAAAGAAAGTTGCTTTATTCAGCATATGTGTTGAGGCCAAACGAAGTCCTGAAAAAGAGCAAAGGCCAATGGCCAGTCCATTGTCAAAGTTCAAACAGGGTGACACTGGCAGATGTCACCCTACGCATGCCTGCACAATACCAGGGACAATCCACTAGGAGGGGCAACCGGGGGGCAGGCCAGGCACCGCAGGGACAGGATCAGGGCTCACCAGGGGGAGTCAGGGAAGGGGTGGTGGGTGCTGGAGAGCCACTGACAACTGCAGTGGAGGTGTCTGACATGGTGTGTGCCGGCACAACTGGGGGGCATGACACAGATGTCGTGGGTGCCGGCACAACTGCAGTGGACCCTGCAGATGGGGTGGACAGGTCCGCCACTGCAGTGCCCAAGTCAGACAGGGCGGTAGTGGACTCCACTGCAGTGCCTACCTCCAGGGGAGGAGAATGGGGAACAGGCAAGGTGGGTTGGACAGAGGGGGGGACACCCTCACCACATCAGTGGCACAGACAAGCGCAGCGGGGGTGTGGTGCTGGGAGAGCAAGTGGCAGGGGGAGAAGGCCGGAGCATCTTGGGGATGGTATATCTGTGGGTGGGGGAACCTGGGGCAGGGTGTGGTGGGGGCACCTGTGCAGTGGGGGCCTGAGGGATGGAGGACGGAGACCTTGTGCCTGAGCTGCAGGGCGGTGGCGGGGTCTTGCTCTTAGCACTCCGGGGGGACTTGCGGGTGGGGGCCTCAGTCCGTCTGCGCCTGGGGGAGGGTGTCCGGGGGCGAGGGGCACTCTGCTCCGTGTGGGTGGGCTTCCTCTTCCCCCGGGATGCTGGAGCAGCTTCATCGGTGGGGAAGAGGCCGAGGTCACAGAGGAAGAGCTGCTGTGACTTTGGGGTTGCAGGTGAGGCAAGGGAGGGTGCTTTGGAGGGAGAGGGAACTGAGGACTGCGCAGTGCATGTGGATGCGTGTGTGTGTTCCAGGGCCCCATCCCCTGTGAGTCTGGCTTCAGTCCCCTGAATGTGCGTGCGTGTGCGTTTTGTCATTGGCGTGTGTGTCAGTGTGCTGGATGTGTGTGTGCTGGTGTGTGCCAGTGTGTGTGTGCCTGGGATGGGTAAGGTGCTGGGGAGTGTGGATGGAGCAGAGGCAGGAGGGGTGAGGGACCGTTTGAGGAGGGACACTGCTGCCGTCAGGGAGGAGTCCATGGACCTATTGCCCCTCTGTAGGTCAGACATGCCCGATGAGATGCCCTCCATGAACGACACCAGCTGAGTCAACAGCGCGGTGTGCGCATGGAGGACACTCAGCATGGCTGTCTGCCCTACATGGAGCTGGTGAAGGAGGTACACAGACTCCTCACTCAGGGCAGCAGGGGACACAGGGGCAGGGGGTGCGGTGCCTGGCCCAAAGGAGACACGCTCCCGGACATGGGAGCCTCCACGGACCTGGGGAATGGGAGCCGATGGGAGGGCGGTGGTGGTGCTGGTGGTGGCGGGGACAGCAACACTAGCTGGGGTGTGGTGGCTGCTGACACCCGCCTCCACAAGGGAGTCATCCTCCGAGTTGCTCTGGTCCTCAGCTGAGGTGGATGCTGCTGAGGACTCCTCGGTGTGGCTCCCCTCGCCCTCCGTGCCACTGGGTCCCTCCGACCACTCCTCGGCTGCTGACCCAGTCTGGCTCTCCGGCTCCTCCTGGTCCATGGAGCTGTCCCCTTCCGTGGCCGTGGATGTATCTGCAAACAATGGGGAAACAGACAGACATCAGTCACCTGCACATAACGCACACACCACTGTGAGCACAGCACATCACAGAGCAAGCCCTGGCATCATTAGTTGTACATTGCTAAAAGTGCACTAATTGAACAGGAGAAGTCAATTGTCAGTCTGATGCCAAGCATGGCACTCACATCCCACATGGCCTTGCACCCATCTGTCTGGTGTCTGTTGGATTGCAACACCCCAGTGTTGACACATGCACCAAGTACACAGTAGTTGGACAGTGCAGAGGACACGGTGTGGACACATCACAGCTCTTGCCACTGAGTCAGTACAGGTTTACGGATGTAAGGGATGCCCAGAGTCAAATAGGAAATGCATGTGATGCATACCAGCGACAGACACCATGATGCACCCATGTCCTGATAGCCACCGCCACTATGGTGTGCATGTAGCACATGTCACTCCCCTGCAGGATCACCAATCAGTAGACACATGCCATGGCGGAGGCATGACTGCAAAGTCATACATCACTGTCTCAGTGATGTATGACTTTGCAGCCAGACAACAACACTCTGCACTGTGTCACAATAGTAGGTCATGGGGAATGCAAGTCCTGGAGCTGCACAAGTGCACATGTACATCCCCCCACAACACATCCTCTTAACCCTCATCTGTCCAGGTCATACCTATTGGACATATGGGAGACCTGTGACACTACCCTCTGAACCTGAGCCCCTCACACTCTGCTGTGCATGGGGAACAGCTACCTGAACTTCACATTTACATGCCCCAGTCTGCATGGGCAGCTGATCAGACACCTATGTGTCACACAAGTATCGTCTCCTATGGTCACATCTCCAGTGGCATGCTGAGCCCCTACCAAGAAACTCCACAGCAGTCCTGGCGACTAATCCACAGCACACTGACACAGAGGCAGACACCTGAGGGGCAAATCACTGTGCACAATGTGTCCACTGATACACGGGAGTGGGAGTACAGAGTGTATTGTATGGCCTGGAGTAGGCATGACTGTCCAGCCCCACATTAATGAGGGATGAGCCCTGGACTGTAGGCAGCTGGCTAAGTATGTGTGACACACGTCATATACATACTCCTGGGGCCCAAACATTGTTCCCACCCGCAGCATGGGTGTGTGCCAGGTACCCCAGCCACATGTGGTGGATCAGCTCAGCAATTGGACCACAGATCAAAGTAACACGCTGAATACATGTCAGAATACAGGCATTGTGTAAGCAATGGACCCACCCATGATGCCCACCACAGAGTCAGGGAAACAGATGCTGTCTCCCACCTTGAGTCAAGCAAACTGCAAGGACACAGTCCTAAGTGACAGGATTCCCTGCATGTAAGGGCCACACCTGGGTATCAGATGAGGAGTGGGCAGTGCACAATAGAGGGACATGGCTCCTGGACAACATGACTGCTGTACTGTGGCAGTTCAACCTGGCCCGAGGAGGGCACATAACATGTTAGACAGAGTACACAGTGCAGTCTTTGACTCACCCCCTCCTTGCTGCTCTCTGGCCTTCAGCTGCCCATCTAGGTCTGGAAAGACCACCGCCAGGATCCTGAGCATGTGGGGGGTCAGGGTCCGTGTTCCGCCCCTCCTGCGAGGAGGCGACAGCTTCAGCTGGACCCGTGCAATCCTCCGGGTCCAGCCCCGAAGGTCCTGCCACCTCTTTTGGCAGTTGCGGATCCGGCGCTTGTAGACCCCCACGGACCGGACAGCCCGGACGATGTCCCTCCAGATCTCATGCTTCCGATGGGCAGAAGCCTGTCAGGATGACAAAGTGATAAGGACATTACTACACATGCAACATATCCGTGCATGACACAGTTGCATATACATGTCGCAATCACAGGGGCACATGGTGTACCCAGGCAGTGCACGGCTGCCCATGGACAGTTTTCCAGAAGTCACTACATGGTATCATAGCATGGGGAGTAAAACCCTGTTCAGAAGCACTGTCACTGCACCATACCTGTCCAGTGCAAGTCACTACACACTATGGGGGGTGACAACTACTCAGTGAGCCTGCTAGCCAGTGGTGTGCTGACTCTCAGCCTTGCTAGTCAGACAAAATGCACATTCAGAAAGGCAGTGCACAGAACACTCACCTGCTCCCCTGGTGTCCCATACAGCTTGCTGTACTGTGGAAGTAGGCTGTCCAGCAGGGCCTGGTTCTCTTCAAGGCTGAAGGCTGGGGCTCTCTCCACAGTACGTGCCATTGCAGGGTCCAGAGGGGCAGAGACAGCAGCAGTGCAGTGGCAGATGTCGTCCTGGAGCATGTAGTGCAGGCAAGTGGGCTCTCAGGGGAACATGCAGCAATATATATGTGCTGGAGAGGCAGATACTGTCCCTTGTGTCCAAAGTGATAGGTCCAAGTCGTTTGCATCTTCTGAATCTGGCCAATCCATGGAATAGCAGCACCAAAACACGCCCACAGCATCCTTCAAAATTTCAACTTCATGACATACATGATTTTGCAACATTGTTGTGGGTGACCAACTGATTTTCCAGCAACCGACTCGTTCGAATATTCGAAAACGCGTCCGTTGCCAGGCAAGCCCATTGTCAATGGGTGCGCACCGATCGGTCCATTGAGGTACAACGCGCACAGGGGTACAACGCGTACCCGCACACATTGAATGCAATGGGCCGGCCGGAGGCACCGATCGGTCCATTGCAGTACAACGCGCACAGGGGTACAACGCGTACCCGCACACATTGAATGCAATGGGCCGGCCGGAGGCACCGATCGGTCCATTGCAGTACAACGCGCACAGGGGTACCACGCGTACCCGCACACATTGAAAGCAATGGGCCGGCCGGAGGCACCGATCGGTCCATTGCAGTACAACGCGCACAGGGGTACAACGCGTACCCGCACACATTGAAAGCAATGGGCCGGCCGGAGGCACCGATCGGTCCATTGCAGTACAACGCGCACAGGGGTACAACGCGTACCCGCACACATTGAATGCAATGGGCCGGCCGGAGGCACCGATCGGTCCATTGCAGTACAACGCGCACAGGGGTACAACGCGTACCCGCACACATTGAAAGCAATGGGCCGGCCGGAGGCACCGATCGGTCCATTGCTGTTCAACGCGCACAGGGGTACAACGCGTACCCGCACACATTGAATGCAATGGGCCGGCCGGAGGCACCGATCGGTCCATTGCAGTACAACGCGCACAGGGGTACCACGCGTACCCGCACACATTGAAAGCAATGGGCCGGCCGGAGGCACCGATCGGTCCATTGCAGTACAACGCGCACAGGGGTACAACGCGTACCCGCACACATTGAAAGCAATGGGCCGGCCGGAGGCACCGATCGGTCCATTGCTGTTCAACGCGCACAGGGGTACAACGCGTACCCGCACACATTGAAAGCAATGGGCCGGCCGGAGGCACCGATCGGTCCATTGCAGTACAACGCGCACAGGGGTACCACGCGTACCCGCACACATTGAATGCAATGGGCCGGCCGGAGGCACCGATCGGTCCATTGCTGTTCAACGCATCACTGTACATGTGACTGGCATATGTCAGCATGCCTGTCTCAGATGGACATATGCCAGCCACAGATAGCTCCCAGGGAGTGAGGGGCACACCTACATCACGACAGCCTGTCCACACCTTATCATGAAGGCATGTAAGGCTGCATTTCCTATTGTGTGTATGTTGGTGTACATGTTGTCCTGTGGGTGTCACCTGTGGGCAGCCACCCCCAGGCTGTGCACGTGTTCATGGGGACAGGATCCTGGGTGTTACGTGTACGTGACCACTGTGATGTGCAACTGTTCATATCTGTGCATGTGCCATGGTCACATTTCACAGTGGTGTTTGTGTATGTCATGTCACATACCCCGTGAGTCCCATGTGGGACGGTATGTTTGAGCCAGGGTGTCCCAGTGGCACAATAGTGATGGCCCTCCACAGTCTTTGTGCATGTAGTGTTTACAATGTCTCTGATTTCATGTGCACAATGGGAGACAGTCTCCACATCCACGTTGTGTGTGCATGGACTCTGATGTTGTGCGTGTGTGTCACAGACGTCCATGGCTCTCCTGCCATGGCAAGTGTGGCCACTACCTGTGGGGGTCATGTTTGTTTTGTTGTGGTGTACACATGATACTCCAGGTGATGCCAGTGTCCATGTGGCATTACAGGGTCCCTGGGAATGTGCCTGTCGTTGAGCTGTGGTGCCTGGGGCACATCTGTCCTCACATGTCACTGGGGGGGTGACTGTGACACAGCATCATGATATCCAATGGGCCAACCTGGGCCAAATTGATGCCACCTGTAGGACCGTGTTGACAGATGTTGGCCATGTATGTACCATACATGTCGTTCCGGTACTGCACACTTCATGTAGTTGTGCCTCATGATGATGTATGTTGGGATCTTGAGTGTGTTCAATGCCGCATATGTGGGGTGACTGACGATCTTGCTTACTTCTCCTCTGCACTGCAGGGCTCCTGCTGTCCATCGGCCATTCCCAGACCTGGCAACGATGGTGGAACGGGACAGCATCCGACGGTACCGCTTCACCAGGCAGCTGATTGAGGATTTTGCAGTGCAGTTGTCCCCACATTTGCAGCCTGGCCGGCCGTATCCTACAGCGCTGACCCCCAAGGTGAAGGTGATGGCAGCCCTACACTTCTTTGCCACCGGTACCTTCCAACATACTGTGGCGTCTGCTGGTGGGATGTCACAGACCATGTTCAGCCGTGTGCTCCGCGATTTCTTGGCGGCAATGTTGCTCTTCCTGAACCGGTACATCTATTTCCCTAGACTGCGACGACTCACTGACGTGAAGAGTGACTTTTATGCCCTGGGGAGGATGCCGCATGTCATTGGCTCCATTGATGGGACACATGTGGCTTTGGTACCACCACAGGCCCAGGAGCAGGCCTACAGGAACCGCAAGCACTACCACTCGGTCAATGCACTGGTGGTGTGTCTTGCAGACATGACCATCACACACGTGTGTGCCCGTTTCCCTGGTTCAGCACACGATGCCTTTGTGATGAGGAGTAGTCGCATCCCCAGGTTGATGGCACAGATGCAGAACCAGCGTGCCTGGCTTGTCGGTGTGTACTGACTTTGTGCCATTGTGTGTGATCTGATCTGTAGTATTCCGCCCACTTTTCCAAGTCAGCTGATGTGCACTTGTCTGTCCGTAGGTGACTCGGGATACCCCAACATGCCGTGGTTGCTGACACCCCTCAGGAACCCTGTGACACCTGCCCAGATGCGCTACAATGAGGCACATGGTCGGACCAGGAGAGTGATTGAGCGGACCTTTGGTCTCCTGAAGAGCCGCTTCCGCTGCCTGGACAAGACCGGAGGGTCCCTCCCATATGCCCCTGCGAAAGTGTGCAAGATTATCATCGTCTGCTGCATGCTCCACAACCTGGCAGTGCGGAAGGAGTTGCCTCTCATCCAGGATGACGATGACCAACATCCGCCACCTGTGGAGGATCCTGGCCTGGACCACGATGCCAGTGACGATGATGATGATGATGGTGATGGTGATGTCCGCACACAGCTCATCACCAACTTCTTTAGCTGAATGTGAGTATCCTGAGGTGTCATGTGAATGATGTGAGTTGGCATGATGTGTGGGTGGTGCTCTGGTGCTGTTGGAGTGTGTCCATGGGCTACTTGACAGGATGTGTGTTGCGATGTGTGGTGACAGGTGGGCTGTACTCCCCAACAGTGTTGACATGCTAACTTGGTTCTGGGTGGGTATCTTGTAACATGTATTGTGCATGAGTTTTGCTGTTCTGTCCTGTACTGCATTGCTTTTGACTGTGTGTCATTTCTGTCCTTCACAGGGTACTTTCAGATTCGTTTGGTCAACTGTGTCCACCGACGACGTGATTGCACATCCAGGCTGGTAGCTGTTGTGTCCCTACAGGTGATGTGCGCCACACCCATGGACTTCCTTCTGTCTACAGTTGTTGACTGTGTGCCCGCTACCAGGTGGGGTTACCTTGCATCTGTAGTGGTTACGGCATGTTGCTACTGTGTAATAAACCTGTGCTTCACTTAGTGATGTGCGTTGTCTGTGGTCACACATTTGACTGCCATTTGCTTACTGCACCTGTGGGCTACTTGACTACAACTGGGAATGGGTGTGGTGTCTGTGCATTGCACCGTCTTCCCTGGCAACATCAGTGTAGGCAATGAGTCAGATGGCCTAGGTGTGTATGTGTTGTGTAGCCCTGGTGGTGTGTCTCCCTCATATGTGTCACGTTGCCTGTACTCACATGCCTGTGTTGTCCTTGCTGTTGCAGTTCGCATACACTGTGTAATTTTGCAGTTCATCATCCCCATAACAGCACCCACGTTGGAATCACGACAGAGGCAAGTATGGTGTATTAGTGTGTTTATTGTGATAATAGTGCATAGGATGGATTGTGCTGTACATGAATCTTGCAATCCCAAGTTCCTAGATGAATAGAAAGTCCAGGTAGACAGGATCCCCAGTATCGGGGCCACAGTTGTCTGACACATTGTTCCAACTTGTACTCCCCATGCAATGTGTGGGAGTAGTGTTGCCATCAACAGGGTGAACAGTCTGTGCACAAAGGCGAAAATCCAGAACAGGTTCAGGCTTCCTGGGAGTTGCGCTTGGCCATCAGCCTCTCACTTTCCCCTCCTCGGACGACCCCTCTTCTTGGGGGGGCCCTCTAGTGCAGGCTGCTGCGGTGCAGGGGACTCTCCGCCAGAGTCCTCCTCCCTCCCTGTGGCAGTTGCAGTTTGTTCGGTACCAGATGTTGTTGGCACACAGGGAGGTGTGGACTGGTTGCTGTTCATCTGGCGGAGGCATTGTAAAATGTCCCTGTGCACCGCCGTCATCTCATGTAGTACATCCCACTTGGACTCCACGCGGGTCATGTGGGAGTCCACACGTGACATGTGGGAGTCCACACGTGACATGTGTGACTCCACGTGGGACATGTGGGAGTCCAAGCGGGCATGATGGGCAGCCTGCTGCTGTTTGATGTCTCTGAGGAGCCCCACTACCTGGCTGAGCTCTCCGGTGCTGGACTGGTACGCATCAGCTATGCGTACCAGTTGTGGGTCTTCATGCACACCAGCAACGTCTGCAAGCAGCGACCTCTGTCTCCCACCCCTCCCACCACCCCTGCTGACATGTGCAGTGTGTGCAGTTGCACGCACAGATAACCCTGGTCCACCTTGGGGGTTGGTGGTGGTGGTGGTGTCCATGGCCCCAGGTTGGTCCAGGGTCACTGCGCTGGTGTTGTTCCTTATTCTGTCCATGTCGGCAGGGATGGTATTCGTGGTGACAGTCGTTGGAGGGGTGGGTGCAGGGGGTGCAGCTGGTGGACCTGCTGGTGCTGCAGCTGGTGGTCCTGCTGGTGCAGCATGTTGACTTGCACCGGATGTGCCAGGTTGTTCTTCATCGTCCGAGGAGGACAGAGGCTGTACGACGCCAGTGAGCTCGGCATCCTCTTGAGCCTGGGACTGGGACTCCTCAGCGTCTGCTGCTGTGTCCCTATCATCACCTGTTTTTGGGAGACACAAACAATGTATGTCATGTTTCTGCAGGCATCAGTGGTTGACACACCTGACAGTTGTGACTGTGCCTCGGGGTGCGGGCCTGTACATTGTATTGTCCTAAGTCGTCACAGTCAGGGGTTGATATTGGTGTGGCACATTGTCCTGCATTATTTGGGCATTTCTATGTATTCTCTGGGGTGTGAACATGGTCTGCATTGATTGTGTTTGGTTGACAGCCAGACCTCCTTCCCACCCACCCACCCACCCAGTCAGTTATCCCACCATGGAACGTGCTTGCATTGCAGGGAGTGTAAGTTGTCTCTCAGGATGTCAGTCAGTGGTGTCCTGCTGTTTGTTGGTGCACAGTTGGCAGCAGGGCCTTGTGCTCCCCACAGCAGTAGCCAGTGTCAGCCATCTTGTGAGTCCTTCTCCACTCCCTGTGATGTGAGCATGGTTCAGGGTGGTGTTGATGGGACAGTTGTGGGGGTGAGCTATGTCTGTGACTGTGACTCCCATCATGCTATTGCCTCCACCCCACTTCCCAGCATTCCCATACTTACTTGCTTTTGTGGGGAGTTCAGTGTGTGTGGGTGTGAGGGCAATGGCAAGATGGCTGACAGTGGTGTCCTGCTGTTGGTTGGTGTGCAGTTGCCAGCATGCCCTTGTGCTCCCCACAGCAGTAGCCAGTGTCAGCCATCTTGTGAGTCCTTCTCCACTCCCTGTGATGTGAGCATGGTTCAGGGTGGTGTTGATGGGCCAGTTGTGAGGCTGAGCAATGTCTGTGACTACGACTCCCATCATGCTATTGCCTCCACCCCCTTCCCAGCATGCCCATGCTTCCTTCCTTTTGACTCTGCTTCCCTGTGGGGTGGGCTGGCTGTGCTGACAGGATGGCTGGGAGTGTTGTCCTGGCAGTTGTTTGGCTAAGAGTCCCAAGAGTGTCCCTGTGCTTCACACAACATAACCCAGGGTGGTGGTGCTTTGTGGGATCTTGTGTTAGGATGGAGGGCATTGCATTCTACCAGGTGGGTACTGTGGAGTTTGTGTTGGGGGGGGGGGGTGTGAGGGGAGGTGCTGGTGACTATGGTCAGTGCTGCAAGTCCCCCTTCCCACCCAGCCAGCCAGATATCCCACCATGGAACGTGCTTGCATTGCAGGGAGTGTAAGTTGTCTCTCAGGATGTCAGTCAGTGGTGTCCTGCTGTTTGTTGGTGCACAGTTGGCAGCAGGGCCTTGTGCTCCCCACAGCAGTAGCCAGTGTCAGCCATCTTGTGAGTCCTTCTCCACTCCCTGTGATGTGCGCATGGTTCATGGTGGTGTTGATGGGACAGTTGGGGGGGGGGGCAATATGTGTGACTGCGACTCCCATGATGCTATTGGCTACACTGACTTGGCCAGCATACACAGAATTCCTTCCTTTGAGTGGTCTTCACTGTGTGTTGGTGTTGTTGTGGTGGCTACATGTGTGGATGTGTGTGTTAGTTCTATTTGTGCCACTGCCTAGCTGTAGTTGTGGTTGTGTTTGTACATGTGTTGGCACAGTTGGATGTGACTTTTTTGATGGCATGTGTTGTGTTTATCTGACTGACATACACATTTTGGGATGATTCTGTTCTAGTTGCTGTGTAATTGCTATGAGTGCATGGTTTGACTCTCCCCTTGACAGTGATGTGTGTGTTTTGTGGCAGTTTATTGTGTACATTTGTTGTGTACTCACCAGGCTCTGGGATGTTCTCTAGTCCATATACGCTCACTGGCGGAAGGATGGCCCGCACCTTCTCCTCCCAGGGCCTGAGGTATATTGGCTTGGCAGGAGGGCCACTGCCGGTGTGTTGGCTGTTGATGTAGTCTATCTTCAGCAGGTCCCGTACCCTCCTGCGCACGTCATACCACCTGTTCTGGATGTCCGTCTTTGTGCGCCGACATGGTGATTGGGCGTTCACCCTGTTGATGATCCTCTCCCACATCTTGGTTTTCTGCGACATGGGGGTCTGTTGGACCAATGTGCCAAACAGCTGTGGCTCCACCCTGAGGATCTCGTCTACCAGGACTTCCAATTCACAATCTAGGAACTTGGGATTCTTCTTGGGGGGCATGGTGATGGTTGGTGATGGTGGGTGATGTGTGTGTTGGTGTGCAGGTGAGGGTGTGTGGGTGTGTGTTGTGCTGGGTGTATGTGAGGTAGGTATTTGTTGGTGTGCTGCTGGTGTGTGGCTTGTGTGAGGGATGAGCTGTGGGTGTGTGGTTGCTTTCTCTTGGGTGCTGGTAGTGGAATGGCATTTGCAAAGTCTCATGGTAGTGATTTGTGTCCTTTATATAGGTGGAGTTGTGGGTGTGTCTTTGTTCTCTGTCCCCACCCCCCAGTATTTATTGGCTTGGTAATTGCTTGTTTGGCCTTTTTTGGGTGATTTTTCCTTTGTGCTGTTTGTGTATGTTGGAAACGTTCTTGTGACCGAGTCGGACCGTGCATTGGTCTCGTACGGTGTTTTCCGTTTCGTTCACGCTGTGTTTGTGCAGTTTTGTATGCTGCGTACGCGTCGGTCGCGGTGTATTGTGTTGCTTCGGCTCGGTTTTGTATGCGTGTCGGTCGTACGGCTTGTCCTCCGTCCGACTCGGTCGTGTTTTTCGCGCCTTGCATCGTACTTTGCGGGTTGGAGTTGGCGGGTACGATTCGGTCGGATTTGTTCCGGGTGCGTGTCGGTCGGTTGGATTCGCGTGTTTTTCCGGCCGGATTGCTATTTTCCGAGCAGCTCGGTCGGTCGGCTTGGTTTCCTGACGTGTCGGTCGGATTTATCGCGGCTTGCATCGTACTTGGCGTGTCGGGCGCCACTGGTACGTGTCGGTCGGTATTTTTACCGGATCCGAGTCGGTCGGTGCTTTTTCCGGCCCGAATCGGAATCGGCCCCTATGTGGAGGAGGGAGACCACAGTAGATGCAAACCAGTGCAACGACTATCATATGGAATAGCATACCTGTTCAGCATTGGTTCCCTTTGTTGCAAAGACTGGGGTAAATGTTTTATAAATGTATAAAATGTTTTATAAATGTATATAGTTAAGTCCAGCATTGTGTTCATATCGTGGCAACGATTGTTGTGCATGTTAATGTAAATTTATATTGTTAACGGAGGGGAATGTGTTGCAATCTGGCTGGGCTGGTTGGGTGGAATCTGGAACATAGAACCTATGTTACAGGATTCCACACAATATGTCCCCGACCAACGGGCAGCTGACGCTGGTGCTTACCTTAACCTGTGTCACAATTAATGGAGGGCCTGGGCTAGTAGCCTAGAGGCATTGTTATGTTCCGAAATCAGCTGAGCAGGCTAAATCAAGCACACACTCAGTTCTTTGTAGATTGCCAACAACTATTGGACACAAATGTCCTATGGGGTTTGACCCCAGTCAACTAAACTTTAAAACATGTAGTAGAAAGTGCTATCACCTTTGGTCATTTCACTCAGACAGAGCACTACTCACTAAAAGCAGACATGCTTGGGCAGTTATCAGCAGGTATCAGCCAGCCACCACAGCATCATATCTTGCTTGTACGTATGCCATCCTCCTGAAGATTTATGGGCCTTAGGTTAGGGAAGTGGCCATTTCTGAAACATCTATCTAGCTGGTGTCTCCCAAGTGAGGATACAAGCTGCAGGGCCTGCGGCGGCTGTGAAGAATGTTTCAAACACGTTGTATGCCCCTGTCCAGCACTGTTGAATGAATGAAGGAGTGGACTACAGAGAGAGTGACTAAACTGGGAGTCTGTGCATGCCTCCCTAAATCCTGACAACACAGTTCCGAACATAACGTTGACAGAATTTGCCACCATTGTATCCAACAGGCTCAGTCGACTAGGGACTCAACAGGTGGACTCTGCTCACTTTCCCAAGCTATCTGTTGAGAGACCTAGCCCTGCGCACCTTGTCCACCTGGATATTAGCTCAAACAACTGATCAGTTATACTATAATGTGCCCAATAATAACGTACCCATGAGTGAAGTAAACCTGATAGTGTTTGCTTTGAGGATCAAAACACTATCAGTGGTTGTCTTAAGGTTGCATTAGCACTTTATCAAATTATTGTGTTTCTACCAATGGGGAGCAATTTTCTGCTACTCCTGTTGATGCCAACCTGATGGTGACATATTTGAGGACCATCTGCTGCCACGGTTGCACTATCCCCCAGTGAAACATCCCATGAAGATCATCCTGGTGTTTCTCTTCTTTTAGGTAATCTTAATGTATGATACATCTCAAAGAACACCTCGCTGCCTTTGTTGCAGAAAAAGAACTTCTGTTATATAGTTGCCCTGGCACCATTCACAGAGCAATCTTGCTATTATTAATGTGTTACTTTTTAGCCCATCAGTGTGGTACTCCCAGTATGTTTGAAAGGGTCGACTACACTGTCTTAATATTCATGGATCCATCCTCTGTTTTATCAATTGAACCTGTTTTAAATAACTACAATCAATTGCAGTTTTAATGTTGTAATATGTCTTCAGTGTTCTTCTTAAATTGTAATGGTTTTAAATACACGCAAACAATAAATTACATTAATTAATTAATTAATTAATAAACAAAGCATTTGTTGTACTCACAGAGGCAATAAATGAGACACACACTTAAAGAATAAATCCGAGACCAAACTAGAAAAATACACTTCTTTTTATTTATATTCGCACCAAGAACTTCGTTCACAGGTAAGTACTTTCTTTCTCAATAGATTGTTCAATCAAAAATCAAGCTTTTACAATTGTGTGCAATTACGCACAATACATTTCTATGGAAAGAAAATCGAAAATGCAGTATCGGTAAGTACAGTTAGATTCAGGGATCCGCCTTTGGAGTTTGGGTTAGTAATGGGCCAAGATTCAAAGGAATACCAGCAGTTTGTCGGGATCGGCCCGGATTCTGCCGGGAGCAGGGTGCTGGTGTGGTTGGTAGCTGGTGTGCTACAGTGAAGTGGGGGAAGGGGGTACCTGAAAATAGGCTGCACAAGAGGACTTGCAGGCAAGTCCAAGGGCTCCCAAACAGGGGCTGAAGTTGCATGGGCCTTAGGAACAAGAGAGCACAGCCAGGTCATCGTTACCCATCCTGGGCGGGCTGGATGCAGAGCAGGCAGGACAGCTGGGCTCGATGCATAAAGGTGCTCCTCGCAGTCAGCTTAGAAAGACAATTTCAGGACTCCTGGGCCACTCTCAGAGCATCTCTCAGGGTGCCGACATCCCTTCAATCAATCAATCAATCAGGGAATTGTAAGCATGCTACTCACCCGTGAGGGTCTCAAGGCGCTGAGGGGGGGGGAGGGGGTGTTCGCAGATCTGTTTAGCCGAAGAGCCAGGTCTTGAGGGTCTTCCTGAAGGTGTTCAGGGACCGGACGCATCTGATGTCTGCCGGTAGCTCGTTCCAGGTCTTGGCTGCAATGTGAGAGAAGGATCTTCCGCCTGCTCTGGCTCTGTGGATGCGCGGGGTTTCGGCCAGTGCGAGGTTGAAAGATCGGAGGTTTCTTTTGGGTACGTGGAAGTTGATTCTGTCGTTGAGGTATTTGGGTCCGTTGTTGTGTAGGCATTTGTAGGCGTGAGTGAGGATATTGAAAGTGACTCTTGATGGGTGCTTGCTTCCTGGGCAGTTGGAGTCCCGACTGGAATTTTTTCGGTCAGTCTTTGTTGCAGGGCATCGAATACCCCAGGGATTGATAAGGCATGGCTCTTGTTGGTCCTGGTGCCTTCACCTGGTGGGGAGACAGATCTGATCTTCCAGCGCAAGAGTACCTCTTCCTGGTTGGTTGCTGTGCCGGTCAGGCTGAGGAGCTGCAAATCGGTGGACCGGTGTCTGCGGTTCAGTGCCTGTGGCTGCAGGGGAGTAGCTCCTCTACTCCAAGGGAGTTCATATGTGATTTGCGATGTTTGTAGAGGCCACAGAGTGCCAGGACGAGTCAGTTCAACTGGCATGTTGAGTCTTGAAGTGGCAGCTGGGTTTCGCGCCAAACGTCCACAGCAGGCACTCAGTTCTTGTGTTCAGCAGCTCTTCTTTGTCCTTCTCTTCTTTAGGTCCATTGATTCTGAAGTTCTGGGTCTGGTGGTGGCACCTAGATACTCAATTTTGGGGTGTAAAGGGGAGTACCAAGTAGTAGCCAATTGGGTACCTACCTTTAGGGTGACTACACCCTCTATATGACAACTTCCTGTGGGAAACGGGCATAACCTTGACCCCAATAGGCTAATTCATTCCAAAAGAATATGGAGGAATCTGAAAGTGGGGTCTACATCAGCTGGCCAGCCCTAGAGGTGATGCTGGCTGAATGTGGGCACGCCTCCTGATATAACTAATTTTCCTGCCTGTCTAGCCACCAAAAGTGGGTGCTGGACAGTTAAGTGGACATCTCTGCTATCTGGAGAGGTCCGGGGTCGCATAACAAAAGCGGCAGGGCCTTTGAAGCTTCCCGACCTGGAATGTCCATCCTGCTTGGAGGCGATGTGAAGACCTCCGCCCTGAGCAGGCTTTGTTCCTGGCCTCCGAGAAAGCTGGCTCTCACCTCAGGAGGTCAGAAACAGATCTATACTGGCTGACTGGTTGAGACCAGTCAAGGAAGACGCTAGTAGTCGGCAGGTTTTAGAGGACCCCTCTAAGGGGTTCTCTGTGTGCATTTATTAATAAATCCAGCACTGTCATCACTGTGGGTTTATTAAGACAAGGTGTTTGGTACCAAACACCCTAGGGTACAGTGAAGCCATCATGTAGTTGGGGAACTCGTAATGACGGGTGTCCACCCATGTACTTGTTATGGCTTCCCATTGCACTTGTAATTTCTAAAGGTTTTGCTTAGATATTACAGGGACACATCTACTTGTGCAGATGTGCCCACACATGGGGTATAGTGCACCCTGCCTTCGAGCTGTGAGGCCTGCTGTAGGAGTGTTCTACCTACACCCCTGCAGTGTGTTGCTGGCATGGCACAAATGGGAACTCTTCGGTTTTCTCTGCACCAAGACATGCAGGCTGAGATGCCAGTTCGCATGAGCTCGGTGTGGGGCCACTTAGAGTGGCATAATTGGTGCTGCAGCCCTTAGAGGCCCTCTTTAGGTCCATTGCCCTAGGTACTAGGAGTAACATTTACAAGGGACTTACATGGGGCCTAAAGAGGCTGCCAATTGTGGAACAAAAGGTACAGTTTTAGGGAAAGAACACTGGTGCTGGAGACCAGGTTAGCATAAACGCAGCACTCTATAGTCAAAGTTGCGCCAGATACCAGGCAAAAAGTGGGGGGTAACCATGTAAAAAGGGACACTTTACTACACTGATGTATTTATTTTCATTATTGCACAAAAGGGACATTACATGCAATACATTTATCATGTGTTATGATACTGTCATTTTTGAATGCATGGTACTTTTGAGAAAGCAGAATAAATTACTTTTTCACATGAGTGTGTAAGAGACTTCTCACATTATTTCTCACACCTTATATCATGCTCACAATGTTTATTTTTCTCAAAATAATTGTTTAGAATAGAATATCATACTGGTTCACAGCCTTTTCCGTGAGAGAAGTCAGGACATTGTCTTTTCAGCTACCAAAGCAGATGCACCAAGGCGAGCCACCCAAGCTATCAGGAGCTGTTTGTCTTATAACATATTTCGCAACAAAGATATAAATTAGCCTTCCTTTGCAGACAATCTTGTAAACTGGAGAAAGATAAAAGAAGTACAGTTAGAACTTTTAGGGGCATATTATCAAGCGGCAGCGATAATTATCGCTGGCCGCTGTTAGCGCGAGGAATCCTATCGCCGGCTATCGCTGGAAATTATCGCCATGCTAGCGCTGTATTAACAACGCTTAGCGCAAAGGCTATAATTTTCCAGTGATAGCGATGTTTTCCATGGAACATCGCTGGTTTTCCAGCGATGTCCCATGGAAAACGGCGATATCCTTGGTGATAGGGCCTGTGGTCTTAGCCACACAATCCACCCCCCATGTTAGGTATGCCTTAGTCAGGAATTTAGCAGACGTTAAATTCCTGCGTTAAGGCATACTTAACGCGATTTATAATATCGCTAACCCACGTTGCTAATATGGCGATACCTGGGTTAGCGATATTTTCCCATGTTGTTTTCACAGGCATGCCCCCTTTGCATCTCATTAGCGATGCGATGGGAGGCGTGCAGAAAACGGACGCTAATGCAGGAATCACGCGCTAGCGTGCCCTTGTTAATTAGGCGATAGAATTATCGCCGCTTTTCGTCCGAAAACGGACGCTAAAGCGGCGATAATTCATTAACGCCGCCTTGATAATATGCCCCTTAGTGCTTTATAAATAGACGTATGTATTCTCAAAATGCTCAATATATATTATGATGGTAATTTTCATTAACATGTATATTTCTCGCGTACGCTGTCTCTGAATTATTTTATAGATTTCTGCAATTTTTTTGCTTAAGTTATTCTGCACTTAAATTGGCTTTACAAATAACACTGCCAGAATTCACAACAACAATTAATAGGCAGCCGGATAAATAGAGTGAAGGAGGTCTTTATTTAGCCGGCCATTAAGAGAAAAAGAACAACAAGCAATGGTTGGGTAATGGCCATCTTGTAACTGGCATGCAACACGTGTGAGGGATTTGAATGAACAGTGCATGTGCAAATTTACAAAAGTTTGTACAAAGGTAAGTGCATGAATTAATTACAGATTAAAATAACTGCAAAATCAATTTTCAATAAAAACATTTATGGTATATTAATATTCAGATAAGAAAAGTATGAACTTAACTTCTATTTCAGAAGCTTCAGGATATGGCACGCAGATATTTTGCACTGAAGCATAGGAGTATTTGGCTGTCTGCAAAGAATAATGAGTATGGTTTTAAAGCATGTTACACAAATGTTTTATTCACTCATGAGCATAGATGTCAAGGTTTCAGATTCCTATGTGTGACACTTTTGTAATTTCAGTGTAATTATGAGTGACATTTCAATGACTATGAGTGACACTTTCTAGCGAGCAAAATCAAGCAATGAAGATGAGGAAAACATATAAATATCAGAACTTACACCCATTTCAGCAACAAGAAACTCTATAGAGATCTTAAAACTACTGCAAAGCACCAGAAATGGAAGGGAACTAACCCAGTGCCCAGTGGGCTGGCAGAAAAACAATGAACAGATCCTGTCTTAGCCAATCTTTTGCTGACTGGACCCCTGGCTCCTCCCTGGGAATAAATGATCAAGCATCAGTCTGGACTCCAGGCCCGGCCGCTCTGTATGTCACAAGTGGGACCCGGCCCGAGTCTGTAGTAGGATGTGAGGGCCCCCAACACGGATCTTCTCAGCTACCTAAATATCATAAATTAAAAGAGATAGCAGCCAGCTGACTCGCGAGCCACTGCAGACAGCACAGGCATTGGCAAGCCTCAGAGAGTAAGGGGCACACATTACAGCCAGCCAGGATGCTGTATTTCAAAGACTTGACTATTAGTACTGCTCAACCCTAATAAAAATGATTACCGACTATTTGGAATTTTTATGTTAAGTTGCTTGTTGTTTTTGTTCATGGTTTATCTATTCTAGGTTTGTTCAAAGGGGATGATATGTAGTGTATTCCACTTACAGGCATCGGATACCAACCTGAGTGCTAATGTCTCATATTATGAGATGAATATGTGAGTTGCCAGTTGAGGGAAGGCGTTTGGGCACGTCGGTCGCTTAAAACACTGCTTTCTTGAAAGTATGGAAAGCGACATTGTTTACTACATGAGGCCTCTTGCAAGACTGTTCGTCAGTGCTGACCATGAAGCTATTCTGGCCCCACATGGTGGGAGCCTGCATTTCGTCCTGTGTTGCTTGCTGCAAGATGGGCGTGGGTCAGTTTAGCGGAGGAAAAAGGAAATCTCATATTCTTAAAAAAAATAATGAGGGTGTAACACTGAGAGACAAAGATTGATATAACGATTCTGTAAATTCCTTAAACAAACTGTTTGCATCACGAGGCTTAGGGGTATATGTCGCGGTGGAAGTTTAGACAAAAAAATGTAATATAATATAAAAACAACATAAAGGGGCTCATAGCACACGTTCATATTCCGAGCAGCTGTGCCAGTGTGCCGCTACCTGCACCAGATGAGATCACACCAGCAGGCTGTCAGAGCGCTGCTACACCAGGCTCTGCTTAAGTGACGCTGCCGACCATACTGGTCCTCACGCGCTAGCTCTATTAATTTAAAGCAAATGCCTCAAGCAGAGTGAGCGCTCCCTATGGGCTGCCTCGTCGTGGCCGCAACAACTACAACTCCTGCTGCAAACGCAGGCCCAGGCATGATTCTGAGGGGAGGGGATGGGGGAGCTTAGCAGCTGCTTGTGGATTGCTGTGCTCCAGGATACTGAACCACTCCAGGTGCCACTGTGGGTGGTTCACTCAGCTGCCCGCCGGCGCACCCCGGTGGAGTGGGTAGGCTGCCTCTGGGTCGCTTGATATTTTTTTTACCGCAGTAGAGGCAGCGCTACCATGGCATTGCCACTGCTGCAGCCTGCTTTAATCATGAACAGGCCGCTCACACTGCAGTGGGCGTCAACAGGACATGACATCAGTCTCCTAATAAACTGTGTGCTACATAACCTCACCCCAGGCACATGTCACTCAGTAGTAGCCACGCAGTCATGAATGTTTCGAAATATGCCACGGCGTTGTCGGGGGCGTGAATCCCAGTATTGCTACATTGTAACCAGAGTAGCAGCTAAAGCTGGAGACTGAGCCAGGCCATGGGAGCAGCGCGCTGCGTACCACCCCAGCTGAGGTTTAGTTGCAGTGTTTATGGTACATTACTAGCACTCCTGCTTGACAGCTCAGGAGGCGCTATTATGCATGACTTTGCATTTCAGTGGTGATGCGGACCACCACATTGAAATGCGTTAATCTAACGCCTGATGCATGGTACTTGTCAGTGCTGCATGAGAATACATTGTTTTTTAATATTCAAGATTCTCCTTTTGATGATTTTTGAGGACTGAGTTGTTTTTCGGCTTCTTATGGAAGGCCTTGTGCTAGCTTTTGGCTTCTTTTTAAGGGAGGTTGTGCTTGCTTAGTATTTCAAAACTGTTAGCACACTAGCAGTCGAAAAACAAAAGCAAATAGGAAATGCAGATAGATAAGTGGTATCTGGGTCCCAGAGGGTGGAACACATAGAGTACGCAATTGGTTGCTAGGGGCACAGTGCTTTGTGACACTTGCAGGTGGTAAATTGAGTAACAGGCGTCTGTGGAATGGGGAAGTTAAAGCAGGAGACAGGAAGGTAATGCATCTGGAAAATTCACATGAATAGTTCACTCTGCTGCCTGTGAATAAATGCATTTGTTCATAGTATTCCCCCAGCAGATTGGGTTTCAGACACAAATACTTTTGGTCCCATGTTTTGAGTGGTCCCTTCAGCCAAAGAGACATTTTAATCACCTGCACAATGTATCTTGGGAATTGTAGTTTAGATTCTTAACATGCTATGCAGTGTTTTAAGTGGGCAAAATCGGAGCTCTACTGAGCCCTCATTTCTGTCCTTGACAGTGCTGTCTCAGCAAAAAAAATCTGTAAGCCCAAAAAAATTAAAATCTGGGTGACACAATTGGAGGCTGTACCTGACTAAAGCCATGGTGGAGGGGGTCTAGGGAAGCAAGGGGTGTGACCAGTAGGGGCAGGATGATGAAAAGTAGGAGAATAAGGTCCAGAAGGTGGACCACCGGAAGAGCTACGATGACCAGAGACACTTGGACCAGAATAGGAAAACCAGGTGCAGGGAGACATAATCTATGAGGACCGTGGTTAACAATGCCAGAGGGGACCAGGAACAAATAGACGATTAGGAACAGTGCAAGTAAAAACAGAACTAGGGGTATACCTGGATATGGGTGAGAAGGATTAGGAGGGCCAGAAGGATGTGGAACAGGGGGGTCTGGACCCAGTTGACAAGGGCCACCCGAAGGAAGAGAAACACCGGGGGTAGAAGGAACAGAAGGCCAAGGACCATAACGATGAGGAGAGCTAGGAAGTCCTGGGAGCACCAACCTGGACCAGTGGAACAATGATGACCAGGGCCAGGAGTAGCAGATTTAGGTAGAAAGACCAAAGAGGACCAGTACCAGGAGATGAATGCAAAGAAGGACCATTGACAGGAGGGCCAAGACCACAGAGATCAGATCAAGTAGGAAGAGAGGGACAGTGGGGAATGGACCAGTAGTACCTGGAAGACCACAACCAGAACGGACGTGGCCTAACAGGACCTACAGAATGTAGATTAGAATGACGAGGGGGATATAAGGGACAAGGGCGTCTATGCCCAGTGGGACCAGGATCACAAGGTCCATGAGGATCAGACTCACAGGGATCCTATACCGTGCTGATAAGGACTATATGAACCAGGGTGACTCGCAACATAGGAACTAGGAGACCAGTGCCAGAGGGATGAAAAGAACAGACCCAGGAGGACCATTACTAGGGGAATCATGATAGAGGGGACCATGCAAACCAGGAGACCAGAAAGACTAATAGGACTAGGATGAGGCAGGAGGACTGGTGGACTGGGAGAGCTGGGAGCTGGACTGGGCGAGCTTGGGAAACCAAGGCCAATGGAACCAGTACCAGAAGACCCCATACATGAGGTCCAGACAAAGGAATACCAGAACTAAGACCAGGACTTAGTACAGGAATCAGGGGAATACATTAACCAGACAGGGAGCAGAACCAGGAGGACTGACCGAAGAGAAGGTGAAAAGGTCCTGGAATACAAAGAACTACATGCAAATGATGCTTTACAGACCAGGAAGTACAGGGACAATCATTTTCAAGGCTAGCATGCAGAACAATGAGGGCAAGGAGCAGGATGACTTTTGCCAGGAGGATAAGGACCAGATTGAAGAGGACTACGAAGATCAAGACCTGGAGGGCAATGACCAGTAGTACCAGGAAACCAGGATGGATAAGCAGGACAGGGATTAGAAAGACCAAGGGGGGCAGTGCCTAGAGCACCCAGAACACCAGAGTAAGGAGGACTAGGTGAAGTAAAATGATTATGATTAGGAGGATCGGAAACAGGGCTAAGAAAGCGATGAAGATTAGGACCTAGGGGACCAGAGCAATGACTATCAAATGCAGGGGCGGTTTCTCTCTAAGGGCGTCGGGGCTCTGCCCCTATTACATTCAACAATAATATAGCAGTGGCAATGCTCATATTTGTTTTAATAAAAAATATACCCCGTTTATTGTAGTCTACTACTTACTACTATAACATGGGGCACTGTTTGCCCCACTCACCGACACCGCCGCCGTCACACGACTCTGCTTGCTTGCTTCCCAGGCAGACCCAAGTGTTTGCCGGGCTGATAACCTCACAACCCTGAAGCCTGTGAGTTCATCAGCTCGGCAAAGACCTAGCTTCTAGGCCCAGTCTCCACCCCATGATGGCATGGAGGTAAACTTAGCCCCAGGCGTTTTAAATACAAACCTGTATCGCTAAGCCTCCACGTCAATCAGAGAGTGGAGAGCGTGTCACTCCGCCCTTTCCCAACTTGTTACAGGGCGTGGTGGGACCCACCCTGTGACGAGTTGGGAAAGGGTGTGGAAAGCGGGAAGCCAAGGAATCGAGTCTGCGCAGACTAGCCCTGAGACTGCTTCCAGCACGTGAGTCTGCACTGCAGTGTCAATTGGAGTGAAAGCCATTTTACACTGTGTCACTTGAGTCGGACAGTCAGACTGAGTGTTTGGAGGCAGTCTGAATCGGATTCAACATTACTGCAGTGCCGGCAGCAGCTAGTCCTAATGGTTGCTTGCTTGCCGCAGCGCACAGCACTGCAGGTTGCTGTCCAGAGTAGGACAGTAGGACGTGTGAAGTCGAGAGTCGGGCAGTTCACCAGGTAAGGCCAAGGCGGACATTCAATAACTTATATAGGCCCATTTAGGGGCTTGTCACATGGATGGATTTCGGGGTGCAGAGGGGGGCAGACACAGTGCATTGCTACTTGGCATCTTGTTGTATATATTCTAATGTAACTGATATGTATGAGGAATGCTTATTTACTGTACAATATGTGTGCTATAGTGCGCGCCCTGAGTGTGGTAGGTGTAACGTGGGCACTGGTCTGGGATATGCAGTGTGGACTCTGGTGTGGGTGGTTTAGTCTGAGGGCTGAGTGCAGCCTGACTTTATAATTTGGCTACACTTAGGTAGATGGCCAGTTCTGGAGGTGATGAGGTTTGATGCATCTTATATATGGTGCGTTGTGAGTATAGTGTGAGACTTAGGGCACATCCAGGGTCGAAACTGCGATAAGCCAAGGTAAGGCAGAAGCCTTATCCAACCCCCTACTGGTGAAGTTACATTTCTTTTCAAACCTAGTGGAAGACACCATGAGATGGCTTCAATGCATGTGCTGCATATAACGTTTGAAAATAAAACTTTAAAACAAAATGTGAATTGTTACAAAACTAGACACAAGGACCATAGGAGCTTTTATATGGCACAAAGGCTTTGGCCTGGTACAGTCTGCCTACAGACGCCCAATCTACTGTTTACAAAAGATTTGCAGTAAGTCAGGTGTGCAGATAGAAAATATCTGGAATATTTACACACGGGTGCAAGGCATAATGTGGTAAAAGGAAATAGGTAAGAAGGGAACTGCACCCCAGGAAGGAATGAAAATATGGGATTGTGGAAAGCCACGAAGAGAGCAGAGTTTGAGAGCACAGTCACCAATCATATGCTGAGCAAACAATGTGGTTCGAGCGCCTGCTGACAACTGATTACCCTTTCAAGATCAAACACTAGTGGACCCAGAGGTCTGTGCAGGTCCAGTGAATAAATGTGAAGTGCAGTAATACACCGATGGATGACTGAATAGCAGTACAATGGATCTACAAAACAGAACAAATTGGCAAGAATGTGGTAACATGCATGGGAGAACGGAAGATGGTGGTGGTGGTCGTGTGACATCACTGAGGATGTTGAGGCCAGCAGACAACCTGACCTCGCAAGACCTGGGGTAGAGCTGCTCTTTTCAGGTGATGGCCTCAATTGCCATTAAATTAAGAAGTTTGCTTCATAATCTTGCAGCCCCAATGTGACAAATTGTGTTGTCCTGGCTTTAGTGTTTGCTTTCATTTGTGTGTCCTTCGCTGACATTTTCAGGAGCTATAAAAAAACATGTGAAGTTTAAAAGATAGTGAGTTATACAGTAACAATGCGAAGGTGTCAAGCGTCGTAATTCAAGCTAGTAAGACTGATCTCCTCATTCCAACCCACCCCCCCCCCCGGCCCAAGCCCTGCCCCACCACTCACAAACCTCACCAGCCACCAATGATCAAATGGTGCAGAGCAAGGGGACTGGATAGTGGTGACCAGGAGGACCAGGACCAAAATAACCCGGCTCTGAAGGACCCAAACAAGGACAACCTGGATAAAGATGCCCAAGATCAATTGGTGCTGTACCAGTAGTACTAAAATGACAAGGGGAAGATCCAGGAGGATGAAGACAACCCAAACCAGAAAGACAAGGGCTAAAAGGGCAAGGCGACGAGAGGCCAGATACTGACGGAACTGAAATACTAGGGCCAGGAGGTTCAGGGTGAGAAGAACCAGGACACAGTGACCAGGGCCAAGAGGACCAGAAAGGAACAGAGCCAGATATGCCAAGACTGAGGGATCCAGGATGGCCAAAAGACAAGTTTTATGATAACAATCACAAAAGGACAAGAATAGCCAAGATGACCAGGACCAAGGAGACTGAAGCTCGGATGGTTGATGAATCTGGGCCATGAGAACTAAGACCAGGAGAAACCAAACTATAATGACCAGGAATTAGAGGATTAGGACCAATGGGCACATAATCTGAAGAAAGACAAGGACTAATAAAAAGAAGAGCAGCACAACCATTGCCAGAAGTGCCAATGGAGCTGAGTTCAGGGACAAAAGCCACCAGAGCCAGAAGGAACAGTTCTAAGAGGACCAGGAAACAACGGACTAGGAGGATCATGAATATCATGGCAAACAGGATCAGGACCATGAATATCAGGACCAGGAGGACCAAGGTAAGGAGGATCAGGACCAGGGATATCAAGACAGGATGATCACAGCCTGGAGGTCCAGGCCACAGAGATGGGAACAGTATGGCCAGGAACATGAGCAACAGGATACATAGGTCTAGAAGAGCCAGATAAAGGAGCACCATGATGAGTTTGTGTAGAAGCCTGAGGACAAGTAGCAGGAAGACTAGGGCCAGAAGGATCAGGACCAGATCCAGGAAACAAAGGGGGCCAGAATAAGCAAGGAAGATGAGGGGGCACTACCAAGAACACCAAGAGAACCAGAGCCAGGAGGACACGGGCAAGGGAGATTGGAAGGATCATCACCAAGAGAAACAGGCACAGGCGTTTGAGTGCCAGGGGGGCATAGGACTAGGCCTAGAGTACAAAGTGGGGCAGAAAGACCAGGTCCAGGGGGTAGCAGGACCAGGGTGAGAAAGATCAGGAGGGCAGGAAGACTAAGGGGGCTGGACCTGGATGTCCAGGAGGACCAGGACCAAAGTAACAAGGCTCTGAGGGACCCAAACAAAGAGAACCAGGATCAAGAGGGCCCTGACCATTGGGTGCAGTGAGGACCATGAACACAAGACATAGGGCCAGAAGGACTAGGATGCACCAAACCAGGATGACAGTGGCTAGTAGGGCAAGGGCTTAGAGGGACAGGAGACAAGAGGCCAGGTAGACTGAGGGGACCAGCAGGACCACAAATTGATGTACTAGGAATCAGATGAACAGGTTGAAAAGTATCAGAAAACACAGGTCAAATTTGTTGAGGGTCAAGAGGATAAGGATATAAAAAGAAGAGTGAGGAGAAGGGGGCCTGAAAGGACCAGGATGGCCAGCTGGACCAGACCTAAGAGGATAAGGCACACAAAGACCCAAACAAAGAGGACCAGAAAATAAAGGATCAAGGCTAATGGGCACAAAACCTGGAAGACAACACGGACTGTGAGGACCAGGAATAGGAAGATCATTGCTAGGCAAACCAGACTGACAGTGAGGAAGCCTAGGAGAACAGGACCTGAAAATTAAGAGGAGAAGGGCAGGCAACCAAAGGCAGCAGGACAAGCGCTAAGAAGATTAGGCTAAACAAGAAATGTTAATTATGCCGGTGTAATTGGAGTAATTATGCATTATCTTGTGATGTGAAATTACTGAAATTATGCTATTATGCTTGTTTGAGTAAGTAAGAGTAATTTGGGGCAAAAATCCTACTGCAAAAGCCAGTGGTGGTGAAACAATTTTCAGAGTGGGGGTGCTACCCTCAATGTTACATTGCTGAAGTCATAAGGATTGTGAAAAATCCAAGCGTCACGTAAAGAACAAACATAGCAAATGAGCCACACGCATTCAGCAAGTGAGTGGTGAGGGTGTGGTATGTAGCCAGTGGTGCATTTTGGAGTACATTGTTACATATGTATTAGTAAAGCATAGTATCCATAGTCTGCTGGTATTTACAAACAGCACATTTTCCATTGAAATGACCACTACATTTGCTCAAACATACAGTTTTACTGGTAAAACTATAAAGTGCACAAACAATAATGTATAGAAATTGGGTTTCAGAAAATTACTATCATTTCCGCATCACCAAGTAAAGTCTATTTATTTGTTTTGATCCAATTTAAAATCCATTGCATTTCAAAATTAACTAAAAAGTGTGACATTTTTGTACAAACCATTTAAAGTTTTTTAAATGTTGATGTGTATTTGAAAAAAAATCATTAGATATAACAGCCTTTCCTTTCACACCTCCTGTATCCTAACAAGACTGTCACATAGTTCACTTTGCTAAATTCTCTCACTTTGCAGTCAGAGAAAGACAAGTAAACATAAATCTCCATGTTAAAAGAGTAAGCAGCAATCTGTCAAAAGACATGGGGCCTAATTAAGAGTATGGCAGTCCACAGGACTGCCGTACTCGTGGTGGCGGTCCGACCACCACTACGCTGCGGGGCTGCTCAAAGTATTCAGAGTGTGGCAGTCGGACTGCCACGAGACCGCTGGCTCCTCCAGGATCACGGTTCCCACTGGGCTGGCAGTCTGCAACTGGCACGAAAATGTTGGCGGTGCTGCTGCCACCGTTTTCATGGCGGTGAGTCCTCCATGAAAAGAGTGGTGGTGAGACAACTAACAGGCCCCCCTGCCGGATTTGGCCCTGTGGTACATGTGGGGGGGCCCCATTGTAATTGCATCCACGTTCCTGCACGATGTGGCATGCATGGCACACCATGCAGGAACGTGCTGCAGGCACTGTCAAGGCAGCGGGCTGCATGTTAGGCTCTCCTATGAGCCTAACAGTCCATTTCTGTGAGACCAGCGCAGCACCACCCGCCGCCATGGATTACAGTTGTAATTTAGCAGGCAGGCACACCACGGATTTGGCGGCCCCCCTGCGGACGGAGCGATTGTTGTGCTGCAGGAGCACCGCCAAAGTCGTAATAAGGTCCATAGCCTGACATTTTACATCTGTCTTTGAATCACGGCAAATGCAACCCCATAAAAGCAAAATTTAGGGCCATTTTTATTGTTTATTCCCCATTTGAACTCCAGCATGGGTATTTTGGAGGTGCTGCAGCACCTCCATTACCCATACTTCAAGAGTCTATGGCAGGAGCACAGGAACAACCAACTGAGAGACAATTAGTGAATGCAGGCTACTGTAGTTCTTGTCTAGTAGCATTTAGTGCTATATTCTTAGTGCAAACTGCATCCTCTGGCCCATTTGTGCCGTGAGGGTGCATTTTGCACAACGAAAATAGGACTAAATGCTGGATTACCCTTAATTATGTAATTACGCAATGCGGACCGCCACTGCAGCGCCACCGCAAGTGAGGCGGTTGGAAGACCGTCCCTCTCATCAGGCCCAACGTTCCTTCAAAAAGTGATTGGTGCTCTCCAATCATGCTTGTGCTGAAACCTGATTGAAGCATAAGGTTTTGTATAGACTTTAGGGCTGTCAGCCGAGTTTCCAAATTGGATGGGTGTCCCTTACCGGGGGTGGATGAATTTGTTGAGAAATTAGAAGTCGCTCATTTTATAACAACCATTAACCCAGCAAAAGGCATTTAGCAGGTCCCCCTGCATCTCAGGGACCAAGAGAAAACAGCCTTTGCCACCCATGATGGCCTGTATAATTTCATAGTCTTACCATTTGGCCTACACAGTGCTCCTGCCACCTTCCAGAGGCTTATGAACACTCTCCTCCAGAACCACCAATGGTATACATCAGCCTATTTAGATGACAATGTTGTGTCTAGCAGAACCTGGTCAGAACACCTAGAACATCTCCATTTGTTTCTATCTCAGTTACAATAAGCCCATTGACACATGGGCTATCTCCTTGGGGAAGGAGTCATTGAGCCTAAGGTAGAAAAAGCCAAGGCTATTTACAAACCCCCTTCCCAACCACAAAAAGAGAAATGAGAGCCCTTCTGGGCCTCCTGGGCTACTATACATGGTTCATACCCCAGAGTTGTCTGCTCCTCTAACTGATTTACTGTGGAAACCAGTCACCCCTTCAGTGTTCAAACGACCCCCTCCCTCTGCACTCATGGCCTTCCATAACTTGAAAACTGCCCTCACTACCGGTCCTGTCCTAATGTCGGCCGATTTCAATAAGCTATTTTTTCTCCAAACTGATTCTTTTGATTTCGGGATTGGGGCAGTTCTATCCCAGCTGGAACAGGAAGGGAATGGACGTCCTATTTTCTTTATCAGTAGGAAGTTGTTCCCAAATGAACTGGTGTACCTGTCAATCGAGTAGGAATGCCTCGCCCTGAAGTGGAGCATTTAGAAACTCCGTTATTTCCTGGAGGGGAAGCCCTTTGTACTATATACTGACCATGCCACTCTTACCTGGCTTTATTGGAATAAAGAAAACAACGATCGAGTCCTCCGATGGTTTTTGTCCCTCCAGCCCTTTCAGTTTGAAGAACGGCATAGAAAGGCAGGGAACAGGGCAATGCTGATTACCTCTCCTGTCTTCCCATTTTCCCTGATCAGGAAAATCCTAGGGAAGGGATGGTTGACAAACAGGAGTGCTCCCATGACCCAATGCCTTGGCTCTTACATGCTGACGCTGATATCAAAGGACGCATTTTTTATTTATCCACAGGGTAATCCAGAGCACTGTGTCTTTAACTCGTACAACACGGAACACAGGAGGGGGCGGGTCTTGAGCCTTGACCCTGGAGGGCGGATTCCTACTTGAACCTGCAGTTCACTTTGAGAAGAGTGCAGATGGTGCAGCAAGGAGGCAGAGGAGACCCAGACTCCGATGGAGCCACAGAGACCCCTGCACGGCTGTTTAAAGGAGAAGAAGTGCCTGGCATGCTAAGAGAAGAGCAGGAAGATGCCAGAACACTCCGATGAGGATGAGATGCCCACACAGAGCCCCTCCGGTCCTCCAATGATCCCAGCTATGTACCTGGAGGTGTGTGTCTAAGGCAGGTGATTGATCGACTTCGAACGTGGTGGTGGCGGGAGGGTAGTGCAGGGGGCCATAAACATCACTGATAAAGGAAACTTCCCAAAGTGTACTGCATCTCCCATAATCACACGGGATACTCCCTAACAGGACTGGGCTCCTTCTCATGTGAGCAGCAATTTTTTCTTGAGCACTAATCCCCCCCACCACCTACACTCCTGAATGCCTATTCACCAGGGTTACATGGTGGAAGTATATTAAGCACTACTTATGCTAGGGGACTTACCTGCGTTTTCTTTCTTATCTCGAGCATACCGGGTGGAGGATTCCTGTTTTCCGGACCTGGGACCACAAGGAGGAAAAGAAGACACCTATTTCTTGAAAAGGGATTGTATCAGCGAACAAGTGATAATAAAAAGCTATATACGTACAATCTAGCCTCTTTTGCTCTGACTCTAAAATACCTATGTGTGACAGACCAGTACCAGGGCAATCAACACCACAATGAAGAGGAAAAGGAGGACCACAACAAGGAAAGTCAGGATGACAGGAACCATGATGACCAAGCCGGTGGCTAAGAACAGGATGACCACAACAAGGAGAATCAGGACAAGTTAGTCCAGGATGACAAAGAGTAGGAGGACCAGGGACAAGGGTATCGTGACATGTTGGAGGAAGACCCAGAGAACAGGTCAGGTCAGGAGCAGGTGGACTAGGAACATTATCACCAGCGAGAAGCTAGGGAATGATTAAGTGGACTAGAAGGATCAGAATAGGCAGGTCCAGAGACAGGGCTAGGAGTACCAGAGAAGTAAGAACCAAGGGGACCAGGACCTGAAGTTCAAAGTGAAGCAGGAGGACTAGGAACTGGGATATTAGGACCTGGATGGTGAGGATCAGGGGAACCAGGACAACCTGAGCCATAAGGACAAATGGGACCAGATGAGGACCAAAATGATCAGGCCCAGCCCATGAGGACCTAATATGGAGGACCAAGACCAATGGGTGCAGTACCAGGTGGACCACAAGGACCAGGGTAGGGAAAATCAAGATGACCCAAACCAGGAAGATTAGGAGTGCCAGCCCTAGGAGAACCAGGACAGATCTAGGTGGATAAGGACCCAGCAGACCAGCAGGAGCAGGGTGAGAATCAGTAGTACTAGCATCAGAAGGTCCAGGGAGGCTAAGACAAGGACGAGCCAGGAGCAGGGCCAGCAAGACCAGGGTTACAAAGGACTTCAACCAGGAGCACCAGATCTAGGAAATCAGTATCATGGTGACCAGATCTAGTTAGTTCTGTTACAGGATGAAGATCAGGAAAACCAAATCAGTCCAGAAAAGGAAGTCTTGGAACAGGACTAGGGGGAGGATCAACACAGAAAGGCACAGACGGACCTGGAGGAGAAGGAAGAAGAAAAAAATGGTTAATGGCTAACAAAGGGGTCAAAGGGCTATGGCAATCAGCATAGGGGGCTCAGGATCATAGGAAGGTTCTGATGAGCAGAAGAGGGTGTGATGGAGGCTTTAGATAGATCGTCTCAAATAGCCCAAAGAGGGATTTTGTGTGAGCCCCAGATCTTTGGGCTGACATTCAATGTGTGCATATGTGCAGTGGGTATGTATCAAGTGTGCAGTAGTAAGACTCCTTGTGTGATGAAAGTCTAAGTGAATGGACCAGCGGTATGCATGTTACTTGACGTGATGGAGAGTAGATACAGCTTCCCTACACAGTGGGCGTGCATTGATGGAACCTATGGTAGGAGAGTGTAGTCCAAGAGCTCAAGTGAGGGAGAATGGAGAAAAGGCTACCCAAAGAAATTCTATGAGGGCTTTTTAGAAAAGGGCTGCTGACGTACTCTTCTTGAGTGATGATATAGGATAGATGGTGGGAGTAAGGGGTAGTTCACAGGTTTCTTTTGTTGAAGGTGTCAAAGTTTCTAAGCAGGGCTTATTTTTTGTCTGTGCCTCATGACTGCTCAGGAAGGCTGATGACAGCCAGGTGCTAAGATTTCATGTTTCGTTGTGTCCTTGCTTTGGATAGTCCTGCTTGGAGCCACCACTATTCCTGCTGCTGTAAGAGCCATCACATAGCACGTAGGCTGTGTCCGAGCTACAGCCATAAAATGATAATTGAAAGACAATCACCTGAAATCAGTTCTGAAACCTCAATAGTGGATTCACATCCCCTGTCTGGAAATAGAGTATTAAAGTGGCACTGTGAAATGTTCAATCGTAGGTCACAAGAATGGAGGTAAAAAAATATCTCTGTTTATTCAGTTTCTTACATCTTACAATATTGCAACAAAGTCAATGAATAAAAATCTCTCTGAGTTTCTGTAAAAAAAAGGTCACTGGTCGGCGGGTAAAACCTACTCCAGTATTAACCACAATATTTGTCAGGGTGAAGTCACAGGCAACCCAAAATTAACTTGTGCTGAATCCTCTGGCACAGAGCAGTAAGGCTTAACTTAGAGGCATGATATAACGTTTTTATGCAGCACTTCAAGCAGTAACAAAGTACAAATACAACACAAGAGAAATCCCATACCAATTTAGAAAAATAGAGTAGTATTTAATAAATAAAACAATAACCAAAAGAAAAAAATCCAATCAGTAGACCCGGAGATATGGAGCTTTAAAGATTTAGGTGGAAATAGAACCTAGAAGCGCCTCTTGTGGCTATCTGGTTGTGCGAGACCGGGGGAATGTCACAAGGTCAGGCCGACTGTGATGGAGTGCGGGTCAGATATATGGATCAAGTTAGTCCTGCTGAAAGAGTTACCTTCTCAGTTGAGGGCCAAGAATTTCGCTTGCAGTGGAAGAAGTAACAAGGAGTAGGTAGAGAGTCGCGGGTGACCGTTGAAGTAGCAGCACAAAGAGTTGGTTCGTCGGAACTTATCATTGGCGGTTGTCTCAGGCTGCGTGGTCTTGGCGTAAATGGGCCCATTTGTGAAGAACCCAAAAATGTCAGGGGAGCTCAACTAAGCCACACCAAGGGTCCAGGACCTTATGGGCACCACTTGGGTGTCAGAAACTCACTTAAGTAGAGGTCAGTGGTGCTCAGGCGCGTCAGTTGCAGGTCCATGGAGGAGGTGAATAGTGCACTTAAAGGGAGACTCTGGAGCTTGTTATGTCCCTGTAGCTCAGAAAAGGAAGCCACCTGACTGACCCTTGGAGTTCTGTTCAGCCTGGAATGAAGGGTGCATGTACAATTTTCCATCTCAGCAAGCAGGGCGGCAGAGTAGCAGGGCAGCAGAGTGGCAGTCCTTCTGGCAGCAAAGCAGCACAACAGTCCTTCTGCAGAATCCACAGGTCCAGGAGTGTACTGAAGAGTTGGTGTCTGAGGTCCAATATCTCAACCTTGTCCCTCCTTTGAAGGTGGAGGAGCTTCTAGAGGCTTTCCTTCATAGTGCACAGGTTTCCTACCTCCCCTGTCTTGGCTCTAGACTAACTACAGGCTGTATGAAATCCCTTGTGTGAAAGCAGGACACAGGCTATTCAGGTGTAAGTGAAGCTGTTCCTAACTCCGCCCTTCTGTCCTGCTAGTGATGGCTCATCCAGACACACCTAAGGTCTCTATTGTGTGTGGCTGTCTAGGAGGAATAAACACATACTAACTGCCAACTACACCCAGTCTATGATCCAGAGACAGGCTGCAGGCGCTACATGGCTAAAGAAGGAAAATTCCAACTTTTCAAAGTTCAATTTTGCTTAAGTTATATAAAAAATCCCACTTCGTCATAAGAGAGGACTCTTAAATACAATTCAAAAGATATCAAACATAAACTGTTCAACTGTTCTCCTTTGGGAGTTACAGCTTATTAAATGTAATAAGGCAGCTCCAATGTCATCCTGTGGGAGAAGCATCCAATAGTGAAAAACAAATTTAAGATTTTTGACTACCAGGACATGTAAAACTTAAAATGTCAAACTTTTTAAAATACATTGCACTCTGCCCTGTGGGCTGCTCAGGGCCTTCCCTAGGGGCATGGCATGTTTGGTTATGACGAAGATCCATCACACAGCCACTATATTTTTTGATTATGTTTTTGTCTTCATTGTATTAAGCATTGTATCATTCTGTGACTGTTTAGTTCTGTTATTCATATTAATTTGATTGTGTTAGTTTGTTCGTTCATTGGTGTACGTGCTGTCTTTGAACAGACCATGGTGTGTAAATTCTATGTCAAATATGTTCAGAATCAGTTTCAGATATGACTATCGTTCAGAAATATTTTTTAATCATTTTCCATTAAATAAATGAATTTATTAATGATCAATTTTTAGTCTACACTGAGTTCAATTTATCATGAAAGTTTCTGATATGAGTCGTTGATTGTCTGTGACCTTTGACTGCCTAGGGATTTACCCTCAATTGTGTTATTGCCCTGCCCTAGGAATCTTATACATTTGCAGGGGGTCCTTGTTATTTACATTGGCATGGCATGTTTGGGCCTGGCAAAAGGTTTATTTTCCCACATCAAAATTGTACTTTAAAACTGCACACACAGGCTGCAGTGGCAGAACGGAGACATGTTTAAAGGGCTACTTTAGTGGGTGGCACAATCAGTGCAGCAGGCCCACTAATAGCATTTAATTTAGAGGCCCTAGGTACATGTAGTACCACTTTACTAGGGTCTTACAAGTAAATTAAATAGTTGCAATTGGGTGTGATCCAATTTCACCATGTTTTAAGGAGAGAGCACAAGCATTTTAGCACTAGCTAGCAGTGGCATAGTATGCAAAGTCCTAAAAGCCAACAAAAACGGGTTCAGAAAACAGGAGGGTGATGTCAAAAAATGTGGGGATGACCCTGCAGATAGGGCCAAGTCCAACAATTTCTTTTTTTCTGTGTCTTTGATGTCTATATTTCTTTCTCTGATTTATTGGGAAATTTCATGCATATTCCAATTACATTCAGTTCAATTAATGATAGTCCCATTCCTTTGCTTGTTGCTCCTCGAAAGAATGTTTACTCTGATGGCCTGGCAGAATAGGTGCTGTCGAACAAAGGACTATTATACTGTCTACTCTATTTAGAGTAAATCCTGGCTGTAAGGGACAGGAACAAAAATAATGACCCAGTCACCCTAGGAGAAAGCTCTCAGCATGCTAGACCATTAGCTTTTTTGTTTTTCAAATACAAACTCCTACTTTGGGAGTTTGTTTTTAAAAACTAAAAGTTTTGAAAAGTTTGCTGTCCAGCCATCATGTCTGACAGTGCTCTCCTTCAAATGTTTCGTGCATAGATGGGAACTACCATGACAGCAGTTCCTGTCAACGTAGAGAGTTGTCCATAGGGCCAGCAGACAACTCTAAATTTGGCAGTCTCAGGTCCCTAAGGATGGTGAGGGTATTGGTTCTGCTATCCTGATGGAGTCAACTCCATCCTCAAGAGTCCAAATTAGCCCCATACTTTTTTCTCCTTCTGTCATGAAATCAGAATGAAGCCTCTAAATTATACTGTGTTGGTCACTTCATAAGGAACTGTATGTAACTGTTTCTGTTTTGAGAAAATCACCCTAAATATTACTGGGATACAAAATTTCCAGCTCTGGTTTTTGCTTTTTCAAATCATTGTTTTCGGGTGTTTTAGTCTGATTTGTTTAATTGAACTGATTCACTAATTTGCTGCAGAAAAAGAGGTGTTCTGATAACATGGAACCTTTTGGTAATCCTGTATCTGACCCTCGTGCACTCCTATAGCTTTCTGAGTAAGAGCAAGTACACAGCTTTAGAAGAGTAAACAGCTTTATCTATTATTACAAAGATTCTAATCATCTTTATTATTAATCACCTCACATTATCATTAGTCACCTCTGTAGGTAAACGTAAAGTAGTAAGAGCGTTTGTGCAACACAAGACAGCTCAATAAAGGGACTCCCAAATCACTATGGGGCCGATTCCGATTCGGGCCGGAAAAAGCACCGACCGACTCGGATCCGGTAAAAATACCGACCGACACGTACCAGTGGCGCCCGACACGCCAAGTACGATGCAAGCCGCGATAAATCCGACCGACACGTCAGGAAACCAAGCCGACCGACCGAGCCGCTCGGAAAATAGCAATCCGGCCGGAAAAACACGCGAATCCAACCGACCGACACGCACCCGGAACAAATCCGACCGAATCGTACCCGCCAACTCCAACCCGCAAAGTACGATGCAAGGCGCGAAAACACGACCGAGTCGGACGGAGGACAAGCCGTACGACCGACACGCATACAAAACCGAGCCGAAGCAACACAATACACCGCGACCGACGCGTACGCAGCATACAAAACTGCACAAACACAGCGTGAACGAAACGGAAAACACCGTACGAGACCAATGCACGGTCCGACTCGGTCACAAGAACGTTTCCAACATACACAAACAGCACAAAGGAAAAATCACCCAAAAAAAGGCCAAACAAGCAATTACCAAGCCAATAAATACTGGGGGGTGGGGACAGAGAACAAAGACACACCCACAACTCCACCTATATAAAGGACACAAATCACTACCATGAGCCTTTGCAAATGCCATTCCACTACCAGCACCCAAGAGAAAGCAACCACACACCCACAGCTCATCCCTCACACAAGCCACACACCAGCAGCACACCAACAAATACCTACCTCACATACACCCAGCACAACACACACCCACACACCCTCACCTGCACACCAACACACACATCACCCACCATCACCAACCATCACCATGCCCCCCAAGAAGAATCCCAAGTTCCTAGATTGTGAATTGGAAGTCCTGGTAGACGAGATCCTCAGGGTGGAGCCACAGCTGTTTGGCACATTGGTCCAACAGACCCCCATGTCGCAGAAAACCAAGATGTGGGAGAGGATCATCAACAGGGTGAACGCCCAATCACCATGTCGGCGCACAAAGACGGACATCCAGAACAGGTGGTATGACGTGCGCAGGAGGGTACGGGACCTGCTGAAGATAGACTACATCAACAGCCAACACACCGGCAGTGGCCCTCCTGCCAAGCCAATATACCTCAGGCCCTGGGAGGAGAAGGTGCGGGCCATCCTTCCGCCAGTGAGTGTATATGGACTAGAGAACATCCCAGAGCCTGGTGAGTACACAACAAATGTACACAATAAACTGCCACAAAACACACACATCACTGTCAAGGGGAGAGTCAAACCATGCACTCATAGCAATTACACAGCAACTAGAACAGAATCATCCCAAAATGTGTATGTCAGTCAGATAAACACAACACATGCCATCAAAAAAGTCACATCCAACTGTGCCAACACATGTACAAACACAACCACAACTACAGCTAGGCAGTGGCACAAATAGAACTAACACACACATCCACACATGTAGCCACCACAACAACACCAACACACAGTGAAGACCACTCAAAGGAAGGAATTCTGTGTATGCTGGCCAAGTCAGTGTAGCCAATAGCATCATGGGAGTCGCAGTCACACATATTGCCCCCCCCCCAACTGTCCCATCAACACCACCATGAACCATGCGCACATCACAGGGAGTGGAGAAGGACTCACAAGATGGCTGACACTGGCTACTGCTGTGGGGAGCACAAGGCCCTGCTGCCAACTGTGCACCAACAAACAGCAGGACACCACTGACTGACATCCTGAGAGACAACTTACACTCCCTGCAATGCAAGCACGTTCCATGGTGGGATATCTGGCTGGCTGGGTGGGAAGGGGGACTTGCAGCACTGACCATAGTCACCAGCACCTCCCCTCACACCCCCCCCAACACAAACTCCACAGTACCCACCTGGTAGAATGCAATGCCCTCCATCCTAACACAAGATCCCACAAAGCACCACCACCCTGGGTTATGTTGTGTGAAGCACAGGGACACTCTTGGGACTCTTAGCCAAACAACTGCCAGGACAACACTCCCAGCCATCCTGTCAGCACAGCCAGCCCACCCCACAGGGAAGCAGAGTCAAAAGGAAGGAAGCATGGGCATGCTGGGAAGGGGGTGGAGGCAATAGCATGATGGGAGTCGTAGTCACAGACATTGCTCAGCCTCACAACTGGCCCATCAACACCACCCTGAACCATGCTCACATCACAGGGAGTGGAGAAGGACTCACAAGATGGCTGACACTGGCTACTGCTGTGGGGAGCACAAGGGCATGCTGGCAACTGCACACCAACCAACAGCAGGACACCACTGTCAGCCATCTTGCCATTGCCCTCACACCCACACACACTGAACTCCCCACAAAAGCAAGTAAGTATGGGAATGCTGGGAAGTGGGGTGGAGGCAATAGCATGATGGGAGTCACAGTCACAGACATAGCTCACCCCCACAACTGTCCCATCAACACCACCCTGAACCATGCTCACATCACAGGGAGTGGAGAAGGACTCACAAGATGGCTGACACTGGCTACTGCTGTGGGGAGCACAAGGCCCTGCTGCCAACTGTGCACCAACAAACAGCAGGACACCACTGACTGACATCCTGAGAGACAACTTACACTCCCTGCAATGCAAGCACGTTCCATGGTGGGATAACTGACTGGGTGGGTGGGTGGGTGGGAAGGAGGTCTGGCTGTCAACCAAACACAATCAATGCAGACCATGTTCACACCCCAGAGAATACATAGAAATGCCCAAATAATGCAGGACAATGTGCCACACCAATATCAACCCCTGACTGTGACGACTTAGGACAATACAATGTACAGGCCCGCACCCCGAGGCACAGTCACAACTGTCAGGTGTGTCAACCACTGATGCCTGCAGAAACATGACATACATTGTTTGTGTCTCCCAAAAACAGGTGATGATAGGGACACAGCAGCAGACGCTGAGGAGTCCCAGTCCCAGGCTCAAGAGGATGCCGAGCTCACTGGCGTCGTACAGCCTCTGTCCTCCTCGGACGATGAAGAACAACCTGGCACATCCGGTGCAAGTCAACATGCTGCACCAGCAGGACCACCAGCTGCAGCACCAGCAGGTCCAACAGCTGCACCCCCTGCACCCACCCCTCCAACGACTGTCACCACGAATACCATCCCTGCCGACATGGACAGAATAAGGAACAACACCAGCGCAGTGACCCTGGACCAACCTGGGGCCATGGACACCACCACCACCACCAACCCCCAAGGTGGACCAGGGTTATCTGTGCGTGCAACTGCACACACTGCACATGTCAGCAGGGGTGGTGGGAGGGGTGGGAGACAGAGGTCGCTGCTTGCAGACGTTGCTGGTGTGCATGAAGACCCACAACTGGTACGCATAGCTGATGCGTACCAGTCCAGCACCGGAGAGCTCAGCCAGGTAGTGGGGCTCCTCAGAGACATCAAACAGCAGCAGGCTGCCCATCATGCCCGCTTGGACTCCCACATGTCCCACGTGGAGTCACACATGTCACGTGTGGACTCCCACATGTCACGTGTGGACTCCCACATGACCCGCGTGGAGTCCAAGTGGGATGTACTACATGAGATGACGGCGGTGCACAGGGACATTTTACAATGCCTCCGCCAGATGAACAGCAACCAGTCCACACCTCCCTGTGTGCCAACAACATCTGGTACCGAACAAACTGCAACTGCCACAGGGAGGGAGGAGGACTCTGGCGGAGAGTCCCCTGCACCGCAGCAGCCTGCACTAGAGGGCCCCCCCCCCAAGAAGAGGGGTCGTCCGAGGAGGGGAAAGTGAGAGGCTGATGGCCAAGCGCAACTCCCAGGAAGCCTGAACCTGTTCTGGATTTTCGCCTTTGTGCACAGACTGTTCACCCTGTTGATGGCAACACTACTCCCACACATTGCATGGGGAGTACAAGTTGGAACAATGTGTCAGACAACTGTGGCCCCGATACTGGGGATCCTGTCTACCTGGACTTTCTATTCATCTAGGAACTTGGGATTGCAAGATTCATGTACAGCACAATCCATCCTATGCACTATTATCACAATAAACACACTAATACACCATACTTGCCTCTGTCGTGATTCCAACGTGGGTGCTGTTATGGGGATGATGAACTGCAAAATTACACAGTGTATGCGAACTGCAACAGCAAGGACAACACAGGCATGTGAGTACAGGCAACGTGACACATATGAGGGAGACACACCACCAGGGCTACACAACACATACACACCTAGGCCATCTGACTCATTGCCTACACTGATGTTGCCAGGGAAGACGGTGCAATGCACAGACACCACACCCATTCCCAGTTGTAGTCAAGTAGCCCACAGGTGCAGTAAGCAAATGGCAGTCAAATGTGTGACCACAGACAACGCACATCACTAAGTGAAGCACAGGTTTATTACACAGTAGCAACATGCCGTAACCACTACAGATGCAAGGTAACCCCACCTGGTAGCGGGCACACAGTCAACAACTGTAGACAGAAGGAAGTCCATGGGTGTGGCGCACATCACCTGTAGGGACACAACAGCTACCAGCCTGGATGTGCAATCACGTCGTCGGTGGACACAGTTGACCAAACGAATCTGAAAGTACCCTGTGAAGGACAGAAATGACACACAGTCAAAAGCAATGCAGTACAGGACAGAACAGCAAAACTCATGCACAATACATGTTACAAGATACCCACCCAGAACCAAGTTAGCATGTCAACACTGTTGGGGAGTACAGCCCACCTGTCACCACACATCGCAACACACATCCTGTCAAGTAGCCCATGGACACACTCCAACAGCACCAGAGCACCACCCACACATCATGCCAACTCACATCATTCACATGACACCTCAGGATACTCACATTCAGCTAAAGAAGTTGGTGATGAGCTGTGTGCGGACATCACCATCACCATCATCATCATCATCGTCACTGGCATCGTGGTCCAGGCCAGGATCCTCCACAGGTGGCGGATGTTGGTCATCGTCATCCTGGATGAGAGGCAACTCCTTCCGCACTGCCAGGTTGTGGAGCATGCAGCAGACGATGATAATCTTGCACACTTTCGCAGGGGCATATGGGAGGGACCCTCCGGTCTTGTCCAGGCAGCGGAAGCGGCTCTTCAGGAGACCAAAGGTCCGCTCAATCACTCTCCTGGTCCGACCATGTGCCTCATTGTAGCGCATCTGGGCAGGTGTCACAGGGTTCCTGAGGGGTGTCAGCAACCACGGCATGTTGGGGTATCCCGAGTCACCTACGGACAGACAAGTGCACATCAGCTGACTTGGAAAAGTGGGCGGAATACTACAGATCAGATCACACACAATGGCACAAAGTCAGTACACACCGACAAGCCAGGCACGCTGGTTCTGCATCTGTGCCATCAACCTGGGGATGCGACTACTCCTCATCACAAAGGCATCGTGTGCTGAACCAGGGAAACGGGCACACACGTGTGTGATGGTCATGTCTGCAAGACACACCACCAGTGCATTGACCGAGTGGTAGTGCTTGCGGTTCCTGTAGGCCTGCTCCTGGGCCTGTGGTGGTACCAAAGCCACATGTGTCCCATCAATGGAGCCAATGACATGCGGCATCCTCCCCAGGGCATAAAAGTCACTCTTCACGTCAGTGAGTCGTCGCAGTCTAGGGAAATAGATGTACCGGTTCAGGAAGAGCAACATTGCCGCCAAGAAATCGCGGAGCACACGGCTGAACATGGTCTGTGACATCCCACCAGCAGACGCCACAGTATGTTGGAAGGTACCGGTGGCAAAGAAGTGTAGGGCTGCCATCACCTTCACCTTGGGGGTCAGCGCTGTAGGATACGGCCGGCCAGGCTGCAAATGTGGGGACAACTGCACTGCAAAATCCTCAATCAGCTGCCTGGTGAAGCGGTACCGTCGGATGCTGTCCCGTTCCACCATCGTTGCCAGGTCTGGGAATGGCCGATGGACAGCAGGAGCCCTGCAGTGCAGAGGAGAAGTAAGCAAGATCGTCAGTCACCCCACATATGCGGCATTGAACACACTCAAGATCCCAACATACATCATCATGAGGCACAACTACATGAAGTGTGCAGTACCGGAACGACATGTATGGTACATACATGGCCAACATCTGTCAACACGGTCCTACAGGTGGCATCAATTTGGCCCAGGTTGGCCCATTGGATATCATGATGCTGTGTCACAGTCACCCCCCAGTGACATGTGAGGACAGATGTGCCCCAGGCACCACAGCTCAACGACAGGCACATTCCCAGGGACCCTGTAATGCCACATGGACACTGGCATCACCTGGAGTATCATGTGTACACCACAACAAAACAAACATGACCCCCACAGGTAGTGGCCACACTTGCCATGGCAGGAGAGCCATGGACGTCTGTGACACACACGCACAACATCAGAGTCCATGCACACACAACGTGGATGTGGAGACTGTCTCCCATTGTGCACATGAAATCAGAGACATTGTAAACACTACATGCACAAAGACTGTGGAGGGCCATCACTATTGTGCCACTGGGACACCCTGGCTCAAACATACCGTCCCACATGGGACTCACGGGGTATGTGACATGACATACACAAACACCACTGTGAAATGTGACCATGGCACATGCACAGATATGAACAGTTGCACATCACAGTGGTCACGTACACGTAACACCCAGGATCCTGTCCCCATGAACACGTGCACAGCCTGGGGGTGGCTGCCCACAGGTGACACCCACAGGACAACATGTACACCAACATACACACAATAGGAAATGCAGCCTTACATGCCTTCATGATAAGGTGTGGACAGGCTGTCGTGATGTAGGTGTGCCCCTCACTCCCTGGGAGCTATCTGTGGCTGGCATATGTCCATCTGAGACAGGCATGCTGACATATGCCAGTCACATGTACAGTGATGCGTTGAACAGCAATGGACCGATCGGTGCCTCCGGCCGGCCCATTGCATTCAATGTGTGCGGGTACGCGTGGTACCCCTGTGCGCGTTGTACTGCAATGGACCGATCGGTGCCTCCGGCCGGCCCATTGCTTTCAATGTGTGCGGGTACGCGTTGTACCCCTGTGCGCGTTGAACAGCAATGGACCGATCGGTGCCTCCGGCCGGCCCATTGCTTTCAATGTGTGCGGGTACGCGTTGTACCCCTGTGCGCGTTGTACTGCAATGGACCGATCGGTGCCTCCGGCCGGCCCATTGCTTTCAATGTGTGCGGGTACGCGTGGTACCCCTGTGCGCGTTGTACTGCAATGGACCGATCGGTGCCTCCGGCCGGCCCATTGCATTCAATGTGTGCGGGTACGCGTTGTACCCCTGTGCGCGTTGAACAGCAATGGACCGATCGGTGCCTCCGGCCGGCCCATTGCTTTCAATGTGTGCGGGTACGCGTTGTACCCCTGTGCGCGTTGTACTGCAATGGACCGATCGGTGCCTCCGGCCGGCCCATTGCATTCAATGTGTGCGGGTACGCGTTGTACCCCTGTGCGCGTTGTACTGCAATGGACCGATCGGTGCCTCCGGCCGGCCCATTGCTTTCAATGTGTGCGGGTACGCGTTGTACCCCTGTGCGCGTTGTACTGCAATGGACCGATCGGTGCCTCCGGCCGGCCCATTGCTTTCAATGTGTGCGGGTACGCGTGGTACCCCTGTGCGCGTTGTACTGCAATGGACCGATCGGTGCCTCCGGCCGGCCCATTGCATTCAATGTGTGCGGGTACGCGTTGTACCCCTGTGCGCGTTGTACTGCAATGGACCGATCGGTGCCTCCGGCCGGCCCATTGCATTCAATGTGTGCGGGTACGCGTTGTACCCCTGTGCGCGTTGTACCTCAATGGACCGATCGGTGCGCACCCATTGACAATGGGCTTGCCTGGCAACGGACGCGTTTTCGAATATTCGAACGAGTCGGTTGCTGGAAAATCAGTTGGTCACCCACAACAATGTTGCAAAATCATGTATGTCATGAAGTTGAAATTTTGAAGGATGCTGTGGGCGTGTTTTGGTGCTGCTATTCCATGGATTGGCCAGATTCAGAAGATGCAAACGACTTGGACCTATCACTTTGGACACAAGGGACAGTATCTGCCTCTCCAGCACATATATATTGCTGCATGTTCCCCTGAGAGCCCACTTGCCTGCACTACATGCTCCAGGACGACATCTGCCACTGCACTGCTGCTGTCTCTGCCCCTCTGGACCCTGCAATGGCACGTACTGTGGAGAGAGCCCCAGCCTTCAGCCTTGAAGAGAACCAGGCCCTGCTGGACAGCCTACTTCCACAGTACAGCAAGCTGTATGGGACACCAGGGGAGCAGGTGAGTGTTCTGTGCACTGCCTTTCTGAATGTGCATTTTGTCTGACTAGCAAGGCTGAGAGTCAGCACACCACTGGCTAGCAGGCTCACTGAGTAGTTGTCACCCCCCATAGTGTGTAGTGACTTGCACTGGACAGGTATGGTGCAGTGACAGTGCTTCTGAACAGGGTTTTACTCCCCATGCTATGATACCATGTAGTGACTTCTGGAAAACTGTCCATGGGCAGCCGTGCACTGCCTGGGTACACCATGTGCCCCTGTGATTGCGACATGTATATGCAACTGTGTCATGCACGGATATGTTGCATGTGTAGTAATGTCCTTATCACTTTGTCATCCTGACAGGCTTCTGCCCATCGGAAGCATGAGATCTGGAGGGACATCGTCCGGGCTGTCCGGTCCGTGGGGGTCTACAAGCGCCGGATCCGCAACTGCCAAAAGAGGTGGCAGGACCTTCGGGGCTGGACCCGGAGGATTGCACGGGTCCAGCTGAAGCTGTCGCCTCCTCGCAGGAGGGGCGGAACACGGACCCTGACCCCCCACATGCTCAGGATCCTGGCGGTGGTCTTTCCAGACCTGGATGGGCAGCTGAAGGCCAGAGAGCAGCAAGGAGGGGTGAGTCAAAGACTGCACTGTGTACTCTGTCTAACATGTTATGTGCCCTCCTCGGGCCAGGTTGAACTGCCACAGTACAGCAGTCATGTTGTCCAGGAGCCATGTCCCTCTATTGTGCACTGCCCACTCCTCATCTGATACCCAGGTGTGGCCCTTACATGCAGGGAATCCTGTCACTTAGGACTGTGTCCTTGCAGTTTGCTTGACTCAAGGTGGGAGACAGCATCTGTTTCCCTGACTCTGTGGTGGGCATCATGGGTGGGTCCATTGCTTACACAATGCCTGTATTCTGACATGTATTCAGCGTGTTACTTTGATCTGTGGTCCAATTGCTGAGCTGATCCACCACATGTGGCTGGGGTACCTGGCACACACCCATGCTGCGGGTGGGAACAATGTTTGGGCCCCAGGAGTATGTATATGACGTGTGTCACACATACTTAGCCAGCTGCCTACAGTCCAGGGCTCATCCCTCATTAATGTGGGGCTGGACAGTCATGCCTACTCCAGGCCATACAATACACTCTGTACTCCCACTCCCGTGTATCAGTGGACACATTGTGCACAGTGATTTGCCCCTCAGGTGTCTGCCTCTGTGTCAGTGTGCTGTGGATTAGTCGCCAGGACTGCTGTGGAGTTTCTTGGTAGGGGCTCAGCATGCCACTGGAGATGTGACCATAGGAGACGATACTTGTGTGACACATAGGTGTCTGATCAGCTGCCCATGCAGACTGGGGCATGTAAATGTGAAGTTCAGGTAGCTGTTCCCCATGCACAGCAGAGTGTGAGGGGCTCAGGTTCAGAGGGTAGTGTCACAGGTCTCCCATATGTCCAATAGGTATGACCTGGACAGATGAGGGTTAAGAGGATGTGTTGTGGGGGGATGTACATGTGCACTTGTGCAGCTCCAGGACTTGCATTCCCCATGACCTACTATTGTGACACAGTGCAGAGTGTTGTTGTCTGGCTGCAAAGTCATACATCACTGAGACAGTGATGTATGACTTTGCAGTCATGCCTCCGCCATGGCATGTGTCTACTGATTGGTGATCCTGCAGGGGAGTGACATGTGCTACATGCACACCATAGTGGCGCTGGCTATCAGGACATGGGTGCATCATGGTGTCTGTCGCTGGTATGCATCACATGCATTTCCTATTTGACTCTGGGCATCCCTTACATCCGTAAACCTGTACTGACTCAGTGGCAAGAGCTGTGATGTGTCCACACCGTGTCCTCTGCACTGTCCAACTACTGTGTACTTGGTGCATGTGTCAACACTGGGGTGTTGCAATCCAACAGACACCAGACAGATGGGTGCAAGGCCATGTGGGATGTGAGTGCCATGCTTGGCATCAGACAGACAATTGACTTCTCCTGTTCAATTAGTGCACTTTTAGCAATGTACAACTAATGATGCCAGGGCTTGCTCTGTGATGTGCTGTGCTCACAGTGGTGTGTGCGTTATGTGCAGGTGACTGATGTCTGTCTGTTTCCCCATTGTTTGCAGATACATCCACGGCCACGGAAGGGGACAGCTCCACGGACCAGGAGGAGCCGGAGAGCCAGACTGGGTCAGCAGCCGAGGAGTGGTCGGAGGGACCCAGTGGCACGGAGGGCGAGGGGAGCCACACCGAGGAGTCCTCAGCAGCATCCACCTCAGCTGAGGACCAGAGCAACTCGGAGGATGACTCCCTTGTGGAGGCGGGTGTCAGCAGCCACCACACCCCAGCTAGTGTTGCTGTCCCCGCCACCACCAGCACCACCAACGCCCTCCCATCGGCTCCCATTCCCCAGGTCCGTGGAGGCTCCCATGTCCGGGAGCGTGTCTCCTTTGGGCCAGGCACCGCACCCCCTGCCCCTGTGTCCCCTGCTGCCCTGAGTGAGGAGTCTGTGTACCTCCTTCGCCAGCTCCATGTAGGGCAGACAGCCATGCTGAGTGTCCTCCATGCGCACACCGCGCTGTTGACTCAGCTGGTGTCGTTCATGGAGGGCATCTCATCGGGCATGTCTGACCTACAGAGGGGCAATAGGTCCATGGACTCCTCCCTGACGGCAGCAGTGTCCCTCCTCAAACGGTCCCTCACCCCTCCTGCCTCTGCTCCATCCACACTCCCCAGCACCTTACCCATCCCAGGCACACACACACTGGCACACACCAGCACACACACATCCAGCACACTGACACACACGCCAATGACAAAACGCACACGCACGCACATTCAGGGGACTGAAGCCAGACTCACAGGGGATGGGGCCCTGGAACACACACACGCATCCACATGCACTGCGCAGTCCTCAGTTCCCTCTCCCTCCAAAGCACCCTCCCTTGCCTCACCTGCAACCCCAAAGTCACAGCAGCTCTTCCTCTGTGACCTCGGCCTCTTCCCCACCGATGAAGCTGCTCCAGCATCCCGGGGGAAGAGGAAGCCCACCCACACGGAGCAGAGTGCCCCTCGCCCCCGGACACCCTCCCCCAGGCGCAGACGGACTGAGGCCCCCACCCGCAAGTCCCCCCGGAGTGCTAAGAGCAAGACCCCGCCACCGCCCTGCAGCTCAGGCACAAGGTCTCCGTCCTCCATCCCTCAGGCCCCCACTGCACAGGTGCCCCCACCACACCCTGCCCCAGGTTCCCCCACCCACAGATATACCATCCCCAAGATGCTCCGGCCTTCTCCCCCTGCCACTTGCTCTCCCAGCACCACACCCCCCGCTGCGCTTGTCTGTGCCACTGATGTGGTGAGGGTGTCCCCCCTCTGTCCAACCCACCTTGCCTGTTCCCCATTCTCCTCCCCTGGAGGTAGGCACTGCAGTGGAGTCCACTACCGCCCTGTCTGACTTGGGCACTGCAGTGGCGGACCTGTCCACCCCATCTGCAGGGTCCACTGCAGTTGTGCCGGCACCCACGACATCTGTGTCATGCCCCCCAGTTGTGCCGGCACACACCATGTCAGACACCTCCACTGCAGTTGTCAGTGGCTCTCCAGCACCCACCACCCCTTCCCTGACTCCCCTGGTGAGCCCTGATCCTGTCCCTGCGGTGCCTGGCCTGCCCCCGGTTGCCCCTCCTAGTGGATTGTCCCTGGTATTGTGCAGGCATGCGTAGGGTGACATCTGCCAGTGTCACCCTGTTTGAACTTTGACAATGGACTGGCCATTGGCCTTTGCTCTTTTTCAGGACTTCGTTTGGCCTCAACACATATGCTGAATAAAGCAACTTTCTTTTCTCTAGTGCTCATGCTTCAGATGTACATGTTGTTGGTGCAGCTAACCATGCCCTTGCTGCAGTGATGGTGATATCTGGTCTCATGATTATGAAGTGTTACTGTGCAGGAACCCATGTGGTCCAGGGGGAATGTGTCCTATCATGTGGTGTATCCATGTCATCAATAGCAGCATCTGAGGGTGTCATGTGTTCAGTATTTGGCAATGGGTTTCCTACTTACATTGGCAATTTCATATCTGTGGCTTCCACCCCTGCACATCTGTTGTGCCTGCCATCGTTGCATTTGTCTACTTCCCTGACCGTGTTGCCATCTCCAGTGGACATGCAGGTTTGGGCATCAATGGGGAGGGACTCATCCGTGTAGTCAGTGCAACATTGCTATACAAGTGTGTTGGATCTGTGCTGATGATTCCGTTGGCACATCCATGACCAGGCTGATGTGATGGGAGCCCTCATTTGGTGCTAATTGTTGATTGTGTGACCAAGTGCTCAGCTGACATGATGGGGCCCTACTGAGGCAACATATGGCACAGCTTTCCTCACACAGGAGTGGAGTCCCCTCATGGCAGTGTGTACACGTGTGACATTGCCTGCGCCCAAGGTGTGTGTTGTATGTGCATGTCTGTGTGTTCACTTCCATTCATCTGCGCATGCTGTGATCCCTAGTGTTGTACCTGTTTGTGATGCTTGCTGACTTGAGCTATGTTCCCCCAAAGTCTTCTCCCTGTGTTCTCTGTGATGTGGGTGCATGGCACATTACTGGTCATCAGGGTGTCACCCATAGGTGTGTTTGCTGTCAGGGCAGAGTTTGTGTGCTGACGCAGATGGGTCACAGTCAGGTTTCCCTTTGGCACTTGTTGTTTGCCCCTGTCATGTGATTTCCAGTTTGTGTTATCTTTCAGTGATTGTGACACGTTGTGTGTGTGACTGCTGGCACTCCTTAGGGTCCGGGCTGCAATGTTGGTTGTTGTCTATGTGTGTTCTTTGTGGGTGACCTTGGCTTCTTCATTGGTGTGTGACTGTGGCTGGGATCCCATTGGTCGGTGTGGTATTGCCGTCATGTCCATGTACAGCGTAGTGTGCAGTGTGTCAGACATTCAGGAGTCTTGTTGAGTGTCCATGTGTGATGTGTTTCTACACCTTGGTTCCCACCCACCACCCTGGAATAGTAATGGGTGCATGTGCAATGTCACCAGTGCATGTGTACTTCACTGCTGCACATTGTTGGAGGTCGAGGGGTGTGGTCTTGAGTGTGTGCAGATGAGAGTTGTTGCCCGGCTAGTCCCCTGCCTCCATGTTGGCCTTGGCTTACTGGCCATGCTGATTGATTTGTGCTTGTGTAGGTGTGATGGTAGTTAGTTGCTCAGGACACCTGACTGTGGTTCACAGTGTGAACGACATTTAGCTTTGTCATCACAGTGGTATTTTTCTTCAGCCCAGGGTCACCACATTGTGGGGGCCCTGGGGGTGGTGCTGTGGTGTGTCTGTGACTTGCTGTGTCAGTTGTTGTTCCTACGTGCCTGTGTGACATGTGTGTTTTGTGCTCCCTCTCACCTGTCAATGCCTGCTTGCCCACATAGGGGATTTGGATCCATGAGTTACCTTAGTGTGGCAGTGTATGCACATCTGTATGATTGGTATTCAGCTCTCCTCATGTGTTGTGTTGTTGCCTGGGGACACTGGCACCCCCACCCCTCACCTGCTGTGTATGATGACAGTGTTGGTCTGCCTGTTTGTGTTTGTGCATCTGCACCACTGCATTGGCATATCTTGGGTGTGCCATTGGCTGTATGTTGTTTGGTGTGTTTCCCCTGCTGTCCCTGGGACTCCTAGGTCATCGGTCAGCACAGTGATCATGGTTTGTGTGTCCCATTGCTGCCATGGTATGGTATCTGTTCACCTCACATCTGCTGTCTCCACAGGGTATCTGCATTTGTGTGCCCATTGGTGCAAATATGTGGGTCGGCATTCTGATGGTCACTTCTGTCATTGTGTTATTGATGACTGTTGACGGTCTCAGCCCCCATGGGTGTTGTTTGTCTGCACATGGCCAAGGGAATGTTTCATTTGCACTGCAGTATTTGGCTCCCCCAATTTATGTTGCAATGGGACACATACACTACTTTGCCACAGATGAGTTTTTGGTTCTGTGACCAGGAATGATCCATGCAGTTTGGCAGTTGCAGCTCTTTCTTTGTCAACAATTACCTTTTGGTCACTGTGATGATGAGGGTGTAGACCCCATTGCCACAATGGTCAAAATGTGCTTCAGCTATGGACCCCACACTTGCCTTTTGGTCACTGTGATGATGGGGGTTTAGGCCCCATTGCCACAATGGTCATGGGCTGCTTGCATTGTGGGTGCCACACACATATATGTGTGGCACATGTGCTAGGGGGTCACATTGTATGTTCAATGTCATGTTCGGTGTTGTAGGCATTTGACACAGCCTGCTCACACGCTTGTCATGGTGGTGGGGGGATGTCTTAATCTTGCATTCCCTAGGTTGTGGTGTGCTTGTTGTGTCATGCATTGTCCATCCTATGAGTGGGGGTGGTAGTAGTGGTAGGCATCCAGCCCCCTGGCTAAGGGTGGTAGTAGTGGTAGGCTTCCTGCCCCCTGGCTAAGGGTGGTAGTAGTGGTGGGCATCCTGCCCCCCTGGGTGAGGGTGGTAGTAGTGGTGGGCATCCTGCCCCCCTGGGTGAGGGTGGTAGTAGTGGTGGGCATCCTGCCCCCTGGCTAAGGGTGGTAGTAGTGGTAGGCATCCTGCCCCCTGGCTAAGGGTGGTAGTAGTGGTAGGCATCCAGCCCCCCTGGTTGAGGGTGGTAGTAGTGGTAGGCATCCAGCCCCCCCTGGCTAAGGGTGGTAGTAGTGGTAGGCATCCAGCCCCCCTGGCTAAGGGTGGTAGTAGTGGTGGGCATCCTGCCCCCCTGGGTGAGGGTGGTAGTAGTGGTGGGCATCCTGCCCCCCTGGCTAAGGGTGGTAGTAGTGGTAGGCTTCCTGCCCCCCTGGGTGAGGGTGGTAGTAGTGGTAGGCATCCTGCCCCCTGGGTGAGGGTGGTAGTAGTGGTAGGCATCCTGCCCCCTGGGTGAGGGTGGTAGTAGTGGTAGGCATCCAGCCCCCTGGCTAAGGGTGGTGGTAGGCATCCAGCCCGCCCTGGGTGAGGGTGGTAGTAGTGGTAGGCATCCAGCCCCCCTGGGTGAGGGTGGTAGTAGTGGTAGGCATCCAGCCCCCCTGGGTGAGGGTGGTAGTAGTGGTAGGCATCCTGCCCCCTGGCTAAGGGTGGTAGTAGTGGTGGGCATCCTGCCCCCCTGGGTGAGGGTGGTAGTAGTGGTGGGCATCCTGCCCCCCGTGGGTGAGGGTGGTAGTAGTGGTAGGCATCCTGCCCCCTGGCTAAGGGTGGTAGTAGTGGTGGGCATCCTGCCCCCCTGGGTGAGGGTGGTAGTAGTGGTAGGCATCCTGCCCCCCGTGGGTGAGGGTGGTAGTAGTGGTAGGCATCCTGCCCCCCTGGGTGAGGGTGGTAGTAGTGGTAGGCATCCTGCCCCCCTGGGTGAGGGTGGTAGTAGTGGTGGGCATCCTGCCCCCCTGGCTAAGGGTGGTAGTAGTGGTAGGCTTCCTGCCCCCCTGGGTGAGGGTGGTAGTAGTGGTGGGCATCCTGCCCCCCTGGCTAAGGGTGGTAGTAGTGGTAGGCTTCCTGCCCCCCTGGGTGAGGGTGGTAGTAGTGGTAGGCATCCTGCCCCCCTGGGTGAGGGTGGTAGTAGTGGTAGGCATCCAGCCCCCCTGGTTGAGGGTGGTAGTAGTGGTAGGCATCCAGCCCCCCTGGCTAAGGGTGGTAGTAGTGGTAGGCATCCTGCCCCCCTGGGTGAGGGTGGTAGTAGTGGTAGGCATCCTGCCCCCCTGGGTGAGGGTGGTAGTAGTGGTGGGCATCCTGCCCCCCTGGCTAAGGGTGGTAGTAGTGGTAGGCTTCCTGCCCCCCTGGGTGAGGGTGGTAGTAGTGGTGGGCATCCTGCCCCCCTGGCTAAGGGTGGTAGTAGTGGTAGGCTTCCTGCCCCCCTGGGTGAGGGTGGTAGTAGTGGTAGGCATCCTGCCCCCCTGGGTGAGGGTGGTAGTAGTGGTAGGCATCCTGCCCCCCTGGGTGAGGGTGGTAGTAGTGGTAGGCATCCAGCCCCCCTGGCTAAGGGTGGTGGTAGGCATCCAGCCCGCCCTGGGTGAGGGTGGTAGTAGTGGTAGGCATCCAGCCCCCCTGGGTGAGGGTGGTAGTAGTGGTAGGCATCCAGCCCCCCTGGGTGAGGGTGGTAGTAGTGGTAGGCATCCTGCCCCCTGGCTAAGGGTGGTAGTAGTGGTGGGCATCCTGCCCCCCTGGGTGAGGGTGGTAGTAGTGGTGGGCATCCTGCCCCCCGTGGGTGAGGGTGGTAGTAGTGGTAGGCATCCTGCCCCCTGGCTAAGGGTGGTAGTAGTGGTGGGCATCCTGCCCCCCTGGGTGAGGGTGGTAGTAGTGGTAGGCATCCTGCCCCCGTGGGTGAGGGTGGTAGTAGTGGTAGGCATCCTGCCCCCTGGCTAAGGGTGGTAGTAGTGGTGGGCATCCTGCCCCCCTGGGTGAGGGTGGTAGTAGTGGTGGGCATCCTGCCCCCTGGCTAAGGGTGGTAGTAGTGGTAGGCTTCCTGCCCCCCTGGGTGAGGGTGGTAGTAGTGGTAGGCATCCTGCCCCCCTGGGTGAGGGTGGTAGTAGTGGTAGGCATCCAGCCCCCTGGTTGAGGGTGGTAGTAGTGGTAGGCATCCAGCCCCCCTGGCTAAGGGTGGTAGTAGTGGTAGGCATCCTGCCCCCCTGGGTGAGGGTGGTAGTAGTGGTAGGCATCCTGCCCCCCTGGGTGAGGGTGGTAGTAGTGGTGGGCATCCTGCCCCCCTGGCTAAGGGTGGTAGTAGTGGTAGGCTTCCTGCCCCCCTGGGTGAGGGTGGTAGTAGTGGTGGGCATCCTGCCCCCCTGGCTAAGGGTGGTAGTAGTGGTAGGCTTCCTGCCCCCCTGGGTGAGGGTGGTAGTAGTGGTAGGCATCCTGCCCCCCTGGGTGAGGGTGGTAGTAGTGGTAGGCATCCTGCCCCCCTGGGTGAGGGTGGTAGTAGTGGTAGGCATCCAGCCCCCCCTGGCTAAGGGTGGTGGTAGGCATCCAGCCCGCCCTGGGTGAGGGTGGTAGTAGTGGTAGGCATCCAGCCCCCCCTGGGTGAGGGTGGTAGTAGTGGTAGGCATCCAGCCCCCCCTGGGTGAGGGTGGTAGTAGTGGTAGGCATCCTGCCCCCCTGGCTAAGGGTGGTAGTAGTGGTGGGCATCCTGCCCCCCTGGGTGAGGGTGGTAGTAGTGGTGGGCATCCTGCCCCCCGTGGGTGAGGGTGGTAGTAGTGGTAGGCATCCTGCCCCCTGGCTAAGGGTGGTAGTAGTGGTGGGCATCCTGCCCCCCTGGGTGAGGGTGGTAGTAGTGGTAGGCATCCTGCCCCCCGTGGGTGAGGGTGGTAGTAGTGGTAGGCATCCTGCCCCCCTGGGTGAGGGTGGTAGTAGTGGTAGGCATCCTGCCCCCCTGGGTGAGGGTGGTAGTAGTGGTGGGCATCCTGCCCCCTGGCTAAGGGTGGTAGTAGTGGTAGGCTTCCTGCCCCCCTGGGTGAGGGTGGTAGTAGTGGTGGGCATCCTGCCCCCTGGCTAAGGGTGGTAGTAGTGGTAGGCTTCCTGCCCCCCTGGGTGAGGGTGGTAGTAGTGGTAGGCATCCTGCCCCCCTGGGTGAGGGTGGTAGTAGTGGTAGGCATCCAGCCCCCCTGGTTGAGGGTGGTAGTAGTGGTAGGCATCCAGCCCCCCTGGCTAAGGGTGGTAGTAGTGGTAGGCATCCTGCCCCCCTGGGTGAGGGTGGTAGTAGTGGTAGGCATCCTGCCCCCCTGGGTGAGGGTGGTAGTAGTGGTGGGCATCCTGCCCCCCTGGCTAAGGGTGGTAGTAGTGGTAGGCTTCCTGCCCCCTGGGTGAGGGTGGTAGTAGTGGTGGGCATCCTGCCCCCCTGGCTAAGGGTGGTAGTAGTGGTAGGCTTCCTGCCCCCCTGGGTGAGGGTGGTAGTAGTGGTAGGCATCCTGCCCCCCTGGGTGAGGGTGGTAGTAGTGGTAGGCATCCTGCCCCCTGGGTGAGGGTGGTAGTAGTGGTAGGCATCCAGCCCCCCTGGCTAAGGGTGGTGGTAGGCATCCAGCCCGCCCTGGGTGAGGGTGGTAGTAGTGGTAGGCATCCAGCCCCCCTGGGTGAGGGTGGTAGTAGTGGTAGGCATCCAGCCCCCCTGGGTGAGGGTGGTAGTAGTGGTAGGCATCCTGCCCCCCTGGCTAAGGGTGGTAGTAGTGGTGGGCATCCTGCCCCCCTGGGTGAGGGTGGTAGTAGTGGTGGGCATCCTGCCCCCCGTGGGTGAGGGTGGTAGTAGTGGTAGGCATCCTGCCCCCTGGCTAAGGGTGGTAGTAGTGGTGGGCATCCTGCCCCCTGGGTGAGGGTGGTAGTAGTGGTAGGCATCCTGCCCCCCGTGGGTGAGGGTGGTAGTAGTGGTAGGCATCCTGCCCCCTGGCTAAGGGTGGTAGTAGTGGTGGGCATCCTGCCCCCCTGGGTGAGGGTGGTAGTAGTGGTGGGCATCCTGCCCCCCTGGCTAAGGGTGGTAGTAGTGGTAGGCATCCAGCCCCCTGGCTAAGGGTGGTAGTAGTGGTGGGCATCCTGCCCCCCTGGGTGAGGGTGGTAGTAGTGGTGGGCATCCTGCCCCCCTGGGTGAGGGTGGTAGTAGTGGTGGGCATCCTGCCCCCTGGGTGAGGGTGGTAATAGTGGTAGGCATCCTGCCCCCCTGGCTAAGGGTGGTAGTAGTGGTGGGCATCCTGCCCCCCTGGGTGAGGGTGGTAGTAGTGGTGGGCATCCTGCCCCCCTGGGTGAGGGTGGTAGTAGTGGTGGGCATCCTGCCCCCTGGCTAAGGGTGGTAGTAGTGGTGGGCATCCTGCCCCCCTGGGTGAGGGTGGTAGTAGTGGTAGGCATCCTGCCCCCTGGCTAAGGGTGGTAGTAGTGGTGGGCATCCTGCCCCCCTGGGTGAGGGTGGTAGTAGTGGTAGGCATCCAGCCCCCCTGGCTAAGGGTGGTGGTAGGCATCCAGCCCGCCCTGGGTGAGGGTGGTAGTAGTGGTAGGCATCCAGCCCCCCTGGCTAAGGGTGGTAGTAGTGGTGGGCATCCTGCCCCCTGGGTGAGGGTGGTAGTAGTGGTGGGCTTCCTGCCCCCCTGGGTGAGGGTGGTAGTAGTGGTGGGCATCCTGCCCCCCTGGGTGACGGTGGTAGTAGTGGTAGGCATCCTGCCCCCTGGCTAAGGGTGGTAGTAGTGGTGGGCATCCTGCCCCCCTGGGTGAGGGTGGTAGTAGTGGTGGGCATCCTGCCCCCTGGGTGAGGGTGGTAGTAGTGGTAGGCATCCTGCCCCCTGGCTAAGGGTGGTAGTAGTGGTGGGCATCCTGCCCCCCTGGGTGAGGGTGGTAGTAGTGGTGGGCATCCTGCCCCCCTGGGTGAGGGTGGTAGTAGTGGTAGGCATCCTGCCCCCTGGCTAAGGGTGGTAGTAGTGGTGGGCATCCTGCCCCCTGGCTAAGGGTGGTAGTGGTGGTGGGCATCCAGCCCCCCTGGGTTGGGGTGGTGGCGCGCATTCAGGCCCCTGTGTGCATATGTGGCATTGGTGATGGGCATCCCGCCCCTATGGTGCTGCTGTTGCAAGTATATTCAGATTCCCAGTGTATGTGTGTGATGTGTCGTGTACGTGTTGTATGTGTTTTGTGGTTGGTGTCTGACTTACCTTCTGCGCCGTACGCGTCCGTGCCTGTTCCGGTAGTAGATGTAGAATATTGGTATGATCGGGACGAAGGGATTCATGGTTGGTTCGTGTCGTTCGTCCTTCTCGTTGCTTCGCGTCGTCCTCGTCGCTTGGCTTCGTCCTCGTCGCTTCGCTTCGTCCTCGTCGCTTCGCGTCGTCCTCGTCTGTGCTGTGTTCGTCTCGTAGCCGTGGATCGTGTTGTGGCGCGATTCGGAGCTTATGTGCGCCTCTCCCGGATGCTTTGACGTGCCGTGCGTAGCGACGGGTTCGGCGCGTACGGAAAGCGCATCGTACTTGTCCGGCCGGACGGGGCTGCATTTTCCCTTCCGTGCGACTCGATTCGGCGTTTCCGGATTCGCCTCGGTCGGAGAACAGGACCTGGTTTGGGTGAGTACGGCTCGGCCGGAATTTTTGCTGTTGTGCGCATCGTACTTGCTCGTTCGGTGTGCTGTACGGATCGGTCGGGAAACTGGCTTTCGCATGGCTTTTTTCCCGACCGAATGGTATTGGGTGCGCCTCCGACCGAGATCGGAATCGACCCCATAGTGTTACCTCTCACTCCACTTGCTGCCTCGTCAACTTCTGGCCATAACCATTGCGGAACTCTCACAACTTTACTCATGTTCCACACATTTCCATCAGATAATTCTACTACTTGACTCCCGACTCTAACTATCTTCATTGGCGCCGAATGCCTCAACTCGCCAGACTTCAGCAACCTTCCCTTTCTTACATGCACCCATTCATTTTCCCTCAAAGGCTGCACATGACCATCATGGTGATCCAGTACCTCTTGCTTTTCCTCAGAAGACCCTTTCATTTTAGCTTTCTCACATAACTCCCTCATCCACATTTGATTCAGGTTGCACATACCCTTCCTCCCTCTCATTTTTTCAAATGGTGACAAATCTCCATCAATCCTGGGTGTATTTCTATAACTCCATATTAACTCTTTAACATCTTGTTGGCAATTCTTCCCATTAATAATTGCCAATTGTGACCCTTCCTTTAGTAATCTAATCCATCTTTTCACAATTCAGTTACTCTGGGCATAGTACACGGATCCCATGACCCTTAAGAAATAGCTTCAACTTATTGGATGTCAGCTGCACACCATTATCCGTAACCAACGTTTTAGGAAATCTTTCTCTCTCTCAAAGATTTCTTCTAAGAATTGAATAACACTTTCGAAGTAACCTGTGGCACAAACTTGACTTCCGGTCATTGTGACAATTGATCAATCAAGACTATGGCATATGTGGGATTCGTACCTATACATATGGGTCCAGCAATATCAAGAGCCACTCTTTCCCATACTCTTGATGGTCTTGAAACTGGTACTCTCTCATATTTTCAACTCTTTGAGATTTGTCATTTATGGCACATTCAACACAAGATCTTACACTTCTTTCCACGCACCTATAAACAGCTGGCCATGAAAATTCTCCTCTGATTCTTCTTTTCATACTGCTCATCCCCGGATGACCTTTGTGTGCCATGTCCAATAAAGTCTGTCTAAGACTCTCTGGCACCACTAGTTGCTCTCCTCTCATAAGAATATCATCTTGTTCCGCCAACTCATGCGCTACATACAAGTAAGGTAACAGATGTTCCTCTAAATCTTTTTTCCTTGGCCAAGATGATTTAATGTATGTCAATATCTTTTGAACATCCTCATCTCTCTCCTATTCAGCTTTTCATTGATACACATTAATGCAACCCTTGGATACCTCACAAATTGATACCATTTTTTCTGACTCATTGTCCTCTATTACAACACCATCCCCCACTACGGGAAGTCTTAATAAACAGTCTGCCAATATGTTTTTCACTCCAGGAATGTATTCCACTTTAAAATGAAAATCTTGTAAACTGTATTGCCATCTGGCAATTCTTGGTGTCGCCTTACTGCAACCCTTTGTGGTAAACAAATCTACTACATTATATCCAGTTTATAATATCGACCTACATTAATATCGAGTTTTAAATATCGTAGGGACAGAATATTGACATCAAAAATATCGACGACCAGAATATCGACCTGAAGGTAAGAAATATTGATTTTGTTAATATCGAAGTTAGTAATATCGATAGCAAAAATATCGATGTTAATAATATCGATGTTTATATTAGTGTTATGTATTTTGGTATGTATTTTATATGTATGTGTTCCATATTTTTTGTTAAGTATTGTACTGTTTTATTAAATATATGTATAAAGTTTTAGAAGTTTGTAATTTTTTTTAAAGTAAATTATGCGTTTTAGTACCGTAGTGGGTTGTGGGTTTATAGGGGAATAGGGTGGGAAGTAATTTAATTATAGTAAATTAAATAATAATTTTTAGGAATTATTAATTATTTTTAATTAAATTTTGCGTTTTAGTTCTGTAGCGGGTTGTGGGCTTATAGGGGAATAGGGTGGGAAGTAATTTAATTGTAATTAAGTAATTATTAATTTTTATTTATTGGTATTGATAACTAATTTATTGTTAATTAATTATTAATTGGTAATTAATTTTTATTAATTGATTAATTGATAATTATATTAATTGTATTAATTTATAATTGGAGTGGGTTGTGGTTTTATAGGGGAATAGGGTGGGAAGTAATTTAATTGTAATTAAGTAATTATTAATTTTTATATGTGGGTATTGATAATAAATTTATTGTTAATTAATTATTAATTGGTAATTGATTTTTATTAATTATTATTTATTGGTATTGATAATTAATTTATTGTTAATTAACTATTAATTGGTAATTAATGTTTATTAATTATTATTTATTGGTATTGATAACTAATTTATTGTTAATTAATTGTTAATTAATTTTTATTATTTTTTATTTATTGGTACTTTTTAATTAATTTATTGTTAATTTATTAATAAATCATTATTTAATTACAACAATTATTTTATTTATAAGTCATTTATTTTCAACACCTACGCTATCCAACGCGTTCCCTACTGTTGCACTCTTTGGAGTGGGAATAGTAATTTTTACCCCTACGCTATCCAAGACTTTCCCTACTGTTGCACTCTCTGGAGTGGGAATAGTCATTTTTACCCCTACGCTATCCAACACTTTCCCTACTGTTGCACTCTTTGGAGTGGGAATAGTAATTTTTATCCCTACGCTATCCAATACTTTCCCTACTGTTGCACTCTTTGCAGTTGTAATAGTAATTTTTACCCCTACGCTATCCAACACTTTCCCTACTGTTGCACTCTTTGGAGTGGGAATAGTAGTTTTACCCCTACTCTATCCAAGATTTTCCCTACTGTTGCACTCTCTGGAGTGGGAATAGTAGTTTTTACCTCTACGCTATCCAACACTTTCCCTAGTGTTGCACTCACTGGAGTGGGAATAGTAATTTTTACCCCTACGCTATCCAACATTTTCCCTACTGTTGCACTCTCTGGAGTGGGAATAGTAATTTTTACCTCTGCGCTATCCAACAGTTTCCCTACTGTTGCACTCACCGGAGTGGGAATAGTAATTTTTACCCCTATGCTATCCAACACTTTCCCTTCTGTTGCACTCTCTGGAGTTGGAATAGTAATATTTACCCCTACTCTATCCAACACTTTCCCTACTGTTGCATTTTCTGGAGTTGGAATAGCAATTATAACCCCTACGCTATCCAACACTTTCCCTACTGTTGCACTCTCTGGAGTGGGAATAGTAATTTTTACCTCTACGCTATCCAACACTTTCCCTACTGTTGCACTCACTGCAGTGGGAATAGTAATTTTTACCCCTACGCTATCCAACACTTTCCCTACTGTTGCACTCACTGGAGTGGGAATAGTAATTATAACCCCTACGCTATCCAACACTTTCCCTACTGTTGCACTCTCTGGAGTGGGAATAGTAATTTTTACCTCTACGCTATCCAACACTTTCCCTACTGTTGCACTCACTGGAGTGGAAATAGTAATTTTTACCCCTATGCTATCCAACACTTTCCCTACTGTTGCACTCTTTGCAGTTGTAATAGTAATTTTTACCCCTACGCTATCCAACACTTTCCCTACTGTTGCACTCTTTGGAGTGGGAATAGTAGTTTTTACCCCTACGCTATCCAAGATTTTCCCTACTGTTGCACTCTCTGGAGTGGGAATAGTAGTTTTTACCTCTACGCTATCCAACACTTTCCCTAGTGTTGCACTCACTGGAGTGGGAATAGTAATTTTTACCCCTACGCTATCCAACATTTTCCCTACCGTTGCACTCTCTGGAGTGGGAATAGTAATTTTTACCTCTGCGCTATCCAACAGTTTCCCTACTGTTGCACTCACCGGAGTGGGAATAGTAATTTTTACCCCTATGCTATCCAACACTTTCCCTTCTGTTGCACTCTCTGGAGTTGGAATAGTAATTTTTACCCCTACTCTATCCAACACTTTCCCTACTGTTGCATTTTCTGGAGTTGGAATAGCAATTTTTACCCCTACGCTATCCAACACTTTCCCTACTGTTGCACTCTTTGGAGTGGGAATAGTAGTTTTTACCCCTACTCTATCCAAGATTTTCCCTACTGTTGCACTCTCTGGAGTGGGAATAGTAGTTTTTACCTCTACGCTATCCAACACTTTCCCTAGTGTTGCACTCACTGGAGTGGGAATAGTAATTTTTACCCCTACGCTATCCAACATTTTCCCTACTGTTGCACTCTCTGGAGTGGGAATAGTAATTTTTGCCTCTGCGCTATCCAACAGTTTCCCTACTGTTGCACTCACCGGAGTGGGAATAGTAATTTTTACCCCTATGCTATCCAACACTTTCCCTTCTGTTGCACTCTCTGGAGTTGGAATAGTAATATTTACCCCTACTCTATCCAACACTTTCCCTACTGTTGCATTTTCTGGAGTTGGAATAGCAATTATAACCCCTATGCTATCCAACACTTTCCCTACTGTTGCACTCTCTGGAGTGGGAATAGTAATTTTTACCTCTACGCTATCCAACACTTTCCCTACTGTTGCACTCACTGCAGTGGAAATAGTAATTTTTACCCCAACGCTATCCAATACTTTCCCTACTGTTGCACTCACTGGAGTGGAAATAGTAATTTTTACCCCGACGCTATCCAATACTTTCCCTACTGTTGCACTCTTTGCAGTGGGAATAGTAATTTTTACCCCTACGCTATCCAACACTTTCCCTACTGTTGCACTCTTTGGAGTGGGAATAGTAATTTTTACCCCTACGCTATCCAAGACTTTCCCTACTGTTGCACTCTCTGGAGTGGGAATAGTAATTTTTACCTCTACGCTATCCAACACTTTCCCTACTGTTGCACTCACTGGAGTGAGAATAGTAATTTTTACCCCTACGCTATCCAACATTTTCCCTACTGTTGCACTCTCTGGAGTGGGAATAGTAATTTTTACCTCTGCGCTATCCAACAGTTTCCCTACTGTTGCACTCACCGGAGTGGGAATAGTAATTTTTACCCCTATGCTATCCAACACTTTCCATACTGTTGCACTCTCTGGAGTTGGAATAGTAATTTTTACCCCTACTCTATCCAACACTTTCCCTACTGTTGCATTTTCTGGAGTTGGAATAGTAATTATAACCCCTACGCCATCCAACACTTTCCCTACTGTTGCACTCTCTGGAGTGGGAATAGTAATTTTTACCTCTACGCTATCCAACACTTTCCCTACTGTTGCACTCACTGGAGTGGAAATAGTAATTTTTACCCCTATGCTATCCAACACTTTCCCTACTGTTGCACTCTTTGCAGTTGTAATAGTAATTTTTACCCCTACGCTATCCAACACTTTCCCTACTGTTGCACTCTTTGGAGTGGGAATAGTAGTTTTTACCCCTACGCTATCCAAGATTTTCCCTACTGTTGCACTCTCTGGAGTGGGAATAGTAGTTTTTACCTCTACGCTATCCAACACTTTCCCTAGTGTTGCACTCACTGGAGTGGGAATAGTAATTTTTACCCCTACGCTATCCAACATTTTCCCTACCGTTGCACTCTCTGGAGTGGGAATAGTAATTTTTACCTCTGCGCTATCCAACAGTTTCCCTACTGTTGCACTCACCGGAGTGGGAATAGTAATTTTTACCCCTATGCTATCCAACACTTTCCCTTCTGTTGCACTCTCTGGAGTTGGAATAGTAATTTTTACCCCTACTCTATCCAACACTTTCCCTACTGTTGCATTTTCTGGAGTTGGAATAGCAATTTTTACCCCTACGCTATCCAACACTTTCCCTACTGTTGCACTCTTTGGAGTGGGAATAGTAGTTTTTACCCCTACTCTATCCAAGATTTTCCCTACTGTTGCACTCTCTGGAGTGGGAATAGTAGTTTTTACCTCTACGCTATCCAACACTTTCCCTAGTGTTGCACTCACTGGAGTGGGAATAGTAATTTTTACCCCTACGCTATCCAACATTTTCCCTACTGTTGCACTCTCTGGAGTGGGAATAGTAATTTTTGCCTCTGCGCTATCCAACAGTTTCCCTACTGTTGCACTCACCGGAGTGGAAATAGTAATTTTTACCCCTATGCTATCCAACACTTTCCCTTCTGTTGCACTCTCTGGAGTTGGAATAGTAATATTTACCCCTACTCTATCCAACACTTTCCCTACTGTTGCATTTTCTGGAGTTGGAATAGCAGTTATAACCCCTACGCTATCCAACACTTTCCCTACTGTTGCACTCTCTGGAGTGGGAATAGTAATTTTTACCTCTACGCTATCCAACACTTTCCCTACTGTTGCACTCACTGCAGTGGAAATAGTAATTTTTACCCCAACGCTATCCAATACTTTCCCTACTGTTGCACTCACTGGAGTGGAAATAGTAATTTTTACCCCGACGCTATCCAATACTTTCCCTACTGTTGCACTCTTTGCAGTGGGAATAGTAATTTTACCCCTACGCTATCCAACACTTTCCCTACTGTTGCACTCTTTGGAGTGGGAATAGTAATTTTTACCCCTACGCTATCCAAGACTTTCCCTACTGTTGCACTCTCTGGAGTGGGAATAGTAATTTTTACCTCTACGCTATCCAACACTTTCCCTACTGTTGCACTCACTGGAGTGGGAATAGTAATTTTTACCCCTACGCTATCCAACATTTTCCCTACTGTTGCATTCTCTGGAGTGGGAATAGTAATTTTTACCTCTGCGCTATCCAACAGTTTCCCTACTGTTGCACTCACCGGAGTGGGAATAGTAATTTTTACCCCTATGCTATCCAACACTTTCCCTACTGTTGTACTCTCTGGAGTTGGAATAGTAATTTTTACCCCTACTCTATCCAACACTTTCCCTACTGTTGCATTTTCTGGAGTTGGAATAGTAATTATAACCCCTACGCCATCCAACACTTTCCCTACTGTTGCACTCTCTGGAGTGGGAATAGTAATTTTTACCTCTACGCTATCCAACACTTTCCCTACTGTTGCACTCACTGGAGTGGAAATAGTAATTTTTACCCCTATGCTATCCAACACTTTCCCTACTGTTGCACTCTTTGCAGTTGTAATAGTAATTTTTACCCCTACGCTATCCAACACTTTCCCTACTGTTGCACTCTTTGGAGTGGGAATAGTAGTTTTTACCCCTACGCTATCCAAGATTTTCCCTACTGTTGCACTCTCTGGAGTGGGAATAGTAGTTTTTACTCTCTACGCTATCCAACACTTTCCCTAGTGTTGCACTCACTGGAGTGGGAATAGTAATTTTTACCCCTACGCTATCCAACATTTTCCCTACCGTTGCACTCTCTGGAGTGGGAATAGTAATTTTTACCTCTGCGCTATCCAACAGTTTCCCTACTGTTGCACTCACCGGAGTGGGAATAGTAATTTTTACCCCTATGCTATCCAACACTTTCCCTTCTGTTGCACTCTCTGGAGTTGGAATAGTAATTTTTACCCCTACTCTATCCAACACTTTCCCTACTGTTGCATTTTCTGGAGTTGGAATAGCAATTATAACCCCTACGCTATCCAACACTTTCCCTACTGTTGCACTCTCTGGAGTGGGAATAGTAATTTTTACCTCTACGCTATCCAACACTTTCCCTACTGTTGCACTCACTGGAGTGGAAATAGTAATTTTTACCCCAACGCTATCCAATACTTTCCCTACTGTTGCACTCACTGGAGTGGAAATAGTAATTTTTACCCCGACGCTATCCAATACTTTCCCTACTGTTGCACTCTTTGCAGTGGGAATAGTAATTTTTACCCCTACGCTATCCAACACTTTCCCTACTGTTGCACTCTTTGGAGTGGGAATAGTAATTTTTACCCCTACGCTATCCAAGACTTTCCCTACTGTTGCACTCTCTGGAGTGGGAATCGTAATTTTTAACTCTACGCTATCCAACACTTTCCCTACTGTTGCACTCACTGGAGTGGGAATAGTAATTTTTACCCCTACGCTATCCAACATTTTCCCTACTGTTGCACTCTCTGGAGTGGGAATAGTAATTTTTACCTCTGCGCTATCCAACAGTTTCCCTACTGTTGCACTCACCGGAGTGGGAATAGTAATTTTTACCCCTATGCTATCCAACACTTTCCCTACTGTTGCACTCTCTGGAGTTGGAATAGTAATTTTTACCCCTACTCTATCCAACACTTTCCCTACTGTTGCATTTTCTGGAGTTGGAATAGTAATTATAACCCCTACGCTATCCAACACTTTCCCTACTGTTTCACTCTCTGGAGTTGGAATAGTAATTTTTACCCCTACTCTATCCAACACTTTCCCTACTGTTGCATTTTTTGGAGTTGGAATAGCAATTATAACCCCTACGCTATCCAACACTTTCCTTACTGTTGCACTCTCTGGAGTGGGAATAGTAATTTTTACCTCTACGCTATCCAACACTTTTCCTACTGTTGCACTCACTGGAGTGGAAATAGTAATTTTTACCCCTACGCTATCCAACACTTTCCCTACTGTTGCACTCACTGGAGTGGGAATAGTCATTTTTACCCCTACGCTATCCAACACTTTCCCTACTGTTGCACTCTGTGGAGTAAGTATATAAATTATTTTTTATATGTATATGTTTAATTTATTTTAACATTATATGTATTAGTTATTATTTTTAAACATGTTTTAATATTTTTAACTATGTTTCTTTTAATTATATGTATTATTTACTTTATTTTACATTATTTTTTAACATTTAAAAAAACGATATTTTTTACAACTATATTTTTGACATCGATATTTTTTTTCTATATTTTTGTACTTACCATGATGTAGATAGGATGTCGATATTCTTGTCTTCAATATTTCTGTGTCGATATTTTGCTACCCCGATATTCTGTCCGTCGATATTTTGTCAGTTATCCATTACTGGCATCCGAAACAATGACTGAATCACATGTGGTGTCAAAGGTTGCCAAAGTATGGGCTAATGCTATTCTTTCTTTTAACAATTTGAATTCTTTTGTACAAATTTCATCCCACGTAAATGATTGTTTATTTTTCCACCAAATTCCTCATGTGAACAGTTTTGTTTGAAATTAGCGGATTAAATTTGGCATAATATTCAGCCAACCCTAGAAATGATCTTAGCTGTTGTAGTGCCTCTTCTATCGCTTTCTCCATATTGCGTTTGGGTGCTACACCATCTTTGCTAATACAATGACCTTAACAGTCTACGGAATCTACACCAAATTTGCATTTTTCTTTAGTTAAAGTCAAACCTTTATCCTGCAATGTATTCAATACCTTGTATAATGTTTCATTATGTTCTTCTGTGTTCTTTCCGAAAGCCAATATATTGTCCTGAAAATAAAGAACGTTATCTAATTCCTTAAATAACTTATGCATAATCTTTTGAAATACAGAAGATGCCGATATGAGTCCAAATGGCATTCTTTTATATCTATAAGCACCTTCTGATGTGATGTAATAAAAGATGTATATTGTTTGCTCTCTTCATGTAATGCTATTTGATGATCGGCACTCGATAAATCCAATGTTAAAAATACCTTTTCCCCTTTCAACATAGCAAACATGTCTCCAATGTTGTCTAGCGGACGTCGATCCACCCACACAGAATCATTCAAATCTCTTAAGTCAACACAAAGCCTGACTTTTCCATTAGGTTTGTGAACAACTACTACTGGTGACAATCACTCAGAAGATTCTATTTCTTCTATCACATCTTGGCCACTTAACTTTTTCAGCTCTTATCTCTCATAGCTAAGGGTATATTCCTAACTTTACGCACCTTAGGCACCACATTGTCTTTGAAACTAATTTTATGTACAAAGTTCTTTAACAATCCTAGCTGAGAAGAACAAACTTTAGGAAATATCTTTTCCCAATCAACTGCTGTATTGTCTCCTAACTGTAATACCAGATCACTATACCCTAACACTTGTTCTGGATGATTGGGATTAAGAACAATCATCAGATCTCTTTGCTGTGGCCACCGCAATAAAAACAACCCTTCTTTAGCCACATAAACGTTTGCTTCAATTGTCTTACCTTTATAACTTAAATTAAACTTAAAATAATCCAAATCATCAATAGGCCTTTTCCCATAACCCACCAATTTTATATCAGGTGAGGACAGATGTACATCTGGAAACTCTTTCATCCATTCATCTCCGATCAGGGTATGTCTAGCACCAGAATCTGCCATAACTTGTACATCTTTATACCCAATTTTGATTGAACAAAAAGGAGCATGTTTGACATCTCCATTAATCTCATACACACTCAACACATATTCTTCTGTATGTTCTTTTGAATCATAACCAATCTCCCTTATATAATTCCTCTTTTCCATCCCTCCTTTCAAAATGGTATTTTTGCCTTTGTTCCTATTTTTGCACATCCTTGCATAATGTCCTTTAGTTTTACAATACCTACACACTTGTCCTATAGCTGGACACCGCTTATCATTGGCCAAATGGCCGGGTAACCCACATTTGAAGCACACATATTCCTTTTTGTCCAAATTCTGAGCAGCTTGCATTCTTACTTTGGGTTTACTACTCATTTTCTCATCAATGTTACATTTTTTACTATCTGAATTTCTGCAAGGTGTTTTTCTGCTAACTCCTTCATGCCTAACTTCATCTCCTCAAATCGATGGGCAATATCTAATGCTTTACTTAATGTTAACTCATCTGCAGCTAATAATCTTTTTTTAAATTTTGAATCCGCAACTTTATGCACCATTTGATCTCAAACCATTTGTTCATGGAAAGAAGCATAATTACATTTAGCTGCTAAAATTCTCAAGTCGTTCACAAACATTTCAATTGACTCATTAGGTAATTGACCTCTGCTTAGGAACTTATGTCTAGCAACCACCTCATTTACTTTTTTAATATATAACTTGTCTAGTTGCTCAATTGCGCACTCATAAACGTCTATGTCATCCTCCTCTCCTTGATCTGTTGCTATTGGGGGCAGATGACTCTGAATGCGTCTGCCTTCTGCTCAGGTTTCAGGATAGCCAATTTCTGATTGTCCGTGTAACCATCCCCTCCTATCGCTTCTATGTAAGCTTCCAATCCTTCCTTCCATTGTCTCCATTCCAACATAGGCTCTCCAGGTGTAGCTAAAAATGGTGTTGGTGCAATAATCCCATCCATGGTCTTGGGGAAACTTATATCATATATATTATAATTTTATGGATAAATTAAGCACCTTTCAACTTTAAAAATATAGTCACTATATTCCAGAATTCACTAAGTGTTCTTAAATGTGTGAATCATGCAGTTATGTTACCTTTAGATGTACATAAAATCTCTAACTATTTAGTGGCAGATGCTGTCTTTATCTATTTCACAGTATTCTGGTTTTTGCTGTATTAAAATGGGTATGTGAATCACTGATTTGAAATCCTGTGATTCACCTGTGTATTTTTAATATTGCTGTAAAGCCTCAGTAAACGTTATTTATTATTAAGGAATGGTGTGCCAATCACCACGTTAGCACACAACAGCTATACAGTCTCTGTAAATGCTACCTATTATTATAGTAAAATGGTGTGCCAATCACCACATTAGCACACAACAGCTGAATAGGTTTGTGGATCACCGAGAGGCCGATATCTGCAGTGTGGCCGCTGCACTGTAAGAAATGCACAGCTTGCACATGAATTAGCGTTCTAGTTTCTGAGCTGATTCTCTTCCTGCAAGTGCGCGTGATCGTTTTCGTTTATGTTTATGCCTCGATTAGCCCTGCGCTCGTTAGCTTGCGCATAGCATTACATAAATGGAGGAATCAAACAGTACTTCCAAACTTGTTGTGTCGCACCGACTGCTTCTTCATTCATGGAAATACCTCTGGACTGCCAATTACATTAATAGCCGGGTCACAAGTTGTTTTTCCTCTGATTCACCGTGCCGTGCTCCAGGCTCCTTCATCAATCAATCAATCAATCAATCAATCAATCAATCACGCGTTTGTTAAGCGCTACTACTCACCCGTGAGGGTCTCAAGGCGCTGGGGAGGGGTGTTTCGCAGGTTCCAGTCCATCAAGGAGGGGGTCTGTCGAAGAGCCAGGTCTTGAGGTTTCTTGTGAAGATGGGGAGAGATGTTGTCTGTCTGAGGTGGAGAGGGAGGGCGTTCCAGGCTCTGGCCGCAAGGAAGGAGAAGGAGCGGCTGCCTGATCTGGTCTTTCTGGTGCGGGGGACCATGGCGTAGGAGAGCTGGGCTGATCGTAGGGTCCTTTGGGGTGCGTGGAATTTGAGTCGGCTGTTCAGGTATGCTGGTCCGGTGTCGTGGAGGGCCTTGTGAGTGTGGCTGAGCATCTTGAAGGTGACTCTAGCTTCGATGGGGAGCCAGTGGAGTGTGCGCAGGTGCTGGAAGATGTGGCAGTGTCTTGGCAGGTTGAGGACCAGTCTTGCGGCGGCGTTCTGGATGTTCTGTAGCTTGCATGTGAGGTTTTTGTTTATTCCGGCGTAGAGTGTGTTGCCGTAGACGAGTCTGCTGGTGACCAGGGCGTGAGTGATGGTCTTTCTGTGTTCAAGGGGGATCCATTTGATGGTCTTGCGTAGGAGGCGGAGGGTGTGGAAGCAGGAGGACGAGACTGCGTTGATCTGGCGGTCCATTTTGAGTTCAGAGTCCAGGATGATTCCCAGGTTGCGTGCGTGGTCCGTGGGGGTGGACGGACTTCCGAGGGCAGGAGGCCACCAGGTGTCGTTCCAGGCGTCGGGGTGTGGGCCCATGATGAGTACTTCTGTTTTGTTGCTGTTTAGTTGAAGGCAGCTGTTTTTCATCCATTTTGCGACGGCTTCCATGCCTTCTCGAAAATTGTGTCTGGCGGTGTTGGGTTCGTTGGATAGGGAGAGGATGAGTTGGGTGTCGTCTGCGTATGACACAATGTTGAGTCCGTAGGTTCTGACGATGGGGGCGAGTGGAGCCATGTAGCCGTTGAAGAGTGTAGGGCTGAGGGATGACCCCTGGGGGACTCCGCAAGTGGTTGGTGTAGGGTCCGAGAGGAAAGGGGGGAGTCTGACCCGCTGCATTCTGCCGGAGAGGAAGGAGCGGATCCAGTCGAGGGCCTAGTCTTGAATCCCTGCGTCGTGGAGTCTGCATATTAGGGTGCGGTGAGAGACTGTGTTGAACGCCGCTGAGAGGTCGAGGAGGATGAGGGCTGCTGTTTCTCCTTTGTCCAGTAGGGTGCGGATGTCGTCTGTTGAGGCGAGGAGGGTGGTTTCCGTGCTGTGGTTTTTTCTGAAGCCGGATTGGGATGAGTCGAGGATGTTGTGCTCTTCGATGAATGTGGCGAGTTGGCTGTTGATGGCTTTCTCGATGACTTTCGCTGGGAAGGGGAGCAGGGAGATGGGTCTGTAGTTTTTGAGGTCGGTGGGGTCCGCCAAGGGTTTTTTGAGGAGGGGGTTGATCTCGGTATGTTTCCAGTCGTCGGGGAACGATGCGGTTGCCAGGGAGCGGTTGATGGTGTGGCAGAGCATGAGTGCGATGGTGTCGGCGGCTCTGTTGAAAATGTGGTGGGGCAGGGGTCCATGGGGGCCCCAGAGTGGATTGAGTTCATCGTCTTCAGTGTGTCTTCGGTGGTGAGGGCTGTCCAGTTGTCGATCGTTGGCTTCATGGTGTCGGGGGTGGTTGGTGAGGGTTCAGTGTGTTTGTTGTCTTCATCGAAGTTGTCGTAGATGCTCTTGATTTTGTGGTGGAAAAAGGTGCTGAGTTTGTCGCAGAGGTCTTGTGAGGGTGGGATGTCGGTGGACTCACTGGTAGGTTGGGCGAACTCCTTGATGATGTTGAAGAGTTCTTTGCTGTTGTGTGCGTGGGTGGAGATTCTGTCTTCGATCGCTTTTTTCCTTGTTTTTCTGATGAGTTGGTTGTGGACATTTGTGGCGGCTCTGAAGTTGTTGTGGGCTTCTGTGGATTTGGTGTTCCTCCAGTCCTTTTTGAGGCGGTGGCAAGTGCATCTGGACTCTCGAAGTTCGGTGGTAAACCATCTAGCTTTCTTGGTGTGGGTGTTGTTGTTTTTCTTGAGGGGGGCTAAGGTGTTGGCGCTGTTGGTGATCCATCTGTGCAGGGTTCGGGCTGCGGCATTGGGGTCGTCGTTTTCCACGACAGTCGGGGTGGAGTTGCTGAGTGATGAGGTTAGCTGGTCGTCGGTGATTCTGGTCCAATTTCTTCGTGGGAGCAGGTGCTGGTGTCCGTGGATGGTGGGTGTTCTGAAGGTGAAGTGGACGCATCGATGGTCGGTCCATGGGAGTTCGGTGATGTGGCTGAAGGTGATGGAGTTTCCTGTTGTGAAGAGGGGGTCGAGGGTGTGTCCTGCTGAGTGCATGGGTTCGGTCACGATCTGGCGGAGTTCAATGTTGTGGAGGTTGTCCAGGAGGGATGTGGTGCTGGGGTCCCGTTGGTTGTCGAGGTGGAAGTTGAGGTCTCCCAGCAGGTTGTAGTTGGTGGATGCGATGGCCTGCGGGGAGATGATGTCCGTGATGGATTCGGCAAAAGGTCCGCGGGGTCCAGGGGTCAGTAGATGAGGGTTCCTCGGAGGGTGGTGGTGGGGCTGGCCAGTATCTTGAAGTGAAGGTGTTCCATCAGGTCTGTGGGCTCGTCAGGGAGTGTGCTCAGGCGGAGAGTGGATTTGTGGACGATGGCGATTTCTCCTCCCGGGCGGTTGGGGTGGTCCTTCCTGGAGATCTTGTATACTTGGGGGATGGCGATGTCCGGTCCCGAGGAGGTGTTGGTCCATGTTTCGGTGAGGAACGCTACGTCCAGGGTGGTGCTGTGGATGAGGTCCCAGATTTCGGTGGTGTGTTTGTGGAGGGATCAGACGTTGAGGAGGATGCATTGCAGGGTCTTCAGTTCGGGTGTGTTCTTGCGGGTGGGTTGCGCTGGGTCCGTGGTCTTGGCAGTGCTGCAGGTGTGCCGGCAGCGGTGATAGCTGAAGGGTCCGTGGGTGTCGGCCGGTGACGCTAGCTTGCAGTTGTTGTTGCTGCCTGGGTTGAGGGCGTGGAGTGCCGCCGGGTCGTAGCGTTGGCGGTGCGGACATCCAGGGTTCCTGGCGCTGGTTGCGGTCGGGCGCAGACGGGCTAGCCTTTGGCGCGCCTTTGGCGCGCCAGCGGCCGCCATTAACTAGGGGTCGGGGAGGGCTGGACAGCTGGAGGCGGGGAGGGGAGCAGGATTGGTCGCGCTGGTCGTACTGGGGGGGAGGGGCCGCGGGGGCAGCAGCAGCGGGGAAAAACGGGCGGGAAAGGAGGAATAAGAGGGGAAAAAAGGAGAAAAAGAGTGAAATAAGGCAGAGAGCAGGGAAAGCACAGAAAGCAGAAAAGTGCACAAACGATTTGAAAAAGGGTGAAAAACGAGTGAAAAACGGACCGGACAGCGGAGCGAGACAAAGGAGAACAGAGGTCCACTAGACCACCAGGGAGGCTAAGGGAATAAGGAAATAAGTGGAAAAATAAGAGAAGGCAGAAAAAGTGCAGAACAGAAAAAGACAGAGGGAGAAGCAAAAACGAGTGAAAAAAACAGAAAGGAGAGCGGAGCGAGGCAAAGGAGAACAGGGGTCCACTGGACCACCAGGGATGAGGCGCAGGTGATCCTGTGGGTGGAGGAGGGCCTCGAACACCAGCACACATGAGAGGGCAAGTGCAGGGGCAGGCCTCACTTAATAGTGGTGCTGCGAGGGAGGGGAGCAATTTCACTGACAATGAGTCAGTGGTCTTGCTTCATCCGTCTCCAATCGTCGCCAGTGTGAGGTCCGACATTCAACACCGGATGTATAACCAGGTAAGTTTATTCAGATATGTACATACAGTAACAGGAGCCAGGGTCAAACTGCTTTTTGTGTGGAATCCAGTAAGATAGGTTCTATGTTCCAAATTCCACCCAACCAGACCAGCCAGTATGCAACAACCCTACATTCGGGAGGCTTGTCTCGGCCCATGTTTCCAGTAGGGCTATTATTTTGTCGTTCTTTAAGAACACAGCTACGTATGGAGACTGACGTTTCTGGGTGAGACCATTAATGTTTCAGGAACACAAGGATAGTAGAGGCGATTTAGGGCTGAGAGCTAATTCAGTCAAGGCTTCTGATGAATAGTGCTGCAGGCAGCCAAGCCAAATCTTTCCCTGTGTGGTCTATGATTTGCACCCTTTGTTCGCTATACTTTGAGATGTCACAACCCTGGGCATTTTTTAAAAATGAGAACAGTTTCTTTCTATTAGAAACTGTAGGAAGTAGTGATTTTGCTAGCACGGTAGGGTACCCTGGCTCTTTGAACGGGCTGATCTTAATGCCCCATGTATTAAATAACTCTGATCTAGATAACATTAACTGTACAAGGGTTGACAAAGTGAATGTTGCTAGTGTAGGTTCTGAGGTTTGATGACGTTTAGGATGGAGAAATTAAATTGCTTTGATGTCACTTGACTCCAATCTGCTCAGTTCAGGGATGGTCTTTAGCAATCTGAGAATGTTCTCCCTGTTTAAAATGTCATGAGGGCCTTGCGAGTGATAGTCCGGGCTGAACAGCAGCCTGGTATTTGAGTTTGGCAAAGCTGTTTCTTGGTTGGATCCTTGATTAGGTCCCCATGACCTGCATGGGGCCTGCTTTATCTTATGCGATTCCGGAGTTGTTCCCTGCTGGCACTCTTCCCAAGGGCCATGATATGAGTGCTCAGTTTTATGCGCTGCCTCCAGTTGAGAGATCAGGAGACCCTGGTCCTTTGTTATCGTTACTGTAATGGAGTCCATTGGGGATCGCACCAGGTAACCGCTGACAACTTTAGAGGAATTGGGTTGTTTGATGGCAGCGTCTTGGGAAATCGGCTGATTTTGTACACCCAGATTCGCCTGATGATCCTAATTGTTGCTCCTTCTTCATTGGTGCTTTGGTTTGTAGGTGGTTGATTCTGCCCCTCCCCGCTCAGCTTCGCAATGGCAGAATTTGATACTGTACCTTCTTTGTGGATGCCTTAGTGTTCTGATTGTTGGCTTGACTCACCCTTAGGGTGACTTACCAGCAACTTGGAATCTGTGGGTTCTGTTACCACATCTGGGATCAGCACTGGAGGCAGCAGCGACTGTGAGATGCAGCATTCTACCCCATTTAAATGGACAGATTCTGTTCTTTTGCTTGCAATAATAGGAATAGGTTACAGGTTGCAGAGGTCGTAGTGCTGTTTGTCTTGTTGCCCTGTTTTCAAAGCCTATTCTTTTCCCTCTTACTAAGGGGGTGTGTTGGCAGAGGACTTTTGATGGCCATCTCGCTGGGAGCTAATTTGGTCCTTGAGGGAGGAGCCTCCACTGGAGACGCAGGTGTTATCAGTGCCCCTGGCTGCTTGGGGTCACATCTCCGGCAGGGCTGTGGTTCACTCCATGCGTGGCCTTGCTCCCAGGGCACTGGCGGGGGGAAGGTTACAAGTTCTTGATGTCATTGCGTCCACATTTGCCGAGGTGGTAGGACTCAATCGGGGGACTGAATTTCCCATTTTGGAGAGAAGATATGTGTCAATTTGCACCTTGGGAGCTCGTTGGGTAGCTGCACCGATGGGTTGTTGACTTAGACAAGGTCCCCCTGGGAGTCTCTTGATTTTGGTCAAAATTATACTAAGGAATGTTGGGAGCGAGGACCAGTTGACTTTCAACTATAGGGGAGCAGCAGCACACTGATTGCACCAGGTTGATGTTCGGTTGAGCTCTAGTCATCAACTTTAGCTTGTCCAATTTATTGTCCATTTCAGCCGTAAAAACAGCCAGTGAGTTCAAAAGATCGAGTTGCACGTCCAGTTTATCAGAGTGATAACTTAGAGCCGAGACTGTGTGTTACTTAGTCATCCTGTGCCCTGGGCACCCCATTCTTTGCTGACTGGTACTGGCGGTAACTGACTCTGACTGTCCTTGAACTCTGCCTAACCAGGTCCAGGGCCAGTGTTATGGTGAAAACACAGTGAAAACACACACACACTTTAGGGTACACTATTTGTTAGGGTACCCCTATAATTGGCATGACCTACCCTATAAGTCCGTAGTACATAATAGGGCAGGGGGATCAAAACTACCTTGAAGTCCCTAGTATATAATAGGGCATGGCAGTTTAGAGGCCAGCAGCCCTTTCTGCACTTGCATGTGTGTACTGCTGAGAGCCTTAGGTCATTTTATAAGAAGCCCAATGTTGCAGCACTGCTTTTAAATGTAAACTGTGCCCAAGCATGACTTTGAGGGTATGGGCACTTAAGAAATGAGAAACTACAATATTTTAGCATATTAAGTACCCCCAGGTCTCCCGTAGGTTTCCCTGGGGTGGGTGGGGTGTCAGGTACTTATAAGGAGAGTCCTTATAAAAGATGTTTTATATGCCCTTGGCATAGAGTATTTGCATCTGGTGTTGGAGAAATTGGACATTTCATTTTCCCCATTGTAGATCCCCAGCCACATAGGTTAACATTGCAATAGTTTGTGAACTCATAACTATTGCTAAGGATTATCGAAAAATCTCATTCACGGACTTAGGAGAATGGTATTGACAAATCCAACAATATGCTATTGTGAATTTATCCTAAAATATACAGAAAAGAAGTTATAAGACTTTCTTGTCTGTAAGCCAAAATTCAGCTGCCCTGCCCTCTTCCCTGATTGGTCAGAGTTAACAGGATTAGCCAGGCAGCTTTGATGAAGTAATATGTGGCACCCGGGGAGAGATGCTATCTGGTAGGAGAGGGCTCTGCTACACAGGAATGCCAGAGCAGGGAGGATGGGTTGTAAAGACTGAGCTTCAAAGGAAGAATGGGACAGGCAGAAAAGACCAGATCCATCTACCCCCATCCCCTCTGAACCCAGCCAGATGGCAGGCTTAAGGAAGGAAATTGCAGATGTCAGGGGGAGGAGAGCTATGGAAATGAGCCATACTCGAGGTTGGTTAAACTAGTTCCTGTTCCTCTGAGGAGACGTCAGCCATATTCAATTTTGGAAGAGTAGTGCTTTCTGGTTGACCATTCTGCCACACTTTGGAGGAAGTGGTCATGTTCTGGGGTGTTGCCCTGCATCTCATTTGACAAGAGTGGCCTCCTGCTTGACCCCAGAGAACACTGAATAGGTATCTGAGAGGGGCAGAGCTTGAAACTAAGAGAAGAAGAAGGGTCCATGTTGGATGTTTGATTTGCACAAACCAGGCCCTGCACTCTGACAGACTGTGCCCACTGCACAATCTGAAACAACAGCCCTGTGGACCTAACTTGCTTCAAGAGGAATAAAGAGTTGACTCCTGCAAACTAGAGGTTAACAGAGCACACCTGGACCATCACCACCAAGAATCCCCAGCCTGGAGTGTGTCCAGTGGATTTGTAAGGCTTTTGTCCAAGTGGATTGTGGGAACTGAAGTCCCAAACTTTCAAGGACCATCTTGGAGATTCCAGACCCTTGGATTATGTTTTGGACACTTTAGGACCTCCAGAGGAACTTCAGGAATAAGTTCCAGAAGTTTGGAAAACTTTGGAGCAACTTTGAGAAAAAGATCCAGAGGGGGACAGACCTTCAACCGCGAGCCGGCCTGCCCTGCTGGTTCTTTTCACTTAAAATGTTCCGGAGGTCCGACTTCAAGAGTTTGACCAGGATCTCACTGAAAGCAAGCCAGTGAACCCTCCCTGAACCAGGACTGGTGAAGAGCATCGAGGGACTCTGGCAGAAAAAGCTCCAGAAAAGTTTCATAGTCCGAAGGTAAAACTTTGACTGACGCCTACCGCGAGGAGAAGCTGAGCAGGGCTCCATCATGGTCGGCCTGAAACTTTGACTTTGTCCCAGTCTAGTGCGACCAGATGTCCCAGTGGGCGCTATAGGTTTCTATGTGCTATATAGTGCTTAATCTTTAAATATTCATATCTCCGGTTCCCCACACTGGATCTTTTTAATTTTGGTGTCATTTTAAAGATTTCCTATTTTTATAAATTGGTGCTGGATTTGTATTGTGTGTTGTGTCTTAATCATTTACTGAATTGGTGTTTCTAAATGGTTTACATACCTGTCTCCGAAGTTAAGCCTGATTGCTCACATCCAAGCTACCAAGGGTTGAGCATGGGAATAATTTTCTGAGACCTATTCTGAGTCCTAGACTGAGTTAGTGGCCTTATTGCCAGTGGTAGATGCATATTTATCACTACTAATAACCCACTTTCCAACACTGTGGATTGCAATGTTTCTAGGAGTTGGGAGGAGACTGTGCTAGAAAATGCTGTTGTTATTCCTGGGACGGATCTGACTTGCAGGCCTGGACTCCTTCTAGGTTCCGTGTGAAAGAACGACAATTCCAAAGGAGATTGGTCAATTAGTTCCATACCACCAGGATTTTTTACAGTATTTTCTGAGCCATCCAGATGAAGAGATTTCATATGTGAAAGTAGTATTATGTTTCCTGTTGGAGCCCGGGTCCATTGACCCACAGGCGGGCTAAAGATACTGTCTACAACTGGGATCGGATTGCCACTATAGTGGACGCCTTGCGATCCTGTTGGAAGGGTTCCTTAGGTAAGATTTTGGAATCTGAAAGAATAGGTGAGTTGTTGCTTGATATGACTATTGGTGAAAGGCTGTGTTCAGAATAGCTCATCCAAGGAAGAAACCGCTGGTCACACTGTTGATTAAGAACGGGTGTTACCAATAAAGCAGCTTTTATCATAGGATGTACAGGTTTTCTCGCCTCTTCCACCTCCCTAGGGTTGCTAATGAAGTCATTGTCATCCAAGGAGGACATCAATGACGGGAGTGGGTGTATCCTAGCATGGAATGTAAATAGCGCAAGCCTCCCCATTGGATGCTCCATGGTGAAGTATGTGGTAGGGGAACTCTCTTTTTATATGGCCATAGCTGTACTATTGATTGCCTGGTCAACAACGTTTTTTTTTTTAAAGAAGTCCAAGAGGGTTGTCATACGAGGGCCTGAAATACCTACTACTCCACTGTTTCCTGAGAGCGGCGGTCGACACACATTCATAAGCTTTTGCAACTTGTTCCATGTTTTTGGGATTTTGTGGCCATTGAATCCGGTAAATATCGTGACACAGAAATATCGACATCAAGAATATCGTGGTCAAGAATATCTATTTTAAGGTAAGAAATATTGTTTTTAAAAATATAGAAGTCATTAATATCATTTGCAAAAAATATAGTTGTTTAAAATATCGATTTTTTAATTAGTTTTATGTATTTTAGTATATATTTTAAATGTATGTGATGTATTTTTGTTCGTATAAGTATTGTTTTTGTTCTTTAATATATGTGTTAAACTTTTAGTAGTTATTAATTTAATTTTAATAAAATTTTGCATGTTTTAGTTTTGTAGCAGGTTGTTGGTTTTATAGGGGAATAGGGTGGGAAGTAATTTAATTATAATGAATTAATGATAATTTTTTATTTGTTTAATATTTATTTAATTAAGATTTTATAGTGTCAATTCTGGGAAGTAATTTCGTATTAATTAATTATTAATTGGTTGTTAATTATTATTAATCAATTAATTGGCAATTAATTATGTAAATTGTGCAAGATTTTTAGGTGCGGGTTGTGGGGTTTATAAGGGTAAAGGGTGGGAAGTAATTTATTTTTAATTAATTGAGTTGTTAATTAATACTAATTAATTAATTGAAATTTAAATATGGAAATTGTGTCATTAATTTTAGGTATGGGTTGTGGGGTTTATAGGGGTAAAGGGTGGGAAGTAATTTATTTTTAATTAATTAACAATGAGTTATTAATTAATACTAATTAGTTAATTGAAATTTAAATATGGAAATTGTGTAATTAATTTTAGGTATGGGTTGTGGGGTCCATAGGGGTAAAGGGAGGGAAGTAATGTATTTTTAGTTAATTAATAATTAGCTGTTAATTGATATTAATTCATTAATTGAAAATTAATTATGGAATTGTGTAATTAATTTAGGTGTGGGTTAGGGGGTATATAGTGGTAAAGGGTGGGAAGTAATTTAGGTTTAATTAATTAATAATAAGTTGATCATTAATATAAATTAATTGCTAATTAATTAGGGTAATTGTTTATTTCTTTTGTGTGGGGGTTTTGGTTGTAATTGTGTAATTAATTTTTTTACTGTTTAATTTTAGCTGTGGGTTGTGGGGATTACAGGGGTAAAGTGTGGGAAGTTAATTAATTTTTATGTGCTTTAATTTGTTTTTTAATTATTAATGTTTCTTTAATTGATAATCAATTATGTTTACTATGGAAGTAATTTTTTTATTTAGATGTGGGTTGTGAATTGTGTGGTGTTATAGGGTAGGAAATAAAAAAACTAAATTTATATAATAATTCATGTTATCGTTTCTAAATAATTTCTAATTAAAAATATTTATTTGATTGAAAATTATTTTTTATTTTATTTACTATATTTGTAAGTATTTTTCATATGTATTTAACATTATAATATGTTTTATTTCTTTTAAATGTTATTAAATATATTTGTATATGAATTTATAACATATTTATACTTTTTTTATTTGTTTTGTTTTTTAAATATTTTTTTGTTGTCCATATTTTGTTCGTTTTTAATTTTGAACTGACTGGAGTGGGAATATTAATTTTTACCTCCCTGCAATCCAACACTTTCCCTACTGTTGCACTGACTGGAGTGGGAATAGTAAATGTTATCCCTCTGCTATCCAACACTTTCCCTACTGTTGCACTCACTATAGTGGGAATAGTAATTTTTACCCCTCTGCTATCCAACACTTCCCCTACTGTTGCACTCATTGGAGTGGGAATAGTATTTTTTACCCGTCCGCTATCCAACACTTTCCCTACTGTTGCACTGACTGGGGTGGGAATAGTAAATTTTATCCCTCTGCTATCCAACACTTTCCCTACTGTCGCACTCACTATAGTGGGAATAGTAATTTTTACCCCTCTGCTATCCAACACTTTCCCTACTGTTGCACTCATTGGAGTGGGAATATTAATTTTTACCCCTCCGCTATCCAACACTTTCCCTACTGTTACACTTATTGGAGTGGGAATAGCAATTTTTACCCCTCCGCTATCCAAACTTTCCCTATTGTTGCACTCATTGGAGTGGGAATAGTAATTTTTACCCCTCCGCTATCCAACACTTTCCCTACTGTTGCACTCATTGGAGTGGGAATAGTAATTTTTACCCCTTCACTATCCAACAATTTCCCTACTGTTACACTCACTGGAGTGGGGATAGTAATTTTTACCCCTTCGCTATCCAACACTTTCCCTATTGTATCACTCACTAGAGTGGGAATAGTAATTTTTACCCCTCCGCTATCCAACACTTTCCCTACTGTTGCACTCACTGGAGTGGAAATAGTAATTTTTAACCATCCGCTATCGAACACTTTCCCTACTGTTGCACTCGCTGGAGTGTGAATAGTAATTTTTCCCCCTCCGCTATGCAACACTTTCTCTGCTGTTGCACTCATTGGAGTGGGAATAGTAATTTTTACCCCTCCGCTATCCAACACTTTCCGTACTGTTGCACTGACTGGAGTGGGAATAGTACATTTTAACCCTCCACTACCCAACACTTTCCCTACTGTTGCACTCATTGGAGTGGGAATAGTAATTTTTACCCCTCTGCTATCCGACACTTTCCCTACTGTTGCACTCTTTGGAGTGGGAATAGTAATTTTTACCCCTCTGCTATCCAACACTTTCCCTACTGTTACACTCATTGGAGTGTGAATAGTAATTTTCCCCCCTCCGCTATCCAACACTTTCTCTACTGTTGCACTCATTGGAGTGGGAATAGTAATTTTTACCCTCTGCTATCCAACACTTTCCGTACTGTTGCACTGACTGGAGTGGGAATAGTAAATTGTAACCCTCCGCTACCCAACACTTTCCCTACTGTTGCACTTATTGGAGTGGGAATAGTAATTTTTACCCCTCTGCTATCCAACACTTTCCCTACTGTTGCACTCATTGGAGTGGGAATAGTAATTTTTACCCCTTCCCTATCTAACACTTTCCCTATTGTTGCACTAACTGGAGTGGGAATAGTAGTTTTTACCCCTCCGCAATCCAACACTTTCCTACTGTTGCACTGACTGGAGTGGGAATAATTAATTTTATCCCTCTGCTATCCAACACTTTCCCTACTGTTGCACTCGCTATAGTGGGAATAGTAATTTTTACCGCTCTGCTAACCAACACTTTCCCTACTGTTGCACTCATTGGAGTGGGAATAGTAATTCTTACCCCTCCGCTATCGAACACTTTCCCTACTGTTGCACTGACTGGAGTGGGAATAGTAAATGTTATCCCTCTGCTATCCAACACTTTCCCTACTGTTGCACTCACTATAGTGGGAATAGTAATTTTTACCCCTCTGCTATCCAACACTTTCCCTTCTGTTGCACTCATTGGAGTGGAAATAGTAATTTTTACCCATCCACTATCCAACACTTTCCCTACTGTTGCACTCACTGGAGTGTGAATAGTAATTTTTCCCCTCCGCTATCCAACACTTTCTCTACTGTTGCACTCATTGGAGTGGGAATAGTAATTTTTACCCCTCCGCTATCCAACACTTTCCGTACTGTTGCACTGACTGGAGTGTGAATTGTAAATTTTAACCCTCCGCTATCCAACACTTTCCCTACTGTTGCACTCATTGGATTGGGAATAGTAATTTTTACCCCTCAAATATCCAACACTTTCCCTACTGTTGCACTCATTGGAGTGCGAATAGTAATTTTTACCCCTCTGCTATCCAACACTTTCCCTACTGTTACACTCATTGGAGTGTGAACAGTAATTTTTACCACTTGGCTATCCAACATTTTCCCTACTGTTGCACTCATTGGAGTGGGAATAGTAATTTTTACCCCTCCGCTATCCAACACTTTCCCTACTGTTGCACTTATTGGAGTGGGAATAGTAATTTTTACCCCTCTGCTATCCAACACTTTCTCTACTGTTGCACTGACTGGAGTGGGAATAATAAATTTTAACCCTCCGCTATCCAACACATTCCCTACTGTTGCACTTATTGGAGTGGGAATAGTAATTTTTACCCCTCCACTATCCAACACTTTCCCTACTCTTGCACTGACTGGAGTGGTAAATGTAAGTTTAAAGATTTTTAAATAGTGTGTTTTAATTTACAATGCATTTTTTTTCATTACATTTTACATTATATGTATATGTTTATATATATATATATATTTATTTATATATATATATATTTATTTTTAAATTTTTATATCATTTAAAAATTATAAAATAAATTAAAACTAATAGTTTATTAATTGTTTTAAAGTAAATATATATTTATATATATATTAATTTTTATGTATGTGTTTAACTTTTTTTATTACGTTTGTTATATTGGTTCAAATGTATATTAAATCTAATTCTTTTTTTAATTAATTTTATTATTTAATATATTTATTATTTATTATTTTATTTTATATATATATTAAACATCGATATTTTGTACAGCTATATTTTTGACATCGATATTTTTTTTCGATATTTTTGCACCTACCCTCATAAATATAGGATGTTGATATTTTTGACATCGATATTTACAAATCAATATTGTGGTATGGGGATATTTTAGGTGTTGATATTCTGTCAGTGAACCCTCTTCTTGGGCTGCTCATTTGTCAAAGGCCTTTCCTTTTTCTGCTCGACCTCATTGCTCAAGGGTTGTGGACAAGAGCTGTAGCACCACCTCAACTCCCCCTGGAACTTTCCACTGAGCACTGGGGGGAGGGTGGGTGGCTTATCCGGCTCCATGGTTGTTGCCGGCTGTTATGGCATGTGAGACTTCCTGGGTCTGGAAGATGTGGGAGAGGCCGTGTCAAGAAGATTCAAATGGCAACTATAGGGAAGCTGCACCGTTGTCCCTGTGACTGCAGGTGTAGATACAGGGCGCTCTGCGGGGACGATGCAGTGTGGGGGATGCGCAAAGTGCAGCAGGCCGGGCCAGATAAAGTGTTCTTAAACAATGATCAAATTCTAGAGTGGGGACAGAGATTTTTGAATGACTGTCTGGGGTCCACTGTGTTTGTTGTGGAAGGAGGAGCAGAGCTGGTATGTGGCACCAGACTGGACAGGCGGAAGCCACACCGGCCTAATGCCAGATGCCTCCGCGCCTACCAGTTATGTGTCACAGCTCTACGGCCTTACTTTCACTCACACCGTACACTGATGCTTTAGATCTTGCAGTCGTCCCACTTGTTCATGTTCTCCGCTGAGCCCAATCTGCTCACTGGTAGCACACAGGCTGCTCTGCACTGTGCATGGAGCCGAAGGGGTCTTTTTCTTTTTCCCCTGTGCACTGTGCAGTGGTCTGGGGTCCAGGGCCCGGGGTTCAGAGCCAAGGGTCGATCGCAATTTGCAGCAGGATATTAGGCGGGGGCCCGGGCTTCAGGTCGGGGCTTCAGGGCTTCGCAGGCTTTCCCCCTTCCCTGGGAGAGGCGAGGGGCAGACGAAGAGCCACACTCCGGCTCGATCGGCGTCCTCGTCCCTAACCACGCCCACTACTCAAGCACACTGCAACACCATGGTCTTGGATTTGCCATATAACTGCAGTAGTCCAGAACGGTGCTTTCCACTACCCTCTGATAAGCCTAACTGCTCTCCCACACTACCACAAAAGAGAGCGTTAGTATTATCTACTTTTGCCTCTATAAGCCAATTAGGGACCAACTGGACTCTCTGAACAGTGTACTTTGTTTTAGTACACTGTATAGAGAGCCAGCTTCCTCAATTGGTGGATCAGCGGTGGGGTCTATGACTTTGCACTGTAATACTTCAGAGGTTGTTCAGAGAGTATGAGCAGGCCCATCTACAGATGACACCACCGACCCTGAGAACCAGGGTGGAGGGAGTGAAGAAGAGGACTCAATCATGCCCCTATTTGTAGGAGAAGATCCAGCACCTCTACCTCAAGACCAAGCCACTGTGCCAAGAGCCCCTGCCTCTAGTGAGGATGGTTCAGGGCGCTCGAGGTACACTGAGAATCACCCTGAGGAGGAACCCATATTGGAAAGATTGGTCTGTAGAATAGCCCTGGAGGACAAGATACTGGCCATCGAAAGGGTTAGGTCCCATAATTGTTGGCAACAACATAATTCCTAGGGACAGAGGGGAAGCCTTTGACTGTAAAATCCCCAAAGGAGTTGTTCCGAAGTATACTGAAGGTGATGACATCACAAAATGGTACACAGAGTTCGAGAGAGCCTTTATAGCTAGAAGAGTCTGCCAGAAGTATTGGGGCTCTCTCCTTTGGGAACTTTTCTCTGGCAAGTGCAGGGATAGACTCCTGACAGGAACATAAGCTGAGTCCTATGACCATATGAAGGGTACCCTGATTGAGGGTTTTGAACTCACTACAGAGGAATATAGACTCAAGTTTAGGGGGACTCAGAAAACCACGAGTCAATCCTGGGTTGAGTTTGTAGACTTTTCAGTAAAGACACTAAGGGGCCGATTCCGATTCGGGCCGGAAAACGTACCGACCGACTCGGTACGGGAATTTAGTCCGACCGACACATACCGGCGCTGCCCGACCTGCGTAGTACGATGAAATGCATGTGAATCACGACCGACTCGTACGGAACACAAGCCGAACGACCGAACCGCACGGAAAACAGCCATCCGGCCGGGAAACAACGCGAATCGAACCGACCGACACGCACCAGGAATGAACCCAAACAAAACGTACCCGCGAATTCCGACCCGCGCAGTACGATGCAATGCGTGGAAAACCAGACCGAGTCGCACGGAGACCAAGCCGTACGACCGACATGCATTCAAAACCCAGCCGAGTCAACCCAATACTCCGCGACCGACGCGTACGCCGCACATGAAACACAGCAGAAACACAGCGTGAACGACTCGGAGAAGCTCGCACGAGACAACTGCAGCGTCCTACTCGGTCAGAAGAACGTCTCCTACATGCCCCAAAACTACAAAGGAAAAAATACAAAAAAAAGGGCCAAACAAGCAATTACAAAGCCAATAAATACTGGGGGGGGGGGACATGGAACAAAGACACACCCACAACTCCACCCATATAAAGGCCACAAATCCCTACCATGATCCTTTGCAAATTCAACTGACCTGCTAGCACAGAACACCATCAGACAGCAACCACAGACACACGCACAGCTCATCCATCACACAAGCCACACACCATCAGCACCTCAACAAATAGCACCCTCACATACACCCAGCAAAACCTACACACACACACCCACACATACATCAATCACCACCACCACCCATCACCATGCCCCCAAAGAAGAATCCAAAGTTCCTAGACAGTGAATTGGAAGCCCTGGTAGATGAGATCCTCAGGGTAGAGCCACAGTTGTTTGGTACATTGGTCCAACAGACCCCCATGTCGCAGAAAACCAAGATGTGGGAGAGGATCGTCGACAGGGTGAACGCACAATCACCATGTTTGTGCACAAAGGAAGACATCCAGAACAGGTGGTATGATGTGCGCAGGAGGGTCAAGGACCTACTAAAGAAGGATTACGCCTTGAGCTAACACACCGGCAGTGGCCCTCCTGCCAAACCAGTATACCTCAGGCCCTGGGAGGAGAAGGTGCGGGCCATCCTATCACCAGTGAGCGTATATGGACTATCAAACATCCCAGAACCTGGTGAGTACACAACAAATATACACAATATTGTGTGACAATACACACACATCACTGTCAAGGGGATAGTCAAACCATGCACCCTTAGCAAATCCACAGCAACCAAAAGATAATCATCCCAAGATGTGTATGTCAGTCAGACAAACACAATACATGCCCTTTCATAGTGATATGTAACTGTGTCATGACATGTACAAACCCAACAACAAATAGAGCTAGGCAGTGGCACAAATCTAACCAACAAACACAGTCAGATATGTAGCCAACACTAGAACACCACCTCACAGGGAAGCTCACTGAAAGGAAGGAATTCTGTGTATGCTGGTGAAGTCAGTGTAGCCAATAGCATGATGGGAGTTGTAGTCACAGATATTGCTCACCCTCACAATTGGCCCATCAACACCACTATGAACCATGCTCACATTACAGGGAGTAGAAAACAACTGACAAGATGGCTGACACTGGGCACTGCTGTGGGGAGCACAAGGCCCTGCTGGGAACTGTGCAACAACCAACAGCAGGACACCACTGACTGACATCCTGAAAGCCAACTTGCACTCCCTGCAATGGAAGCACGTTCCATGGTGGGATATCTGGCTGGGTGGGAAGGAGGACTGACAGCTCTGACCAAATTCACAAGCAGCTTTTCACACACACACCCTTAACAAAAACACCACACAACTCACCTGGGAGAATGCAATGCCTCACACTCTAATTAAATATCCCACAAAGAACCACAACCCTGGGTTATGCTGTGTGAAGCACAGGGACACTCATGGGACTTGTAGCCAAACAAACACCAGGACAACACTGTCAGCCATCATTTCTGCACAGGCACACTACCCCACAGGGAAGCAGAGTCAAAAGGAAGGAAGTATGGGCATGCTGGGAAGGGGGGTGTAGGCAACAGCATGATGGTAGTGGTAGTCACAGCTCAACATCCCCCACCCACATGGCCCAGCAAGCTCACACTGAAGCATGCACACCTCACAGGGAGTGAAAAGCCACTGCACAAGATGGCTGACAATGGTGCTCTGCTGTGGGGAGCACAAGGCCCTGCTGGGAACTGTGCACCAACAAACAACAGGACCACACTGTCAGCCATCTTGCCATTGCTGTCACACTCACATACAGTGAAGTCCACTCAAAAGGAAGGAAGTATGGGCATGCTGGGAAGGGGGGCGTAGGCAATAGCATGATGGGAGTGGTAGTCACAGCTCATTACATCACCCACCCACATTGGCCCAGCAAGCTCACACTGAAGCATGCTCACCTCACAGGGAGTGGAAAGCCACTTGACAAGATGGCTGACAATGGTGCTCTGCTGTGGGGAGCACAAGGCCCTGCTGGGAACTGTGCACCAACAAACAACAGGACCACACTGTCAGCCATCTTGCCATTGCTGTCACACTCACATACAGTGAAGTCCACTCAAAAGGAAGGAAGTATGGGCATGCTGGGAAGGGGGCGTAGGCAATAGCATGATGGGAGTGGTAGTCACAGCTCAACATCCCTCACCCACATTGGCCCAGCAAGCATCACATCTGAAGCATGCACACCTCACAGTGTGTGAAAAGCCACTGACAAAGATGGCTGACAATGGTGCTCTGCTGTGGGGAGCACAAGGCCATGCTGGGAACTGGGCACCAACAAACAACAGGACCACACTGTCAGCCATCTTGCCATTGCTGTCACACTCACATACAGTGAAGTCCACTCAAAAGGAAGGAAGTATGGGCATGCTGGGAAGGGGGTGCAGGCAATAGCATGATGGGAGTGGTAGTCACAGATATTGCTCACCCTCACAATTGGCCCATCAACACCACTCTGAACCATGCTCACATCACAGGGAGTGGAAAACAACTGACAAGATGGCTGACACTGGGCACTGCTGTGGGGAGCACAAGGCCCTGCTGGGAACTGTGCACCAACAAACAACAGGACCACACTGTCAGCCATCTTGCCATTGCTGTCACACTCACATACAGTGAAGTCCACTCAAAAGGAAGGAAGTATGGGCATGCTGGGAAGGGGGCGTAGGCAATAGCATGACGGGAGTGGTAGTCACAGCTCAACATCCCCCACCCACATGGCCCAGCAAGCTCACACTGAAGCATGCACACCTCACAGGGAGTGAAAAGCCACTTCAAATATGTCTGGCAATGGTGCTCTGTTGTGGGGAGCACAAGGCCACGCTGGGAACTGGGCACCAACAAACAACAGGACACCACTGATTGACATCCTGACAGTCAACCTGAACCCACTGCAAGGGTGGCATGCCTCATGGTGGGATAACTGGGCTGGGGGGAGAAGGAGGGCTGGATGTCCACCAAATACAACCAATGCTGTCCATGTACACACCTCAACATTCACATTGAAATGCTTCAAGTTTGCAGGACAATGTGCTACACCAATATCAACCTCTGACTGTGACAACTTAGGACAATGCAATGTACAGGCCCGCATCCAGAGGTACAGTCACAACTGTCAGGTGTGTGAACCATTGATGCCTGCAGAAACATAACATACATTGCGTGTCTCTCCCAAAAACAGGTGATGATGGGGACACAGCAGCAGACGATGAGGAGTCCCTGTCCCAGGCTCCAGGGGACACTGAGCTCACTGGTGTGGAACAGCCTCTGCCCTCCTCGGATGGCGAAGACCTACCTGGCACCTCCGGTGTGAGTCATCATGCAGCACCAGCAGGACCACCATCTGCACCCCCTGCACCCACCCCTCCAAAAACTGCCAACACACAGACCACCCCCGCCAACTTGGACAGACCAAGGACCACCAATGACAACAGCACACGGACCCCGGCCCAACGTGGAGCAACGGACAACAACCCCAGTAACAACCCCCAAGGGGGCCTAGGGTCACCTGTGCGTGCCACCGCAGGTCCCGCACGTGTCACCAGGGGTGGTGGGAGGGGTGGTAGACATAGGCCGCTGTTTGCAGAGGGGTCTGTACTGCATGATGACCCACAACTGGTACGCATTGCTGATGCGTACCAGAATAGCACCGGAGAGGTCAGCCAGGTAGTGGGGATCCTCAAGGACATGCAACAGCAGCAGGCTGCCCATCATGCCCGCTTGGACTCATACATGTCCCGTGTGGAGACACACATGTCCCATGTGGAGACACACATGTCTGGCATGGAGTCCAAGTGGGACACATTGCAAGAACTGACAGCGGGGCATAGGGACATATTGACATGCCTCCGCCAGATTAGCACCAACATGGTCACACCTCCCTGTGTGCCCACAACATCTGGTGCTGCAACAACTGCAACTGCCACAGGGAGGGAGGATGACTCTGGCGGAGAGTCCCCTGTACCGCAGCAGCCTGCACGTGAGGGTCCCCCCCCAAAGAAGAGGGGTTGTCCGAGGAAGGACAACTGAGAGGCCGATGGCCATGTACATCCCCCAGGAACCCAACACCTGTTCTGGAAATTCACCTTTGTGTGCAAACTGTTCACCCTGTCGAATGCAACCCAACTCTCCCACATGACATGGGGAGTTTAAGTTGGCCCAATGTATCAGATGACTGTTGACTTTACTCAGGACATTTCTGCTACCAAGACTTCCAACTCATCTGGGAACTTTGGATTCCAATCCCAATGTACAGCACCCACCATCCTGTGCACTATACTCACACATGTATGTAAATAAACTCACTAATACACCATACTTGCCTCTGTTGTGATTCCAACGTGGTTTCTGTCATGGAGATGATGATCTGCTAAATGACACTGTGCATGCTAACTGCTACAGCAAGTACAACACCATCATGTGAGTCATGGCGACGTGACACATATGAGGGAGACACACCACTAGGGCCACACAACACATACACACCAGGGCCATCTGACTCATTGCCTACACTGATGTTGCCAGGAAACACAGTGCAATGCACAGACACCACACCTATTCACAGTCTGTGTTAAGTAGCCCACTGGTGCAGTAAGCAAATGTCAGTCAGATGTGTGACCACAGACAACGCACATCCCAAAGTGAAGCACAGGTTTATTACACATTTGCAACATGTTGTTACCACTACAGATGCAAGGTAATCCCACGTGGAAGTGGCCACACAGTCAACAAGTGTAGAAGGAAGAAAGTCCAGGGGTGTGTGGCACATCACCTGTAGGGAAATGACAGCTTCCACCCTGGAAGTTGAATCACGGTGTCGGGGGATCACAGTTGACCAAACAACTCTGAAAGTACCCTGTGAAGGACAGAAATGACACACAGTCAAAAGCACTGAAGAACAGGACAGAACTGCAATACTCATGCCCAATACATGTCACAAGATACCTAAACAAAACCAAGTTTGCATGTCAACACTGTTGGGGAGTACAGACTACCTGTAAGGACACATCGCTGCACGCATACAGTCAAGTAGCACATGGCCACACTCAAACAGCAACAGAGCACCACCAAAACATATCACGCAAACTCACATCATTGACATGACATCTCTGGATACTCACATTCAGCTGAAGAAGTTGGTGATGAGCTGTGTGCGAACATCACCCTCATCATCATCACCATCACTGGCATCGTGGCCCAGGCCAGGATCCTCCACAGGTGGCGGATGTTGGTCATCGTCATCCAGGATGAGAGGCAACTCCTTCCGCACTGCCATGTTGTGTAGCATGCAGCAGACAATGACAGTCTTGCACACCTTTGCTGGGGCATATGGGAGGGCCCCTCCTGTCTTGTCCAGGCAGCGAAAGCGGCTCTTCAAGAGACCAAATGTCCGCTCGATCTCTCTCCTGGTCCGACCATGTGCCTCATTGTAGCGCATCAGGGCTGGTGTCACAGGGTTCCTAAGGGGCGTCAGCAACCACGGCATGTTGGGGTATCCGGAGTCACCTACATAAAGACAATTGCACATTAGCTGAGTTGGAAAAGAGGGTGGATTACTACATTGCAGAACACACACAATGGTACAAAGTCAGTACACACCGACAAGCCAGGCACGCTGGTTCTGCATCTGTGACATCATCCTCGGGATGCGACTACTCCTCATCACGTAGGCATCGTGTGCAGAACCGGGGAAACGGGCACACACGTGTGAGATGCTCATATCTGCAAGACATACCACCAGAGCATTGACCGAATGGTAATGTTTTCGGTTCCTGTATGCCTGCTCATGTGCCTGTGGTGGTACCAAAGCCACATGTGTCCCATCAATGGAGCCAATGACATGCGGCATCCTCCCCAGGGCATAGAAGTCACTCTTGACGTCAGTGAGTTGTTGACGTTTAGGGAAATAGATGTACTGGTTCAGGTATCTCAGCATAGCCTCCAAAACATTGCGTAGCACACGGCTGAACATGGTCTGTGACATCCCACCAGCAGACGCCACAGTGTGTTGAAAGGTACCGGTGGCAAAGAAGTGTAGGGCTGCCATCACCTTCACCTTGGGGGTCAGCGCTGTAGGATATGTCCGGCCAGGTTGCAAATGTGGGGCCAACCGCACCATCAATTCCTCAATCAGCGGCCTGGTGAAGCGGTAACGTCGGATGCAGTCCCGTTCAACCATGGTTGCAAGGTCAGGGAATGGTCTATGGACAGCTGGTGCCCTGCAGTGCATAGGTGAAGAAAGAAAGATTGTCAGTCACCCCACATATGTGGCATAGACCATACTCAATATCACATGATACATCATTACGAGACACAAGTACATGATGTGTGTGCCGTTCTGTAAGGACATGTATGGCACCTACATGGCCAACATCTAACATCACAGTTCAACATGTGTTGTCAACAAGTCCCAGGTTGTGCTATGGGATATCATTAGGCTGTGTCACAGTACCCATGTACTGCTGTCACGTTCCAAACACACACCACAGTGACATGTGAGGACAGATGTGCCCCAGGCATCACAGCTCATTGACAGGTAGATTCCCAGGGAACCTGTATTGCCACATAGACACTGCCATGACATGGCGTATCATGAATACACCACAGCAAAACAACCATGACCCCCACAGGTAGGGGTCCCTGTTGCCTCTGCAGGACAGACATGGACATCTGTGACACACACACGCACAACATCAAAGTCCATGCACAAACAACGTGGATGTGGAGACTGTCTCCCATTGTGCACATGGAATCAGAGACATTGTAAACACAACATGCACACAGACTGTGGAGGGCCATCACTATTGTGGCAATGGGTCACCCTGTGACATACATACCGTCCCACATGGGACTCAGGGGGTATGTGACATGACATACACATACACAACCTGGAAATGTGACCATGCCACATGCTCTGAAATGAACAGTTGCACATCACAGTGGTCATGTGCACAACACACCAAAGATTCTGTCCCCATGAACACGTGCACAGCCTGGGAGTGGCTGCCCCCAAGTGCCACCCAAAAAACCACATGTTGAGCCCCATACACAGAAAAGGTAATGCAGCCTTACATGCCTTAGGATACAGTGTGGACAGGCTGTGGTGTTGTAGGTGTGCCCCTGAGTCCCTGGAAAGTAAATGTGGCTGGCATACGTTCACCTGTGACAGGCATGGTGACATATGCGAGTGACTTGTACAGGGACGCGTTGTACAGCAATGGACCGATCGGTGCGCACGCATTGGCCATTGCATATGATGTGGCCCGAAATACGCGTTGTACAGCAATGGACCGATCGGTGCGCACGCATTGGCCATTGCACATGATGTGAGCGGGTACGCGTTGTACAGCAATGGACCAATCGGTGCGCACGCATTGGCCATTGCACATGATGTGAGCGGGTACGCGTTGTACAGCAATGGACCGATCGGTGGGCACGCATTGGCCATTGCACATGATGTGAGCGGGTACGCGTTGTACAGCAATGGACCGATCGGTGCGCACGCATTGGCCATTGCATATGATGTGGCCCGAAATACGCGTTGTACAGCAATAGACCGATCGGTGCCCACGCATTGGCCATTGCACATGATGTGAGCGGGTACGCGTTGTACAGCAATGGACCGATCGGTGCGCACGCATTGGCCATTGCACATAATTTGAGCGGGTACGCGTTGTACAGCAATGGACCGATCGGTGCGCACGCATTGGCCATTGCACATGATGTGAGCGGGTACGCGTTGTACAGCAATGGACCGATCGGTGCGCACGCATTGGCCATTGCATATGATGTGGCCCGAAATACACGTTGTACAGCAATGGACCGATCGGTGCGCACGCATTGGCCATTGCATATGATGTGGCCCGAAATATGCGTTGTACAGCAATGGACCGATCGGTGCGCACGCATTGGCCATTGCATATGATGTGAGCGGGTACGCGTTGTACAGCAATGGACCGATCGGTGCGCACGCATTGGCCATTGCATATGATGTGGCCCGAAATACGCGTTGTACAGCAATGGACCGATCGGTGCGCACGCATTGGCCATTGCATATGATGTGAGCGGGTACGCGTTGTACAGCAATGGACCGATCGGTGCGCACGCATTGGCCATTGCATATGATGTGAGCAGGTGCGCGTTGTACAGCAATGGACCGATCGGTGTGCATGCATTGGCCATTGCATATGATGTGAGCGGGTACGCGTTGTACAGCAATGGACCGATCGGTGCGCACGCATTGACCATTGCATATGATGTGAGCGGGTACGCGTTGTACAGCAATGGACCGATCGATGCGCACGCATTGGCCATTGCATATGATGTGAGCGGGTACGCGTTGTACAGCAATGGACCGATCGGTGCGCACGCATTGGCCATTGCATATGATGTGAGCGGGTACGCGTTGTTTTTCAAAAGACGCGTTGTACAGCAATGGGCCGATCGGTGCGCACGCATTGGCTGTGGCCTGGCATGGCAACGGATGCGTTTTTGAACCTTTAAAGTGTCTGATGCTGTGAATTCAGTTGGCCACCCACAACAATGTTGCAAATTCATGGGTCTCATGAAGTTGAACTTTTGAAGGATGCTGTGGGCGTGTGTAAGTGGTGCAATTCCATGGATTGACCAGATTCAGAAGATGCAAACGACTTGGACCTATCACTTTGGACACATGGGACAGTATCTGCCTCAGCAGCACACATATAATGCTGGCTGTTCCCCTGAGAGCTCACTTGCCTGCACTACATGCTCCAGGACGACATCTGCCACCACCACTGCTGCTGTCTCTGCATCCTCTGGATCCTCCTATGGCACGTACTGTGGAGAGAGCCCCAGCCTTCAGCACTGAGGAGAACCAGGCCCTGCTGGACAGCCTCCTTCCACAGTACAGCAAGCTGTATGGGAAAGCAGGAGAGCAGGTGAGTGTGCTGTCCACTGCCTTACTAAATGTGCATGTTGTCTGACTAGCAAGACTTACAGTGTGCACGCCACTGGCTAGCATGCTCACTGAGTAGTTGTCACCCCCCATAGTGTGTAGTTACATGCACTGAACAGGTATAGTGCAGTAACAGTGCATTCCAACAAGGTTTTACTTCCCAGGCAATGATACCATGTAGTAACTGCTGGCAAACTGTTCATAGCCATCGTTACACTGCCTGTGTACATCATGTGCCCCTGTGATTGAGACATGTATATCCAACTGTGTGATGCACGGATATGTTGCATGTGTAGTAATGGCCTTTACACTTTGTCATCCTCACAGGTTGATGCCCACCAGAAGCAGGAAATCTGGCTGAACATCGCGCGGGCAGTAAGATCTGTGGGGGTCTACAAGCGCCGGATCCGCAACTGCCAGAAGAGGTGGCAGGACTTTCGGGGCTGGACCCGGAGGATCGCAAGGGTCCAGCTGAAGCTGTCGCCTCCTCGCAGGAGGGGCGGACACCGGACCCTGACCCCCCACATGCTCAGGATCCTGGCGGTGGTCTTCCCTGACCTGGATGGGCAGCTGAAGGCCAGACAGCAGCAAGGAGGGGGTGAGTCCATGACTGCACTGTGAACTTTGTCTGACATGCTATGTGCCCTCCTCTGGCCTGGTTAAACTTCCACAGTACATCAGTCTTGTGGTCCAGGACCCATGCCCCTCAATTGTGACATGCCCACTCCTCATCTGATACCCAGGTGTGGCCTTTACATTAAGGAAATTGTGTCACTTGGGTTCTGTGTCCTTACATTTTGCTTAGCTCAAGGTGGGGGACAGCATTTGTTCCCGTAACTTTGTTGTGGGCTTAATGGGTGGGTCCATTGCTTACACAATGCCTGAGTTCTGACATGTAATCTGCGTGTTACTTTGATATGTGGTCCAATTGCTGATCTGATTCACCACATGTGCCTGGGGTATTTGGCACACACCCATGCTGCGGGTGGGAACAATGTTTGGGCCTCAGGAGTATGTATATCAAGTGTGTCACACATACTTAGCCACCTGCCTACTGTCCAGGGCTCATCCCTCTTTCACGTGGAGCAGGACAGTCATGCCTACTCCAGGCCATACAATACACTCTGTACTCCCACTCCCGTGTATCAGCTGACATGTTGTGCTCAGTGGAATGTTCCCGCAGGTGTCTGCCTCTGTGTCATTGTGCTGTGGCTTTGTTGTCAGGACTACTGGGGTGTTTATCGGTTAGGGCTCAGCATGCCACCGGAGATGTGACCATAGGAGACGATACTTGTGTGACATATAGGTGTTTGATCACTTGACTGTGCAGACTGGGGTATGCGAATGTGAAGTTCAGGCAGCTGTCTCCCATTCACAGCAGATTGTGAGATGCTCAGGTTCCGAGGGTTGTGTTTCATGTCTCCCATATGTCCAATTGGTATGACGTGGACAAATAAGAGTTCAGATGATGTGGTTTGTGGGGGATGGACATGTGCACTTGTCAGCTACAGGACTTGCATTCCCCATGACCTAGGATTGTGACACAGTGCAGACTGTTGTTGGCTGGCTGCCCTGCCCATGTGACTGGAGACAGTGATGTATGACTTTGCAGGCATGCCTGTGCCATGACATTGAACTCCCTAAGAGTGATCCTGCAGGTGAGTGACATGTGCTACATGCACCCCATTGTGGCATTGACTATCAGGACATGGGTGCATCATGGTGTCTGGTGCTGGTATGTATCACATGCATTTCAAAATAGATTCTGGCCATCCCTTTATCCGGACACCTGTACTGACTCAGTGGCAAGAGTTGTGATGTGTGCATGTTCACACACTTCACTGTGTTCTCTGCTCTGTCCAACTACTGTGTAGGTGGTGCATATGTCCACACTGGGGTATTGCCATCCGACAGGCACCAGACAGATGGGTGCAAGGCCAGGAGGGATGTGAGTGCCATGGTTGACCATCAGACTGACAATTGGCTTCTCCTACTCTGTTTGAGCACTTTTGGAAATGTTCAACTAAGGATGCCAGGGCTTGCTCTGTAATGTGCTGTACTTACTGTGGTGTGTGTGGTCAGTGCAGGTGACTGATGTTTGTCTGTTTCCCTAATTGTTTGCAGATACATCCGCGGCCACAGGAGGGGACAGCTCCATGGACCAGGAGGAGCCGCAGAGCCAGACTGGGTCAGCAGCCGATGAGTGGTCGGAGGGACCCAGTGGCACGGAGGGCGAGGGGAGCCACACCGAGGAGTCCTCAGCAGCATCCACCTCAGCTGAGGACCACAGCAGCTCGGAGGATGACTCCCTTGTGGAGGCGGGTGTCAGCAGCCACCACACCCCAGCTAGTATTGCTGTCCCCGCCACCACCACCACCACCACTGCCCTCCCATCGGCTCCCATTCCAGAGGTCCGTGGAGGCTCCCGTGTTCAGGAGCGTGTCTCCTTCGTGCCAGGCACCGCAGCCCCTGCCCCTGTGTCCCCTGCTGCCCTGAGTGAGGAGTCTGTGTACCTACTTCGCCAGCTCCATGTAGGGCAGACAGCAATGCTGAGTGTCCTCCATGCCCACACCACTCTGTTTACACAGCTGGTGTCGTTTATGGAGGGCATCTCATTGGGCATGTCTGCCCTACAGAGGAGCAATAGGTCCATGGACTCCTCCCTGACGGCAGCAGTGTCCCTCCTCCAACAGTCCCTCACCCCTCCTACCTCTGCCCCATACACATTTCCTGGCACCCTACCTGTTCCAAGCACATGCACACCTGCACAATCACCCAAACACACAGACACGAGCAGCACAGACACACCCACTACAAAAACAAAACGTGCACGCAGGCATCCTCAGGGGACTGATACCACACCCACAGGGGATGGGGAACAGACACACACACCGGCATTCACAGTCACTCCGCAGTCCTCCGATACCTCTCCCTCCAAGGCCCCTTCCCTCGCCTCACCTGCAACCCCACCTACAAAGCAGATCTTCCTCTGTGACCTCGGCCTCTTCCCCTCCGATCCAGCTGATCCAGCATACAGGGGGAAGAGGAAGTCCACCCGCACAGAGGGGAGTGCCCCTCGCCCCCGGACACCCTCCCCCAGGCACAGACAGACTGAGGCCCCCATCCGCAAGTCCCCCCGGACCCGGAAGAGCAAGACCCCGCCGCCGCCCTGCAGCTCAACCACCAAGTCTCCTTCCTCCATCCCTCAGGCCCCCACTCCACAGGTTCCCCCACCACACCCTGCCCCAGGTTCCCCCACCCACAGATACACCATCCCCAAAATGATCCGGCCTTCTCCCCTACCACTTGCTCTTCCAGCACCACACCCCCTCTGCGCATGTTTGTGCCACTGGTGTGGAGACCGTGTCCTCCCCTCTGTCCTGCCCACCTTACCTGAACCCCATTCTACTCCCCTGGAGATAGGCACTGCAGTGGAGTCCACTACCACCCCGTCTGACTTGGGCACTGCAGTGGGGAACCTGTCCACTCCATCTGCACAGCCCACTACAGTCGTGCCGGCACCTACACCATCTGACTCATGCCCCCCAGTTGTGCCGGCACACACCATGTCAGACACCTCCACTGCAGTTGTCAGTGACTCTCCAGCACCCACCACCCCTTCCCTTCCTCCTTCTGGTGAGCCCTGATCCTGTCCCTGTGGTGCCTGGCCTGCCCCCCCCATATGCCCCTCCGAGGGGAATGTCCCTGGTGTGTAGCAGTGCAGGCATGCAAAGGGTGACATCTGCCACTGTCACCCTGTTTGGACTTTGATAATGGACTGGCCATTGGCCTTTGTTATTTTTCTGGACTTTCACTTTTTCACAAACATATGCTGAATAAAGCTACGTTCTGTTCTCTAGTGGTTTTGCTTCTGATGTACATGATGTTGATGATGCTAACCATGCCCTTGCTGCAGTGATGGTGATTTTTGATCTCAGGAAAATGAAGTGTTACTGTGCAGGACCCCATGTGGTCCAGGGGGAATGTGTCCTATCCTGTTGTGTATCCATGTCATCCTTTGCAGCAATATGAGGGTGTCATGTTTTCAAGATTTGGCAATGGGATTTCCTACTTTTATTTGCAATATCACATCTGTGGCTTACACCCCTGCACATCTGTTGTGCTTGCCATTGTTCAATTTGTCTATTTCCCTGACCGTGTGACCATCTCCACTGGACATGCAAGTTTGGGCATCAATGGGGAAGGACTCATCTGTGTTATCAGTGCAACTTGCTATACATGTGTGTTGGATCTGTGCTGATGATTTCGGTGACACTCCCATGACCAGGCTGATATGACGGGAGCCTTCATTTTGTGCTAATTGTTGACTGAGTGACCAAGTGTTCTGATGACATGATAGAGCCCTACTGGGACAATGTATGGCACAGCTTTCCTTACACAGGAGTGGAGTCCCCTCATGGCAGTGTGTAATTCTGTGACATTGCCTGAGCACAAGGTGTGTGTTGTGTGAGCATGTCTGTGTGTGTTCACTTCCATTTTGCTAGGCAGGCTGGGATCCCTAGTGATGTTCCTGTTTGTGATGCTTGCTGAGTTGACCTATGTAGGAGAGTAGGTTCTGCTTCACATGGGTACTCTCTAAAATGGTTTCCATGTGCCTTAGGCACATCTCTGATTGGAATCTGGAGTGCCCTTGTAAGTCCCTAGTATATGGTATACTATGTACCCAGGGCATAGGTACCTCAGAGGCCTGCCAGGGGCTGAAGCATGTATTGTGCCACCCCTGGAAGGCCAACCAAAAGGACACCACAGGTCTGCTACTGCAGCCTGGGTAAGGTGGTGCATGCACCCCTTACAGTGAGATAGGTTACCTATATCACTACCTACATACACACATATAAACCTATAAGTCACTCCTATGGCAGGCCTTGTCAATCCTGAAGGCAGAGTGCTTGGTTCCTATGTGAGAGGGTGCCCCTGCATGAGCAGAGCCCCTCTGCAGCGTTCGGAGACCCTTCTCTGATGCTGTTTGTAGTGCAGCCTGACCATATACTCTTAAGCGCATTATAACCTCGCGTTAAATGCTAACTTTGGGATGGCTGCACGGAAACATGTCGTGTTTGGTGTCAAACATCTTGGAATACTAACCCCCCGCCAGTTCTGGCAGCGGGGGTAGCATTCCACCCTTCTAGAGGGAGAGACATGTACACACCGGCCTGCCCGGTAACTTCTTTCCAAGCCCTGGCATCACAAAATGGATGCCGCTGCCACAGACACGGGTCTGGCCTCCTGCTGCTGACTGAAACTCCACCAGGGGAGGCCTGGACAATAGGTTTCCTGTCCCAGGGAGGTGTAACCACCTCCCCAGACAGGATAATGTGTATTGGGGCTGGGCGGGAGCACTCTCTGGTGCTTTGAAGTCCTGCACTGGGGGCACACTTGGTGTCCCTGTGCATACCCCAGTTCAAACTGGTTCAGGGGCTTCCAGTCCCTGCTCTGGCACAAAACTGGACAAAGGGAATGGGTGTAACCACCCCTCTTCCCTGACCCTCCCATAGGTGGTTCCCCAGAGTATGTTCAACCCCCTAACTTAGTATAAGTATGGGACCCCAGTCCTTAGGACTTTAGATTTACCTGGACGAAACTCTGATACAGAATCCTGGACCTTCGACGCTCTACTTTAAGATTAGAGGACTGAAGAATCTCCCAAGCAATTGTCCGGTCTGCATCGCTGAAGCTCCCGCCGGACGCCGAAGTCTTTGCATCACCAGAGGTGGATTTCCAGACTTCCCCAAGGCTGCCCTGAGTCCCCAGCAAAGCTGAGGCCCGTAGCTGTCGTGGGTAACGTGGAACCGTGACCCCTAGACACCAAGCGCATTTGCAAATGCATCCTCTTCCTGGTCTTCCATGAAGTTGTGCTTTGGGCTCCGAGTAGCCCCCGCCTCCAGCACTGACTACACTGAAGATCACTGGCCTCCACTCCACGAGTATCCCGTGAGCCAGCTCTAAGTGCGTCCACTCGAGGCTCCTTTGCGGTCGCTAGTCCGTTGGCTAGTAGGCCCTCCCAAAATCCAATCTTCTTCTGCTTGGGCTTCCCTGGTTGCTCCAGGCGTGCCCTGACTTACCCTCGCTGGGTGAGTCCCTCAGACCTTGCTGGTCTGCACCACTGTCCTTCTTCTATTTCCACGAGACTTGCCGTTGCCAAGGCTTGTTGGGTCTAATCCAGTCGCCGACACCCCTGCAATCGACAAACGTCATGGGACAGCTCGAATCCAGCTCCTGGTCATCGTTGACGCCTCCTGGACCTCGTGGCTGAAGAGTCAAGACGACCGTCAACCTACCTGAAGCACTCGACATCGGTGGGCATCCGCTCATCGCCTTCCTGGTCACTGGCTAGTGACCCAGACTCTGTCCCCTCTGCTTTCAGGTTCTTCAGATCTTCGATCCACCTTTGGATCCACCCGAACACTTTCGACTTGGCCGCCAGCAGCACTTTGCAGCAGATCGCCATTGAGAACGACGACGAAACCCGACCCCGAAAGACACCTATGCACCCGGCTTCCCTGGGTGAGGTAACTCGAGTACTCCGGTGCTCCCGTGGGTATAGACTCTAGAACAACCCAGTTCTAAAGGGGTTTGCTCCAAGTCCTCCTCTAAGTGTCCCTTTTCTTTAAAATTCCAACCGCGACTTTCCCCATAGAAGTCAACGGCGATTCGCGGCTGTGTTCTCACACTGCACGCGTCCCCCGTGGGTCCCCTGTGTCACTACCTTGGGTGGTTCCTTGTGGTCCAAGCACTTCTACAGGCTCTAGGCCTTGTGTCTAGCTCAGTCGTGGTTCTTATACCACTTTATTGGTATATGGTTTGGTAGGCCCCTAGGGCTCAAACGTGTATTTGTGCTATTACTGTTGATAACTAACTTATAACTTATGTACTTCGAACTCTAGCCTCATAAAGGGACTAGAGGGGTGTGTTTAGCAATAAATACATATATTTTGAATATATACCTGGTGTGGTCCTCTTTCATTTGGTCACTCAAGAGATTATAGACTGGTAAAACAAGCTGCTTTACATTCCTTCAAGACTTAGCCTGAAGGCTGCTCTCCATAGCTACCACTAGGATAGCTTTCAATAAAGGTTGTCTTTAACCTATCTCCAATAAGGGGTTGTTTGGACTGGTGCAAGGTGCCCACTATAAATAGTGGACAGCATATACCAGGCCAACTTCTCACATTGGTGTGCAGCGTGTGGGATTCCAGCTTGCTATTGTTTTACCAGATAATCTCAATTGAATTGATCAACTGAAAACCACTAAGGGTACCTTAGGTACATATAAATCAAGCTTAGTATACAGTAAGTTCTACTGAACTTAGAGTTGTGTGTTAAGGGATACCACACCCTTTCTACAACTCAAGAGAGTTTAGTAGGCCACACTAGAGTAGGTAGTGCATACACCACACCTCACTAGTAATGTCTTCAAAGCCAGGACCCAGTGAGTCCTTGCCAGAAGCCAGTGGGCTTCTTCCCTCCAAGTATGATAATCTCCCATTCTTGGAATTGAGAGCATTGTGCAATACTAGGAAGCTGAAGGCAGGCAAAAGTGCTAGCACCCAACACCTCAGAGAGGTGCTACTGGCTGATGATCTCAGCAGGCCCCTAGGGCCTGAAGGGGTAGGCAGAGAGGGTGGGGCAGAGAATGAGGAAGGGGTCAGGGGTGAAGAAACCCAGGGCCCCCCCTCTGAAACTGGCCAGGAAGGTGAAAATGACCTTGACCTGGAAAACCCAATTCCTCCTGTGGAGGAGGAGGAGGATCAGAATGACCTCCCTTTGCCCCCCAGGAAGTTGTGAGTGTGCCCAGAAGGACTAGATCTCCTTCTCAGGAGTCTAACCACTCTGACACCTCAGTAGGGACCTCTGTCTCCTCTCATGGAAGGGAATCCTCTCATGAGAGGAGGAAGAGACTGATTCAGTATGAGCAAGCCCAGCTTGAACTCAGAAAACAGCAATTGGCTATAGACAGGGAGTCCCTAGATCTCTATAGAGAGAGAAAAAAGTTGGGTCTAGAGTCCCATTTTGGCAGCAATTTCTCCAGAGATAGGGAAAGGTCTTATGACCATAGAAACCTGAGCAAGATTGTCCCTCCCTACCAGAGTGGGGATGACATCCACAAATGGATAACTGCACTGGAGAAGGCCTGTAAAGTACAGAGGGTCCCTCAGGAGCAGTGGGCAGCAATCTTGTGGCTCTCCTTTGCAGACAAAGGTAGAGACAAGCTCCTCACTGTAAGAGAAGAGGATGCTGACAATTACAAAGTCTTGAAGAGTGCTCTGATTGATGGGTTTGGCCTAACAACTGAACAATACAGGTTAAAGTTCAGAGATACCCAAAAGCACAGACTCAAGACTGGGTAGACTATGTGGATTGTTCTGCTAAGGCTCTGGAAGGTTGGTTGATGGGCAGTAAGGTATGTGACTTCACAGGATTGTACAATCTTATCATGAGGGAGCAGATTCTTAATAACTGCCAAAATCAGCTGTTGCATCAGTACCTGGTGGACTCTGATCTGACCTCTCCCCAAGAATTGGGAAAGAAGGCAGACAAATGGGTCAGAACCAGGGTGAGGCAGAAGGTACAGAACCAAGGTGGTGACCCAAAGAAGCAAGATTCTAAGAACTCTGATAAGGGTGGGGAGAAGGGTAAAGACCAGAAGTCTTCACAAGGCCCCCAAAAATCTTCTTCAGGTGGGGATTCACAGTCTAACAAAGGGAAAGGCCAAAAGAAACCATGGTGCAAGGTCGGTAAGCAAAAGACCCACTGGACCAGTGATTACACCAAGTCCAAAGACTCTACTCCAGCCCCCACCAATGCCCCTAAGGCACCTGCTCCTCCTAGTGCAGTTACAGTTGGTGGTGGGACTACACAAGCCAAGGGTTTAGTAGGGTTGACCCTGGGTAAGGAGATTAGCTCTGACCTAGTCAGAGAACTCACTCAGGCTGTCCTAGTCTGTGATGGAGGCATGGATGTGACCTCCTCTGTGAGTCCCAGTAATCTAGGCAAGTACAGGCAACAGCCCTTAATCAATGGAAAAGAGGCTTTGGCATTTAGGGACACAGGGGCAAGTGTCACCATGGTGACACAAGACCTTGTGGATCCTGGGCAGATTATACTTGGTGAAATGTACCAAGTGACCAATGCTAGCAATGTCAGAACAGACCATACTCTGGCAGTTGTTAACTTCTCCTGGGGAGGGGTAACTGGCCTTAAGAAGGTTGTGGTAAGTGCAGACCTACCAGTTGAATGCTTGCTTGGCAATGATCTAGAAACTTCAGCTTGGGCAGAAGTGGAGCTCAGGACCCATGCAGAAATGCTGGGCATCCCTGCAGATGTGTTTGCTGTGACCAGGTCACAAGCCAAAATGTCTAACACTGAACAGGCCTTGGATTCTGGAATAATGGACCAAGTGCCCTCCAAGAAGAGGATTAGTAGGGTAAAGGCAGTGCCTTCCCCCTTGGCTCAGAAGGAAGATCAGTCTCTTGAGGGGGATGATCTCAGTCCTGAGGGAGGAACTGTCCCAGAGGAGCTTGAACCTGACCAGGTTGAGTTCTTGGGGACGGGGGCCCTTCCAGGGCAGATCTGAGCCAGGAGCAGCAGAGCTGCCCCTCTCTTGAACCCCTCAGACAGCAAGCTGCTGCTGAGGCTGCTGGGAAAGCTAGTGGTCCCCATACAGTGTATTGGGATGATGGACTCTTGTACTCAGAGTGTAGAGACTCCAAGCCTGGTGCCACCAGGAGGTTGGTTATAACTCTGAAGTTCAGGGGCTTCCTATTGACCCTAGCCCATGACATTCCCTTAGCAGGTCACCTGGGCCAGAACAAGACTTGGGACAGAATTGTCCCTCACTTTCACTGGCCCCACATGTCTGAAGACACCAAGGAGTTTTGTCGCTCCTGTGTAACCTGCCAGGCCAGTGGCAAGGCAGGTGGCACCACAAAGGCCCCCCTTATACCACTACCTGTGGTGGGGGTTCCCTTTGAAAGGGTGGGGATTGACATTGTTGGTCCCATGGATCCCCAAACGGCATCTGGGCACAGGTTTATCCTGGTGGTAGTGGATCATGCCACCAGGTACCCAGAGGCTATTCCCCATAGAAGTCAATGGCGATTCGCGGCTGTGTTCTCACACTGCATGCGTCCCCCGTGGGTCCCCTGTGTCACTACCTTGGGTGGTTCCTTGTGGTCCAAGCACTTCTACAGGCTCTAGGCCTTGTGTCTAGCTCAGTCGTGGTTCTTATACCACTTTATTGGTATGTGGTTTGGTACGCCCCTAGGGCTCAAACGTGTATTTGTGCTATTACTGTTGATAACTAACTTATAACTTATGTACTTCAAACTCTAGACTCATAAAGGGACTAGAGGGGTGTGTTTAGCAATAAATACATATATTTTGAATATATACCTGGTGTGGTCCTCTTTCATTTGGTCACTCAAGAGATTATAGACTGGTAAAACAAGCTGCTTTACATTCCTTCAAGACTTAGCCTGAAGGCTGCTCTCCATAGCTACCACTAGGATAGCTTTCAATAAAGGTTGTCTTTAACCTACCTCCAATAAGGGGTTGTTTGGACTGGTGCAAGGTGCCCACTATAAATAGTGGACAGCATATACCAGGCCAACTTCTCACAACCTATGTTCCCCCAACGTCTTCTCCCTGGCTTCTCTGGGATGTGGGTGCATGGCACATTACTGGTCATCAGGGTGTCACCCATAGGTGTGTTTGCTGTCAGGGCTGAGTTTGTGGGCAAACGCAGATGAGACACAGTCAGGATTCCCCTTGGCACTTGTTGGTTACACCAGTCATGTAATTTACAGTTTGTGTTAGCTTTCAGTGATTGTGACACGTTGTGTGTGTGACTGCTGCCACTCCTCAGGGTCAGAGCTGCAATGTTGGTAGTTGTCTATGTTTGTTATTTGTGGGTGACCTTGGCTTCTTCATTGGTGTGTGACTGTGGGCGGGATCCCATTGGTTTGTGTGGTATTGACGTCATGCCCATGTACGGCGTACTGTGCAGTGTGTCAGACATTCACAAGTCTTGTTGACTGGCCATGTGTGATGGGTTTCTGCACCTTAGTTCCCACCACCACCCCTGGGATTGTCATGGGTGCATGTGCAATGTCACCAGTGCATGTGAGCTTCACTGCTGCACATTGGTGGAGATCAAGGTGTGTGGTGTTGAGTGTGTGCAGATGAGAGTTGTTTCACGGCTAGACCCCTGCCTCCATATTGGCCTTGGTTGACAGGCCGTGCTGATTGATTTGTGCTTGTGTAGGTGTGATGGTAGTTTGTTGCTCAGGACACATGACTGTGGTTCACAGTGTGAACGACATCTAGCTTTGTCATCACAGTGGGATTATCATGCAGGCCAGTGTCACCACAATGTGGGGACCCTGGGGGTGGTGCTGTGGTGGGTCTGTGTCTTGCTGTGTTAGTTGCTGTTCCTACAAGCTTGTGTGACACGTGTAATTTGGGCTCCCTCTCATCTGACAATGCCTGATTGCCCACATAGGGGGTTCGGATCCATGAGTTACTTTTGTGTGGCACTGTATGCACATCTGTGTAATTGGGATTCAGGCCTCCTCATGTGTTGTGTGGTTGCCTGGGGACACTGGCACCCCCCCCTCACCTGTTGTGTTTGATATGCAGTGTGGGGCTGCATGTTTGTGTTTGTGCATCTGCACCACTGCATTGGCATATCTTTAGTGTGCCATTGGCTGTATGTTGTTTGGTGGGTTTCCCCTGCTGTCCCTGGGACTCCTAGGTCATCAGTCAGCACAGTGATCATGGTTTGTATGTCCCATTGCTGCCATGGTATGGTATTTGTTCACCTCACATCTACAGTCTCCACAGAATATCTACATTTGTGTGCCCATTGGTGCAGATATGTGGGTCTGCATTATGATGGTCACTTCTGTCATTGTGTTATTGATGAATGTTGACAGTGTCAGCCCCCATGGGTGATGTTTGTCTGCACATGGCCCAAGGTATGTCTTATTTGCACTGCACTGTTTGCCTCACCCAATCTATGTTGCTATGGGACACAAGCACTACTATGCCACTGATGTGTTTTGTTGTTCTGTGACCAGGGAGAATCCATGCTGTTGGCATTTGCAGCTTTTTCCATGACAACACTTACAATTTGGTCACTGTGATGATGGGGGTTTAGACCCCATTTCCACAATGTTCAAAATGTGCTTCAGCTATGGACCCCACACTTACCTTTTGGTCACTGTGATGATGGGGGGTTACATCCCATTGCCACAATGTTCAAAATGTGCTTCAGCTATGGACCCAACACTTACCTTTTGGTCACTGTGATGATGGGGGCTTACACCCCATTGCCACAATGTTCAAAATGTGCTTCAGCTATGGACCCCACACCTACCTTTTGGTCACTGTAATGATGCGGTGTTAGACCCCATTGCCACAGTGGTCATGGTCTGCTTGCATTGTGGAGGCCACACACATTTATGTGTGACACGTGATAGGGGGTCACATTGTATGTTCAATTTCATGTTCAGTGTTGTAGGCATTTGACACAGTCTACACACGCTTGTCATGGTGTTGGGGGGATGTCTTTTTCTGACATTCCTTATGTTGGAGTATGCTGGTTGTGTCATGCATTACCCATCCTATGAGTAGGGGTGGTGTTGGTGGTAGGCATCCATCCCCCTATGAGTGGGGATGGTATTAGTGACAGGTATCTAGCACTCCCTGAGTAGGGGTGGTGGTAGTGGTAGGCATCCATCCCCCTATGAGTGGGGATGGTAGTAGTGACAGGCATCTAGCATCCCCTGAGTAGGGGTGGTGTTGGTGGTAGGCATCCATCCCCCTATGAGTGAGGATGGTAGTAGTGACAGGCATCCAGGCCCCCCTGAGTAGGGGTGGTGGTAGTGGTAGGCATCCATCCCCCTATGAGTGGGGATGGTGGTAGTGACAGGCATCCAGCCCCCCCCTGAGTAGGGGTGGTGTTGGTGGTAGGCATCCAGGCCCCCCTGAGTAGGGGTGGTGTTGGTGTTAGGCATCCATCCCCCTATGAGTGGGGATGGTAGTAGTGACAGGCATCCAGCCCCCCCTGAGTAGGGGTGGTGTTGGTGGTAGGCATCCAGGCCCCCCTGAGTAGGGGTGGTGTTGGTGTTAGGCATCCATCCCCCTATGAGTGGGGATGGTAGTAGTGACAGGCATCCAGGCCCCCCTGAGTAGGGGTGGTGTTGGTGGTAGGCATCCATCCCCCTATGAGTGGGGATGGTAGTAGTGACAGGCATCTGGCACCCCCTGAGTAGGGGTGGTGGTAGTGGTAGGCATCCATCCCACATGAGTGGGGATGGTAGTAGTGACAGGCATCTAGCACCCCCTGAGTAGGGGTGGTGGTAGTGGTAGGCATCCATCCCCCTATGAGTGGGGATGGTAGTAGTGACAGGCATCCAGGCCCCCCTGAGTAGGGGTGGTGTTGGCGGTAGGCATCCATCCCCCTATGAGTGGGGATGGTAGTAGTGACAGGCATCCAGGCCCCCTGAGTAGGGGTGGTGTTGGGGACAGGCATCCAGCCCCCCCTGAGTAGGGGTGGTGTTGGTGGTAGGCATCCAGGACCCCCTGAGTAGGGGTGGTGTTGGTGGTAGGCATCCATCCCCCTATGAGTGGGGATGGTAGTAGTGACAGGCATCTGGCACCCCCTGAATAGGGGTGGTGGTAGTGGTAGGCATCCATCCCCCTATGAGTGGGGATGGTAGTAGTGACAGGCATCCAGCCCCCCTTGAGTAGAGGTGGTGTTGGGGACAGGCATCCAGGCCCCCCTGAGTAGGTGTGGTGGTGGTGGTAGGCATCCATCCCCCTATGAGTGGGGATGGTAGTAGTGACAGGCATCCAGGCCCCCCTGAGTAGGGGTGGTGTTGGGGACAGGCATCCAGCCCCCCCTGAGTAGGGGTGGTGTTGGTGGTAGGCATCCAGGCCCCCCTGAGTAGGGGTGGTGTTGGTGGTAGGCATCCATCCCTCTATGAGTGGGGATGGTAGTAGTGACAGGCATCTGGCACCCCCTGAGTAGGGGTGGTGGTAGTGGTAGGCATCCATACCCCTATGAGTGGGGATGGTAGTAGTGACAGGCATCCAGCCCCCCTTGAGTAGAGGTAGTGTTGGGGACAGGCATCCAGCCCCCCCTGAGTAGGGGTGGTGGTGGTGGTAGGCATCCATCCCCCTATGAGTGGGGATGGTAGTAGTAACAGGCATCCAGCCCCCCTTGAGTAGAGGTGGTGTTGGGGACAGGCATCCAGCCCCCCCTGAGTATGGGTGGTGTTGGTGGTAGGCATCCAGGCCCCCCTGAGTAGGGGTGGTGTTGGTGGTAGGCATCCATCCCCCTATGAGTGGGGATGGTAGTAGTGACAGGCATCCAGGCCCCCCTGAGTAGGGGTGGTGTTAGTGGTAGGCATCCAGGCCCCTATGGGTGTATATGGCATTGGTGATAGCCATCCCGCCCCTATGGTTCTGCTGTTGCTAGTGTAAGTCATGTCTGCATCCCTATGTGTGTGTGTTATATGTCGGGTACGTGTCGTTTGTTTGTGTGGTGGGTGTTTGACTTACCTTCTGCGCCGTACGTGTCCGTACCTGTTCCGGTAATAGATGTAGAGTATTGGTAGGACCTGCGCGATGGGATTCATGGTTGGTTCATCTCGTTCGGCTTTCTCGTTGCTTCGACTCGTACTCGTGGCTGGCGTGTTCATCTCGTAGCCGTGGATCGTCTTGTGGCGCGAATCGGAGCTTATGTGCAGCTCTCCCGGATGCTCTGACGTGCCGTACGTAGCGACGGGTTCGGCGCGTACGGAAGGCGCATCGTACTAGTCCGGCCGGAAGGTGCTGTATTTTTGATTCCGTGCGACTCGATTCTGCGTTTACGGATCCGGCTCGGGCGGGGAACAGGAGCTGGATTGGGTAAGTACGGCTGGGTCGGGATCTGGGCAGTTATGCGCATCGTACTTGCTCGTTCGGACGAATGTTCGAATCGGTCGGGAAACACGCGTTCGGCTTGGTTTTTTCCCGGACGAATAGTGTTAGGTGCGCTTCCGGCCGAGATCGGAATCGACCCCTAAGTGGTTGGTTAACTGGAAGCCGGGTGCAAGACTATGATGGGCTGTATCATTTGATTATGAAAGAACATCTGTTGAGTTACTGTGTGAATGAAAAGTTGCACCAATACTTGGCAGACCTTGGTTCAATTTCTCCCTAAGAATTGGGGACCACTGGGTTAAGACTAGGGTGACCAAAACTTCCACTAGTGGAGGGGACCAAAAGAAAGGAGTTACAAAGCCTCCCCATGGAAAGAAGGAGAACATCCTAGAGATAAAAGTAAAGAGTCTTTTAAAGGCCCCCAACAAATTGCTAAGGAGGGTGAGCCCCAAAATTCTTCACAAAACAAAACTTGGTACCAGAGTAAGAAATGGGACCCCAAAAAGGCATGGTGTCACAACTGTCAGAAGACTGCACACCGAACTGGAGACTCTTCCTGTCACAAAAATATTCCCTCTAGTACTGCACTAGTTAGCACTGGAATACCAAGTGACCAGGTGGGATCCCTTGGGGGCTCTGAGCAAATCAGAATGCTTGCAGAAGCTACAGTAGTCTCTGAGGGTGGGGTGGACCTTGCAAATTTGGTTGTTTTGCTCACTAACATGGAAAAATACAAACTAGCAGCCCTTAATTAATGGGATTAGAGTAGAAGCCCTGCGAGATACATGTGTCAGTGTCACCATGATGACAGAAAAACTGGTTTCTTCAGGACAATGCCTGACTGGACAGACTTATCTATTCACCAATGCTGACAATGTCACAAAGGTCCATCCCATGGCGATGGTTACCTTAGGATGGGAAGGGGTTACTGGCCTGAAACAGGTAGTGGTTTCTTCTGCAATTCTAGTCGAATGTCTGCTAGGGATTCATCTGGAGTCCTCAGCACGGAATGAGGTTGAACTTAGATCCCATACATCCAGGCTGGGAACACCCGAATAAGTATGCGGAAAAACCAGAGCACAGAGCAAAGCCCAGGGTGAAAAAGAGGTGTTAGAGCCTGAAATGATGGCCCAACACTCTAAGAGGAAAGGTAAGAAGACTAGAAACTAGCTTCTGAACAGCAACAGGATCAGGCCCCCTCTTCTCTGGAAGAAGACCTGTCAGCCCCAGAAGAACGTAGTCCCAGGAACTTGGGCCTTACACATCAGAGCTCCGAGGCCCAGGGGAACCCTCTAGGGAAGAGCTGTGCCAAGGGCATAGGATCTGTCCTACTCTTCAAAGCTTGTGACAGCAATCTGCTGCACAGGAACAGGGAGATGTCAGTGGCTCCCCCAAGACCTATTGGGAGGAAGGGATCCTGTACACTGAGGCCAAAGACCCAAAACCTGGTGCCACCATGCGAGTGGTAGTGCCTCAGCAGTATAGAGAGTTTCTCCTCACTGTGGCACATGACATACCCCTAACTGGGCATCTTGGCCAGACCAGAACGTGGAGTAGGTTTATCAGCCACTTCTACTGGCCAAAAATGTCCCAGAAGGTGATGTAGTATTGCAACCCCTGTGCCACCCAGTGCCAGCGGCAAAGAAGGTGGCCACCCAAAGACCCCGTTAATTCCACTACCAGTGGTTGGGGTACCCTTTAAAAGGGTAGGGGTCGACATTATTGGTCCCGTTGACCCTCTTACTGCATCAGGAAACAGGTTTATGCTGGTAGTAGTGGATCATGGTACCAGGCATCCTGACACAATTCCCCTTAGGACTACCACTGCCCCCGCAGTGGCTAGGGCCTTCATTAGTATCTTTACCAGGGTGCGTTTTCCTAAGGAGGTGGCTTCATGTCTGTTTACCTGGAACACATGTGGACTGAATGTGGTGTGACTTATAAGTTTACAACCCCATATCATCCACAAACAAATTGCCTTGTTGAGAGATTCAACAAGACCATAAAAGGCATGATCATGGGGTTCGCTATAAAACTCACAAAGAGATGGGATGCCCTTTTTCGTAATGCTTGCTTTTCGCTTACAGAGAAGTGCCACAGAAGGGAGTGGGGTTTTTCATCCTTTGAACTTCTGTTTGTCCATCCTGTGAGGGGACCACTTTGTCTGGTTAAGGAAGACTGGGAGCATTCTCTCAAAGAGTCTAAACAAGATAGTGTGGACTATGCACTAGGCCTCCATTCCAGGATGACAGAGTACATGGTAGAGGCAACCAAAAACCTTGAGGGCAGCCAAGAGCTTCAAAAACTCTGGTATGACCAAAAGGCTGCCATGGTGGAGTTCCAAAAAGGGCTGAAGGTATGGGTATTGGAGCCTGTGGCACCTAGGGCCCTCCAAGACAAATGGAGAGGTCCCTATCCTATCCTTGAAAAGAAAGGCAAGGTCACCTATTTGGTTGAAATAGGCAATAGTAGGAACCCCAAGAGGATCATCCATGTTAATCGGCTGAAGCTTTTCCACAACAGGGCTGACGTGACTATGCTGATGGTCACTGATGAGGATCAGGAAGCAGACAGTGAACCTCTCCCTGATCTCCTCTGAAGCAGCCCCAAAGATGGTTCAGTGGATGGAGTTGTCTATTCAGACACCCTCTATGGCCAACAGCAAACTGACTGCAGGCAAGTCCTGGAGCAGTATGTTGGGCTTTTCCCCTTAACCCTTGGACAGACACACTGGTGTACCCATGATGTGGACACTGGAGACAGCTTGCCTGTCAAAAACCATAAGTGCCAGAAAGGGCAGGGCACGGTTGTATACTTGGGCCACCTGGTAGGGTGAGGCCAAGTTACCGCCCAAAATCCAGTCAATTCTAGATTGGGAAGCTCCAACCACTTAGACTTAAGTCAGCTCATTCCTCGGCTTGATTGGATATTATAGGAGGTTGGTGAGAGGGTATGGCACCATTGTGGCACCCCTCACAGAACTCACCTCCAAGAAGATGCCTAAGAAGGTAAACTGGACAGTTAGTTGTCAGAAGGCTTTTGACACCCTGAAAGAGGCTATGTGGTCAGATCCCATTTTCAAAGGTCCAGATTACTATAGACTGTTCATTGTGCAAACTGATGCCTCTGAGCATGGGATAGGAGTGATCCTATCCCACAACCAACGATGATGGCCATAACCGGCCTGTTACTTTTATAAGCAGGAGGTTACTCCACAGGGAACTATGTTGGAGTGGCATTGAGAGGGATGCTGTTGCTGTGGTTTAGTCCCTGAAGAGGTTGAGACATAACCTGTTAGGGACTCACTTCCTTGTTCAGACCGACCACAGACCTTGCAGATGACAGGTGAAAACCCAATACTTTTGAGGTGGTCAATCTCTCTATTAGGAATGGACTTTGCAATGGAACACAGGCCTGGGACTGACCATGCCAACGCAGATGGCCTTTCCAGTTTCTTTCACTTAGACAATGAAGACTCTCTTGGGAAAGGTTAGCCTCATCCTCTTTCATTTGGGGCGGGTGTAGCAAAGTTCCCCTTTTGACATGGTTACCCCCCACTTTTTGCCTGGTATCTGGTGCAGCTTTGATCGTAGAGTGCTTAGCTCCTGCTAACCAGGTCCCCAGCACCATTGTCCATTCCCTAAAACTGTGACTTTTGTTCCAAAATTGGCACCGCCTTTAGGCCGCATGTAAGTCCCATGTAAATGGTACCCCTGGTACCCAGGGCATTGGACCTAAAGAGGACCCCTATGGGCTGCAGCACAAATTGTGCCACCCTAAGGGGTCCCTCACCAACTTCATGCAAACTGCCATTGCAGCCTGTGTGTTTTGGTGCAGAGAAAACCGAAAAGTCAACTTGGCACACATGCCTGTGTGCCATGCCAGCAACACGCTATATGTGGTAGGGGTAAGACACCCCAACGGCAGGCCTCATAGCCAAAAGGAAGGGTGCACTATACCCCATGTGCGGGCACATCTGCACAAGTAAATGTGTCCCTGTAATATCTAAGTAAAACCTCTAGACATTACAAATGCACAGGGAAGTCATAATAAGTACATGGCCTGGACACCCCTCATTAGGAGTTCCCCAGCTACATGATAGCTTCACTGTACCCCAAGGTATTTGGTACTAAACACCTCATCTTAATAAACCCAAACTGATGCCAGTGATGGATTTATTATTAAATGCACACAGGGGACCCCTTAGAGGGGTCACCTGAAAACCTACCAACTACTAGTGTGTTCCCTGACTGGCCTCGACCAGCCAGCCACCATAGATGGGCTTCTGACCTCCTGAGCTGAGAGCCAGCACTCTCGGAGGCCAGGAACAAAGCCTGCTCTGGGCGGAGGTGCTCACACCTCTTCCAAGCAGGATGGACATTCCAGGGTGGGAAGCTTCAAAGGCCCTGCTGCCTTTGTTATACGACCACGGGCCTCTCCATTTAGCGGAGATGTCCACCTCCCTGTCCTGCACCCACTTTTGGAGGCAACACAGGTGGGACAATTATGCAGCCGTAGGCACTGAACCGCAGATGCCGGTCCACCGACTTGCAGCTCCCTGGCCCAACCAACACAGCAACCAACCAGGAAGAGGTGCTTATCCTCTGGAATGTCAGATCTGTCTCCCCACCATGTGTGGAGGCACCAGGATCAACTGGAGCCGTGCCATACCAATCCCTGGGGTACCGGATGCCCTGTAACAAAGACCAACCAAAAGAGTCCAGTCGGGACTCCAACTGCCCATGAAGCAAGCACCCATCGCAGGACATTGGCACCCCTGAGACCTGCTGCAAAAGTGGCCCAGCAGTCATGAAATCGCCTCTCCGAGCTGCTTGCCCATGAACGCGAGGAGCACCTTTACGCATTGAGCCCAGCTGACCTACCTGCTCTGCACCCAGCCCGCTGGGCCTGAGTAACGATGAACTGGCTATGCTCCCTTGTCCCTAAGGCCCTTACAACCTCAGCCCCCATTTGGGAGCCCTATGACTTGCCCACACGTCCCCTTATGCAACCTATTTTCAGGTGCCCCCCCATTCACCGCAGCTCACCAGCTACCAGCCTCACCAGCATCCTGCTCCCAGCAGAATCCAGGTCGATCCCGACAAACTGCTGGTAGTCCTTTGAACCTTGACCCATTACTAACCGAACTCTGAAGTTGAACCCCTGAATCGAAGTGTACTTACCGATATTGCATTTTTGATTTTCCTCCCATAGGAATGTATTGTGCGTAATTTCATTGAACAATCTATCGCGAAAGAAATTACTTACCTGTGAGCGAAGTTCTTTGTTTTAAATACATATAAAAAATGTGTATCTTCCTAATTTGGTCTTGGTTTAATTCTTTGGGTATGTGTCTCAATTTTTGCCTCGGTGAGTACAAGAAGTGCTTAGCACTACCCTCTCATAAGCCTAACTGCTCGCCCATACTACCACAAAAGAGAGCGCTAGTATTATCTACTTTTGCCTCTGTAAGCCAGTTGGGGACCGACTGGACTCTCTGCACAGTGTACTTAAATTTAGTATACTATATAGAGACCAGCTTCCTACAATCGGCTATTGCAAATGAATAACAACTCACATGACTTAAGAAGCGAACTACAGGGGCCCAGGGGCTCCAGAAGGCAGGGCTGCTAGGATATGAACTTGGCTGGAGTCAGGTGAGTACAAGTCAGGAACAACGAAGCCAAGCAGTAACTAGAAGCACAATGCGACATTAAATAGACACAGATGTACACCTGTTAGAAGCAATTATGAAACCAAATTAGATGGCAAATCCTTGCAATGCTTCACATGGTGGCACGTTGATCATTAGGCGTAGTTTCTAACTGTGACAGTTGAAAGGCTGGATGCATGCGTCTTGATTTAAACTTTTGGCACACATGGTGCTTAGTCAGTACATGAACAATAAGCATTGGCAATTGCAAAGTCAGTACATGAGCAACAAGCATTGACAATTGCAAACAAATACTGAATGATAACAATGAACGTAACCGCAAGTGAGCAAGGATACTCACAGGGCGAGGCTTAGTAGGATTTATCATATGAAAACACTGCATCAGGGGAAGGACATAGGACAAATAATGCAGGTTCCCAAGAGAGTTCTGATGCTTCATATCCTTTCCAATCAATCAAATAATAAAGCCTGCCATGCATGCATTTAGCATCTAAGATGTGGCGTACCTTGTGTTCCTGATGGCCATTGACAATGACAGGAGGAGGTGGGGAGTGAGATCTAGTGTTTGGCTGGTAGGGTTTTAGCAAGGAAACATGAAATACTGGATGTATGGTGTATTCAGGGCATAGCTGTAGCTGGACTGTAACAGATCCCAGAATTTGTGTAATCTTGATGTGCCTAAAAACTGTTGTAGTTTTCTGGGGTTTCTAAAGTGACGTTACTAGCGGAGAGCCAAACGAGATCCCTTGTCTGGTAGTGTGGTTCAGGACTCCTGTGCTTATCTGCCTGTACTTTCATTTGAACTTTGTGTTTGGCCAAACTGCATTTCGCTTTCCACTGAATGTTTTCTAGGCCGCTTAGCCGCTCAGTGACCGAGGGAACAGAGAAGATAGTATTTGATAGTATCAATGGGAGGCTACAAGGATGGACACCTGTGAGGAAGTAAAATGGTGAACACCCGCATCCGGAGCACACTGCGTTCTTATTTGCAAATTCCGCTAAAGGAAGGGCTTGATTCCAAGCACTTGTCACTGTGGAGAGGAATCATCAGAGGGTTTGTTCAAGTGTTTGGTTAACTTTCTCTGTCTGACTATCCATTTGGGGGGGATAAGCGGTAGACAGGGTGATCTCTTTGCCAAGTAAGGAACAAAAGGCCTTCCAATATTTGACCATGAGTTGACCCCCATGGTTGAAGAAGATTTTTGTTGGTAGGCTGTGTAGTCTGACTATTTGGTATAGTAACAGGGTGCTGAGTTCTATAGCTGTGGGTAATTTCTTGAGAGGTATAAAGTGTGCCATTTTGGACAACACTACTATTAAGATGGTGGTATATTTGTTGGATTCAGGTGTGCCAAGGTATTGGGGGAATAGGCAAAGGTTGAAGAAAGCCATAGGGGGTAAGATGTGAGGACTTATTCCGGGCACATGTAGGGCATGTATTAACATATTGAGTATTTGAGATGTCATCAGTGATGTCATCAGTGATGTCACTGACCATATCATGAATGATGTAATATGTGATGTCATCAGCAGTGCATTGCGGGGGTGCGAGTTATAGTTAGCTCAACTAACTATAACGGCCAAATTTCTCTGGTTTTGTACGAGTGAAATGTCCAACTAACTATAATGTCCCTGAAACCTATGGTTTTTTCAGTGAATTTCTATGTTTTTTTTAAGCCCTTCGATGCTCATGACGGAATGGTTCCGTCATGAGCATCGGTGCCCCTGTGCTCTTGACGGAACCATTCCGTCATGAGGCCAGGGGCACGAAATCCCTCTGCTGCAGACAGCAGAGGGATTTCTCTTTCACCCCGTGACCTTGGCAGCTGGGGAATTGCTTCCCCAGCTCCCGAGGCCCCCTCCCTGGTTTCTGTGCCATGAGGATCAGCGCGCACGTCGCGCTGTCCTCATTGCACAGAAAATCGAAACTGAAATGAGCCTTTAGGCTCATTTCATTTTCACTTTCTATGTGCTCAGGGGCTATCTCAGCCCCCCGGGCATGTAGAAAGACGGGAGAGGTATCATTGGAAAGGGGAGAATCTCCCTTTCCAATGGTACCCTCCCAGTGGATCTCCTGCTTGGGGATCGCCCCAGGAGGGCGATCCCCAGGCAGGGATCCACCCACTAGATACCAGGGAGGGGAGCGGCCCCTTGGGCAAGGGCTTTTTCTCCCCCAATTTGTTTTTGAGTGCGATTTAGACTTTTTGCCCCTCTGGGGGCAGATGGGAGCAGTAGCCCCCAATCTGCCCCACCGGGGGGCAAAAGCCCACTAGACCCCAGGGACATTTTTCTTTGCCCAATTAATTTATTAGGGTGGGGGCTGCCCATAAAGGGCATGTCCATGCCCCCACCCCGTAAAATGTACAGCCTTTCTGCTCCCCCGGGGGCAGTTGGGGCAGTAGCCCCCAATCTGCCCCCGGGGGCAAAAAGCCCACTATAAGCCAGGGATTTTTTTTTAATTATAATTTGTGGTGGGGGCTGCCCAATATGGGCATGACCATGCCCCCACCCACCCCCGCAAAAATGACAGCCTTTCTGCCCCCCTGGGGGCAGCTGGGGGCATTAGTCCCAAATCTGCCCCTCGGGGGCAAAAGCCCAGTAGACACCAGGGATTTTATGGGCAAATTTTAATTAGGTTGGGGGCATTGGCATGCCCATTTTGGGCAGCCCCACCCTAATTAAAATTTGCCCAAAACTCCCTGGCGTCTAGTGGACTTTCTGCCCCCTGGGGGCAGATGGGGGCATTAGCCCCCAATCTGCCCTGCCGGGGAGCAAAAGCCCACTAGACGCCAGGGATTTTTGGGGGCAAATTTGAATTAGGGTGGGGGCTCCCAAAACGGGCATGCCCATGCCCCCACCCCTCCCCGCAAAATAACAGCCTTCCTGCCCCCTGGGGGCATATGGGGCAGTAGCCCCCAATCTGGCCCCCGGGGGGCAAAAAGCCCACTAGGTGCCAGGGATTTTTGGGGCAAATTTTAATTAGGGTGGGGGCATTGGCATGCCCGTTTTGGGCAGCCCGCACCCTAATTAAAATTTGCCTAAGACTCCTGGCATCTAGTGGGCTTTTGCCCCTGGGGGCAGATTGGGTGCATTAGCCCCAATCTGCCCCACCGGGGGGCAAAAAGCCCCTAGTCGCCAGGGATTTTTGGGGCAAATTTGTATTAGGGTGGGGGCTGCCCAAAGTGGGCATGCCCATGCCCCCACCCTCCCTGCAAAAATTACAGCCTTCCTGCCCCCCTGGGGGCAGATGGGGCAGTAGCCCCCAATCTGCCCCCCCGGGGGCAAAAAGCCCACTAGACGCCAGGGATTTTCTTGGGCAAATTTTAATTAGGGTGGGGGCATTGGCATGCCCGTTTTGGGCAGCCCCCACCCTAACTAAAATTTGCCCAAAAAACTCCCTGGCATCTAGTGGGCTTTTTGCCTCCCTGGGGGTCGGATGGGGGCATTAGCCCCCAATCTGCCCCGCCGGGGGGGGGCAAAAAGCCCACTAGACGCCAGGGAGTTTTTTGGGGCAAATTTGAATTAGGGTGGGGGTTCCAAAAACGGGCATGCCCATGCCCCCACCACCTCCCCCACAAAAATAACAGCCTTCCTGCCCCCCTGGGGGCAGATGGGGCAGTAGCCCCAATCTGCCCCCGGGGGCAAAAAGCCCACTAGACGCCAGGGATTTTTTTGGGCAAATTTTAATTAGGGTGGGGGCATTGGCATGCCCGCTTTGGGCAGCCCCCACCCTAATTAAAATTTGCCTAAAGCTCCCTGAGCGTCTAGTGGGCTTTTGCCCCTCTGGGGGCAGATGGGGGCATTAGTCCCCAATCTGCCTTGCCGGGGATGGGGGGCAAAAAGCCCACTAGACGCCAGGGAGTTTTTGGGAGCAAATTTGAATTAGGGTGGGGGCTCCCAAAAGGGCATGCCCATGCCCCCACCTCCTCCCCCGCAAAAATAACAGCCTTCCTGCCCCCCCTGGGGGGCAGATGGGGCAGTAGCCCCCAATCTGCCCCCGCGGGAGGGCAAAAAACCCACTAGACGCCAGGGATTTTTTTGGGCAAATTTTAATTAGGGTGGGGGCATTGGCATGCCCATTTTGAGCAGCCCCCACCTAATTAAAATTTGCCCAAAAACTCCTGACGTCTAGTGGGCTTTTGCCCCCTGGGGGGCAGATGGGGGCATTAGCCCCCAATCTGCCCCACCGGGGGTGCAAAAGCCCACTAGATGCCAGGGAGTTTTTTTGGGCAAATTTGAATTAGGGTGGGGGCTCCCAAAACGGGGAGGCCCATGCCCCCACCCCCGCAAAAATAACAGCCTTCCTGCTCCCCCTGGGGGTCAGATGGGGCAGTAGCCCCCGATCTGCCCCCCCGGGGGGGCAAAACGCCCACTAGACGCCAGGGATTTTTTGGGGCAAATTTTAATTAGGGTGGGGGCATTGGCATGCCCGTTTTGGTCAGCCCCCACTCTAATTAAAATTTGCCCAAAAAACTCCCTGGCACCTAGTGGGCTTTTTTCCCGGCAGATGGGGGCATTAGCTCCCATCTGCCCCGCCGGGTGGGGCAAAAAGCCCACTAGACGCCAGTGAGTTTTTTGGGGCAAATTTGAATTAGGGTGGGGGCTGCCCAAAATAGGCATGTCCATGCCCCCACCCCCTCCCCACAAAAATTACAGCCTTCCTGCCCCCCCTGGGGGGCAGATGGGGCAGAGGCCCTCAATCTGCCCCCCCGGGGGGGCAAAAAGCCCACTAGACGCCAGGGATTTATTTGGGCAAATTTTAATTAGGGTGGGGGCATTGGCATGCCCGTTTTGGGCAGCCCCCACCCTAATTAAAATTTGCCCAAAAGCTCCCTGGCATCTAGTGGGCTTTTTGGCCCCCTGGGGGGCAGATGGGGGCATTAGCCCCCAATCTGCCCCGCCGGGGGTGGCAAAAAGCCCACTAGATGCCAGGGAGTTTTTGGGGGCAAATTTGAATTAGGGTGGGGGCTCCCAAAACGGGCATGCCCATGCCCCCAACCCTCCCCCACAAAAATAACAGCCTTCCTGCCCCCTCTGGGGGGCAGATGGGGCAGTAGCCCCCAATCTGCCCCCGCGGGAGCCAAAAAGCCCACTAGACGCCAGGGATTTTTGGGGCAAATTTTAATTAGGGTGGGGGCATTGGCATGCCCGCTTTGGGCAGCCCCCACCCTAATTAAAATTTTCCCAAAACTTCCTGGCGTCTAGTGGGCTTTTTGCCCCCCCCTGGGGGGCAGATGGGGGCATTAGTCCCCAATCTGCCTTGCCGGGGGGGGCAAAAAGCCCACTAGACGCCAGGGAGTTTTTGGGAGCAAATTTGAATTAGGGTGGGGGCTCCCAAAAAGGGCATGCCCATGCCCCCACCCCCTCCCCCGCAAAAATAACAGCCTTCCTGCCCCCCCTGGGGGGCAGATGGGGCAGTAGCCTCCAATCTGCCCCCGCGGGGGCAAAAAGCCCACTAGACGCCAGGGATTTTTGGGCAAATTTTAATTAGGGTGGGGGCATTGGCATGCCCATTTTGAGCAGCCCCCACCCTAATTAAAATTTGCCCAAAAACTCCCTGACGTCTAGTGGGCTTTTTCCCCTCTGGGGGCAGATGGGGGCATTAGCCCTCAATCTGCCCCACCGGGGGTGCAAAAGCCCACTAGATGCCAGGGAGTTTTTTTGGCAAATTTGAATTAGGGTGGGGGCTCCCAAAACGGGCAGGCCCATGCCCCCACCCCCTCCCCCGCAAAAATAACAGCCTTCCTGCTCCCCCTGGGGGTCAGATGGGGCAGTAGCCCCCGATCTGCCTCCCCGGGGGGGCAAAACGCCCACTATACGCCAGGGATTTTTTGGGGCAAATTTTAATTAGGGTGGGGGCATTGGCATGCCCGTTTTGGTCAGCCCCCACTCTAATTAAAATTTGCCCAAAAAACTCCCTGGCACCTATTGGGCTTTTTTCCCGGCAGATGGGGGCATTAGCTCCCATCTGCCCCGCCGGGTGGGGCAAAAAGCCCACTAGACACCAGGGATTTTTTGGGGCAAATTTTTATTAGGGTGGGGGCTGCCCAAAACAGGCATGTCAATGCCCCCACCCTCCACCCGCAACAATTACAGCCTTTCTGCCCCCCTGGGGGAAGATGGGGGCAGTAGCCTCCCAATTTGCTCCCCCAGGGGGCAGAAAGCCCACTAGACACCAACGATTACACTGGCTTTTATGTGTGGGGGTGGGGGCTGCTCAGAATGGGCATACCAATGCCCCTACCCCCAAAAAAATAGCCACAGAGTTTCTGCCCCCTTGGGGGCATATCGGGCAACCCACCCCCCGATATCCCCCCAGGGCGGCAGAAAGCCGACTAGGAACAGATTTGTTTTTAGCAATATGCCTACCTGTGGATTTTGGGCCCTAGCGCAGCCGGCACATAGGGAAACCTAGCAAACCTGTACATTTTTGAAAATTAGACACCCAGGGGAATCCAGGATGGGGTGACTTGACTGGTTCTCACCAGGTTCTGTTACCCAGAATTCCTTGCAAACCTCAAAATGTGTATAAAAACACATTTTCCTCACATTTCTGTGGTGGAAAGTTCTGGAATCTGTGTGGATCCACAAAATTCCACTCACCCCGCATTCCCCAAAGTCTTCTGAGAAAAATGGTACCTCACTTGTGTGGGTGGGTCAAGTACCCACGACAGGCAAGGGCCCAAAACCTAGTGAGGCGACATCAAAATTACCTATCACAAACCAACCTGGTTTTGTACGGGGAGTTACCTGGGTTTTTGGCCCCGGGTCGGCGGCCACCTAGGGAAACCTACAAAACCCACACATTTCTGAAAACTAGACACCCGGGGATTCCAGGGAGGTATGGCTTGTGTGGATCCCCCAACGTTTTCTTACCCAGAATCCCTGCAAACCTCAAATTTAGCTGAAAAAATCACTTTTTTCACACATTTGTGTGTGGGAAAGTTGTGGCATCACCGGGCTGACACAAATTTCCTAACAGCCAGCGTTCCCCTGGTCTCCCGATAAAATGGTGCCTCACTCGGGTGGGAGGCCTAAGTACCCGCGACAGGCAAGGGCCCAAAACGTATTGAGGCGACATCAAAATTGCCTATCACAAACCACCTGGTTTTGCAAGGGGAGTCCCATGACTTTTGGCCCGGGCTCGACGGCCACCTAGAGAAACCTACCAAACCCACACATTTCTGAAAACTAGACACCCGGGGATTCCAGGGAGGTATGACTTGCGTGGATCCCCCAACGTTTTCTTACCCAGAATCTCCTGCAAACCTCAAATCTTGCCGAAAAATGCTCTTTTTCTCACATTTCTGTGGTGGAAAGTTCTGAATCTGCGTGGATCCACAAATTTCCTCCCACCCAGCGTCCCCCAGATCTCCCGATAAAATGGTACCTCACTTGCGTAGGTGGTCAAGGACCCGCGACAGACAAGGGCCCAAAGCTATTGAGGTGACATCAAAATACCTATCACAAACCAACCTGGTTTTGCATGGGGTCCCATGAGTTTTGGCCCGGGGCTCGGAAGCCATCTAGGGAAACCTACCTAACCCACACATTTCTGGAAACTAGACACCTGGGAGTCCAGCGAGGTATGGCTTGCGTGGGTCCCCATCATTATCCTACCCAGAATCCCCTGCAAACCTCAAATTTTGCTGAAAATTCACTTTTTCTCACATTTCTGTGGTGGAAAGTTCTGGAATCTGCGTGGATCCACAAATTTCCTCCCACCCAGCGCTTCAGGTCTCCCGATAAAAATGGTACCTCACTTGTGTGGTAGGCAGTGGCTGCAACAGAAATGGCCCAAATCGTACTCTGGAGACTTCAAAATTACATATAGCAAAACTACCTGGTTTTGAGGGGCACCTGAGATTTTGGCCCGGGCTCGATGGCCATCTTGGGAAAGTACTAAACCCAAACATTTCTGAAAACTAGACACTCGGGAGTCCAATGAGGTATGGCTTGCGTGGATCCCCCAAAGTTTTCCTACCCAGAATGCCATGCAAACCTCAAATTTAGCTGAAAAACCACATTTTCCACATATTTTGTGTGGAATCACCGTGCCGGCACAAATGTCTTACCACCCAGCGTTCTCCTTGTTCTCCCGAGTAAAATGATACCTCACTTGTGTGGGTGGGCCAAAGGCCTGTGGCTAGGAAGAGCCCAAAACATTGGGATTTATAGTATAGCACCGAGAATTCTAAGCGCTACATTTTTTTAAAAATACGTTTTTAGCCAATTCTGCTTTGGACACCCACACAAGTGAGGTATCATTTTACTCGGGAGAACAAGGGGAACGCTGGGTGGTAGGACATTTGTGCCGGCACGGTGATTCCACGCAAAAATATGTGGAAAATGTGTTTTTTCAGCTAAATTTAAGGTTTGCATTGCATTCTGGGTAGGAAAACGTTGGGGGATCCAGGCAAGCCATACCTCATTGGACTCCCCGGATGTCTAGTTTTCAGAAATGTTTGGGTTTGGTACTTTCCCAAGATGGCCACTCGAGCCTGGGCCAATATCTCAGGTGCCCCCCAAAACCAGGTAGTTTTGCTATAGGTAATTTTGAAGTCTCCAGAGTACGATTTGGGCCATTTCCTGTTGCAGCCACTGTGCCTACCCACACAAGTGAGGTACCATTTTTATCGGGAGACCTGGGGGAACGCTGAGTGGGAGGAAATTTGTGGATCCACGCAGATTTCAGAACTTTCCACCACAGAAATGTGAGAAAAAAGTGAATTTTTCGGCGAAATTTTAGGTTTGCAGGGGATTCTGGGAAGGAGAATGATGGGGGACCCACGCAAGCCATACCTTGCTGGACACCCCCGGGTATCTAGTTTCCAGAAATGTGTGGGCTAGGTAGGTTTCCTAGATGGCTGCCGAGCCCCGGGCCAAAACTCATGGGACCCCTCATGCAAAACCAGGTTGGTTTGTGATAGGTAATTTTGATGTCGCCTCAATAGCTTTTGGGCCCTTGCCTGTTGCGGGTCCTTGACCCACCCATGCAAGTGAGGTACCATTGTTATCGGGAGACCTGGGGGAACGCTGAGTGGGAGGAAATTTGTGGATCCACGCAGATTTCAGAACTTTCCACCACAGAAATGTGAGAAAAAAGTGAATTTTTCGGCGAAATTTTAGGTTTGCAGGGGATTCTGGGAAGGAGAATGATGGGGGACCCACGCAAGCCATACCTTGCTGGACTCCCCGGGTATCTAGTTTCCAGAAAGTGTGGGCTAGGTAGGTTTCCTAGATGGCTCAGCCGAGCCCCGGGCCAAAAACTCATGGGACCCCCATGCAAAACCAGGTTGGTTTGTGATAGGTAATTTTGATGTCGCCTCAATAGCTTTTGGGCCCTTGCCTGTTGCGGGTCCTTGACCCACCCATGCAAGTGAGGTACCATTGTTATCGGGAGACCTGGGGGAACGCTGGGTGGGAGGAAATTTGTGGATCCACGCAGATTCCAGAACTTTCCACCACAGAAATGTGAGAAAAAAGTGAATTGTTCGGCGAAATTTGAGGTTTGCAGGGGATTCTGCGTAGGAGAATGATGGGGGACCCACGCAAGCCATACCTTGCTGGACTCCCCCGGGTGTCTAGTTTCCAGAAATGTGTGGGTTTGGTAGATTTCCCTAGATGGCTGCCGAGCCCCGGGCCAAAAACTCATGGGACCCCCCATGCAAAACCAGGTTGGTTTGTGATAGGTAATTTTGATGTCGCCTCAATAGCTTTTGGGCCCCTGCCTGTCGCGGATCCTTGACCCACCCACGCAAATGAGGTACCATTTTTATCGGGAGACCTGGTTGAATGCTGGGTGGGAGGAAATTTGCGGATCCACGCAGATTGTAGAACTGTCCACCACAGAAATGTGGGGAAAATGTGTTTTTTTTGACAATTTTTTAGGTTTGCAAGGGATTCTGGGTAACAGAACCTGGTGGGAGGCAGTCAAGTCAGCCCATCCTGGATTCCCCGGGGTGTCTAGTTTTCAAAAATGTATAGGTTTGCTAGGTTTCCCTAGGTGCCGGCAGAGCTATGGTTCAAAAACTACAGCTAGGCACTTTGCCAAAAAAAGGTCATTTTTCACTGCGAAATTGAGGTGTGTCCACGTTGCGTTTTGCGCCGTTTCCTGTCGCGGGCACTAGGCCGACCCACACAAGTGAGGTACCATTTTTCTCGGAAGACTTTGGGGAACGCGGGGTGGGTGGAAATTTGTGGATCCATGCAGATTCCAGAACTTTCCACCACAGAAATGTAGGGAAAATGTGTTTTTTTTGACAATTGTTTAGGTTTGCAAGGGATTCTGGGTAACAGAACCTGGTGGGAGGCAGTCAAGTCACCACATCCTGGATTCCCCTGGGTGTCTAGTTTTCAAAAATGTATAGGTTTGCTAGGTTTCCCTAGGTGCCGGCAGAGCTATGGTTCAAAAACTACAGCTAGGCGCTTTGCCAAAAAAGGGTCATTTTTCACTGCGAAATTGAGGTGTGTCCATGTTGTGTTTTGCGCCGTTTCCTGTCGCGGGCACTAGGCTGACCCACACAAGTGAGGTACAATTTTTCTCGGAAGACTTTGGGGAACGCGGGTGGGTGGAAATTTGTGGATCCACGCAGATTCCAGAACTTTCCACCACAGAAATGTGGGGAAAATGTGGTTTTTTTGACAATTGTTTAGGTTTGCAAGGGATTCTGGGTAACAGAACCTGGAGGGAGGCAGTCAAGTCACCCCATCCTGGATTCCCTGAGTGTCTAGTTTTCAAAAATGTATAGGTTTGCTAGGTTTCCCTAGGTGCCGGCAGAGCTATGGTTCAAAAACTACTACTAGGCACTTTGCCAAAAAAGGGTCATTTTTCACTGCGAAATTGGGGTGTGTCCACGTTGCGTTTTGCGCCGTTTCCTGTCGCGGGCACTAGGCCTACCCACACAAGTGAGGTACCATTTTTCTCGGAAGACTTTGGGGAACGTGGGGTGGGTGGAAATTTGTGGATCCACACACATTCCAGAACTTTCCACCACAGAAATGTGAGGAAAATGTGTTTTTTTATCAATCTTTTAGGTTTGCAAGGGATTCTGGGTAACAGAACCTGGTGGGAGGCAGTCAAGTCACCCCATCCTGGATTCCCCTGAGTGTCTAGTTTTCAAAAATGTATAGGTTTGCTAGGTTTCCTAGGTGCCGGCAGAGCTATGGTTCAAAAACTACAACTAGGCACTTTGCCAAAAAGGGTCATTTTTCACTGCGAAATTGAGGTGTGTCCACGTTGCGTTTTGCGCCGTTTCCTGTCGCGGGCACTAGGCCGACCCACACAAGTGAGGTATCATTTTTCTCGGAAGACTTTGGGGAACGCAGGGTGGGTGGAAATTTGTGGATCCACGCAGATTCTCGAACTTTCCACCACAGAAATGTGAGGAAAATGTGTTTTTTTGGACAATTTGTTAGGTTTGCAAGGGATTCTGGGTAACAGAACCTGGTGGGAGCCAGTCAAGTCACCCCATCCTGGATTCCCCTGGGTGTCTAGTTTTAAAAATGTATAGGTTTGCTAGGTTTCCTAGGCGCTGGCAGAGCTAGGGTTCAAAACTACAGCTAGGCACTTTGTCAAAAAAGGGTCATTTTTCACTGTGAAATTGGGGTGTGTCCATGTTGCATTTTGCACCGTTTCCTGTCGCGGGCACTAGGCCTACCCACACAAGTGAGGTACCATTTTTCTCGGAAGACTTTGGGGAACGTGGGGTGGGTGGAAATTTGTGGATCCACGCAGATTCCAGAACTTTCCACCACAGAAATGTGAGGAAAATGTGTTTATTTTATCAATCTTTTAGGTTTGCAAGGGATTCTGGGTAACAGAACCTGGTGGGAGCCAGTCAAGTCACCCCATCCTGGATTCCCCTGGGTGTCTAGTTTTCAAAAATGTATAGGTTTGCTAGGTTTTCCTAGGTGCCGGCAGAGCTAGGGTTCAAAAACTACAGCTAGGCCCTTTGCAAAAAAAGGGTAATTTTTCATTGTGAAAATGTGGTGTGTTCACGTTGGGTTTTGAGCCATTTCCTGTCGTGGGCACTATGCCTACCCACACAAGTGAGGTACCATTTTTATCGGGAGACTTAGGTAATTTAGATTTGTAAAGCAACTGTTATTACCTATTGACTTTCGATGCATTCTGCCTTCCAAATGAAAGACATTGTGTAAAAAAGAAGTAATTTTAAAAAATGACCGATAATTCTCATGCTAGTATGAGTATTCCCAATTTCGGAAATGTGCAAATATCTACTGTTTCTAAACTCTATATTTTGTTCCCATTTCAGAAATACATAAGTGTCTTTCATACCGATTTTTCCATGTATACATTTTCCCACAATAATTGCTATATACCCGGTACATAATAAAAAACCATTGCAAGACGCTGCTCAGTTGTTGGCTCTGGGTTCGTCGGGTTCTTGGTGAACCTACAAGTCCTATATATCCCCACAACCAGTAAGGTCCAGCGGATGTAACGGTATATTGCTTTCAAAGAGCTGTCATAATTGAAGAAGTTACAGGTGAAAACGTTGACACAAAAGGCTGTTTTTTCCAACTAATTTTCAATTTTTCCTATATTTAACTGTTAGTTTCTATAAAGAAACTTTGATGGATCTACACAAATGACCCCTTGCTGAATTCAGAATTTTATCTACTTTTCTAAAATGTATAGCTGTCTAGCTGTCTAGCTGTCCATTATTGCTTTCATACCCATTTCTACCATTAACTGGAAGGAGGTTGAAAACACAAAAAATAGCAAAAATAGGCTATGTCCCAGAAAAATGCCAAAACTGTAAAAAATGTTGGTTTTCTGACAAAAGTCTGTCATTCCCTAAAAGCTGGGAAAATGGTGATTTCAGCCCCACAAACCCTTTTTGATACAATTTTCAGGGAAAAACCCAGACGCTTTCATTTGCAGCCCTTTTTCGCATTTTTCCCAAAACCCCAAAATTTAGCTGTATTTTGGCTAATTTCTGGGACCCCTCCAGGGGAATCCACAAACCCTGGGTACCTTTACAATCCCCATGATGTTGGAAAAAAAGGACGCAAATTTGGCGTGGATACCTTATGTGGTCAAAAAGTTACAGGGGCCTAAGCGCGCACTACCCCAAATAGCCAAAAAAAGGCTTAGCACAGGGGGGGAAAAGGCCTAGCAGCGAAGGGGTTAAAGGCTAATTTCTAACTATAACGTCCCTGAAACCTATGGTTTTTTCAGTGAATTTCTATGTCTTTTTTAAATGCTAATTTCTAACTATAACGTCCCTGAAACCTATGGTTTTTTCAGTGAATTTCTAAAGTTTTTTACATGCTAATTTCTATCTATAACGTCCCTGAAACCTGTGTTTTTTGGGTGAATTTCTAAGGTTTTTTAAATGCTAATTTCTAACTACACCTAGATAAGTAAGACATGTGCAGAAAGAGAAAGAAAGGCACAGAATGAAGCAAGAGAAGTGCAGAAAGAAGCAAGAGAAGTGCAGAAAAAGGCAAGAAAAGTGCAGAAAAAAGCAAGAGAGGTGCAAAAAGAGAAAGAAAGGTGCAGAAAGAAGCAGGAGTAGTGATGAAAGAGGCAAGAGAGGTGCAGAAAGAAGCAAGAGAAGTGCAGAAAGAAGCAAGAGAGGCACAGAAAGAAGCAAGAGAGTTGCAAAAAGAAGAGAGTGAGGTGCAGAAAGAGGAAGAAAGGGGTAGAAGGAGGAAAGTGAGGTGCAGAAAGAGGCAAGAGAGGTGCAGAAAGAGGCAAGAGAGGTGCAGAAAGAAGCAAGAGAGGTCCGGAAAGAAGAAGAAAGGTGCAGAAAGAGGCAAGAGAAATGCAGAAAAAGGAAGAAAGGTGCAGAAAGGAGCAAGAGAAGCGTTGAAAGTAGCAAGAGAGGTACAGAAAGAAGCAATAGAGGTGCAGATAGAAGAGAGTGAGGTTCAGAAAGAGGCAAGAGCGGTACAGAAAGAGGCAAGAGAAGTGCAGAAAGAGGCAAGAGAGGTGCAGAAAGAGGTAAGAGAAGTGCAGAAAGAGGCAAGAGTGGCGTAGAAAGCCAAGAGAGGTGCAGATAGAGGCAAGAGAGGTGAAGAAAGAGGCACAGAGGTACAGAAAGAGGCAAGAGAGGTGCAGTAAGAGGCAAGAGGGATGTAGAAAGAGACAAGACTGGTACAGAAAGAGGCAAGAGAGATGCAGAAAGAGGCAAGAGAGGTGCATAAAGAGGCAAGAGGGGTGCAGAAAGAAGAGAGTGAGCTGCAGAAAGAGGGAAGAGAGGTGTAGAAAGAGGCAAGAGAAGTGCAGAAAGAAGAGAGTGAGCTGCAGAAAGAGGCAAGAGAGGTGCAGAAATAGGCAAGAGAGGTGCAGAAAGAGTCAAGAGAGGTGCAGAAAGAGAAAGAAACGCACAGAAAGAGGCAAGTGAGCTACAGAAAGAGGCAAGAGAAGAGCAAAAAGAGTCAAGAGAGGTGCATCAAAAAGGCAAGAGAGGTGCAGAAAGAGGAAGAAATGTTCAGAAAGAGGCAAGAGATGTGCAGAAAGAGGCAGGAGATGTGCAGAAAGAAGAGAGTGAGCTGCAGAAAGAGGCAAGAGAGGTGCAGAAAGAGGCAAGAGAGGTACAGAAAGAGGCAAGAGAGGTACAGAAAGAGGCGAGAGAGGTGCAGAAAGAAGAGAGTGAGCTGCAGAAAAAGGGAAGAGAGGTACAGAAAGAGGCAAGAGAGGTGCAGAAAGAAGAGAGTGAGTTGCAGAAAGAGGCAAGAGAGGTGCAGAAAGAGGCAAGAGAAGTGCATAAAGAAGAGAGTGAGCTGCAGAAAGAAGCAAGAGAGGTGCAGAAAGAGGCAAGAGAGGTGCAGAAAGAAGAGAGTGAGCTGCAGAAAGAGACAAGAGATGTGCAGACAGAGGCAAGAGAGGTGCATAAAGAGGCAACAGAGGTGCAGAAAGAGGCAAGAGAGGTGCCGAAAGAAGAGAGGTGCAGAAAGAGGCAAGAGAGGTACAGAAAGAAGCAAGAGAGGTGCAGAAAGAGGCAAAAGAGGTGTAGAAAGAGGCAAGAGTGGTGCAGAAAGAGCCAAGAGATATGCAGAAAGAGGCATGAGAGGTGCAGAAAGAGGCAAGAGAGGTGCAGAAAGAAGAGAGTGAACTGCAGAAAGAGGCAAGAGAGGTGCAGAAAGAGACAAGAGAGGGGCAGAAAGAGGAAGAAAGGGGCAGAAAGAAGCAAGAGAAGCACATAAAGAAGCATGAGAAGTGCAGAAAGAGGCAAGAGTGGCGTAGAAAGCCAAGAGAGGTGCAGATAGAGGCAAGAGAGGTGAAGAAAGAGGCACAGAGGTACAGAAAGAGGCAAGAGAGGTACAGTAAGAGGCAAGAGAGATGTAGAAAGAGACAAGACTGGTGCAGAAAGAGGCAAGAGAGGTACAGAAAGAGGCAAGAGAGGTGCAGAAAGAGGCAAGAGAGGTGCATAAAGAGGCAAGAATGGTGCAGAAAGAGCCAAGAGATATGCAGAAAGAGGCAAGAGAGGTGCAGAAAGAGGCAAGAGAGGTGCAGAAAGTAGAGAGTGAACTGCAGAAAGAGGCAAGAGAAGTGCAGAAAGAGGCCAGAGAGGGGCAGAAAGAGGCAAGAGAAGTGCAGAAAGAGGCAAGACAGGTGCAAAAAGAGGCAAGAGTTGAGTAGAAAGCCAAGAGAGGTGCAGATAGAGGCAAGGGAGGTGCAGAAAGAGGCAAAAGAGGTGCAGAAAGAGGCAAGAGAGATGCAGAAAGAGGCAAGAGAGGTGTAGAAAGAGGCAAGGGTGGGTCAGAAAGAGGCAAGAGAGGTGCAGAAAGAGGCAAGAGAGGTGCATAAAGAGGCAAGAGAGGTGCGGAAAGAAGAGAGTGAGCTGCAGAACAAGGGAAGAGAGGTGCAAAAAGAGGCAAGAGATGTGCAGAAAGAAGAGAGTGAGCTTCAGAAAGAGGCAAGAGATGTGCAGAAAGATGTAAGAGAGGTGCAGAAAGAGGCAAGAGAGGTGCAGAAAGAGGTAAGAGGTGTAGAAAGAGGCAAGAGAGGTGCAGAAAGAAGAAGAAAGGTGCAGAAAGAGGCAAGTGAGGTGCAGAAAGAGGCAGGGGAAGAGCAGAAAGAGGCAAGAGAGGTGCAGAAAGAGGCAAGAGAGGTGCAGAAAGAAGAAGAAAGGTGCAGAAAGAGGCAAGAGATGTGCAGAAAGAGGCAAGAGAGGTGCAGAAAGAAGAGAGTGAGCTGCAGAAAGAAGCAAGGGAAGTGCATAAAGAGGCAAGAGAGGTGCAGAAAGGGGCAGGAGAGGTGCAGAAAGAGGCAAGAGAAGTACAGAAACAGGCAAGAGAGGTGCATAAAGAGGGAAGAGAGGTGCAGAAAGAAGACGATGAGCTGCAGAAAGAGGGAAGAGAGGTGTAGAATGAGGCAAGAGAGGTGCAGAAAGAACAGAGTGAGCTGCAGAAAGAGGCAAGAGAGATGCAGAAAGAGGCAAGAGAGGTGCAGAAAGAGGCAAGAGAGGCGCAGAAAGAGGCAAGAGAGTGCAGAAAGAGGCAAGAGAGGTGCAGAAAGAGGCAAGAGAGGTACAGAAAGAGGCAAGAGAGGTGCAGAGAGAGGCAAGAGAGGTGCAGAAAGAGGCAAGAGAAGTACAGAAAGAGTCAAGAGAGGTGCTGATAGAAGAGAGTGAGCTGCAGAAAGAGGGAAGAGAGTTGCAGAAAGAGGCAAGAGAGGTGCAGAAAGAAGAGATTGAGCTGCAGAAAGAGGCAAGAGAGGTTCACATAGAGGCAAGAGATGTGCAGAAAGAGGCAAGAGAGGTGCAGAAAGAGGTAAGAGATGTAGAAAGGCAGGAGAGGTGCAGAAAAAGGAAGAAAGGCACAGAAAGCGGCAAGAGAGGTACAGAAAGAGGCAAGAGAAGAGCAGAAGGAGGGAAGAGAGGTGCAGAAAGAGGCAAGAGAGGTACAGAAAGAGGAAGAAAGGCACAGAACGAGGCAAGAGAGATGCAGAAACAGGAAGAAAGGTGCAGAAAGAAGCAAGAGAAGTTCAGAAAGAGGCAAGAGAGGTGCAGAAAGAGGCAAGAGAGAGTGCAGAAAGGTGAGTGAGCTGCAGAAAGAGGGAAGAGAGGTGCAGAAAGAGGCAAGCGAGGTTCAGAAAAAAGAGTGAGCTGCAGGAAGAAGCTAAAGAGAGGTGCATAAAGAGGCAAGAGAGGTGCAGAAAGAGGCAAGAGAAGTGCAGAAAGAGGCAAGAGAGGTGCAGAAAGAAGAAGAAAGGTGCAGAAAGAGGCACGAGAGGTGCAGAGAGAGATAGAAATGCGCAGAAAGAAGCAAGTGAGCTGCAGAAAGAGGCAAAAGAAGAGCAAAAAGAGTCAAGAGAGGTGCATCAAGAGGCAAGAGGGGTGCAGCAAGAGGAAGAAATGTTCAGAAAGAGGCAGGAGATGTGCAGAAAGAGGCAAGAGAGGTGCAGAAAGAAGAGAGCCAACTGCAGAAAGAGGCAAGAGAAGTGCAGAAAGAGGCCAGAGAGGGGCAGACAGAGGCAAGAGAAGTGCAGAAAGAGGCAAGACAGGTGCAAAAAGAGGCAAGAGTTGAGTAGAAAAGCCAAGAGAGGTGCAGATAGAGGCAAGGGAGGTGCAGAAAGAGGCAAAAAAAGGTGCAGAAAGAGGCAAGAGAGATGAAGAAAGAGGCAAAAGAGGTGCAGAAAGAGGCAAGAGAGATGCAGAAAGAGGCAAAAGAGGTGCAGAAAGAGGCAAGAGAGATGCAGAAAGAGGCAAGAGAGGTGCAGAAAGGGGCAGGAGAGGTGCAGAAAGAGGCAGAGAGAAGTACAGAAACAGGCAAGAGAGGTGCATAAAGAGGAAGAGAGGTGCAGAAAGAAGATGATGAGCTGCAGAAAGAGGGAAGAGAGGTGTAGAAAGAGGCAAGAGAGGGTGCAGAAAGAAGAGAGTGAGCTGCAGAAAGAGGCAAGAGAGATGCAGACAGAGGCAAGAGAGGTGCAGAAAGAGGCAAGAGAGGCGCAGAAAGAGGCAAGAGAGTGCAGAAAGAGGCAAGAGAGGTGCAGAAAGAGGCAAGAGAGGTACAGAAATAGGCAAGAGAGGTGCAGAGAGAGGCAAGAGAGGTGCAGAAAGAGGCAAGAGGGGTGCATAAAGAGGCAAGAGAGGTGCTGAAAGAAGAGAGTGAGCTGCAGAAAGAGGGAAGAGAGTTGCAGAACGAGGCAAGAGAGGTGCAGAAAGAAGAGATTGAGCTGCAGAAAGAGGCAAGAGAGGTTCACATAGAGGCAAGAAATGTGCAGAAAGAGGCAAGAGAGGTGCAGAAAGAGGTAAGAGATGTAGAAACGCAGGAGATGTGCAGAAAATGGAAGAAAGGCACAGAAAGCGGCAAGTGAGGTACAGCAAGAGGCCAGAGAGGGGCAGACAGAGGCAAGAGAAGTGCAGAAAGAGGCAAGACAGGTGCAAAAAGAGGCAAGAGTTGAGTTGAAAAGCCAAGAGAGGTGCAGATAGAGGCAAGGGAGGTGCAGAAAGAGGCAAAAAAGGTGCAGAAAGAGGCAAGAGAGATGCAGAAAGAGGCAAAAGAGGTGCAGAAAGAGGCAAGAGAGATGCAGAAAGAGGCAAAAGAGGTGCAGAAAGAGGCAAGAGAGATGCAGAAAGAGGCAAGAGAGGTGCAGAAAGGGGCAGGAGAGGTGCAGAAAGAGGCAAGAGAAGTACAGAAACAGGCAAGAGAGGTGCATAAAGAGGGAAGAGAGGAGCAGAAAGAAGATGATGAGCTGCAGAAAGAGGGAAGAGAGGTGTAGAAAGAGGCAAGAGAGGTGCAGAAAGAAGAGAGTGAGCTGCAGAAAGAGGCAAGAGAGATGCAGACAGAGGCAAGAGAGGTGCAGAAAGAGGCAAGAGAGGCGCAGAAAGAGGCAAGAGAGTGCAGAAAGAGGCAAGAGAGGTGCAGAAAGAGGCAAGAGATGTACAGAAATAGGCAAGAGAGGTGCAGAGAGAGGCAAGAGAGGTGCAGAAAGAGGCAAGAGGGGTGCATAAAGAGGCAAGAGAGGTGCTGATAGAAGAGAGTGAGCTGCAGAAAGAGGGAAGAGAGTTGCAGAACGAGGCAAGAGAGGTGCAGAAAGAAGAGATTGAGCTGCAGAAAGAGGCAAGAGAGGTTCACATAGAGGCAAGAAATGTGCAGAAAGAGGCAAGAGAGGTGCAGAAAGAGGTAAGAGATGTAGAAAGGCAGGAGAGGTGCAGAAAAAGGAAGAAAGGCACAGAAAGCGGCAAGTGAGGTACAGCAAGAGGCAAGAGAAGAGCAGAAGGAGGCAAGAGAGGTGCAGAAAGAGGCAAGAGAGGTACAGAAAGAGGAAGAAAGGTGCAGAAATAGGCAGGGCAGATGCAGAAACAGGAAGAAAGGTACAGAAAGAAGCAAGAAAAGTTCAGAAAGAGGCAAGAGAGGTGCAGAAAGAGGCAAGAGAGGTGCAGAAAGGTGAGTGAGCTGCAGAAAGAGGGAAGAGAGGTGCAGAAAGAGGCAAGCGAGGTTCAGAAAAAAAAGAGTGAGCTGCAGGAAGAAGCAAGAGAGGTGCATAAAGAGGCAAGAGAAGTGCAGAAAGAGGCAAGATAGGTGCAGAAAGAGGCAAGAGAAGTGCAGAAAGAGGCAAGAGAGGTGCAGAAAGAGGCAAGAGAGGTGCAGAAAGAAGAAGAAAGGTGCAGAAAGAGGCACGAGAGGTGCAGAAAGTTATATAAATGCGCAGAAAGAAGCAAGTGAGCTGCAGAAAGAGGCAAAAGAAGAGCAAAAAGAGTCAAGAGAGGTGCATCAAGAGGCAAGAGGGGTGCAGTGAGAGGAAGAAATGTTCAGAAAGAGGCAGGAGAGGTGCAGAAAGAAGAGAGTGAACTGCAGAAAGAGGCAAGAGAAGTGCAGAAAGAGGCCAGAGAGGGGCAGACAGAAGCAAGAGAAGTGCAGAAAGAGGCAAGACAGGTGCAAAAAGAGGCAAGAGTTGAGTAGAAAGCCAAGAGAGGTGCAGATAGAGGCAAGGGAGGTGCAGAAAGAGGCAAAAGAGGTGCATAAAGAGGCAAGAGAGATGCAGAAAGAGGCAAGAGAGGTGTAGAAAGAGGCAAGGGTGGGTCAGAAAGAGGCAAGAGAGGTGCAGAAAGAGGCAAGAGAGGTGCATAAAGAGGCAAGAGAGGTGCGCAAAGAAGAGAGTGACCTGCAGAACGAGGGAAGAGAGGTGCAAAAAGAGGCAAGAGATGTGCAGAAAGAAGAGAGTGAGCTTCAGTAAGAGGCAAGAGACGTGCAGAAAGATGTAAGAAAGGTGCAGAAAGAGGCCAGAGAGGTGCAGAAAGAGGTAAGAGGTGTAGAAAGAGGCAAGAGAGGTGCAGAAAGAAGAAGAAAGGTGCAGAAAGAGGCAAGTGAGGTGCAGAAAGAGGCAAGAGAAGAGCAGAAAGAGGCAAGAGAGGTGCAGAAAGAGGCAAGAGAGGTGCAGAAAGAAGAAGAAAGGTGCAGAAAGAGGCAAGAGATGTGCAGAAAGAGGCAAGAGAGGTGAAGAAAGAAGAGAGTGAGCTGCAGAAAGAAGCAAGGGAAGTGCATAAAGAGGCAAGAGAGGTGCAGAAAGGGGCAGGAGAGGTGCAGAAAGAGGCAAGAGAAGTACAGAAACAGGCAAGAGAGGTGCATAAAGAGGGAAGAGAGGTGCAGAAAGAAGACGATGAGCTGCAGAAAGAGGGAAGAGAGGTGTAGAAAGAGGCAAGAGAGGTGCAGAAAGAAGAGAGTGAGCTGCAGAAAGAGGCAAGAGAGATGCAGAAAGAGGCAAGAGAGGTGCAGAAAGAGGCAAGAGAGGCACAGAAAGAGGCAAGAGAGTGCAGAAAGAGGCAAGAGAGGTGCAGAAAGAGGCAAGAGAGGTACAGAAAGAGGCAAGAGAGGTGCAGAGAGAGGCAAGAGAGGTGCAGAAAGAGGCAAGAGGGGTGCATAAAGAGGCAAGAGAGGTGCTGATAGAAGAGAGTGAGCTGCAGAAAGAGGGAAGAGAGTTGCAGAAAGAGGCAAGAGAGGTGCAGAAAGAAGAGATTGAGCTGCAGAAAGAGGCAAGAGAGGTTCACATAGAGGCAAGAGATGTGCAGAAAGAGGCAAGAGAGGTGCAGAAAGAGGTAAGAGATGTAGAAAGGTTGGAGAGGTGCAGAAAAAGGAAGAAAAGCACAGAAAGCGGCAAGTGAGGTACAGCAAGAGGCAAGAGAAGAGCAGAAGGAGGCAAGAGAGGTGCAGAAAGAGGCAAGAGAGGTACAGAAAGAGGAAGAAAGGTGCAGAACGAGGCAAGAGAGATGCAGAAACAGGAAGAAAGGTGCAGAAAGAAGCAAGAGAAGTTCAGAAAGAGGCAAGAGAGGTGCAGAAAGAGGCAAGAGAGGTGCAGAAAGGTGAGTGAGCTGCAGAAAGAGGGAAGAGAGGTGCAGAAAGAGGCAAGCGAGGTTCAGAAAAAAAAGAGTGAGCTGCAGGTAGAAGCAAGAGAGGTGCATAAAGAGGCAAGAGAGGTGCAGAAAGAGGCAAGAGAAGTGCAGAAAGAGGCAAGATAGGTGCAGAAAGAGGCAAGAGAGGTGCAGAAAGAGGCAAGAGAGGTGCAGAAAGAAGAAGAAAGGTGCAGAAAGAGGCATGAGAGGTGCAGAAAGAGATATAAATGCGCAGAAAGAAGCAAGTGAGCTGCAGAAAGAGGCAAAAGAAGAGCAAAAAGAGTCAAGAGAGGTGCATCAAGAGGCAAGAGGGGTGCAGCGAGAGGAAGAAATGTTCAGAAAGAGGCAGGAGATGTGCAGAAAGAGGCAGGAGAGGTGCAGAAAGAAGAGAGTAAGCTGCAGAAAGAGGCAAGAGAGGTGCAGAAATAGGCAAGAGAGTTATAGAAAGAGGCAAGAGAGGTACAGAAAGAGGAGGGTGAGCTGCAGAAAGAACCAAGAGAAGTGCATCAAGAGGTAAGAGAGGTGCTGAAAGAGGTAAGAGAGGTGCTGAAAGAGGCAAGAGAGGTGCAGAAAGAAGAGAGTGAGCTACAGAAAGAGGAAAAAGAGGTGCAGAAAGAGGCAAGAGAGGTGCAGAAAGAAGAGAGTGAGCTGCAGAAAGAGGCAAGAGAGGTGCAGAAAGAGGCAAGAGAGGTGCAGACAGAAGAGAGTGAGCTGCAGAAAGAAGCAAGAGAAGTGCAGACAGAGGCAATACAGGTGCATAAAGAGGCAACAGAGGTGCAGAAAGATGAGAGGTGCAGAAAGAGGCAAGAAATATGCAGAAAGAGGCAAGAGAGGTGCAGAAAGAGGCAAGAGAGGTGCGATAGAGGAAAGAGAGGTACAGATATAAGAGAGTGAGCTGCAGAATGAGGGAAGAGAGGTGCAGAAAGAGGCAAGAGAGGTGCAGAAAGAAGAGAGTGAGCTGCAGAAAGAGGCAAGAGAGATACAGAAAGAGGCAAGAGATGTGCAGAAAGAGACAAGAGAGGTGCAGAAAGAGGAAGAAAGATACAGAAAGAAGTAAGAGAAGCACAGAAAGAAGCAAGAGAGGTGCAGAAAGAAGCAAGAGAGATCCAGAAAGAAGAGAGTCGGGTGCAGAAAGAGGCAAGAGAGGTGCAGAAAGAGGCAAGAGAAGGGCAGAAAGAGGAAGAAAGGTGCAGAAAGAGGCAATAGCAAGAGAAATTCAGAAAAAGGAAGAAAGGCGCAGAAAGAAGCAAGAGAAGCGCAGAAAGAAGCAAGAGAGGTGCAGAAAGAAGCAAGACAGGTTATGTTATGTTATGTTATCAAGAATTTATACAGCGCACGTACACCAGAAGGTTTCATGGCGCTACTCTAGAATGTGCCGGGACCGATGGGGATAGTTATTCATGAGCCTGCCCGAACAGCCATGTCTTAAGCATTTTTCTGAATCTCAAAAGATCAGTACATGACCGGACCTCCAGTGGAAAAGAATTCCACAGTCTAGGGGCCAAGGAAGCAAACCTACAGCCACCCTGATGTTTTAACTTGAAGGCGGGGATGGTCAGTAGCTGAAGGTGGGCTGAGCGCAAGTTACGGGAGGGAGTATGCCTTGATAAAAGACAGTTAATAAATCTAGGACTCCGACTGTGAAGAGACTTAAAGATTAAACATCCCGTCTTAAAGGCCGTACGTTGGGAAATGGGGAGCCAGTGTAAATTTTTTAAAAGGGGTCTGGCTGATTGCCATCTTGGTTGCTGATGGATCAGTCTTGCTGCTTGGTTCTGGACCATCTGAAGCCGTTTGATTAAAAAAAGTGGCATACCTAGATAGATAGAGTTGGCATAGTCTAAGTGTGATAAAACCATGGCTATTACAACCTGTACCAACGCTGCATGGGTAAGCAAGCGACTGATCTTTCTGATTTTGCGTAATTGAAAGAAACAGGTTGAGACCACAGCACCAACTTGGGATCTCAACGACAGGTCGTTGTTTATGATAACACCTAGACTCTTGACGGAGGTAGAGGGTTCGGGCGGACATCCAAGTTCCGCCGGCCAATAGTGTGGGCCCCAAAAGATCTTACTACTCCCGGTCAGGACCAACTCAGTCTTATCTGGATTGAGTTTTAAATGATTCCGGTCCATCCAATGGCGAATATGGAGCATAGTGGCCTGGAATTCCAAGATTGAATTGGGGGAGTTATCTATAGTAAAAGTTAACTGTAGATCATCGGCATAATTGAAGGTAGTTACCTTCCGTGCCTTCAGAGACTGAATCAGGGGTGAGAGGTATAGATTAAACAGGTGGGGGGATAATGATGACCCCTGTGGGACCCCACAAGTAGTTGATAGCTTGGGAGCGGTAAATGAATTCAGGCGAACCGATTGAGTACGATCCTCTAAAAAGGAGCCAATCCAGCTAAAGGCTGGGCCCTGAATGCCGGCCAGCCTGACACGATCCATCAGAATTTCATGATTGACCGTGTCAAATGCGGCCGAAAGATCTAAAAGCACCAGGGCCTGAGGAGTACCTCTATCCGCTTTATCTCGCAGGTCGTCCAGTACAGCTAGAATCACTGTCTCTGTAGAGTGAGCGGGACGAAATCCCGCTTGATGGGGGTCTAGATATTCAGAGTGTTCCATAAAATTAGACAAACACTTTGCTACATGGGCTTCCAGGACTTTGGCGAAGTAGGGGAGCAGAGAGATGGGACGATAATTTGATAACATCTGGGGGTCTGCTCCCGGTTTCTTTAAAAGGGGAACCACAATTGCATCCTTGAATGCTTTAGGAACACGGCCCTGCGAGAGAGACTCATTCAAGAAGGTCATGATAATCACGACAGTCCAGGAAGAATGTCTTTTAAAATATGAGGTGGACAACAGTCCCTGGGTGAGCCAGATTTGACTCTAGACAGCAGGTCCAAGAAGGACTGGGTGTCGATGGCCGAAAAGTGATCCAAGATAAATGGATTCTTTTTTTATAACAGGGGTAGTCTCAGTGGGGCTAAATTTAGGGATACTAGCTTTAATGTTAGAAATTTTCTCCACAAAATAGGTATTCAGAGAGTCACAGAGCTCTTGAGTAGGTGTAGGTGTAGGTAGGACTCTCGCTGCATTGGATAATTCATTGACAATGGAAAATATTTCCTTCGATCTATTATCAGAATTTAAAATTCTAGCAGAGAAGTGAGCCGCCTTGGCTACCATAATCGCTTTTTTATATTCATTCCGAGCTTCTAAATAATGATGTTTCTCATCAGGAGAGTAGCTTAATCTCCATTTCCTTTCTTTCTGGCGAAGGGCCAATTTTTGATCTCTTAGCACCTTAGAGAACCATTTCTGAGCGTTAAGGCGACGAGCGCATTTAGTTTCCTGAGCGGAGCATGCATGTCACTGGCCTCTAATAGCCATGCTGAAATGTTTGCTTCCAAGATATCGACATTAGTGTCAAAGGCGGGGGATGCGCTAGCCAATGTATCCAGAAATTCCTGTTTGTTGAGGGCACTCCATTTCCTGATCATGCCACCCTCGACCTTGGGGTCTTGCTACTCAAGGGAATCATTACCGTAAATTTAATTAGGTGATGGTCAGACCATATACATGGTACAATCATGGTCACGGACGTTGTAATGTTTATGGTCCAAGCTTGATCCAATGTGTGTCCTTTGATGTGAGTGGCTGAGACAAGGTGCTGGGTAAAGTTGAGGTTGGTTAATAGATCAGTCAGTTCAGCAGAATGAGGCCCGCCATGTACATCATTAGACCAATAATTTAGGTCACTTAATAATAGTATTTTAGCATAATTAGTTGCCAAATTGGCTATTTGTTCACTTAGCAAAAGAGGAAACAGGGGCATGTACTTCGGGGGCCTGTAAACCAGGACACAAATAAGCGGAGTCGAACCAGACTCTAGTTTAATGACCATGTTGTCCACTGCAGGGAGACTTAAGGAGGTAATGGCAGTGAATTTGTGGTCTCGGTGGATAATCGCAGCTACTCCACCACCCATTTTTCCTAGTGGTCGATCCACATGGAGGATATAGTAGTATTGAGGTAGTGCGGCCAATACATCAGGGGTAGAATCAGGATTCAGCCATGTTTCTGTGACAAATAAAATGTCTGGTTTTTCAGATGTTAAAAGCAGGAAAACATCCAACTGATGCTTGACTAGGGAACGGGTATTTAGATAATATAAGCAGAGTTCTGTATGTTTAACTTGAGCAGTCCTCAATGCCCGAGGTGTAAATGAAATAAGTTCTGAGATTTCTGGAAAGGATCTGCGTGCCTGAAGGATTTCAAGAAGATTTAGACGCATACAGATAGCAGGGTCAAGTGGGAGCGACAATTGATGAGGATTCCTAAGTTCCTCTGAGGTATACGTAACAGTTTGAGGATAAATTAGGGCCCCATGGCCCGTCAGGGGGCGGACGGGCGCAGACGGGCTTGCCTTTGGCGCGCCTTTGGCGCGCCGCCAGCGCTCCCGCGCTACAGTGGACATAAGTACCGGTTCCCCGCCTCTGACTCCTCCCCCGCCCGGCGTTATTGGCTAGAGCCGAGGGGTGTTCTCAGGAGACCGCAAGGGAGCCAGCACACTAGCGCTAAAGAACGTAGGTATTTAGAGTTTAAAAGCTCATAAAATACATCAGATTCAGGCAATTTTAAAAAAAATATATCACACAGTAAAATAACAGTCCGCAAGGTAGCGGCACAATTCCTAAAGTGCCCGCTCCCGCGCTGCAGTGGACATAAGTACCGGTTCCCCCGCCTCTGACCTCCTCCCCGCCCGGCGTGATTGGCTAGAGCCGAGGGGTGTTCTCAGGAGACCGCAAGGGAGCCAGCACACTAGCGCTAAAGAACGTAGGTATTTAGAGTTTAAAAGCTCATAAAATACATCAGATTCAGGCAATTTTAAAAAAAATATATCACACAGTAAAATAACAGTCCGCAAGGTAGCGGCACAATTCCTAAAGTGCCCGCTCCCGCGCTGCAGTGGACATAAGTACCGGTTCCCCGCCTCTGACTCCTCCCCTGCCCGGCGTGATTGGCTAGAGCCGAGGGTGTTCTCAGGAGACCGCAAGGGAGCCAGCACACTAGCGCTAAAGAACGTAGGTATTTAGAGTTTAAAAGCTCATAAAATACATCAGATTCAGGCAATTTTTTAAAAAATATATCACACAGTAAAATAACAGTCCGCAAGGTAGCGGCACAATTCCTAAAGTGCCCGCTCCCGCGCTGCAGTGGACATAAGTACCGGTTCCCCGCCTCTGACTCCTCCCCCGCCCGGCGTGATTGGCTAGAGCCGAGGGGTGTTCTCAGGAGACCGCAAGGGAGCCAGCACACTAGCGCTAAAGAACGTAGGTATTTAGAGTTTAAAAGCTCATAAAATACATCAGATTCAGGCAATTCTTTAAAAAATATATCACACAGTAAAATAACAGTCCGCAAGGTAGTGGCACAATTCCTAAATTCCAGGTACAGAAAGAAAAGAGTGAGGTGCATAAAGAGGCAAGAGAGGTGGAGAAAGAGGCAAGAGAAATGCAGAAAGAGGCAGTAGAGGTGCAGAAAGAGGCAAGAGAAGCAGAAAGAGAGAAGAGAGGTGCAGAAAAAGGCAAGAGTTGAGTAGAAAGGCAAGAGAGGTGCAGATAGAGGCAAGGGAGGTGCAGAAAGAGGCAAGAGTGGGTCAGAAAGAGGCAAGAGAAGTGCAGAAAGAGGCAAGAGAGGTTCAGAAAGAAGAGAGTGAGCTGCAGAAAGAAGCAAGAGAAGTGCAGACAGAGGCAATAAAGGTGCATAAAGAGGCAACAGAAGTGCAGAAAGAGGCAAGAGAGGTGCAGAAAGATGAGAGGTGCAGAAAGAGGCAAGAAATATGCAGAAAGAGGCAAGAGAGGTACAGAAAGAGGCAAGAGAGGTGCGCAAGAGAGGCACAGATATAAGAGAGTGAGCTGCAGAATGAGGGAAGAGAGGTGCAGAAAGAGGCAAGAGAGGTGCAGAAAGAAGAGAGTGAGCTTCAGAAAGAGGCAAGAGAGGTACAGAAAGAGGCAAGAGATGTGCAGAAAGAGAAAAGAGAGGTGCAGAAAGAGGAAGAAAGGTGCAGAAAGAAGCAAGAGAAGTACAGAAAGAAGCAAGAGAGGTGCAGAAAGAAGCAAGAGAGGTCCAGAAAGAAGAGAGTGAGGTGCAGAAAGAGGCAAGAGAGGTGCAGAAAGAGGCAAGAGAAGGGCAGAAAGAGGAAGAACGGTGCAGAAAGAGGCAATAGGAAGAGAAATGCAGAAATAGGAAGAAAGGCGTAGAAAGAAGCAAGAGAAGCGCAGAAAGAAGCAAGAGAGGTGCAGAAAGAAGCAAGAGAGGTACAGAAAGAAAAGAGTGAGGTGCAGAAAGAAGCAAGAGAGGTGCAGAAAGAGGCAAGAGAAATGCAGAAAGAGGCAGTAGAAGTGCAGAAAGAGGCAAGAGAAGTGCAGAAAGAGAGAAGAGAGGTGCAGAAAGAGGCAAGAGTTGAGTAGAAAGGCAAGAGAGGTGCAGATAGAGGCAAGGGAGGTGCAGAAAGAGGCAAGAGAGGTGCAAAAAGAGGCAAGAGAGGTGCAGAAAGAGGCAAGAGAGGTGTAGAAAGAGGCAAGAGTGGGTCAGAAAGAGGCAAGAGAAGTGCAGAAAGAGGCAAGAGAGGTGCACAAAGAAGAGAGTCAGCTGCAGAAAGAGGGAAGAGAGGTGCAGAAAGAGGCAAGAGAGGTCCAGAAAGAAGAGAGTGAGCTGCAGAAAGAAGCAAGAGAGGTGCAGAAAGAGGCAAGAGAAGTGCAGAAAGAGGCAAGAGAGGTGCAGAAAGAGGCAAGATAGGTACAGAAAGAGGCAAGAGAAGTGCAGAAAGAGGCAAGAGAGGTGCAGAAGAGGCAAGAGAAGTGCAGAAAGAAGAACAAAGGTGCAGAAAGAGGCAAGAGAGGTGCAGAAAGAGGCACGTGAGGTGCAGAAAGAGGTAAGAGGTGTAGAAAGAGTCAAGAGAGGTGCAGAAAGAGAAAGAAAGGTGCAGAAAGAGGCAAGTGAGCTACAGAAAGAGACAAAAGAAGAGCAAAAAGAGTCAAGAGAGGTGCATCAAGAGGCAAGAGATGTGCAGAAAGAGGCAGGAGAGGTGCAGAAAGAAGAGAGTGAGCAGCAGAAAGAGGCAATAGAGGTGCAGAAAGAGGCAAGAGAGTTATAGAAAGAGGCAAGAGAGGTACAGAAAGAAGAGAGTGAGCTGCTGAAAGAACCCAGAGAAGTGCAGCAAGAGGCAAGAGAGGTGCAGAAAGAGGCAAGAGAGGTGCAGAAAGAAGAGAGTGAGCTGCAGAAAGAGGGAAGAGAGGTGCAGAAAGAGGCAAGAGAGGTGCAGAAAGAAGAGAGTGAACTGCAGAAAGAGGCAAGAGAGGTGCAAAAGGAGGCAAGAGAGGTGCAGGAAGAAGAGAGTGAGCTGCAGAAAGAAGCAAGAGAAGTGCAGACAGAGGCAATAGATGTACATAAAGAGGCAACAGAGGTGCAGAAAGAGGCAAGAGAGGTGCAGAAAGAAGAGAGGTGCAGAAAGAATTGAGAGGTGCAGAAAGAGGCAAGAGAGGTGCAGAAAGAGGCAAGAGAGGTGTAGATAGAGGCAAGAGTGGTGTAGAAAGAGGCAAGAGATGTGCAGAAAGAGGCAAGAGAGGTACAGATATAACAGAGTGAGCTGCAGAATGAGGGAAGAGAGGTGCAGAAAGAGGCAAGAGAGGTGCAGAAAGAAGACAGTGAGCTGCAGAAAGAGGAAAGAGAGGTGCAGAAAGAGGCAACAGATATGCAGAAAGAGACAAGAGAGGTGCAGAAAGAGGAAGAAAGGTGCGAAAAGAAGCAACAGAAGCACAGAAAGAAGCAAGAGAGATGCAGAAAGAAGCAAGAGAGGTCCAGAAAGAAGAGAGTGAGGTGCAGAAAGATGCAAGAGAGGTGCAGAAAGAGGCAAGAGAAGTGCAGAAAGAGGAAGAAAGGTGCAGAAAGATGCAATAGCAAGAGAAATGCAGAAAAAGGAAGAAAGGCGCAGAAAGAAGCAAGAGAAGCACAGAAAGAAGTAAGAGAGGTGCATAAAGAGGCAAGAGAGGTGCAGAAAGAGGCAATAGAAATGCAGAAAGAGGCAGTAGAGGTACAGAAAGAGGCAAGAGAAGAGCAGAAAGAGGCAAGAGAGGTGCAGAAAAAGGCAAGAGTTGAGTAGAAAGGCAAGCGAGGTACAGATAGAGGCAAGGGAGGTATAGAAAGAGGCAAGAGAGGTGCAGAAAGAGGCAAGAGAGGTGCAGAAAGAGGCAAGAGAGGATGCAGAAAGAGGCAAGAGAGGTGCTGATGGAAGAGAGTGAGCTGCAGAAAGAGGGAAGAGAGGTGCAGAAAGAGGCAAGAGGTGCAGAAAGAGGTAAGAGGTATAGAAAGAGGCAAGAGAGGTGCAGAAGGAGGAAGAAAGGCGCTTAAAGAGGCAAGTGAGGTGCAGAAAGAGGCAAGAGAAGAGCAGAAGGAGGCAAGAGAGGGGCAGAAAGAGGCAAGAAAGGTACAGAAAGAGGAAGAAACATGCAGCAAGAGGCAAGAGAGGTGCAGAAAGAAGAGAGTCGGCTGCAGAAAGAGGCAAGAGAGGTGCAGAAAGATGTAAGAGAGGTGAAGAAAGAGGCAAGAGAGGAGCAAAAAGAGGTAAGAGGTACAGAAAGAAGCAAGAGAGTTGCAGAAAGAGGAAGAAAGGTGCATAAAGAGGCAAGTGAGGTGCATAAAGAGGCAAGAGAAGAACAGAAAGAGGAATGGGAGGTGCAGAAAGAGGCAAGAAAGGTACAGAAACAGGCAAGAGAGGTGCAGAAAGAGGCAGGAGAGGTGCAGAAAGAAGACAGTAAGCTGCAGAAAGAGAGTGAGCTTCAGAAAGAGGCAAGAGAGGTACAGAAAGAGGCAAGAGATGTGCAGAAAGAGAAAAGAGAGGTGCAGAAAGAGGAAGAAAGGTGCTGTAAGAAACAAAAGAAGTGCAGAAAGAAGGAAGAGAGGTGCAGAAAGAAGCAAGAGAGGTCCAGAAAGAAGAGAGTGAGGTGCAGAAAGAGGCAAGAGAGGTGCAGAAAGAGGCAAGAAAAGGGCAGAAAGAGGAAGAACGGTGCAGAAAGAGGCAATAGGAAGAGAAATGCAGAAATAGGAAGAAAGGCGTAGAAAGAAGCAAGAGAAGTACAGAAAGAAGCAAGAGAGGTGCAGAAAGAAGCAAGAGAGGTGCAGAAAGAAGAGAGTGAGGTGCAGAAAGAGGCAAGAGAGGTGCAGAAAGAGGCAAGAGAAGGGCAGAAAGAGGAAGAACGGTGCAGAAAGAGGCAATAGCAAGAGAAATGCAGAAATAGGAAGAAAGGGCGTAGAAAGAAGCAAGAGAAGCGCAGAAAGAAGCAAGAGAGGTGCAGAAAGAAGCAAGAGAGGTACAGAAAGAAAAGAGTGAGGTGCAGAAAGAGGCAAGAGAGGTGCAGAAAGAAGCAAGAGAAGTGCATAAAGAGGCAGTAGAAGTGCAGAAAGAGGCAAGAGAAGTGCAGAAAGAGAGCAAGAGAAGTGCAGAAAGAAGGCAAGAGTTGAGTAGAAAGGCAAGAGAGGTGCAGATAGAGGCAAGGGAGGTGCAGAAAGAGGCAAGAGAGGTGCAGAAAGAGGCAAGAGAGGTGCAGAAAGAGGCAAGAGAGGTATAGAAAGAGGCAAGAGAGGTCAGACAGAGGCAAGAGAAGTGCAGAAAGAGAGCAAGAGAGGTGCACAAAGAAGCAGAGTGAGCTGCAGAAAGAGGCAAGAGAGGTGCAGAAAGAGGCAAGAGAGGTGCAGAAAGAAGAGAGTGAGCTGCAGAAAGAGGCAAGAGAGGTGCAGAAAGATGTAAGAGAGGTGCAGAAAGAGGCAAAGAGGTGAAGAAAGAGGTAAGCGGTGTAGAAAGAGGCAAGAGAGGTACAGAAAGAGGAAGAAAGGTGCAGAAAGAGGCAAGAGAGGTGCAGAAAGAGGCAAGAGAGTTGCAGAAAGATGAGAGTGAGCTGCAGAAAGAGGGAAGAGAGGTACAGAAAGAGGCAAGCGAGGTGCAGAAAGAAAAGATTGAGCTGCAGAAAGAAGCAAGAGAAAGGCAGAAAGAGGCAAGAGAAGTGCAGAAAGAGGCAAGAGAGGTGCAGAAAGAGGCAAGATAGGTACAGAAAGAGGTAAGAGAAGTGCAGAAAGAGGCAAGAGAGGTGCAGAAAGAGGCAAGAGAGGTGCAGAAAGAAGAAGAAAGGTGCAGATAGAGGCAAGAGAGGTGCAGAAAGAGGCACGTGAGGTGCAGAAAGAGGTAAGAGTGTGAGAAGTTGGCCTGGCATATGCTGTCCACTAATTATAGTGGGCACCTTGCACCAGTCCAAACAACCCCTTATTGGAGATAGGTTAAAGACAACCTTTATTGAAAGCTATCCTAGTGGTAGCTATGGAGAGCAGCCTTCAGGCTAAGTCTTGAAGGAATGTAAAGCAGCTTGTTTTACCAGTCTATAATCTCTTGAGTGACCAAATGAAAGAGGACCACACCAGGTATATATTCAAAATATATGTATTTATTACTAAACACACCCCTCTAGTCTCTTTATGAGGCTAGAGTTCGAAGTACATACGTTACGAGTTAGTTATCTACAGTAATAGCACAAATACACGTTTGAGCCCCAGGGGCGTACCAAACCATATACCAATAAAGTGGTATAAGAACCACGACTGAGCTAGACACAAGGCCTAGAGCCTGTAGAAGTGCTTGGACCACAAGGAACCACCCAAGGCAGTGACACAGGGGACCCACGGGGACGGCGTGCAGTGTATGAACACAGCCGCGAACCACCGTTACTTCTATGGGGAAAGTCGCGATTAGAATTTAAATGAAAAGGGACACTTAGAGGAGGACTTGGAGCAAACCCTTTGAGAACTAGGCTGTTCTAGTGTCAATACCCACGGGAGCACCGGAGTACTCGAGTTACCTCACCCAGGGAGCCGGGTGCATAGGTGTCTTTCGGGGTCGGGTTTCGTCGTCGCTTTCTATGGCGATCTGCTGCAAAGTGCTGCTGGCGACCAAGTCGAAAGTGTTCGGGTGGATCCAAAGGTGGATCGAAGATCTGAAGAACCTGAAAGCAGAGGGGACAGAGTCTGGGTTACTAGCCAGTGACCAGGAAGGCGATGAGCAGATGCCCACCGATGTTGAGTGCTTCAGGTAGGTTGACGGTCGTCTTGACTCTTCAGCCACGAGGTCCAGGAGGCGTCGACGACAACCAGGAGCTGGATTCGAGCTGTTCCACGACGTCTGTCGATTGCAGGGGTATCGGCGACCGGATTGGCCCCAACAAGCCTTGGAAACGGCAAGTCTTGTGGAAATCGAAGAAGGACGATGTTGCAGACCAGCAAGGTCTGGGGGACTCACCCAGCAAGGATAAGTCAGGGCACACCTGGAGCAACCAGGGAGCCCAAGCAGAAAAAGATTGGCCTTCGGGAGGGCCTACTAGCCAACGGACTAGCAACCGCGAAGGAGCCTCGAGACGGTGCACGTGGAGCTGGCTCACAGGACACTAGTGGAGTGGAGGCCATTGATCTTCGGTGCAGTTGGTGCTGGAGGCTAGGGCTACTCGAAGCCCAAAGCATGACTTCGTGGGAGACCCAGAAGAGGATGCACTTGCAAATGCGTTTTGGTGTCCAGGGGTCACGGTTCCACATTACCCACGACAGCTACGGGCCTCAGCTTTGCTGGGGACTCAGGGCAGCCTCGGGGAAGTCTGGAAATCCACCTCTGGTGATGCAAAGACTTCGGCGTCCGACGGGAGCTTCAGCGATGCAGACCAGACAATTGCTTCTTTGGTGCCTGCCAAGCAGGGGAGTCACTCCTTGACCCCAAGGGAGATTCTTCAGTCCTCTAATCTTAAAGTAGAGCGTCGAAGGTCCAGGATTCTGTATCAGAGTTTCGTCCAGGTAAATCTAAAGTCCTAAGGACTGGATTCCCTTACTTATACTAAGGTAGGGGGTTGGACATACTCTGTGGCCCCACCTATGGGAGGGCCAGGGCAGAGGGGTGGTTACACCCCTTTCCCTTTGTCCAGTTTCGCGCCAGAGCAGGGGCTGGAAGCCCCTGAGCCGGTTTGAACTGGGGTATGCACAGGGACACCAAATGTGCCCCCAGTGCAGGACTTCAAAGCACCAGAGAGTGCTCCCGCCCAGCCCCAATACACACTATCCTGTCTGGGGAGGTGGTCACACCTCCCTGGGACAGGATACCTATTGTCCAGGCCTCCCCTGCCGGAGATTCGGTCAGCAGCAGGAGGCCAGACTCGTGTCTGTGGCAGCGGCATCCATTTTGTGATGCCAGGTGTAGGAGAGTAGGATCTGCTTCACATGGGTACCCCCACTTTTTGCTGATGCTTCACTGTTTTTCGACCTTAGTCTGGCTGGGGCCCTGCTAATCAGAACCCCAGCCTAGCTGCTTCCTCTCTAAAATGGTTTCCATGTGCCTTAGGCACATCTCTGATTGGAATCTGGAGTGCCCTTATAAGTCCCTAGTATATGGTATACTATGTACCCAGGGCATAGGTACCTCAGAGGCCTACCAGGGGCTGCAGCATGTATTGTGCCACCCCTGGAAGGCCATCCAAACTGACACCACAGGTCTGCTACTGCAGCCTGGGTAAGGTGGTGCATGCACTCCTTACTGTGATATAGGCTACCTATATCACTATATACATACACACATATAAACCTATAAGTCACTCCTATGGTAGGCCTTATCAATCCTGAAGGCAGAGTGCGTGGTTCCTATGTGAGAGGGTGCCCTGCATGAGCAGGGCCCCTCTGCAGTGTTCGGAGACCCTTCTCTGATGCTGTTTGTAGTGCAGCCTGACCATATACTCTTAAGCGCATTATAACCTCGCGTTAAATGCTAACTTTGGGATGGCTGCACGGAAACATGTCGTGTTTGGTGTCAAACATCTTGGAATACTACCCCCCACCAGTTCTGGCGGCGGGGGTAGCATTCCACCCTTCTAGAGGGAAAGACATGTACACACCGGTATGCCCGGTACTGACTTTCCAGAGCCCTGGCATCACAAAATGGATGCCGCTGCCACAGACACGAGTCTGGCCTCCTGCTGCTGTCCGAAACTCCGGCAGGGGAGGCCTGGACAATAGGTTTTCCTGTCCCAGGGAGGTGTGACCACCTCCCCAGACAGGATAGTGTGTATTGGGGCTGGGCGGGAGCACTCTCGGGTGCTTTGAAGTCCTGCACTGGGGGCACATTTGGTGTCCCTGTGCATACCCCAGTTCCGACAGGCTTCAGCTGCTTTGGCGCGAACTGGACAAAGGAAAGGGGTGTAGCCACCCCTCTGCCCTGACCCACCCATAGGTGGGGCCACAGAGTAAGTCCAACCCCTAAACTTAGTATAAGTATGGGACCCCAGTCCTTAGGACTTTAGATTATCCCTGGACGAAACTCTGACACAGAATCCTGGACCTTCGACGCTCTACTTAAAGATTAGAGGACAGAAGAATCTCCCTTGGGGTCAAGGAGTGACTCCCCTGCTTGGCAGGCACCAAAGAAGCAATTGTCCGGTCTGCATCGCTGAAGCTCCCGTCGGACGCCGAAGTCTTTGCATCACCAGAGGTGGATTTTCAGACTTCCCCGAGGCTGCCCTGAGTCCCCAGCAAAGCTGAGGCCCGTAGCTGTCGTGGGTAACGTGGAACTGTGGCCCCTGGACACCGCACGCATTTGCAAGTGCATCCTCTTTTGGGTCTCCCATGAAGTCGTGCTTTGGGCTCCGAGTAGCCCCAGCCTCTACCACCAACTGCACCGAAGATCACTGGCCTCCACTCCACGAGTGTCCTGTGAGCCAGCCCCACGTGCACCGTCTTGAGGCTCCTTCGCGGTTGCTAGCCCGTTGGCTAGTAGCCCTTCACGAAGGCCAATCTTTTTCTACCTGGGCTCCCTGGTTGTTCCAGACCTGCCCTCACTTACCCTTGCTGGGTGAGTTCCTCAGACCTTGCTGGTCTGCACAATCGTCAATCTTCATCTTCATTGAGACTTGCCGTTGCCAAGGCTTGTTGGGTCCAATCCGGTCGCCGACACCTCAGCACTCGACAGACATCATGTACCAGCCCGAATCCTGCTCCTGGTCACCGACAACGCCTCCTGGACCTCGTGGCTGAAGAGTCAAGACAAACGTCAACCTACCTGAAGCACTCGACATCGGTGGGCATCTGCTCATCGCCTTCCTGGTCACTGGCTAGTGACCCAGACTCTGTCCCCTCTGCTTTCAGATTCTTCAGATCTCCGATCCACCCTTGGATCCACCCGGACACTTTTCACTTGGTCGCCAGCAGCACTTTGCAGCAGATCGCCATTCAAATCGACGACGAAACCCGACTCCCGAAAGGCACCTATGCACCCGGCTTCCCTGGGTGAGGTAACAAGAGTACTCCGGTGCTCCCATGGGTAGAGACTCTAGAACGACCTAGTTCTCAAAGGGTTTGCTCCAAGTCCTTCTTTAAGTGTCCCTTTTCTTTAAATTCCAAACCGCGACTTTCTCCATAGAAGTTAACGGCGATTCGCGGCTGTGTTACTACACTGCACGTGTCCCCTGTGGGTCCCCTGTGTCACTGCCTTGGGTGGTTCCTTGTGGTCCAAGCACTTCTAGAGGCTCTAGGCCTAGTGTCTAGCTCAGTCGTGGTTCTTATACCACTTTATTGGTATATGGTTTGGTACGCCCCTAGGGCCCAAACGTGTATTTGTGCTATTACTGTGTTTAAATAACTTATAACTTATGTACTTCAAACTCTAGCCTCATAAAGAGACTAGAGGGGTGTGTTTAGTAATAAATACATATATTTTGAATATATACCTGGTGTGGTGCTCTTTCATTTGGTCACTCAAGAGATTATAGACTGGTAAAACAAGCTGCTTTACATTCCTTCAAGACTTAGCCTGAAGGCTGCTCTCCATAGCTACCACTAGGATAGCTTTCAATAAAGGTTGTCTTTAACCTATCTCCAATAAGGGGTTGTTTGGACTGGTGCAAGGTGCCCACTATAATTAGTGGACAGCATATGCCAGGCCAACTTCTCACACCAGGGCTCTGGAAAGTCAGTACCGGGCATACCGGTGTGTACATGTCTTTCCCTCTAGAAGGGTGGAATGCTACCCCCGCCGCCAGAACTGGCGGGGGGGTAGTATTAAGACAACAAGGAGGGACTAAGGGCCAATAGAAAAGGTCCAGCATACAGGCCCACGTAAGCACAACAAAAAAGGATATGCTGTTCCTAAAAGATCCTACAGATCACGGTTATACAAAAGGCAAGTGGGTGCTAGTAAAAATCGGAGAAATGATTATCTCCTTTCAGAAAAAGACCCTCACACACCCAGCCAGCTAGGTGTCTTGCTTCATCACTGGGTCTGCTCCTTATCGGGTCGGCGCTGCAATACCCGATCGGCACCCGTGGTGGGGCCTTCTTGGCGGAGATCTTTTTCTTGGCCGTAGGGTGTAGTGCGTGTAAGGGCCCTAGTGAGTGTAGATGTGAATTGTGTGAAATCTAAAACAGGGATAGTGAACCACCCAAAACTATTTTAATGACTGTGGTCACTAACCTGATTAAAAATAGAAAAAGGCGCACACGCCTGACCAAGGATTGCAGGGTTGTGTGCTAAAGCTCAGGCCAACATGTTTCATGCCTAATGTTAATTTAACGGCAATTCTTCAGGACCTACTATCGACATTCTACACTTTATGGTTGGTGGTCTAAAGATACAGTTCAGTGACCACTCATACCGCACCCTATAAAGTGGTACCTGTCGATCAATAACACTGCCTGTAGGAAAAAAGAATCAGTGATTAATACAAAGTTCTACTGTAGTCTGCAATTCAACCTTATTGCGACAGCATAATTATTGACCATGCTATTGTGATATTGCAAACCACACGTGAGATGTGAGCATGCTTCATCACAAAATGTATGTGCTGGTGTACATTGTAGAATTTGATAAAAACAGAAGTAGCCAGGAAGATGTAGATAAATACAGTATACTTGAACACTCACCCAAACTAGGGGTCAGCTCAAAACCCCCAAGATGTCACGGCAGGTAGAAACACTGCAAGATTCAGTGTCCTATGGATATTAACAATAAATATGGGAGGGCGTAGGGATCAAGTTAAGGCATCGTAAATGAGTAGACGCTCACATAATGTTGACCCCAACATACATGTGAACACACAAGACCTACACCTAAGCTGGATGTTGCCAAAAACTGGCCCATGAGCGGACTAGCCCAGTAAGATGGCCTATGCTTAGAAAAACACGGTGTCAACTGCCCTTTGGTAGTCGGCAGTGCACAACAGGGATGTCTCATACCGCAGGTTCCAGCTAATCACCTCGGCCATCTGGTCGAGGGTGGTATACTCCAACGTGCCACTGACACCCCCTGGATATCGCCGGCAACCAATTGGTGCAACGTACACAAGGGAAGAGTAGCGTAACAAGAGTGAGCTCCATGTACCGGAACAAAGACCACGCAGTGTCGCCAACACCTCCTAAGTATGCACAGTGGAAAAACTCACTCGGGCGATAACATAGAATCCAATATCCGCCATGGGAGGAAGGAGGGTAGCGGGACACAGCAAGGCAGGTCCATGCCATGCTGACACTCTGCTCAATCGCCACAAGAATACCCTACAGGAGTGTTCAGGCAAGGCAGCGCACGTCCACCACTCAAGGACTCACCCCAATACCCAGTACTCACGTTGTCAGTTCCGTCTGTACACGGGGCGACCTACCCCACACTCTGCCGGACTCTCGGATGGATGTCTCTACGCACACGAGTGCGAGTGATATTCCCCGGTTGGACAGAGATGTAGGCGGGACTTCCGGTAGTACGATGGGGGCAACAACTAGAGCGTCAGACTCCACTTCCGGGATGCCAAAAATTGGCATATGAAGTGTCATGAAAATGTCATGTAATTAGCCCGTAGATCTTAAAAACGAAAAGTCACAATATGTGTGCATCAAGTAGTGCATCCTTATAGATTATATATTCAAGATGAGAGATTGTAGGTACACATCCATGATAAGAAAGTACCCCAAGTACGCGGTAGTCCACAAACACTGACAGCACAACAGTCAGCTCGCAAGAAGTAATGCCATCCCAAAGTTAGCATTTAACGCGAGGTTATAATGCGCTTAAGAGTATATGGTCAGGCTGCACTACAAACAGCATCAGAGAAGGGTCTCCGAAGCGCTTGCAGAGGGCCCTGCTCATGCAGGGGCACCCTCTCACATAGGAACCACGCACTCTGCCTTCAGGATTGATAAGGCCTGCCATTTGAGTGACTTATAGGTTTATATGTGTGTATGTATATAGCGATATAGGTAGCCTATATCACAGTAAGGGGTGCATGCACCACCTTACCCAGGCTGCAGTAGCAGACCTGTGGTGTCAGCTTGGATGGCCTTCCAGGGGTGGCACAACACATGCTGCAGCCCCTGGTAGGCCTCTGAGGTACCTATGCCCTGGGTACATAGTATACCACATACTAGGGACTTATAAGGGCACTCCAGATTCCAATCAGAGATGTGCCTAAGGCACATGGAAACCATTTTAGAGAGGAAGCAGCTAGGCTGGGGTTCTGATTAGCAGGGCCTCAGCCAGACTAAGGTCGAAAAACAGTGAAGCATCAGCAAAACAGTGGGGTACCCATGTGAAGCAGATCTCACTCTCCTACAAAGAGGTGTAGAAAGAGTCAAGAGAGGTGCAAAAAGAGAAAGAAAGGTGCAGAGAGAGGTAAGTGAGCTACAGAAAGAGGCAAAAGAAGAGCAAAAAGAGTCAAGAGAGGTGCATCAAGAGGCAAGAGAGGTGCAGAAAGAGGAAGAAATGTTCAGAAAGAGGCAAGAGATGTGCAGAAAGAGGCAGGCGAGGTGCAGAAAGAAGAGAGTGAGCAGCAGAAAGAGGCAAGAGGTGCAGAAAAAGGCAAGAGAGTTATAGAAAGAGGCAAAGGAGGTACAGAAAGAAGAGAGTGAGCTGCAGAAAGAACCCAGAGAAGTGCAGCAAGAGAGGTGCAGAAAGAGGCAAGAGAGGTGCAGAAAGAAGAGAGTGAGCTGCAGAAAGAGGGAAGAGAGGTGCAGAAAGAGGCAAGAGAGGTGCAGAAAGAAGAGAGTTGGCTGCAGAAAGAGGCAAGAGAGGTGCAAAAGGAGGCAAGAGAGGTGCAGGAAGAAGAGAGTGAGCTGCAGAAAGAAGCAAGAGAAGTGCAGACAGAGGCAATAGAGGTGCATAAAGAGGCAACAGAGGTGCAGAAAGAGGCAGAGAGTGCAGAAAGGAGAGGTGCAGAAAGTAAGCAAGAGGTGATAAAGAGACAAGAGGAGGTGCAGAAGAGGCAAGAGAGGTACAGATATAACAGAGTGAGCTGCAGAATGAGGGAAGAGAGTGCAGAAAGAGGCAAGAGAGGTGCAGAAAGAAGACAGTGAGCTGCAGAAAGAGGCAAGAGAGGTGCAGAAAGAGGCAACAGATATGCAGAAAGAGACAAGAGAGGTGCAGAAAGAGGAAGAAAGGTGCGAAAAGAAGCAACAGGAGCAAGAGAGAAGCAGAAAGAAGCAAGAGAGGTCCAGAAAGAAGAGAGTGCGGTGCAGAAAGAGACAAGAGAGGTGCAGAAAGAGGCAAGAGAAGTGCAGAAAGAGGAAGAAAGGTGCAGAAAGAGGCAATAGTAAGAGAAATGCAGAAAAAGGAAGAAAGCCGCAGAAAGAAGCAAGAGAAGCGCAGAAAGAAGCAAGAGAGGTGCATAAAGAGGCAAGAGAGGTGCAGAAAGAGGCAATAAAATGCAGAAAGAGGCAGTAGAGGTGCAGAAAGAGGCAAGAGAAGAGCAGAAAGAGGCAAGAGAGGTGCAGAAAAAGGCAAGAGTTGAGTAGAAAGGCAAGAGAGGTACAGATAGAGGCAAGGGAGGTATAGAAATAGGCAAGAGAGGTGCAGAAAAAGGCAAGAGTTGAGTAGAAAGGCAAGAGAGCTGCAGAAAGAGGCAAGAGAGGTGCAGAAAGATGTAAGAGAGGTGCAGAAAGAGGCAAGAGAGGAGCAAAGAGGTAAGAGGTAGAAGAAGCAAGAGAGAGTAGAAAGAAGAAGAAAGGTGCAGAAAGAGGCAAGTGAGGTGCAGAAAGAGAGCAAGAGAAGAACAGGAAGAGGAATGAGGCAGAAAGAGGCAAGAAAGGTACAGAAACAGGTAAGAGAGTGCAGAAAGAGGAGGAAGAGGTACAGAAAGAAGACAGTAAGCTGCAGGAAAGAGGAAGAGAGGTGCAGAAATAGGCAAGAGAGGTGCAGAAAGAAGACAGTGAGCTGCAGAAAGAGGGAAGAGAGGTGCAGAAAGAGGCAAGAGAGGTGCAGAAAGAAGAGAGTGAGCTGCAGATAGAGGGAAGAGAGATGCAGAAAGAGGCAAAAGAAGTGCAGAAAGAAGAGAGTGAGCTGCATAAAGAGGCAAGAGAGGTTCAGAAAGAGGTAAGAGGTGTAGAAAGAGGCAAGAGAGGTGTAGAAGGAGGAAGAAAGGTACTTAAAGAGGCAAGTGAGGTGCAGAAAGAGGCAAGAGAAGAGCAGAAGGAGGCAAGAGAGGTGCAGAAAGAGGCAAGAGAGGTACAGAAAGAGGAAGAAACATGCAGCAAGAGGCAAGAGAGGTGCAGAAAGAGGCAAGAGAGGTGCAGGAAGATGAGAGTGAGCTGCAGAAAGAGGGAAGAGAGGTGCAGAAAGAAGCAAGCGAGGTGCAGAAAGAAGAGAGTGATCTGCAGAAAGAGGCAAGAGAGGTGCAGAAAGAAGCAAGAGAAGTGCAGAAAGAGGAAGAAAGGTGCAGGAAGAGGCAATAGCAAGAGAAATGCAGAAAAAGGAAGAAAGGCGCAGAAAGAAGCAAGAGAAGTGTAGAAAGAAGCAAGAGAGGTGCAGAAAGAAGCAAGAGAGGTGCAGCAAGAAAAGCGTGAGGTGCAGAAAGAGGCAAGAGAGGTGCAAAAAGAGGCAAGAGAAGTGCAGAAATAGGCAAGAGAGGTACAGAAAGAGGCAAGAGAGGTGCAGAAAGAGGCAAGAGATGTGCAGAAAGAGGCAGGAGAGGTGCAGAAAGAAGAGAGTGAGCAGCAGAAAGAGGCAAGAGGTGCAGAAAGAGGCAATAGTTGAGTAGAAAGGCAAGAGAGGTGCAGATAGAGGCAATGGAGGTACAGGAAGAGGCAAGAGAGGTGCAGAAAGAGCCAAGAGAGGTGCAGAAAGAGGCAAGAGAGTTGCAGAAAGAGGCAAGAGAGGTGTAGAAAGAGGCAAGAGTGGGTCAGAAAGAGGCAAGAGAGGTGCAGAAAGAGGCATAAGAGGTGCATAAATAGGCAAGAGAGGTGCACAAAGAAGAGAGTGAGCTGCAGAAACAGGGAAAAGAGGTGCAGAAAGAGGCAAGACAGGTGCAGAAAGAAGAGAGTGATCTGCAGAAAGAGGCAAGAGAGGTGCAGACAATTTAAGAGAGGTGCAGAAAGAGGCAAGAGAGGTGCAGAAAGAGGTAAGAGGTATAGAAGGAGGCAAGAGAGGTGAAGAAAGAAGGAAGAAAAGGCACAGAAAGAGGCAAGTGAGGTGCATAGAGGCAAGAAAAGAGCAGAAAGAGGCAAGAGAGGTGCAGAAAAAGGCAAGAGAGGTGCAGAAAAAAGAAGAAATGTGCGGAAAGAGGCGAGAGAAGTGCAGAAAGAGGCAAGAGAGGTGCAGAAAGAGGCAAAAGAGGTGCAGAAAGAAGAGACTGAGCTGCAGAAAGAGGCAAGAGTGGTTCAGAAGAGCCAAGAGATGTGCAGAAAGAGGCAAGAGAGGTGCAGAAAGAGGTAAGAGGTATAGAAATAGGCAAGAGCGGTACAGAAGGAGGAAGAAAGGCACAGAAAGAGGCAAGTGAGAGTGCAGAAAGAGGCAAGAGGAGAGCAGAAGGAGGCAAGAGAGGTGCAGAAAGAGGCAAGAGAGGTACAGAAAGAGGAAGCAAGGTGCAGAAAGAGGCAAGAGAGGTGCAGAAACAGGAAGAAAGGCACAGAAAGAAGCAAGAGAAGTACAGAAAGAGTCAAGAGAGGTGCAGAAAGAGGCAAGAGAGGTGCAGAAAGAGGCAAGAGAGGTGCAGAAAGATGAGAGTGAGCTGCAGAAAGAGGGAAGAGAGTTGCAGAAAGAGGCAGGTGAGGTGCAGAAAGAGGCAAGAGAGGTGCAGAAAGAGGCAAGATAGGTGCAGAAAGAGGCAAGAGAAGTGCAGAAAGAGGCAAGAAAAGTGCAGAAAGAGGCAAGAGAGGTGCAGAAAGAGGCAAGAGAGGAGCAGAAAGAAGAAGAAAGGTGCAGAAAGAGGCAAGAGAGGTGCAGAAAGAGGCAAGTGAGGTGCAGAAAGAAGCAAGAGAAGAGCAGAAAGAGGCAAGAGAGGTGCAGAAAGAGGCAAGAGAGGTGCAGAAAGAAGAAAAAGGTGCAGAAAGAGGCAAGAGAGGTGCAGAAAGAGGTAAGAGAGGTGCAGAAAGAAGTGAGTGAGCTGCAGAAAGAGGCAAGGGAGGTACAGAAAGAGGCAAGAGAGGTGCATAAAGAGGCAAGAGAGGGTCAGAACAAAGAGAGTGAGCTGCAGAAAGAGGCAAGAGAGGTGCAGAAAGAGGCAAGAGAGATGCATAAAGAGGCAACAGACGTGCAGAAAAAGGCAAGAGAGGTGCAGAAAGATGAAAGGTGCAGAAAGAGGCAAGAGAGGTGCAGAAAGAGGCAAGAGAGGTGCAGAAAGAGGCAAGAGAGGTGTAGAAAGAGGCAAGAGTGGTGCAGAAAGAGGCAAGAGATATGCAGAAAGAGGCAGGAGAGGTGCAGAAAGAGGCAAGAGGTGTGCAAAAGAGGCAAGAGAGGTACAGATAGAAGAGAGTGACCTGCAGAATGAGGGAAGAGAGGTGCAGAAAGAGGTAAGAGATGTGCAGAAAGAGACAAAAGAGGTGCAGAAAGAGGAAGAAAGGTGCAAAAAGAAGCAAGAAAAGCACAGAAAGAAGCAAGAGAGGTACAGAAAGAACCAAGAGAGGTGCATAAAGAAGGGAGTGAGGTGCAGAAAGAGGCAAGAGAGGTGCAGAAAGAGGCAAGAGAAGTGCAGAAAGAGGAAGAAAGGTGCAGAAAGAGGCAGTAGCAAGAGAAATGCAGAAAAAGGAAGAAAGGCACAGAAAGAAGCAAGAAAAGCGCAGTAAGAAGCAAGAAAGGTGCAGAAAGAAGCAAGAGAGGTGCAGAAAGAAAAGAGTGAGGTGCAGAAAGAGGCAAGAGAGGTGCAGAAAGAGGCAAGAGAAGTGCAGAAAGAGGCAAGAGAGGTGCAGAAAGAGGCAACAGAGGTGCAGAAAGAGGCAAGAGAGGTACAGAAAGAGGCAAGAGAGGTCCAGTAAGAGGCAAGAGAGGTGCAGAAAGAAGAAGAAAGGTGCGGAAAGAGGCAAGAGAGGTGCGGAAAGAGGCAAGAGAGGTGCAGAAAGAGGCAAAAGAGGTGCAGAAAGAAGAGAGTGAGCTGCAGAAAGAGGCAAGAGTGGTTCAGAAAGAGGCAAGAGATGTGCAGAAAGAGGCAAGAGAGGTGCAGAAAGAGGTAAGAGGTGTAGAAAGAGGCAAGAGCGGTGCAGAAGAAGGAAGAAAGGCACAGAAAGAGGCAAGTGAGGTGCAGAAAGAGGCAAGAGAAGAGCAGAAGGAGGCAAGAGAGGTGCAGAAAGAGGCAAGAGAGGTACAGAAAGAGGAAGAAAGGTGCAGAGAGAGGCAAGAGAGGTGCAGAAAGATGAGAGAGAGCTGCAGAAAGAGGGAAGAGTGGTGCAGAAAGAGGCAAGTGAGGTGCAGAAAGAGGCAAGATAGGTGCAGAAACAGGAAGAAAGGTGCAGAAAGAAGCAAGAGAAGTGCAGAAAGAGGCAAGAGAGGTGCAGAAAGAGGCAAGAGAGGTGCAGAAAGATGAGAGAGAGCTGCAGAAAGAGGGAAGAGTGGTGCAGAAAGAGGCAAGTGAGGTGCAGAAAGAGGCAAGATAGGTGCAGAAATAGGCAAGAGAAATGCAGAAAGAGGCAAGAAAAGTGCAGAAAGAGGCAAGAGATGTGCAGAAAGAGGCAGGAGAGGTGCAGAAAGAAGAGAGTGAGCAGCAGAAAGAGGCAAGAGGTGCAGAAAGAGGCAATAGTTGAGTAGAAAGGCAAGAGAGGTGCAGATAGAGGCAATGGAGGTATAGGAAGAGGCAAGAGAGGTGCAGAAAGAGCCAAGAGAGGTGCAGAAAGAGGCAAGAGAGTTGCAGAAAGAGGCGAGAGGTGTAGAAAGAGGCAAGAGTGGGTCAGAAAGAGGCAAGAGAGGTGCAGAAAGACGCATAAGAGGTGCATAAAGAGGCAAGAGAGGTGCACAAAGAAGAGAGTGAGCTGCAGAAACAGGGAAAAGAGGTGCAGAAAGAGGCAAGACAGGTGCAGAAAGAAGAGAGTGATCTGCAGAAAGAGGCAAGAGAGGTGCAGACAATTTAAGAGAGGTGCAGAAAGAGGCAAGAGAGGTGCAGAAAGAGGTAAGAGGTATAGAAGGAGGCAAGAGAGGTGAAGAAAGAGGAAGAAAGGCACAGAAAGAGGCAAGTGAGGTGCATAAAGAGGCAAGAAAAGAGCAGAAAGAGGCAAGAGAGGTGCAGAAAAAGGCAAGAGAGGTGCAGAAAAAAGAAGAAATGTGCGGAAAGAGGCGAGAGAGGTGCAGAAAGAGGCAAGAGAGGTGCAGAAAGAGGCAAAAGAGGTGCAGAAAGAAGAGACTGAGCTGCAGAAAGAGGCAAGAGTGGTTCAGAAAGAGCCAAGAGATGTGCAGAAAGAGGCAAGAGAGGTGCAGAAAGAGGTAAGAGGTGTAGAAATAGGCAAGAGCGGTACAGAAGGAGGAAGAAAGGCACAGAAAGAGGCAAGTGAGGTGCAGAAAGAGGCAAGAGGAGAGCAGAAGGAGGCAAGAGAGGTGCAGAAAGAGGCAAGAGAGGTACAGAAAGAGGAAGCAAGGTGCAGAAAGAGGCAAGAGAGGTGCAGAAACAGGAAGAAAGGCACAGAAAGAAGCAAGAGAAGTGCAGAAAGAGTCAAGAGAGGTGCAGAAAGAGGCAAGAGAGGTGCAGAAAGAGGCAAGAGAGGTGCAGAAAGATGAGAGTGAGCTGCAGAAAGAGGGAAGAGAGTTGCAGAAAGAGGCAGGTGAGGTGCAGAAAGAGGCAAGAGAGGTGCAGAAAGAGGCAAGATAGGTGCAGAAAGAGGCAAGAGAAGTGCAGAAAGAGGCAAGAAAAGTGCAGAAAGAGGCAAGAGAGGTGCAGAAAGAGGCAAGAGAGGAGCAGAAAGAAGAAGAAAGGTGCAGAAAGAGGCAAGAGAGGTGCAGAAAGAGGCAAGTGAGGTGCAGAAAGAAGCAAGAGAAGAGCAGAAAGAGGCAAGAGAGGTGCAGAAAGAGGCAAGAGAGGTGCAGAAAGAAGAAAAAAGGTGCAGAAAGAGGCAAGAGAGGTGCAGAAAGAGGTAAGAGAGGTGCAGAAAGAAGTGAGTGAGCTGCAGAAAGAGGCAAGAGAGGTACAGAAAGAGGCAAGAGAGGTGCATAAAGAGGCAAGAGAGGGTCAGAACAAAGAGAGTGAGCTGCAGAAAGAGGCAAGAGAGGTGCAGAAAGAGGCAAGAGAGATGCATAAAGAGGCAACAGAGGTGCAGAAAAAGGCAAGAGAGGTGCAGAAAGATGAAAGGTGCAGAAAGAGGCAAGAGAGGTGCAGAAAGAGGCAAGAAAGGTGCAGAAAGAGGCAAGAGAGGTATAGAAAGAGGCAAGAGTGGTGCAGAAAGAGGCAAGAGATATGCAGAAAGAGGCAGGAGAGGTGCAGAAAGAGGCAAGAGGGGTGCAAAAGAGGCAAGAGAGGTACAGATAGAAGAGAGTGACCTGCAGAATGAGGGAAGAGAGGTGCAGAAAGAGGTAAGAGATGTGCAGAAAGAGACAAAAGAGGTGCAGAAAGAGGAAGAAAGGTGCAAAAAGAAGCAAGAAAAGCACAGAAAGAAGCAAGAGAGGTACAGAAAGAACCAAGAGAGGTGCATAAAGAAGGGAGTGAGGTGCAGAAAGAGGCAAGAGAGGTGCAGAAAGAGGCAAGAGAAGTGCAGAAAGAGGAAGAAAGGTGCAGAAAGAGGCAGTAGCAAGAGAAATGCAGAAAAAGGAAGAAAGGCACAGAAAGAAGCAAGAAAAGCGCAGTAAGAAGCAAGACAGGTGCAGAAAGAAGCAAGAGAGGTGCAGAAAGAAAAGAGTGAGGTGCAGAAAGAGGCAAGAGAGGTGCAGAAAGAGGCAAGAGAAGTGCAGAAAGAGGCAAGAGAGGTGCAGAAAGAAGCAAGAGAGATCCAGAAAGAAGAGAGTGAGGTGCAGAAAGAGGCAAGAGAGGTGCAGAAAGAGGAAAAAAGGTGCAGAAAGAGGCAATAGCAAGAGAAATGCAGAAAAAGGAAGAAAGGCGCAGAAAGAAGCAAGAGAAGCGTAGTAAGAAGCAAGAGAGGTGCAGAAAGAAGCAAGAGAGGTGCAGAAAGAGGCAAGAGAAATGCAGAAAGAGGCAGTAGAGGTGCAGAAAGAGGCAAGAGAAGTGCAGAAAGAGGCAAGAGAGATGCAGAAAAAGGAAAGCGTTGAGTAGAAAGGCAAGAGAGGTGCAGATAGAGGCAAGTGAGGTGCAGTAAGAGGCAAGAGAGGTGCAGAAAGAGGCAAGAGATGTGTAGAAAGAGGCAAGAGTGGGTCAGAAAGAGGCAAGAGAGAGGCAAGAGAGGTGCATAAAGAGGCAAGAGAGGTGCACAAAGAAGAGAGTGAGCTGCAGAAAGAGGGAAGAGAGGTGCAGAAAGAGGCAAGAGAGGTGCAGAAAGAAAAGAGTGAGCTGCAGAAAGAGGCAAGAGAGGTGCAGAAAGATGTAAGAGAGGTGCAGAAAGAGGCAAGAGAGGTGTAGAAAGAGGCAAGAGTGGGTCAGAAAGAGGCAAGAGAAGTGCAGAAAGAGGCAAGAGAGGTGCAGAAAGAAGAGAGTGAGCTGCAGAAAGAAGCAAGAGAAGTGCAGACAGAGGCAATAAAGGTGCATAAAGAGGCAACAGAGGTGCAGAAAGAGGCAAGAGAGGTGCAGAAAGATGAGAGGTGCAGAAAGAGGCAAGAAATATGCAGAAAGAGGCAAGAGAGGTACAGAAAGAGGCAAGAGAGGTGCAAAAGAGGCAAGAGAGGCACAGATATAAGAGAGTGAGCTGCAGAATGAGGGAAGAGAGGTGCAGAAAGAGGCAAGAGAGGTGCAGCAAGAAGAGAGTAAGCTTCAGAAAGAGGCAAGAGAGGTACAGAAAGAGGCAAGAGATGTGCAGAAAGAGACAAGAGAGGTGCAGAAAGAGGAAGAAAGGTGCAGAAAGAAGCAAGAGAAGTACAGAAAGAAGCAAGAGAGGTGCAGAAAGAAGCAAGAGAGGTCCAGAAAGAAGAGAGTGAGGTGCAGAAAGAGGCAAGAGAGGTGCAGAAAGAGGCAAGAGAAGGGCAGAAAGAGGAAGAACGGTGCAGAAAGAGGCAATAGCAAGAGAAATGCAGAAATAGGAAGAAAGGCGTAGAAAGAAGCAAGAGAAGCGCAGAAAGAAGCAAGAGAGGTGCAGAAAGAAGCAAGAGAGGTACAGAAAGAAAAGAGTGAGGTGCAGAAAGAGGCAAGAGAGGTGCAGAAAGAAGCAAGAGAAATGCATAAAGAGGCAGTAGAAGTGCAGAAAGAGGCAAGAGAAGTGCAGAAAGAGAAGAGAGGTGCAGAAAAAGGCAAGAGTTGAGTAGAAAGGCAAGAGAGGTGCAGATAGAGGCAAGGGAGGTGCAGAAAGAGGCAAGAGAGGTGCAGAAAGAGGCAAGAGAGGTGCAGAAAGAGGCAAGAGAGGTATAGAAAGAGGCAAGAGTGGGTCAGACAGAGGCAAGAGAAGTGCAGAAAGAGGCAAGAGAGGTGCACAAAGAAGAGAGTGAGCTGCAGAAAGAGGGAAGAGAGGTGCAGAAAGAGGCAAGAGAGGTGCAGAAAGAAGAGAGTGAGCTGCAGAAAGAGGCAAGAGAGGTGCAGAAAGATGTAAGAGAGGTGCAGAAAGAGGCAAAGAGGTGAAGAAGAGGTAGAGCGGTACAGAAAGAGGCAAGAGAGGTACAGAAAGAGGAAGAAAAGGTGCAGAAAGAGGCAAGAGAGGTGCAGAAAGAGGCAAGAGAGTTGCAGAAAGATGAGTGAGCTGCAGAAAGAGGGAAGAGAGGTACAGAAAGAGGCAAGCGAGGTGCAGAAAGAAAAGATTGAGCTGCAGAAAGAAGCAAGAGAAAGGCAGAAAGAGGCAAGAGAAGTGCAGAAAGAGGCAAGAGAGGTGCAGAAAGAGGCAAGATAGGTACAGAAAGAGGTAAGAGAAGTGCAGAAAGAGGCAAGAGAGGTGCAGAAAGAGGCAAGAGAGGTGCAGAAAGAAGCAAGAAAGGTGCAGATAGAGGCAAGAGAGGTGCAGAAAGAGGCACGTGAGGTGCAGAAAGAGGTAAGAGTGTGAGAAGTTGGCCTGGCATATGCTGTCCACTAATTATAGTGGGCACCTTGCACCAGTCCAAACAACCCCTTATTGGAGATAGGTTAAAGACAACCTTTATTGAAAGCTATCCTAGTGGTAGCTATGGAGAGCAGCCTTCAGGCTAAGTCTTGAAGGAATGTAAAGCAGCTTGTTTTACCAGTCTATAATCTCTTGAGTGACCAAATGAAAAGAGGACCACACCAGGTATATATTCAAAATATATGTATTTATTACTAAACACACCCCTCTAGTCTCTTTATGAGGCTAGAGTTCAAAGTACATACGTTACGAGTTAGTTATCTACAGTAATAGCACAAATACACGTTTGAGCCCCAGGGGCGTACCAAACCACATACCAATAAAGTGGTATAAGAACCACGACTGAGCTAGACACAAGGCCTAGAGCCTGTAGAAGTGCTTGGACCACAAGGAACCACCCAAGGCAGTGACACAGGGGACCCACGGGGGACGCGTGCAGTGTATGAACACAGCCGCGAACCACCGTTACTTCTATGGGGAAAGTCGCGATTAGAATTTAAATGAAAAGGGACACTTAGAGGAGGACTTGGAGCAAACCCTTTGAGAACAAGGCTGTTCTAGTGTCAATACCCACGGGAGCACCGGAGTACTCGAGTTACCTCAACCAGGGGAGCCGGGTGCATAGGTGTCTTTCGGGGTCGGGTTTCGTCGTCGCTTTCTATGGCGATCTGCTGCAAAGTGCTGCTGGCGACCAAGTCGAAAGTGTTCGGGTGGATCCAAAGGTGGATCGAAGATCTGAAGAACCTGAAAGCAGAGGGGACAGAGTCTGGGTCACTAGCCAGTGACCAGGAAGGCGATGAGCAGATGTCCACCGATGTTGAGTGCTTCAGGTAGGTTCACGGTCGTCTTGACTCTTCAGCCACGAGGTCCAGGAGGCGTCGACGACAACCAGGAGCTGGAATCGAGCTGTTCCACAACGTCTGTCGATTGCAGGGGTATCGGCGACCGGATTGGACCCAACAAGCCTTGGTAACGGCAAGTCTTGTGGAAATCAAAGAAGGACGATGTTGCAGACCAGCAAGGTCTGGGGGACTCACCCAGCAAGGATAAGTCAGGGCACACCTGGAGCAACCAGGGAGCCCAAGCAGAAAAAGATTGGCCTTCGGGAGGGCCTACTAGCCAACGGACTAGCAACCGCGAAGGAGCCTCAAGACGGTGCACGTGGAGCTGGCTCACAGGACACTAGTGGAGTGGAGGCCATTGATCTTTGGTGCAGTTGGTGCTGGAGGCTAGGGCTACTCGAAGCCCAAAGCATGACTTCGTGGGAGACCCAGAAGAGGATGCACTTGCAAATGCGTTTGGTGTCCAGGGGTCACGGTTCCACATTACCCACGACAGCTACGGGCCTCAGCTTTGCTGGGGACTCAGGGCAGCCTCGGAGAAGTCTGGAAATCCACCTCTGGTGATGCAAAGACTTCGGCGTCCGACGGGAGCTTCAGCGATGCAGACCAGACAATTGCTTCTTTGGTGCCTGCCAAGCAGGGGAGTCACTCCTTGACCCCAAGGGAGATTCTTCAGTCCTCTAATCTTAAAGTAGAGCGTCGAAGGTCCAGGATTCTGTATCAGAGTTTCGTCCAGGTAAATCTAAAGTCCTAAGGACTGGATTCCCTACTTATACTAAGGTAGGGGGTTGGACATACTCTGTGGCCCCACCTATGGGAGGGCCAGGGCAGAGGGGTGGTTACACCCCTTTCCCTTTGTCCAGTTTCGCGCCAGAGCAGGGGCTGGAAGCCCCTGAGCCGGTTTGAACTGGGGTATGCACAGGGACACCAAATGTGCCCCCAGTGCAGGACTTCAAAGCACCAGAGAGTGCTCCCGCCCAGCCCCAATACACACTATCCTGTCTGGGGAGGTGGTCACACCTCCCTGGGACAGGATACCTATTGTCCAGGCCTCCCCTGCCGGAGATTCGGTCAGCAGCAGGAGGCCAGACTCGTGTCTGTGGCAGCGGCATCCATTTTGTGATGCCAGGTGTAGGAGAGTAGGATCTGCTTCACATGGGTACCCCCACTTTTTGCTGATGCTTCACTGTTTTTCGACCTTAGTCTGGCTGGGGCCCTGCTAATCAGAACCCCAGCCTAGCTGCTTCCTCTCTAAAATGGTTTCCATGTGCCTTAGGCACATCTCTGATTGGAATCTGGAGTGCCCTTATAAGTCCCTAGTATATGGTATACTATGTACCCAGGGCATAGGTACCTCAGAGGCCTACCAGGGGCTGCAGCATGTATTGTGCCACCCCTGGAAGGCCATCCAAACTGACACCACAGGTCTGCTACTGCAGCCTGGGTAAGGTGGTGCATGCACTCCTTATTGTGATATGGGCTACCTATATCACTATATACATACACACATATAAACCTATAAGTCACTCCTATGGTAGGCCTTATCAATCCTGAAGGCAGAGTGCGTGGTTCCTATGTGAGAGGGTGCCCCTGCATGAGCAGGGCCCCTCTGCAGTGTTCGGAGACCCTTCTCTGATGCTGTTTGTAGTGCAGCCTGACCATATACTCTTAAGCGCATTATAACCTCGCGTTAAATGCTAACTTTGGGATGGCTGCACGGAAACATGTCGTGTTTGGTGTCAAACATCTTGGAATACTACCCCCCCACCAGTTCTGGTGGCGGGGGTAGCATTCCACCCTTCTAGAGGGAAAGACATGTACACACCGGTATGCCCGGTACTGACTTTCCAGAGCCCTGGCATCACAAAATGGATGCCGCTGCCACAGACACGAGTCTGGCCTCCTGCTGCTGTCCGAAACTCCGGCAGGGGAGGCCTGGACAATAGGTTTCCTGTCCCAGGGAGGTGTGACCACCTCCCCAGACAGGATAGTGTGTATTGGGGCTGGGCGGGAGCACTCTCGGGTGCTTTGAAGTCCTGCACTGGGGGCACATTTGGTGTCCCTGTGCATACCCCAGTTCGTGCTTTGGCGCGAACTGGACAAAGGGAAAGGGGTGTAGCCACCCCTCTGCCCTGACCCACCCATAGGTGGGGCCACAGAGTAAGTCCAACCCCTAAACTTAGTATAAGTATGGGACCCCAGTCCTTAGGACTTTAGATTATCCCTGGACGAAACTCTGACACAGAATCCTGGACCTTCGACGCTCTACTCAAAGATTAGAGGACAGAAGAATCTCCCTTGGGGTCAAGGAGTGACTCCCCTGCTTGGCAGGCACCAAAGAAGCAATTGTCCGGTCTGCATCGCTGAAGCTCCTGTCGGACGCCGAAGTCTTTGCATCACCAGAGGTGAATTTCCAGACTTCCCCGAGGCTGCCCTGAGTCCCCAGCAAAGCTGAGGCCCGTAGCTGTTGTGGGTAACATGGAACTGTGGCCCCTGGACACCGCACGCATTTGCAAGTGCATCCTCTTTTGGGTCTTCCATGAAGTCGTGCTTTGGGCTCCGAGTAGCCCCAGCCTCTACCACCAACTGCACCGAAGATCACTGGCCTCCACTCCACGAGTGTCCTGTGAGCCAGCCCCACGTGCACCGTCTTGAGGCTCCTTCGCGGTTGTTATCCCGTTGGCTAGTAGCCCTTCACGAAGGCCAATCTTTTTCTACCTGGGCTCCCTGGTTGTTCCAGACCTGCCCTCACTTACCCTTGCTGGGTGAGTTCCTCAGACCTTGCTGGTCTGCACAATCGTCAATCTTCATCTTCATTGAGACTTGCCGTTGCCAAGGCTTGTTGGGTCCAATCCGGTCGCCGACACCTCAGCACTCGACAGACATCATGTACCAGCCCGAATCCTGCTCCTGGTCACCGACAACGCCTCCTGGACCTCGTGGCTGAAGAGTCAAGACAAACGTCAACCTACCTGAAGCACTCGACATCGGTGGGCATCTGCTCATCGCCTTCCTGGTCACTGGCTAGTGACCCAGACTCTGTCCCCTCTGCTTTCAGATTCTTCAGATCTCCGATCCACCCTTGGATCCACCCGGACACTTTTCACTTGGTCGCCAGCAGCACTTTGCAGCAGATCACCATTCAAATCGACGACGAAACCCGACCCCGAAAGGCACCTATGCACCCGGCTTCCCTGGGTGAGGTAACAAGAGTACTCCGGTGCTCCCATGGGTAGAGACTCTAGAACGACCTAGTTCTCAAAGGGTTTGCTCCAAGTCCTTCTTTAAGTGTCCCTTTTCTTTAAATTCCAAACCGCGACTTTCTCCATAGAAGTTAACGGCGATTCGCGGCTGTGTTACTACACTGCACGCGTCCCCTGTGGGTCCCCTGTGTCACTGCCTTGGGTGGTTCCTTGTGGTCCAAGCACTTCTAGAGGCTCTAGGCCTAGTGTCTAGCTCAGTCGTGGTTCTTATACCACTTTATTGGTATATGGTTTGGTACGCCCCTAGGGCCCAAACGTGTATTTGTGCTATTACTGTGTTTAAATAACTTATAACTTATGTACTTCAAACTCTAGCCTCATAAAGAGACTAGAGGGGTGTGTTTAGTAATAAATACATATATTTTGAATATATACCTGGTGTGGTGCTCTTTCATTTGGTCACTCAAGAGATTATAGACTGGTAAAACAAGCTGCTTTACATTCCTTCAAGACTTAGCCTGAAGGCTGCTCTCCATAGCTACCACTAGGATAGCTTTCAATAAAGGTTGTTTTTAACCTATCTCCAATAAGGGGTTGTTTGGACTGGTGCAAGGTGCCCACTATAATTAGTGGACAGCATATGCCAGGCCAACTTCTCACACCAGGGCTCTGGAAAGTCAGTACCGGGCATACCGGTGTGTACATGTCTTTCCCTCTAGAAGGGTGGAATGCTACCCCCGCCGCCAGAACTGGCAGGGGGGTAGTATTCCAAGATGTTTGACACCAAACACGACATGTTTCCGTGCAGCCATCCCAAAGTTTAGCATTTAACGCGAGGTTATAATGCGCTTAAGAGTATATGGTCAGGCTGCACTACAAACAGATAGAAATTAGGTAGTAGTGGACCCTAAAAGGGAGAAACCGCACATCAAATACTGACCAAATATATAAAAATTTCGTAATTATTAGCGTGTAATATTATTGTCTGAGAATATTTAGGTCGGGGTGCGCTATCAGCCTGTAACATCTACTACCTAGAGATGTTGTCAGCACATTAAAACATAACATGCATATACTTGCACCCTAATCCAGCCGCTTGCAGCACACCCTTGTTATATATTATACAATCCAACACCAGTTTATGTTAGATTCAAAGCTCCAATCAACTGCAAATATTCGTTTCATAGATAGATCAGTGTTGTACAAAGCCGACACACAGCCCAAAAACGAGTTCAATTCTTCAAATCCTTGTCTTTATTGATTCATGTTTTAAAAATTATTCCAGCACACGATCTAGCCGACACGTGTTTCGTCTGCACTCAGACTTTTTCAAGGCAGTATCGTAGCGAAGCAACTGTCAAATCGAATAACGATGTAGACACACGGGCGCATCAATTGGCATATGAAGTGTCATGAAAATGTCATGTAATTAGCCCGTAGATCTTAAAAACGAAAAGTCACAATATGTGTGCATCAAGTAGTGCATCCTTATAGATTATATATTCAAGATGAGAGATTGTAGGTACACATCCATGATAAGAAAGTACCCCAAGTACGCGGTAGTCCACAAACACTGACAGCACAACAGTCAGCTCGCAAGAAGTAATGCCATCCCAAAGTTAGCATTTAACGCGAGGTTATAATGCGCTTAAGAGTATATGGTCAGGCTGCACTACAAACAGCATCAGAGAAGGGTCTCCGAACGCTGCAGAGGGGCCCTGCTCATGCAGGGGCACCCTCTCACATAGGAACCACGCACTCTGCCTTCAGGATTGATAAGGCCTGCCATAGGAGTGACTTATAGGTTTATATGTGTGTATGTATATAGCGATATAGGTAGCCTATATCACAGTAAGGGATGCATGCACCACCTTACCCAGGCTGCAGTAGCAGACCTGTGGTGTCAGTTTGGATGGCCTTCCAGGGGTGGCACAATACATGCTGCAGCCCCTGGTAGGCCTCTGAGGTACCTATGCCCTGGGTACATAGTATACCATATACTAGGGACTTATAAGGGCACTCCAGATTCCAATCAGAGATGTGCCTAAGGCACATGGAAACCATTTTAGAGAGGAAGCAGCTAGGCTGGGGTTCTGATTAGCAGGGCCCCAGCCAGACTAAGGTCGAAAAACAGTGAAGCATCAGCAAAAAGTGGGGGTACCCATGTGAAGCAGATCCTACTCTCCTACAAAGAGGTGTAGAAAGAGTCAAGAGAGGTGCAGAAAGAGAAAGAAAGGTGCAGAGAGACGTAAGTGAGCTACAGAAAGAGGCAAAAGAAGAGCAGAAAGAGGCAAGAGAGGTACAGAAAGAGGCAAGAGAGGTGCAGAAAGAGGCAAGAAATGTTCAGAAAGAGGCAAGAGATGTGCAGAAAGAGGCAGGCGAGGTGCAGAAAGAAGAGAGTGAGCAGCAGAAAGAGGCAAGAGGTGCAGAAAAAGGCAAGAGAGTTATAGAAAGAGGCAAAGGAGGTACAGAAAGAAGAGAGTGAGCTGCAGAAAGAACCCAGAGAAGTGCAGCAAGAGAGGTGCAGAAAGAGGCAAGAGAGGTGCAGAAAGAAGAGAGTGAGCTGCAGAAAGAGGGAAGAGAGGTGCAGAAAGAGGCAAGAGAGGTGCAGAAAGAAGAGAGTTGGCTGCAGAAAGAGGCAAGAGAGGTGCAAAAGGAGGCAAGAGAGGTGCAGGAAGAAGAGAGTGAGCTGCAGAAAGAAGCAAGAGAAGTGCAGACAGAGGCAATAGAGGTGCATAAAGAGGCAACAGAGGTGCAGAAAGAGGCAAGAGAGGTGCAGAAAGGAGAGGTGCAGAAAGAAGCAAGAGGTGCAGAAAGAGGCAAGAGAGGTGCAGAAAGAGGCAAGAGAGGTACAGATATAACAGAGTGAGCTGCAGAATGAGGGAAGAGAGGTGCAGAAAGAGGCAAGAGAGGTGCAGAAAGAAGACAGTGAGCTGCAGAAAGAGGCAAGAGAGGTGCAGAAAGAGGCAACAGATATGCAGAAAGAGACAAGAGAGGTGCAGAAAGAGGAAGAAAGGTGCGAAAAGAAGCAACAGGAGCAAGAGAGAAGCAGAAAGAAGCAAGAGAGGTCCAGAAAGAAGACAGTGCGGTGCAGAAAGAGACAAGAGAGGTGCAGAAAGAGGCAAGAGAAGTGCAGAAAGAGGAAGAAAGGTGCAGAAAGAGGCAATAGTAAGAGAGATGCAGAAAGAGGCAAGAAAGGCGCAGAAAGAAGCAAGAGAAGCGCAGAAAGAAGCAAGAGAGGTGCATAAAGAGGCAAGAGAGGTGCAGAAAGAGGCAAGAGAAGTGCAGAAAGAGGCAGTAGAGGTGCAGAAAGAGGCAAGAGAAGAGCAGAAAGAGGCAAGAGAGGTGCAGAAAGAGGCAAGAGTTGAGTAGAAAGAGCAAGAGAGGTGCAGAAAGAGGCAAGAGAGGTACAGAAAGAGGCAAGAGAGGTGCAGAAAAAGGCAAGAGTTGAGTAGAAAGGCAAGAGAGCTGCAGAAAGAGGCAAGAGAGGTGCAGAAAGATGTAAGAGAGGTGCAGAAAGAGGCAAGAGAGGAGCAAAAAGAGGTAAGAGGTATAGAAGAAGCAAGAGAGGTGCAGAAAGAAGAAGAAAGGTGCAGAAAGAGGCAAGTGAGGTGCAGAAAGAGGCAAGAGAAGAACAGAAAGAGGAATGGGAGGTGCAGAAAGAGGCAAGAAAGGTACAGAAACAGGTAAGAGAGGTGCAGAAAGAGGAGGGAGAGGTACAGAAAGAAGACAGTAAGCTGCAGAAAGAGGGAAGAGAGGTGCAGAAATAGGCAAGAGAGGTGCAGAAAGAAGACAGTGAGCTGCAGAAAGAGGGAAGAGAGGTGCAGAAAGAGGCAAGAGAGGTGCAGAAAGAAGAGAGTGAGCTGCAGAAAGAGGGAAGAGAGGTGCAGAAAGAGGCAAGAGAGGTGCAGAAAGAAGAGAGTGAGCTGCAGAAAGAGGCAAGAGAGGTGCAGAAAGAGGTAAGAGGTGTAGAAAGAGGCAAGAGAGGTGCAGAAAGAGGAAGAAAGGCACAGAAAGAGGCAAGTGAGGTGCAGAAAGAGGCAAGAGAAGAGCAGAAAGAGGCAAGAGAGGTGCAGAAAGAGGCAAGAGAGGTACAGAAAGAGGAAGAAAGGTGCAGAAAGAAGCAAGAGAGGTGCAGAAAGAGGCAAGAGAGGTGCAGAAAGATGAGAGCGAGCTGCAGAAAGAGGGAAGAGAGGTGCAGAAAGAGGCAAGAGAGGTGCAGAAAGAAGAGAGTGATCTGCAGAAAGAGGCAAGAGAGGTGCAGAAAGAAGCAAGAGAAGTGCAGACAGAGGCAAGAGAAGTGCAGACAGAGGCAAGAGCAAGAGAAATGCAGAAAAAGGAAGAGAGGTGCAGAAAGAAGCAAGAGAAGTGCAGAAAGAAGCAAGAGAGGTGCAGAAAGAAGCAAGAGAGGTGCAGAAAGAAGAGAGTGAGGTGCAGAAAGAGGCAAGAGAGGTGCAGAAAGAGGCAAGAGAGGTGCAGAAAGAGGCAAGAGAGGTGCAGAAAGAGGCAAGAGAGGTGCAGAAAGAGGCAAGAGAGGTGCAGAAAGAGGCAAGAGAGGTGCAGAAAGAAGCAAGAGAGGTGCAGAAAGAGGCAAGAGAGGTGCAGAAAGAGGCAAGAGTGGGTGCAGAAAGAGGCAAGAGAGGTGCATAAAGAGGCAAGAGAGGTGCAGAAACAGGCAAGAGAGGTGCAGAAAGGAGAGGTGCAGAAAGAGGCAAGAGAGGTGCAGAAAGAGGCAAGAGAGGTGTAGAAAGAGGCAAGAGTGGGTCAGAAAGAGGCACGAGTGGGTCAGAAAGAGGCAAGAGAGGTGCAGAAAGAGGCAAGAGAGGTGCAGAAAGATGAGAGTGAGCTGCAGAAAGAGGGAGAGGTGCAGAAAGAGGCAAGAGAGGTGCAGAAAGAGAAGAGAGTGAGCTGCAGAAAGAGGCAAGAGAGGTGCAGATAAAGGCAAGAGAGGTGCAGAAAGAGGCAAGAGAGGTGCAGAAAGAGGCAAGAGGTGCAGAAAGAGGCAAGAGAGGTGCAGAAAGAGGAAGAGAGGCACAGAAAGAGGCAAGTGAGGTGCAGAAAGAGGCAAGAGAAGTGCAGAAAGAGGCAAGAGAGGTGCAGAAAGAGGCAAGAGAGGTGCAGAAAGAAGAAGAAAGGTGCAGAAAGAGGCAAGAGAGGTGCAGAAAGAGGCAAGAGAGGTGCAGAAAGAGGCAAGAGAGGTGCAGAAAGAAGAGAGTGAGCTGCAGAAAGAGGCAAGAGAGGTACAGAAAGGGGCAAGAGAGGTGCATAAAGAGGTAAGAGAGGTGCTGAAAGAGGCAAGAGGTGCAGAAAGAGGCAAGAGAGGTGCAGAAAGAGGAAGAAAGGCACAGAAAGAGGCAAGTGAGGTGCAGAAAGAGGCAAGAGAAGAGCAGAAGGAGGCAAGAGAGGTGCAGAAAGAGGCAAGAGAGGTACAGAAAGAGGAAGCAAGGTGCAGAAAGAGGCAAGAGAGGTGCAGAAACAGGAAGAAAGGCGCAGAAAGAAGCAAGAGAAGTACAGAAAGAGTCAAGAGAGGTGCAGAAAGAGGCAAGAGAGGTGCAGAAAGAGGCAAGAGAGGTGCAGAAAGATGAGAGTGAGCTGCAGAAAGAGGGAAGAGAGGTGCAGAAAGAGGCAAGAGAGGTGCAGAAAGAGGCAAGAGAGGTGCAGAAAGAGGCAAGAGAGGTGCAGAAAGAGGCAAGAGAAGTGCAGAAAGAGGCAAGAGAAGTGCAGAAAGAGGCAAGAGAGGTGCAGAAAGAGGCAAGAGAGGTGCAGAAAGAGGAAGAAAGGTGCAGAAAGAGGCAAGAGAGGTGCAGAAAGAGGCAAGAGAGGAGCAGAAAGAGGCAAGAGAGGTGCAGAAAGAGGCAAGAGAGGTGCAGAAAGAAGAAGAAATGTGCAGAAAGAGGCAAGAGAGGTGCAGAAAGAGGCAAGAGAGGTGCAGAAAGAAGTGAGTGAGCTGCAGAAAGAGGCAAGAGAGGTGCAGAAAGAGGCAAGAGAGGTGCAGAAAGAGGCAAGAGAGGTGCAGAAAGAAGAGAGTGAGCTGCAGAAAGAGGCAAGAGAGGTGCAGAAAGAGGCAAGAGAGGTGCAGAAAGAGGCAAGAGAGGTGCAGAAAGAGGCAAGAGAGGTGCAGAAAGATGAAGAAAGGTGCAGAAAGAGGCAAGAGAGGTGCAGAAAGAGGCAAGAGAGGTGCAGAAAGAGGCAAGAGAGGTATAGAAAGAGGCAAGAGTGGTGCAGAAAGAGGCAAGAGAGATGCAGAAAGAGGCAGGAGAGGTGCAGAAAAAGGCAAGAGAGGTGCAGAAAGAGGCAAGAGAGGTGCAGAAAGAAAAGAGTGACGTGCAGAAAGAGGGAAGAGAGGTGCAGAAAGAGGCAAGAGAGGTGCAGAAAGAGACAAGAGAGGTGCAGAAAGAGGAAGAAAGGTGCAGAAAGAGGCAAGAGAAGCACAGAAAGAAGCAAGAGAGGTACAGAAAGAAGCAAGAGAGGTGCAGAAAGAAGCAGAGAGAGGTGCAGAAAGAGGCAAGAGAGGTGCAGAAAGAGGCAAGAGAAGTGCAGAAAGAGGCAAGAGAGGTGCAGAAAGAGGCAGTAGCAAGAGAGATGCAGAAAGAGGCAAGAGAGGCACAGAAAGAGGCAAGAGAAGTGCAGAAAGAGGCAAGAGAGGTGCAGAAAGAAGCAAGAGAGGTGCAGAAAGAGAAGAGTGAGCTGCAGAAAGAGGCAAGAGATGTGCAGAAAGAGGCAAGAGAGGTGCAGAAAGAGGGAAGAGAGGTGCAGAAAGAGGCAAGAGAGGTGCAGAAAGAGGCAAGAGAGGTACAGAAAGAGGCAAGAGAGGTGCAGAAAGAGGCAAGAGAGGTGCAGAAAGAGGCAAGAGAGGTGCAGAAAGAAGCAAGAGAGGTGCAGAAAGAGGCAAGAGAGGTGCTGAAAGAAGTAAGAGAGGTGCAGAAAGAAGCAAGTGAGCTGCAGAAAGAGGCAAGAGAGGTGCAGAAAGAGGCAAGGAAGGTGCAGAAAGAGGCAAGAGAGGTGCATAAAGAGGAAGAATGTATAGAAAGAGGCAAGAGAGGTGCAGAAAGAGGAAGAGAGGTGCAGAAAGAGGCAAGTGAGGTGCAGAAAGAGGCAAGAGAAGAGCAGAAAGAGGCAAGAGAGGTGCAGAAAGAGGCAAGAGAGGTACAGAAAGAGGCAAGAGAGGTGCAGAAAGAGGCAAGAGAGGTGCAGAAAGATGAGAGAGGTGCAGAAAGAGGCAAGAGAGGTGCAGAAAGAGGCAAGAGAAGTGCGGAAAGAGGCAAGAGAGGTGCAGAAACAGGAAGAGAGGCGCAGAAAGAAGCAAGAGAGGTGCAGAAAGAGGCAAGAGAGGTGCAGAAAGAGGCAAGAGAGGTGCACAAAGATGAGAGTGAGCTGCAGAAATAGGAGAGGTGCAGAAAGAGGCAAGAGAGGTGCAGAATGAGGCAAGAGAAGTGCAGAATGAGGCAAGAGAAGTGCAGAAAGAGGCAAGAGAGGTGCAGAAAGAGGCAAGAGAGGTGCAGAAAGAGGCAAGAGAGGTGCAGAAAGAAGCAGAGAGAGCAGCAGAAAGAGGCAAGAGAGTGCAGAAAGAGGCAAGAGAGGTGCAGAAAGAGGCAAGAGAGGTGCAGAAAGAGGCAAGAGAGGTGCAGAAAGAGGCAAGAGAGGTGCAGAAAGAGGCAAGAGAGGTGCAGAAAGAGGCAAGAGAGGTGCAGAAAGAGGCAAGAGAGGTGCAGAAAGAGGCAAGAGAGGTGCAGAAAGAGGCAAGAGAGGTGCAGAAAGAGGCAAGAGAGGTGCAGAAAGAGGCAAGAGAGGTGCAGAAAGAAGAGAGTGAGCTGCAGAAAGAGGCAAGAGAGATGCAGAAAGATGCAGGAGAGATGCAGAAAGAAGAGAGTGAGGTGCAGAAAGATGCAAGAGAGGTGCAGAAAGAGGTAAGAGAGGTGCAGAAAGAGGCAAGAGAGGTGCAGAAAGAGGCAAGAGAGGTACAGAAAGAGGCAAGAGAGGTGCAGAAAGAGGCAAGAGAGGTACAGAAAGAGGCAAGAGAGGTGCAGAAAGAGGCAAGAGAAGAGCAGAAAGAGGCAAGAGAGGTGCAGAAAGAGGCAAGAGAGGTGCAGAAAGAGGCAAGAGAGGTGCAGAAAGAGGCAAGAGAGGTGCAGAAAGAGGCAAGAGAGGTGCAGAAAGAGGCAAGAGAGGTGCAGAAAGAAGAGACTGAGCTGCAGAAAGAGGCAAGAGAGGTGCAGAAAGAGGCAAGAGAGGTGCAGAAAGAGGCAAGAGAGGTGCAGAAAGAGGCAAGAGAGGTGCAGAAAGAGGCAAGAGAGGTGCAGAAAGAGGCAAGAGAGGTACAGAAAGAGGCAAGAGAGGTGCAGAAAGAGGCAAGAGAAGAGCAGAAAGAGGCAAGAGAGGTGCAGAAAGAGGCAAGAGAGGTGCAGAAAGAGGCAAGAGAGGTGCAGAAAGAGGCAAGAGAGGTGCAGAAAGAGGAAGAAAGTCGCAGAAAGAAGCAAGAGAAGTGCAGAAAGAGTCAAGAGAGGTGCAGAAAGAGGCAAGAGAGGTGCAGAAAGAGGCAAGAGAGGTGCAGAAAGATGAGAGTGAGCTGCAGAAATAGGAGAGGTGCAGAAAGAGGCAAGAGAGGTGCAGAAAGAGGCAAGAGAGGTGCAGAAAGAGGCAAGATAGGTGCAGAAAGAGGCAAGAGAAGTGCAGAAAGAGGCAAGAGAAGTGCAGAAAGAGGCAAGAGAGGTGCAGAAAGAGGCAAGAGAGGTGCAGAAAGAGGAAGAAAGGTGCAGAAAGAGGCAAGAGAGGTGCAGAAAGAGGCAAGTGAGGTGCAGAAAGAGGCAAGAGAAGAGCAGAAAGAGGCAAGAGAGGTGCAGAAAGAGGCAAGAGAGGTGCAGAAAGAAGAAGAAAGGTGCAGAAAGAGGCAAGAGAGGTGCAGAAAGAGGCAAGAGAGGTGCAGAAAGAAGAGAGTGAGCTGCAGAAAGAGGCAAGAGAGGTGCAGAAAGAGGCAAGAGAGGTGCAGAAAGAGGCAAGAGAGGTGCAGACAGAAGAGAGTGAGCTGCAGAAAGAGGCAAGAGAGGTGCAGAAAGAGGCAAGAGAGGTGCAGAAAGAGGCAAGAGAGGTGCAGAAAGAGGCAAGAGAGGTGCAGAAAGAAGAAGAGGTACAGAAAGAGGCAAGAGAGGTGCAGAAATAGGAAGAAAGGTGCAGAAAGAAGCAAGAGAAGTGCAGAAAGGGGCAAGAGAGGTACAGAAAGAGGCAAGAGAGGTGCAGAAAGAGGCAAGAGGGGAGCAGAAAGAGGCAAGAGAGGTGCAGAAAGAGGCAAGAGAGGTGCAGAAAGAAGAGAGAGGTGCAGAAAGAGGCAAGAGAGGTACAGAAAGAGGCAAGAGAGGTGCAGAAAGAGGCAAGAGAGGTGCAGAAAGAGGCAAGAGAAGGTGCAGAAAGAAGCAAGAGAGGTGCAGAAAGAGGCAAGAGAGGTACAGAAAGAGGCAAGAGAGGTGCAGAAAGAGTAGAGAAGATGAGGTGCAGAAAGAGGCAAGAGAGGTGCAGAAAGAAGCAAGAGAGGTGCAGAAAGAGGCAAGAGAGGTGCAGAAAGAGGCAAGAGAGGTGCAGAAAGAGGCAAGAGAGGTGCAGAAAGAGGCAAGAGAAGGTGCAGAAAGAAGCAAGAGAGGTGCAGAAAGAGGCAAGAGAGGTGCAGAAAGAAGAGAGTGAGGTGCAGAAAGAGGCAAGAGAGGTGCAGAAAGAGGCAAGAGAGGTGCAGAAAGAGGCAAGAGAGGTGCAGAAAGAGGCAAGAGAGGTGCAGAAAGAGGCAAGAGAGGTGCAGAAAGAGGCAAGAGAGGTGCAGAAAGAGGCAAGAGAGGTGCAGAAAGAAGAAGAGAGGTGCAGAAAGAGGCAAGAGAGGTGCAGAAAGAGGCAAGAGAGGTGCAGAAAGAGGCAAGAGAGGTGCAGAAAGAGGCAAGAGAGGTGCAGAAAGAGGCAAGAGAGGTGCAGAAAGAGGCAAGAGAGGTGCAGAAAGAGGCAAGAGAGGTGCAGAAAGAGGCAAGAGAGTGCAGAAAGAGGCAAGAGAGGTGCAGAAAGAGGCAAGAGAGGTGCAGAAAGAGGCAAGTGAGGTGCAGAAAGAGGCAAGAGAAGTGCAGAAAGAGGCAAGAGAGGTGCAGAAAGAGGCAAGAGAGGTGCAGAAAGAGGCAAGAGAGGTGCAGAAAGAGGCAAGAGAGGTGCAGAAAGAGGCAAGAGAGAGCTGCAGAAAGAGGCAAGAGAGGTGCAGAAAGAGGCAAGAGAGGTGCAGAAAGAGGCAAGAGAGGTGCAGAAAGAGGAAGAGAGGTGCAGAAAGAGGCAAGAGAAGTGCAGAAAGAGGCAAGAGAGGTGCAGAAAGAGGCAAGAGAGGTGCAGAAAGAGGAGAGAGAGCTGCAGAAAGAGGGAAGAGAGGTGCAGAAAGAGGCAAGAGAGGTGCAGAAAGAGGCAAGAGAAGTGCAGAAAGAGTCAAGAGAGAATGCAGAAAGAGGCAAGAGAGGTGCAGAAAGAGGCAAGAGAGGTGCAGAAAGAGGCAAGAGAGGTGCAGAAAGAAGAAGAGAGCTGCAGAAAGAGGCAAGAGAGGTGCAGAAAGAGGCAAGAGAGGTGCAGAAAGAGGCAAGAGAGGTGCAGAAAGAGGCAAGAGAGGTACAGAAAGAGGCAAGAGAGGTGCAGAAAGAGGCAAGAGAGGTGCAGAAAGAGGCAAGAGAGGTGCAGAAAGAGGCAAGAGAGGTGCAGAAAGAGGCAAGAGAGGTGCAGAAAGAGGCAAGAGAGGTGCAGAAAGAGGCAAGAGAGGTGCAGAAAGAGGCAAGAGAGGTGCAGAAAGAGGCAGAGAGAGCTGCAGAAAGAGGCAAGAGAGGTGCAGAAAGAGGCAAGAGAGGTGCAGAAAGAAGAAGAGAGGTGCAGAAAGAGGCAAGAGAGGTGCAGAAAGAGGCAAGAGAGGTGCAGAAAGAGGCAAGAGAGGTGCAGAAAGAGGCAAGAGAGGTACAGAAAGAGGCAAGAGAGGTGCAGAAAGAGGCAAGAGAGGTGCAGAAAGAGGCAAGAGAGGTGCAGAAAGAGGCAAGAGAAGTGCAGAAAGAGGCAAGAGAGGTGCAGAAAGAGGAAGAGAGGTGCAGAAAGAAGCAAGAGAGGTGCAGAAAGAGGCAAGAGAGGTGCAGAAAGAGGCAAGAGAGGTGCAGAAAGAGGCAAGAGAGGTGCAGAAAGAAGAGAGTGAGCTGCAGAAAGAGGCAAGAGAGGTGCAGAAAGAGGCAAGAGAGGTGCAGAAAGAGGCAAGAGTGGTGCAGAAAGAGGCAAGAGAAGTGTGGAAAGAGGCAAGAGAGGTACAGAAAGAGGCAAGAGAAGTGCAGAAAGAGGCAAGAGAGGTGCAGAAAGAGGCAAGAGAGTGCAGAAAGAGGCAGGAGAGATGCAGAAAGAGGCAAGAGAGGTGCAGAAAGAGGCAAGCAAGGTGCAGAAAGAGGCAAGAGAGGTGCAGAAAGAGGCAAGAGAGGTGCAGAAAGAGGCAAGAGAAGTGCAGAAAGAGTCAAGAGAGGTGCAGAAAGAGGCAAGAGAGGTGCAGAAAGAGGCAAGAGAGGTGCAGAAAGAGAGAGAGAGGTGCAGAAAGAGGCAAGAGAGGTGCAGAAAGAGGCAAGAGAGGTGCAGAAAGAGGCAAGAGAGGTGCAGAAAGAGGCAAGAGAGGTGCAGAAAGAGGCAAGAGAGGTGCAGAAAGAGGCAAGAGAGGTGCAGAAAGAGGCAAGAGAGGTGCAGAAAGAGGCAAGAGAGGTGCAGAAAGAGGAAGAGAGGTGCAGAAAGAGGCAAGAGAGGTGCAGAAAGAGGCAAGAGAGGTGCAGAAAGAGGCAAGAGAGGTGCAGAAAGAGGCAAGAGAGGTGCAGAAAGAGGCAAGAGAGGTGCAGAAAGAGGAAGAAAGGTGCAGAAAGAGGCAAGAGAGGTGCAGAAAGAGGCAAGAGAGGTGCAGAAAGAAGCAAGAGAGGTGCAGAAAGAGGCAAGAGAGGTGCAGAAAGAGGCAAGAGAGGTGCAGAAAGAGGCAAGAGAGGTGCAGAAAGAAGAGAGTGAGCTGCAGAAAGAGGCAAGAGAGGTGCAGAAAGAGGCAAGAGAGGTGCAGAAAGAGGCAAGAGAGGTGCAGAAAGAGGCAAGAGAGTGCAGAAAGATGCAAGAGGTGCAGAAAGAGGCAAGAGAGGTGCAGAAAGAGGCAAGAGAGGTGCAGAAAGAGGCAAGAGAGGTACAGAAAGAGGCAAGAGAGGTGCAGAAAGAGGCAGAGAGAGGTGCAGAAAGAGGCAAGAGAGGTGCAGAAAGAGGCAAGAGAGGTGCAGAAAGAGGCAAGAGAGGTGCAGAAAGAAGAGAGTGAGCTGCAGAAAGAGGCAAGAGAGGTGCAGAAAGAGGCAAGAGAGGTGCAGAAAGAGGCAAGAGAGGTGCAGAAAGAGGAAGAGAGGTGCAGAAAGAGGCAAGAGAGGTGCAGAAAGAGGCAAGAGAGGTGCAGAAAGAGGCAAGAGAGGTGCAGAAAGAGGCAAGAGAGGTGCAGAAAGAGGCAAGAGAGGTGCAGAAAGAGGCAAGAGAGGTGCAGAAAGAGGCAAGAGAGGTGCAGAAAGAGGCAGAGAGAGGTGCAGAAAGAGGCAAGAGAGGTGCAGAAAGAGGCAAGAGAGAGTGCAGAAAGAGGCAAGAGAGGTGCAGAAAGAGGCAAGAGAGGTGCAGAAAGAAGCAAGAGAGGTGCAGAAAGAGGCAAGAGAGTGCAGAAAGAGGCAAGAGAGGTGCAGAAAGAGGCAAGAGAGGTGCAGAAAGAGGCAAGAGAGGTGCAGAAAGAGGCAAGTGAGGTGCAGAAAGAGGCAAGAGAGGTACAGAAAGAGGCAAGAGAGGTGCAGAAAGAAGAAGAGAGGTGCAGAAAGAGGCAAGAGAGGTGCAGAAAGAGGCAAGAGAGGTGCAGAAAGAGGCAAGAGAGGTGCAGAAAGAAGAGAGAGAGCTGCAGAAAGAGGCAAGAGAGGTGCAGAAAGAGGCAAGAGATGTGCAGAAAGAGGCAAGAGAGGTGCAGAAAGAGGCAAGAGAGTGCAGAAAGAGGCAAGAGAGGTGCAGAAAGAAGGCAAGAGAAGTGCAGAAAGAGGCAAGAGAGGTGCAGAAAGAGGCAAGAGAGGTGCAGAAAGAGGCAAGAGAGGTGCAGAAAGAGGCAAGAGAGGTGCAGAAAGAGGCAAGAGAGGTGCAGAAAGAGGCAAGAGAGGTGCAGAAAGAGGCAAGAGAGGTGCAGAAAGAGGCAAGAGAGGTGCAGAAAGAGGCAAGAGAGGTGCAGAAAGAGGCAAGAGAGGTGCAGAAAGAGGCAAGAGAGGTGCAGAAAGAAGCAAGAGAGGTGCAGAAAGAGGCAAGAGAGGTGCAGAAAGAGGCAAGAGAGGTGCAGAAAGATGCAGAGAGAGCTGCAGAAAGAGGCAAGAGAGGTGCAGAAAGAGGCAAGAGAGGTGCAGAAAGAGGCAAGAGAGGTGCAGAAAGAGGCAAGAGAGATGCAGAAAGAGGCAAGAGAAGTGCAGAAAGAGGCAAGAGAGGTGCAGAAAGAGGCAAGAGAGGTGCAGAAAGAGGCAAGAGAGGTGCAGAAAGAGGCAAGAGAGGTGCAGAAAGAGGCAAGAGAGGTGCAGAAAGAGGCAAGAGAGGTGCAGAAAGAGGTAAGAGAGGTGCAGAAAGAGGCAAGAGAGGTGCAGAAAGAGGCAAGAGAGGTGCAGAAAGAGGCAAGAGAAGTGCAGAAAGAGGCAAGAGAGGTGCAGAAAGAGTAAGAGAGGTGCAGAAAGAGGCAAGAGAGGTGCAGAAAGAGGCAAGAGAGGTGCAGAAAGAGGCAAGAGAGGTGCAGAAAGAGGCAAGAGAGGTGCAGAAAGAGGCAAGAGAGCAGAAAGAAGAGAGGCTGCAGAAAGAGGCAAGAGAGGTGCAGAAAGAGGCAAGAGAGGTGCAAAACGAGTCAAGAGAGGTGCAAAAAGAGGAAGAAAGGTGCAGAAACAGGAACGCAAGCTGCAGAAAGAGTCAAGAGAGGTGCAGAAAGAGGCAAGAGAGGTGCAGAAAGAACAGAGTGAGGTGCAGAAAGAGGCAAGAGAGGTGCAGAAAGAGGCAAGAGAGGTGCAGAAAGAGGCAACAGAGGTGCAGAAATAGGTAAGAGAGGTGCAACAATAGTTAAGAGAGGTGCAGAAAGAGGAAGAAAGGCACAGAAAGAGGCAAGTGAGGTGCAGAAAGAGGCAAGAGAAGAGCAGAAAGAGGCAAGAGAGGTGCAGAAAGAGGCAAGAGAGGTGCAGAAAGAGGCAAGAGAGGTGCAGAAAGAGGCAAGAGAGGTGCAGAAAGAGGCAAGAGAGGTGCAGAAAGAGGCAAGAGAGGTGCAGAAAGAGGCAAGAGAGGTGCAGAAAGAGGCAAGAGAGGTGCAGAAAGAGGAGCTGCAGAAAGAGGCAAGAGAGGTGCAAAAAGAGACAAGAGAGGTGCAGAAAGACACAAGAGAGGTGCAGAAAGCAGAAACAGAAGTGCAGAAAGAAGCAAGAGAATTGCAGAAAGAGGCAAGAGAGTGTAGAAAGAGGCAAGAGAGGTGCAGAAAGATGCAAGAGAGGTGCAGAAAAAGGCAAGAGGTGCAGAAAGAGGCAAGAGAGGTGCAGAAAAAGGCAAGAGAAGTGCAGAAAGAGGCAAGAGAGGTGCAGAAAGAGGCAAGAGAGGTGCAGAAAGAGGCAAGAGAGGTGCAGAAAGAGGCAAGAGAGGTGCAGAAAGAGGCAAGAGAAGTGCAGAAAGAGGCAAGAGAGGTGCAGAAAGAGGCAAGAGAGGTGCAGAAAGAGGCAAGAGAGGTACAGAAAGAGGCAAGAGAGGTGCATAAAGAAGAGAGTGAGCTGCAGAAAGAGGCAAGAGAGGTGCAGAAAGAGGCAAGAGAGGTGCAGAAAGAGGCAAGAGAGGTGCAGAAAGAGGCAAGAGAGGTGCAGAAAGAAGCAAGAGAGGTGCAGAAAGAGGCAAGAGAGGTGCAGAAAGAGGCAAGAGAGGTGCAGAAAGAGGCAAGAGAGGTGCAGAAAGAGGCAAGAGAGGTGCAGAAAGAGGCAAGAGAGGTGCAGAAAGAGGCAAGAGAGGTGCAGAAAGAGGCAGAGCAGAGGTGCAGAAAGAGGCAAGAGAGGTGCAGAAAGAGGCAAGAGAGGTGCAGAAAGAGGCAAGAGAGGTGCAGAAAGAGGCAGAGAGGTGCAGAAAGAGGCAAGAGAGGTGCAGAAAGAGGCAAGAGAGGTGCAGAAAGAGGCAAGAGAGGTGCAGAAAGAGGCAAGAGAGGTGCAGAAAGAGGCAAGAGAGGTGCAGAAAGAGGCAAGAGAAGTGCAGAAAGAGGCAAGAGAGTGCAGAAAGAGGCAAGAGAGTGCAGAAAGAGGCAAGAGAGGTGCAGAAAGAGGCAAGAGAGGTGCAGAAAGAGGCAAGAGAGGTGCAGAAAGAGGCAAGAGAGGTGCAGAAAGAGGCAAGAGAGGTGCAGAAAGAGGCAAGAGAGAGTGCAGAAAGAGGCAAGAGAGGTGCAGAAAGAGGCAAGAGAGGTGCAGAAAGAGGCAAGAGAGGTGCAGAAAGAGGCAAGAGAGGTGCAGAAAGAGGCAAGAGAGGTGCAGAAAGAGGCAAGAGAGGCTCAGAAAGAGGCAAGAAAGGTGCAGAAAGAGGCAAGAGAGTGCAGAAAGAGGCAAGAGAGGTGCGGAAAGAGGCAAGAGAGGTGCAGAAAGAGGAGAGAGAGGTGCAGAAAGAGGCAAGAGAGGTACAGAAAGAGGCAAGAGAGGTGCAGAAAGAGGCAAGAGAGGTGCAGAAAGAGGTAAGAGAGGTTCAGAAAGAGGCAAGAGAGGTGCTTAAAGAAGCAAGCGAGGTGCAGAAAGAGGCAAGAGAGGTGCAGAAAGAGGCAAGAGAGTGCAGAAAGAGGCAAGAGAGGTGCAGAAAGAGGCAAGAGAGGTGCAGAAAGAGGAAGAGAGGTGCAGAAAGAGGCAAGAGAGGTGCAGAAAGAGGCAAGAGAGGTGCAGAAAGAGGCAAGAGAAGTGCAGAAAGAGGCAAGAGAGGTGCAGAAAGAGGCAAGAGAGGTGCAGAAAGAGGCAAGAGAGGTGCAGAAAGAGGCAAGAGAGATGCAGAAAGAGGCAAGTGAGGTGCAGAAAGAGGCAAGAGAGGTGCAGAAAGAGGCAAGAGAGGTGCAGAAAGAGGCAAGAGAGGTGCAGAAAGAGGCAAGAGAGTGCAGAAAGAGCAAGAGAGAGTAGCAGAAAGAGGCAAGAGAGGTGCAGAAAGAGGCAAGAGAGGTGCAGAAAGAGGCAAGAGAGGTGCAGAAAGAGGCAAGAGAGGTGCAGAAAGAGGCAAGAGAGGTGCAGAAAGAGGCAAGAGAGGTGCAGAAAGAGGCAAGAGAGGTGCAGAAAGAGGCAAGAGAGGTGCAGAAAGAGGCAAGAGAGGTGCAGAAAGAGGCAAGAGAGGTGCAGAAAGAGTAAGAGAGTGCAGAAAGAGGCAAGAGAGGTGCAGAAAGAAGCAAGAGAGTGCAGAAAGAGGCAAGAGAGGTGCAGAAAGAGGCAAGAGAGGTGCAGAAAGAAAGAGAGGTGCAGAAAGAGGCAAGAGAGGTGCAGAAAGAGGCAAGAGAGGTGCAGAAAGAGGCAAGAGAGGTGCAGAAAGAGGCAAGAGAGGTACAGAAAGAGGCAAGAGAGGTGCAGAAAGAGGAAGAAAGGTGCAGAAAGAGGCAAGTGAGGTGCAGAAAGAGGCAAGAGAGGTGCAGAAAGAGGCAAGAGAGGTGCAGAAAGAGGCAAGAGAGGTGCAGAAAGAAGAAGAAAGGTGCAGAAAGAGGCAAGAGAGGTGCAGAAAGAGGCAAGAGAGGTGCAGAAAGAGGCAAGAGAGGTGCAGAAAGAGGAGAGTGAGCTGCAGAAAGAGGCAAGAGAGGTGCAGAAAGAGGCAAGAGAGGTGCAGAAAGAAGCAAGAGAGGTGCAGAAAGAGGCAAGAGAGGTGCAGAAAGAGGCAAGAGAGGCAGCAGAAAGAGGAAGAGAGGCAGCAGAAAGAGGCAAGAGAGGTGCAGAAAGAGGCAAGGAGAGATGCAGAAAGAGGCAAGAGAGGTGCAGAAAGAGGCAAGAGAGGTGCAGAAAAAGGAAGAAAGGTGCATCAAGAAGGAAAAGAGGTGCAGAAAGAGGAAGAAAGGTACAGAAAGAGGTAAGAGAGGTGCAGAAAGAGGCAAGAGAGGTGTAGAAAGAGGCAAAAGTGGTGCAGAAAGAGGCAAGAGAGGTGCAAAAAGAGGCAAGAGAGGTGCAGAAAGAGGCAAGAGAGGTGCAGAAAGAAGCAAGAGAAGCGCAGAAAGAGGCAAGAGAGGTGCAGAAAGAAGCAAGAGAAGTGCAGAAAGAGGCAAGAGAAGTGCAGAAAGAGGCAAGAGAAGTGCAGAAAGAGGCAAGAGAATTGCAGAAAGAGGCAAGAGAGGTGCAGAAAGAGGAAGAAAGGTGCAGAAAGAGGCAAGAGAGGTGCAGAAAGAGGCAAGAGAGGTGCAGAAAGAAGCAAGAGAAGTGCAGAAAGAGGCAAGAGAGGTGCAGAAAGAGGCAAGAGAGGTGCAGAAAGAAGGAAGAAAGGTGCAGAAAGAGGCAAGAGAGGTGCAGAAAGAGGCAAGAGAGGTGCAGAAAGAGGCAAGAGAGGTGCAGAAAGAGGCAAGAGAGGTACAGAAAGAGGCAAGAGAGGTGCAGAAAGAGGCAAGAGAGGTGCAGAAAGATGAGAGTGAGCTGCAGAAAGAGGCAAGAGAGGTGCAGAAAGAGGCAAGAGAGGTGCAGAAAGAGGCAAGAGAGGTGCAGAAAGAGGCAAGAGAGGTGCAGAAAGAGGCAAGAGAGGTGCAGAAAGAGGCAAGAGAGGTGCAGAAAGAGGCAAGAGAGGTGCAGAAAGAGGCAAGAGAGGTACAGAAAGAGGCAAGAGAGGTGCAGAAAGAGGCAAGAGAGGTGCAGAAAGAGGCAAGAGAGGTGCAGAAAGAGGCAAGAGAGGTGCAGAAAGAGGCAAGAGAGGTACAGAAAGAGGAAGAGAGAGTGCAGAAAGAGGCAAGAGAGGTGCAGAAAGAGGCAAGAGAGGTGCAGAAAGATGCAAAGAGGTGCAGAAAGAGGAAGAGAGGTGCAGAAAGAGGCAAGAGAAGTGCAGAAAGAGGCAAGAGAGGTGCAGAAAGAAGCAAGAGAGGTGCAGAAAGAGGCAAGAGAGGTGCAGAAAGAGGCAAGAGAGGTGCAGAAAGAGGCAAGAGAAACACAGAAAGAGGCAAGAGAGGTGCAGAAAGAGGCCAAAATATGCAGAAAGAGGCAAGAGAGGTGCAGAAAGAAGCAAGAGAAGTGCAGAAAGAGGCAAGAGAAGTGCAGAAAGAGGCAAGAGAAGTGCAGAAAAAGGCAAGAGAGGTGCAGAAAGAAGCAAAAGAGGTGCAGAAAGAGGCAAGAAGTGCAGAAAGAGGCAAGAGAGGTGCAGAAAGAGGCAAGAGAGGTGCAGATAGAGGCAAGAGAGGTACAGAAAGAGGCAAGAGAGGTGCAGAAAGAGGCAAGAGAGGTGCAGAAAGAAGAAGAAAGGTGCAGAAAGAGGCAAGAGAGGTGCAGAAAGAGGCAAGAGAGGTGCAGAAAGAGGCAAGAGAGGTGCAGAAAGAAGAGAGTGAGTTGCAGAAAAAGGCAAGAGAGGTGCAGAAAGAGGCAAGAGAGGTTCAGAAAGAGGCAAGAGAGGTGCAGAAAGAGGCAAGAGAGGTGTAGAAAGAGGCAAGAGAGGTGCATAAAGAAGCAAGAAAGGTGCAGAAAGAGGCAAGTGAGGTGCAGAAAGAGGCAAGAGAAGAGCAGAAGGAGGCAAGAGAGGTGCAGAAAGAGGCAAGAGAGGTGCAGAAAGAGGAAGAAAGGTGCAGAAAGAGGCAAGAGAGGTGCAGAAAGAGGAAGAGAGCTGCAGAAAGAGGCAAGAGAGGTGCAGAAAGAGGCAAGAGAGGTGCAGAAAGAGGCAAGAGAGGTGCAGAAAGAGGAAGAAAGGTGCAGAAAGAGGCAAGAGAGGTGCAGAAAGAGGCAAGAGAGGTGCAGAAAGAGGCAAGAGAGGTGCAGAAAGAGGAGAGAGAGCTGCAGAAAGAGGCAAGAGAGGTGCAGAAAGAGGCAAGAGAGGTGCAGAAAGAGGCAAGAGAGGTGCAGAAAGAGGCAAGAGAGGTGCAGAAAGAGGCAAGAGAAGTGCAGAAAGAGGCAAGAGTGAGTGCAGAAAGAGCAAGAGAGAGTGCAGAAAGAGGCAAGAGAGGTGCAGAAAGAGGCAAGAGAGGTGCAGAAAGAGGCAAGAGAGGTGCAGAAAGAGGCAAGAGAGGTACAGAAAGAGGCAGAGAGGTGCAGAAAGAGGCAAGAGAGGTGCAGAAAGAGGCAAGAGAGGTGCAGAAAGAGGCAAGAGAGGTGCAGAAAGAGGCAAGAGAGGTGCAGAAAGAGAGAGAGGTGCAGAAAGAGGCAAGAGAGGTGCAGAAAGAGGCAAGAGAGTGCAGAAAGAGGCAAGAGAGGTGCAGAAAGAGGCAAGAGAGGTGCAGAAAGAGGCAAGAGAGGTACAGAAAGAGGAAGAGAGCTGCAGAAAGAGGCAAGAGAGGTGCAGAAAGAGGCAAGAGAGGTGCAGAAAGAGGCAAGAGAGGTGCAGAAAGAGGCAAGAGAGGTGCAGAAAGAGGCAAGAGAGGTGCAGAAAGAGGCAAGAGAGGTGCAGAAAGAGGCAAGAGAGGTGCAGAAAGAAGAGAGTGAGCTGCAGAAAGAGGCAAGAGAGGTGCAGAAAGAGGCAAGAGAGGTGCAGAAAGAGGCAACAGAGGTGCAGAAAGAGGCAACAGATGTGCAGAAAGAGGCAAGAGAGGTGCAGAAAGAGGCAAGAGAGGTACAGAAAGAGGCAAGTGAGGTGCAGAAAGAGACAAGAAGAGCAGAAAGAGGCAAGAGAGGTGCAGAAAGAGGCAAGATAGGTGCAGAAAGAGGCAAGAGAAGTGCAGAAAGAGGCAAGAGAAGTGCAGAAAGAGGCAAGAGAGGTGCAGAAAGAAGCAAGAGAGGTGCAGAAAGAGGCAAGAGAGGTGCAGAAAGAGGCAAGAGAGGTGCAGAAAGAGGAAGAGAGGTGCAGAAAGAGGCAAGAGAGGTGCAGAAAGAGGCAAGAGAGGTGCAGAAAGAGGCAAGATAGGTGCAGAAAGAGGCAAGAGAGGTGCAGAAAGAGGCAAGAGAGGTGCAGAAAGAGGCAAGAGAGGTGCAGAAAGAGGCAAGATAGTGCAGAAAGAAGCAAGAGGGGGGCAGAAAGAGGCAAGAGGGGTACAGAAAGAGTCAACAGAGGTGCAGAAAGAGGCAAGAGAGGTGCAGAAAGAGGTAGAGGGGTGCAGAAAGAGGCAAGAGGGGTACATAAAGAGGCAAGAGGGGTGCAGAAAGAAGCAAGAGAGGTGCAGAAAGAAGCAAGAGAGGTGCAGAAAGAGGCAAGAGAGATGCAGAAAGAGGCAAGAGAGGTGCAGAAAGAGGCAAGAGAGGTGCAGAAAGAGGTAAGAGGTACAGAAAGAGGCAAGAGCAGTGCAGAAAGAGGCAAGAGAGGTGCAGAAAGAGGCAAGAGAGGTGCAGAAAGAGGCAAGAGAGGTGCAGAAAGAGGAAGAAAGGTGCAGAAAGAGGCAAGAGGAGTGCAGAAAGAGGCAAGAGAGGTGCAGAAAGAGGCAAGAGAGGTGCAGAAAGAGGTAAGAGAGGTACAGAAAGATGCAAGAGAAGTGCAGAAAGAGGCAAGAGAAGTGCAGAAAGAGGCAAGAGAGGTGCAGAAAGAGGCAGTAGAAGAGAAGTGCAGAAAGAGGAAGAGAGGTGCAGAAAGAGGTAAGAGAGGTGCAGAAAGAGGCAAGAGAGGTGCAGAAAGAGGCAAGAGAGGTGCAGAAAGAGGCAAGAGAGGTGCAGAAAGAGGCAAGAGAGGTGCAGAAAGAGGCAAGAGAGGTGCAGAAAGAGGCAAGAGAGGTGCAGAAAGAGGCAAGAGAAGTGCAGAAAGAGGCAAGAGAGGTGCAGAAAGAGGCAAGAGAGGTGCAGAAAGAGCAAGAGAGGTGCAGAAAGAGGCAAGAGAGGTGCAGAAAGAGGCAAGAGAGGTACAGAAAGAGGTAAGAGAGGTGCAGAAAGAGGCAAGAGAGGTGCAGAAAGAGGCAAGAGAGGTGCAGAAAGAGGCAAGAGAGGTGCAGAAAGAGGCAAGAGAGGTGCAGAAAGAGGCAAGAGAGGTGCAGAAAGAAGAGAGTGAGCTGCAGAAAGAGGGAAGAGAGGTGCAGAAAGAGGCAAGAGAGGTGCAGAAAGAGGCAAGAGAGGTGCAGAAAGAGGCAAGAGAGGTGCAGAAAGAGGCAAGAGAGGTGCAGAAAGAGGCAAGAGAGGTGCAGAAAGAGGCAAGAGAGGTGCAGAAAGAGGCAAGAGAGGTGCAGAAAGAGGCAAGAGAGGTGCAGAAAGAGGCAAGAGAGGTGCAGAAAGAGGCAAGAGAGGTGCAGAAAGAGGTAAGAGGTGTAGAAAGAGGCAAGAGAGGTGCAGAAAGAGGAAGAAAGGCGCAGAAAGAGGCAAGTGAGGTGCAGAAAGAGGCAAGAGAAGAGCAGAAAGAGGCAAGAGAGGTGCAGAAAGAGGCAAGAGAGGTGCAGAAAGAGGCAAGAGAGGTGCAGAAAGAGGCAAGAGAGGTGCAGAAAGAGGCAAGAGAGGTGCAGAAAGAGGCAAGAGAGGTGCAGAAAGAGGCAAGAGAGGTGCAGAAAGAGGCAAGAGAGGTGCAGAAAGAGGAAGAAAGCTGCAGAAAGAGGCAAGAGAGGTGCAGAAAGAGGCAAGAGAGGTGCAGAAAGAGGCAAGAGAGGTGCAGAAAGAGGCAAGAGAAGTGCAGAAAGAGGCAAGAGAGGTGCAGAAAGAGGCAAGAGAGGTGCAGAAAGAAGAGAGTGAGCTGCAGAAAGAGGCAAGAGAGGTGCAGAAAGAGGCAAGAGAGGTGCAGAAAGAGGCAAGAGAGGTGCAGAAAGAGGCAAGAGAGGTGCAGAAAGAGTAACAGGGGTGCAGAAAGAGGCAAGAGAGGTGAAGAAAGAGGCAAGAGTGGTGCAGAAAGAGGCAAGAGAGGTGCAGAAAGAGGCAAGAGAGGTGCAGAAAGAGGCAAGAGAGGTGCAGAAAGAGGCAAGAGAGGTGCAGAAAGAGGCAAGAGAGGTGCAGAAAGAGGCAAGAGGTACAGAAAGGAGAGAGCTGCAGAAAGAGGCAAGAGTAGTGCAGAAAGAGGCAAGAGAGTGCAGAAAGAGGCAAGAGAGGTGCAGAAAGAGGAAGAAAGGTGCAGAAAGAGGCAAGAGAGTGCAGAAAGAGGCAAGAGAGGTACAGAAAGAGGCAAGAGAGGTGCAGAAAGAGGCAAGAGAGGTGCAGAAAGAGGCAAGAGAGGTGCAGAAAGAGGCAAGAGAGGTGCAGAAAGAGGCAAGAGAGGTGCAGAAAGAGGCAGAGCAAGAGAAGTGCAGAAAGAGGCAAGAGAGTGCAGAAAGAAGCAAGAGAAGTGCAGAAAGAGGCAAGAGAGGTGCAGAAAGAGGCAAGAGAGGTGCAGAAAGACAAGAGTGAGGTGCACAAAGAGGCAAGAGACATGCAGAAAGAGGCAAGAGAAGTGCAGAAAGAGGCAAGAGAAGTGCAGAAAGAGGCAAGAGAGGTGCAGAAAGAGGCAAGAGAGGTGCAGAAAGAGGCAAGAGATGAGCAGAAAGAGGCAAGAGAGGTGCAGAAAGAGGCAAGAGAGGTGCAGAAAGAGGCAAGAGAAGTGCAGAAAGAGGCAAGAGAGGTACAGAAAGAGGAAAGGGAGGTGCAGAAAGAGGCAAGAGAGGTGCAGAAAGAGGCAAGAGAGGTGCAGAAAGAGGCAAGAGAGGTGCAGAAAGAGGAAGAGAGCTGCAGAAAGAGGCAAGAGAGGTGCAGAAAGAGGCAAGAGATGTGCAGAAAGAGGCAAGAGAGGTACAGAAAGATGTAAGAGAGTGCAGAAAGAGGCAAGAGAGGTGCAGAAAGAGGAAGAAAGGTACAGAAAGAGGCAAGTGAGGTGCAGAAAGAGGCAAGAGAGGTGCAGAAAGAGGCAAGAGAGGATTAGAAAGAGGAAGAAAGGTGCAGAAAGAGGCAAGAGAGGTGCATAAAAAGGAAGAAAGGCGCAGAAAGAAGCAAGAGAAGTGCAGAAAGAGGCAAGAGAGGTGCAGAAAGAGGCAAGAGAGGTGCAGAAAGAGGCAAGCGAGGTGCAGAAAGAGGCAAGAGAGGTGCAGAAAGAGACAAGAGATGTACAGAAAGAGGCAAGAGAGGTGCAGAAAGAGGCAAGAGAGATGTGCAGAAAGAGGCAAGAGAGGTACAGAAAGAAGAGAGTGAGCTGCAGAAAGAGGCAAGAGAGGTGCAGAAAGAGGTAAGAGAGGTGCAGAAAGAGGCAAGAGAGGTGCAGAAAGAGGCAAGAGAGGTGCAGAAAGAGGCAAGAGAAGTACAGAAAGAGGCAAGAGAGGTGCAGAAAGAAGCAAGAGAGGTGCAGAAAGAGGCAAGAGAGGTGCAGAAAGAGGCAAGAGAGGTGCAGAAAGAGGCAAGAGAGGTGCAGAAAGAGGCAAGAAAGGTGCAGAAAGAGGCAGTAGCAAGAGAAGTGCAGAAAGAAGGCAAGAGAGGTGCAGAAAGAGGCAAGAGAAGTGCAGAAAGAGGCAAGAGAGGTGCAGAAAGAAGCAAGAGAGGTGCAGAAAGAGGCAAGAGAAGTGCAGAAAGAGGCAAGAGAGGTGCAGAAAGAGGCAAGAGGTGAGCAGAAAGAGGCAAGAGAGGTGCAGAAAGAGGCAAGAGAGGTAGCAGAAAGAGGCAAGAGAGGTGCAGAAAGAGGCAAGAGAGGTGCAGAAAGAGGAAGAGAGGTACAGAAAGATGCAAGAGAGGTGCAGAAAGAAGAAAGTGAGCTGCAGAAAGAGGCAAGAGAGGTGCAGAAAGAGGCAAGAGAGGTGCAGAAAGAGGCAAGAGAGGTGCAGAAAGAGGCAAGAGAGGTGCAGAAAGAGGCAAGAGAAGAGCAGAAGGAGGCAAGAGAGGTGCAGAAAGAGGCAAGAGAGGTACAGAAAGAGGAAGAAAGGTGCAGAAAGAGGCAAGAGAGGTGCAGAAAGAGGCAAGAAAGGCAGAGCAGAAAGAGGCAAGAGAAGTGCAGAAAGAGTGCAGAGAGAGGTGCAGAAAGAGGCAAGAGAGGTGCAGAAAGAGGCAAGAGAGGTGCAGAAAGATGAGAGTGAGCTGCAGAAAGAGGACAGAGAGGTGCAGAAAGAGTCAAGAGAGGTGCAGAAAGAGGCAAGAGAGATGCAGAAAGAGGCAAGAGAGGTGCAGAAAGAGGCAAGAGAAGTGCAGAAAGAGGCAAGAGAAGTGCAGAAAGAGGCAAGAGAGGTGCAGAAAGAGGCAAGAGAGGTGCAGAAAGAGGCAAGAGGTGCAGAAAGAGGCAAGAGAGGTGCAGAAAGAGGCAAGAGAAGAGCAGAAAGAGGCAAGAGAGGTGCAGAAAGAGGCAAGAGAGGTGCAGAAAGAAGAAGAAAGGTGCAGAAAGAGGCAAGAGAGGTGCAGAAAGAGGCAAGAGAGGTACAGAAAGAAAAGAGTGAGCTGCAGAAAGAGGCAAGAGAGGTGCAGAAAGAGGCAAGAGAGGTACAGAAAGAGGCAAGAGAGGTGCAGAAAGAAGCAGAGTGAGCTGCAGAAAGAGGCAAGAGAGGTGCAGAAAGAGGCAAGAGAGTGCAGAAAGAGGCAAGAGAGGTGCAGAAAGAGGCAAGAGAGGTGCAGAAAGAGGCAAGAGAGATGCAGAAAGAGGCAAGCGAGGTGCAGAAAGAGGCAAGCAAGGTGCAGAAAGAGGCAAGAGAGGTGCAGAAAGAGGCAAGAGATGTACAGAAAGAGGCAAGAGAGGTGCAGAAAGAGGCAAGAGAGGTGCAGAAAGAGGCAAGAGAGGAGCAGAAAGAAGAGAGTGAGCTGCAGAAAGAGGGAAGAGAGGTGCAGAAAGAGGCAAGAGATGTGCAGAAAGAGGCAAGAGAGGTACAGAAAGAGGAAGAGAGGTGCAGAAAGAAGCAAGAGAAGTGCAGAAAGAGGAACAGAGGTACAGAAAGACGCAATAGAAGTGCAGAAAGAAGCAAGAGAGGTGCAGAAAGAGGCAAGAGAGGTGCAGAAAGAGGCAAGAGAGATGCAGAAAGAGGAAGAGAGGTGCAGAAAGAGGCAGTAGAGAGATGCAGAAAGAGCAAGAGAGGTGCAGAAAGAGGCAAGAGAAGTGCAGAAAGAGGCAAGAGAGGTGCAGAAAGAGGCAAGAGAGGTGCAGAAAGAAGAGAGTGAGGTGCAGAAAGAGGCAAGAGAGGTGCAGAAAGAGGCAAGAGAAGTGCAGAAAGAGGCAAGAGAGGTGCAGAAAGAGGCAAGAGATGAGTAGAAAGAGCAAGAGAGGTGCAGAAAGAGGCAAGAGAGGTGCAGAAAGAGGCAAGAGAGATACAGAAAGAGGCAAGAGAGGTGCAGAAAGAGGCAAGAGCGGTGCAGAAGAAGGAAGAAAGGCACAGAAAGAGGCAAGTGAGGTGCAGAAAGAGGCAAGAGAAGAGCAGAAGGAGGCAAGAGAGGTGCAGAAAGAGGCAAGAGAGGTACAGAAAGAGGAAGAAAGGTGCAGAAAGAGGCAAGAGAGGTGCAGAAAGATGAGAGAGAGCTGCAGAAAGAGGGAAGAGTGGTGCAGAAAGAGGCAAGTGAGGTGCAGAAAGAGGCAAGAGAGGTGCAGAAACAGGAAGAGAGGTGCAGAAAGAGGCAAGAGAAGTGCAGAAAGAGGCAAGAGAGGTGCAGAAAGAGGCAAGAGAGGTGCAGAAAGATGAGAGAGAGCTGCAGAAAGAGAGAAGAGAGGTGCAGAAAGAGGCAAGCGTGGTGCAGAAAGAGGCAAGAGAGGTGCAGAAAGAGGCAAGAGAAGTGCAGAAAGAGGCAAGAGAAGTGCAGAAAGAGGCAAGAGAGTGCAGAAAGAGAGAGTGAGCTGCAGAAAGAGGCAAGAGAGGTGCAGAAAGAGGCAAGAGAGGTGCAGAAAGAGGCAAGAGAGGTGCAGAAAGAGGCAAGAGAGGTGCAGAAAGAGGCAAGAGAGGTGCAGAAAGAGGCAAGAGAGGTGCAGAAAGAGGCAAGAGAGGTGCAGAAAGAGGCAAGAGAGGTGCAGAAAGAGGCAAGAGAGGTGCAGAAAGATGAGAGGTGCAGAAAGAGGCAAGAGAGGTGCAGAAAGAGGCAAGAGAGGTGCAGAAAGAGGCAAGAGAGGTGCAGAAAGAGGCAAGAGGTACAGAAAGAGGCAAGAGAGGTACAGAAAGAAGAGAGTGAGCTGCAGAAAGAGGCAAGATAGGTGCAGAAAGAGGCAAGAGAGGTGCAGAAAGAGGAAGAGAGGTGCAGAAAGAGGCAAGAGAGGTGCAGAAAGAGGCAAGAGAGGTGCAGAAAGAGGCAAGAGAGGTGCAGAAAGAGGCAAGAGAGGTGCAGAAAGAAGAGAGTGAGCTGCAGAAAGAGGCAAGAGAGGTTCAGAAAGAGGCAAGAGAGGTGCAGAAAGAGGCAAGAGAGGTGCAGAAAGAGGTAAGAGAGATGTAGAAAGAGGCAAGAGAGGTGCAGAAAGAGGAAGAAAGGCGCAGAAAGAGGCAAGTGAGGTGCAGAAAGAGGCAAGAGAAGAGCAGAAGGAGGCACGAGAGGTGCAAAAAGAGGCAAGAGAGGTACAGAAAGAGGAAGAAAGGTGCAGAAAGAGGCAAGAGAGGTGCAGAAACAGGAAGAAAGGCGCAGAAAGAAGCAAGAGAAGTGCAGAAAGAGGCAAGAGAGGTGCAGAAAGAGGCAAGAGAGGTGCAGAAAGATGAGAGTGAGCTGCAGAAAGAGGGAAGAGAGGTGCAGAAAGAGGCAAGAGAGGTGCAGAAAGAGGCAAGATAGGTGCAGAAATAGGCAAGAGAAATGCAGAAAGAGGCAAGAAAAGTGCAGAAAGAGGCAAGAGTAGTGCAGAACAAAGAGAGTGAGCTGCAGAAAGAGGCAAGAGAGGTGCAGAAAGAGGCAAGAGAGGTGCATAAAGAGGCAACAGAGGTGCAGAAAAAGGCAAGAGAGGTGCAGAAAGATGAGAGGTGCAGAAAGAGGCAAGAGAGGTGCAGAAAGAGGCAAGAGAGGTGCAGAAAGAGGCAAGAAAGGTGCAGAAGGAAGCAAGAGAAGTGCAGAAAGCGGCAAGAGAGGTGCAGAAAGAGGCAAGAGAGGTGCAGAAAGAGGCAATAGAGGTGCAGAAAGAAGAGAGTGACCTTCAGAAAGAAGCAAGAGAGGTGCAGAAAGAGGCAACATATGTGCAGAAAGAGGCAAGAGAGGTGCAGAAAGAGGCAAGAGAGGTGCAGAAAGAAGCAAGAGAAGCGCAGAAAGTAGTAAGAGAGGTGCAGAAAGAAGCAAGAGAGGTGCAGAAAGAAGAGAGTGAGGTGCAGAAAGAGGCAAGAGAGGTGCAGAAAGAGGCAAGAGAAGTGCAGAAAGAGGAAGAGAGGTGCAGAAAGAGGCAAGAAGAGAAGTGCAGAAAGAGGCAAGAAAGGCGCAGAAAGAAGTAAGAGAAGTGCAGAAAGAGGCAAGAGAGGTGCAGAAAGAGGCAAGAGAGGTGCAGAAAGAGGCAAGAGTGAGTGCAGAAAGAGGCAAGAGAGGTGCAGAAAGAGGCAAGAGAGGTGCAGAAAGAGGCAAGAGAGGTGCAGAAAGAGGCAAGAGAAGTGCAGAAAGAGGCAAGAGAGGTGCAGAAAGAGGCAAGAGATGTGCAGAAAGAGGCAAGAGAGGTGCAGAAAGAGGCAAGAGAGGTGCAGAAAGAGGCAAGAGAGGTGCAGAAAGAGGCAAGAGAGGTGCAGAAAGAGGCAAGAGAGGTACAGAAAGAGGCAAGAGAGGTGCAGAAAGAGGCAAGAGAGGTGCAGAAAGAGGCAAGAGAGGTGCAGAAAGAAGAGAGTGAGCTGCAGAAAGAGGCAAGAGAGGTGCAGAAAGAGGCAAGAGATGTGCAGAAAGAGGCAAGAGAGGTACAGAAAGAGGCAAGAGGTGTAGAAAGAGGCAAGAGAGGTGCAGAAAGAGGAAGAAAGGCACAGAAAGAGGCTAGTGAGGTGCAGAAAGAGGCAAGAGAAGAGCAGAAAGAGGCAAGAGAGGTGCAGAAAGAGGCAAGAGAGGTGCAGAAAGAGGAAGAAAGGTGCAGAAAGAGGCAAGAGAGGTGCAGAAAGAGGCAAGAGAGGTGCAGAAAGAGGCAAGAGAGGTGCAGAAAGAGGCAAGAGAGGTGCAGAAAGAGGCAAGAGAGGTGCACAAAGAGGCAAGAGAGGTGCAGAAAGAGGCAAGAGAGGTGCACAAAGAGGAAGAAAAGTGCAGAAAGAGGCAAGAGAGGTGCAGAAAGAGGCAAGAGAGTTGCAGAAAGAGGCAAGAGAGGTACAGAAAGAAGAGAGTGAGCTGCAGAAAGAGGGAAGAGAGGTGCAGAAAGAGGCAAGAGAGGTGCAGAAAGAGGCAAGAGAGGTGCAGAAAGAGGCAAGAGAGGTGCAGAAAGCAGCAAGAGAAGTGCAGAAAGAAGCAAGAGAGGTGCAGAAAGAGGCAAGAGAGGTGCAGAAAGAAGGAAGTGAGGTGCAGAAAGAGGCAAGAGAGGTGCAGAAAGAGGCAAGAGAAGTGCAGAAAGAGGAAGAGAGGTGCAGAAAGAGGCAGGAGCAAGAGAAATGCAGAAAGAAGGCAAGAGAGGTGCAGAAAGAAGCAAGAGAAGTGCAGAAAGAGGCAAGAGAGGTGCAGAAAGAGGCAAGAGAGGTGCAGAAAGAGGCAAGAGAGGTGCAGAAAGAGGCAAGAGAGGTGCAGAAAGAGGCAAGAGAAGTGCAGAAAGAGGCAAGAGAGGTGCAGAAAGAGGCAATAGTTGAGTAGAAAGGCAAGAGAGGTACAGATAGAGGCAAGGGAGGAAGAGAAAGAGGCAAGAGAGGTACAGAAAGAGGCAAGAGAGGTGCAGAAAGAAGAAGAAAGGTACAGAAAGATGCAAAAGAGGTGCAGAAAGAAGAAAGTGAGCTGCAGAAAGAGGCAAGAGTGGTTCAGAAAGAGGCAAGAGATGTGCAGAAAGAGGCAAGAGAGGTACAGAAAGAGGTAAGAGGTGCAGAAAGAGGCAAGAGAAGAGCAGAAGGAGGCAAGAGAGGTGCAGAAAGAGGCAAGAGAGGTACAGAAAGAGGAAGAAAGGTGCAGAAAGAGGCAAGAGAGGTGCAGAAACAGGAAGAAAGGCACAGAAAGAAGCAAGAGAAGTGCAGAAAGAGTCAAGAGAGGTGCAGAATGAGGCAAGAGAGGTGCAGAAAGAGGCAAGAGAGGCGCAGAAAGATGAGAGCGAGCTGCAGAAAGAGGGAAGAGAGGTGCAGAAAGAGGCAAGCGAGGTGCAGAAAGAGGCAAGAGAGATGCAGAAAGAGGCAAGATAGGTGCAGAAAGAGGCAAGAGAAGTGCAGAAAGAGGCAAGAGAAGTGCAGAAAGAGGCAAGAGAGGTGCAGAAAGAGGCAAGAGAGGTGCAGAAAGAGGAAGAGAGGTGCAGAAAGAGGCAAGTGAGGTGCAGAAAGAGGCAAGAGAAGAGCAGAAAGAGGCAAGAGAGGTGCAGAAAGAGGCAAGAGAGGTGCAGAAAGAAGAAAAACGGTGCAGAAAGAGGCAAGAGAGGTGCAGAAAGAGGTAAGAAAGGTACAGAAAGAAGAGAGTGAGCTGCAGAAAGAGGCAAGAGAGGTGCAGAAAGAGGCAAGAGAGGTACAGAAAGAGGCAAGAGAGGTGCAGAACAAAGAGAGTGAGCTGCAGAAAGAGGCAAGAGAGGTGCAGAAAGAGGCAAGAGAGGCACATAAAGAGGCAACAGAGGTGCAGAAAAAGGCAAGAGGTGCAGAAAGATGAGAGGTGCAGAAAGAGGCAAGAGAGGTGCAGAAAGAGGCAAGAAAGGTGTAGAAAGAGGTAAGAGTGGTGCAGAAAGAGGCAAGAGATATGCAGAAAGAGGCAGGAGAGGTGCAGAAAGAGGCAAGAGAGGTGCAGAAAGAGGCAAGAGAGGAACAGATAGAAGAGAGTGACCTGCAGAAAGAGGCAAGAGAAGTTCAGAAAGAGGCAAGAGAGGTGCAGAAAGAGGCAAGAGAGGTGCAGAAAGAGGCAAGAAAGGTGCAGAAAGAGTCAAGAGAAGCACAGAAAGAAGCAAGAGAGGTTCAGAAAGAGGCACAAGAGGTGCAGAAAGAAGAGAGTGAGGTGCAGAAAGAGGCAAGAGAGGTGCAGAAAGAGGCAAGAGAAGTGCAGAAAGAGGAAGAGAGGTGCAGAAAGAGGCAGAGCAGAGAGATGCAGAAAGAGTAAGAGAGGTGCAGAAAGAGGCAAGAGAAGTACAGAAAGAAGCAAGAGAGGTGCAGAAAGCAGCAAGAGAGGTGCAGAAAGAAAAGAGTGAGGTGCAGAAAGAGGCAAGAGAGGTGCAGAAAGAGGCAAGAGAAGTGCAGAAAGAGGCAAGAGAGGTGCAGAAAGAGGCAAGAGTTGAGTAGAAAGGCAAGAGAGATACAGATAGAGGCAAGGGAGGTGCAGAAAGAGGCAAGAGAGATACAGAAAGAGGCAAGAGAGGTGCAGAAAGAGGCAAGAGAGTTGCAGAAAGAGGGAAGAGAGGTGCAGAAAGAGGCAAGAGAGGTGCAGAAAGAAGAGAGTGAGCTGCAGAAAGAGGCAAGAGAGGGGCAGAAAGATGCAAGAGAGGTGCAGAAAGAGGCAAGAGAGGTGCAGAAAGAGGTAAGAGGTGTAGAAAGAGGCAAGAGAGGTGCAGAAAGAGGAAGAAAGGCACAGAAAGAGGCAAGTGAGGTGCAGAAAGAGGCAAGAGAAGAGCAGAAAGAGGCAAGAGAGGTACAGAAAGAGGAAGTAAGGTGCAGAAGGAAGCAAGAGAAGTGCAGAAAGCGGCAAGAGAGGTGCAGAAAGAGGCAAGCAAGGTGCAGAAAGAGGCACAAGAGGTGCAGAAAGAAGAGAGTGAGCTGCAGAAAGAGGCAAGAGTGGTTCAGAAAGAGGCAAGAGATGTGCAGAAAGAGGCAAGAGAGGTGCAGAAAGAGGTAAGAGGTGCAGAAAGAGGCAAAAGAAGAGCAGAAGGAGGCAAGAGAGGTGCAGAAAGAGGCAAGAGAGGTACAGAAAGAGGAAGAAAGGTGAAGAAAGAGGCAAGAGAGGTGCAGAAACAGGAAGAAAGGCGCAGAAAGAAGCAAGAGAAGTGCAGAAAGAGGCAAGAGAGGTGCAGAAAGAGGCAAGAGAGGTGCAGAAAGAGGCAAGAGAGGTGCAGAAAGATGAGAGTGAGCTGCAGAAAGAGGGAAGAGAGGTGCAGAAGGAGGAAGAAAGGTACAGAAAGAGGCAAGTGAGGTGCAGAAAGAGGCAAGAGAAGAGCAGAAGGAGGCAAGAGAGGTGCAGAAAGAGGCAAGAGAGGTACAGAAAGAGGAAGAAAGGTGCAGAAAGAGGCAAGAGAGGTGCAGAAACAGGAAGAAAGGCGCAGAAAGAAGCAAGAGAAGTGCAGAAAGAGGCAAGAGAGGTGCAGAAAGAGGCAAGAGAGGTGCAGAAAGAGGCAAGAGAGGTGCAGAAAGATGAGAGTGAGCTGCAGAAAGAGGGAAGAGAGGTGCAGAAAGAGGCAAGTGAGGTGCAGAAAGAGGTAAGATAGGTGCAGAAAGATGCAAGAGAAGTGCAGAAAGAGGCAAGAGAAGTGCAGAAAGAGGCAAGAGAGGTGCAGAAAGAAGAAGAAAGGTACAGAAAGAGGCAAGAGAGGTGCATAAAGAGGCAAGTGAGGTGCAGAAAGAGGCAAGAGAAGAGCAGAAAGAGGCAAGAGAGGTGCAGAAAGAGGCAAGAGATGTGCAGAAAGAGGCAAGAGAGGTGCAGAAAGAGGTAAGAGGTGTAGAAAGAGGCAAGAGAGGTGCAGAAAGAGGAAGAAAGGCACAGAAAGAGGCAAGTGAGGTGCAGAAAGAGGCAAGAGAAGAGCAGAAGGAGGCAAGAGAGGTGCAGAAAGAGGCAAGAGAGGTGCAGAAAGAGGAAGAAAGGTACAGAAAGAGGCAAGAGAGGTGCAGAAAGAGGCAAGAGAGGTGCAGAAAGAAGAAGAAAGGTGCAGAAAGAGGCAAGAGAGGTGCAGAAAGAGGCAAGAGAGCTGCAGAAAGAGGCAAGAGATGTGCAGAAAGAGGCAAGAGAGGTGCAGAAAGAGGCAAGAGAGGTGCTGATAGAAGAGAGTGAGCTGCAGAAAGAGGGAAGAGAGGTGCAGAAAGAAGAGAGTGAGCTGCAGAAAGAGGCAAGAGAGGTTCAGAAAGAGGCAAGAGACATGCAGAAAGAGGCAAGAGAGGTGCAGAAAGAGGTAAGAGGTGTAGAAAGAGGCAAGAGAGGTGCAGAAAGAGGAAGAAAGGTACAGAAAGAGGCAAGTGAGGTGCATAAAGAGACATGAGAAGAGCAGAAGGAGGCAAGCGATGTGCAAAAAGAGGCAAGAGATATACAGAAAGAGGAAGAAAGGTGCAGAAAGAGGCAAGAGAGGTGCAGAAACAGGAAGAAAGGCACAGAAAGAAGCAAGAGAAGTGCAGAAAGAGGCAAGAGAGGTGCAGAAAGAGGCAAGAGAGGTGCAGAAAGAGGGAAGAGGTGCAGAAAGATGAGAGTGAGCTGCAGAAAGAGGGAAGAGAGGTGCAGAAAGAGGCAAGCGAGGTGCAGAAAGAGGCAAGAGAGGTGCAGAAAGAAGAGAGTGAGCTGCAGAAAGAGGCAAGAGAAGTGCAGAAAGAGGCAAGAGAGGTGCAGAAAGAGGCAAGAGAAGTGCAGAAAGAGGCAAGAGAGGTGCAGAAAGAGGCAAGATAGGTGCAGAAAGTGGCAAGAGAAGTGCAGAAAGAGGCCTGAGAAGTGCAGAAAGAGGCAAGAGAGGTGCAGAAAGAAGCAAGAGACATATATATATGTATATATTCAATCTCCTCTTGTTGTATTCCGCTTTAGGTGTCCGTATATAGGTTTTCCTGAAACATGTCATTATATAGGCACAATTCACATTGCCCTTATATAGGCATAGAATCCCAGTCCTTATTTAGGCATTAGCCGTGCACTCCAAATACAGGCATGGTCACCGACATCCGTCCACCCTAACGTCACAACGAGTTCTTAGAAACCAGACCCCTAAGCTCTCGGGAGTTCCCTAGCACAGGATTATTGATTTCTCCAAGAACTCATCTATTATGCATGAACCGCTATACCTTTAGGGTTCATTCCTGACGTCTTCCTCTGTCCCACTTCACGTCAATGCTAACATTCCAAAGTACCTTCCAGGTATAAATATATCTTCCCTTGCCCAAGCAAGTTAGAGGAGACCTCGACTTAAGAGGAGCCCGTATCCCGGCCTGACGCACTGAGAAGACGCTGTCATCCCTGCTCGCAGAGAATCCAGCTTCCAGTGATCTGACTCCCTTCGCGGGGTGTTAGAGTTCCAGTCCGGAAAGAGATTCCCACCTCTCTCATTCTCAAGGTATGGAGCTGACTAGAACCTAGGTGGACTCTTGGCATACTTGGCATACTAGACTTAACATACTCTTAGTATACCGTAGTAGAGAATACTTCACCTACTTCTTACCTTACCCTACACCTAGACTAGGTTAGATACATTGGGGTAGAACTAGCTTAGAGACGCATAGTATGAGTACTTGCATTTTTAGCTCATGTTTTCTATGTACATGAATATATGCTAAAAGATAATGCTAGCGCAGTATTATTTATTTCTACTGCTTACGCTGTACATTATATATCTTGCATACTGTCTTGTGATCGTAACAGCACATATCTCTTACACGAGAAACAAGACTGTTCAATAAATCCTTTTATTGAAACGCCCGTCTATTCTTTCTGTGTAACTCTGAGGAAACTAAGCATGCATGATTGAGCTGAGTGAAACTGTTATCTATTGTTTCCACGATTCCGAGAAGTGTTCCAATTCTAAAGGGAAACAAAGTTGTCATGTTTTTCGGTTGCCAGAAACTACTCCCTTCTTGTTTTCAAGGAGTTTCTAGTGGCCTCTGAGCTAGCTGGCACAAAGCAATTAAGTTTAATATACTTGATAGGGACATACTGACCTCAGTCCTATGTCAAGCCTATAGGGTATATTATTCCAATGCGCAGAGCCTATTAGGGAAATAGGAACTACACTACATGGCGCCCAAACGTTTGGTTAGGCAGTCATTTAACGCTAGATACTGAGTAACTCAGTCTTGCTTTTCTCTCAGAGACCCCTACTCATATACTCCATAAGACGTCTGGAGTGGGCAGGGTTAAGTATCCGCCAAAGCTGTTTGGTTTGTTCAACGTTGAAGGATACAGTGTTCCAAAATATTGTGCACCTTATCTTTTTGTTTCCTTGAAACTTGTTCTACATTTTTCAAAAAACAAATGTCCACTAACGGGGACAATGGCACTGGTGTAGCTGTGGCTCACCCAGCCTTAACAGCTTTTTAACCTTACAGGTTTAATTGAAACCGAGGAGGGTGTTATAGACATCGCTCCAAACTTAAGAAGAGCCATCACTCTAAAACTTATAAAACACGGCCTACCACCAAGAGGCGGTAGAGCAGTTTTCGTGATAGAGGCACACAAATCATTTCAGACAGAGGTATTCTATTCATGGATAGTATTCCCAGAATCAAATCCAGTCACAAAACTGTTTCACTTCTACAAAGAAGATGAACCACCAGAGGAATATATTCCTTTCGAGGATATTGAAATTCTACTAAGATACCAGGAGCACCAGCTCTGGTTTAAAGGCACCCTAAAACATCACAGAAACATTACCAGGCTCGGTCCAATAGGTAGACCAGGAGCAACATGGCCGATTCTAGCCGGCTACACTCCTCATCCTGAACTTGATATAATGTCAGATGAGGAATTACTTACTCAACTTACAGAGTTAATAAAAATTTACAGACAATTGGTCCAATATGTCAGGCGGACTTTCACAGTCCAACCACCATTGACCATTCCAAATCAAACCCCTCAACAGGGGAATGCACTAAAAATTACACCACAGACTTTATACGCAGTCATGGGTAAAATGCCCACAAAACGTGAGCAAATTCCATTCTGAATAGCTTAAAAAATTACTCAAATCGAAGCAGTATTTCCAAATACTAGCCCTTATGAGAAACACAGAATCCTAACAATCTGTTTACCAATGGGGATCACACCACAACTGGAAGACTGCACCACTTGGGGCTCAGTCTTTGCTGCCATCTATACTAAAACACATGGTTTTCCATCAATAGCAGTAATACCAGATGTCCTAAAACAAATTCAAAACGAATACGGGGCAGAGCCTGCTCTAAATTTAGGTATGAAATTACTGAAAAATTTCGACCAGGTCTCAACAATAATATTATCTAATATTAAAGGGGAGGCAGCAGCAGTGGCGATCCGCCAACGATTAAGGGAATTTGATGTTACAGAACATCAAACAGAACTACCCAGAGTAATAGAACAATCTTATGCAGAATTAGGCAGAGATAGTTTGGGTGAAAGACCATTGAAGCCAAAACTATCTGAGAATCCTGAGAAGGACTCTATTAAACAAACTCCTACATCTTCTAAAAGAAGTGGAAACTAATAAACAAAATTCAAACGAGAAACGTTCTCAATCCCGAGGTAGGTCTCCTCAAAAGGAGCCCTCTGAAAGGAGGTATAACCTCATGAATAGGGATAATTTAAAAAAACCTGACAGGTATCAAGATACTGATACACGTTCCTCTCGTACCTTTCAGATATCGTAACAAACATCGGAAAGAAGAGGACGGTCAGAACATAAAGAGGAACGCGTGAAATCCAAAGACGACAAACACGTTCAGAAAAATAAATCAAAACCTCAATTCTCCAAAAAGAAGGTAGCAGGTCAGAAGATCAGACATGCCGAGGATACTGAGAACACAACTCAAGAACGGAGAATGGGCTCAGACAATGCTGGACAGTGCAGCAGAAGTCACAATAGCTCGCCAGAACCTGAAGGAACTTCTGGAGATAGTGGACTTGAATGAGTACATCACAGTAGAAACTGTAGACACCAGGGTTAGTACTCCACAAAAGTTATATGAGATAACACTCCGAATGGAGGGAGACATACCAAGACAGGTGAAAACACTCTTTTGGGAAAAACTTTCAAGGGGCTATGACATACTTCTAGCAGAAAAAGACTGGCCACCACAATTTGTCAGGGAGTGCCCACATGGCGAGGACATTATTATGCCTGCCTTCTCCAATCATATTCCAATTCACCTAAAATATACTTATGCCAGGAAAATGGGCAGTTGCCCAGGCCCCAGCATTATATACAAATCATGTAGGATGGGATGAGGACTCACCTCACCATAAAATACATCTAAAAAATGAACCAACTGCACAAAGGCAATACCCAATAAAGCAAAAAGCTAAAAAGCAGGTCAGGGAGATCTTAGATCAACTTGAATACCAAGGGGTGATTGAAACATGCACCTCCTCAATGAACAATCCTTTGTTTCCTGTATCCAAACCAGACCATACATATCGTCTAATTTTGGATTACAGACATTTAAACACTTGTTCTAAAACATTTGCAGTGAAAAAGCACATAGTACAGCATTAATGAATAACATTGTGCGTAAAAAATATAAAACCACATTAGACATCTCAAATGGTTTCTTTTGTCAAAACATAGCACCTGAAAGCAGGTACTTAACAGCTTTCTCAATAATGGGGACCCAGCGTCAATTTTGTAGACTCCCACAAGGGTTCAAGAACAGCCCGGGGTTATTCTCAGTGAGGGTGTTGTACCTTGACTCCCATGTTATTCTTGCCCTCTCTGTGGAATCTTTATGTGATGTCACCTTACAGAATGTTGGGAGTCAAAGAGCCACAGTTGGCAAGAACTTGAGGAAAATGCAGAGGACTTCAAAAATGGAGGCACGCTGTTGACGTCGCTGCAGGGTGGCTCACGGTGCTTCTGAGCACCAAAACGTCTCAAAGTAGCCGTGGGCGGCGAAGGTGTCACAACGTAGGACATCATGGAGAATGGCCGACGTCACAGGCGATGAGTGACGGCTTCGCTGGGTCGAGAGTGGAAGGTAAGGCTGCACGCGCACTTTTTTAAAAGCTGCACACGCAAGATGAGCGCGAGATGCCATTTGAAAGAGGCGGTTGAACTGCCAAATGTCTAGGGAGCAGCTGGGGGCCCAAAAATGAACAAAAGTAAACTTACCCCAGAAGTCCACAAATGCAACCGTAACTAGGTTGAAAGACAATTATTCACCAAACGGTCACCACACCAGACTTGCTTCACTTGAAGTGCGGGGCCGTGGGAGGAAATCTCTGCGCCTGGAGTAGACGTGTGAATGTATGTTGAAGGATGACTTTATAGTTGTGCAAGGCTATGTGTTGCGATCTCTGCACACGTTGTAGACACCTGTATCCTTCAAAGTCATTCTTCAGGCACCTCCAAAATAGCGCCAACACTAGGCACTAGACGGATTTGGCGCAGAACAAAGACGTTAATGAGAGAGAGACTTGCCCTCACAGAAAGCACAGTAAATGTAGAGGTAGCAGCAGTCTTCCTTCCCATAGTTCAGACGTTGATGAAAGGCAGGCAGCACAGATTAGAGCCAGAAACACACTTCTTCCAGACAGTGCAGACGTTAAGGAGTGGCAGGCTTACCCTCATAGAAAGCACAACACAGGACGCAGTTAAGTAGTGGGGAGTAGATGCCCAAGACAGGATGGGCAGCTCTTGTAGTGGCACTTCCCCAGACGCACAGGGACAACTGGCAGACTGCTGTGGGCGACCGATGGGAGGTCACTGGTGGGGTCAAAATGGCAGTTGACTAGCTTCACTTGAGTTGCAGTAGGTCCTGTGTTTTTAAGGTTGCTGGGGTCCTGAAGAGGTGGTAGGTGCAGGTTCTTTTGAAGATCGTCGCCAAAAACTTGTAGTAATTGAGTCCACGCAGATTAGTGTGATTCAAGAGATTTATTCAAGATCCAGTGAAGACCCAATCAAGACCCCACCAGGAGCAGCCAGCATGCTGCTCAGCCCAGCCAACTGTGGCTCTTTGACTCCCAACATTCTGTAAGGTGACATCACATAAAGATTCCACAGAGAGGGCAAGAATAACATGGGAGTCAAGGTACAACATAGGGTAACAGAGTTACTACAAATTTATGATAATGAGGCATTGTCATATGTCGATGACATCTATCTGACAGACGATGACCTAAACAAGCACTTGAACAGGGTGAGTACCATTATATTGGGCTTCGCCTCTGAGGGCTATAAATTCAACTTAAAAAAATCCAGAATTGCCCATCTCAATGTCCTTTTTCTGGGATATGAGCTTTCAAGTGAAGGAAAGAGCTTGGCAGCTAACTTTTTAGAAAAGTGTGCGCTGCTCCAACCTCCAAAAACGCTGAAAAATTTACAATCCATCCTGGGTTTCCTAAATTTTGGAAGAACATACATTATAAATTACGCAGAAAGGGTTAAACCTCTCTACGCATTAATCAAACCTGATTTTTCAATCAAAAATTGGACACAAGAACACACAGAAATCTTGCGTTCACTACAAGCTAACATGTTAGCAACAAATCACTTACAAACACGCGTAAGTAAACGCAACTTAGTGATCCGAATAATTTCGGGTCAATGCGGATTCACCTACTTAACATTTAATGAGGGTGAAAAAGTACCAATTGCATACAAATCTCATTTGTATACACAAGCAGAAATGCGCTTCACTTCAACTGAAAAAATACTAATAGCAGTTCAAACCGCTGTAGCAAAAGAAAGAGCCCTAGCCTAAGGGAAACGCATTATTGTCGTAACCCCAGTACCAGCCTTAGAAGCGGTCACAAAAGCAAGCATTCCGAATGCAAAAGCTTTACATCCTAGATGGATACAATGGGTTAATTCTCTTGCTGCAACAGATGTTGAATATGTTTTTGATCCTGATTTAAAAACACAAGCGTTCCTGCAGTATGAACATGAATGTCCTCTGCCCACTGAAATTCTGCCTCTCGATCAGTACGAATTCATAATTTACACTGACGGATCAGCACAACCCGCTACAGGGGGTAAGCAAGCTTACAGTCCGGCGTGCGCTATCGTTAAAGGTCGCATGCAAGATGGCAACTTCAGACCTATGGTCACAAAAACTCAATCTCTAGGAGATTGTACAGCTCTGCGAGCTGAACTACAAGCATTCAAACTGGCACTTGAAAGTACGGATCGCGAATTCCCCACACTGATAGTGTGCGATTCTTTTTACTGTGTTCAGTCGTATAATGAATATATACAAAATTGGCTTGAAAATGGGTTGAAAGATGCAAAAGGTGGCACAATAAAGCATAAAATGCTTTGGGAACAAGTAGTTCAGTTAAAAAATGAACAACCAAAGGCTCACGTGATACATACACTGAGTCATCAACGTGATGGCGTTCACGTTGCAGGGAATTCATTGGCTGACGAAGCCGCAAAGGGGGCTGTTCACACGGCTTCCGTAGCTTCGATCACTCGTTCAAAAACGAGAATAGGCAGTGAGATATTGTTGGCTGTCAATGCTACAAGCAAAGGCAGTGGTGCAGCGTTACCAAAAAAGTTTCCACTCAAGTACTCTTATGTAATTGATGCGAACAACGTTCCTTTTGCTCGAATCCCTGGAGTGGGGGATAGGGTAATTCCAAACATGGAACGTAGAGCAGCTTTGATTTATGAAGCACATTTGGGGAGGGTCTGTCACATCAAGGGATCTCTAAAACAATTTTGACGTTAAAAGAGATGTACTGGTGGCCTGGAATGAATACACAGATTCACATCTTCATCAATGACTGCATAGACTGTAAGGTACAGCGTGATGCAGAACGCCACCAGACACCATGCTACGAAGTAGCCTGCCAGGGACAGACACCATTGTTAGACAGCATTAGACTATCTATGCGCAGGCATCCTTTTGGACAAATGCAATCCCACAAATACTAAGTCAAGGTTCCTATAGATAAGGCCTCAGCGCTCGGCTGACGCTCGAACTGTTATAAAAGATTTGCGAGTCTTTATCAGCACATACGCAATAGGCACGCTACATTCTGACCAGGGCCCTGCGTTTAGCTCTCGGGCTTACAAAGAAGCCATGGCCAGTTTGGGCGTTGCATTGCGGTACTCCTCTCCGTTTCATCCTGAGGGAAATTCTGTTGTGGAAAGGAAAAACCGGGACATAAAGCAGTCTATAACAGCTAGGGTATTAGGTTCGGGTGATGGGTGTGTCAAACATCTTTATGGGGTCCAACGCTCAATAAATAATTTGCCAAGAAGTTCTCTAGGGGGGTCACTCCATATGAAGTCCTATTTGGGACAAGAATGTGGGTTCCTGATCTCGAATGTAAAGGCACAGTGGTGGAAAATAAACCCTTTGATATCAAAGATCGTTTGGCTGTTTTACAGGATCTAAATGAACTAAGATCGAAACAAAGCAACGTGTTCCTGAAGCCAACCACCACTGGGGAAAACCGGCAGTCCCAGCAAGGCCTGTCTGGATCCCAAAAGTTGGGGATCTAGTCAGAGAAAAGATTGCGGACAAGAAGGAATTTGGACCTTCTTACCAGTACCTGTCCTATCCGTTCACGGAACAAGAACAGTACTTCTGCCGCCCCTTGCTGGAAAAAAGGAGAAAAGATTTGTGTCAATCGACCACATCAAACCACAGTATGTGGCCAATACTAAATAGTAGGCCTCGTGGACTCCGACCTAGTAGCAGACGCACTCCTCTCGCTACTATCCAAGAGGTTCAGACTGAAAGACTGATAACCATCGAGAATTCAGCAGTAACAGATGAAGGACTCAGCAACAGTGCAATGGAACTCATCCCTCTTGAAACTCAATTAACAGTTCATCCAAATACACCTGTCTACACCAATGTAACAAGTGATCAACTGGTTCCAGCGATTTCGACAAATCCTGATGCAATTCCAACAATTGACAGAACTGCTTCTGGCTATTTCATTAACTTTGATACGTTTTCTGAGGATCCGAGTGAGCCTGAGACGTTGCCAGCATTAACTTTCAAACAGCAATTACAAGACTTTTTTCATTTTCTGAAAAAGACTTATCTGGTTTCGCCATGGATTGAACTCTGGATTATTTCTAGAATATTTTTCTTTCTGCTTTGGCTAGCTTTGGTTATGACTATCAGCGTGCTTATAAATGGCAGATACATCCGTTTGGACATTGAAAGTAAACATGTAAACTTACTTTTGAAACCACATAAATCTTCCCATCGCGAAGCAAGAGACTTGTCTGCAGTAAACATCACAGCCGTTCCTATACAGGATGGTATAGTGTGGGACAAAACTGATTTCGATATATTCGGCCCTACGGAACAATTGAACATTCCACATTTATTTAAAATTTCACTAAGTGATTTTATTTCGTCCAGTACCTATTCTGATGATTGGGACTTTGAGACTGTAAATGACATGATGTTTGATCTAGAAAGGTCTGCTGCATTTTCTAACAATGAATATTTAGAGGGTTCATCAGACTATGAACAGCTGTATTGCTATAACCACTATGGTCATCATTTCTTGCATAAATCTGCAACACCTAGAAATGTGTTTATGTTTAACCAATGGGAGCATTGTCCTACACCACCAAAAATTAGTTCAAAAACGTTTGCTAAAAGTTTCCTATTTTTCAGGGTACAATACATCTGATCCAGAAACATTTTACTATAAAAATGTAAACAAAACAGGACAGAAAATTATTTTAACAAATACAAAACAGATTTACTCTGCAGCATTTATTGCCCAACTGTCTAGACATGGATTCGACTTGTGGAAAGACACAATAGACACAAAATCTGTCTGGGGTTCTAAAGATTGGCAAGTGCAGGGGTTGGAAGCTTTATTTAGAGCATGTATCATTCCTCAGCAAATAATGTTTTTGAATGACACTGTGCAACAAACGTCTTGCCTTGGTTTAGCCAAGATCAAAGACATGAAAACACCTTCTGTACCAACACCTGCAAGTGATAACAATACACAGGCAGAGGGTACAGTTGACACAATACTACAACTCAACAGAACAAATCCTGATTGGAGAAAATGGTTGATCTGGCCCACACACACAAACATCTGTCAAGAAAGATTCCTGAATAAAACACAGGGCTTTACTATTCATAGGCCAGACCCACGATACGTCCAAAGACAACATCCGGGGGTAGTAACAACATACAGTGTAGGAAAATTATGCCTCGACTGGCTACAAAAATCTACACTTGAGGATGTGAAACAACACTTATCTTTACTTAAAGAAGACGCAGACCTTAGGGAATTCTTGCTAGGACCAAGAAAACCACGTCAAAAACGTTTCATATATGCCGTCATCTATGCTGCTTATAATGAAGCATGGAAGGTATCACAGGTAGAGGCCACAGAACGAATACGTGAACTTGATCGTATTAATTTAGAGAAAACTCTCACTGTGGTCGACAATGGGTTAACAACTTTGTCATCCAGAATTTATTCATTGGACAACATTGTATCCTCTGCTATCGACATACTGGAACAAGATTTAGCCATGTTACAGCAAGGCCAATCTCAATTACGTTCTATTATGTTATTAGGCTGGACGCTGCAATCTTTGCGTGCGGGCTATGTGCCTTGGTGTTTTATCAACACGTTGGCTCTGTTTGCAGAATACAATCTGACTGATAAACAGATCGAACTGGCACAAAGGGGAGCAAAGTATACAGTGCTGAGCATTGAAAAACTGGAAAAATTACCATTCACTGTGGCAGAAAAACCAGCTACAGAATGGCTTATTCATGGCAAAATCACTCTGCCTGTCGCTACTTTTCAGTTTCACTATTGCCTCAAACAAATGCAAGCAGGCAAATATGAAAGGTTGGGTAAAGAATACATTAAGACATCCTGGGATTTACCTTATGATTACAGATGTTGGAGTGGGGATCGTGAAGTGTTTCTTAGCGGTACACACTGTGAAAATGCACTGAGCGGTTCACTCATATGTCAGGACATTTCTTTACACGGGGCTTGTAATGGTTCTGTGGCAAATTTGTCCTGCCACCAGCTAGGTACACCAGCTGCTGTGATTAATCCAACATTTGGCCAACTTTCGAATGGAGTTACCTCATGTTGAATGATCAGAGTTGCTGTGGCATGTTGCCAGGCATCCTATATCTGGTAACAGTAGACTCCAGGGTCACTTGCTGTATGCAAGTATTGTTTGCCCCAATAGACACAGTCAGGGAGTCACCTTTGTGGCCTTCGTTGAATGTCTCTTTTATACGATTTGATACTTTAAGCAGAATGAAAGCCATCCTTATACAACAAACCGTGCCTTTGACCTCGGCCAAAGAAACCTATGATCTTCAAGTAGCAAGGACTTCGGCTGAGATACAGGCTTTAATACGTACAAACTGCCCTATACATTTCGTAGAAATGATGGGACGTATCTTTAACATATCAGATACGAGCGGACTTGTATATGTATTTAAGACCATCTGCTCTGGACTGTTAGCACCTTTTGAAGCAGTCCTCGGAATCATCCCAAACTTCGCACATTCGGTGTTTGGTGGTGCGCCATTAATTCTAGCACTTGTTGCAGGAATCCTATTTCTATTCCTACTATTACGCTATGACAAGCCTGTCCACCGACACCACTCCGAGCGATGTGGAGAAGGCTCTCCTAGAACGGAAGTGCCGTGAGCGCATAGTACAGCTTTCGGGCATACCTCGTCTACGGGAACTTAATACAACATGGTTCCTGTCATTCAGCCCAATCTGGCAAGATTGCATCTTACCTGTTCTATGCTGCCTGCTTTGCGGTGAAGAATGCATGCTAGACACCTGTCTAACACTTCCATCAGTCATGCCAACGGATATCGATGCTCTGCTGGACCCGATAACGGCCCATGCTCTGTGTTGTCCCCAGAGGCTGCCAATCCTGATGACGGCATTCATTGAGATCTCACAGACGCTTCCGGTTGCTGCTGAGGTACGAGATGGATCAACAGACACACAGGTAACAACGGACGCGAACATTGCTGCGGCATCTCATGCTGAAGGCGATGCTTCACATCTTTGTGCAATTAATCTCCTACACGAGGTGTTCCAAATGTCACCAACATCAGTTGACGATATTTTGTCTACAGAAATAGATGATTTCATGTTTACGCCAGACCCATACACTGACTTTGATTCGGCTCACAGTGTACCAGGGACACAATGAGTTTGGCCTTCATATTTTCAAAACTTGGAACTCTTCCCAAAATTGAACTTTTTCTTTTTTAATTTTTTGAAACTACATGGCAAATAAATCTGCTTACAGTAGAACTATTCTTATAAAACGGACATCTTTAAATACTTCCAGGGACACATTGTCACTTTATCTGTCTAAAAATTTTCATTTACTTCCATGATATGAAATGACTTATCAATCATTTCGTCATATGTATATATTACTGTTTATTCATTCATGTTGCATTTTATTTCCAATATATGCTTAGAATGGAAACAATGCTTTAAAAATGTACAGTACCTATTGCATTTCAACAGTTTATTTTAAACTTCTTTTAATATGCTTTTAGAAATGTTTTAGCAATATGTGGTACTCAATTTAATGTTTAGCATTTAGTATTATCGTTCATACGAAAGTGGAGTGGGTGTTGTATTCCGCTTTAGGTGTCCGTATATAGGTTTTCCTGAAACATGTCCTTATATAGGCACAATTCGCATTGTCCTTATATAGGCATAGAATCCCAGTCCTTATTTAGGCATTAGCCGTGCACTCCAAATACAGGTATGGTCACCGACATCCGTCCACCCTAACGTCACAACGAGTTCTTAGAAACCAGACCCCTAAGCTCTCGGGAGTTCCCCAAGCACAGGATTATTGATTTCTCCAAGAACTCATCTATTATGCATGAACCGGTATACCTTTAGGGTTCATTCCTGACGTCTTCCTCTGTCCGACTTCACGTCAATGCTAACATTCCAAAGTACCTTCCAGGTATAAATATACCTTCCCTTGCCCAAGCAAGTTAGAGGAGACCTCGACTTCAGAGGAGCCCGTATCCCGGCCTGACGCACTGAGAAGACGCTGTCATCCCTGCTCGCAGAGAATCCAGCTTCCAGTGATCTGACTCCCTTCGTGGGGTGTTAGAGTTCGAGTCCGGAAAGAGATTCCCACCTCTCTCATTCTCAAGGTATGGAGCTGACTAGAACCTAGAGGGACTCTTGGCATACTTGGCATACTTGGCATACTAGACTTAACATACTCTTAGTATACCGTAGTAGAGAATACTTCACCTACTTCTTACCTTATCCTACACCTAGACTAGGTTAGGTACATTGGGGTAGAACTAGCTTAGAGACGCATCGTATGAGTACTCGCATTTTTAGCTCATGTTATTTATGTACATGATACCGGCCTCAGTCCTATGTCAAGCCTATAGGGTATATTATTCCAATGTGCAGAGCCTATTAGGGAAATAGGAACTACACTACACTCTCACTCTTACAAGGAAGGAATCAGCACTTGGGTTGTAGTTTGGAAGTATTTAATCTACAAAGTACGCGATCCACGCGTTTCGGCCAGTCCGAACCTTGATCATGATACAAGACCTCATTGTAGCTTCCTTATTTAAATGTAGAAATGGCTCCAGTTGCCAACATTAACAAAGGACTATGTATTACAGTAAACCAAAAAGCTGTCAGCCATATTGGCCTGGTCACAATGCGAAAATTCAGGAATTCATATAATAAAGAAAAGAAAACAAGTGTTAATATGCACACAATGTAATTTCAGCACATCTTGCCAGTAGCGGCTCGTATAGGGCATGCTGCGGGGTGGTGGGGCGGGGCGGGTGAGGGCAGGGTGGGGGTAGCAAACACGGACTTACGATGGAACAGAGGAATGTAATAATTACTTTCCTCCATTCCGTCGTATGTCCGTGTTTGCTACCCCCCACCCTGCCCCTACCCCGCCCCACCCCACCCCACCCCACCGCCCCGCAGCACACCCTATACGAGCCGCTACTGCATCTTGCCCCGTATGTTCGTCAATGTGACTTGTTCATAATAAACATACTTATGATTGCAAACATCAACATAAACAATGGACTACACATTACTTTAAAGTGAAAGGCTATCAGCCATGTTGATCTGGGCACGTTGCATATTATAGAGGTTCTTACATGAAAGAAAATAAATAAAAAGGGGTTTTAATATACACACACTATCCTTAAATAAAGTTCTAGTGATTATAGTTCCATTCCATTCACAGCTCATTTGAGATGTCATGAGTGATGTCATGAGTGATGTCACTGACCATGTCATGAATGATGTAATGTTTGAGGTCATAAGCAGTGCATTGCGAGGGCATAAGTTATAGTTAGCTCAGGTAACTATAACTGCTGAATTTCAGTGGTTTTGTACGAGTGAAATCTGAGTTTAACTATAACGTCCCTGTAATCTTTGTTTTTTTCAGCCTCCTCCTTGCCATCCATTGTCCAAGACCAAGCCCCTGCACCCTCATTACAGCCCTGTGTGGCTGTTGTTCTGCCACTGGCCTTCCCGCCTTCTCTGAACAGTTAGCTTGCTGCCCCATCCACTTTCTACTATCCTCTGTTGTCTGAATCCATGCACTAGCCTCCTCCCTCCTGTCATGCATGGTCTGATGTGCTGCCACTGCCCTCCATTTAGCATGATGTCCCAGTCCACTCCTCCTGCTCATCATTGCCCTCCTGCCTAGCCTCTGTGCTTAGCTTGCTGCCCCTACTCTCCTTCCCCCTGCCCTCCGATGTCTGTGTGCATACCCCTGATCCATCCTTTTTGCCCACCATGTTCCATGGACCTGCCCCTCTTATCAACTATGAGTTTTCTGTTGAGCTGACACTCCCCTCCCACCTGCCTAGCATTGTCAGATGACTGTAACCTCTCCCTGCCACCTCCACCCTGCCTGTCCACGTTCCATGCCCCTATCCCCTTCCTCCTGTCCTCCATGGTCCATTTTACTGCCACATCCTTCTGCCCTCCCTGGTCTGTTGTGCTGCGATTGCTCCTCCTGCCTGCCCCCCTGTGGTCTGTTGTGAGGCTCCTTCCCCTGAACTCTCTTGTCTGTGCCCAGCTCCTACCCCTCCTTTCTAACCTCCATTATCCTTTGTGCATGCCCCCGCACCCTCCTTCTTGCCTATCATGGCCAAATTGTGCTGTCACTAACCCTCTTGCTTGCCATGCATGGTCTTCTGTGCTGCCACGGCCCCTCCCACCTACCCTGTGTGGTAAGCTAGCTGCCCCTGACCCCCTCCCACCTTCCCTCCATGGTCTGTGTGTATGCCATTGTAGTCTCACTGTTGCCCTCCATGGTGTGTTGTGCTTCTAGTGCCCATCCTCCCTGACCTCCATGGTCAGCTTGCTGCTCCTGCCCTGCCCCCTTGCCCCCTGCCCTCTCGTTTCATGTGCAGATCCCTATTCCCTCCCTCCTGGTTTGTCTGTTCCATTGTCATGCCCCTGATCCCTCACTCCTGCCCTTTATGGTCTGTTATGCTGCAGCTTTCTCTCCTGTCTGTCCAGCATGGTCAGCTTGCTGCCATTGCCTCTTTCTCCTCTGTTCTCTGTTGTCCATGTGCATGGTCCTGTCCCCTCCCTATTGCTTTCCATGGTTTGTTGTGCTGCACTGCTGTCCCGCATGCCCTGTATGGTTTATTGTGCTGCTGCCTGCCCTGTAAGGTCAGTTTGGTGCACCTGTCCATGTTCCTCCTGTCCTCTGTTATCCGAGTCCATGTCCCTACCCCAATTCCTCCTGCATTCCATGATCCAATGTACCATACTTGCTAACATTTTGAACTTGGTAAGAGGGTGATTTTGAAAAAAAAAACTGGGGAATTGTTTTTTCCCATTGACTTGCATAGAAAAAGAAGAAATTGTAGACAAGAGACAGATAAAATAAAGCCCTTTTGGGCTTAAAAACATTGTGCGTTTCCTGCCCGAATCGGCTCTGTTGGCATGTATGGTTGTACTACCACTGCCTCTTCCTTCTGCCCTCAATGGTCTATTATATTGCCACAGCCTCTCTTGCCTGTCCTGCATTGTTGGTTTGTTGCCCATGCACCCCTTTCCACTGCCCTCCATGTTGTGCTGCCACTGCCCTTCCTGCCTGCCCAGTGTGGTCAAATTGTTGCCTCTGCACCCTCCTACCTGCCTTCCATTTTCCGAGTCCGTGCCCCTGACCTCTGCCTCCCAACAGTATCCTAATGAACAACTAGATTGCTAACATTCTATATTTATTACAAAAGTGTGGCACGCCTGACGTCATCTTGATGTAATCAAAACTGTAATACCTAAAGCATTTCCTTTAGAAATTATAGAAATGAGAGGGTCTTATTTGCATAGAAATTATGGTTAGTGCTCTAAAAACTAAAATGAGGACATATTTTCTGAGTTCTCAAATAGCGACAAAGCACTTTTAAATTATTTGTTATCTTTATGTTTTTTATCCAGTTGACAACTTGATTAAGATTACGCTTAGGGGAGAGAATGTGGTGTTACTTCCAGAGCTGCAGACTTTGCAACTGGGGAACCAAGTTGGAGTTTCTGCTTCAGCTCGACATTCTGTGATTCTGGTCAAATCACTTAATCTCCCCATGCCTACAACCAAAATGAGTTTGTCCTTGTATGATGTAACCAATGCTCATGTAAAGCACTCCAATATCTGACCAGCCTGCACTATATAAGACTGCAAAAAAAAAAAGGATAAAAAGTGTTTTCCACACTTCTGTCATTGGGCTATACGTGGGCTACATCTGGGTGATATTTGTGCTACATTTGGGCTCCTTTTTCTCTGGTGGCCATCTTGGGAGACTTCAATTAAATTCAATAAACTTTATTCGATCTGATTTAGAAACATAGACCATAAAAGTGTACATAAAAACAGTAAATCCTCTTTCTTAATACAATACAGTGAGAATTAATTAAAACCAGTAGGTAAAAGCGGGTGTTACAAAGCCCGGTTCAGAGCAATTTCAGGTTAACAGAATAGTAAAGTTCAATGTTTTGCAAGATCAATCTCATGTACTACGTGCAAAATACGCAATACGGGGTCCAAGTAAGATGCAACGCTCCAATACCTGACCAGTCTGCACTATATAAAAATGCAAAAACAAAAAATAAAAAGTGTTTTGCACACTTCTGTTATTGGGCTATATGTGGGCTACATATTGGTGATATTTGTGCTACATTTGGGCTCTTTTTTCTCTGGTGGCCATCTTGGGAGACTTATTTGTTATGAAGTTTCCTAATTTCCTCATTTACTGCAGTCTCCTCAGTAGGAAATGCTTTCAGGTTTTTACTTTGATTCCGTCAAGAAGGCATTCAGATGTGTCACACATTTGCCATAAATTCAGAATGTTAGCACTCTAGTTGCTTATTAGATCACTGTAGTAAAGCTACTGCTCACCAGGGAGTTAACTGGAAGTCTGCTGCTGGTATTGAAAGTGATTGTTTCAGTCTACATGTCAGAATTTGAGATCTCACTTAAAACATGCCCTAATTTTTCTTTCTGCAGCACTAACCATAATTTCTATGGCAAAATGAACCCCCTCATGTTGTTCCTTTTTAAATTTAATGTTTTAAGTGTTACCAGTTTAATCCAATCAAGATGGCTTCAGGTGTGCCATAATTTTGTCATAAGTAAGACTGTTAGCGCTCTAGTTGTTCTTTAGAACACTCTGGGAAGCTGCAGTAGAACACAAAGGAATCAACTGACAGGCTGCTCCTGTTGAAGTATAACAGGAAGATATTCGAGATCTCACTTAAAACATGTCCTAATTTTTCTTTCTACAGCACTAACCACAATTTCTATGACAAAATGAACCCCCTCATTTTGTTCCTTTTAAATTAAATGTTTTAAGTGTTATCAGTTTATTCCAATCAAGATGGCTTCAGGTGTGCCATACTTTTGTCATAAGTAAGGCTGTTAGAGCTCTAGTTGTTCTTTAGAACACTCTGGGAAGCTGCAGTAGAACACAAAGGCATCAACTGACAGCCCTTGTTGGATGTACATGTTTTACTGAGAATGTCAGACTTCATTCTCACATGACTGAGAAAGATAATGTGAATTTACAGAAAATATGCTCTCATTTTAGCTTCTGGAGCACCTTCCAAACCTCTATGGGACAAGCATGAGAAAATAGTTTTCTCTCAAACATGATATCCCAGCAGAAGGTTTTTCACAGGGTAAAATCACCTTAGAACACACCACAATTCCTAAAATTAGTAGGGTACCATCAACAAATGAATTCTAATGTAACTAAAGTCTGTTATTGTATTGTAATGTATTGTAATTGCATTTATATAGCACTTACTACATCTGACGAGGCGTCAAAGCACTTTTTCGGCGAGTAGCACGCTACTCCGGGACCCATAGAGGATTAGTGTTGAATCAGTATAGTGAAACATGCAAGTAAAATTTAAGTGGTGGATAGGTTAGTCAGTTATTTGGATTTGGAAGGATAGCAGAAGGATAGAAGAGGAAAAAAAGGTTGCATTTATATAGCGCTTGTTACCCCTGATGGGGTGTTGAAGCACGCTACTCCGGAAACCCATAAAGGATTAGTGGTGAATTAGTATGGTGAAATATGAAAGTAATTTGAGTGGTGGATATTAGTCAGTTATTTGGAGTGAGAAGGATAGCGGAGGGATAGAAGGGGAAGAAAGGTTTGCATTCATATAGCACCTGTTACCCCTGATGGGTGTTGAAGCACTTTTCTGGCGAGTAGAACGCTACTCCGGAACCCATAAAGGATTAGTGTTGAAAATTAGTATAGTGAAATATAAAGTAATTTGAGTGGCGGATATGTTATTCAGTTATTTGGATAGAGAAGGGTAGGTGGCGGGATAGAAGAGGGAAAGAGGTTTGTATTTATATAGCGCTTGCTACCCCTGATGGGGTTTTGAAGCGCTTTTTTGGCCAGTAGCACGCTACTCTGGAACCCATAAGGATTAGTGTTGAATTAGTAAGGTGAAACATGAAAGTAATTTGAGTGGTGGATATGTTAGTCAGTTATTTGGATTGAGAAGGGTTGGGGAAGGGTAGAAACGGGAAAAAGGTTTGCATTTATATAGCGCTTGTAACCCTGATGGGGTGTTGGCGAGTAGCACGCTACTCTGGAACCCATAAAGGATTAGTGGTGAATTAGTATAGTGGAATATGGAATTTGAGAAGTGAACATGTTAGTCTGTTATTTTGATTGAAAAGGATAGTGGAGGGATGGAAGAGTGAAGGATTTGGATTTTTTTCTTTTTTTTGAGGTCATAGCAGTAGGAAGAGGCTTTTGGATGAGTAAAAACGGGTTTTGGAGGGGAAGTCAGAGGGAAGAGTTTAGAAAGGTTTGTTTTGGGGGATCGGTATAGTAAAAGAGGTGTCAGATGATGCAAGGAGGGGTAGAGTAGGAGAGAGTCTAGAAAGGGTTATTTTGGGGATCATAGTAGTGGTATGGGGTTTGGAATAAATGAGAGAGTGGATGTAGAGGATATATTGATAGATGTATAGGGTGAGAGATAGGGTAGTGCATTGGAAAGAGTAGTAGAAAGAAGTTTGAGATGAGTCAGAAAGTTGGGCTAGAAGATATATTGAGAGAAGTATAAGCTGAGAAATAGGGTAGCGCATTGGAAATGCTAAACTAGAAGAAAGTGATAAATATATAGATCCATAAGTACTTTGAAAGTATATAGATGCATAAAGGAGGTAAGTATATGTAGATTAAAGATATTGATAGAGGTACAAGATGAGAAATAGGGTTGTGCATTCGTTATGCTTTTTCAGGAGAAAAGTAACAGATACATAGATCCAAGTACATGGAAAATACACAGACGCACAATGGAAGCAAGTACATGTAGAACAAAGATGATTTTTTTTTTTAACAGCATAATTATTCTACATGTTTATACAAAGCAATACACAAAGATAGGTACATATCTGATGGAGCGGGATTTGCAAAAAGAAACCCGCTTGTATCGAGTACCCCTGTAATACGTACAAATTTTAAGTAGTAAGTATATTAACGTGCAAACATATATCACACATGGAAAATTTGCTTTACAATATGCATGAAATTAATCCTAACACTACGTAAATGACCGAAGATGTAATAATATGGTGCGTAAAACGTATTATAAATGTTTTGCATGGCAAATTGCATGTATATGTAGTAAAAGGCATGACGTATGTTGCTTTGTCATAATAATTAATGCCGCTTTCTGCTTATGCTATGCTAGGTTAACATGGACTAGAATTAAGGTGTTTGGTTAACAGTGAAGATTTAATTATCACATTATTAATAAATATCTACTTTCTGTTCTTTTAGGAAATGGGAGAGTCTCCATTTTGGGTTAAGTTAGCCGAAATGTGATGAGTGAAACTTGCAGCACGCATAACTCACGTGACTGAGTGGTTGGAATGCTGAACAAGCTGACAGAGCGTGACACGGTGAAGGACATGACGCTTGACGAGCAGCCAACTTCAGTGCCTCCGTGTGAAAATCTGCAAATTGTTAAATGTACAAACATTTGTCCTTAACTTGTTACTTTATCCTCATGAGTGAACAGAGATGTATACTGAATATGTGGTAACAAAAGCCTAACAATGTGTAGTCAGAGTAGGATGATCTAATGATGGGGTGACTGTCCGCCCCTCAATTTGACCAATCCCGTAGCTAGAAAGGGTGACATTAGCAACTTTGGTGGGATGGAATCTGTATGGTAAGGGTATAAAGAATAGGTGATTTAGGGACGGGGTGTGAAGTGAGGGCGGCAGATGCGGCTGCTGCATTAGACGTGAGGAGAGAAAGGGTGCGCTGCTGATTGTCGGGTTGCAGAGAGGCCTAGCTGTTCCAGTCCTATCCTTGCCCTGATCTTAGAGTCTTTGATCCCTGACTCTTTGTCTGGGTGTCCCCTGCCGATACCTAGGCCTGGGTGGTGGTTTTCCTTGTTCTTATTCTTAGGGTTGGTATCTTTGATATCTCGAAGTTATTATCCCTGTACTTTTGTCTCTTCACCTATCTTTCCAAATTGAGAATTAATTAATGCAAATGTCTGATGTCTCTTCATCTATCCCCTCTATGCAACATATGTTTCTTGAGATTGATTATTGGCTAGCTGTGTTTAGAGTGTATGTTCTCTCATGAGGTATTTTCTAAGACTATTGCATTTGGGTTAGATAAAATTAACAAATTGCAAACGATGAGTCTGTGATTATTTTGATCCGTTTATTGTTTGAGTAACTAATGCCTTCAATTTTTCAACTAATTGGTCCAACGACCAAGAAGATGAAAATTTGAACGAAAAGGTTTATTGTGTAAATTATGAACTGTCTAAATTTCGAATAGATGGATATGAATTGGTAAGGAATTCGCAAATATTGACACCAGTGCAACAGGGGCTTTGGGTGTATGTGTATGGGCCAAAGTATATGAAGAAATTTAGATGTTTGTCCCTGTCCAAATTATTGGGGACGCGCTGGATCAGTTTCTTGGTAGCAGAGTTATGGTTTAATTATTGACTAATTAGGTAATGGTTATTGAATATTCATTATATGTTTTAACTTGAAGAGTCACCGTTTTCGTTTATATGTTGTCAAGGAATACAGGTACAAGAGGTGCCTCAGAAATCCCGGGAAGGAATTGGAAGAGTGTGGTAAGGAAATCCCACTGCAGAAGTACTTTGTCTGTTGTGATAATACTGAAAAGCTTGGTAGGGCTGTTGGGGTAATGTTTAGGTAAATGTCTGGGTGAAAGAAGAAAAGTTTGTAATAGTGAAGGGTAACCGGTTTTATTTTTTGAAACTCTGGTAAGGGAATCCGAGAACAGTAACAGGACAACCCTCTTTGTATGTCCAGAGGCCCTCTAGTGATACCTCGGTGCGATCTTAAGAGGAGTAGATAGGTTATTCCAGAGCTTGATAGAGAAGTAAAATAATGCTGGTTGTTAATATTGCTTGCAGTGTATGAAAATATCTTTGAGAGGTAAAGACTATCTCTTTATTTAGTGGAACAGACAAAGTAGCATCGTCTTTTTATGTTGTTACTAACAGAATTTTGATTAAGAAAACTCAGAAAAATATTGCCGAAATGTTTTGTGAAGGGAGGGTCAGTAGCAGGAGTGATACTGACGTCACAAGGTGCCCCGCTGGTATTGGAGGATACAGCGGGTGTGTAACAAAGAGCAGATTGTAAAGGGAGGGTCAGTAGCAGGAGTGATACTGACGTCACAAGGTGCCGCGCTGGCATTGGTCAGATAGCGGAGGAGAGCAGAGTGGTGACTGAATGACTAGTGAGAGACGCGCTGACATTGGACAAGACTGAAAATACGTAGTTAGTTGTGATTGGTTAGTTGGTGTGAGGCACGCTGGGATAGGATACAACTTGATGATTGGGAAAAGAAGAATACAGAAGGGTTTTGGTGTTTTGATCGGGTAGAAATTCACTAATAGAGCAGTCTGAAGATGGGTTTGTGGAAGAAATTAAAGAATCTTTTTATTAAAGACAGACGGATTGTGACAAGGGAGGGAATTCCTATTCCACCCCGAAACGCCTGCATCTTATATGATATCATACGTGTGTTTGGTTAGAAAACTGGAGGAAATAAATATACAAAGGATGATGGAGTGTTAGCTTTTCCTGAATTTGGTACGTTTAACGTAAGGATCTTACAAAATTTGAGAGACAAGATGAACTCCTTGGAGCCAAATCCTAGACTCCCACAATATGAAGCATTGGAAGAGTGGGAAGCAGAAGCGTTTGAGAGAGAGAAAGATCGAGGTGGTAGAAAGAATAGAAGATTTTTTGCAGGTTACCCGTTTGAGAGGTGAGAGGATCAAATGAAAAGATGGAGAAAGGCTGTAGTAACCGCAGGGCTATACCCAGTATTGGCAGCAGAGAATCAAACAGGAGCTAAATGCAAGGAAAAATTGAAAAATCTGGAAGCGACTAGAGAGGGTTTTGATGAAACTGATGATGAATTATTAGAAGAAATAATGATAAAAGGACCTCCACCATATGAAGAAAGTTCAGGGAAGTGACTCCAGGTGCCCCGCAAATAATAAATGTGACCCCAATGACTCCTCAAGTCACTGAAATAGCTAAACGAATAAGAGAGAATGAAGTAAGTTTGTTAAACAAGGCTAGAATGGAACAAGTACAGAAGCTGAATCAATTGAACTTGAATGCAGAAGCCCTAACAGTACCCTTGACAATTGGTCCTGTGATCCCGCTACTTGGGGAGAATTCCAATTTACAGAAAATGCCAACCTTAGCAGTCCCCAGAAGTAGTGTCAGGAGTAACATAATTAATATAACAAATAATGAGAGTCAAGGTGGACAAAATAATACCCTATTGGATCTACCGGTCGGAGATCTAATGACTGAAACCCCAAAAAGAAGTACCCAATTAGAACCGAGGAGAATAGGTCAAATTGTTACTCCAATAGCTGGGAGTTCGACGGGTCCTTCCCCAGAAGAGCTTAGTAATTGGGTAAAAGAATTAACTAAAACAGATGCACTGCCTAAAAGTGTGAATGTGAGTCTATTAAAAGTAGATTTAGAAGAAATGATTATTGGAACGATAAGTCCAGACAGATTGGGAACTTATACAGACCAAGAGTTGTTGTTTTTGTGTAAAAGTATTACTTGGAGAGCAAAGAATTTCCATGAGAAATTGTCAGAAGTGGCTAGTGAATTTGGTGTCGATATTGAAAAATCAAAGGTGTTACAGAAAACGCACCGCATGGCTTTTACTGACAAGGATTTAGAGAGTCTGAATACATCAGGGAAGAGATTGCAGATAAAAGAATTGATGAATATCTTGAAGAAATGGGGAACGATAGAAAAATGGAGGAGTAAATGGGTGAAAAAGAAGGAAGAAACCAGGGGAAAGGGGACGTCCATGTTTCCCTTAAAGGAAACCGAGCAGGTAGAAAGAGTTTGTCCCATGAGGGAAGTTGCAGGTGGTGGATATGTTCATGTACCTTGGACTAGACAGGATATATTGTCATTTACCAATGATTTTCCCAGATTAAGAGAGAAACCTGTTGAGTGGTACAAGCAAGTGGATCGATTTGTGAAGGTTTCAAGGGTATTGTTGAAAGATTTAGATGGCCTTTTTGAGATAGTGCTTCCGGCTGATTTGTGGACAGAATGTAAGATTACTGTTGATTGGCCAAAGGATGAGTATCCTAGGGATGCTAAAACAGGTGCCCCGTCTGAAGAGGTGATGAAAAAGTATCATGAGGTTATTATCTTTTTGAAAGGAAAGATATCTCCAAAGGAAACAGATTGGGTTAAAATTGACAGAACAACCCAAGAGCCTAAAGAGTCGGTTCATGCCTATTGGGTTGTTACAGGTGTTTAAACAGTATAGTGGGTTTGAGAATATTGGAGATAAGGATAAGGGACATTTTGTGTATCGGTTTATATATGGATTAAGACCCAAAATTAGTGCAATGATACAGCATATGCTGTGCTGGCAGAGCAAGTCAATTGATGAGATTCTAAGGTATGCCAAGTATTGTAGTGACGATATTGAATCTCGTCTTAAAAATTTAAAAGAGAAAATGATGTGGGCACAAGTGAAATTGGCAGAACAGCAACAGGAAGTTAATAACGTTCCACAAAAACAGGGTCAGGAAGGACAGGCAAACGGTGAAAATCGAGGAAGTTTAAAATGAGTAAAGAAGAGGCTAAAAGAAATATCCTTGTCATGCTTGCGGGAAGTTGGGACATTGGAAGAATGAGTGTAGATCTGTACAAAGGGTAACGGAGTAAATCAAAATTTGAATCCACAGATGCAGAATGACGTGATTAGGCAGCAGCAACAACAGGTAGTTACAACCCAGTTACAGGTGCCACAACCACCTATACCTCCCAACGTGAATGCTCATATGCAGATGTACAGTGCAAGTTTGGGATTTCAAAGAGAAGAGCAGTTTGATAAGAATCCATTAGTTTCACAGTATTTGGTGCGTTGTAGTTAGGGGTGGGCTGCAAATTCCGTTCCGCTCGCGGAACTTGCGAAATTTCGGCATTTCCGCGTTCCGTGCGGAACGCGAAAATGTCGAAATTTCCGCGATCCGCGGCGGAACGGAATTCGGGGGCATGAGGTATTTTTAAACCTCACCAGGAAGCACTTGCAGGAGCCCAAGTGTCCACTTCTCTGCCTCCCACTCTCCCTCCATCCCTCCCTCCCTCCCTCTCTCTCTTTCTTTTCCGTCCGTCTCTACCTCGATCTGGATCCTACTGACTTGCTGGCAAACTTCCTCTATTTGTTCCCCAGTGAAATGGATCCAAAATCGGAATGAAACTCTGTTGCTGGAAAAGCAGACTGTGGCTAGTTAGAAGAACTGCAGGTTTCCGCAGTTGTGTGCTCCTAGACAAATCGCCCTTTGCCCTCAGCCTTTCCTTCCATAGCTGCCGAAATCGGGAGGGCATTAAGACATTCTGCCGGACGATAGGCGCTATAGTAAGGAAAATTGGCGTCCCGGACGTTGTTTGTTTAGTTGTATTAGTACTGCGAACGCCGCCTGGAATCCTTGCTTACTGGTATTTCGCAGCGCTACAAAGTCATTGCAGGGTGAGTGGCCGGAGGTGAGAACGACATTCAAGTGAAATGGAGGCGTGAGTGGGCGAGTGTCTGTCTAGCAAGGGTGGCACCTTGTTAGCTGTGAGTCTTTGGCAGGAAGTATTTTTGCAGACGTATTTTGGAAGTGCGTGACTCCCGTTTCCAGCATCTCTTCTGCCCAAAGACAGGGAGGCAGTTAAAGAGTGGACGAGCTAAAACAAGAGAGATAAGGGCAGGGAACTCAGCGCTAAGGGCAGTGAACCACAGGGTGAGCTGAGAGCAGTGCGTTAAGAGCTGTTCGTGGTGAGCTTAGGACCGTCAACTAAGGGGCAGTGAGCTAAGTGGCAGTGAAACAACAGGGGTGAGCTGAGGGCAGTGCGCTAAGAGCTATTGGTGGCGAGCTTGGAACTGTCAGCTAAGTGGGCAGTGAGCTAAGGGCAGGGAGAGTAGAGCTGTGGGTGTGAGCTAAGGGTAGGGAGTTTACAGGCGATACTTTCGAAGGGCGCAGCAAACACTCCGCGAGCACGCGAAATTCGCGTGCTCGCGGAGATTTCTTGCCGTTTCGCGGAATTTTGCGGAACGCAACTTCGCAAATTCCGCCCACCCCTGGTTGTAGTGAGAGTGAGCCAGATGCGATACAGTGACGGTGCCTGAGGGGGGAGGAAGAGTGAGTACTTAGCGCATCTTTAGGGTTAGATCAGTCAGGTCCATTTATTGATAGAAAGGTAGAAGGTAAAGACATCACCTTTTTGTTGGACACTGGTGCTACCCGTTCCACTGTGAGAGCAGCGGAAATCCCAAACCTACCCCTCTCGGGAGAAACTATCCAAGTTGTAGGCGTTGCAAACAAACACATTAGTACTCCTGTCACAGCCCCAATAGAAGTTCCCATTGGAAACTTTAAAGACATGCATCGGTTTGTAGTGTGTGATACCAGTCCTGTAAATCTCTTGAGCAGAGATTTGTTGTGCAAAATGAATTGCACTATTTATTGTACACCGGATGGTGTTGCAATAATGACACCGGATGAGGATGTTGATTACAAAATAATGATGGCCCAACGAGAGTCAGAAGTAAGTGAATTATATTCACTACTGACGGAAGAAGATTTACCAGAAGAGCTAAAGGGTACAGTGAGATCAGATGTGTGAGATTTCACAGGAGAGAGATTGGATTAATGAGAAATGTAGACACCATTCAGGTGATAGTGAAGGATGGAGCAGTGTATCCCAATACCCCTCAGTACAAAATGAGTCCACAAGTAATTGCTGGAGTCACGTCTGTGATTGATCAAATGGTTGAACAAGGAATTTTAAAAGAAATATTGAGCAGTCCTTGTAATTCTCCCATTATTGGTATCAAAAAGCCTAACGGAAAATATAGAATAGTTCAGGATTTGAGAAAGGTGAATAAAATTGTTGTGCCATGTTGCCCAGTAGTACCAAACCCTGCTGTAATTCTGTACCAGATCCCATGTGACGCTGAATGGTATACAGTTATTGATTTGTGTCAGGCATTCTTTTCCATTCCCTTGCATCCTGATAGCCAATATTTATTTGCCTTCCAGTTCGGAAATCGTGTTTTGGCATGGGCCGAGTTCCTCAATGGTATACTGAGAGTCCATCAATCTTTAATCAAATCTTGAAAAAATGTTTGGAAACTCTAAAACTGCCTGGGAATTCTGTCCTGGTCCAGTACATTGATGACCTACTGTTGGCATCAAAGACACGTGAGGCATGTGTAACAGATTCCATTGCTTTACTGAACCATTTAGCTGAAAGAGGACACAAGGACTCCCCATCAAAGTTGCAGTACTGTAGACAGGAAGTTCAGTACTTAGGTCATAAGATTGAAAAGGGACTAAGAAAAGTGACCCCAGAGAGAATCAGTATAATCGAGAAAATGTATCTACCCCGAAATCAAAAAGAAGTGAGAATGTTTTTGGGAATGGTTGGATATTGCAGACAGTGGATATGTGGTTTTTCATTGATTGCAAAACCTCTACAGAGGTTAACACGAAAAGATGTGAAGGATCCGATTGTGTTGGATGAAGAGAGTATGGAATCTTTCAATCGATTACGAAACAGTCTTTGTCAAGTGCCAGCTTTGGGAATGCCTGATTATTCTAAGGAATTTGCATTGTACTGTTGTGAAAGAGACGGTTGCACGCTTGCAGTCTTAACACAGAAACATGGAATGGCAAGACATCCAATAGCATATTTTTCCGCTACTCTGGACTCAGTGGCTGCCGCATTGCCAGGCTGTTTAAAAGCAGTAGCTGCCACCTGTGTAAGTTTGGAACAGAGTGAATCAATCGTGATGGGTGTATGTGTATGGGCCAAAGTATATGAAGACATTTGGATGTTTGTCCCTGTCCAAATTATTGGGGACGCGCTGGATCATATCTATAGAGAAAATAAATGCTTATATACAGAGGGATATGCTGTAAATTTCTGTTTGCGAATGGTGCTTATGTGGGGAAGAGCCAATTCTTGAGTAGTTTTCTGAAGATAAGGTGGTTGTCCGTGGATCTTATTTTGGGGGTAAAGAGTTCCGTAGTTTGGCTGCTTGAACAGAGAATGATGTGCCACCCATGTTTTTTTTCTTGTATCTTGGGATTTTGAGGCGAGATGCCCCTTTAGAGCGGAGGTTCCTTTGTTGAATGTGTTTGGTGATTTTATTCCTGATGAAGAGTGGTCCCATTCCATGTATTGCTTTGTGGGTGATACAAAGTAGCTTGAACGTGGATCTTCTGGCAACCGGTAACCAATGCAGGGCTTTCAAGGCAGGTGAGATGTGGTCTCGCGGTTTGATATGCAAGAGTAGTCTGGGAGCCGAGTTCTGAATCCGTTGTTGTCTTTTCATGGTTGTTAAAGGTGATCCGTGGTAGAGGCTATTTGCGTAATCGAGTTTGGACAGAACAAGGGAGATGGTAGCTTGGACCTTGTGTGGAAATCCCAAATGAGAGAAAATTTGTTGCAGCGTTTTTATAGTGACAAAGCTTGATCTTGCTAGTTTGTCCACTTGGGCATTCATCAACAGCTTGGAGTCCATGGTCATTCCGAGGTTTCTTACTTCCTTCGATACTTTAGGCGGTGATCCCAGTTCATCAGGCCAGGCAGCAAGCGGGTCATAATGTTTCCAATCCCCACACGTGAGTATTTCCGTTTTGGAAGCATTCAATTTGAGATGGCTCCAAGTCATCCATTGATCCACGGATCTAAGACAGCTGAAAATTGGGGATTTTCCAATGTCTTTTGGGCATTCTAGTTGAAGGAGTATTTGTGTGTCATCTGCATAGTTATAGCACGTGAGGTGAAATTGATTGATCAGTACCGGTAATGACTTCATGTAGTTGTTGAAAAGCATGGGCGAGATGATAGAGCCTTGAGAGACCCCTGCTTTTGTGGAGTATGGTTTGGACGAGGAAGGTAGGGTATGGATGACATTAGTTCTGTTTCGAAGGTAGGACGCGGTCCAGTCTAGAGCAGTTGCCTCTATGCCGGCTTCATAGTCTTTGTTTCAGAGTGTCATGGTCAACCGTGTCAAAGGCAGACAAGAGGTCTGGGAAAGGTCCATTTGTAATGGGTCTGTAGTTGTCAGGGTTCAGAGGGTCCAAGTTTGTTTTCTTCAGTAAAGGGCGTATGTGTGACTTTTTGAGTTCTTCTGGAAATATTCCGGTAGTTAAGGAATCGTTGATGATTCTTCTTACTGCAGTGGCAGCAGAGGTTGTTAAAAGAATTGTCTTGAAAGTTTGTGGTGGACAGGGGTCAGAAGGGCTGCTGGCAGGCCAGCTTGCTTTGACCAGGTCCATAAATTCATCGTGTGAGATGTGTTGGAAGGAACGGAGAGGCTGGGCTAGAGGCTGGGCTAGAGTATTCTTGGATTGTTGTTTTGGAAAAGGGTCAGTGCTGGTGCTTAGTTTCTGTCTTAAGTACGAGTTCAATGTGTCTGCTTTGTCCGTGTAATGATTTGCCAGTTTATCTGTGAGTTTGTCTGTGCCTATTGAGACTAGGAACCTACGGCCTGGGAAGGGCCAGGTCGTGAGCACAAGAGCTGTGTTCACATTGTCAGGCTTGCACTCCATGCATATGTGCACAAGCTGCTCTGACTCTCATGACCTGTGAGGATGGGGCTGCAAATGTCAGTAGACTCCTATCCCAGCTCCCTGTTACCAATCTGAGAGCACTGGCATGAATGGACGTAAAGGAAATGTACAGGTCTTACATGGAATTATGCTTCTACACCTACTGCAGACATGAAATATTTCTGTCCCTAGTCTCCATTGGCTTTCCCCTGCAGTGAACCTTTGCTAGGTCACGAATGCCATTGGACCATGAGCTGATGTCAGATCATCGCTCTGTGAATGAGAGATATCCCTGAGGTCTGCACTGGAGATGCATGCTGCCATGGTCCACATGCTGATTCTGAGTAAGGGGCACATGCAATTTACACACATGCCGTGCATTTTGCACATGCACTGATGCGCTTTGTGAATTTGCATACGTGCAAAACGCTATTTTTCCCGATCTGTGGGAGGACAAATAGGGAAAAGGCTTTCACGAACAACATTCAGAACTGCTCCTACTTAGCAGTGAGAAGCAAAGAACTTTAGTTTGCCCTCAATGACAGAATTATCAAGTTTCCAATATGTGCAGATGGCACTCGATGCACATAACTTGTATTTGTAAAGCGCTTTTCACCTATAACGGTATCTTGGTGCTGAAATAATAGATGTGTATTGCTACCCAATTCAGTAGTACTCACATTATCGACTCAGACGTATGAAAGGCTGCATGGACCCACCAGGATTCGAGCTTGTAACCATGAGGTCAAACACAGATCTCTGCAGTGGATGCTCTAGTCCACTGAGCCACCAGACCCAGAATCACCAGAAGATAAAATCAGGGACATCGGTTAAACAATAGATTTTGACTTCTGGGGACCATCATCCCTCTTTGCAACGCAAACTATGGTAAGCTCTGCACGTTCCCACTCTGTACTGTAGATGGAAGCAAACAGCTATTGCTACTTTCCTTCGCTCTTCACCACAATGTTGTCCTGAGTAGCAAAACTGCTTAAAATGATTGCATAAGAGCCTATAACAACTGCATTCTAGGCTCGGCCTGCAGCAGCATTAGCCTATACGCCCGCTTATGGTTTCCATTCAGTCTTAAGCACCAATGTTTAATACAATGTATAATATTTTGTATTTATGCACAGAGATGGATTCCAAGCCCACTGTGCCACAGAAACTCAAGCTGATATTGCTAGACTCCCCAGAATTGCATGCTCAAACACTCATGTTGCTATGCAGACACATCATTTTTGCCCAACATTATTTACGGCATTTCATCAAGTGACCTATGCGCGCTGTTGGATACGTGAACCACTGTAGAAGGGGTCAAAGCAAGAACTTCAGTTCAATGTTGTGTTGGTTTTTTTGTTTTGGGTTTGTTTGTTGTTTTGTATATAGAAAAAACAGTAACAAGAGACATTGTCGGAGCTTCCAAGGACAGGAGGCCCAGTTCACAGAGATTTTGTCCTTAAAGCCCGACTCATTGGCATACTTACAGAGACTCCTTGAGTTTCCCCTAAATAAAGTTTAGGTGGAACAAATCAGAAAGTAAAATATCAAAATGGAATGAAAGGCACACAATGTGTGGCCAGATAAATGCAGTTACTTCACTACATTCTCAAACTATTGAATGGTTTATGCTCCTAACATCCCACTGATATTAGAAGCATATTTCTCGGTGCAATTTGCTTCTTAAATGAGGAGTTTATCAGAAGTCTACCCCCACACACAGAGGATAACACAATATAATCTTGTGATACATCTTGGACATTAAGGTGTAGATTACAAGCGTCCCCTGTGGGCGATGGAACATTGATCACAGCTGTTAAAATCCAAAACCCCAGAGTTTGCAATTTAGCTGGTGTGAAAATGTCACCTATGACCAGTTTAACCCTGAAAATGGAGCATTGCAGGTAGGGTTTGGTGCTTTTGTCACCAAAACCTGCATTTTTTAGTGTTGAGAATGCTTTTCCCACCATTACATTTCAGCTGGTGTGATCTTCTGAGGTATATGTGGCGGATGCAAACTTTATTGCACAGCTAATGCCTAGGTGTGGTAAAGTACGACCCACTTTAATTGTGCGCCGCGCAAAAAGTGTCTATTCACCAGCCTTAATTACCGTGGCACTTGTAATCACGGTCTATATATAATAGTTTCTTTCTAAGGAATGACCCAAAAAGGATTTGTCTATTAAAATATGTGTTTGCGTACCTCGAAAAACATAGGAGTAGTTAGTTGTGTCTGCACAAATTTAAAGAAATAGACTGCAACAGAGTAAGACAATTAAATCTAAGCTGGCTACACTCCACTTTGTGTGTGGATTATTGTTTGAATGGGCCATGCTTATGATGGACTGCCCAGCCCAGCACTCCATTTGGTTGTGTTGAGCAGAGGGTGTTGTTATACTGCACATAAAGAAACACTAACAATAAACGTGTGAGGGCAGCCTTTTGTCCATCAATCACCACGATAAGCACATTGTGCTCTAAGGCTCGTAGAGCACATCTATTGTAGCAGGGCGGAGGAAGAACAGTAGTCTTTAACCGTGACGTCAGTACTCAAAGCTTGACATACTTTTAAATACTGCAATGGCCGAGAAGGGAATGATTTCACTGAATGGTGAATGCTTGGAGTGCACACCACAGAGCATGAACTGACAAGCACCAAGCTTCTGGTCACACAAAGTGGGCAAAACAATGATTTAACTTGACTAATAGTCGCGCCATTCATTTAATAAAAATGTATGAAATCCTTTAGTCCAATAAGAGCTGTATGGAAACCCATACATATATGCACCTACATGTACACACACACACACAACCTTTCTCACTTCCAGCATCTGTGATGAGGGAGCGCAACACAGGCCCCTGTGTTGTGGGGGGGAGCAACCCTTCAGGAGTCCCCAGTCCCCTAAGAGGGGCCCCATTCCTCCCAACAGCAATGAATACGTGTGAGATATAGGAGATTCAGGGGCACCTCTTCACATTCTGCGGGAGAGGGGGGGCATCATTTATGTTACACCACTGCTGTGTCGAATCGTGCTGCGCCAACTATGACAATCTTTACATAGCAATCCACTTGCCTCTGACAACTGTTACTTCACTCTCACATTTCTATTGCAATATTCTGCTTAACTGCCGTTCTCAGCGCATGCAACAACTCAATGACAAAATGACTCCCTATAGACATTACAATTATCACTTTCAAGCTACTCGCTCTATCATTCTCATTTTCACCTCGCTGGCTCAGCATGTTATCTTATGTTCTTTATGTATAAGTCACTAACAGGATGGGCTGTATTCCAAAGTGTGCTTCTGGACAAATTAAGAGAAGTCTGGAGCACCTCATAATCACCCCAAATGTCCTGTACCAGACTCCGAAAGATTTTTCCAGGGAAATATGGAGATGAATGGAGGACCTCAGATGTACACCAATTGTCCTGTACCATGTTGAAAAAAGACTTGCCCTAGAGAAAGTCTGGATATGTGTGGAACACCTTAAAATGTACACCAATTGTCTTGTGCCAGATTAGAAAGATTTGCTTCAGAAGAAATTGAGGGATGAAAGGAGCACCTCAGATTTTCACTGAGTTTCTTGTTCCAGATTCAGAAGGATCTGCATGGGAAAAATGTGGAGATGCATGCAGCACCCCAGAATGTGACCCAAACATGTGTGCCAGATTCAGAAAAAAATCACCGAAAGAGATCTTCAGATGCCTAAAGGATAACAGAATTTGACCCATTTGTCTTCTACCATATTCAGAAAGATTTCCACTGGAGAAAATTGGTAGTTGTCTGTAGTATCCCAGAACCGGCCTCAACTACATTGTACCAGATTCAGAAAGTTTTGCATCAGAGGAGATATAGAGATGGTTGGAGGTCATCGGAATTTGGCCCTACTGTTCTGAACCAGATTCAGAAAGTCTGGCATCGGAAAAAACCTGGAGATGCCAGGAGGACCCAAGAATTTGCCTCAACTGCCTTCTACCAGATTCAGGAAACCTGGCACGGTAGGAGATCTGAAAATGTCTGAAGGGACTAAGAATTTGGCTCTACTGCCTTACAATAGTTGCAGAAAGTTTTGCACTGAAAGAGATCCAAAGATGCCTGAAATACCTTTGAGAAGCTTAATGTCAAATGGAATCCACTTGGCTTTGCTGAAGCACGAGTTGAAGGTAGGCAATCATCTCAAACATGCTACAGGTGCTTCCAGATTACCTCCAGTGCAATCGTTGAGAATGTGGTGTAAAACTGCTGGTATAAATCTAGGATGCTTTGGACTTCTTTCACTTATACTTCTGAGCAAATTGGTGCGACTCGTGCCACGTGACTTCATTTGGATGTTGAACTTGTACATCCTAGAAAGGCCTCTCTAGATTTCCCAAGAGACACTTCACAGGACACACTTCAATTTATCACATTGTTCACCCTGCTGGTGGAAGTCAATTGTAACTCATTTGTTTTGTCTCTCCACAAAAATCTCTCTTTTGACTCATTTTCGATTAATTATCCACAATCATCACTCATTTCTAAACTTTAATTTCACGTTCATTTCTCAAGTTTTTACGCTGCAGTCCTGTTTCCCTCACTATAACCTTTACTCTCTGCCATTCCTTTTTCGTATCTTGGATTCACTCTTTATTTGCACTCAAATTATGTTTTTCTTTAAATCTCTGAAGTGACACCCACTTTACTTTATTGCATCAATCTCTATATTATTTCTCCAGTCACACTCCCCCTTTATTTGTTTACTTCAAACTCGACATACATTTTCACACCATTTTCTCTTTAGTCTCACGTGATACTGTTCCTTTGCTCGCTATCTGCCCTCACTGTGCTCTTACATTTTCCTCTCACATCTTTATATAATCTCCTGTGTCACTCCGTCGATCACACTTTCTTCTACTTTCCTTTATTTTGCACTTCACTAGGTCACTGTCATCGGCCAGTAGTCTGTCCCATTTGTCCCTGTTCTCTTATGAGAGGAACAAGGGAGGATATGTACACTGCACATTTTAAGGCAGATGAAAAAATCAACAACTACCTCACTGAAGCGTAAAAAGGCCCTCATTCAAAATGATGCATAGTCCAACGTCAATGTGACTAGATACCGGAAAAAAACAAAAAGTGTGATACAAGACTAAAGTGCAACTCAAAATAATGAAAATTGACTTGCGTGCATCAAAACAATAATTCTAATAATCAACACTAGAGCGAGTGTGTGTCTCACTATATCTGAGTGAGTCCCTTTCGAACGTTACTCAGTTTGTGAATCATTTGCAAGGCACGTGCAAAGCTGTTGATGGAGCGGGGATTCGCAAAAGAAACCCTCTTGTATTGAGTACCCCTGTAATACATACTAATTTTAAGTAGTAAGTATATTAACGTGCAATCACACATCACACGTGGGAATTTTGCTTTGCAATATGCATGAAATTAATCCTAACACTACGTAAATAACCGAAGATGTAATAATATGGTGTGTAGAACGTGTTATGAATGTTTTGCATGGCAAATTGTATGTATATGTAGTAAAAAGCATGACGTATGTTGCTTTGTCATAATAGTTAATGCTGCTTTCCTGCTTATGCTATGCTAAGTTAACTGTTAACATGAACTAGAGTTAAGGTGGGTGGTCGACAGTGAAAATTTCATTATCACATCATGAATAAATATCTACTTTCTGTTCTTTTAGTAAATGGGCGAGTCTCCATTTTGGGTTAAGTTAGCCGAACTGTGATGAGTGAAACTTGCAGCACGCATAACCCACGTGACTGAGTGGTTGGAATGCTGAACAAGCTGACAGAGCGTGACACGGTGAAGGACATGACGCTTGACGAGCAGCCAACTTCAGTGCCTCCGTGTGAAAATCTGCAAATTGTTAAATGTACAAACATTGTCCTTAACTCGTTACTTTATCCTCATGAGAGAACAGAGATGTATACTGAATATGTGGGAACGAAAGCCTAACAATGGGGTAGTCAGAGTAGGATGATCTAATGCTGGGGTGACTGTCCGCCCCTCAATTTGACCAATCGCGTAGCTAGAAGGGGTGACATTAGCAACTTTGGTGGGATGGAATCTGTATGGTAAGGGTATAAAGAATAGGTGATTTAGGGGCGGGGTGTGAAGTGAGGGCGGCAGATGCGGCTGCTGCTTTAGGCGTGAGGAGAGAGAGGGTGTGCTGCTGATTGTCAGGTTGCAGAGAGGCCTAGCTGTTCCAGTCCTATCCTTGTCCCGATCTTAGAGTCTTTGATCCCTGACTCTCTGTCTGGGAGTCCCCTGCTGCTACCTAGGCCTGGGTGGTGGTTTTCCTCGTTCTTATTCCTTGGGTTGGTATCTTTGATAACTCGAAGTTATTATCCTTGTACTTTTGTCTCTTTATCTATCCTTCCGAATTGAGAATTGATTAATGCACATGTCTGATGTCTCTTCATCTATCCCCTCCATGCAACTTATGTTTCTTGAGATTCATTATTTGCGAGCTGTGTTTTAGAGTGTATTCTCTCTCATGAGGTATTTCTAAGATTATTGCATTTGAGTTAGATAAAATTAACAATTTGCAAACGAAGAGTCTGTGATTATTTTTGTCTGTTTATTATTTGAGTAACTGTTACCTTTAATTTTTCAACTAATTGATCCATCGACCAAGAAGATGGAAATTTGAACGAAAAATGTTTTGTGTAAATTGTGAACTGTTTAAATATTGTGCAGCTGAGTATGAATTGGTAAGGAATTTGCAAACTTGACACCAGCGCAACAGGGACTTTGGGTGTATGTGTATGGGCCAAAGTAAATGAAGTAATTGGATGTTTGTCCCTGTCCAAATTATTGGGTCTGCGCTGGATCAGTTACTTGTTAGCAAAGTTATGGTTTAATTATTGGTTAATTAGGTAATGGTTATTGAATATTCATTATATGTTTTAACCTGAAGGGTTAGTGTTTTCGTTTATATGTTGTCCAGAAGTACAGGTACAAGAGGTGCCTGAGGAATCCTGGGAAGGAATTGGAAGAGTGTGGTAAAGAAATCACACTGCGGAAGTACTTTGTCTGCTGTGATAATACTGAAAAGCTAGGTAGGGCTGTAGGTATTATGTTTAGGGAAATTTCTGGGTGAGAGAGGAAAAGTTTGTAATAGTGAAGGGTCACCGTTTTTTAAACTCTGGTAAGGGAATCCGAGAACAGTAACAGGACAACCCTCTTTGTACGTCAAGAGGCCCTCTTGTGATACCTCGGTGTGATCTTGAGAGGAGTAGATAGGTTACTCCGGAGCTTGACAGAGAAGTAAGATAACGCTGGTCGTTATTATTGCTTGCAGTGTATCTTTGAAAAGTGAAGACTATCTCTATATTTAGTGGAGCAGACAAGGTAGCATTGTCTTTTATGTTGTTACTAACAGAATTTTGATTAAGAAAAATTCAGAAAATTATTGCCGTAAGATTTTGTAAAGGGAGGGTCAGTAGTAGGAGTGATACTGACGTCACAAGGTGCCGCGCTGGTATTGGAGGATACAGCGGGTGTGTAACAAAGAGCAGATTGTAAAGGGAGGGTCAGTAGCAGGAGTGATACTGACGTCACAAGATGGCGCGCTGGCATTGGCCAGATAGTGAAAGTGAGCAGTGTGGTGATTGAATGACTAGTGAGAGACGCGCTGACATTGGACAAGACTGAAAAATACGTAGATTATTGTGGTTGGTTAGTTGGTGTGAGACGCGCTGGGATAGGATAAAAGTTGACGACTGGGAAAAAAGAATACGGAAAAGTTTTGGTGTTTTGATCGAGTAAAAAATTCACTAATAGAGCAGTCTGAAGATGGGTTTGTGGAAGAAACTGAAGAATCTTTTTAATAAGGATAGACCGATTGTGACAAGGGAGGGAATTCCTATTCCGCCCCCGAAAACGCCTGCATCTTATATGATGATGGAACGAGGGCATCATACGTGTGTTTGGTTAGAAAACTGGAGGAAATATACAAAGGATGATGGAGTGTTAGCTTTTCCTGAGTTTGGTACGTTTAATGTAAGGATCCTACAAAATATGAGAGACAAAATGAACTCTTTGGAGCCAAATCCTAGACTCACACAATAGGAAGCATTGGAGGAGTGGGAAGTAGAAGCATTTGAGAGAGAGAAGGATCAAGGTGGTAGAAAGAATAGAAGATTTTTCGCAGGTTACCCATTTGAAAGGCGAGAGGATCAAATGAAAAGATGGAGTATAGCTGTAGTAACCGCAGGGTTATACCCAGTTTTGACAGTAGAAAAATCTGGAAGCGTCTAGAGAGGGTTTGGATGAAACTGATGATGAATTATTAGAAGAAATGATGATGAAAAGACCTCTGCCATATGAAGAAAATTCAGGGGGGGTGACTCCAAGTGCCCCGCAAATAGTAAATGTCACCCCATTAACTCCTCAAGTCACTGAATTAGCTAAACGAATATGAGAGGATGAAGTAAGTCTGTTAAACAAGGCTAGAATGGAACAAGTACAAAAGCTGAATCAATTGAACTTGAATGCAGAAGCCCTGACAGTACCCGTGACTATTGGTCCTGTGATCCCGCTATTTGGGGAGAATTCCAATTAACAGAAAATGCCAACCTTAGCAGTTCCAAGAAGTAGTGTCAGGAGTAACATAAGTAATATAACGAATAATGAGAGTCAAGGTGGACAAAATAATACCCTGTTGGATCTACCGGTCGGAGATCTGATGACTGAAACCCCAAGAAGAAGTACCCAATTAGAGCCGAGGAAAATAGGTCAAATTATCACTCCAATAGCTGGGAGTTCGACAGGTCCCTCCCCAGAAGAGCTCAGTAATTGGGTAAAAAAATTAACTAAAACAGATGCACAGCCTAAAAGTGTGAATGTGAGTCAATTAAAAGTAGATTTAGAAGAAATGATTATTGGAACGATAAGTCCAGATAGATTGGAGACTTATACAGACGAAGAGTTGTTGTTTTTCTGTAAAAGTATTACTTGGAGAGCAAAGAACTTCCATGAGAAATTGTCAGAAGTGGCTAGTGAATTTGGTGTAGATATTGAAAAATCAAAGGTGTTACAGAAGACGTGCCGAATGGCTTTCACTGACAAGGATTTAGAGAGTTTGAATACGTCAGGGAAGAGATTGCAGATAAAAGAATTGATGAATATCTTGAAGAAATGGGGAATGATAGAAAAATGGAGGAGTAAATGGGTGAAAAAGAAGGAAGAAACCAATGGAAAGGGGACATCCATGATTCCATTAAAGGAAACCGAGCAGGTAGAAAGATTTTGTCCCATGAGAGAAGTTCCAGGTGGTGGATATGTTCACGTACTTTGGACTAGACAGGATATATTGTCATTTACCAATGATTTTCCCAGATTAAGAGAGAAACCCGTTGAGTGGTCCAAGCAATTGGATTGATTTGTAAAAGTTTCAAAGGTATTGCTGAAAGATTTAGATGGCCTTTTTGAGATAGTGGTTCCGGCTGATTTGTGGACAGAATGTAAGATTACTGTTGATTGGCCAAAGGATGAGTATCCTAGGGATGATAAAACAGGTGCCCAGTCTGAGGAGGTGATGAAAAAGTATCATCAAGTCATTACCTTTTTGAAAGGAAAGATCTCTCCAAAGTAAACAGATTGGGTTAAAATTGACAGAACAACCCAGGAGCCTAAAGAGTCGGTTCACGCCTATTATGAGAGGTTGTTGCAGGTGTTTAAACAGTATAGTGGGTTTGAGAATATTGGAGATAAGGATATGGGACATTTTGTGTATCGGTTTGTATATGGATTAAGACCCAAAATTAGTGCAATGATACAGCAGCATATGCTGTGCTGGCAGAGTAAGTCAATTGGCGAGATTCTAAGGCTTTGGCTGCTACCGGGTAAATATACATTCGTGGGTATAATTATATACAGGATAAATGTAGGCAGATGAAGTCTGCATTGGCTGGAAGTGCTTTTAATGAACCTTCTTTTTGTTTAAACAGTCACTGCGTGTTCACAATAAGGGTCCAGAAAAGGTGGACAAGGCCCTCGTGCCCTGAAGAAATTGCCATTACAATTTACAGGCAATGAAACATGTCGGCCCAACATTATATGGTCTGCAAACATGCAGTATGTTTTTATTTTCAATAAGCCCTCGAGTTGAGAATAAAAGTGGCTCCCTGGTGACTGAGTTGGCTTATTTCAATTTTACTCACACGGGGTTGATTTGTGTTATTGTATACACATATTCACTGGTTTTCACTGGGTTTCTGGACACCGATTTTGTTTATTTTTGTTTGCGAGGTAGCGACCAATGATGAGAAACGTGGGCATGACTGGTGATAATTAACCAGTAAGCTCCTTTGGTGGTGCGCACGTGAGGTGCTACCTCGTGTTTTCACAATTTTTTTCACATTTATGTGTTATATATACCTGTTAAAGTATAGGATATGTTATGTGAACACAGTGACTGTTGACTCATGGGTCGGTTCTTTTATAATTAAATATAGGGCGAGTATGAGTTGGGACAATACCTATAAAATATGAAGGGTTGCTGTCGAGGAAGAAAATAAACTTCCATTCCCACTCATGAAGTGAACAGGATTCGTTGGCCCGATCAGATTAGGTCTTTGTTGTTATTTTTGAGATTCTAAGGTATGCCAAGTATTGTAGCGGCGATATTGAATCTCGTCTTAAAAAGTTAAAAGAGAAAATGATGTGGGCACAAGTGAAATTGGCAGAACAGCAACAGGAAGTTAATAATGTTCCACAAAAACAGGGTCAGGAAGGACAGGCAAATGGTGAAAATCGAGGGAAGTTTAAAATGAGTAAGGAAGAGGCTAAAAAGAAATACCCTTGTCATGCTTTGGGGAAGTTGGGACATTGGAAGAACGAGTGTAGATCTGCACAAAAGGGTAACGGAGTAAATCAAAATTTGAATCCACAGATGCAGAATGATGTGACTAGGCAGCAGCAGCAACAGGTAGTTACAACCCAGTTACAGGTGCCACAACCACCCATACCTCCCAACTTGAATGCTCACATGCAGATGTACAGTGCAAGTTGAGGATTTCAAGGAGAAGAGCAGTTTGGTAAGAATCCATTAGTTTCACAGTATTTGGTGCGTTGTAGTGAGAGTGAGTTGGATACGACACAGTGACGGTGCCTGAGGGGGGAGGAAGAGTGCGTACTTGGCGCATCTTTAGTGGTAGATCAGTCAGGTCCATTTATTGATGGAAAGGTAGAAAAAAAAGACATCACCTTTTTGTTGGACACTGGTGCTACCCGTTCCACTGTGAGAGCAGCAGAAATCCCAAAGCTACCCCTCTCGGGAGAAACTATCCAAGTTGTAGGTGTTGCAAACAAACACATTAGAACTCCTGTCACAGCCCCAATAGAAGTTCACATTGGAAATTTTAAAGACATGCATCAGTTTGTAGTGTGTGATACCAGTCCGGTTAATCTCTTGGGCAGAGATTTGTTGTGCAAAATGAATTGCACTATTTATTGCACACCGGATGGTGTTGCAAAAATGACACCGGATGAGGATGTTGAATACAAATTATTGATGGCCCAACGAGAGTCAAAAGTAAGTGAATTATATTCACTACTGACAGAAGAAGATTTGCCAGAAGAGTTAAAGGGTACAACGAGATCAGATGTGTGAGATTTCACAGGAAGAGAGATTGGATTAATGAGAAATGTGGACGCCATTCAGGTGACAGTGAAGGATGGAGCAGTGTATCCCAATACCCCTCAGTACAAAATGAGTCCAGAAGTAATTGCTGGAGTCACTTCTGTGATTGATCAAATGGTTAAACAAGGAATTTTAAAAGAAATATTGAGCAGTCCTTGTAATTCTCCCATTATTGGTATCAAAAAGCCTAACGGAAAATATAGAATAGTTCGGGATTTGAGAAAGGTGAATAAAATTGTTGTGCCATGTTGCCCAGTAGTACCAAACCCTGCTGTAATTCTGTACCAGATCCCATGTGATGCTGAATGGTATAAAGTTATTGATTTGTGTCAGGCATTCTTTTCCATCCCCTTGCTTCCGGATAGTCAATATTTATTTGCCTTCCGGTTCGGAAATCGTGTTTTGGCATGGTGCCGAGTTCCTCAAGGGTATACAGAGAGTCCATCAATCTTTAATCAAATCTTTAAAAAAATGTTAAGAAACTCTAAAACTGCCTGGGAATTCTGTCCTGGTCCAATACATTGATGACTTACTGTTGGCATAAAAAACATGTGAGGCATGTGTAACAGACTCCATTGCTTTACTAAACCATTTAGCTGAAGGAGGACACAAGGTTTCCCCATCAAAGTTACAGTACTGTAGAGAAGAAGTTCAGTACTTAGGTCATAATATTGAAAAGGGACTAAGAAAAGTGACCCCAGAGAGAATCAGTATAATTAAGAAAATGTATCCACACCAAAATCAGAAGGAAGTGAGGATGTTTTTGGGAATGGTTGGATATTGCAGACAGTGGATATGTGGTTTTTCGTTGATTGCAAAACCTCTACAGAGGTTAACACGAAAAGATGTGAAGGATCCGATTGTGTTGGATGAAGAGAGTATGGAATCTTTCAATCGACTGAGAAACAGTCTTTGTCAAGCGCCAGCTTTGGGAATGCCAGATTATTCTAAAGAATTTGCATTGTACTGTTGTGAAAGAGATGGTTGTGCGCTTGCAGTCTTAACTCAGAAACATGGAATTGCGAGACGTCCAGTAGCATATTTTTCTGCTACTCTGGACTTCGTGGCCGCCGCATTGCCAGGTTGCTTAAAAGCAGTAGCTGCCACCTGTGTAAGTTTGGAACAGAGTGAATCAATTGTGATGGGTTACCCAGTGATGATCTATGTACCACACTCTGTTGAGATACTTTTAACTGGTACTCAAACTCAACATATGACAAATAGTCGGCTGACTAAATACGAGAGAGTGATCCTAGGTGCTGAAAATGTAACAGTGGTAAGATGCACTACTGTGAACCCTGCCACATTGTTACCAAGTTCAAGATGTGAAGAAGTGAGAGAAGAAGCAGAACATGATTGTTTGGAAGTGACGGAGCTTTGCACTAAGCCCCGTCCAGACATCGCAGATGAACCATTGGAAGAATCTGATTGTTTGTAGATCGATCATGTATTAGGAACGGAAGAGGTGAATTGTGCACTGGTTAAGCTGTCTGTACTTTGACTGGAGCCCTGGAAGCATCTTGTCTGAAAGGCATAAATTCTGCCCAAGTTGCAGAACTGGTTGCTCTTACCAGAGCTTGTAAATTGGCAAAAGGTCTAAAAGTAATAATTTTCACTGACAGTCAGTACGGATTTGGCGTTGTGCATGACTTTGGTCAGTTATGGATGCAAAGAGGATTCATGACTTCCTCTGGTTCTCCAATTCGAAATGGGAAAACTGTAAAGGAATTATTGGAAGCTTTGCAGTTGCCAAACAGAATTGCAGTTGTAGAATGTGCTGCACATCAATCGGGAGATGATAAAGTAACAGAGGGTAACAGATACGCGGATCAATTAGCGCGTTACTGTACTCAAAATACCCTGGTAATAAACAGATCAATAGAAAGAGGAAATACCGAATGCCACCTTATGTTCACCACCACATTTGAAACTTGGGATGAGGTGAGACAAATGCAGGAAGAAGTCAGTGACAAAGAAAAGGAAGAGTGGAAGAGAGCAGGTTGTAGGAAAAACGATGAAGAGATATGGGTTTATTATGATGAAAGACCAGTATTACCAGATTCTTTGCTTTCTCACATGGCCAGGATGTACCATGGACATGCTCACATTGGACGAGATGCAATGGTAAGAATGTTCAAGCAGTCCTGGTACAATCCCAAGTTTAGGCTGATCGCTGAAAGTCTATGCCAAAGGTGTGTTATCTGCCAGAAGCAAAACCCAGGGAGAAAGATAGTTGTCAGTTGGGGTGTAATTGGGAGAGCAGGAGGAACTTTTACTAGACTGCAGATTGATTTCATCGAACTGCCTCCATGTAATGGACTAAAATATGTCCTGGTCATTGTTTGTATGTTTTCTTGCTGGGTGGAAGCCTACCCAACGAGAAGGAATGACAGTCTTACTGTAGCAAAATTGTTGTGGAGAGAATTGATCCCAAGATTTAGTTTTCCAGTCACTTTAGGATCAGATAGAGGATTGCATTTTAATAATGAGATAATTCGGATGATTTGTGCTGCTTTGCAAATTGAACAGAAGTTGCATTGTGCCCACCGACCAGAGGCATCAGGTATTGTGGAACAAATTAATGGCACAATAAACTCCAGATTAGGAAAGGTGTGTGCATCCGCAACACTAAAATGGCCTGATGCTTTACCCCTTGTATTGATGAGTCTTAGAAGTGTACCTGACAAAAAGACTGGATTAAGTCCCCACGAGGTGCTGACGGGAAGAGCAATGAGACAAGCATACATACCTGCAAATAAATTGATGAACCTATCTGATGATCGTATGCTGGACTATTGTAGAGGAATGGCTGACCTGGTACGTTCTGTGTCTCGCCAGGTTGGAGGAGATGCCACAGCGACACAACGGGACCAAGCCCACGACCTGAATCGTGGAGAGAGGGTCCTAGTGAAAAAGCACGTGAGGAAGACATGTCTAGAACCCCGTTGGAGCGGCCCTTACCAGATCATACTGGTGATGACCACAGCAGTGAAGTGTTTTTGGTTTGCCAAATTGGATACATGCAAGCCATACCCATCTAGTCCCAAGTCCAATCGAAAGACCTGAAGAACAGCAACTGAGAAACAGCAATCCACAACCAGTAGCTGAAGTGTGTGATGAACATTTTGACAATGATCAGCCAAGCACAAGTCGAGTAGAATGGGCACCAGATACTGGGACAGAAGAGACTGCTGTTGAGTCAGAAGAAGGTGAGGCTGCTAATGATCCAGGAGAAGCTGAAACAGCTGTCGAGACAGAAGAAGAAACAGCTGAGGATCCAAAGACCATTCCAGAAGAAAATGAGCTCTCAAAAGAATTAAAAGAGGGAGAAATAGCTCATGAGACAGACTCAAGCACTGAACCTACAGAGATTGAAAAACAAGAAAGCCAAGAAAAACAGATAGAAGTAAGACGGAATAAGAGAAACGGCAAACAGAACACAGAAGGTGATAAGATAGTTCAGGCAAAGAAACCTAGAAAGGGAGACTGTTGGCCAAGTGGGGCAAGAAAATTGAAATACAGAATAGTAAGAAGAAGAAGATTAAGAAGAAGACCAGAACAAAGCAACAAGATTTCTAGTCAGACAGAACAGGCAGATTTAGTGAAAAGTAAAAGAAGAAGATCAAAAAGAACAAGAATTCCCTGTAGAAAATACAAGGCCCCTGAATGGACCTACGTGATCCTCGAGGAGTTTGAAACTTTAGGCCTAAGTGAGGAACACGAGAGTAGTGATACTGAGAAAGAAGATGAGAACAAATTAAGACCACCTTAACAAGAACTGTTACAAATTGAGGTGGAGGAAAATTTTGTCAGATAAAGTCATCTAGGGACCCAGAGATAGACAAGGAGGGTGAAGACGAACGTCATTGGGTGTAGGATTACACCACACACTTATATATATATATATATATATATATATTTATTTATTTATTTTTAGATAAGAGCTCATTTAGATTTACATAGGCCCTAACAAATAGAAATTGTTAGATTTTTCCATTTTTATAGAATATTAAAATGGCAGGAAATGAAGTGACTGGACAACCAAAATCTAAACTAAAACGTAGATGTGTTAAATTTTGCTTATGTAATGTTTTTCTACTAACACTTTTGTGGATTTTATTAATTATTGTTATACCAATTTTTAATATGAATAACACCGGAAATAACACTAATGATGTCTCTAATGAAGGAATGAAAAATGTTGCTAAACAGATAACGAATACTAATGGAGAACGATTAGATGGAAGCATTTTCCATCATGATGAATCAATTAATGATTTTTCTTTAAATGTGTTTACTAAACTGTTGTATGAATATACTAACACTATGAATTTGAGCGATTGCTATGTCTGCATGAAATTACCATTGTCTGTCTCTGAAGGTATAACCTACCATCATCTTTCTTTAACATATGCTGTTTCATGTAGTGTTCTTAGTAGTCTATTTTACATGGAAGGTAAGTTGGAGTATCAATATACAGATGTAGACTTGGTATTTTCTAAAGTACCAATTATAAGAGAACTAAACAAGGTAGAAAGTGGTAAACATGCACGTTATATGGGTGACTTTTTCCATATTACTAAACCATTAGATTTAGAACATGCTTATAAAAATAATTTGACTTGCGGATTGCATTATGAGGAACGACTGTTTTTGGACATGGTAGAACATAGAAGAGAAAGTTTCCAGAAGAAAGCTGCTAAACAAAAAACACAAGATCCACCTTGGGCATTTAGAGAGGTAAATTATGAAAAGAGTGAAACCTATGCTGCAATGTCCCTAGACTGGTCACAGAAGGGGAAGTTATGTTTATTGAGATCAAAGACTAACTACAACAATTATTTTATTGGCACTAGTGAATGTGAGCATACTTTCCAAATTACTGGAGGTTGGGGATTAAAGGGTGGAACTGATCCTGTCTTTCCGGGGGATATATTATGTATGTGGTAGGAAAGCCTATTACAGGTTACCTGCCCACTGGTATGAGAGTTGTTACTTTGGGATTGTCTTTCCAAAGGTCTACCATATAGACCGAAAAGATCATAGTGTCAATGAAATAAAGCAAGGATTAACACGTAGTAAGAGAGCAAGTTTTTCTGAAATAATAGGTGATTTATTCACTGCACTGATACACTCAGTTGGGGTAGTTCTAAATTCACATAAAATTCGAAAACTGTCTACAATGGTTGATCGTTTATCAACAGATACTGCTGGTGGATTTTTAATGATTGATACTGAAATGGTGGCGATAAAATCAATGGTTTTGCAAAATAGACTTGCTCTTGACATTATCTCGGCCAAAGAGGGTGGAGTCTGCGGAATGTTAAAAATTCAACACTGTTGTACTTATATCCCTGATAAAAGTAAAGGGATAGAAGGATATATTAGAAATATTACAAGGTTACATAAAGATTTAACCCAACTGGGGGTTGACGGTGTCTGGGAGAGAGTTGGTCAAAGGAATACAGCTGTGAGAAATTGGTTTTCAACGTTTGGGAAAAGTCTTTTGGGAAAGATAGTGATGCCAGTACTTTCAATAGCAATAACAATTTTAGTAATAATAACAGCGTATGAATGTTGTGAGTGCATGAGAAGAAGGAAGGTTATGATCCTTGTACTTTTGTCTCTTTATCTATACTTCTGAATTGAGAATTGATTAATGCACATGTCTGATGTCTCTTCATCTATCCCCTCCATGCAACTTATGTTTCTTGAGATTAATTATTTGCTAGCTGTGTTTTAGAGTGTATTCTCTCTCATGAGGTATTTCTAAGATTATTGCATTTGAGTTAGATAAAATTAACAATTTGCAAATGAAGAGTCTGTGATTATTTTTTTCTGTTTATTACTTGAGTAACTGTTACCTTCAATTTTTCAACTAATTGGTCCATCGACCAAGAAGATGGAAATTTGAACGAAAAAGGTTTTGTGTAAATTGTGAACTGTTTAAATATTGTACAGGTGAGTATGAATTGGTAAGGAATTTGCAAACTTGACACCAGCGCAACAGGGACTTTGGGTGTATGTGTATGGGCCAAAGTAAATGAAGTAATTGGATGTTTGTCCCTGTCCAAATTATTGGGTCTACGCTGGATCACTGTCAACTGGCCGCGCGCCACGATAGTCCCTCTGAGACCACAGCACGAAGCATACAGGGACGCTTAGTTTTCACTTTTTCATCTCGTTTTCTTGTGGGTCTCAGTCCCACATGAAGTGGCTGAAAGTGACTCTCGCGGCATGTGACCAGTTGACAAAACACTCACGGGGTAGTAGTGCCCAAAGTTGCAGGATGTCGTTCCCTAGGGAAAAAAAGTCACATCCCTGAAGTTTCCAAAAACGTGCAGGTAGTGACAGGACCGTAACAGTGCACGTCACGTGCACAACACCACCAGGCATCAATGAGCACAAATTCAGGAAATACTGACATCCTCCCCTGCGCTAGCTAATCCTGTGATTCGTTGTTGGCATTTGTAGAGCGCCCATTCTGCCACTGGTATGGCCTCATAGCACTATTCTCAACCAGGTGGCCTTTCACATGGATTCTGATATTACTATTGCAAACAGCAGACGGGTTAGTTTTGGGTGGGTGTTCTAAGGGTGTTCTAGTCCTGTCCCCGTTTTGATGGCTATGTGGCATTCACTCAGCTATGGGTATATGTTCTTAGTACACAATGAAACTAACAAAATGAAAGGAAAATGTCAACCAATGCACTTCACTTAATCCATACACAGACCGCCGCACCGGTCTTGCCCCAGATCGCATTACTGAATGCTAAAGTTATTCTAGTGGCAATGCAATGCAATGGCAAGGTAGTATGCAACCCACGCGCTCCGCTCTTAAGGCTGAGCTTAGAAAGGCAGCATTTCTTCTTCCGTGGGAAGCGACGCAGCCACATTATATTCTAGTGGGGTGCCGTTAACACACCCTTGTCTGTGGAGGGGTTTTAAACCAGCTGCACATTCAGTGCTCGCTGCAGGTCCAGAGAGCAGAGAGGGCCTCTTCTTACCTCAGCATGCTTGACCAACACCCGTCCTCGCGAAGGGCGTCCCGTGGAAGTCCTCAGAGCATCGCCGCCGGCTCCCTCGAGGCAATCACAGCCCCCGACCTCCGCGGTCAGCGGCCTCGCGGGGCATGTTTACCACCGCAGACTTCCGTCCACTATCCTCGCAAATGTCCAGCAGCAAAGAGTCCCTGAAACCCAGACAGGAGCCTCCAAGAGAGAGAAGCCCCTCGCTCGCCGCGCACTCAGCCCAGCCACAATAAAACGAGGAATACTAAAACCGTATGCTAATTTTTTCAGCATTACTCACGCAGCACAGTGTGCTCATTGAAAGCCAAATGGGACGTACATCAAAAGCTGGTAACCCTCAAAACCTTCTATTCACTACAATGCATTTCAATGGGGTGCTATCAAGTATATTGGTCCCAAAATGGCTGCCAGCAATTCCAGGATGAAGTGCTGACAGCCAATCAGATCTCACCATGAGATGTGTGGTTAGGCTCCGCCCAGATATTGATATTTTTTTATTTTTGAATTTCTCAGCAACTACTGAACGGATTTACACCATTTAAACAAAAGAGTGCTTTCTGAACCAAGAGCTACCCTTTTGCCAAATTTGGTGTAATTCCGTTCAGCAGTTCGGGCTGTAGCCGTGTCTAAAGTTCCTATGAAAATTAACATGGGGAAAATGCGTTTTGGGACCCCCCTTTTTTCTCAGCCCCCGCTTGACGAATCACCCGGAAACTTTCAAGACAGGAGCTGACCGGAGCGCCCCATTAGTTTTGAAAATTTTGCGAAGATTCGTCAAACGGCGCCAAAGAAATTGGCAAATCAAAAAATGCTTTTCCTATGGAAACTAGGTCCTAACTATAACTACCTACTGGCGACCACCAGTAGGATATATATATTATATATATATATATATATATATATATATATATATATATATATCCAAACCAACCCTCCGGTACCGAAAGGAAGAGGCCACACGGGGAATTGCCTCGGAAGCGCTTTAATAAAACAGCATACTGGCATAATGCATTTCGGCTTACAACAGCCTTCTTCGGATGCCTCTGTTTATTCACGGTGCTGCCCCACTCGCGCTTTTGTAGAGTCCTGCACCCTCCCATTGGCGGGAGCGCATATAGTCCAAGATCACATGTCTGCCCATCAGAAGCAGTGTTGTAAATACTGCAACTCCCAGAAATCACCTTGCTGGGACCGATGTTGCATGGGGGAATATGTTGGTAATTCCGTCCAGATAGAATGATGCTGGGCAGGACAAAGCGCAACGTGGCCGGTTTGGAAAGTCCTGAATGATGAAATATCAAAAAGCGCTTCCTTCGGCCACCGTATACGTTCCAGCCTTGTAGAAATGAGTGTCCGCCAGGCTGTGAACAGGAAAACAATGTGACCAGTTCCTCGCAAAGTTACGAGCTGCATTTCACAGCAGCCCCTGCATATCTCACTCGTGAAGGCGGGCTGAGTTGAATCCGATACCTCGGGAACAAAGAAAACTGCAACAGCAGACACCAGTAATCACTCAGCCAACTTGCGGAACGGGGCCTCTTGACACGCCTCTGGTCGGCGCGAAAACATTCAAACCAACCCTCCGGTACCGAAAGGAAGAGGCCACACGGGGAATTGCCTTGGAAGCGCTTTAATAAAACAGCATGCTGGCATAATGCATTTTGGCTTACAACAGCCTTCTTCGGTTGCCTCTGTTTATTCACGGTGCTGCCCCACCGGCGCTTTTGTATATATATATCTACATCGTCTCTACAAAGTAGGGGGTTACAGAAAGGAAAAAAGGGAGGGGGGGAAAGTTAATGGAAAATGTAAAACATTCTTGAGTAATTATGACCATCAATGACTACTGACATAATCTGTTGATTCTGTGGGGAGAAGATGAGAGTCATCCTAATAGTCATATGACTGGGCATGCGATTTAAGACATTGATGAGATATTGGGAGATCTGAAAAGTCGAGTCTCTTGGGAAGGCAATCGCCTTACTTCCCAAGAGTGCTAGTTTTCCTGTTGTTGCTCTGGAAAGATTATGCTAGCTACTGCCTTTTTCTTTTTTGGCTTTACAGTGCAGTCTTGTGCGAAATGACCAGGTTTAATGCAATAAAGACACAAATTAGCTTCACTGCTGCAGTCTTTTCTTCAGGAGATAAAGGTCCTCTATCCCTCCGATTTGCATAGGCTCTGGTTCTTGTGTTTTTCTTCTACGTCCCATTTCTCTGTCTTTAGGACCACTACTCTAGGTTAACCCCAAGGACGGTCTGCTTTTATTTCACCTAGTCTATGGTATAACTTAACAACGGATCACTGACATAATATCGATTACCAAAATATCCCCATACACAAATATTGACACATAAATATCGATGTCAAAAATATTGACATCCTATCTTTATAATGTAAAGTACAAAAATATCGAAAAAATAATATAAATGTAAAAAATATCGATGTACAAAATATCGTTTTTTATATATAAAAAATAATGTTAAATAAAATAAATAATAAAATTCACTTTAAAAACATTATTTAGATGAAATGCACATTTTAACAAATATAATAAATAAATGTAATTAAAAAAATGTAAACATACATATATAAAATGTAATATATAAATGTATATTTACTTTAAAACAATTAATAAACTAATAATTTTAATTTATTTTAAAATGTTATAAATATATGAAAATTTACAAATATATATATATATACATACACCTATATCATAAAATCTGATAAAAAACATTATATTATAAATTAAAACATTAAAATATTTAATAATTTTTAAACTTACATTTTGCACTCCATTGAGTGCAACAGTAGGGAAAGTGTTGGATAGCGGAGGGGAAAAAATTACTATTCCCACTCCAGTGAAAGCAACAGTAGGGAAAGTGTTGGATAGCGGATCGGTAAAATTAATTTTCCCACTCCAGTGAGTGCAACAGTAGGGAAAGTGTTGGATAGCGGAGGGGTAAAAATACTATTCCCACTCCAGTTAGTGCAACAGTAGGGAAAGTGTTGGATAGCGCAGGGGTAAAAATTACTATTCCCACTCCAATTACTGCAACAGTAGGGAAAGTGTTGGATAGCGGAGGGCTAAAAATTACAATTCCCCCTCCAGTGAGTGCAACAGTAGGGAAAGCGTTAGATAGCGGAGAGGTAAAAATTACTATTCCCAATCCAGTGAGTGCAACAGTAGGGAAAGTGTTGGATAGCGGAGGGGTAAAAATTACTATTCCCACTGCAGTGAGTGCAACAGTAGGGAAAGTGTTGCATAGCGGAGGGGTAAAAATTACTATTTCCACTTCAATTACTGCAACAGTAGGGAAAGTGTTGGATAGCGGAGGGGTAAAGATTTCTATTCCCACTCCAGTAAGTGCAACAGTAGGGGAAGTGTTTGATAGCGGAGAGGTAAAAATAACTATTTCCATTCCAGTATGCTGCGTAGTGGGCCTGTGCACAGCTAAAGTATAATTCTAAATCTGGGACTTCGAACTCTCCAGCACTGAAAGGTCGAGAGGATATTCCAATGCAGTTTAGGTTGCTTCCCGCCCCAGGTGAGCCGGATGAGTTGAGTTTTTAGGGCTTTGAAAAAATGTCTACTGGGGGCGTATGGGATATTAGTGAATAAATAAAGCAATTTAGGCAGGATTATCATCTTTATGAGCGAGGTTCTCCCAGCATAGCGATCCACCTGGTGATTTTATCAGTAAGAAGATTTAGTGCACGCCCATAGTTAGCTGCCATCAAATTGTTACGGTTGCGAGTTATTACTATTTCTAGATAGGTAACTGTGTCGTCGCACCATGCAAGGGGGTAGTCAGGCATGAATTGTGTGGTGGCGTCTGAGAGGGGAAAAATCTGGGATTTCCCCCAGTTTATGTTGACCCCAGAGAGGTGTCCGAAGAGGATAAGGAGCCGTAAAATAGGGTTCAGGCTGTCTACCGGGTTGCGGAGGTATAAAGTAATGTCGTCGGCATATAGAGAAATTAGTATTTGCCTCTCAGGGTAAATAAGGGCATGTTCCCGGTAGTGTTGGCGGATTTTGGCGGCCAGGGGCTCAATCGTCAGGGCAAATAGGAGGGGGGACAAGGGGCACCCCTGCCTAGTGCCTCTGGCTATCGAGAAGGAGGAGGATCTGGTGCCATTAACCACCACGCTGGCCCGTGGGCCTGTATATAGGAGGTGGATCCACGCCAGAAACGGAGCGGGAAAACCCATGCGGTTGAGCACGAAGGCCAAATAATCCCATTCTAGGGAGTCAAATGCCTTGGTGGCGTCAAGAAAGACAGCCACCGCATTGGTGTCGGGGTCAATGTCGTGTAAGACAGCGCACAGGGTGCAAAGGTTGTGAGAGGTTCCTCTAGTGGGAACAAACCCAGACTGGTTAGGGAAGACGAGGGCAGTCAACAGAGGACTAATACGGTTGCGACGCCGGCTTCCCGGGTTTCAGGAGGGAAATTATGAGCGTCTCTCTCATGGTCTGGGGGAGGATCCCCGACTCACGGGCCTCTTCATATAACTGTCGCAAAGCAGGGATGAGTATGGCGCGGAATGTTTTATAAAATTCGGCTGTGAGGCCGTCGGGGCCTGGGGCCCGCCCATACTGCAACTGCATGATAGCAGCAATAATCTCTTCATCTTCATGATGAGCGAGAAGAAACTCTTGTTGAGTGTCCCCAAGCCATCCAAACGCAGTGTCTTGAAAGAATGGGGTGAAGTCAACAGGTTCCAGAACTCTCCACCACAGAAATGTGAGGAAAATGTGTTTTGTTTGACAAATTTTGAGGTTTGCAAGGGAATCTGGGTAACAGAACATGGTGGGAGCCAGTCAAGTCACCCCATCCTGGATTCCCCTGGGTGTCTAATTTTCAAAAATTTATAGGTTTGCTAGGTTTCCCTAGGTGCCGGCAGAGCTAGGGTTCAAAATCTACAGCTAGGCACTTTGCAAAAAATGGGTCAATTTTCACTGTGAAAGTGTGGTGTGTCCACGTTGCGTTTTGGGTCGTTTCCTGTCGCGGGCACTAGGCCTACCCACACAAGTGAGGTACCATTTTTCTCGGAAAACTTTGGGGATCGCGTGGTGGGTGGAATTTTGTGGATCCACGCAGATTCCAGAACTTTCTATCACAGAAATGTGAGGAAAATGTGTTTTTTTTTACAAATTTTGAGGTTTGCAAGGAATTCTGGGTAACAGAACCTGGTGAGAGCCAGTCAAGTCACCTCATCCTGGATTCCCCTGGGTGTCTAGTTTTCAAAAATGTATAGGTTTACTAGGTTTCCCTAGGTGCCAGCAGAGCTAGGGTTAAAAATCTACAGCAAGGCACTTTGCAAAAAAAGGGTCAGTTTTCACTGTGAAAATGTGGTGTGACCACGTTCCGTTTTGGGCCATTTCCTGTTGCGGGCACTAGGCCTACCCACACAAGTGAGGTACCGTTTTTCTCGGAAGACTTAGGGTAACATAGAATTGTAGAGCAACTGTTATTACCTATTGACTTTCGATGCATTTATGCCTTCCAAATGAAAGACAATGTGTAAAAAGAAGTCATTTTGAAAAATGACCTATAAGTCTCATGCTAGTATGGGTACTCACAATTTCGGAAATGTGCAAATATCTACTGTTTCTAAACTCTATATTTTGTTCCAATTTCAGAAATACATAGGTGTCTTTCATACCGATTTTTCCATGTATATATTTTCCCAAATTAATTGCTATATACCCGGAACATAATGAAAAAACATTGCAAGACGCTGCTCAGTTATTGGCTCTGGGTTCGTCGGGTTCTTGGTGAACCTACAAGTCCTATATATCCCCACAACCAGAAAGGTCTAGCGGATGTAATGGTATATTGCTTTCAAACAGCTGTCACAATTAGAAGAAGTTACAGGTGAAAACGTTGGCACAAATGGCTGTTTTTTTCAACTAATTTTCAATTTCTCCTATATTTAACTGTTAGTTTCTATAAAGAAACCTTGAAGGATCTACACAAATGACCCCTTGCTGAATTCAGAATTTTGTCTACTTTTCTAAAATGTATAGCTTTTCAGTATCTATTATTGCTTTCATACCCATTTCTACCATTAACTGGAAGGAGGTTGAAAGCACAAAAATAGCAAAAATAGGCTATGTCCCAGAAAAATGCCAAAACTGTGTAAAAAATGTTGGTTTTCTGACAAAATTCTGCTTGTTCCTGAAAGCTGGGAAGATGGTGATTTCAGCACCACAACCCCTTTTTGAAACCACTTGCAGGGAAAAAAACAGACGCTTTCATCTGTAGCCCTTTTTTCCCATTTAAAAAAAAAAAAGAAAAAATGTTGCTGTATTTTGGCTAATTTCTGGGTCCCTTCCAGGGGAATCCACAAACCCTGGGTACCTTTAGAATCCCCATGATGTTGGAAAAAAAGGATGCAAATTTGGCGTGGATACCTTATGTGGTCAAAACGTTACAGGGGCCTAAGCGCGAACTACCCCAAATTGCAAAAAAAAGGCTTAGCACGGGGGGGGAAAAGGCCTAGCAGCGAAGGGGTTAAGACATATTATAGGAATGCCATTACCATAAGGCTTAAGAAATGAGCGCGAGCATTTTAATCTTTTGGAGCCTTTGTGAGAAAAAAATTAATTCCACTAATAAAGGAAAAAATGTTCACACTCGTTCCTTGAGCCAAATACTAATGGAATTCTTATATTATGTCTTAAGGAAAGGGTGCAGTACCACAGGCTGTTACTAGGGACACCTAGTACAGCCTGTGGTACTGCACCCTTTCCTTAAGACATTTACATTCTATCACACAGATGGAGCGGGCTATGCTAATGAAGCCCACAAACAAGATTGCGCTACATGAGGAAACAGTGGCTGCAGGGGCTGGGCGAGAGAGCACCGGAATGAGGCTTCTCTCGGGTTACACTGCCCTGGAAGGAAGCAGCACTAGTTACACAGGACTGGCACAGGATGATGCAGCACTGGAACAAGGCTACAATGTGTCTGGAGTGAATAAAAAACTGTGGCTGCGGCAAGGAGAAATATAAAAGTGGACTACACTTATAAGCATGGCGGCCTGTGAACCAGGTGCCATGACATAAGTGAAGTAGTCCCAAAACAAAACAGATGCAGCCCTGCAGCGTAACTACACTGTAGTTGGTCGGTGCTGCCTGCCATGCAGCGGAAGTGACGTCTCGGAAGTCCCAGTCTATAGGGAGCTGGGAATGCAGAGCAACACGGGAATGACCCAATGGCAAGCAGCAGGCGGGTTTATACTCCGTATATCCATTACTCCAGGTCTTGCAGACAGCGCATGCGCGCTGCCTAGGCTCGACCTAAAAAGGGGCACTTTCCTACAACCGTCTGGGAGGACGTAGGAATGTCAAGTTTGATGACTGAAGAATTGTAATTTAAAACCTGCTTTAATGGCTTTAATGGTAAAGTTGGATATTAAGTCACAATTCTGAAATGCCATTTTTAGAAAGTTATATAGCAAAAAAACAATGGTTCTTATGGAAAATACAAGAATATTTGATGGCTAATAATGTTAGTAAAGGATGTTAAAAGAGAGATGCTCATACACAAATGCAATCAGGAAACCAAATGCTGTTAGCACAGAATCATATCTGTATTTTGAAAACACATGTAAAAGGAGTGCTCAGTGTCCCAAGGGAAAATAGAACCAGCACACCTTGAGTGACACAATTTTGACATACAACATGGTTTCTTAATACAAGGAAATGACCATCATAAATATACAATGATAATTCAACAGTTTTGTTATTATTCTACAAAAACTAGAAATGGTTCATTTTTTATGAAAGTTGATGACATTTCGACCCGCCTGTTAATGGGGGTCTCATCAGTGAGTGGGATGCACATAAAACCCAGTGAGAAAAAGGTAAATTTACTCACAGGGGGCCTAGCCAGGCGCCCAGTGAGGCGAAGTGGCAGGGATAAATCTTGCAGAAAGTAGAAGCATGTCAGGGTAGACAACGCTATGTTTGTATAGAAACAAATCCGGGAAGCTTTGAAGTCCGCTGCACGTCACAGGATGGAGTGACTGTGCCCTGTAATCTGGAGGACTGTCAGGGTCAGCTTCCAGTAGCAAGTGCCATGTGGATGCTTCCCAGATTCGTTTCTATCCAAGACGCACGGAGCACCCGACGATATGATCCTGTTCGGCAGTTGGAGGCACAGATTGCTTGTCTCCACCACTCTCCATACATAGTATGGTCTACCCTGACACACTTCTATTTTCTGCAAGAAATATCCCCGCCACTACCCTTCACTGGAAACCCTGCTGGGTCCCATGTGAGTACATTTATCTTTTTCTCACAGGGTTTTTATGTGCACCCCACCCACTAAGGGCCCGATTCCGATCTCGTTCGGAAAGCATTGAGACCGAATCGTGTCCGGAATGCTTTCCGCACGACTTGGTTCTGGGGAGTCTGACCGAACAAGTACGATGCATTTAAATGCATCTGGATACAATTCGGTCAGACTCCCATTGACTTCAATGGGAGCCTGTGTACCGAACGCGTACACAGGCTCGCATTGTCAAAAGGGGTGGATGGGGATAATCGTGCACCCTGTGGCAGGCACTCCATGGTGCCTGCCACACTGTGCATGGCTGGGAAGAAGAGACCCATGGGTACCCCCACAGGCCCGATTCGGAGGGCCAAAGGGGAAGGGGGGCCTGCTATGGGCCCCCAAAGACTGAATACAGCAGCTTTTTTGATCCGGGCAAACCGACTCGTGAAGGCTGTCGGAATCGTTCATCGTACTTGCTCGCTTGGAAAACCTAGTCCATAGAGCTGTACGATTCGGCTCTGGAATGCTCTATCCCTCCAAATGCCTTGCGGAACCAATTCAGTCAGCGCTAAGGCTTTCAAGGCATCGTACTTGGTCGTTCGGAACTGTGAACGATGCGGTCGGGAACAAGGGCTCCGGATCGGTTAAGGCAATTCCACATACGATTCGGAGCCCTTCCGAACGAGATCAGAATTGGCTGCTAAGTCTGCAGATTCATCAAGTGGCTCTCATTGTCAGGTCCTGATGAGATCTCCAATTAACAGTGTGGTTGAAACTTCATTGAATTCCATAAAAAATGAACCATTTCCAGTTTTTGTAAAATAATAACAAAACTGTTGAATCATCATTGTATATTTATAATGCTTATTTCCTTGCATTAAGAAACCACATTGCATATCATATTTTTGTCACTCAACCATTTGGTGCCTGCAGTCTGTTTCCTGGGTTACTTGACCAGGTATACCTTTCAGTTGGTCTTTGTATATTACTCCCAGACAGTGAGACAAAGGGGGAATGGGTGCTGGCAGGATGGGGTATCTCTGACTTAATGGGGGGAGAAGCTGTCACCTACTACACTTAAACATCACAAAGGATATGGCTCAGCACACTAGGTTTCACACTAGTCTTTTGTGCTCCCAGACAAGCTGTGGCCAAGGCAGGGAGGAAGGATATTCCAAACGCTTCTGGGGTGGAAACCTCCAGAACCTTCTCCTACTTCATAGCTGGCACAGATATAAATATTAGACCCTCAGACTCAACCCTTCAGTACACATCCGGACCTATAGAAGACTCGGAAGAAGGACTGTTGTGCTGCTCTGCTGCAAGAAGGAAAGATTGCTACTCTGCTGCCCCACTATTCTGCTGCTTGATTGACAAGGACTGGACCTGCATCTTGAATCCAGGACCACCAGAGTAACTCCAAGGGCTAGTTGGCTGGCCTCCTAATCAGAGCCTCAGGGACAGAAAAGGCCTCAACCACCTTGAATCCAGAACCTGAACTCTGCCTGCTGTAAGTCTTGCCACCCCAGTTCTGCTTCCTTGTAAGTAGTCCACAAGGTGCCCTGCCACACCAGCTGTGGTCTCTTGTGCAGAACTGATGCAGCGCAACGCATCTCCTCGCCACCCCACATTGGAACCGCCTCTTCACAACCCATCCCAGACATAGGACCTTTCATTGCAGTCTGCAGCTCCTTGGAACTGCTGCTTCATGACGCTTCCCAGATGCAGGACTTCTCAACACAAGCCTTCATCAACAGCATCCTTGACAATGACACAGGACCATGCATCACAAGCACCACCGAAGACTTCAACTGAGCTGCTGCTGCACGACCCTTCACCGACCCAGGATCTCACAATGCTGTGCAACCAGTATTTATGGTACTTTGTTCAGCGGGCGTAACTTGATCCCTGTATCTGGCCCACACTCCATTGTGGCCAGCCTGAACTTGTGGCTTGGTGCAGCAGTACTAGAGAACCACAGTTGCAGCTTTATGCCTATAAGAAATGTTTTCCCTTAAATCTTTAAAACTACATATATCTGGTTCTACTAATTGGATATTTGTCTGTTTGGTCTCAAACAATTCATTAAGTTTTATTCTATTTTCCTAAGTGGTGTGGAATTCTTTTTGTGCTGTGTTTTTACTTTATTACTGTTTAAAGTGCTGCATACTTTACACATTCCCTCTAAGTTAAGCCTGACTGCTTTTGTGCCAAGTCAGAGGGTTAACCACAGGTTACTTTGGGGTTTGCAAGTGTTTCACTGGGACAAGAATTGTGGTTGCTGCTTGCTTAGGATATCACCCTCCTGAATCCGTGACACAATTTCCTACAGAAATCATATGGCTTTTTAGCAATGTAAGTGAACATTGTGCTATAAAATGCACTCTCTTTCATATTTTTCTTGGGAGAAGAACTTCCTGAATCATCCTAGAAGAAGTCAGGATCAAATGCATTGCTTGTTTGCTGGAATATGTGGTAAGTAGTAGGCCACACCCCTGTCAAATATCCCTAGTCACCATTGTCCATCTGCTTGCTTTTAGGTACTACAATTTAGAATGCCCTCTGGATTACAGCATGCCAGTATGATAAAAAGGACACAACCTTCATCCTTTCCAAAGACCATGTTAAGCCAGCAGTGCTTGTGAGATGATAGGCTTTGTAGTATATACCTTTGTTCTAAGTGTTGGGTTAGAGGTCAGAAACTAGGTGTGTCTTAATGGCATAAAGTAATTAGTGTATATCTGTAAACTGGGCATGAAACTTCCCCAAAACACCATATGTTCAGTAGATTCAGAGGAAGAGATTTCCCTATACTGAGACATATCTTTAAGTATAAATGCACATGCCATGCTTACTCCTCCAGGGCTGACTGACTCTGCCTACTCACTTACCCATGTCCGCTCCTCTTACCAAACCAGGCCCCTGCAGACTCAGCTGCAACGCTGTCCTGGGGTTCCCAGGCTGATACTTCTGCTTCTCACCTTTGTCCCTCCTGCTTCTCGCCTTTGTCTAGTACACCTCCTTTTTCTCCTCTTTGCCTTTCCTTCCAGCTTTGTTTTACCTCTTTACCTGTTTTTTCTTTCTCTCTCAGTATTGCCTCTTTGCTGGTTTTACAAACACTCTTTGCTCCCTCACCCTTGATCAGCTCTTTTGCTTTTTTGTCTCTTTGGTCCTTTTTCCTCTCACTTTTTGCATTCTCACTCAGCGCTTTGCATTTTTCCATTCACGCCTGCATGCTCTCTGAACTGTTCTGTCTCTTTGCTCTCTGCTTTTTGACTCTTTTCTCTCTGCTTTTTGACTCTTTTCTCTCTGCTTTTTGACTCCATTTTTTAGCTCTAGTTCTCAGCCTTTTTACCCACTTTCCAGCCCTTCCTCCCTCTGCTGTCTGCCCACCTTTTTTCCCATGTTGCCCTCTCATCCACTTACTCACTGCTACCGCCACTCTCTCTAGCCCTTCCCACTGTCATTGGAACTTTTCCCCCTGCTCCTACTTAATGGTGGCCGTAATGTGGATGCACCACAGATGTGTGCAGCGGACGCAGTGGCGTCACGAAGGCACACCAAAAACAAGCCCATCTGTCCCACGCCCTCACCGATCACCAGGAGCCCTGGCCCTCCACCCTCCCAACTCACTCTCAGACGCAACTTGCTGCATTCCTCTAGGACCTGAACCCAGGGTGCTCCTCCCAGTACCACATTATGCAAAACAATGGGGTAACCCAGTATCCCTCAGAACCTGGGCATATATAATACAAGCAACAATCGGTTCTGTCGGTCAAACAATTTCTTTGTAGTAATAAATATTTACATGAAAAAAGGTGATTAATGTACACGAAAAGCTTGAACACAAACAAAGAGACAAATTTGTCTTATTCATAAAGAGAATGATATTTTACTTCATATTTAAATAAGGTCAAGAATTACCACGACAAAAGAGAAAAGAGGCTGTCTGATAATTCAATTAACAAAATCGGCGCATGTGGACGTGATTATAGTGACAAGGTGAGTGAAGTGACAAGGTGACAAGATCTGTGTATTATACAACAAGGTGAAATAATACTGTACATGTATTTACAAAGGAAATATTAAAGATAACGTCCAAATAAACATCAACAATGGCAGTCACCCTGGCCAGATAAATGAATTACATAAATTGGTGTGCTAGGGGACCTATTAGAGCATGGACAAAAAACCGTTGACGTTTCGACCCTGACAAACAGCATAAATTGACGATGTCAAAAACGGGTCTTCTTCAGGACAAAGAGATAAGATGGATAGCCGGTTCTTCAGATTAACTGGGGACGATAGGCACAATCTACAGATGTCTCCCACCGGCCAGCTGTCAGAAGTCATAATGATGCCTTGAAGCAACACGACGCCGCGTTTGGTACGATTTACACGTCCAACCGCTACTGCCTTTTAAAGCATTTAGAAATCCAGTTTGATGCACCACTTTTGGGTGAACATTCACCTGTGTCTCCTAATTTATTAATTGATTTGGCTGAGACCCCTGAGCACCAGGAATAATCGTCTACCTGTCATATCTCTCATCAGGTAACTGATTCAGTCTACCTTCAACCACCAATTGGACCAAACCCCTGGTGTCCTCACCCCAAGGCTTTTGGGTAGAGCTCCACGTACGTCCCCAGTTAATCTGTTTGAAGTCTGGCAACTTCTAAAGGACCTCTCACATGGCCTGCTCTTCCTGATAGAAACCTGGCTCAACACTACATCTGCCTCTTACATTGTTACACCGATCTCCCCCGGATTCAAGATAGTAAGACAGGACATATGCCACAGACCTGGAGGACAGCTATCCTTCATCTTCAAAGAAAACATCAACTGCTCCGTTAAGTCTGCTAACACCAGTGGCCATCTCAAACACATGTGGTCTGATTCACAAAGGCAAATGTACATTTTTGTGCAAGTTTATGATTGCTTGCTATTCACTAAAGGATTTATGAGTGGTATCTTTATGAGTGTGGAGCCTCCACACATAAAAAGACTCAGCAATCGTAAAGATAATACTCATAAATCCCTTTGTGAGTAGCAAACAATTGTAAACTTATACAAAAGTGTAAGTTTACCTTTGTGAATCAGGCCCATGGCCTTTAAACTGCACGTCTCCAACAACTCCACCCTGGGAGGGGCCCCCATCTAACGGCTACATGTACTACGAACCAACTTTGGCAACCCTATCACAGACTTCATCATTCCCCTGCTGCTCAAGAAAGTCATCAACAAATGACTAGACTACCTAAGCAACAATAACCTCCTCAATCCAACCCAATCTGGATTTGGGCCCAACCATACCACGAGACGTCCCTCATGGCCTCCAAGGCCGACATCCGACTCATCATGTACAGAGGAGACACCACAGCTCTCATCCTACTCAACCTATCTGCCACCTTTGGCATTGTCTACCCACCCTATCCTCATTCAATGCCTCCATCCACTGGATCTGCTTCTTCCTCACCAGATGCACTCAGTTGGACTGCCTGGCCACTAACACCTCAGCCATCAAACTCTTCTGCAGAGCGCAGACGCTGCAGGTAAGAGCGGTAGGGTGTTGGGACCGGGTGGGGGCTGGGGATTTCGAGAGACGACCATGAGGGAAAATCAATTATTTATTTATTTTTCCTCGTGGTCGTCTCTCGAAATCCCCCCCACTCGGCCCCACCGCTCTTACCTGCAGCGGCCGCGGCTGGCAGAGCACCCAAGGATCATCTCTTGGTTCCATGCTGTTCAATGCCTATGCGGCACCAAAGGGCAACATCATCCTATCCCACGGAATCAACATAATTCCTATGGCGATGACACCCAGCTCATTCTCTCCATCTCCAAAGAAATATCCAACACCCAGACTAACTTCATCTCATGTATTTCTGATGTCACCATCTGGATGAAGACTAACTGTCTGAAATACAAAATAGACAAAGCAGAAGTGGTACTCTTTGGCAAGAACACTTCCCCATTGAACTTTATCTGGTGGCCAGCAGACTTTGGTCCAACACCCTGCTCAACCAATAAAGCCAGGAACCAGGGCATAGTGGTGGACAACCAACTCTCAATTGGCAACCAACCCAATGCAGTTCCTTCATCTTGCTTCTACACCCTAAAAATTCCCTGGAAAATCTTCAAATAACTCTCAATAAACACAAGCAGACCATCACCCAGGCCTTTATCACCAGTAAACAGGACTACTACAACACGCTTTATGTCGGCATCAATGCCCAACTGACCAGGAGACTTCAGGTCATTTAAAACGTGTCTGCCAGACTCACCCTCCGGCACCCACCTTGCACTCACATTACTCCACACCTCAAAGAGTTCCACTAGCTTCCCATCTACAAACATGTACTTTTCATGCTCCTCAGCCAAACATACCAAGCCTTGCACACCCTAAACCCTGCTTACATCAATAGCTGAATCATCTTCCGCACCACTACTGATCTCCTGCTTACTCACATCCCTCACATCAGCAGAGCCAGGGCCTGCAGCCATGCCTTCTCACACCTCACAACCGAGGCCTAAAATGGCCTCCCCCTGTACATCAGAACCGCATGCTCAGTCCTAAAACTCACAAGAAACTCAAGTGAGCTCTTTACCTAGACCTGAGACTAGGCCAGCTCAGTCCCCTCCTTATCTAGCGCCTGTAAATCCTCCTGGGTGATATGTGCACTCTACAAGTAGTCATAACATAACATTACATAACATAACATGACATAGCAGATTGACTACAAATAAGAGAAAGTTTATGAGACTAATACAACACATGAAAATCTATGATTTATATAGAGTTGAATTTTGTAAATCCCACAAAATGCGAAACAGAAAATGTATAACACACTGCATAAATGTCTACATTGTTTCATGAATAAATTCCAGTTCTTCATAGGATCTAGTTGCCTTTTATCAGTGTCTGAAACACAAAAGCCCCAGTCTCTGAAAACAGTTTATGTAATTTGGGATTGAGCTCTAAGGAACATGTTTACACAGAGAAACAATAGGAGAGCTGATCTCAGTGCACTGTCTGGAAGAATCCACTATGATTGGGGCTTTGAGGATCAACAGTTTGACATATAGAGTCATTCTCGAAAGCAGGACAGATGAACTGTAGAAGTGGTGACATAGACACCTGGGCCCAGATACATAAAACCCTTGCATTGTATCATGCAAGGCAGCGCATGGGAAAGCAAGAGCTCCGGTGAGATTTACTAAGAAATGCAAAGCTACCTTGAGTGGCTCTGCATGCCTGAGTAAATCTGGAGCAACGCAAGGCAGCGCAAGTCTCTGCCCTGCTGTACCCTGCCCCCGGGAGGCGTTCCATGAGTGGAGTGTGGGTGTTCCCAAGCATCCGACAATGGATTTGAGCGCATTCCCAAATTTACTAAGGCTAGAAAACCTGGGAATTTTGTCAAAATGCTACGCCTTGCCAGGTGAGGCGTAACGAGGAGAAAATGTTTCTCTCTCCTCATTTTTCCTCTTTCTATGTATGCTGCAATCTGCATTCTGCAGCACTCGTAGAAAGGAAAAAGCCTCAGAGGATTGTTTTTGTGTAGAAAGGTGCCCCTTTGTGCACAAAAACAATCCTGAATGTAACACAGCCACCCTTGCACCATGCACAAGGGTGCCTGCGTTGGCTGCACCAGCTCAGGGAGAGGGCAAAAATGTGCCATATGTAAGTAGAGTGGCATTCCTGCCCTCTCCCTGTTACACAACGCAGCAAGCTGCACTGTGTTGCTTAACTTGTTAGTAAATCTGCCCCGCATTTTTCTCTACCAGAAGCTCAACATGTTACTGAGTATTGAATCATGGGGTTTGTTGCTCACCCTGGCAGAGCTAGCTGCTATGAAACAATTTCACTTGATTTTCTTTTTATCAGATCATCTGCATAGGGGTTTTTACGCCATCATCCTTGGCTAAGCAGGTCCCAGGTCATCCACCTGTCTAAATGAGCATACCAGGTCTGAATGGTCCTTTCTGTCTGCACCAAGGTGGTGAGGAATGGACACTAGGAGATCACAAAAGGAAGGCTGATAAAGAAATGACAATGTCTTGTAAGGATAGTTCATGGAAGGATTAAACAATACAGACTAGACTTGGATGCATTCCTCTTAGCAGTAGTAATAATAGTTGTAGATGTAGGAGTAGCATTGGTTGTTGTAGCTGCTGCTGCTGGTGTAGCTGTAGGTATAGCTTCGCGATATAATATAGTATATAACACCGCTAATATAGGCGATAGCTATGATAATCCCAAGTACCAGAGCCACGTTGTTGAAGATCAGTGCTTTACTGGAACATTCTTGAGCGCGAGCAGCATTGTTATTGCGAATGGCTTCTTTTGTCTGCAGAAGAGAAAAGACGGGAGTTGTAAAAAGTCAAAGAAGTGAAATATCTCAAGATTGCCACTGCTTTTGGGATAAGTTGATCTTTGATTTAAAAAGGGGCCACAGTATGACTTTCCCACATGGAACATCTGAAGAACCTAGGAAACACCAGAAGGGATTCATTCTCAGGATATCGCAATGGACTACAAACTACCTATCGCACCTCTTTTGTGCACAAGGTATAGCTTGAGTCAGTTGCTGCATTCTGGTGTGAGGTAAGGATGGAAAGGTTACAGTTTTAAGACAAAGCCATCCTAAAAGGAACTAACCAGATCATGTTTTGTAAATTCCATAGGCCTAATTCACAAAGGTAAACTTACACTTTTGTGTAAATTTATAGTTGCAGTAGTAACTTTAAATTTTTTTGGGCATTTATAAAATTACAGTGCTAGGGGCATATTTATGACTTTTGTGGGGCAGGGCAGTACAGCAAGTCCGTAACAAGGAAAGAGCAGGAATGTGCGGTATTTATCCAATACAGCGCATTCCAGTTCTTTTCCCTTATGCTGGCACCGTTTTGGAAGCCTAACACCAACGCAGGAACCCTATAGGGCCACCTTCCTGCACAAAAATAATCCTGAGAGGCATTTTATGTGTGCTACAATAGTAAAGATATTTCTCCTCATTACGTCTCTCCTGGGGCAGCGTATCTTTTTGGTGCATTCTCAGGTCTACCTGTTCTTGTAAATCTGTGAATGCTTCAAAATCCATGGATGTTGTGTGGGAACACCCATGCAACACCCATGGAAACGCCTCCCAGGCGCAGAGTAAAACAACACAGTGATTCGCGCTGCGTTACATTACTTGAGATTCATGGAGCCACGAAGGGACACACAAGGTGGCCTTGCGTGGCTTCCTAACTCTCACTTTACATTTGCGTCGCCCTTGCACCACGTTGCGTGGTGCAGGAGCAACGCAATGGAGCTCATAAATATGCCCCCTAGTGTGTGAGTACCAAAAAGTAGTAAAGTGACTACAGCAGGTGTAAACTTACACAAAGGTGTAATTTTACCTTTGTCAATTAGGACCTATATCCTAATCCGACACAATGTTTGTGAGCATTCTTGAATTTCTTTTATTGAAAAGTTCTTGGGCATGCTGAAAAGCACACATTTACCTTATAATAGAAAGTATTTTTATTTACAGGCAAAATAGGAGATGGGAGTAGAGGGTGGAATTACATTCGTAAGTATTCTCAATTGATTCGTTTCGACTTTATGTCAATTTAATGAAGCCAAAATTTACAGACAGTGGGTCTAACAATAGTGACTGCCACTTTACGTTAAAAGAAATGTAATGGCTTTTCAGATTAAAAAGCAAATTTAAGTGAACACATTGATCCATCCACGTATAATTTGATTGTCCCATTTTGTGAAACATTCAGTCTTTCGCCAACAAAAAAATGAACTTCTGGCTCTACGTTTCTATCAAGTGTGATGTGAATGGTGCCTATGGCCATTTCTGTGGGTTTCCTGCATGGAATAATGATAAATTATGCCTAGATATTTAATCTGATCTTTCACTTTAATGCGATGCTTTGCCTTACTCTGCATCATAGAGGCGTTCCCTGGGTGTTATGGTGGGTGTTTCCCCTCAACACCCATGGAATTTGATGCTGCCCCAGATTTAGAACATCAGGTAAACTCAGGGCAGCGCCAAAATTTTGCGCCTCCCTAGAGCAGGCTTAACAAAGAGAAATGTTGACATTACACCTGATTTTTTCCCTTTTCCACATGTGCTGCATTCTGGAGGAATACGCCTCTCATGATTGTTTTTGTGTATGAAGGGGCCCTTTCCTGCACAAAAACAATTGTGGCAACAACACAGGCATCTTTGCACAAGGGTGCCTGCATAGCTGAAAGGACAGGAATGCACCATATCCTGTAAATTCAGTGCATTCCTTTTCTTCGAATTGGCATAGGGCAGCGCAGCAAAATGATTTACGATGCTGCCCCACGCCAGTTCCTTGTAAATATGCCCCTAAATTGGTGTTTGGCCCTAAGAACACAAGTCCAAATACTACTGGGCTCTTCATACTCCTGCGGTGGATAAAATGAGTACCATTTACTAGGGTAATAATAAACAGATATTCAGGGGCCGATTCCGATCTCGGCCGGTAGGGCTCCGAATCGGATTCGGCTTTACCGGATCCGATTCGGAGCCCTGTTTCCCGACCGAATCGTACGCGGGTCCGGCCGAGCGAGTACGATGCGAGTCGCCGACCGACTCGTCCGGGCGTCCCGACCGCTCCGACCGACTCGTTCCCGGCTCGAACCGCACCGACCGACACGCTCGGACTCGACTCGCACCGCGCAATGGAGACGTTCCCCGGCCGGGTAAGTACGATGCGCACCGCGAGCAGTCCGACCGAGCCGCGCACTCCGGCTCGAAAGAGCTGTCGGAGCCGTACTTTGGGGGTCCGTGTCGGACCCCTTGTACGCGTAGCCGCGCGAGTCGCACACAGGGGGACCCATGGGTCCCCCTACCTGTGCGTGTACGGCGCGAATCGCTTCGCCGCGTACCCGCTGTAGGGGGCGCACTTGTCCGACTTCGCACCCATTGAGTCAATGGGAGCCCGCGTACGCGTTATGCGACCGGCTCCCATTGACTTCAATGGGAGTCCGACCGACTCGGGTCCGATGGCATACGTGCGCATCGTACTCGTTCGGTCGGACTGCACGGGTCCGATTCGGTCGGAAATCTCTCCGGGTCCGGCTCGGTCGGAGAAATTTCCGGCCCGAATCGGAATCGACCCCTCAGTGTCAAGATACTTCTTGCGGTGACGGCTGGTTTTACAAATACGTCATGTTGCTGTCAGTGAAGCAAGTGCAATCTTTGACACGTTTTTACATTCCTTTGTTATTAGTGAATGACAAAGTGCCTGATTTAAAGTTTGGCGGACGAGTGCTCCATCAGAAACTTGATGGACATCCCGTCCGCCTGATTACAAAGGCATTGTATCCTAGTGTCCTTCTAATAAGACGATGGGAGATCCGTCATGTTTGTGAGTGAGTATTGGTCCACAAAACTTTAAATCAGGCCCCAAGTCTTTCATGCATCCTAAATATTTTCTACATACGGGAGTACAGAAGATGGCTCCTATCTGCAACTGAGGTTTGTTTTGGACCACCTAAAAGCAGGCTATGCCAAGCTGGATAGCATGAGGTTGGGTCAATAGGTGTTGGCCAAAGTGTAGAAGTAGGTACCACCCCATTGGCTATGAACTGCAATCACACTTGATGATACAAAATGCAATCATCCACTTGGTTTGGTAGCCCTGCACTAGTGATTCACAGTATTTCTTCCACTTACTCTCCACACACCAATCAGCTCCCATGCTAACTCCTCTGCATGGTACATGCCTCACCTGCCTAACATGGACACGTTTCTGCCTCAAGAAAACTGCCTTCCAATGGCTTGACCAGAGATACTGCCAGGCCTCCCAGTATTTTGGCCCCAATGATCCGGCCATCCTCTATGATGGAGCCCTCTCTCTCGCCAGGCTCCTCCCAAAAGGGAATCTTCCCCCTTCAGCACATGCCAGGCGTAGCTTGTGGTTGCCCAGCAGAGATGTCTCCTGTGCCGCACTCCACCAGAACTTCTCTCAGCTGGTTATCTGGAGTTCATAGGTGAACAGCTCTGGTACATTCCAGACCTAGCACATATATGCGCTTCGTTAGAACTCAATCAGATGGCACCGGTCCCAGCCAATCATCTTCGAATTGGCCTCTAATATAACCAATTACCTTATCCTTTCTTCCCAGTCTGCCCAACCTATGGCTTCCCCTGGGTCCTGCTGAACATTTCTCCTCCTACACTCATCTGCCACTCTGCAGCCACATGTAGGTACACATGGTAGGGGAAAGCAGCTATGCACCCCCACTTCTCTAACCCCCAGCTGTTATATTGACCCGCACAGCGAAAGTCAAAACACCCAAAGCAAAGCATATTAGACCGAAAATAGCAATACTTTTGGGTCATAGCCAAAAGTATCCATAGGTGTTCTTGGCAAAATGAGCAAACTAAATTAAATTCCCCCATTAGTATCCAAATATTCTCAGCTGAAAGCACATGCAACATAAAATCTTCCCTCTGCATCACCCATCACTTACACAGCGTCTATCACCCTTTTCCACTGTTCCACAGTCCAGAACACAGGACCTTTCCATCCCACTGGCACTCAGCCCACCCATTAGGGATGCATGAAAGAAGGAGTTTGTTTCATCCTATAAGGAGATGCTGGCTGTATGTCAGAACATCGTATGCAAAAAGTGTATTGTGCCCTAAATATTGTTTATAAACATAGCATCCCATTGGGTGTTGACTTTTGATTATTTGCTGAGTGGGCGAGGATGTTTTAGTTGATTATATCTAGGACATAATATTAAGTCAGACTATATTCTGACAACGCTAGTTTGGCACTCTATCATCACAACAATATAGAGCACAAAAGTATGTCAATGGATTCCCCATCTGGATTTAGCACTTCCTGAAAAAATGGAGGATTGTCCAATGCCATCTGACTTTAAGTCCCCCACAAACCCCCCCTTCACACAGAGTCTCATTGATTAGCTGTAATTGGTAACAATATGCTTCTTACTCACAAAGATAGTTACATTCATTTCATAATCCTGAACGCTTTAGAAATTATTTCTTTACTTATTTTAATTTGCTCCTTGTCTGGAAGAAATCACTCCAAGCAGATGCATTTACACATCAAACGTTTTTTGCTACAAAGCTAAGGAAATATGCAGGGGCGGTGCGTCCATTGGGGCGCTGGGGCGTTGCCCCACTAATGCACATGGCCCCAAAGTGTCGCCGCATATAATTAACAAGCACTGCAGCAGATGAGACGACTCAAGTAATACTCCTGTACGTCTGGCAGACGTACAGGAGTATTACTTGAAGTCCGTGCCGGGCGGTCACTGACGATCACCGGGCGACGCCCGAGCAATCATCAGGACAAGGGGGTGGTGGTGACGTCGGGTCTAGTGCACTTAGTGCGCATGTTCAGTTCTGGGCTGGTCATTTTTCTGACCAGCCCGAACATGCGCATTAGCCTGCACATTAGAAGAGCGGGGGTTGCTTCATGGCGCAGCCCCCGGTCTCCTAATGGGCGGGTGTGTACCCCTGCCCAAGCCAATCCTGGCACTGCTGGAGCAGCGTCTGGATTGGCTTAGTCAGAGCGAGGCACTATAGTCGGACACTCGGACTGCGACACAACGACGACGACACACCTCGTCGTGTTCTGGTGCGAGGGCCGAGGCTACCTGCAGTGCCTGGCTGCTACTACTGCTCGTCGTGGGTGGCTCCGGTAAAGAAGAAGAGACTGGACGTCGACGAGACTTCACTTCACGACTTAAAGTTTAAGTAAGTATTTAAAAAGTGAGCTGATGCCTGATGAACAGTATACTATTTTCCTTTCGCCCACGCCACCAAGCTGATTGTTGTAAGTAATAGTACATTTTAAATTACTTACAGCAATCAGCTTGGTGGCACGGGTGAAAGGAAATGCTCATGTTAACGTTAGCATTTTCTTAACGTTGCTCGGCGCTCTCTAAAGTGCACAATCAAGCGGCGGCCATTAATATACTCTTTTCCAGGAAAAGAGTATATTAATGGTCGGCGCTTGATTGAGCACTTTAGAGAGCGCCGAGCAACGTTAACATGGGCATTTTCTTAACGTTGCTCGGCGCTCTCAAAAGTGCACAATCAAAGCGCCGGCCATTAATATACTCTTTTCCAGGAAAAGAGTATATTAATGGCCGGCGTTGATTGTGCACTTTAGAGAGCACCGAGCAACGTTAACATGGGCATTTTCTTAACGTTGCTCGGCGCTCTCAAAAGTGCACAATCAAAGCGCCGGCCATTAATATACTCTTTTCCAGGAAAAGAGTATATTAATGGCCGGAGCAAAGAGTATATTAATGGCCGGCGCTTTGATTGTGCACTTTAGAGAGCGCCGAGCAACGTTAACATGGGCATTTTCTTAACGTTGCTCGGCGCTCTCTAAAGTGCACAATCAAAGCGCCGGCCATTAATAACGTTGGCAATTATGCAACTAATTCTGGCATTTTAAAAAAAACAACTCGTGTTCTCTGGTGTGTTAACTCAATTGGGCCCACGGAAGCCAGCCAGGACTACAACTACCAGGAGAGCCCGGGATTGGAGCACCAGCCCTACAGGCTTTGTCTCATTCGATCATTGCAGCTGAGGTGGAGACTGTTTTATGTGATTTGCGGTCATTATTGATTGCAAATAGATCACAGGGCCTTTACACTTGGCCTGTGCTGTGGTGAGAGGCGTCTCTTTCTGAGAGCGACAATCGATTGCTCAGAAGAGCAGCCCTTTCTTTAAGACTCACCCAAAACTAACAGGGCCTGTGTGTAAGTGCACTTATGTCCATGGGTAATGTTGCCATGCTGGCTTTGGCAGAAGCAGACGTTGTCCAGTATTTGTAAAGCGCCAACAATTACCCGAAGGCGTCAAGGTGCTGGGGGCCGTCGGGTAGATTAAGCGAGCTATGCCCAGAGTCACATGGTGCTGAGCTGATCTGCCGCCGGCGCCGGGAGCGAACCGAAAGCTCCCGGGTTCTGGAGTCAGCCCCCTGGCCGCTGCGCAACACCTAGCCAAGATTGAGGCTTCTTTATGCAGAGACCCCAAGACAACTTCACAAACAGCGGTGAAAGGAGCGCAGGTATGGGAGCACTTTCGAACCTTCAGTGGCCCATGTATGTGGAAGTGGAGCTGAGAACAGACCTCGAGCTGCAGAATACAGACCAGGGACCCCCTTAATGGCCGGCGCTTTGATTGTGCACTTTAGAGAGCGCAGAGCAACGTTAACATGGGCATTTTGTTAACGTTGCTCTGCGCTCTCTAAGTGCACAATCAGCACGCCATTAATATACTCTTTTCCAGGAAAAGAGTATATTAATGGCCGGCGCTTTGATTGTGCACTTTAGAGAGCGCAGAGCAACGTTAACATGAGCAATTCAATAACTCATTAAATGCAACACAATAACAACGTTTTTGCAATGCTCTTCTGTTATAGCAGTGTACAACAAGCACGCACCCATGTCACCTGCTGTGTCATTTTAAAAGATATGGTCCCCATAGACAATAACGTTACTTTGTATTTTCCCAAAGGCGTTTGTTTCATTTTACTTTTAGTTTTGAACAGTTATTTGGAGCAGTGCTGTTCTGTGTTTGCTTTTGACTTTCTTAAAGTTGGCAATATTAGAATTGATATTCACTAGGAGCTGACCCATTTCTCCTCCTTCATTATTCTCCACTGTACCGTGACCCTTCTGCTCAACAGTGCTATCCATCACCTTGTCAGTCCTCTCTGTTTCCACTCATCATTCTGTCTCCCTCCCTGGACCCTGCAATACTTGACATATCATACTGATTACCTGAGGGAAATCTATGTATTCTGCTTGCCACTTCCGGCACCACAATGGTTACGTTTGTACATCTTCTCCAGTGGTCTGTGGCACAGCAGACATGAAATCCCTTGGCTCTCACGGCTTTCCAACATGTATTTCAATTCACATTAGGCAGAGTAACCAAACTCTAAAAGATGGCCTATTTGCATACCGAACAGCATCTTTTTACTGCCACGGTTCATATATGACATTAAGTGTCCTGTGTTTGATGCAATTGACTCTGAGTGGCATATGTTAGCAGCCATTGGGTTAACAGTACATGCCTAAAGCAAAGACGAGTGCACCCAACAACGTTAGACGTCAAACGGAGGGAATTAAGCTGAAGGTGAAATGCATTTTTAATTGTTAACTTCAGGTGAAACGGCACCTATTCATATTGAAAGTGCAAAGTGCTTGGTAGCCATCTGTCAGCATAAAAAAATGGCATCCCACATACAGTCGTAAACAGCTAGTTTTCCTCCTCTAATTGGAGAACAGAGCAGCTCAGGCAGGGGCGGTGCGTCCATTGGGGTACTCAGAAATGCATTGTATCTCGAAGTCTGTTATGAAGCTCTGTGGTTATACTGAATAAGCACCTACCTATATTATATGACTTCTCTTTATTAATATAATAACTTCACTTTCACAATTGCTTTATTAACCTTCCTGCTTTCTCAAATTTGCTTGAAAATTCACCATTTGTCCACTCTTTTTTCAAAATTTTCTCGGGGGGAGAACCCCCCCGAACCCCCCTTTGGTTTTTCGGGCTCGCTCGCTACGGTACTCTATGAAATTCATTTTCCGCCCACCACTTACAAATGTCACCAGCCGCCACTGGAAATATGACAACTGTACATCAAGGACACATATCCAGGTAAGTGTGATTCTCAATGGGGTTGGCAACACTATCTTTTGGCCCCCTGAGGATTTAAAAGAGCCATAAGAGTACAACGAGATCCTGCAGATCTCTGGTGTGTAGGAAGCTGGCTCTCTATATAGTGCATTAAAACGAAATACACTGTGCAGAGAGAGTCCAGTAAGTCCCAGATCGGTAAACAGAGGCAAAAGCAGATAATACTAACGCTCTATTTGTGGTAGTGTGGGCGAGCACTTAGGCTTAACAGAGGGCAGCGCTGAGCAGAGTTAATGGGGAACTTGTAATAAGGACCAAACTGCTCCAAATTCTCCACCTAGTGCTTTCATAGCGATATGGTGAATCGGCAGGGTGTTATTTATGTATGTATTTTTAATGCACTGCATGCCAAATTTCAGGTACTTCAGGGCGCTGAAGATGAGAAACAGAACAAGTACTGGCAAAGCTAGTTGGTCTCGCCTGTGAAACCTTTATAAGCTATAATAATAATAATGTTCAAATCTCTTCTCCTTCCTAAACTGTTGCACTTCCGTAGCGGGGAGATACCCGTCTGGGGGTGATTCGGGAGCTTTAGAAGCTATCATAATTTGCCAATGCTTTTGTTTTAACCCCTAGATTGCCGCCAGTCGTGCGGGCACATATGTATCCATGGTAGCCATCATTAAATAACTTTAAGAAAATCCATTCATAGTAGGCGCTCAGGGAATGTGCGTGACCATGGTGGTCATCTTTGAATAGATTTTCTATTACAGTAAGAAAATCCATTCAAAGATGGCCATCACACGCATGCCTGCATTTGCTGTGGTCATCTTTGAATTTTCTTATGCTTTAAACAAAATAATTCAAAGTTGGCCACCAGAGATGGGTGATCATGCACATACACTGGCAGCCACCTTGGAATGGTTAAAAAAATAAGATGGCCACCCACCAATATCACCATGTCCAAGGAAAGCACTCAGAGCATGAAGGAACTGGGGGAACAAGCCAATACTGAGATGATCTTTAATAAAAAGAAGCGGTTGGGGGGCATCAGAAGGGGTTTGGGGAGAGAGTTAGTGAGGGTGGCAAAAATGTTTGTCATATACACTTCAAAGCAAAATCTGATGTCATCAGTGGAAGGATGCATGCCACCCAACAAAAACAAGGTGAGAAATGCGCCCTGGGCAGGACAAACAAAAGAATAGGGAGGAAAGTCATTGAGTCAAGAGCAGGAAAAGGAGATAGACAAGAAAGTAGTGCCATTATGAAAATTCACTGGCAGTATTGTATTATTTACAATAGGTCATCACCAGCAAGTCACTAAAGCCATGTTTATGTAGATGGGCATTTCTCGACATCCCCTCTTTGAGAATACAAGGGTTTCAATGACACACCGCAGCCAAGAGGGCTCCTTTTTGCAAAGCGTGAGGCTGTGTCCGTATACTTGGATACTTGCTGGCCAGCAGCACTTCTGCTACTGCATGCACTCACACACAACTCAATGAGCTCTAATCACTGCCCTCTACTTACTGCCGCAGTACATAGTCTGCACTGCCCTCTACTTACTGTCCCAGAACTAATACTCACATGCACGCACACATGCACACAGACACACACACACAGCTATATCACTGAACCTCAGTTATAGTCTACTATGCCTCTACTTACTGTCCTACCACACACACAAGCACACACATGCTGACAAGCACACACAGACACACACACATATATCTATACCAACCCACTTCAGTTATAGTCTACAATTCCTCTACTTCCTGTCCCACCACTGTGACCCCACCACATATACACACAGACACACACGTACACACAGTGGCACACTCACACACAGCTATACCATGCACTTCAGTTATAGTCTGCATTGCTTCTAGTTCCTGCTCCACCACATACACACACAGACACACAAACATACACACACTTACACACAGGTATAACACACCTTACTCTACTTACTGTCCCACCACTGAAACAACAATGTACGCGCACAGCTCTGCTGGTGGACCTCAATCTTAAGTGAGTACTGCTTCATTTTCCAGTACTGACTTCCTAAACACCACTGTGCTAGGGCATGGCCTGTTTTTACTGCAGCTTATCTAGCAATGCGTGGTGAAGCTCCAGGCAGGTGACTTCAATGAGCTCCCACTGTGGCTTGCAGCACCTTGTGGGGTCTACGACTAGGATCCACACATCACCTCCAATGCAACTCAGTTCTCACCTGTGGCAGCCATCGATATACTCTACCATTGGGATCCACAGCCATCGATATACCCTACCACGGATATCCGCAGCCATCCATATACCCTACCATTGGGATCCACAGCCATCGATATACCCTACCCTTGGGATCCAATCACATCATTGCCAAATCACCTCATATGAAAAACAAGAATTGATTGACGATTTACCTTTCTGGAGAAGATGAAAGCCGCAAGGCCGATGGGAAAGCAGCAGAGGACCATTGTGAATATTGAGTAGATCTGATAATCCGGTATTTGGCACTGCAATGGGGCCAAGAAAACCATTGGCTGGGTGGTCACTGCTACATTGTTGCCAGGGACATACTGTACGTTGCCCGGTGGGTAGCTGATAGCACCCTGGAGTTGGCTGGGCTGGTTGAAGCTGTTTGCCCACTGAGGATGTGCCGGCTGGTGGTCCTGGTTGAAGTTGCTAGCTCTTTGGGGCTGCACCGGCTGGTTGAAGTTGCTCTGGTTGAAGTTGCTATCCAATTTAGGCTGCACCGGAGCATTGTACTCAGGGTGTTCATAGACATGATAAGCCGGTGAAGGATCGGTGTTAGGAGTATCCATGGTGTCAAGCGAGGTAGAATAGCTCATTGGTGGTGTTTCCTGTACCTCAAAGGTGGCACATCTGCGTCCCCTGGCACCTCACTTCTCCCTTTCTCTGCCTCTTTACATTAAAGCCACTAAAGCTATGTGTGCATCTTTTTGTCGGACCCCTCCCTGTCTGATCCTTGTCACCGTCACAGTACCGGAAAGAGCCTGCCCATTTAAAGCACTGCTCCTGGGTATGTAAGACTATTTATAGACTCTAAACAGGAACACATACCTTCGTTCGTATTTCGCGTAAAGACCGCCTTAATGGGCGCTCCCCCAGGGAGAACCTATCTACCCTTGGATCAGACATACTCCATCTTTCTGGAAAGTATTTGACTCATGCCGCTCCAGGGGGTGCTAGATATGTGACATACCTGAGCGGGGCAAACCCCTGCCCTCCCCCGGCACCCTGGGGCTCTCTTGAAGCTTTCTTGACTGTTTCATTACTGTTTGAGCGGTGGCCTTGTGAAAGCGACAGTGCTTGTGCAGGAAACTTGATTTACAGCAGCCCATCTCAAGTCCTCCAGGCGGCCATAGAGACGGGGTAGCAGCTCAGGTGGGCCAGAGTGCCCAGCCTCAAGAGCACGCCTCTCACGGTAAAGGAGCTGGGCAGCTGAGTGGCACGGGGCCCGTGGCGCAGAGCGGACCCCACCGCTACGAACGTCTTTCTCTCCACCATCTTTGAAGCAGCAGACTGACATTTTAGGACTCTTCCCAAATTATGCAGGGCCAGGGCTGGATTAACCATCAAGGGAAGGGGTGGAGGGGCGAGGGGGGGCCGGGGGGCACCACAGAAATGTTCCATTGCCGGATTTACCATCGACCATATGGTTCAAAACTGCAAAAGGTGCAGCTGAACCTATAAATAAAGTGGAAGTACACACAAATAAACATTATTTCCCATCTTACTGTGAATGTTGTTTCATTTCGTAAAATATAATGGTATTTTATGCTTTTTATTGTCTATACTTTGAGTTATATATATATGGGGGCACCAAAATCTTTTAAGTGCATAGGGCCTCTAACGATCTTCACCCTGCTCTGTGCAGGGCGCACCATCACGAAATCTGGCAGGAGGATTTCAAGTATTTACAATTCTAGTCTTGGTTCAGTAACCCCCCTCAACCGGGCCCACTGGGTCAAGTACGTGGCACATTATGGAAGGAAGTGTGTGCCATTGGGAACTGGTCAGGAACCAAGGGTGGTGTCAAACACTGATTGTAACCTGCAGGGCCACGGTTAGGCCTGGGTGAAATTTTAATTACGCCGGAGTAATCGGAGTCATTTCAATAGTTACGCATTACTCTTGTAAAGTGAAATGACGCAAATTACGAGATTACGCCAGCTTGAGTAAATAAGAGAACTTTGGGTCGAAAATCCTACCGCAGGAGCACAGGCAGCGGCGTCACTAGGGGGGTGCGGGGGTGCGGACCGCACCGGGTGACACCATCAAATGGGGTGACACCGTGAGCCTCTGCTTTAAATCGCTACATAAATCAGGAGGAATCCTCCTGATTTATGTAGCGATTTAAAGCAGAGGCTCACGAGGGGGTGACACCATGAGTCACCGTGAGCCTCTGCTTTAAATCGCTACATAAATCAGGAGGAATCCTCCTGATTTATGTAGCGATTTCCGCACTGGGTGACACCAACCCTAGTGACGCCACTGAGCACAGGTACAATGATCTAAGAGCGAGAGTAGCTGCTGGCAACTGCTGTTCACACCCAGTAGCATTTAGTACCATTTAATTAGCGCAAAATGCAACTTCAGGGCCATATGTGACGCAAGGGTGCATTTTGCATTGAGAAAATAGCGCTAATTACTGGATTATGCTTCTCACATAATTACAAGTTATTTTGCTGTAATTACGAGTAATTACGCTAGGGAGAATCATGCCAGTTACGCTTATTCCTAGTCACTGTGGCAATGCACTCTGACCAAGACCACCAGGAGAAGGCCTCTGATGTGGATCTCTGCATGCTTGACCCCTGCTGTGGATCCATACTGACTCCTGTTGTGGCTCTGTGCCTGGTTCTTATTGTGGTTCTCTACCTGGCTTATTGGGGTCTGTGCCTACCTCCTGTTGTTGCTCTCCGCCTGCCTCCTTTTTTTGCTCTCTGCCTGCCTCATTTTTTTGCTCTCTGCCTGCCTCCTTTTGTTGCTCTCTGCCTGACTCCTACTGTGGGTCCTAGCTGGCTCCTATTGTGGCTCTCTGCCTGAATCCTGTTGTGGCTTTCTACTTGGCTCGTTGCGGTTCTCTGCCTGGCTCCTGTTGTTGCTCTCTGCCTGACTCCTGCTGTGGATCCTTACCTAACTTCAGTTGTGGTTCTCTACCTGGCTTCTGTTGTGGCTCTCTGCATGGCTCCTTTGTGACTCTGTGTCAAGCTCTCGGTGGGTATCTCTGTATGGCCCATGGTGTGGATCCCTGCCTGACAGAAGGTGTCGATCACTGTCTGCCCCCTTGGTGTGGTTCCTGGCCTTGTTGTCAGTGTGTCTCCCTACCTGAAAGTTGGTGTAGGTCTCTGTGTGAGTCCTGGTGGGAATCTCTGCCTGGTTACGGGAGGTTGTCTCTGCCTGGCTGCAGGTGTGTGTCACTGCCTTACCCCTGACGTGGATCTCTGCCTAGTGTGAGGTGTGGGTCACTACTTGTCCTCTAGAGTGGTTCCTGGCCTGGGTCCAAGTGTGGGTCCGTTTGTGAGTTCCTACGGGTCCTTGACTGACAGATGATGTGGGTCCCAGTCTGGCTCCTGGTGTGGCTCCCTGCCTGACGCACGGTGTGTCACTGGCCTGGTTCATGGTGTAGGGCCGTGCATGGCTCATTGTGTAGATCTTTGCCTGGCTCCTAGTGTGAATTTCTGCATAATCCCAATTGTGCATCCCTGCGTGGTTTCTAGTGGGGGTCAGTGGCATACAGTGGAATAACGTAGAGTGGAGTGGTGTACAGTAGAGTGGCGGAGACTGGAATAGCGGAGTACAGTACAGTGGAGTTACATACAATGGATTGAGATCCAATAAAATAGAGCAAAATGGAGTGGGGTAGAGTGGAAAGGCCTTTAGTGGAGTGGCGTACAGTAGAAAGGCCTACACTGAAGAGGCGTAGAGTGGAGTTGCATACGGTGTAATAGCATAGAGTGGAGTGGCATAGAGTGGAGTTGTGTACAGTATAATAGCGTAGAGTGGAGTGTTGTACAGAGGAGTAGCATACACTGGAGTGGCATATAAGGGAGTGGAAAAGCCTGGAATGGTGCTAGTGGCGTGGGGTAGAGTGTAATAGCATACAGTGCAGCGGCGTACATTGGAGTGGCGTTCAATTAAATGGCCCAAGACGGCCAGCCAAACAGTCATGCGCATTTCAGTGCCCACTACTCCTCCCCTTGCTAGCTGTGACACAGCCAAGCACCACCCGCCCCATAAACCGGAAAAATAAATTGATAATAACATTCTGTTATTATCATTTTATTTTTCGTTTATCCACTGTTCAAAATGCAGTGGGGCGATGCTCCTTAAGCTTAGCAGAGGAGCCGCCGCTGGTTATACCGTAATAACTTTGTAGTTTACCGTGGTGCATGGTGATGACAAGCCAGTATATAATTGGGTAATGGTTGTCTTTTGAGAATGAAAAGGCAGCCTTATTGTTGTTACAACACTTTGCTGGTGTTCAGTGTTAGGGAATTAAATATAGGTAAGTATTAGGTCCCTAACTTTAGAAAAGTTTAGTAGGTAGAGAAATTCATTTATATATTTTTTTAAAGTTTACAGCCATATACAGTGGTAGTTTCAAAAGATCTGTGGAATTCTGTGTAAGTACCACAGCGACAGAGAGTTTAAATGCCTCATAACTTAAAACATACTTACCCTACTTAACTGCAGTACACAAAAAGCATCATCTCTGCACCATAATGTGTAATCCTGCCAAATTTCATGTAACTCCATTCAGCCGTTTACATCAAATACAATAGTATGCATTGGTGGAAAAATGCGTTTTTAATCCTGTTTTATCTTTGCACCCCTTAAGGATTCAGCACAAAATTTACATCTTGTACTGCCTCCCGGTAACTGTATTGGCTAATTGTATTGTTTTTACGCTCGTGTGCTCTGCCGTTGTACTGTACTCTTCTCCATTGTTTTTCATTTTTAATTTATCTTGGGCTCTCCGGGCCCGCGCTTTCCTGCTCCTGCGGCCCCTGTCTCCGCCCGCTCCCGCCTCCCACCTCCCAGCTGATCTTCCCTCCCCCTCTCCTACATAATGGCGGCCGCTGTGCAGTTGCGCCACTGGCGCACCAAAGGCGTGCCTAAGGCAAGCCCGTCTGCGCCCGTCCGCGACCCGACTGCGACCATCGCCAGGAACCCTGGATCTACGAAACCCCGACGATACACCTCCGCCACCCTCCACGCACTGAACCCCGGAAGACACACCGACTGCCAAAGATCCACACCGAACACCACCCATGGACAGTTCTCTTGCAGACACTGCAGACGATTCTTCACCATCAACAGCGCCCCCATGACCGCCGAAGGATCACTGGACGCCCGCACCATCGAGGCCCTGACATGCATCCTCCTCAATGTACGCTCCCTACACAGACACGCCATAGAGATCTGGGACCTGCTCAACACCTTCTCGCCTAACGTCGCCTTCTTCACGGAAACCTGGACTAACGCTACCTCCGGCCCCGACATCGCCACCAACATCCCCGACGGATACAAGATCCAGTGGAAGGACCGCCCCCACCGCCCAGGAGGAGGACTCGCCATCGCACACAAGACCTCCCTCTGACTCTCCACCTCCAGCATGAACAACCCCCACTCCAGCACAGAACACCTCCACCTCCACGTCCAGATCCAGACCAGCCCCAAGACCACGCTGCACGGCACTCTCGCCTACAGACCCCCCGGATCGCGCACCCAGTCCACACCATTGCTGACCTTGTCGCACCCCACGCCATCACCTCCACGGACTACATCCTACTCGGAGACCTGAACTTCCACCTCGGCAACCTCAGCGACCCCGACTCCACCACCCTCCTTGACAACTTTTCCAACCTTGGACTGAAGCAGCTCGTCAACACCCCCACTCACAGAGCAGGACACACCCTCGACCCCATCTTCGCAGGAGGGACCAACATCCACGTCAGCCACACCTCTCAGCCCCTCTGGATGGACCACCACTGTGTACACTTCACCTTCAACACCACCACGGCACCCAAACCCGCCCCGTGCCCGCCACGAAGGAACTGGAGCAAGATCACAGAGGAGCACCTGAACACCACCCTCCTCCTGGACCCCCCCTGTGCCATGACCGACACCAACTCCGCAGCCAAAGGACTTCACCGCTGGATCTCTAGCTGCGCCGACAGACTCGCACCCCTCTGCCCCCGTCAAACAACGCCCCCTGAAGGCCACCTGGTTCACCACCGAACTCCAAAAAGCCAGGCGCTCCTGCAGACACCTTGAGAAAACCTGGCGAAATCGGAAAACCACGGATGACCTTAACAGCTATAGGAGCGCCCTGAAGGAATACCACCAGCTCATAAGAAACACCAAGCGGACTTTCATCAAGAACAAGATCCACACCAACGCAACCAACACTAAACAGCTTTTCAACATCATACAGCAATTCACCAAACCCCCCAGCGAAGCCACGGAAATCACACCATCCCAGGAACTCTGCAACAAGCTCAGCTCCTACTTCCATCTGAAAATCAAGGCCCTCTACGACAACTTCAGTGACCAGATGCCGGACACCACCCCTCTCCACCACCAACAACGAGCCGACCATCACAACCTGGAATCCCGCCACCACCGAACACACCACCCGACCATGAAGAACACCCACTCAGGAGCCCCCACGGACCCCTGCCCACCGCACATCTACCACAGGGCCGCCACCACCATTGCACCCGATTTCGGATGGACCATCAACGCCTCCTTCGAATCCGGCATCTTCCCAGATGACTGGAAGCAGGCGGAGGTTAAACCCCTCCTCAAGAAGCCCGCGGGCCGAACCCGACGGACCTGAAGAACTACCGGCCCATCTCTCTCCTCCATTTCACTGCCAAAGTCACAGAGATCAATCAATCAGGGGTTTGTTAAAGCGCGACTACTCACCCGTAAGGGTCTCAAGGCGCTAGGGGTGGGGGGGTGCAGGTTCCATCCATCAAGGAGGGGTCTGTCGAAGAGCCAGGTTTTGAGGTTTCTTGCGAAGATGGGGAGCGATGTTGTCTGTCTGAGGTGGAGCGGAAGGGCGTTCCATGCTTTGGCCGCGAGGAAGGAGAAGGAGCGGCCTCCCGATCTGGTCTTTCTGGTGCGGGGGACCACGGCGTAGGAGAGCTGGGCTGATCGTAGGGTCCTTTGGGGTGCGTGGAATTTGAGTCGGCTGTTCAGGTATGCTGGTCCGGTGCCGTGGAGGGCCTTGTGTGCGTGGGTGAGCATCTTGAAGGTGATTCTCGCCTCGACAGGGAGCCAGTGGAGTGTGCGCAGGTGCTGGGAGATGTGGCAGTGTTTTGGCAGGTTGAGGACCAGTCTTGCGGCGGAGTTCTGGATGTTCTGTAGCTTGCGGGTGAGGTTTTTGTTTATTCCGGCGTAGAGTGCCTTGCCGTAGTCGAGTCTGCTGGTGACCAGGGCGTGAGTGACGGTCTTTCGGTGTTCGAGGGGGATCCATTTGAAGGTCTTACGAAGGAGGCGGAGAGTGTGGAAGCAGGAAGACGAGACAGAGTTGATCTGGTGGTCCATTTTGAGCTCGGAGTCCAGGATGATTCCCAGGTTGCGTGCGTGGTCCGTGGGGGTTGGCGGGTTTCCGAGGGCGGGGGGCCACCAGGTGTCGCTCCAGGCATCGGGGTTTGGGCCCATGATGAGTACTTCTGTTTTGTTGGTGTTTAGTTGTAGGCAGCTGTTTTTCATCCATTTGGCGACGGCTTCCATGCCTTCTCGAAAGTTGCGTCTGGTGGTGTTGGGCTCGTTGGATAGGGGAGGATGAGCTGGGTGTCGTCTGCGTATGACACGATGTTGAGTCCGTAGGTTCTGACGATGGGGGCGAGTGGAGCCATGTAGACGTTGAAGAGCGTCGGGCTGAGGGAGGAGCCCTGTGGGACTCTGCAGGTGGTAGGTGTGGGGTCCGAGAGGAAAGGGGGGAGTCTGACACGCTGCGTCCTGCCGGAGAGGAAGGAGCGGATCCAGTCGAGGGCCTTGTCCTGGATTCCTGCGTTGTAGAGTCTGCGTATTAGGGTGCGGTGGGAGACTGTGTCGAACGCCGCTGATAGGTCGAGGAGGATGAGGGCTACTGTTTCTCCTTTGTCCAGTAGGGTGCGGATGTCGTCTGTTGCGGCGAGGAGGGCGGTTTCCGTAGTGTGGTTTTTTCTGAAGCCGGATTGGGAGGAGTCGAGGATGTTGTGTTCTTCAATGAATGTGGCGAGTTGGCTGTTGATGGCTTTCTCGATGACTTTCGCTGGGAACGGGAGCAGGGAGATGGGTCTGTAGTTTTTGAGGTCGGTGGGGTCCGCTGAGGGTTTCTTTAGGAGGGGGTTGACCTCGGCGTGTTTCCAGTCGTCGGGGAACGAGGCGGTCGCCAGGGAGCGGTTGATGGTGTGGCAGAGCATGGGTGCGATGGTGTCGGCGGCTCTGTTGAAGATGTGGTGGGGGCAGGGGTCCGTGGGGGCCCCTGGAGTGGATTGACTTCATTGTCTTCAGTGTGTCTTCAGTGGTGAGGGCTGTCCAGTCGTCAATCGCTGGTTTCCGGGTGTCGGGGGTGGTTGGTGAGGGTTCAGTGTGTTGGTTGTCTTCGTCGAAGTTGTCGTAGATGCTCTTGATTTTGTGGTGGAAAAAGATGCTGAGTTTGTCGCAGAGGTCTTGTGAGGGAGGGATGTCGGTAGACTCGCTAGTGGGTTGGGCGAACTCCTTGATGATGCTGAAGAGTTCCTTGCTGTTGTGCGCGTGGGTGGAGATTCTGTCTTCAATCGCTCGTAAACGCTCAGCTGACCGCCTTCATTGAAGAAAACTCCATCCTAGACCCCTCCCAGTCTGGATTCCACTGCAACCACAGCACTGTGTCCGCCCTCCTAGCCACCACCAACGACATCCGCATGTTACTTGACCAGGGCCACTCTGCAGCCCTCATCCTACTAGACCTCTCCGCAGCCTTCAACACCGCCTCACACCGCACTCTCACAGCCAGACTCCACGACGCCGGGGTACGAGGAACCGCCCTCAACTGGGTCCAATTCTTTCTCTCCGGCAGAACCCAGAGGATCAGACTCACTCCCTTCCTCTCCGAACCCACTGAGATCAACTGCGGAGTACCCCAGGGATCATCGCTCAGCCCCACGCTCTTCAACATCTACATGGCCCCCCTCGCCATCATCGTCAGACAACATGGGCTCAGCATAGTGTCATACGCCGACGACACCCAGCTCATCCTCTCCCACATGAAGAACCCCGAAGACACCAGACTCTGCTTCCATGAAGGAATGAAGGACATCGCTGCCTGGATGAAAAATAGCTGCCTGAAGCTCAACTCTGAGAAGACTGAGGTCCTCATCCTCGGACCCTCCACCTCCGCCTGGAACAACACCTGGTGGCCCTCCGCCCTCGGGAGTCCACCCACCCCTACAGACCACGCACAGAACCTCGGCATCATCCTTGACTCCTCCCTCACCATGACCCGCCAGATCAACTCTGTCGCCTCCACCAGTTTCAACTGCCTTTGCATCCTCCGCAAGACCTTCAAATGGATACCCACTGAATGCAGGAAAACCGTCACCCACGCACTCATAAACAGCAGACTGGACTACGGCAACGCCCTCCACGCCGGAATCAACAGAACCCTCCTACACAAGCTCCAAACCATCCAGAACTCCGCAGCCAGACTCATCCTTGGGACCCCGAGGCACAAACACATGACCCAACACCTACGTGACCTGCACTGGCTCCCCGTCGAGAAGAGAGTAACCTTCAAACTACTCACCCACGCCTACAAATCCCTTCACAACATCGGAACCAAATACCTCAACGAGAGAGTCTCCTTCCACGTACCCAAAAGGAACCTCCGCTCCGCCAACCTCGCCCTGGCAGAGACCCCCCGCATCCGCAGAAGCAGAGCAGGCAGAAGAGCCTTCTCCTACATCGCAGCCAAGGCCTGGAACGAGCTCCCTGTCAACATCAGATGCTCCCCTACCCTGCACACCTTCAGGAAGAACCTCAAGACCTGGCTCTTCGACTGACCGGAGCTGCTCTCCCCCCTCCCCCCAGCGCCTTGAGACCCTCACGGGTGAGTAGCACGCTCTATAAAATCCCTGATTGATTGATTGATTGATCATTTCAAAATGTAAAAAATGCTATAAGTCTGAAATGTTTTGCATCTATTTGTCATATGGGTGGAAAGTTAGGGAGCTAATATCCAAGGCAATATTATTTTTGAGAATACTAACTATAACTACAGAGTGACAATCAGATTTTATCTACTACATTTGTTATGTATTTGTTGATTAGTTTACATAATCATGTGACCATAAATGTATCTTTTAGCTGTTCATGTAGTGATTCTGAACTTTACATATGCAGTCTAGTTTATGTTTTGGGCTTCTTTGCTCCTTTTAGTTGGATTGTGCCACGTATGAAGACTCAAGTGAATGAAATGCAATCATTGTTATTGGTATGAAAATTGAGATTGTTATTTGTTCCCTGGTGGCTAGTTATCATGTCCTCCATGTAGTAGTGTGTGTGGCTCACTGCAAGGGGAATTTGTCATTTTGTTTCACACAGGTGCATAAGAAAGATGGCTTCTGTTTGGCTTGTTGGGCCAGATTTATTTTGTGAGCCAGACAGTGTGCAAAGAAAACGTATGTAGATTAAGATGTATTCTATTTATTATGCATTTGTTTATAGGTTTCCATTAGTATGTGACCATCAATGCTTCATGTAGTAAAGTCTGAAACTTTACATATTTTTGGGGCTTCCTTGCTACCTTTAGTAGTATTGTAGATACAAGATATCACTACATTGATGGCCCATAAAACTTCATAACCACTTCTAAACATCACTTGCAATACCAAAAAGAATCATCTACATAGTCTAATGTGCACTGTTGTGAAATTTCATTACAATCCGTTCAGCCATTTTCTGCTACATGAAATACAAAAGTCTATGTTGAATGCATTGGATTTCAAGCGTGTTTTGCGACCCTCTTTTTTCTTTGCACTCCTTAACCAAACGCAGCAAAACTTTCAGTCCTCTCACAATGTGATGGATACAACAGGTCTGCAAAGTTTTGTGGAGATTTGTCAAATGGGTGCAAAGTTATTAAGGGACAAAAATCCAAGAAAGCCCAATTCTGGTAAACCTACTTATAACTGCAGAGAGGCTCACTCTGAGTCTGTGGCCACGTCATGACCACAAAAATTGAAGCTCTCTCTCGGAGCTTGCGATTGAGTTTCTTTTATTGCCAACACACTAAACACACTGGACTGGCGTGTTTCGGCACAATCGCCTTTCTCAATGTCAGTGCAGCCATATTTCATACGACAATTTAAACAAAAAGGCACTTCATTGGTTCGTCGTCATATCAAAACAGACAAGGCCAATTCGCTTTAAAAACACAATTTCATGGTGCCATCTTTAAACAACATAAACAAATCATAGTGTTCTGAATATCAGTACTGAAAAGCATAATTCATTCAATTAATCTCTATTGTATCAGGAAGAAATTCATATTTACATATCAAAAATTATAAAGGCAGTGATGCATTCTCAATTTTTCCAGCATAATATTCTATGTTATTATTTAAACTTTTTTGTGACCGATGTGTGTTATGCATCCACATAAGATTTTTTCAATCTTGCCCTTAGTGGGCTTATAAAAGTTGGTCTCATTACCCTATTTTCTGTGTTTTCTATCCTGTCCTAAGTGAACTATTGTTTGTCGGTTACAACCCGTCTACTTTCTTTCTTCATGTTTGTAATGGTCATTTAATATGGCCTGAATGTTCTTTCTCTAGTTGGAACATGAGCAACTGGAATACATAACTGTCTGCCTTCTCAAGGGCATCAGTGATGTCACTGACCATGTCATGAGTGATGTAATATGTGAGGTCATAGCAGTGCATTGCGTCGGCGTGAGTTATAGTTAGCTCGGCTAACTACAACTGCTGAATTTCTCTGGTTTTGTAGGAGCAAAATGTCAGCCTACATATAACCTCCCTGTAACCTTTGGTTTTTTCAGTGAATTGCTAAGGTTTTTTTAAATTTTATTTCCTAACTATAACCTCCCTGTAACCTTTGTTTTTTTCAGTGAATTTCTAAGGTTTTTTAAATGCTAATTGTTAGCTTTAAAATTCCTGTATCCTTTGGTTTTTCAATTTCTAAGGTTTTTTTAATTCTATTTCTTAATTGTAATGTACATTTTTTTGTAAGTGAACCTCTAAGATTTTCATACTTTCTTTCTATAATTGGATATTGTGTTTATTTATATTTATATAATACACCACTCATTTTTTGATTTCATATGTGTTTATCAGAAAATACATTAATAACTGGTTTTATTTTTAACAATTTTGTAAGTTGGCACAACAATTTTGCATTTACAGTGGAGATTCTGTCATCCATAAATTTATTCACATACTGAAAAGTGCACTTAAAGACATTTTTAAAATAAAGTTTAACTCAAAATATTTAGTAGTATATTGCTTTAACTTTTTTTCTATGATCAATTTAGAGGAAAGTCACCTTTACACCCAAATTTATTTATTTGCGACTACTGATGTCACTGCGATGACGTCAGTAGTCGTGAAGAGTGTGTGGTTTATATAAAGTGTAAAACATATATGTAGGTATATTCTATGGTATAGTTAACAGTAGAGCTCTGTTAGTGTACCTTTGAAACTCATATTTTTCGAGTAAGTTTCCAGAATAATCGCCTTCAAACATTTTTTTCGTTTCCACGAAGACAGCGGACGTCGCAATGATGTTGGTAATTGAAGATAGAACGTGTTTTTCAACAACTCTGAAACATATATGTAGACGAACTGTGAACAAGTTTAGGCATAACTGTTTATCATTATAGTATTGAAAGTTCTTTTTTTCTTTCCTTTTTTAAAGAAAACTACCGTAAACTTGTATTTTGCATTTTCGCTTCACCGCAGTAACCGTGGTAACCGCAGCTATTTCTGTCACAGCGAATATCACATGACGGGGGAAGCAAGGAATACCATTGGATAATATACTTTTCAGCAAAATCAATAGGAAGTTCACACCCACTCCTCCTTCTTGAATCATCTTTCATAGAACTTCACTCTGAGCAGGTGGATCATTTTGCTGTGCAAACCTTTTGGCCTTTTTTTCTATCAGAAATGGCAACACAGCAAGGAGATGGGGGTCAGCAGAAACAACAGCTGGACCAGGATGTGGAGGATGTGGAGACTGAAGATTTGGAAGAAGAGGAACTTCACAAAGAAGAGCCAGATTGGCATGTGATTTTGTTTACAATCCCATCAGAGGAATCAAAAACAGCTGTCAAACTTGTGCAATGCACAATCTGCAAGAAGACCCTCTCTAGAGGGACAAACAAGAAATATTCATGTGGGACAACGTCCATGTTATACCATCTAAAAACCTATCATGAAAAACCTCTCCAATTGGTGATCAAGCAGAAGGAAGCTGGAGGACCATCTAATTCAGTAGCAGCAGCAACAATTCCTGGTCAGAAACTCCCTTCTGAGGTGAAGGCTACAGATATGGCTCCAGAGTTGGAAAGAATGGCCACGTACTGCATGGACTGTAGTGTTGTCATAAGTACTGGTGAGCAGTGTCTTACAACTATTCACCATGCTGCAAAACACCATACATGCTAATTGTTTCCCCTTTTATATGTTTTTCACATTTTTCAGTGCACGTTTTTTCAATCCAGTGAATGAGTGAGTGCATGGGACCTGTCTCGATGAATAGATAAATGCATGGGTTGTGCCTAGGTGAATGGATGAGTAGAAGCGTAGTGCCTGGGCGATTGGACATGTGTATGGGTAGTGCCTGGATGAATGGGTAAGTGCATGGGTAATGACTGGGTGAGTGGATGAGTGCATGGGTAATGCCTCAGTGAATAAATGAGTGCAAGGGTAGTGTCTGGGTGATTGGATGAGTGCATGTATAGTGTCTAGGTGATTGGGAGCATGCATAGATAGTGCCTGAGTGAATGGATGAGTGTATGGGTACTGCTTGGGTGATTATATGAGTGCATGGGTAGTGCCTGACTGAAAGGATGAGTGCATGGGTCCTGCCTCAGTGAATGGATGAGTGAAAGGGTAGTGCCTGGGTGATTGGATATGTGAATGATTAGTACGTGGGTGAATAGATGAGTGCATGGGTAGTGCATGAGTGAATGGATCAGTGCAAGGGTAGTGCAAAGGCCCGAGTAAATAAAAGAGTGGAAGGGTAACACCTGAGTGATTGGGTGAGTGCAAGGTAGTGCCTGGGTAATGGCATGAGTGCAAGGGTAGTCCCTGGGCGATTGGATGACTGCATGGGTGGTACCTCAGTGAATGGAGGAGTGTATGGATAGTGGCTGAGTGAATGGATGAGCACTTGCGTACTGCCTGAGTGAACAGATAAGTGCAAGGGTAGTGCCTGGATGCATGGATAATGGCTGGGTGAATGAATGAGTGTATGGGTAGTGCCTGGGTGATTGGATGAGTGCATGGGTAGTGCCTGGGTGAATGGATGAGTAGAAGGGTAGTACTTGGGTAATTCTATATGTGCATGGTTAGAACCTGGGTGAATAGAAGGGTGCATATGTAGTGTGCGAGTGAATGGGTCAGTGCAAGGGTAGGACCTGAGTAATTGAATGAGTGCAAGGTAGTGCCTCGGTAATTGCATGAGTGCAAGGGTAGTGCCTGAGTGATTGGATGAGTGCAAAAATAGTGATTGGGTGATTGCATATGTGCATGGGTAGTGCCTGGGTGAATGGATGAGTGCATGTGTAGTGCCTGAGTGAATAGAAGAGTGCAACAGTAGTGTGTGAGTAAATGGATGAGTGCATGGATAATGGCTGGGTGAATGAATGAGTGCATGGATAGTGCTTGAGTGATCAAATGAGTGAATGGATAGTGCCTGGGTGAACAGATGAGTGCATGGGTAGTGGCTGCATAAATGGATGAGTAGAAGGGTAGTGCCTGGATGATGGGATGTGTGCATGGGCAGTGCCTCAGTGAACATATTAGTGCATGGGTAGTGCCTGAGTAAATGCATAAGTACATGAGTGAATGAATGAGTGCAAGGGTAGTGCCTGGGTGATTGAATGAGTGCATGGGTAGTGCCTGAGTGAATGGATGAGTGCATGCGTAGTACCTGAGTGCAAAGATAGCGCCTGGGTCATTGGATTTACCTCCTTTTTGGAAAACCGCCAGCAAACAGTATGGTCCCCCCCCTTTCTCGGCCCGTATCCCCCCGATGAAAGTAGGAGTTCCTCAGGGCTCTGTTTTGAGCCCAACTTTGTTTAATGTATATATAGCTCCACTTGCGCTCTTGGCTGAGGAATATGGTGCTAAAGTAATATCCTACGCCAACGACACGCAGCTGTTGTTCACCTGTGAGAAGGATGATGTGCTGAAAGGAAGTGAAATAAATGCTTGCCTGGCGACGATATTCGCCTGGTTCAGGCAAAATCAATTGTTATGCAATTCAGAAAAGTCTGAAATTATCTTTTTTGGCCGTAATCCAGGTGAGGAATGGCGCCAACGGAGGCCGCAGAATATGTCCCCCCCCAGCAAGTCCAGTAATCACAGTAAAAAACCTTGGGGTGAAACTGGACGCCGACATGCCCATGAAGTCTCAGGTCCAAACAGTGGCCGGTACGTGCTTTGGGCTACTGAAAATGTTGAGAAATTTCCTCCCTTCACTTCCAGTCTCGCATAGGAAAACAGTGGTTCAAGCCCTGATCACTTCTAGGTTGGATTATGTCAACGTGTTGTACCTAGGCCTGCCAGATTATCTATTAGGTCGCCTGTAGGTGGTACAAAACGCGGCGGCAAGAGCCATTTTGTTGGTTAACCCCAGGACACACATGACATCTCATCTAAAGTCCCTGCATTGGCTTCCGGTGCGTAAGAGGTTAAACTTCACAGCACTGGTGTTGACCTTTAAGGCCTTACACAACATAGGGGCTCCTTACATCAGGAACCGAATTCAGCACTACGCCCCACTTAGAACTCTGAGGTCCTCGACTCAATGGCTGTCGACTGTGCCAAAGTTCTCTCGTTCTCGCATGGGAGGGCTGCACCTTTCAGGTGGTGGCCTCTCAGCTATGGAACAGCCTGCCACCTTCCCTGAGACAGGTGCAGGATCTCCTGAGTTTCAGGAGAAATCTAAAAACCTGGCTCTTCTGACACTAGAAGAGGCCTACCTGCCGTTGTGTGCACTGTTCTGTCATGGGGGTCTTTTTAGCGCCGGGACACTCTTCAGAGTAGCCGTGCGCTTTACAAATGCCCAATAACATAACATAACATAAGATTCAATATGTGCATGGTTAGTGCCTTGGTGAATGCATGAGTGCATGGTAGTGCATGAGTGAATGGATGAGTGCAAGTGTAGTGGCTGGGTCATTGAATGAACGCATGCATAGTGCCTGAGTGAATGTATAAGTGGAAGGGCAGGGCCTGGGTGATTGGATGTGTGCATGGGTAGTGCCTGGATGAAAGGATGAGTGTATGGATAATGCCTGTGTAAATGAATGAGTGCATGGGTAGTGCCTGGATCATTCGATGAGTGTATGTGTAGTGCCTGAGTGAATGGATGAGCACATGTATACTGCCTAAGTGAATGGATGAGTGCAAGGGTCGTGCCTGGGTGATTGGATGTGTGCATGGGTAGTGCCTGGGTGATTGGATGTGTGCATGGGTAGTGCCTGGGTGAATGGATGAGTGCCTGGATAATGCCTGAGTGAATGGATGAGTGCATGGGTAGTGCCTGGGTGATTGGATGAGTGCATGGGTACTGCCTGGGTGATTGGATGAGTGCATGAGTAGTGCCTGCATGAATGGATGAGTGCATGGGTAGTGCCTCAGTGAATAGATAGGTGCATGGGTAGTGCCTAGGTGAATAGATGAGTGCATATGTAGTGTGCGAGTGAATGGGTCAGTGCAAGGGTAGGACCTGAGTAATTGAATGAGTGCAAGGTAGTGCCTCGGTAATTGCATGAGTGCAAGGGTAGTGCCTGAGTGATTGGATGAGTGCAAAAATAGTGATTGGGTGATTGCATATGTGCATGGGTAGTGCCTGGGTGAATGGATGAGTGCATGTGTAGTGCCTGAGTGAATAGAAGAGTGCAACAGTAGTGTGTGAGTAAATGGATGAGTGCATGGATAATGGCTGGGTGAATGAATGAGTGCATGGATAGTGCTTGAGTGATCAAATGAGTGAATGGATAGTGCCTGGGTGAATAGATGAGTGCATGGCTAGTGGCTGCATAAATGGATGAGTAGAAGGGTAGTGCCTGGATGATGAGATGTGTGCATAGGCAGTGCCTCAGTGAACATATTAGTGCATGGGTAGTGTCTGAGTAAATGCATGAGTGCATGCACAGTACCTGAGTGCAAAGATAGTGCCTGGGTCATTGGATGTCTCCATGGGTAGTGCCTGGGTGAATGGATGAGTGTGTGGGTATTGCCTAAGAGAATAGGTGGGTGCACAGGTACTGGCTGAGTGATTCGTTTGGGGATCTCCCTCAAGCAAGGGATGACAATACAGGTTTGTCACCCCCTGTCATCTCCAACTCAGGTGAGGCCCTCCTGCAGTTCCCTCCTATCCCACTGGATATATCTCTTAAGATTATGAAAGCACTGAAATCCGGCTCTCCCTCGGATCCTTGTCCTGCGAGAGTATTGGCATCCATTACCGAGGTGATCAACCCAGCTGTTAATCTGGTCTTGAACCTCTCCTTGTCCGAGGGAGTGATGCCCGACAGCTGGAAACACAGTACAATTCTCCCGCTTTTAAAAAGCCTTCAGCAGACCCTTCTGTAGCCAGTAATTATAGGCCAATATCACTGTTGCCTTTCCTCTCCAAGGCCTTGGAGAAATACATAAACGCTGTTATCACAGATTTTGTAGAGGCTAATGATGTACTACATCCGAGCCAGTCACGGTTTAGAGCTAATCTTAGCACGGAGACGGCGCTACTGGAAGTGTCGGAAACTATCAAAACAACTCTTGACAGAGGGGGCAAAGCGGTATTGATACTATTGGACCTCGCTGCGGCTTTCGACACCGTGCCCCATGATTTACTCCTGCGCAGACTTCAGGACTGCGGCATTGGTGGCACGGTCCTCAGGTGGTTTACCTCCTTTTTGGAAAACCGCCAGCAAACAGAATGGTCCCCCCCTTTCCCGACCCCTATCCCCCTGATGAAAGTAGGAGTTCCTCAGGGCTCTGTTTTGAGCCCAACTTTGTTTAATGTATATATGGCTCCCCTTGCGCTCTTGGCTGAGGAATATGGTGCTAAAGTAATATCCTACGACACGCAGCTGTTGTTCACCTGTGAGAAGGATGATGTGCTGAAAGGAAGTGAAATAAATGCTTGCCTGGCGACGATATTCGCCTGGTTCAGGCAAAATCAATTGTTATGCAATTCAGAAAAGTCTGAAATTAACTTTTTGGCCATAGTCCAGGTGAGGTATGGCGCCAATGGTGGCCGCAGAATATGTCCCCCCAGCAAGTCCAGTAATCACCGTAAAAAACCTTGGGGTGAAACTGGACGCCGACATGTCCATGAAGTCTCAGGTCCAAACAGTGGCCGGTACGTGCTTTGGGCTACTGAAAATGTTGAGAAATTTCCTCCCTTTACTTCCAGTCTCGCATAAGAAAACAGTGGTCCAAGCCCTGATCACTTCCAACACTAGAATAGGCCTACCTGCCGTTGTGTGCACTGTTCTGTCATGGGGGTCTTTTTAGCGATGGGACACTCTTCGGAGTAGCCGTGCGCTTTACAAATGCCTAATAACATAACATAACATTCAATATGTGCATGGTTAGTGCCTGGGTGAATGCATGAGTGCATGGTAGTGCATGAGTGTATGGATGAGTGCAAGTGTAGTGGCTGGGTCTTTGAATGAACGCATGCATAGTGCCTGAGTGAATGTATAAGTGGAAGGGCAGGGCCTGGGTGATTGGATGAGTGTATGGATAATGCCTGTGTGAATGAATGAGTGCATGGGTAGTGCCTGGATCATTTGATGAGTGTATGGGTAGTGCCTGAGTGAATGGATGAGCACATGTATACTGCCTGAGAGAATGAATGAGTGCAAGGGTAGTGCCTGGGTGATTGGATGTGTGCATGGGTAGTGCCTGGGTGATTGGATGTGTGCATGGGTAGTGCCTGGGTGAATGGATGAGTGCCTGGATAATGCCTGAGTGAATGGATGAGTGCATGGGTAGTGCCTGGGTGATTGGATGAGTGCATGGGTACTGCCTGGGTGATTGGATGAGTGCATGAGTAGTGCCTGCATGAATGGATGAGTGCATGGGTAGTGCCTCAGTGAATAGATAAGTGCATGGGTAGTGCCTAGGTGAATAGATGAGTGCATATGTAGTGTGCGAGTGAATGGGTCAGTGCAAGGGTAGGACCTGAGTAATTGAATGAGTGCAAGGTAGTGCCTCGGTAATTGCATGAGTGCAAGGGTAGTGCCTGAGTGATTGGATGAGTGCAAAAATAGTGATTGGGTGATTGCATATGTGCATGGGTAGTGCCTGGGTGAATGGATGAGTGCATGTGTAGTGCCTGAGTGAATAGAAGAGTGCAACAGTAGTGTGTGAGTAAATGGATGAGTGCATGGATAATGGCTGGGTGAATGAATGAGTGCATGGATAGTGCTTGAGTGATCAAATGAGTGAATGGATAGTGCCTGGGTGAATAGATGAGTGCATGGCTAGTGGCTGCATAAATGGATGAGTAGAAGGGTAGTGCCTGGATGATGAGATGTGTGCATAGGCAGTGCCTCAGTGAACATATTAGTGCATGGGTAGTGTCTGAGTAAATGCATGAGTGCATGCGCAGTACCTGAGTGCAAAGATAGTGCCTGGGTCATTGGATGTCTCCATGGGTAGTGCCTGGGTGAATGGATGAGTGTGTGGGTATTGCCTAAGTGAATAGGTGGGTGCACAGGTACTGGCTGAGTGATTCGTTTGGGGATCTCCCTCAAGCAAGGGATGACAATACAGGTTTGTCACCCCCTGTCATCTCCAACTCAGGTGAGGCCCTCCTGCAGTTCCCTCCTATCCCGCTGGATATATCTCTTAAGATTATGAAAGCACTGAAATCCGGCTCTCCCTCGGATCCTTGTCCTGCAAGAGTATTGGCATCCATTACCGAGGTGATCAACCCAGCTGTTAATCTGGTCTTGAACCTCTCCTTGTCCGAGGGAGTGATGCCCGACAGCTGGAAACACAGTACAATTCTCCCGCTTTTAAAAAAGCCTTCAGCAGACCCTTCTATAGCCAGTAATTATAGGCCAATATCACTGTTGCCTTTCCTCTCCAAGGCCTTGGAGAAATACATAAACGCTGTTATCACAGATTTTGTAGAGGCTAATGATGTACTACATCCGAGCCAGTCACGGTTTAGAGCTAATCTTAGCACGGAGACGGCGCTACTGGAAGTGTCGGAAACTAACAAAACAACTCTTGACAGAGGGGGCAAAGCGGTATTGATACTATTGGACCTCGCTGCGGCTTTCGACACCGTGCCCCATGATTTACTCCTGCGCAGACTTCAGGACTGCGGCATTGGTGGCACGGTCCTCAGGTGGTTTACCTCCTTTTTGGAAAACCGCCAGCAAACAGTATGGTCCCCCCCTTTCCCGGCCCCTGACCCCCCATGAAAGTAGGAGTTCCTCAGGGCTCTGTTTTGAGCCCAACTTTGTTTAATGTATATATGGCTCCCCTTGCGCTCTTGGCTGAGGAATATGGTGCTAAAGTAATATCCTACGACACGCAGCTGTTGTTCACCTGTGAGAAGGATGATGTGCTGAAAGGAAGTGAAATAAATGCTTGCCTGGCGACGATATTCGCCTGGTTCAGGCAAAATCAATTGTTATGCAATTCAGAAAAGTCTGAAATTAACTTTTTTGGCCATAGTCCAGGTGAGGTATGGCGCCAATGGTGGCCGCAGAATATGTCCCCCCCAGCAAGTCCAGTAATCACCGTAAAAAACCTTGGGGTGAAACTGGACGCCGACATGTCCATGAAGTCTCAGGTCCAAACAGTGGCCGGTACGTGCTTTGGGCTACTGAAAATGTTGAGAAATTTCCTCCCTTTACTTCCAGTCTCGCATAAGAAAACAGTGGTCCAAGCCCTGATCACTTCCAACACTAGAATAGGCCTACCTGCCGTTGTGTGCACTGTTCTGTCATGGGGGTCTTTTTAGCGCCGGGACACTCTTCGGAGTAGCCGTGCGCTTTACAAATGCCTAATAACATAACATAACATTCAATATGTGCATGGTTAGTGCCTGGGTGAATGCATGAGTGCATGGTAGTGCATGAGTGTATGGATGAGTGCAAGTGTAGTGGCTGGGTCTTTGAATGAACGCATGCATAGTGCCTGAGTGAATGTATAAGTGGAAGGGCAGGGCCTGGGTGATTGGATGTGTGCATGGGTAGTGCCTGGGTGAAAGGATGAGTGTATGGATAATGCCTGTGTGAATGAATGAGTGCATGGGTAGTTCCTGGATCATTTGATGAGTGTATGGGTAGTGCCTGAGTGAATGGATGAGCACATGTATACTGCCTGAGTGAATGAATGAATGCAAGGGTAGTGCCTGGGTGATTGGATGTGTGCATGGGTAGTGCCTGGGTGATTGGATGTGTGCATGGGTAGTGCCTGGGTGAATGGATGAGTGCCTGGATAATGCCTGAGTGAATGGATGAGTGCATGGGTAGTGCCTGGGTGATTGGATGAGTGCATGGGTACTGCCTGGGTGATTGGATGAGTGCATGAGTAGTGCCTGCATGAATGGATGAGTGCATGGGTAGTGCTTCAGTGAATAGATAAGTGCATGGGTAGTGCCTAGGTGAATAAATGAGTAGAAGCGTAGTGCCTGGGTGATTGGATGTGTGTATGGGTAGTGACTGGGTGAATGGATGAGTGCATGGGTAGCGGCTGAGTAACTGGATGAGTGCATAGGTACTGCATGAGTAAATGGATGAGTTCAAGGGTAGTGCCTGAGTGAATGGATAAACGCATGCATAGTGTGTGAGTGAATGGATGAGTGCAAGGGTAGTGCCTGGGTAAATGTGTGAGTACATGGATAGTGCCTGGGTGATTGGAAAAATGTATGAGTAGTGCCTGGTTGAGTGGATGAGTGTATCAGTCCTGCCTGGGTGATTAAATGAGTGCATGAGTAATGACTCGGTGAGTGGATGAGTGCATGGGTAATGCCTCAGTGAATGGATGAGTGCAAGGGTGGTGTCTGGGTGATTGGATAAGTGCATGGATAGTGCCTAGGTGATTGGGAGAGTGCATAGATAGTGCCTGAGTGAATGGATGAGTGCATGGGCACTGCTTGGGTAATTGGATTAGTGCATGGGTAGTGTCTGGTTGATTGTGTGAGTGCTTGAGTAGTGCATAGGTGACTGGATGAGTGCAAAAGTAGCACCTGTGTGATTGGATGAAAGCAAGGGTAGAGCTTGGGTCATTGGATGAGTGCAAGGGTAGTGGCTTGGTGGTTGGGTAAGTGCATGGATAGGGCCTGGGTGATTGGGTGAATGTATGGAGACTGCCTGCTTGATTGGGTGAGTGCATGGATAATGCCTGGGTGATTGGATGAGTTCATGGGTCCTGCCTATGTGATTGGATATGTCCATTAGTAGTGTCTAGGTGAGTAGACAAGTGCATGGGTAGTGCTTCATTGAATGGATGATTTCATACATAGTGTCTGGGTGTTTGCAAAGTGTATGGGTAGCGTCTGAGTAGTGGCTGGGAGATTAGATGAATTCAAGTGCAGTACCTGAGTGATTGTATAACTGCTTAGGTAGTGGCTGGAGGATTGGACAAGTGCAACTGTTGTGCCTGGGAGATGGGATGAGTACAGGAGTAGTAACTCAATGAATCCATTACTTGATTAGTGATTTGACACACATAACATATCTCGACCTCCAACCACTGTGAAAAAATTGAAACAGATAATAATTTATTAGAACTTCATTTCAAACATAAGGCAACCAAACAACATACAATATTGTTTAAGCAAAACTTTAATTCAACATAGACAAACGTTTCACAGTTTTTTCCTGTTTTCAGCTTTCATACTTGTTCACTTTCAACAGTGCTTTGTATAAAGACTCAACATAAAACAGTGGATTGTAAAAAAACAAATGTGCACAGTAAATCATTACAACTATGTCATACTGTTCACTGCACTCACTGCAAGTTTTTAATACTGGCTTGCTACCGTAATGAAAGCAACTATATGGTAAAACTGTTCCTGATATTATTATACCTGGTACAAAATGTCCAACAATTATGAAGCAGTCTTCATTGTTGCATATCCTTTTGTAAACATCATCCCTCTCAGGCCAAATGATGTCTAAAATGTTCTTAGTCCATGTATGAAAAATATAACTCAGAACTACATAGACATTTCTGTAGCAGATACAAAAGGGGACTTTTTTTAGTGGTGAAGAGACTTTTCACATGCAACTTAAGGCTACTGGTATTATAGTGCCTCATTTACATTTTATCAGTAGTAACACAATGTCTAAATCTAAATCCGTATTTGTAAAGCGCGAACTACTCACCCTTACGGGTCTCAAGGCGCTGGGGGCCGTCGTGGAAATTAATTGAGCTATTGCCCAGAGTCACATGGTGCTGAGCTGAGCTGCCGCCGGAGCCGGGGATCGAACCGTGAACCCTGTGCTCCGAAGTCAGCTGCCCTGGCCGCTGCACCACACCTCTCAAATATTTATAAACTCCTTTCCCGCAGTTAAAAAGAGTCCTTCATTCCTAACAGCTTGCTGTAGACAATACCCCCAATAGGCCGAATAATGTCTCAGAAACACAAGACCCACACATGTCAACACAATACCACATTTTCTTTATCCTAAATTCTCCTTAGAAATTCGGTTCTAGAAATACCAGCTATGAGTTTGGTAACTGTTTGGGTACTCTTGATTTGAATGTCACTTCTATGTCGTTGCACTCTGTCCATTCTGTTTGACATCTTAACTATATTGTGTAGTGTTCAGAGGTTATATTAACTCCTTTATGAAATATTATTGCTATAGTTGAGAAAGTTCTTTTTGAGATGAAAATTTGTGCAGCTTTAAAGTTTGTAATTTCAGTTCCTAATTTAGTACCATCCACTCTGCATCGTTGTAACACGACTATGATATATTTCCCATACCTCTGTAGAAACAGCGTTGACCTAAGTTCTGATCTGCAGTGTAGACAGGTCGTGTCTTGATGGGCGTTTGTAGTTAAATCTTCAAACGGCGCAGCTTCACAATCTGGTAACATCAAGTAGCGGAATCATTCTAAATTGATTTCAGTGCTAGACGTAAATTCATAATCTTCTCAGTTATGGGTCCATTTATAATTTAAACCAAATAATTTGTTGATATTCACATCTTCTTCATCTAATAATCCTAGCATTACCATTAGAAATTTTGAGCATCCTGCTGAGAAAACACCACTGATCGCGTACAGTCATCCGTGACTTTTCTTATTCCAGTGGCAGAATGTATAATACTTCTATCACTACTTAATTCTTCAAGTAAACTACACAGTTGTGAAGACATTCTTTTATCTACCTTTTCTTTAATAGAATTTGTAAAATGAGGCAAATGATATAGTCCATTTAACACTACATTTGCATAACAGTTCACTCCAGATTTATTATCAAAGTAATAGCCTTGTATTTACTCATTGTGCTCTAGTTTTCTTTTCTTTTCTCCTTGTTGATTTTCTTTTTGTTAATCTTTCTGTTCAACTCTGATAGACTGTTTGGATATTTTCCGCTTTGGACACAGTAATATGTTGTGACTTGTATCCTCATTATGCTTCCTTTCCCTTAGTTACCTGTTCCCTGCTGCTCAGCCAGTATGGATGTGGTGTGTGTGTGGAATGTTAGAATGCTTGATGAGGTAGTGGAATGACGGAGTGCCTGGTGTGTGGGCTGAGCAGCAAGGATGCTGCTCCTGGTGGGGCTGAACTTCCTATCTCCTATTCACCATCTAAACCTGTAACTAAGCTTAATAAACCTCTTACTTATAACCTACTTCATGGCTACGTTTGGACTTCATTTTGATTGCAACGATTTGAGAAAAACCCTGCATGTGGTGGAGATAGACAGTATTTTATCCTGCTAAACTAACTGGAACTAAGAAACCTTAAGCTAGAAGTAAACGGAACGCTCTTGTTAGCCCCACCAGGGTCCTTTACCATCTGGACAGCCTGACTGGGGCGTTTGAACTTCCTTACATCAATGGATTCCTGTTGCCTGGTTGTGGTATTACAAATTTAAATGTGTATTGAAGCACAAGGAGTCGCTGACCTCTTATCTCCCATGAGCTTTCTACTGCGAACTTAGGCATGCCAACTACGTGTATTTGGAGGCTCTTGCTTTAAAGGAACCAGCAGCGGCATTAACCTTATTTTGAATATCGGTAACCGCCTGGGATATCAACAATGTAGTGACCTATGTGTCCACCGTCCACATTGGTGAGTTGACCTGCAAAAATTGTCAGGGTGGAAGGTGTGGCCGTTTGCCGTTATGAGATGCAGCATTTGAATGGGCCGCTAGACAGACATGATCAGCGGTGCGCGCACTCCTTACCTTGTTCACGGGGTCGCGTGAAGCTCTAGCGTAGATATCAATGGTGTTTTGGCTGGCATCCAGAAACGTGAGCTGTCCAAGGACATTGTGGGAGCACGCACTCACCGTGAGCCACCCAACGCCGTTCACTCCTGCATGCCGCCATCTTTGTTTTCAGCTAGTAGGCAAGCCCAAGGTTGCGCTTCAGTCCGTGCCGCCCAGGCCACTCTCATGCCTGCTCATGTATTGGAATGTGAGTATAGGTCACAGCTGTGTGCATTAATAAACCGAGCACTCTGACCATTACCTTGTCAGCTGGAGTGGGAACGCTGACAATTTTGCACCCCTGCACGACGAGGACCTATTACGCAATAACGCTGCACCAGGAAGTTAGAGGGCACCAGCGGGAGCTAGCACTCTGACTCACCGTCCTGACCGGCTTACCCTGGAATTACGTTTTGGAGGACAATTACGGCATTGCATTGCACTTGGAGTGGCTGAGGATGCGTTCGGGAACACCAACCTATGGAGGATGCATAGTCGCAGCAATGGCAGTGTGCATACTTAACCCCTGGATACCATTTCAACACAAGGTATGGATTTAAGATGCCAATTTTTGTGGGGCTGGTGACTGTACAAGTGTTCTTCTTCCAGATGCCTTGTTTGCCGGTTCCTCATAAGACATGGTTGGTCTTTTGAGGTCCCATTTACTGCCACATTTACTGTCAGGAATTTAGAGCTGCAATGGGTTCAGGTGAGAGATCGCTCACCGCAGCTGCATCAGTGATTATACCGGACTATGATATTAAAGCCGTTTCTGCATTTGTTTACTTCTGTGTTGTTGTCTTTAGTGATGCTGGCATATGGTATGCATATAGGTATTTTTCATTTACAGTACCATGCTGCTGGTTGTTTTCTTTTCTTATTCTTTCAGGTCACAGGATGTACTTGATGTCCACTGATATATTGTTATATACTGTGCTGTTGTTGACCTGTCAGGTGAGCGAGGTGTGTGCGTTGAAGGGTCGTGTACACTGAGCTGTTGTTGACCTGAGACTTACGTGTGCGTTGAAGGATCGTGTACCCTGTGCTGTTGTTGACCTGAGACTTGTGGTCTTGTCAGGTGTGCGAGGTGTGTGCATTGAAGGGTTGTGTACCCTGAGCTGTTGTTGACCTGAGACTTGCGTGTGCGTTGAAGGATCGTGTATCCTGTGCTGTTGTTGACCTGAGACTGTAGGTCATGTCATATGTGCGAGGTGTGTGCATTGAAGGGTCGTGTACCCTGTGCTGTTGCTGACCTGAGAATTGCGGTCCTGTCAGGTGTGCTCTGTGATTGATGCATAATGGGTTTGTGTGTCCTATGTTGTACAGTGTAGTGTCTGCATTGCCTGAGACTGTTGGTCCTGCCAGATTTACAGTGGCGTGTGCTTTGCCTGTGATGATGGGTGTGCGAGTTGGGTGTTTTTAGGGGTCGTGTACCCTGTGTAGTTGCTTTGCTTGAGACGACCGGTCCTGTCAGGTGTGCTAGTTGTGTTGTGCAGAAGGGGGGGGGAGTGAGGGAGGAACACCTCAGCAGTGTCCTCTATTCTCCCAGTCCTGCACATTATTACAGTGGTGTAGTTTCAAAGGACTGTCAGGTGTGCTAGTTGTGGTGTGCAGAAGGGGGTGAGTGAGGGATTTACATCTCAGCGGTGTCCTCTATTCTCCCAGATCTGCATATTATTACAGCGGTGTAATGTCAAAAGTATTGTGTTCATGTTCTCCTATCCTGAGTCCTTCCAATTTTCCATTAGTCAGATTTAAATTGTATTTGTACCTTTCGTGGTTATGCAATAAAGTGGTCTGTACTTCTATTGTACTTTGTTGTAATATTATTATTATGTGTTTTCCCTAAGGGAAGAAGATGTGTTGTGACTTGTATCCACATTATTCATCCTTTCCCTTTCAGTGGTATTCTGCCATTGCCATTGGTCCGCCACGGTCGCATAATACAATTGTGTCCAATGGGAATGACCACTGTGGCTGAGCACGCCTACCGCAATGTTCAAATCCTCAAATGCCAGCTGCGACAACCTCCCATCAGCTGCCATGTTATTCGCCTAGGCAGTGTCACATCGTGGGGGTCAGAATCTCTCCACCACATCGCTAGCATTTAACAATTGTGTCCAATGGCAGTGACCACAGTGGCTGAGCACGCCCACCGCAATGTTCAAAACCTCGAATGCCGGCCGCAACGACATGTCCCATTGGCTGCCTTGTTATTTGTATAGGCGGTGTCACACCACGGGGGTCAGAATCTCTCCACCGCATCGCTGGCATTTAACAATTGTCTCCAATGGCAGTGACCGCAGTGGCTGAGCATGCCCACCGCAATGCTCAAATCTTCGTATGCCGGCCGTGACAGCATGTCCCATTGGCTGCCATGTTATTTCCATAGGCCGTCTCACACCGCAGGGGTCAGAATCTCTCCACCGCATCGCACGCATTTTACAATTGTCTCCAATGGCCGTGACTGCAGTAGTTGACACCTACAGCACGGGTACCACCATCTGGTGTTTGCGGTTCTTGAGTCACAAATTGCAGCTTTATGCTCCACACAAAATCAGACATCAAGGACACCTTGTGAATGGACTAGAGAGTGTGAAATTAATGTTTTTTCATCCAACATATGAAATAGCTGTACCAAGAGGTTTTACACCATTGCTTTGCCCTTCCTCAAAAGACACTGTCATCCATGTGTGCATGGACACACATTTCCAGTGGAGTTGTGTTTTCTTGTTGTGAATGTGGCAAGGTGTGTAATGCAGACTCCTCACACAGGCATAATGAACTAAACACAAAATGTGCATATATGCTGTACACAGTGCTGTAACATAATAATGTCTTGTCCTGTTTTGAGTTAATGGCGGACTATAGGGATGATGTTGTGTATCCTTTACATCAGAGACAACAGACCTATTGACCATTGAGGGGCGAGACATCATCAAGAAGTTTAGACTCAACCGCCTGACAATTCAAAAGCTATGTCGGCAGTTGGCATCTCAGTTAGTTCTCACAGAACCTGTCCCACAGCTCTGACTCCAACAGTGAAGGTGATGGCCATCCTGCATTTCTTTGCAACTGGTTCATTTCAATACACAGTGACTACATCAGGTGGGATGTCACAACCGATGTTCAGTTTGGTGTTGTGTGATGTCCTGTCTGCATTGATGAGACTCTGGACAGTTATATACATTTCCCAAGAAGAGAAGAATTGACAACTGTGAAGGGTGACATTTATGTCCTAGGTCGCATCCCACCTGTTGTAGGAGCCATCGATGGCACACAGATTGGCCTTGTTCCACCTCAGGCATGTGAGCAAATCTATAGGAACCGTAAACATCATCATTCTATCAACATGCAAGTGACATGCCTAGCAGATTGGACCATTTCACATTTCTGTTCAAAATTCCCAGGGTCTGCACATGACTCCTATATCATGCGGAACAGCAAAAAAAAAAACCCAGTTGATGTCACATCTTCAACCAGAGAGGGCCTGGCTTGTTGGTGAGTGAGATGTGTCAATATTTTAATTGTTCATGTGACATGCTGACATCCTCATCAGAAATATTGATTCAGATTGTGCATCGGTGTGTCTCACAACTAGGTGACTCAGCGTACCCAAACCAGCCTTGGTTGCTGACCCCACTGAGAAATCCAACAACGCCAGGGGAAATTCGCTTTAATGAGTCCCATGGGAGGACACATCGGGTCGTGGAGCGGGCTTTCGGGCTCCTGAAGGCCAGATTCCCCTGTTTGGACAAGACCAGTGGAGCCCTCCTCTACTCTCCTAAGAAGGTGTGTCAGATCACAGTCGCCTGCTGCATGCTCAACAACCTTGCACTGCTCAATAAGAGCCCTCTGATTCTGGAGGATGGGGACAAGAAGGAGCCCCCAGGTGAGAATCCTGACATGGACAGTGAAGATGATAGTGGCGAAGAGGAAGGTCTTGACCTGTCTCGACAGCTCATCAACAACTACTTCCCTTGAGTGTAAGTATGCTGTAAGATGGCATGACTGTGACAGTTGCATTTGCTGTCGTGGTGAAGCAGTGAGAATGTGGTGGGATGCTGACTGTTTGTTGTGCACAACTGTGGGGTACTTTTTGAATAGCTGTCTTTGGATGAACTCTTAACTAATGTATATGTTTACGGTGTTGGTATGATTATGTCTGATCTGATCCTTGTACTGTGTACTCCAGAAGTGTTGTTGTTGTGACATCATAGAACTGCTCAATTAAATCTCCTTCTTGTGTCATTGTAGGTCCCTTCGCCCTGTCATTTTCCAATCTGACATGTCAGCGTATTGACATCATCTACAAAATGATGCTGTACTGCCAGGCAAGATGGACGTGAGGTGTCTGACGCAGACTTTTTTAGTACAACTCATCTTTGCAAGCAACTTGCACTGCGATAGGATGGATGTTTCAGGTAAAATTTGCTATTTCTCATTTGTTGTGTGTTGGTGCATATCCTATGTGTGCCATCGTGTTCCTTACCACATTGTGTCTTTGGGCCAATACATGTTTGTCATTGTTCACCTAGGTTGATACCTCTCTGTGCGCGAACTGGATGTAGGTGTCCATGTGTGTCAATATTATATGCAAAAGAAATCATGTGACAACACGTACACATGTCCTAAGGATTTCCAGAAGATGCAGCCACACCTGTTTGGAGTGTACCAGTGCAGAGTTGCAGATTTGACCCCCTGTTGCTTTGACTATTTAGCTGTGTGAAGTCTCTTGTGGCATACTTGACATGAAACATCAGTGTGATTACTCTGGCATTGGACAGTGCATGATGTTTCCTAAACATACTTATATCTGAGATGTTGATAGGTGTAAACTGTGGTACTGCATGTACCACTAGTGACACATGTGTGATGTCACTGTGTGGATGGGCTTCTCCTCCTAAGCACCTATTGGTGTGACACTGTAATAAAGATATGTGTGTTCTTTAGACTTCAAGGTCTGTTCATGTTGACATGTTTGGTATACTCATCTGCAATATTAGCTTGCTCTGCACCTAGTGACTGCCTGAATTGTTTTGCACATAATGCCATCTGGTGGTACAGTCACAGTCAAGTTCACATAGTAATTATTCGGAAAAACATACAACTTAGACAAAGGGATGTGTCATAGGTTTATTTATTTAGGTGCAGATGTTGAGTTCCAAAAAATGAAAAACAGTGGGAAGTTGAACACAAAGCGGTTACGTTGTCAGTGATGGTAAATGAACACATTAGAGTTGTTACCACATTTTGAAAGTCCACAGTCCAACATACTCGTGCCATCAGAATGGAAATGTGTGACTGGATAGTCCGCAAAGTCAAAATCCTGCGAACAACTGGTGATATTATGGGCAGCTCTGCTTCCTGGCTTGGGCTGGTACATTGCCACTTGAATCTCCCATCGGGTTTCTCAGACGTCCCCGCTTATGTTTGGGGGGGTTCCACTGCTGCAGGCTCTGAGGTGCCTGAGGATACAGCGTGTGACAGCTCCTCCCTCCCTGTGGCAGTCACAGAGGTTGATGGAGTAGCTGTGGGCTAGCCACTGGATGATGATGTTGTGGGGTGGAGTGACTTGAGCTAGACTGATGTCCCTCAGCACCTCAACGAGCTGGGCCATGATCTCAATAAGTTGTCCAAAACAGTTGCCATGGACCGCTGCAGCAGATTGATCTCCCGGAGTTCCTCAATGACCTGTTCTTGCTTGTTTTCATAGGCACCAAGGACTCTGTAGATGGTGCCCAGGGCTTTAGTCTCAACAGTGGTCTCACATGATTGGCCCTCAGTGGCCCTCCAACCAGCCCTGACACCCGGACCTGTACCCTTGGCTGGGCCTCCACCCGCACACTGTCCCCTGCATCCTTGGTGAGCGTGGTGTTGTTGCTCAATCTGGGATGGGTACTGTGGCGCAGGCAGCAGTGGTGGTGGTTGGTCCACAGATAGTTGGGGCAGTGCTCAGCATTGTTGTGGCTGGAGTTGTGGTGGTGGGGCCAATGAGACTCACTGATTGTGTCCACCCTGCCTGGCAAGAAGGGCCAGGTTGGTCCTCCACTTCCAAATGTTGGGGAGATTCAGCCTCCAAAAGTTTACAATCCAGGGGTGGAGACTGGCTTTGCTTAGTGGTTGGAGTCTCAGCTGCTGTTGATTGAGATCTGCCTTTTGGAGAAAGGTTACATTGTCAGGATGTTGAGTGCATTCCACAAAATTTGTGACACAGTGAGTAATGGTTTGAAGGAAACAAAAGGCTTGGTCTTGGACATAACGGACATTATCCATGTTCTTTACCTGTATGACATGAAATAGAGGTACATGCAATACTTGTTTGTGAACTGACATGAACATAATAATTATTGTACATCTTAATATTGCCAGTTTTAATAGACATGTCACTACCTACCAACTTGATGCTCAGCCACTATAGTTATGGCATGTGTATTGTTCATTTAGCAAAACCATGTTTTCAATATGCAGGCATATTCCAATTTGTGCTGTCCATTTTGCAGTGCTCATCATATATGCTCTGTTATTTGAGTGAGTGTCCATGCATGTACTGGGGCCATGTCACCTTCATGCTTTCCATCCTTTGTGTTTACACATATCATTGTGCACAAATTGTGATATGTCTCGACATTTCTTTCCTGGAGCCTTGGTGATTGAAAGTGAGTAGTCAGACATGTACTTGAGCATAGCTTTGTGTGCAGTTGATGTGACATATGGAGCAATGTAGACATGGCTGACAAGTGAGGAATGTGGTGAGAGCAGTGGTACATGCTGTTTAGGGGTGAGGCAAGTGAACGCAAGATGGCTACCTACCTGTAAGGTGAAGCAGAGGAGTGAAATGGCCACAAGATGGCTCTGGGTTGGGAGGAGTGTTCCATCCTGTTCAGTGGTGAGGCAAGAGGCGCTGGTGGGAGCTGTGGTGTTCTCCTGTCCCAACACCCCCCTAGTAAGATGGCTACCTACCTGTAAGGAGGTACATAGGAATGAAATGGCTGCCAGATCGCTTCCTAACAGCGACCCCAGAGCCATGTATGAATGTTTTGCAACCGCAATTGCGGTAGCAAAACACTTGTAAATTTCCACCCTCTTCAAGAGGATGGTAATGGAGTCGCAAATGGGAAGGGGTCCCTAGGGGACCCCTTCCCCTTTGTGACTGGCTCCAAATATATTTTTTAAGGGCAGGCAGTGGTCCCAGGGACCACTGCCTGCCCTTCAAAAATTAAACGAAAACGTTTCATTTTATTTTTTTTAAATGCAGCCCGTTTTCCTTTAATTTTAATTTGGTGATTGGATGTGTGCATGGGTAGAGCCTGGGTGAAAGGATGAGTGTATGGATAATGCCTGTGTGAATGAATGAGTGCATGGGTAGTGCCTGGATCATTCGATGAGTGTATGGGTAGTGCCTGCCTGAGTGAATGGACGAGCACATGTATACTGCCTGAGTGAATGGATGAGTGCAAGGGTAGTGCCTGGGTGATTGGATGTGTGCATGGGTAGTGCCTGGGTGATTGAATGTGTGCATGGGTAGTGCCTGGGTGAATGGATCAGTGCCTGGATAATGCCTGAGTGAATGGATGAGTGCATGGGTAGTGACTGGGTGATTGGATGAGTGCATGGGTACTGCCTGGGTGAATGCATGAGTACATGAGTAGTGCCTGCATGAGTGGATGAGTGCATGGGTAGTGCCTCAGTGAATAGATAAGTGCATGGGTAGTGCCTAGGTGAATAGATGAGTAGAAGCATAGTGCCTGGGTGATTGGATGTGTGTATGGGTAGTGACTGGGTGAATGGATGAGTGCATGGGTAGCATCTGAGTAAATGGATGAGTGCATAGGTACTGCATGAGTAAATGGATGAGTGCAAGGGTAGAGCCTGGGTGATTGGATGAGTGCATGGGTAGTGCCTGAGTGAATAGATAAACGCATGCATATTGTGTGAGTGAATGGATGAGTGCAAGGGTAGTGCCTGGGTGAATGTGTGAGTGCATGGATAGTGCCTGGGTGATTGGAAGAATGTATGAGTAGTGCCTGGTTGATTGGATGAGTACATCAGTCCTGCCTGGGTGATTGGATGAGTGCATGAATAATGACTCGGTGAGTAGATGAGTGCATGGGTAATGCCTCAGTGAATAAATGAGTGCAAGGGTAGAGCCTGGGTCATTGGATGAGTGCAAGGGTAGTGGCTTGGTGGTTGGGTGAGTGCATGGATAGGGCCTGGGTGATTGGGTGAATGTATGGAGACTGCCTGCGTGATTGGGTGAGTGCATGGATAGTGCCTGGGTGATTGGATGAGTTCATGGGTACTGCCTAGGTGATTGGATAAGTCCATGAGTAGTGTCTAGGTGAGTAGACAAGTGCATGGGTAGTGCCTCATTGAATGGATGATTTCATACATAGTGTCTGGGTGTTTGCAAAGTGTATGGGTAGCGTCTAGGAGATTAGATAAGTGCCTGAGTAGTGGCTGGGAGATTAGATGAATTCAAGTGCAGTACCTGAGTGATTGTATGACTGCTTAGGTAGTGGCTGGAGGATTGGACAAGTGCAACTGTTGTGCCTGGGAGATGGGATGAGTACAGGAGTAGTAACTCAATGAATCCATTACTTGATTAGTGATTTGACACACATAACATATCTCGACCTCCAACCACTGTGAAAAAATAGAAACGGATAATAATTTATTAGAACTTCATTTCAAACATAAGGCAACCAAACAACATACAATATTGTTTAAGCAAAACTTTAATTCAACATAGACAAACGTTTCATTGTTTTTTCCTGTTTTCAGCTTTCATACTTGTTCACTTTCAACAGTGCTTTGTATGAAGACTCAACATAAAACAGTGGATTGTAAAAAAAACAAATGCGCACAGTAAATCATTGCAACTATGTCATACTGTTCACTGCACTCACTGCAAGTTTTTAATACTGGCTTGCTACCGTAATGAAAGCAACTATATGGTAAAACTGTTCCTGATATTATTATACCTGGTACAAAATGTCCAACAATTATGAAGCAGTCTTCATTGTTGCATATCCTTTTGTAAACATCATCCCTCTTAGGCCAAATGATGTCTAAAATGTTCTTAGTCCATGTATGAAAAATATAACTCAGAACTACATAGAAGTTTCTGTAGCAGAAACAAAGGGGACTTTTTTTAGTGGTGAAGAGACTTTTCACATGCAACTTAAGGCTACATGTATTATAGTGCCCCATTTATATTTTATCAGTAGTAACACAATGTAGTCCTCAAATATTTAAGAATTCCTTTTCCGGAGTTAAAAAGAGTCCTTCATTCCTAACAGCTTGCTGTAGACAATACCCCCAATAGGCCGAATAATGTCTCAGAAACGCATGATCCATATATGTCAACACAATACCACATTTTCTTTATCCTAAATTCTCCTTAGAAATTCGGTTCTAGAAATACCAGATATGAGTTTGGTAACTTTTTGGGTAGTCTTGATTTGAATGTCACTTCTATGTCGTTGCACTCTGTCCATTCTGTTTGACATCTTAGCTATATTGTGTAGTGGTCAGAGGTCATATTAACTCCTTTATGAAATATGATTGCTATAGTTGTGAAAGTTCTTTTTGAGATGGAAATTTGTGCAGCTTTAAAGTTTGTAATTTCAGGGGGGCGTGTCCAAGATGGCGCCCGTGCAGTAGTGGAATCACGGAGCTCCGCCAGATTCCTTTTCAGCAGTTCCCGGGGGGGTACCTGCCCCCAATTTGCAACGCAGCCGGCCGAAGGTCAGTGGGGCAAACACCCGTGCTCGGTGGCCGCGGCGGTGGAGGCTGGAGTCTCTGCCGAAGCTACATTTGCACCCGTGCGGCCGCCGTGGTGAAGCTAAAATGACGGCCGCGTGACTTCCCGGACCGCAGACTCCGGTGAGCGGGGTGGCCCCCAGGAGGGTTCTGCCTCCAATTCTGGATTGGTTGGTGCCCAGGACAGCGACCAGCACTGCGGGCTGAAGGTTGGTGGAGAAGGCCTCCGCATTTGGCGACCCCGACAGTGGAGGCTGGGGCTGCCGCTACGCACAGCACATGCCCACGCTGCCAGCAAGGTGCAGGCAAATGGCAGCCGCGTGAGCTCGGAGGTCGCGGAGTGAAAGTAGCGGCCTGGAAGGGACCAGGCGTAGTAGCGGCTGAAGGGGTGGGCCACTCACCAAGCCTAGAACTGGACGGCACTGTCGAGGTGGGCCGGACCCTGATATTGAAGGATCCTGGCGCAAGGGACTGCATGGAGCTGGTGACGGTATATGCGAACATTAGAGGCGCATAAATCTCCACGCCAAACACCGGTGAGCTGTCTCCTCCCCGAAGGTACCCTGAGTGGACTCGTTAGAGACACTGAGTGGGTGGAGGCTTCTGGGTTGCACAGGGGCCTCGGCAAATTGGATTGTCCTATCTTCCCCAGACCCGGCTGCAGCAGGCTGACTGTGTGCGGCTAGCTCAAGCGAACACGTGCTGCCCGACAGCTACGGTGAGAGCGGCTGTGATCACTGGTAACTGCGGCTCCTATCACCGAGCCCCGTGTGGGAGGATAACGAATAGAGGGCCTCCACCCTTTTAACGGAGAGACTGCTGGCTGTTGCCCTCTGGGGGGCCCCTCCCCGTGCTGAGACCGCCCAAAGTGGGGTGCCCTCCTCGCCTCAATATGGCCGCGGCACAGTCAAAGAAGGAATCTACCAACATCAAGGACCTCCTGAGTAAGGGTTCTACTAAGAAACAGGGGAATGCAGCACCCCTCCACGACACAAGGGGAGCAGGCTCACCGCCGCGCCTCGGAGCAGACGATGAAGCTCCACTCACCAGGGGCTTCATGGAAGCACTTATCGGCACGCTGCGGAACAACATCGCGGCCCTCCGAAGGGACATGGCCGCGGACATTAAAGACCTGCAGCATGATCTGGGGCAGCTAGAACAATGGGTGGACTCTGTGGAGCGCACGGCGGACTCCAGAGAAGAAGAGATGGAGGAGTGTCGCAGGGAGATCCTTGAACTTAAAGACCGCAACGCGGACCTCAATCTGCATCTGGAGGACTTGGAAAACAGGTCGCGCAGGTCTAATATCTGCATTAGAGGAGTGCCTCTTCAGGCAGATGCGGGACGCTTGGAGGACTATGTTTTGCGCCTCTTCAGACACATTGTGCCAGCTTTGGAGGAGAAAGACCTTCTTCTGGATCGAACGCACAGGGCGCGGCGCCCCTCAAAATCTCCAGGTGCGCCGCAGGACATCTTGACGTGTCTCCATAACTATAGCCAGAAGGAACTCATCATGGCGGCAGTGCGGGACCAGCCGCATGTCCTTTTTGAAGGTCACAAGATCCAATTATACCAGGACCTGTCAATCATCACCCTTCAGAGGCGAAGGGATATGGGACCTGTCACAACATTCCTGAGGGACAAAGGAGTGAGGTACAGATGGGGTCACCCATTCCGGTTAATATTCGTATGGCAAGGGGAGACACGAGTGGCACGCACTCCCCCGGAGGCAGCGGACATTCTAGGTCTAGCTCTAGACCAGGGCTCTTCCTCACCACGCACTAGCTCCCAACTATCAACTGCAGACAACCGGAGGCGACGCCGCATCAAGACCTCTCCCCTGTCACAGCTTTCGAAGCCCACGAAAATTGAAAGTATCAAAGAGCGCTCGGATTTACTACGGCAACTTACTGACCGCCACCAGTCCCCAGGCCGAGAGGATGATTAGCAGCAGCCCACCCGGCACTTCGCCTTAAGGGACGGGGGCGGGTGGCTCTCTCCGGGGGCACATTTGTGCTTTTCTACTTGACCGGTAGCAGCGGGACGGAGATTTGTCACTCCTGTATTCCCTCCCGCGGACGACCAACGACATGAACCCTCTCTACACAATCGCAAGTTGTGCACCACTTGGTGCTTTTGTTCCATTTTCTTCTCCTACTTGTTATCTATCTTTTATGTTCTGGTGCTCTATGCTTCTTCGGACAGGCACTCTATGTATTTGGGCTGGGGATAGGGGTTCCGCCGGGGTGGCTGGGAGCATGTGCAGCGGTCCTTCCTTAATGTACCATAGTGAAGATACTTAGTTTGAATGTAAGGGGTCTCAATTCACCGGCTAAACGGGTAGCGATACTCAACCAGCTTAGGGCGGCAAGATGTGACCTCTGTCTCCTACAGGAGACACACCTGTTGAATCAAGACTCCCACAGGATGCAATCGAGGTGGTTTGATCGCCAGTATTGGTCCCCGGGACAGGGGAGGAAAGCAGGGGTAGCGATCCTGGTAGCCACACACTTCCAGGGGAGGATCAAAGGGATACAATCTGAACTCCCGGGGTGGCTGCTATCCTTGAGGGTGTCCTTGGCCCACCACGCATTCACTATAGCTACCCTCTATGCTCCCAATGAAAAGCAGGAGCCCTTTATTCGCCAGGCACTGGGTGAAGTTCAGGCGTCTCCAGACCCCAACCTGGTGATAGGGGGTGACTTCAATTTGGTTATGGATGCTGCTATAGATAGGTCCCCTTCTCGTTCAGGGCCTGCGGGGATGTTCTCTACACAGGGGGTGAGCTGGATGGCGGAGGCAGGACTTACTGATATTTGGCGGGCACTGAATCCCCAATCGCGGTCGTACTCCTTTTCCGCGGCTCACCGATCCCTTGCTAGAATAGATTACTTCCTGGTATCGGCCTCTTTGTGCCTGAGAGTCGTTGGAGCCATGATAGAAGTGGCAGCCATATCTGACCATGCTCCGATTCAATTAGATATTCGTCTCCCGGCTACACACCAGACTAGCAAAACGTGGCGCCTTAACCCTAAACTGCTAACTTATGATGCTGCGGCGAAGGAAGTGGAGAAGGCTATAGCGGAATACATCTCCCTCAACGACACACCTGACACTGCGATCACGACACTTTGGGAAGCCCTTAAGGTGGTCATTAGAGGGACATACATTGGGATAGCGGCGAGGCTTAACAGGGAACGGTCCGCGAAGCGAGCCGTGCTCGAAGCCAATGTGAAAGAGCTGGAGGACGAGCATCGACGAGTAACCACATCTAAAGATAGACGGCAATTAAATGCGGCGCGGAAGCAACTTAGGGTGCTAGACATGGATGCGGCTGCGTACGCCTTGCTGAGAACGCGGCAGAAGTATTATGCGGGGGCAATAAGGCCAGGAAACTATTGGCGCATAGACTGAGGGCGCAGGCACACTCTCGACGGGTACAGGTGATCACAGATAGCAATGGACGCCACCTCACAAGGGATGAGGTATAGCGGCCGAATTCGGCCACTTTTATGCACAGCTATACGCAGCTGGGGACATTCACACAGACACTTACCCGCTGTACATCGAACGGGCCTCGGTCACAAAACTACTGCCCTTCCATGCTGACCAATTGGAAAAGGATATCACGGAGAGGGAGGTGCTGGACGCGATAGGCCGTTTGCAGGTAGAGAAAGCGCCGGGGCAGGACAGGTTTATAGCTGCATTTTACAAGCAGTACGCATCCCTTCTGGCCCCCATCTTGACTCGCCTCTACAACTTCTTTGGCGAATCCGGGAAACTGTCAGAATCAATGCGCATGGCAGTCATCATGGTGTTACCAAAGCCGGGGAAGGACTCCCAACTCTGTGCTTCCTACCGCCCCATTTCTCTTTTGAATGTCAATGCTAAGATATTCACGGGATCTTAGCGGGATGACTGGGCAGGCATATTCCGGGCCTGATAGAGCCTGACCAGTCTGGCTTTATACCGGGTCGCACCTGTAGTGACAACACTAAGCGGCTCTTCCATCTATTGGACAAGACTCAGAGGTCTCGGGTCCCGACGTTGTTTCTGTCTATTGATGCCGAAAAGGCCTTCGACCGCATTCATTGGCCCTTCCTCCATGGGGTGCTGAAAGCGGTGGGCTTCAGACCCAAGTTTCAACATTGGGTCGGGGCGAGTTACGCGGATCCCAAAGCGCGGGTGCGGGTAACTAACACACAATCCCCGATATTTCCGGTGGCAAGGGGGACGCGCCAGGGCTGCCCTCTTTCGCCCCTTCTTTTCACGCTCTACATGGATCCCCTGGCGGAATGCATTCAGCGCCAACCGCAGATAGAGGGCGTATGGATGGGGGGCCAATCCCACAAAATAGCCCATTACGCAGACGACGTCTTATTGACTATTACTAATCCGCGTGGCTCCTTACCTCCCCTCCTAGAAGAATTGGCTCGGTTTGGGGAAGTTTCCGGCTTCAAGGTGAACACAGCTAAGACGCAAGCTCTGAACATCACTATACCACGAGCGGAGCAGGTCCACTTAGAAGCCACATTCCCCTTTTAATGGTCGCAACAGGGTATTCAATACTTGGGCATTCAAATACTACCCACAATAGAAAGTTCGATCACCCATAACTACGAGGCTCTGTTGCGGCTGTGAAATCCCTCGTTCAATCCTGGCGGGGGGGTCCCCTCTCATGGGTGGGCCGCATCGCGACATTGAAAAGGACCCTGTTACCGAAAATTCTATATTTGATGTAGGTGATGCCGATGCCGCCACCCCCTGCTATCTTGCGGAACTTGCAGGATGTGCTGGAGACCTTCATAGGGTGGGTAAGAGGGCTCGGATGGCAAAGGAGCGCACCTACCTGCCGCTGGCCAAGGGGGGGACTGGGAATTCCAAACTTGAAGAAATATTACCAGGCCGCTCAGCTGCGATATGTAGATGAATGGCAGCGTCTGATGACCGAAAAACACTGGTGCTTCCTGGACCAGGCAGTAGCCGGCATCCATATCTGGAAGATCCTGTGGTTACAGCGTAAATACTGACCGCCTGGTGTATATATTTCCCCGGTGGTTAGGGCAACTGTTGGGGTCTGGGACAAGGTGTGCTCCTCTTACCAACTCTCCACATGTATCGTGCCACTCACGCCGATCATAGGGAATCCGGACTTCCCTCCAGAGATGTCGGAGAAGGTGTTCGCACCCTGGCAGGAAGCACAATGCAAGTGGGCTGGAGACCTATTTGATGTGCAAGCCCTGTTGGATTTTAAGGACCTCCAACGTCACTTTGGGCTCACGGACTCGGAACATTGACATTACCTAGCAGTCCGGCACTGGGTGTCTTTGCCTACGGTTAGGCCTCATGTTAGCAGAAGGCTAACGTTGTTTGAGCGCTGGCTTTTCACTCGTAAGGACAACTCTCGCCTTTTGTCTGATATTTACTCCTTTCTCAATACCCTGCCTACGCCGCTGCGCACCCCGGTTCGCAAAAGATGGGAGGCAGAGTGCGAACGCAGTTTCTCGGACAAGGAGTGGTTAGAAATTCTGCACCGAACACGCACTTCCGCCACAAGTGCCGTGGGCAAGGAAACTCTCTTAAAATTAGCACACTATTGGTACTATACCCCGGCTCGTTTGGCTCAGTGGCAGAGGGGGAGGCCGGACGAATGCTGGAGGCACTGCGCTCACTCATGCACACTTACCCACCTACTATGGCATTGCCCCAAACTCCACCGGTATTGGACGGAAGTCCTGACTGATATTGACACAATGTTCAACACCGAAATACCCCGCTTTCTGAGCTACGTCCTATTGGGGTTGCCCAATGCCCTAACATATCCTTTACATTCCGAACGGGGTAAAGCTATTACACTGGCGCTGTGCGCTGTGAAGCAAGTCCTGCTGTCCAAATGGGGCACGGATGTGATCCCGACCCATGCAGACTGGCTCCATAAATTGTGGGACTTACTAGGGATGGAGAAATTAACAGCTACGGTTAACCATACATTACTCAAATTTGAGAAACGATGGGGGCCCTGTATTACACACCTTTCAGGAGAATTTAAACAATTAACCTGCCCAATATACTTGCGCATACTGCAGATAATACCTCCCACACCCCCAGCTGACCCAAGGGAAATGAAAGAGTGAATCTACATCTAAGCAACCTGAGCACACGTTATTTTTCCTATGTATATGGTTTTATATGTGTTTGGACCATGTCTCCCTCCTATTCTTCCCCTCCCCCTTTCGTTCCCTTATTCTGTCTGATCGCAAGAATACCGCACTGGCCTGTGGATGTAGGTGCAGGTTGATGTAAACTGAATCAATATATCACTGCCTATTCCTCGCCGGCCAATGGATGTAGGTGACAGCTGTTGTTCCCAACTCCCTTTTCTGAAATTAATCAAAAGTTACAATCCTAAAGTTTGTAATTTCAGTTCCTAATTTAGTACCATCCACTCTGCATCATTGTAGCATGACTATGATATATTTTCCATACCTCTGTAGAAACAGCGTTGACCTAAGTTCTGATCTGCAGTGTAGACAGGTTTATCTTGATGGGTTTTTGTAGTTAAATCTTCAAACGGCGCAGCTTCACAATCTGGTAACATCAAGTAGCGGAATCATTCTAAATTGATTTCAGTGCTAGACGTAAATTCATAATCTTCTCAGTTATGGGTCCATTTATAATTTAAACCAAATAATTTGTTGATATTCACATCTTCTTCATCTAATAATCCTAGCATTACCATTAGAAATTTTGAGCATCCTGCTGAGAAAACACTACTGATCGCGTACAGTCATCGGTGACTTTTCTTATTCCAGTAGCAGAATGTATAATACTTCTATCACTTCCTAATTCTTCAAGTAAACTGCACAGTTGTGAAGACATTCTTTTATCTACCTTTTCTTTAATAGAATTTGTTAAATGAGGCAAATGATATAGTCCATTTAACACTACATTTGCATAACAGTTCACTCCAGATTTATTATCAAAGTGATAGCCTTGTATTTACTCATTGTGCTCTAGTTTTCTTTTCTTTTCTCCTTGTTGATTTTCTTTTTGTTCATCTTTCTGTTCAACTCTCATAGACTGTTTGGATATTTTCTGCTTTGGACACAGTAATATGTTGTGACTTGTATCCTCATTATGCTTCCTTTCCCTTAGTTACCTGTTCCCTGCTGCTCAGCCAGTATGGATGTGGTGTGTGTGTGGAATGTTAGAATGCTTGATGAGGTAGTGGAATAATGGAGTGCCTGGTGTGGGTGGCTGAGAGGAAGTTGCAGTGTGTGGGCTGAGCAGCAAGCATGCTGCTCCTGGTGGGGCTGAACTTCCTATCTCCTATTTACCATCTAAACCTGTAACTAAGCTTAATAAACCTCTTACTTATAACCTACTTCATGGCTTCCTTTGGACTTCATTTTGATTGCAACGATTTGAGCAAGACCCTGCATGTGGTGGAAGATAGACAGTATTGTATCCTGCTGAACTAACTGGAACTAAGAAACCAAAAGCTAGGAGTAAAAGGAACGCTCTTGTTATCCTCACCAGGGTCCTTTACCATCTGGACAGCTTGATTGGGGCATTTGAACTTCCTTACATCAATGGATTCCTGTTGCCTGGTTGTGATATTACAAATTTAAATGTGTTTTGAAGCACAAGGAGTCGCTGACCTCTTATCTCCCATGAGCTTTCTACTGCGAACTTAGGCATGCCAGCTATGTGTATTTGGAGGCACTTGCTTTAAAGGAACCAGCAGCGGCATTAACCTTATTTTGAATATCGGTAACCGCCTAGGACTTCAACAATGTAGCGACCTATGTGTCCACTGTCCACATTGATGAGTTGACCTGCAAAAATTGTCGGGGTGGAAAGTGTGGCCGTTTGCCGTTATGAGATGCAGCATTTGAATGGGCCGCTAGACAGACATGATCAGCGGTGCGCGCATTCCTTACCATGTTCACGGGGTCGCGTAAAGCTCTAGCGTAGATATCAATGGTGTTTTGGCTGGCATCCAGAAACGCGAGCTGTCCCAGGACATTGTGGGAGCACGCACTGGCCGTGAGCCACCCTACGCCATTCACTCCTGCATGCCGCCATCTTTGTTTTCAGCTAGTAGGCAAGCCCGAGGTTGTGCTTCAGGCCGCACGGCCCAGGCCACTCTCATGCCTGCTCGTGTGTTGGAATGTGAGTATAGGTCACAGCTGTGTGCATTAGTAAACCAAGCACTCTGACCATTACCTTGTCAGCTGGAGTGGGAACGCTGACAATTTTGCACCCCTGCACGACGAGGACCTATTACGCAATAACGCTGCACCAGGAAGTTAGAGGGCACCAGCAGGAGCTAGAACTTTGACTCACCGTGCCGACCGGCTTACCCTGGAATTACGTTTTGGAGGACAATTACGGCATTGCATTGCACTTGGAGTGGCTGAGGTTACGTTTGGGAACACCAAGCGGTTTTCATGGCGGATGCGACCATGAAGAACACCCACTCTGGAGCCCCCGCTGACCCCTGCCCACCGCACATCTACCACAGGGCCACCGCCGCCATAGCACCCGAACTAGGACAGACCATCAACACCTCCCTCGAATCCGGCATCTTCCCAGATGACTGGAAGCGGGCGGAAGTCAAACCCCTCCTCAAGAAGCCCACAGCCGACCCGACAGACCTGAAGAACTACCGGCCCATCTCCCTCCTCCCCTTCGCGGCCAAAGTCACAGAGAGACTCGTAAATACTCAGCTGACCGCCTTCATCGGAGAACTCCATTCTAGATGCCTCCCAGTCTGGGTTCCGGAGCAACCACGGCACTGAGACCGCCCTCCTCGCCGCCACCGACGACATCCGCATGCTACTCAACTAGGGACACACCGCGGCCTTCATCCTACTAGACCTCTCCGCAGCCTTCGACACCATCTCACATTTAGACTCCACGACGCTAGGATACGTGGAATCGCCCTCACCTGGATCCACTCCTTCCTCTCCGGCAGAACGCAGAGGATCAGACTCCCCCCTTTCCTCTCCGAACCCACAGAGATCAACTGCGGAGTACCCCAAGGATCATCACTCAGCCCCACGCTCTTTAACATCTACATGGCCCCCGTCGCCGCAATCGTCAGACAGCATGGGCTCAGCATAGTATCAAACGCCGACGACACCCAGCTCATCCTCTCCCTCACGAAGAACCCCGAAGACACCAGACTCTGCTTCCAGGAAGGAATGAAGAACGTCGCTGCCTGGATGAAAAACAGCTGCCTGAAGCTCAACTCAGAGAAGACTGAGGTCATCATCCTCGGACCCTCCACCTCTGCCTGGGACAACACCTGGTGGCCCTCTGCCCTCGGGAGCCCGCCCACCCCGACAGACCATGCACGGAACCTCGGCATCATCCTCGACTCCTCCCTCACCATGACCCGCCAGATCAACTCCGTCGCCTCCACCAGCTTCAACTGCCTTCGGATCCTCCGCAAGACCTTCAAATGGATACCCCCCGAATGGAGAAAAACCGTTACCCACGCACTCATAACCAGCAGACTGGACTACGGCAACGCCCTCTATGCCGGAATCAACAGAACTCTCCTACACAAGCTACAAACCATCCAGAACACCGCAGCCCGACTCGTCCTCGGTACCCCACGGCACGAACACATGACCCAACACCTACGAGATCTCCACTGGCTCCCCGTCAAGAAGAGAGTTACTTTCAAGCTGCTCACCCACGCCTACAAGTCCCTCCACAACATCGGACCCAAATACCTCAACGAGAGAGTCTCCTTCCACATACCCAAAAGGAACCTCCGCTCCGCCAACCTCGCTGAGACCCCCCGCATCCGCAGAACCAGAGCAGGCAGAAGAGCCTTCTCCTACGTCGCAGCCAAAGCCTGGAACGAGCTCCCAGTCATCATCAGAAGCTCCCCCACCCTGCACACCTTCAGGAAGAACATCAAGACCTGGCTCTTCGCCTGAACCGGAGCTGCACTCCCCACTCCCCCCCCCCCCCCAGCGCCTTGAGACCCTCACGGGTGAGTAGCGCGCTTTATAAACCCCTGATTGATTGATTGATTGATTGATTGATTGTTGATGCATAGTCGCAGCAAAGGTAGTGTGCATACTTAACCCCTGGATACCATTTCAACACAAGGTATGGATTTAAAATGCCAATTTTTGTGGGGCTGGTGGCTGTACAAGTGTTCTTCTTCCAGATGACTTGTTTGCCGGTTCCTCACAAGACATGGTTGGTCTTTTGAGCTGTCATTTACTGCCACATTTACTGTCAGGAATTTAGAGCTGCAATGGGTTCAGCTGAGAGATCGCTCACCACAGCTGCATCAGTGATTATACCGGACTATGATATTAAAGCCGTTTCTAGATTTTGTTTTCTTCTGTGTTGTTGTCTTTAGTGATGCTGGCATATGGTATGCATATAGGTATTTTTCATTTACAGTACCATGCTGCTGGTTGTTTTCTTTTCTTATTCTTTCAGGTCACAGGATGTACTTGATGTCCACCGATATATTGTTATATACTGTGCTGTTGTTGACCTGTCAGGTGAGCGAGGTGTGTGCGTTGAAGGGTCATGTACCCTGAGCTGTTGTTGACCTGAGACTTGCGTGTGCGTTGAAGGATCGTGTACCCGGTGCTGTTGTTGACCTGAGACTTGCAGTCTTGTCAGGTGTGCGAGGTGTGTGCATTGAAGGGTTGTGTACCCTGAGCTGTTGTTGACCTGAGACTTGCGTGTGCGTTGAAGGATCCTGTACCCTGTGCTGTTGTTGACCTGAGACTTGCGGTCTTGTCAGGTGTGCGAGGTGAGTGCATTGAAGGGTCGTGTACCCTGTGCTGTTGTTGACCTGAGACGGTAGGTCATGTCATGTGTGCGAGGTGTGTGCATTGAAGGGTTGTGTACCCTGTGCTGTTGCTGACTTGAGAATTGCGGTCCTGTCAGGTGTGCTCTGTGATTGGTGCATAATGGGTTTGTGTGTCCTATGTTGTACAGTGTAGTGTCTGCATTGCCTGAGACAGTAGGTCCTGCAAGGTTTACAGTGGCGTGTGCTTTGCCTGTGACGATGGGTGTGCGAGTTGGCCGTGTTTAGGGGTTGTGTACCCTGTGTAGTTGCTTTGCTTGAGACGACCGGTCCTGTCAGGTGTGCTAGTTGTGTTGTGCAGAAAGGGGAGGGGAGTGAGGGAGGTACACCTCAGCAGTGTCCTCTATTCTCCCAGTCCTGCACATTATTACATTGGTGTAGTTTCAAAGGACTGCCAGGTGGGCTAGTTTTGGTGTGCAGAAGGGGGTGAGTGAGGGGTTTACACCTCAGCGGTGTCCTCTATTCTCCCAGATCTGCATATTATTACAGCGGTGTAATTTTAAAAGTATTGTGTTCATTTTCTCCTATCCTGAGTTCTTCCAATTTTCCATTAGTCAGATTTAAATTTTATTTGTACCTTTCGTGTTTATGCAATCAAGTGGTGTGTACTTCTATTTTACTTTGTTGTAATATTATTATTATGTGTTTTCCCTAAGGGAAGAAGATGTGTTGTGACTTGTATCCTCATTATTCCTCCTTTCCCTTTCAGTGGTATTCTGCCATTGCCATTGGTCCGCCACGGTCGCATAATACAATTGTGTCCAATGGCAGTGACCGCAGTGTCTGAGCACTCCCATGCGATGTTCAAATCCTCGAATGCCGGCAGAGAAGACATATCCCATTGGCTGCCATGTTATTCGCATAGGCAGTGTCACACCGCGGGGGTCAGAATCTCTCCACCACATCACTAGCATTTAACAATTGTCTCCAATGGCAGTGACCGCAGTGGCTGAGCACGCCGACCGCAATGTTCAAATCCTTGAATGCCGGCCGCAACGACATGTCCCATTGGCTGCCATGTTATTTGTATAGGCGGTTTCACACCACAGGGGTCAGAATCTCTCCACCGCATCTCTGGCATTTAACAGTTGTCTCCAATGGCAGTGACCGCAGTGGCTGAGCATGACCACCGCAACGCTCAAATCTTCGAATGCCGGCCTTGACGGCATGTCCCATTGGCTGCCATGTTATTCGCATAGGCCGTGTCACACCGCAGGGGTCAGAATCTCTCCACCGCATCGCAGGCGTTTTACAATTGTCTCCAATGGCTGTGACTGCAGTGGTTGACACCTACTGCGCTGGTACCACCATCTGGTGTTTGCGGTTCTTAAGTCACAAATTGCAGCTTTATGCTCCACACAAAATCAGACATCAAGGGCACCTTGTGAAGGGACTAGAGAGTGTGAAATTAATGTTTTTTCATCCAACACATGAAATAGCTGTACCCAGAGATTTTACAACATTGCTTTGCCCTTCCTCAAAAGACACTGTCATCCATGTGTGCATGGACACACATTTCCAGTGGAATTGTGTTTCCTTGTTGTGAATGTGGCAAGGTGTGTAATGCAGACTCCTCACACAGGCATAATGAACTAAACACAAAATGTTCATATATACTGTACACAGTGCCGTAAAATAATAATGTCTTGTCCTGTTTTGAGTTAATGGCGGACTGTAGGGATGATGTTGTGCATCATTTACATCAAGGTGAGTCATGTTAAGAGACAGACTTGTTGACCATTGAGGAGCGAGACATCATCAAGAAGTTTAGACTCAATCGCCTGGCAATCCAAGAGCTATGTCGGCAGTTGGCACCTCAGTTAGGGGCTCACAGAACCTGTCCCACAGTTCTGACCCCAACAGTGAAGGTGATGGCCATCCTGCATTTCTTTGCAAGTGTTGCAAGTGGTTCATTTCAGTACACAGTGACTACATCAGGTGGGATGTCACAACCAATGTTCAGTTTGGTGTTGTGTGATGTCCTGTCTGCATTGATGAGACTCTGGACAGTTATATACATTTCCCAAGAAGAGAAGAATTGACAACTGTGAAGGGTGACTTTTATGTCCTAGGTCGCATCCCACCTGTTGTAGGAGCCATCGATGGCACACAGATTGTCCTTGTTCCACCTCAGATACGTGAGCAAATCTATAGGATCCATAAACATCATCATTCTATCAACGTGCAAGTGACATGCCTAGCAGATTTGACCATTTCACATGTCTGTCCAAAATTCCAAGGGTCTGCACATGACTCCTATATCATGCGGAACAGCAAAAAAAAAAACAGTCGATGTCACATCTTCAACCGGAGAGGGTCTGGCTTGTTGGTGAGTGAGATGTGTCAATATTTTAATTTTGCATGTGACATGCTGACATCCGCATCAGAAATATTGATTCAGATTGTGCATCTGTGTGTCTCACAACTAGGTGACTCAGCATACCCAAACAGGCCTTGGTTGCTGACCCCACTGAGAAATCCAACAACGCCAGGGGAAATTCGCTTTAATGAGTCCCATGGGAGTACACATCGGGTAGTGGAGCGGGCTTTCGGGCTCCTGAAGGCCAGATTCCCCAGTTTGGACAAGACCGGTGGAGCCCTCCTCTACTCACCCAAGAAGGTGTGTCAGATCACAGTCGCCTGCTGCATGCTCAACAACCTTGCACTGCGCAATAAGAGCTCTCTGATTCTGGAGGATGGGGACAAGAAGGAGCCCCCGGGTGAGAATCCAGACATGGACAGTGAAGATGAGGAAGGTCTTGACCTGTCTCGACAGCTCATCAACAACTACTTCCCTTGAGTGTAAGTATGCTGTAAGATGGCATGACTGTGACAGTTGCATTTGCTGTCGTGGTGAAGCAGTGAGGCTGTGGTGGGATGCTGACTGTTTGTTGTGAACAACTGTGGGGTACTTTTTGAATAGCTGTCTTTGGATGAACTCTTAACTAATGTATATGTTTAAGGTGTATGTATGTTTATGTCTTATCTGATCCTTGTACTGTGTACTCCAGAAGTGTTGTTGTTGTGACATCATAGAACTGCTCAATTAAATCTCCTTGTTGTGTCATTGTAGGTCCCTTCGCCCTGTCATTTTCCAATCTGACATGTCAGCTTATTGACATCATCTACAAAATGATGCTGTACTGCCAGGCAAAATGGACGTAAGGTGTCTGACCCAGACTTTTTTAGTACAACTCATCTTTGCAAGCAACTTGCACTGCGATAGGATGGATGTTTCAGGTAAAATTTGCTATTTCTCATGTGTTGTGTGTTGGTGCATGTCCTATGTGTTCCATCGTGTTCCTTACCACATTGTGTCTTTGGGCCAATACATGTTTGTCATTGTTCACCTAGGTTGATACCTCTCTGTGCGCAAACTGGATGTAGGTGTCCATGTGTGTCATTATTATATGCAAAAGAAATCATGTGACAACACATACACATGTCCTAAGGATTTCCAGAAGTTGCAGCCACACCTGTTTGGAGTGTACCAGTGCAGAGTTGCAGATTTGACCCCCTGTTGCTTTGACTATTTAGCTGTGTGAAGTCTCTTGTGGCATACTTGACATGAAACATCTGTGTGATTACTCTGGCATTGGACAGTGCATGATGTTTCCTAAACATACTTATAGCTGAGATGTTGATACGTGTAAACTGTGGTACTGCATGTACCACTAGTGACACATGTGTGATGTCACTGTGTGGATGGGCTTCTCCTCCTAAGCACCTATTGGTGTGACACTGTAATAAAGATATGTGTGTTCTTTAGACTTCAAGGTCTGTTCATGTTGACATGTTTGGTATACTCATCTGCAATATTAGCTTGCGCTGCACCTAGTGACTGCCTGAATTGTTTTGCACATAATGCCATCTGGTGGTACAGTCGCAGATCAAGTTCACATAGTAATTATTCGGAAAAACATACAACTTAGACAAAGGGATGTGTCATAGGTTTATTTATTTAGGTGCAGATGTTGAGTTCCAAAAAGAGAAAAACAGTGAACATAGAGGGGTTACGTTGTCAGTGATGGTAAATGAACACATTAGAGTTGTTACCACATTTTGAAAGTCCACAGTCCAACATACTCATGCCATCAGAATGGAAATGTGTGACTGGATAGTCCGCAAAGTCAAAATCCTGCGAACAACTGGTGATATTATGGGCAGCTCTGCTTCCTGGCTTAGGCTGGTACATTGCCACTTGAATCTCCCATCGGGTTTCTCGGACGTCCCCGCTTATGTTTGGGGGGGTTCCACTGCTGCAGACTTTGAGGTGCCTGACAGCTCCTCCCTTCCTGTGGCAGCCACAGAGGTTGATGGAGTAGCTGTGGCTAGCCACTGGATGATAATGTTTTGGGGTGGAGTGACTTGAGCTGCACTGATGTCCCTCAGCACCCCAACGAGCTGGCCCATGATATCGATAAGTTGTCCAAAACAGTTGTCCATGGACCACTGCAGCTGATTGATCTCTCCAAGTTCCTCAATGACCTGTTCTTGCTTGTTTTCATGGGCACCAAGGACTCTGGAGATGGTGGCCAGGTGTCAACAGTGGTCTCACATGATTGGCCCTCAGTGGCCCTCCAACCAGCCCTGACACCCAGACCTGGCTCGGGCCTCCACCCTGTCCTCTGCATCCTTGGTGAGCGTGGTGTTGTTGCTCACCTCTGGGACGGGTACTGTGACGCAGGCAGCAGTGGTAGTGGTGGTTGGTCCACGGGTAGTTGGGGCAGTGCTCAGCATTGTTGTGGCTGCTGTGGCTGGAGTTGTAGTGGTGGGGCCAGTGAGACTCACTGATTGTGGCCACACTGCCTGGCCAGAAGGGCCAGGTTGGTCCTCCACTTCCAAATGTTGGGGAGATTCAGCCTCAGAGAGTTTACAATCCAGGGGTAGAGACTGGCTTTGCTTGGTGGTTGGAGTCTCAGCTGCTGTTGATTGAGTTCTGCCTGTTGAAGAAAGGTTACATTGTCAGGATGTTGAGTGCATTCCACAACATTTGTGACACAGTGAGTAATGGTTTGAAGGAAACAAAAGGCTTGGTCTTGGACATAACGGACATTATCCATGTTCTTTACCTGTATGACATGAAATATAGGTACATGCAATACTTATTTGTGAACTGACATGGACATAATAATTATTGTACATCTTAATATTGCCTGTTTTAATAGACATGTCACTACCTACCAACTTGATGCTCAGCCACTATAGTTTTGGCATGTGTATTGTTCATTTAGCAATACCATGTTTTCAATATGCAGGCATATTCCAATTTGTGTTGTCCATTTTGCAGTGCTCATCATATGTGCTCTGTTATTTGAGTGAGTGTCCATGCATGTACTGTGGCCATGTCACCTTCATGCTTTCCATCCTTTGTGTTTACACATATCATTGTGCACAAATTGTGATATGTCTCGACATTTCTTTCCTGGAGCCTTGGTGATTGAAAGTGAGTAGTCAGACATGTACTTGAGCATAGCTTTGTGTGCAGTTGATGTGACATATGGAGCAATGTAGACATGGCTGACAAGTGAGGAATGTGGTGAGAGCAGTGGTACATGCTGTTTAGGGGTGAGGCAAGTGAACAGAAGATGGCTACCTACCTCTAAGGTGAAGCAGAGGAGTGAAATGGCCACAAGATGGCTCTGGGTTGGGAGGAGTGTTCCATCCTGTTCAGTGGTGAGGCAAAAGGGCCTGGTGGGAGTTGTGGTGTTCTCCTGTCCCAACACCCCCTAGTAAGATGGCTACCTACCTGTAAGCAGGTACATAGGAATGAAATGGCTGCCAGATGGCTCTGGGGTGGGAGGAGTGTTCCATCCTGTTCAGGGGTGAGGCAAGAGGGCCTGGTGGGAGTTGTAGCGGTGTTCTCCTGTCCCATCAACCCCCTATTAAGATATCTACCTACCTGTAAGGAGGTACTTGGGAATTAAATGTCTGCCAGATGGCTCTGGGCTGGGAGGAGTGTTCCATCCTGTTCAGGGGTGAGGCAAGTGAAGAGAAGATGACTATCTACCTGTGAGGTGCAGCTGAGGAGTGAAATGAATGCCAGATTGCTCTGGGGTGTGAGGAGTGTTACATGCTGTTCAGGGGTAAGGCAAGTGAACAGAAGATGACTACCTACCTCTGAGGTGAAGCTGAGGAGTGAAATGGCTACCACATGGCTCTGGGGTGGAAGGAGTGTTCCATCATGTTCAGGGGGTGATGCAAGAGGGCCTGGTGAGAGTTGTAGTGCTGGCTGCCTGTTCCCACATCCCCCCATAGAAAGATGGCTAAGTACCTGTAAGGTGAAGCAGAGGAGTGAAATGGATGCCAGATGGCTCTCGGGTGTGAGGAGTGTCACTTGCTGTTCAAAGGTGAGCCAAGAGAGCATAAAATGGCTACCTACCTGTAAAGAGGAACAGAGAAGTGTAAAGGCTGCCAAGTGAGGAATGGGGTTGGAGTAGTGGGTACTACATTTGTGAGCACTGTACGTAATGGTCTATGTCAAAGATTCTGCAAAACAGTACATGACTGTGTGGTGGCAGCTTTGTAGTTGGTACTTACCAGTCTGCACTCCCCCAGCTATTCATGTGAAACTCTCTGGAGGCAGGATGGCAAGCACCTTCTCCTCCCATTCTGTGAATGTTAGTAGAGGAACAGGAGAGCCCCTTCCAGTCCTCTGAGCCGCCTCATTGTTCCTGTTGGCCCGTTCTTTCACACGAGCCTTAAGGTCATGCCACCTCTTTTTGATGTCTCGCATTGTGTGCAGGGTGGTACCTACTGCATTGGCTTTATTATTTATCCTGTCCCACATTTGGTTCTTTCTGGAAAGTGGGGTCTGTTGGACTAGGGTTCCAAACACATGTGGTTCAACTCTAATGATCTCTTCTACCATCACTGACAACTCATTGTCAGAAAATGTGGGCATTTTTTTGGTGACATGGTGAATGGTGTGATAAAGGGATACTAGTGAAAATCAGAATGTGGTGGTGAAGGTGTAAAAGGTGTGTCCTGTGTGTGGTTGAGAAGGGTTGGTGTGTGGAGATAGGCTCCGCCTGTGTTGTCTGCCCGCTGCTTCTGCAGGTAAGATCGCCCTCCGCTTGTGGCCCCGGCCCCGCTTGTGGCCCCGGTGCCCGTATTTCTTGCCTGTCTCCCCATTTTCCTTTCTGTGCCCCTCGCTGCCCCATTTGCGTTGTGCTTGTAATTTGTCTGTTTTCTCCCCCCTTTTTCCTTTCTGTGCCCCTCGCTGCCCCATTTGCGTTGTGCTTGTAATTTGTCTGTTTTCTCCCCTTTTTTTTCCTTTCTGTGCCCCTCGCTGCCCCATTTGCGTTGTGCTTGTAATTTGTCTGTTTTCTCCCCCTTTTTCCTTTCTGTGCCCCTCGCTGCCCCATTTGCGTTGTGCTTGTAATTTGTCTGTTTCTCCCCCCTTTTTCCTTTCTGTGCCTCTCGCTGCCCCATTTGCGTTGTGCTTGTAATTTGTCTGTTTCTCCCCCTTTTTCCTTTCTGTGCCCCTCGCTGCCCCATTTGCGTTGTGCTTGTAATTTGTCTGTTTCTCCCCCTTTTTCCTTTCTGTGCCCCTCGCTGCCCCATTTGCGTTGTGCTTGTAATTTGTCTGTTTTCTCCCCCCTTTTTCCTTTCTGTGCCCCTCGCTGCCCCATTTGCGTTGTGCTTGTAATTTGTCTGTTTTCTCCCCCCCTTTTTCCTTTCTGTGCCCCTCGCTGCCCCATTTGCGTTGTGCTTGTATTTTTGTCCGTTTTCTCTCCCCTTGTACTTGTGCCCCCGCTGCCTCTCGCCATTCCCGCCGCTGCGTCCCCTGCGGCCCCGCCCCTGACTGCCCATTCGCTGCCCCTGCCTCCCGCCTCACAGCTGCTCCTCCCTCCCACCTCCCCATAAATGGCGGCCGCTGCGCGTGAGGAGAGCGACCCTTGACCTTGCCAGGTAGGTCGCTCCCCACCACACAGCTCCGCCTGTGTTGTCTGCCCGCTGCTTCTGCAGGTAAGATCGCCCTCCGCTTGTGGCCCCGGTGCCCGTATTTCTTGCCTGTCTCCCCATTTTCCTTTCTGTGCCCTCGCTGCCCCATTTGCGTTGTGCTTGTAATTTGTCTGTTTTCTCCCCCTTTTTCCTTTCTGTGCCCCTCGCTGCCCCATTTGCGTTGTGCTTGTAATTTGTCTGTTTTCTCCCCCTTTTTTTTCCTTTCTGTGCCCCTCGCTGCCCCATTTGCGTTGTGCTTGTAATTTGTCTGTTTTCTCCCCCCTTTTTCCTTTCTGTGCCCCTCGCTGCCCCATTTGCGTTGTGCTTGTAATTTGTCTGTTTCTCCCCCCTTTTTCCTTTCTGTGCCCCTCGCTGCCCCATTTGCGTTGTGCTTGTAATTTGTCTGTTTCTCCCCCTTTTTCCTTTCTGTGCCCCTCGCTGCCCCATTTGCGTTGTGCTTGTAATTTGTCTGTTTCTCCCCCCTTTTTCCTTTCTGTGCCCCTCGCTGCCCCATTTGCGTTGTGCTTGTAATTTGTCTGTTTTCTCCCCCTTTTTCCTTTCTGTGCCCCTCGCTGCCCCATTTGCGTTGTGCTTGTAATTTGTCTGTTTTCTCCCCCTTTTTCCTTTCTGTGCCCTCGCTGCCCCATTTGCGTTGTGCTTGTATTTTTGTCCGTTTTCTCTCCCCTTGTACTTGTGCCCCCGCTGCCTCTCGCCATTCCCGCCGCTGCGTCCCTGCGGCCCCGCCCCCTGACTGCCCATTCGCTGCCCCTGCCTCCCGCCTCCCAGCTGCTCCTCCCTCCCACCTCCCCATAAATGGCGGCCGCTGCGCGGTGAGGAGAGCGACCCTTGACCTTGCCAGGTAGGTCGCTCCCCCACCACACAGCTCCGCCTGTGTTGTCTGCCCGCTGCTTCTGCAGGTAAGATCGCCCTCCGCTTGTGGCCCCGGTGCCCGTATTTCTTGCCTGTCTCCCCATTTTCCTTTCTGTGCCCCTCGCTGCCCCATTTGCGTTGTGCTTGTAATTTGTCTGTTTTCTCCCCCCCTTTTTTTCCTTTCTGTGCCCCTCGCTGCCCCATTTGCGTTGTGCTTGTAATTTGTCTGTTTTCTCCCCCTTTTTCCTTTCTGTGCCCCTCGCTGCCCCATTTGCGTTGTGCTTGTAATTTGTCTGTTTCTCCCCCCGTTTTCCTTTCTGTGTCCCTCGCTGCCCCATTTGCGTTGTGCTTGTAATTTGTCTGTTTCTCCCCCTTTTTCCTTTCTGTGCCCCTCGCTGCCCCATTTGCGTTGTGCTTGTAATTTGTCTGTTTCTCCCCCTTTTTCCTTTCTGTGCCCCTCGCTGCCCCATTTGCGTTGTGCTTGTAATTTGTCTGTTTTCTCCCCCCTTTTTCCTTTCTGTGCCCCTCGCTGCCCCATTTGCGTTGTGCTTGTAATTTGTCTGTTTTCTCCCCCTTTTTCCTTTCTGTGCCCCTCGCTGCCCCATTTGCGTTGTGCTTGTATTTTTGTCCGTTTTCTCTCCCCTTGTACTTGTGCCCCCGCTGCCTCTCGCCATTCCCGCCGCTGCGTCCCCTGCGGCCCCGCCCCCCTGACTGCCCATTCGCTGCCCCTGCCTCCCACCTCCCAGCTGCTCCTCCCTCCCACCTCCCCATAAATGGCGGCCGCTGCGCGGCCGCGCAGCGGACGTGCGCAGCGGGCGCGCCTAAGGCAAGCCCGTCTGCGCCCGTCCGCGACTGGACCGCGCCCAGCGCCAGAACCCCTGGATCCCACCGATGCAACACTACTCGACGGACCTACGACGCCGCCACCCTCACCGCACTCAATGCCGGCCGGAACCCTGCCTGCTACCGAGCCTCACCGAGACGCACCCACGGACCCTTCACCTGCCAAACCTGCCGATTCACCTGCCCCCGGACGTGCACCACCTCCGCCAAGTCGAGCACCAGCAGCAACCACCTGAAATGCATCCTGTTGAACACCCGCTCCGTCCACAGGCACGCCGTGGAACTCTGGGACCTGCTCGACGCAACAGCACCGGACATCGCCTTCCTCACCGAAACCTGGATGAACGCCTCCTCAGCGCCCGACATCGCCATAGCCATCCCGGACGGATACAAGATCACCCGGAGGGACCGCGTCAACCAGACGGGAGGAGGCATCGCCATCGTACACAAGAACACCATCCGCATCTCGACTAACTCCGACGAGACCTTCACCGCCGCCGAACACCTACACTTCCAAATACACACTGACCCCAAGACCACCCTCCGAGGAACCCTCATCTACAGACCCCGGGACCACGCACACTATTCAGCGAAGACATCGCAGACTTCATCAGCCCGCACGCCATGCCCTCTGCCGACTACATCCTCCTAGGGGACCTCAACTTCCACCTGGAGAACAACAACGACAGAAACACCACCGCCCTGCTGGACAACCTCGCCAACCTCGGACTCAAGCAACTGGTGAACACGCCCACCCACTACGCCGGCCACACGCTTGACCCCGTCTTCTCTTCCAGCAAGCACATCTCCTTCAGCCACGCCGCCGGACTCCACTGGACCGACCACAGCTGCGTCCACTTCAGCTTCAGAAAGACTGCGACCCACCACCACCCGCAACAGGCTCCCCGCCGGAGCTGGAGCAAGATCACCGCCGAGCAGCTCACCGCCTCCCTCAGCCAGAACACACCCACCAACACAACGGACCCAAACGAAGCAGCCAACAACCTCACCAAGTGGCTGACCGCCTGCGCCGACGACCTCGCACCACTAAAAAACCCTCCCAGCAGACCCGGAAGCAAGAAAACCCCTTGGTTCACCAACAAACTCAAGGAATCCAAGAAGAACTGCCGCACTCTCGAGAAAACCTGGCGACTCGACCAGACCACAGACAACAGGACCGCCCTCAAGCACGCCACCCGCAAACACCACCAGCTGATCCGTGCCACCAAGAAGTCGGCACTCAAAGAACGACTGGACAACAACGCCCACGACAGCAAGGAACTTTTCAGCATCGTCAAAGAGTTCTCCAACCCCAGCGCCGGAAACAACGACATCACCCCTCGCAAGACCTCTGCAACTCACTCGCCACGTTCTTCCACCGCAAGATCACCGACATACATAACAGCTTCGACGCACAAACCACGCACCCTACCGCCGAACCAACGCCCGCCACCACCACCCTCTGCAACTGGACCCCGATCAGCACCGAAGACACCACCCGCACGATGAACTCCATCCACTCCGGATCACCAACCGACCCCTGCCCACACCACGTCTTCAACAAAGCCGACGCCACCATCGCACCCCATCTCCGGGACATCATCAACTCCTCCTTCCACACCGCCACCTTCCCGGAGAGCTGGAAGCACGCCGAGCTTACCGCCCTCCTGAAGAAACCAACGGCGGACCCCACCGACCTCAAGAACTACCGTCCCATCTCGCTCCTTCCGTTTCCAGCCAAAGTCATCGAGAAGACCGTCAACAGACAGCTTGCCGCCTTCCTCGAGACGAATGGTTCCCTCGACCCTCGCAGTCCGGGTTTCGGGCCAACCACAGCACCGAGACCGCCCTTATCGCAGCCACCGACGACATCAGAACCCTAAACGACAACGGGGAAACAGCAGCCCTCATCCTCTTGGACCTCTCCGCGGCGTTCGACACCGTCTGCCACCGCACCCTAGTGAAGCGCCTCAGCAACATCGGAATCCGAGAGAAAGCACTGGAATGGATCATCTCGTTCTCGCCAGAAGAACCCAGAGAGTCCGCCTCCCCCGTTCAGATCCGAGGCCACCGAAGTCATCTGCGGCGTTCCACAAGGATCTTCACTCAGTCCAACCCTCTTCAACGTCTACATGAGCCCCCTCGCAGCCATCGCACGCCAACACAACCTCAACATCATCTCCTACGCCGACGACACCCAGCTGATCCTCTCCCTCACCAACGACCCCACCACCGCCAGAGCCAACCTACACGACGGGATGAAAGACGTCGCCGACTGGATGAGGAACAGCCGCCTTAAACTGAACTCAGACAAGACGGAAGTCCTCATCCTGGGCTCATCACCCTCCGCCTGGGACGACTCCTGGTGGCCCCCGGCCCTGGGCACCGCGCCCAAGCCAACGGACCACGCACGAAACCTGGGCTTCATCCTGGACTCCTCCCTGTCGATGACCAGACAAGTCAACGCCCGTCTCATCTTCGTGCTTCAACACCCTGCGCATGCTCCGCAAGATCTTCAGATGGATCCCCACTGAAACCAGGAAGACCGTCACCCAGGCACTCGTCACCAGCCGACTGGACTATGGGAACACCCTCTACGCCGGAACCACAGCCAAACTTCAAAAGACTCCAGCGCATCCAGAACGCCTCCGCACGACTCATCCTGGACATCCCCCGACACAGCCACATCACCGGACACCTGAAAGACCTGCACTGGCTCCCCGTCAGCAAGAGAATCACGTTCAGACTCCTCACCCACGCACACAAGGACCTCCACGACCTGGGCCCAAAGTACCTCAACGACCGCATGACCTTCTACACGCCCACCCGCCAGCTACGATCAACCAGCCACGCCCTCGCCACCGTACCACGCATCCGCAGAACCACCGCCGGAGGAAGATCCTTCTCCTACCTGGCAGCCAAGACCTGGAACTCCCTCCCCACTCACCTTCGGCGAACCCAGGACCATCTCTCCTTCAGGAAGCAGCTCAAGACCTGGCTGTTCGAGCAGTAACTTACCCCCTCCCCAGCGCCTTGAGACCCTCCCGGGTGAGTAGCGCGCTCTATAAATGCCGTGATTGATTGATTGATTGATTGATTGATGGTGTGCAGTGTGATATGTCTCCTCTCCTAGCAGTTGTGTTGTGTTGGCCTTCAATGCTGTCTTTTTGCAAAGGATGCCGGTCAGCGAAGGGGTGTGTTTTATAGTCTGCAATGTGGGTGTGTCCACCCGAGGAATGACCATCAGCAGTGTTTTTAGGTCTCGCCCTGAAGCCAGCGCTTGCGCTGGTCTGGGCGAGACATTTTGTAAGTGGGCATTTAGAAATGCGACCACTTTTTTTTGGGCTTGCCTAGAGCGTGCGAGTACGCGCACAATGACGAGCAGAGGCGCCATATGGCTTTCCTCTCTTGTCATGGTGCGCGCACATCGCACACCATTTGCCAGCCTGCTTGCACGTGCACAGCTGCTGCTCGCACTCCCTCCTCCCTTCTCCCCTCCCTTTTCGTGAGCTTTGATCAAGCTCCTCTGCTGCTGGCATTCCCCCTCCCTTCTCGCCCAGCCCTTCTTGTCTAACTTTCTCTCTCTCGCCTGCCTCTGCTGCTGGCATTCCCCCTCCCTTCTCGCCCAGCCCTTCTTGTCTAACTTTCTCTCTCTCTCGCCTGCCTCTGCTGCTGGCATTCCCCCTCCCTTCTCGCTCAGCCCTTCTTGTCTAACTTTCTCTCTCTCTTGCCTGCATTGGGTCGAAATCTGATTATGGAAAACAAGCACTGGTCGCCCAAAACGAGTTCCGTGCCCACCACCCTCTACCTCTCTCTCTCTGCCTCTCTGCCTCTCTCTCTACCTCACTACCACTCTACCATCTCCTTCTACCTCTCTAACTCTCTACATCTCTCTCTCTACCTCTCTCTCTCTACCTCTCTCTCTCTCTACCTCTCTCTCTACCTCTCTCCCTCTCTCTCTCTACCTCTCTACCTCTCTCTCTCTACCTCTCTCTCTCTCTACCTCTCTCTCTCTCTACCTCTCTCCCTCTCTCTCTCCCTCTCTCTCTACCTCTCTCTCTCTCTCTCTCTCACCTCTCTCTCTCTACCTCTCTCTCTCTACCTCTCTCTCTACCTCTCTCTCTACCTACCTCTCTCTACCTCTCTCTACCTCTCTCTCTCTACCTCTCTCTCTACTCTCTCTCTACCTCTCTCTCTCTACCTCTCTCTCTCTACCTCTTTACCTCACTACCTCTCTACCATCTCCTTCTACCTCTCTAACTCTCTACCTATCTCTCTACTTCTCTCTCTCTACCTCTCTACCTCTCTCTCTCTACCTCTCTCTCTCTACCTCACTGCCACTCTACCTCTGCCTCTACCCCCACCCCTCTATCTCTCTACCTCTCTCTCTCTCTACCTCTCCCTCTCTCCATCTCTCTACCTCTCTCTCTCTCTACCTCTCTCTCTCTACCTCTCTCTCTCTCTACCTCTCTGCCTCTCTCTCTACCTCACTACCACTCTACCATCTCCTTCTACCTCTCTAACTCTCTACCTCTCTCTCTCTACCTCTCTCTCTCTACCTCTCTCTCTCTCTCTCCCTCTCTACCTCTCTCCCTCTCTCTCTCTCTACCTCTCTCTACCTCTCTCTCTCTCTCTCTCTCTCCCTCTCTCTCTCAACCTCTCTCTCTCTCTCTCTCTACCTCTCTCCCTCTCTCTCTCTACCTCTCTCTCTCTCTCTCTCTACCTCTCTCTCTCTCTACCTCTCTCTCTCTCTACCTCTCTCTCTCTACCTCTCTACCTCTCTCTCTACCTCTCTCCACCTCTCTCTCTCTACCTCTCTCTCTACCTCTCTCTCTACCTCTCTACCTCACTACCTCTCTACCATCTCCTTCTACCTCTCTCACTCTCTACCTATCTATCTCTCCCTCTCTCTCTCCCTCTACCTCTCCCTCTACCTCTCTCTCAACCTCTCTCTCAACCTCTCTCTCTCTCCCTCTCTCCACCTCTCTACCTCTCTCTCTCTACCTCTCTCTCCACCTCTCTCTCTCTACACCTCTCTCTACACCTCTCTCTACACCTCTCTCTCTACCTCTCTACCTCTCTCTACCTCTCTACCATCTCCTTCTACCTCTCTAACTCTCTACCTATCTCTCTACCATCTCCTTCTACCTCTCTAACTCTCTACCTATCTCTCTACCTCCCTCTCCCTCTACCTCTCCCTCTACCTCTCCCTCTCCCTCTACCTCTCCCTCTACCTCTCCCTCTACCTCTCTCCACCTCTCTACCTCTCTCTCTCTACCTCTCTCTCTCTATCTCTCTACCTCACTACCTCTCTACCATTTCCTTCTACCTCTATAACTCTCTACCTATCTCTCTACCATCTCCTTCTACCTCTCTAACTCTCTACCTGTCTCTCTCTACCTCTCTCTCTACCTCTCTCTCTACCTCTCTCTCTACCTCTATCCCTCTACCTCTCTCCCTCTCTCTCTCTACCTCTCTCTCTCTCTCTCTACCTCTCCCTCTCTACCTCTCTCTCTCTCTCCCTCTCTACCCCTCTCTCTCTCTACCTCTCTCTCTACCTCACTGCCACTCTACCTCTCCCTCTACCCCTCTAACTCTCTACCTCTCTCTCTACCTCTCCCTCTCTCCACCTCTCTAACTCTCTCTCTACCTCTCTCTCTCTACCTCTCTCTCTACCTCACTACCACTCTACCATCTCCTTCTACCTCTCTAACTCTCTACCTGTCTCTCTCTACCTCTCTCTCTACCTCTCTCTCTACCTCTCTCTCTACCTCTCTCTCTCTACCTCTCCCTCTACCTCTCTCTCTACCGCTCTCCCTCTCTCTCTACCTCTCTCTCTCTACCTCTCGCTCTCTCTCTACCTCTCCCTCTCTCCACCTCTCTAACTCTCTTTCTCTACCTCTCTACCTCTCTCTCTCTACCTCTCTCTCTACCTCACTACCACTCTACCATCTCCTTCTACCTCTCTAACTCTCTACCTGTCTCTCTCTAACTCTCTCTCTCTACCTCTCTCTCTCTCTACTCTCTCTCTCTCTCTCTCTCTCTCTCTCTACCTCTCTCTCTACCTCACTGCCCTCTCACTCCCTCTACCCCTCTAACTCTCTACCTCTCTCTCTACCTCTCCCTCTCTCCACCTCTCTAACTCTCTTTCTCTACCTCTCTACCTCTCTCTCTCTACCTCTCTCTCTACCTCACTACCACTCTACCATCTCCTTCTACCTCTCTAACTCTCTACCTGTCTCTCTCTAACTCTCTCTCTACCTCTCTCTCTCTACCTCTCTCTCTCTCTCTCTCTCTCTCTCTCTACCTCTCTCTCTACCTCTCTCTCTCTACCTCACTGCCACTCTACCTCTACCCCTCTATCTCTCTACCTCTCTCTCTACCTCTCCCTCTCTCCACCTCTCTAACTCTCTCTCTCTCTCTCTCTCTCTCTACCTCTCTCTCTACCTCACTACCACTCTACCATCTCCTTCTACCTCTCTAACTCTCTACCTGTCTCTCTCTACCTCTCTCTCTACCTCTCTCTCTACCTCTCTCTCTACCTCTCCCTCTACCTCTCTCCCTCTCTCTCTACCTCTCTCTCTCTACCTCTCGCTCTCTCTCTACCTCTCCCTCTCTACCTCTCTCTCTCTCTCCCTCTCTACCTCTCTCTCTCTCTACCCCTCTCTCTCTCTACCTCTCTCTCTCTACCTCTCTCTCTCCCTACCTCTCTCTCTACCTCTCTCTACCTCTCTCTCTCTACCTCACTGCCACTCTACCTCTCCCTCTACCCCTCTAACTCTCTACCTCTCTCTCTACCTCTCCCTCTCTCCACCTCTCTACCTCTCTCTCTCTACCTCTCTACCTCTCTCTCTCTACCTCTCTCTCTACCTCACTACCACTCTACCATCTCCTTCTACCTCTCTAACTCTCTACCTCTCTCTCTACCTCTCTCTCTCTACCTCTCACTCTCTCTACCTCTCTCTCTCTCTCTCTCTCTACCTCTCTTTCTCTACCTCTCTCTCTCTCTCTCTCTCTACCTCTCTCTCTCTCTCTACCTCTCTCTCTCTACCTCTCTCTCTCTCTCTACCTCTCTCTACCTCTCTCCCTCTCTCTCTACCTCTCTCCACCTCTCTCTACCTCTCTCTCTACCTCTCTCTCTCTACCTCTCTCTCTACCTCTCTCTACCTCTCTCTCTACCTCTCTCTCTACCTCTCTCTCTACCTCTCTACCTCTCTACCATCTCCTTCTACCTCTCTCACTCTCTACCTCTCTCACTCTCTACCTATCTCTCTCTCCCTCTCTCTCTCCCTCTCCCTCTACCTCTCCCTCTACCTCTCTCTACCTCTCTCCACCTCTCTCTCTCTCCCTCTCTCCACCTCTCTACCTCTCTCTCTCTACCTCTCTCTCCACCTCTCTCTCTCTACCTCTCTCCACCTCTCTCTCTACCTCTCTCTCTCTCTCTACCTCTCTACCTCTCTACCTCACTACCTCTCTACCATCTCCTTCTACCTCTCTAACTCTCTACCTATCTCTCTACCATCTCCTTCTACCTCTCTAACTCTCTACCTATCTCTCTACCTCTCTCTCTCTCCCTCTACATCTCCCTCTCCCTCTACCTCTCTCTCTACCTCTCTCCACCTCTCTACCTCTCTCTCTCTACCTCTCTCTCTACCTCTCTACCTCACTACCTCTCTACCATCTCCTTCTACCTCTCTAACTCTCTACCTATCTCTCTACCATCTCATTCTACCTCTCTAACTCTCTACCTGTCTCTCTCTACCTCTCTCTCTACCTCTCTCCCTCTACCTCTCCCTCTACCTCTCTCCCTCTCTCTCTCTACCTCTCTCTCTCTACCTCTCTCTCTCTCTACCTCTCCCTCTCTACCTCTCTCTCTCTCTCTCTCCCTCTCTACCCCTCTCTCTCTCTACCTCTCTCTCTACCTCACTGCCACTCTACCTCTCCCTCTACCCCTCTAACTCTCTACCTCTCTCTCTACCTCTCCCTCTCTCCACCTCTCTAACTCTCTCTCTCTACCTCTCTCTCTACCTCACTACCACTCTACCATCTCCTTCTACCTCTCTAACTCTCTACCTGTCTCTCTCTCTACCTCTCTCTCTACCTCTCTCTCTACCTCTCTCTCTACCTCTCCCTCTACCTCTCTCTCTACCGCTCTCCCTCTCTCTCTCTCCCTCTCTCTACCTCTCTCTCTCTCTACCTCTCTCTCTCTACCTCTCTCTCTCTCTCTCTACCTCTCTCTCTACCTCTCTCTCTCTACCTCACTGCCACTCTACCTCTCCCTCTACCCCTCTATCTCTCTACCTCTCTCTCTACCTCTCCCTCTCTCCACCTCTCTACCTCTCGCTCTACCTCTCTACCTCTCTCTCTACCTCACTACCACTCTACCATCTCCTTCTACCTCTCTAACTCTCTACCTGTCTCTCTCTAACTCTCTCTCTACCTCTCTCTCTACCTCTCTCTCTACCTCTCTCTACCTCTCCCTCTACCTCTCTCCCTCTCTCTCTCTCTACCTCTCTCTCTCTCACCTCTCTCTCTCTACCTCTCCTCTCTACCTCTCTATCTCTCTCCCTCTCTCCTCTCTCTCTCTCTACCCCTCTCTCTCTCTACCTCTCTCTCTCTCTCTCTCTCTCTACCTCTCTCTCTACCTCTCTCTACCTCTCTCTCTCTACCTCACTGCCACTCTACCTCTCCATCTACCCCTCTAACTCTCTACCTCTCTCTCTCCCTCTCTCCACCTCTCTACCTCTCTCTCTCTACCTCTCTCTCTCTACCTCTCTACCTCTCTCTCTCTCCCTCTCTCTCTACCTCACTACCACTCTACCATCTACTTCTACCTCTCTAACTCTCTACCTGTCTCTCTCTACCTCTCTCTCTACCTCTCTCTCTACCTCTCTCTCTACCTCTCTCTCTACCTCTCCCTCTACCTCTCTCTCACCTCTCTCTACCTCTCTCTCTCTACTCTCTCTCTCTCTACCTCTCCATCTCTACCTCTCTCTCTCTCTCTCTACCTCTCTCTCTCTCTCTACCTCTCTCTCTCTACCTCTCTCTCTACCTCTCTCTCTCTACCTCTCTCTCTCTCTCTCTCTCTCTCTCTCTCTCTCTCTCTCTAACTCTCTCTCTCTACCTCTCTCTCTCTACCTCTCTACTCTCTCTCTCTACCTCTCTACCATCTCCTTCTACCTCTCTAACTCTCTACCTCTCTCTCTCTACCTCTCTCTACCTCTCTCTCTCTACCTCTCTCTCTACCTCTCCCTCTATCTCTCTCTACCTCCCTCTCTACCTCTCCCTCTCTACATGTCTTTCTCTACCTCTACCTCTCTACCTCTCTCTACCTCTCTCTCTACCTCTCTACCCCTCTCTCTACCTCTCTACCTCTCCCTCTACCTCTCTCCCTCTCTCTCTCTCTACCTCTCTCTCTCTACCTCTCTCTCTCTACCTCTCCCTCTCTACCTCTCTATCTCTCTCCCTCTCTACCTCTCTCTCTCTCTACCCCTCTCTCTCTCTACCTCTCTCTCTCTACCTCTCTCTCTCTACCTCTCTCTCTACCTCTCTCTACCTCTCTCTCTCTACCTCACTGCCACTCTACCTCTCCATCTACCCCTCTAACTCTCTACCTCTCTCTCTACCTCTCCCTCTCTCCACCTCTCTACCTCTCTCTCTCTACCTCTCTCTCTCTACCTCTCTACCTCTCTCTCTCTACCTCTCTCTCTACCTCACTACCTCACTACCACTCTACCATCTCCTTCTACCTCTCTAACTCTCTACCTGTCTCTCTCTACCTCTCTCTCTACCTCTCTCTCTACCTCTCTCTCTACCTCTCTCTCTACCTCTCCCTCTACCTCTCTCTCTACCTCTCTCTCCTCTCTCTCTCTACCTCTCTCTCTTTCTACCTCTCCATCTCTACCTCTCTCTCTCTCTCTACCTCTCTCTCTCTCTCTACCTCTCTCTCTCTACCTCTCTCTCTACCTCTCTCTCTCTACCTCTCTCTCTCTCTCTACCTCTCTCTCTCTACCTCTCTCTCTCTACCTCTCTCTCTCGACCTCTCTCTCTCTACCTCTCTACCTCTCTCTCTCTACCTCTCTACCATCTCCTTCTACCTCTCTAACTCTCTACCTCTCTAACTCTCTACCTCTCTCTCTCTACCTCTCTCTCTCTACCTCTCTCTCTACCTCTCTCTACCTCTCTCTCTCTACCACTCTCTACCTCTACCTCTCTACATGTCTTTCTCTACCTCTACCTCTCTACCTCTCTCTACCTCTCTCTCTACCTCTCTACCCCTCTCTCTACCTCTCTACCTCTCTACCTCTCTCTCTACCTCTCTACCTCTCTCTCTCTACCTCTCTCTCTACCTCTCTACTTCTCTCTCTCTACCTCTCTCTCTACCTCTCTACCTCTCTCTCTCTCTACCTCTCTACCTCTCTCTACCTCTCTACCTCTGTCCACCTCTCTACCTCTGTCCACCTCTGTCCACCTCTCTACCTCTCTCTACCTCTGTCCACCTCTCTACCTCTCTCTACCTCTGTCCACCTCTCTACCTCTCTCTACCTCTGTCCACCTCTCTACCTCTCTCTACATCTCTACATCTGTCTAGCTCTCTCTCTACCTCTATACACCTCTCTACCTCTCGCTACCTCTCTCAAATATAGCTACAACGTCCACGTATAATACGGTACACTAAGTGGCAGCCGCAGCCTAAAATCACTTCTTGTCCTTAAAAAAAAACAATCATTACCATATCCAATATATCTCCCCTTTATGACCTTATACGTATTTACTTCTGCAGCACAATATCCTTTCGTCAACAACATCAAATGTTGCACAGCTAAACACTTATAAGGTCCCAAAGGCGAGACCTATTGGCTATGCCAATGCTTGTTCCTTGCTGACTTTGCTATGGCTATATTTTTATGTTGGCTTAGCAGGACCACGGCGGTCAGAACAAAGAGTTCGTTGCGACAGGACCGCAGTCTCATCATAATTTCCTCAGCTGTCATGCTGCTGGGGAATCGGCGTTTGGGTATGGAAGAGATGCCTTTCCATCCACCTGGAGTCGGAGTTTCAGGCTTTCTGACCGTGGCGGATGGATTTTTTATATTTCCAACCGCCACGGATGGATTTTGCAGTCAATGTACTGTAATGGGACTGTCGGATATTCCCGGCGGGCATTTCTTTTACAAAACTACGGCGGTCGGATGGCTTTTCCGGCCGACAACCTAATGAGCCCCTTTGTTCCTAACTATAACTACCTATGGGCTATCACAAGTAGGTAATATATATATATATATATATGTTTAACAGCTTCTATAACACGTTTCGACTGTTTACACAGTCTTGTACATTATGTGTGAACAAGACTGTGTAAACAGTCGAAACGCGTTATTGAAACGATTAAATCACTTCTGTATTTGCAATCCTTCTGAGAGTGCGTTTCATTGAACCTAAGCTGTTAAGTATTGAAAGTCCTGCATGTTCCACTGGCACAGCGCACCACCTCTCACGGGCCCCGGATCTCGGAAGGGACGTGTCTGCTTGGAGATATATATATATATATATATATATATACACATATATACACATATCAATCTGTTCAACGAGCCCTCGAAATCACAAACAGTATATCCATTCTGTGCTCAAAAGCAGGACAAGGCACCTCCAAACAATTATCTGGAATTGGTTTATTTATTCATTCCACCATGTGCAGCAGCAGCGTGAAATGACCTATGGGTTTCAGCCGTAGCCTTCAACAGGACCAATATATATAGGGAGAGAGACGAGAGAAATATACTATTTTAAATCAGTATAAAAACATTTAGTGTTAGAAATTAATTAAATACATTTGAATGAATTCTATATATTTTAATATTTTTTTACATGAGAAATAAATATTAAATATGTATAAACATTTTACTTTAGATATCTTTTAAATAAATCTTTAAAAAATACGTTTAATTTTATGTGATATATTTTAATTAATTATTTATTTCAAAATCACGTTCATAGTGCTGTAGCATTTTTTCTACGTTTCAAATACATATATAACATTATGTTACATTAATATTTAAAATAGTTTTACTACGTTTTTTAAAGTTTAATTCTATTTTAAACTATTTCCTATACTTTACTTTGGGAGATCTCTGCCCCTGTTGGGGTGATCTGCCTACGTATGAAAAGTAACAAATAATAATTTTACACTCATAAATTAGGTTCCACTGCCTGATTTCAAGGTGTGGGGACAAGTAACCCAACACTTTGTAGTAAATTTACACTCGTAAATGATGAATAGCCAAAAGTAGAAAATTTACTACAAAGTGTAAGAGTAAACATACACATGTAGGTTAACTCATGTGCAAGATTACCTTTGTAAGTAGCCGCTGAGTCTTTCCTTATTTAGACACAGGCCATGTCTTGCGGTCATAATGAGAAGTGTCTGAGGTCCATTTAGTGAGTAGTTGGGAAGATCCTTGTAAAGCGAGTTCCCAAAGTTCAGGCAAGATACAGATGTGACTTTCATTAGGGAAGAGCTGATCCAGACTTATTTCTATTGTGTGAAGGCTTTACCATATTCACATCTATAATGTGGGAAATGTATCTTTTTTCCAAAGTTCATGCTGAGAACAATCATCATGAAAAAAAATCATTAAGTTTTTCTAGTTCAAACACAGTTAAAGGACAGTATCCAAGATTACTCTTGTACCCCCTCTCTATGCTGAAAACACGAAGAGCAATTCCCATTATCGCAGACCTCCAAGAACCATTGCTAGGATCCCACTTCAGACCTCCACCTTGCCTCCACAACAGTACAGGAAGATCCCCATAGACATAATCCTATCCCCAGGCCCCAAAGCACTCCCAGAATGAGCCCCATAGTCCCAGTCCTACTTCCTCCTAATCACAGTGTAACCCAATAGCATTCCCCAGTTGTCCTACATCTGCACACTGCATAATGTAACATCCCAAACTAATCCCAATAATCAAACACCTATTACTCTCACTCCCAACACAAGCTGACAGTAATGACTACTATTTCGGGGCCCCACACACCCGAAGGCTAATCCGAATGATCACTCCCCCCTGCCTCACTACCCCAACAGAACCCCAAAATAATCTGGTTGATAACAATTCGACCCTTCAACCGCAAGGATAATCCCAGTGATTACACTCCTATACCTCTCTACCTCAACACAGCCCAAACAAAAACCTAATGCCAACACTCCTACCTCCTAACCCCAAAACACTTCAAAAATTATCCCAGCAATCATACCACTATGCCTTCTAACTCCAAAACAGCCAAAGAAAAAATTAACACAACTCAAAAAGAATTCCTACAGTCAAGGCCCACACCTCTTACTAATCCAACACTGCAAGAATAGCCTCCAAGACTGTGCCCTTACACTCACATTAAACCAGCTCACCGATGTACCCTCTTTGTGACGCCATTACACACTGGGAGTAGTGCCTATATCCATTGTTCCACCCCTTCAAACTAGACACAGCACAATATCAGCCCTCGTGATGACACCGCAAACCCCTATTTAGCCAGAACACAGTACTCAAACAATCCCATTAAAAGACTGATATTCCCTGATCCCAGCACACATGAGCACAGCACAGTCCACATAATCAGCCCATCCAACTCTCTAATCCATAATACTCCAAGTATAAACTCCTTGATATCATGCCAGTCCCCTAAACCAAAGACAGCACATAACAATTCACATGTCACGATGCTCAGTTTGTATTTTAAAAAACAAGCCCACTGCTGATGTTGCTGAATGCTGGGGTTGCCATACGACAAGAATATAAAGTTTTGATTCCTTTTCATGCCTTTGCCTGTCATCACTCTACACCTACAGCTCTGTATGTCACTCTAGTGGGTTGTCTTCCACCCCTGCTTTCTCCCTTTGTCACTATTGTCCTATCTTTCTCTTCCTCCTCTTCTTTCTTCTCCCTTTCTTTCTCTTGCTGTTTCTTGCTCTGGGTCAAAGTCCCAATTGCCAAAACTGGGTTGTGTTACCTTTTTTGGTAACTTTTGATCCGATTGAGCTAGAATTTTTATTAATGTTAGTATCTGCAGATTGTGCAGCAGATGGCGGATTATGTGGTAAATGCGGCTCATCGCATAATTCCAGTGGGTCTGCTTAACACTTACACGTCTCAAAATCAATCCCTGTGATCTCACTTATTCCTAGCTAGGCCTACACAACCCAACAGCAATATTGAGGGTCTCAGTCCTACCCCTTCTCAAATCCTAGAACATTCTTCAAAAACACAGTACTACTCCCTCCATATTCTCAACATAATCCAAAAATAGCTGAGATCACAGATTCCATTAGCCAATAAAAATATGAATTACTCATGGTTAGAGAATCACTTCAAGCAATAGATTGGCACTGTCTTTAGTACTGGAATATTTGCACATAGTAGCAAGATATTTATTACCAGATGTTCTATTCAATTAATAACAGGCAGTGACAAAGCCAATCGCTCTGGCTTTGTAAATTAATGTTTGTTCTTCATTGAATTCGAGAAGGCAGGAGGTGCAAAATGAGCAAGGGGAGAAAAAGAGAAAGAGACCAGTGGGGAACGAAGGAGAAAGGGATGGTTTGGCAATGAGAGAGAAAGACATGAAAGAGAGAGAGATACAGAAAGAGAGACCCAACGGGGGCTGAGAAGTGAGTTTAGGGGAGAAAAAACAGAGTGGGCAAAAATGGGTATGAAGAAAGGGGAGTCATGAAGGGGAGAGGAAGGGTGGGCAGTCGTGGTGAGCAATGATGAGAGAGAGCGTCCTAGAGAAGTCAGGGGAGGATGGTATGGGGGCGCAGAAAGTGGGGGAGAGTGGCAAAAGGAGTGGGGCAGGGCCAGAAGACAGAGAAGGAGTAAAGCTGAGCCAAGGTGCAGAGGGAGGGATATGACTGACTGGGTAAGCAGATGCAAGCATAGGAGAAGAAGGAAGGGCCAGCCACGCCCACTGAGTAATAAAGTTCAAATGGTGTAGAAACATGCAGAAGTAAAAAAAAAAGTTCCTTCCATGATGTCAGCAGCGGAAGGACACAACACATTTAATCAAATTATGGTGAAAACAAAATATTCCAGAGGGGGATAAACACAAGGATAGAGAGGAAAGTCATTAAATGACTTTTATAGCAGGCACGTTATAGCAGAGAAATCCACTGAATCATGAGCAAGTAGTAAACCCCAAGTCCACTCTAGGTAGATGTTTAAGAATTGATAACTTTGTGCCTGTCACAGACAAGCTGTCTGTAGTGAGATTGCAGAAAGACAAGGTATGGTTAAGGGTAGATGAGGCCTTGTGTCCTGCAGCACCCGTCTGGTTTTGAATTATGCTTGGACATGTGAAAGCTTTTAATGGTCTCTGCTTTAGGAGTTTGCAGTGCTAGACATGTTCCAGTGTTGGTGCTAGGCCCACAGCTCTACGGGAGATGTGTGAGAAGAAAGCAGACCCTGCAGTTGCATAGAGGTGAGCTATGGTTTACAATGTGTTTTTGTATTTCTCTGCAGCTGGTCATTGTGCCAATGTAGGGTGAGATGCATCCAATGGGGTCAATGCTCAGTAATGCAGACTGACCACAGTTAAACAAACAGATTGAGCTTCGCGCAGAACAGGGTTATACAAGAGGACTAGTACCCTAATGGCAGAATTTGGGATCAATCACCAGATTTAAAGAAACACCCTGTGACTTTCAGTGTTCCAGCGCCTGAATCTTTTCATCCATTGAATGTGAAGGCCCCGGGATGGGACCGGACTAACAACCTACAGGAAGATGTAGGATCACTCCACGTGAACATGTCCCAAAACCACTACAAACCCTGAAGAAGACCTTCATTATAAAAGATACAGGCCCCACTGGAAGGTCGAAACGCGTCGGCATACATACTCATGTGGCCAGGAGTTATCTATAACTAAAAAAAATTTAATTATCTCTCCAAAACAGCGATGTGAGCAGTGACATTTCTAAGAATTAGCTAATGATCTCCGACCACGAAAGAAAGGGCCACGTAGTACCATTCGGATAACACTATTGAGGGTTAAATCATGTACCTATAGCTAATTACATGTAAATTTTTTCTTATTACACTATAGGACACTGTCGTCCACTCTTGCTTTTTGAATTGATTTAACACAGTAAATGTTTAATGTTGTTCCATTACAGGATACTGTTGTCAGTTTTTATTTGACAAAGATTTTGTAAGTGTACATCCTTGATATTTATGTTGTTGTGTGTATAAGCTTGCTTTACAAATTGCACCCAAGTGGTTCTTTGTATATCAATGAAGAAGAATGATATTCAGCTATACACACACTCTTGTCTTCTCTTGATTCGGGGGTAACAACGTTGTGTTAAGACTCGACACATGGTAATGTCAGTGTACACCATCTAAAATTAACAAAAAGCTTTTGTCGTCATAAATTGAGTACTGCAGAAACTAAGGTGAAACGTTTCTTCTCTGTAAATTTTCAGTATTCATGGTATAGGGGGTATATTTATACATACACAATTTACTGATCCCAGTCCCCTAGGTCCTAAATTGGATCACTCTCCGTTATGACAGTAATGCCGAGCAGCACACAAAGTGCAAGAAACAAGCATGCTTCCTGAGAGAGCATCTTCGAGTTTCCAGAAGAACATTTTTAACAAAACCCTTCAATGCCGCCCTTGACGGGAAGTGCCAGAAAGTGTTGCTTTGTCCATCCACAGACAAGGAAGAGAAAATAGTGATACCATGAAACAGTCACCTGGGAAGTACTTGTCAAACCAGTCACACAGCATTTATGCACACATTGCTACTAGAAGGCATGTTAGACTTCTGTAACAAACAATAGAGCCCATCCCATGTACGGTAACACAACTGAACTCAGGTGACTACTCTTGGGTCTCAGCAATAGTCTTACCTGGCCATAATGGTGCCATCTTAGAAAAGGTACCTAGAATAGTCAAGGCTGACATTGCAATACCAACCTTCGAAGTGAAGGACATTTTCAAGGAGTTATTTCTCCCGTAGTAAGGTTTTCACCGCTGTGAGGTGTGTCAGTAGTTGAATAGCACACGCTATGACTGTCTGACAATTCATGACACCATCTACAAAGTTTGATATCTGCAGCTTGCATCTGCCTCCTATCTGGAGTTTTTACCTTAAGCCAGACTATTCTCACTTGCAAACTGCTCACTTGCCCAGAAACAGGAGAAAAACATTTCCAGGGTCTAATCTGGCATGAGTGCAGTGTTAGGATTATATTTGTAAACATGTAGTTGCTGGCTACCAGTATTGCTACTACGACTCAATGTTGTGTTATCTTATGTTTCAGCATTCGTAAAGCGCCACTACCACTCCCCGGTGTCATGCAGGCGCTAGCCCACCAATACAAAACAATAACTGAAATTGTAAAGCCACATCAGGCTAAAAGTGGCTCATGGGCGTGGAAAGAGCCAGGTCTTTAGGTCCTTCCTGAATTTTAAAAGGATTGATTCATTCCTAATTTTCAGCAGGAGGCTGTTCTATCTTTGTGCTTCAGCTGTGGAAAATATTTGACCCCTATGGGAACATGGGAACCACGAAAGAAGTGCAGCCCCTGCAGAAGAGCTTGGCCATTTCATCTCCATCACCAAGGAGGAAGGTACCAATTAAATCTGCCTGGTAAGAAGGAACCACCAGGCCACAACAGTCCCACATATTGACTTGTGCACCACACACAGTGATTTAAAAACGACATCCTAAATCACAGAAAACCATTGAAGGGAAGCCAGCACGTGGGAAACATGATCTCGGACTTTCAGAGCCAATGCTAACTTAGCTGTGCAGTTCTGGACAAGCTGCAGCTTATTTAAAGTTCAATTGGATGATTCCAGGTAGATGGTGTTACAATAATCTAACCTGGTTTAAATGAATGAAATTAAATTCCTCACGTTGAATGTAAATGAAAAAAGATGATGAATTATTTCCAATGTATGGAACCGGAACACGCACGACTGAGCTACTGAATTTACCTGGTCCTTCAGGGTCAGGCTCAGCCCATTATCACACCTAAGTTCCACATGCGAGACACCGGTGCAGGTTTGGGACCACGCGAACTGGCCAGAAGTTAAGGTTTTTCTATTTAGGAAAACCCATTCCTAAATGGCCTTACTGCGCGTGCATGCCTCATGATGCAAGTGTGCTAATTTGTCGTGAATCAATTGGCATTTTAACATGGTAAAACACAGTGCTTGTTTGGTAAGTTAAAGTGCTAGAAAAAAATCAAAAAGAACTGAACCAAGAACCTAGAATCTCAACAGCACTTGGTGGTTTCCAAGCCCGGGGAAAAGATGTTAAATAATTACAAAGGGGATTTTATAGGGAACGGGGTGAGGGACATAGGAAGAGAAAAAGAGCAAGGGGGAAAGAGGTAATGGGGTAGAAAAGAAATACAAATACATACTTCAATGGGATGCTCAATAGAAAATTAAAATTTCACCTCAAGTCCGCAGTGAAAGGATACAAGCATTCCAATCAGAACTCTATGGCCCTTATTACGAGTTCGGTGGTCCACAATTCGTAGAGAGGATCGTAGGATCGGTAGAGGAGGAGGGGTGGCCATGATTTATCGGGAGCATTTTAGTTGTACTCCCATTCCCGTAGTAGGTTTGGAAGAAGCGGCGGTTCTAGGTTTTTGCATTACCATATCCCCCAAACAATCAATAGCGGGAGCCCTAGTTTACGGACCTCCAGGCCCAGCTTGCTCCTTCCTTTCCTCACTATGTAAAGATTTTTCACACTTAGCTATCAGATATTCTCATTTCATCCTCCTAGGAGATTTCAATCTACACATGGAGCTAGGGAAGATAAGGAAATAATATCATTACAGGAGAGTATTTCGACTATGACTATGACCCAGACTGTATTTTCACCTACACACCAAGCTGGACACACACTTGATCAGATTTTTTCTAATTTACCCCTAAAAGTGGATACTCCTATCGCTATAGTGAGGTCCGACCATTCAATGATTAGGTTTAGATGGCCTAAGGTAGAGAGACCGGCAACCCCATTGGGCTCCACGTCTAAAGCTACTAGAGCCTTCCACAAAATTCAACCAGAGGCCTTTTGCAGGGCCCTCTCTCACTAACAATGCAGACTGGGATGTGGATCTTTTACACAACTGGATTAGAGCCACTACCTGCGCCCTAGCCCCAGAACGGACGCGACAGCCATGTCGAACCATACCCTCTAGCCCATGGTACTCAAACTCTCTGGGAGGGGCCAAATTAGCATGCAAGCTCCTTGAGAGGAAATGGAGGGAGTCATAATGCCTCATTGCCAAAAATAGGTATAAGCTTGCTCTAAAAATGTATCAGAGAGAAATTAAAACTGAGAAAAAACTTTACATTGAAACTAGAATTTCAAAAGCCGGTAATAAATCTAGATACGTTTTTAAAATAGTGAAGTCTTTCATTTCCCCTGTAGCATGCACTGACCAGCAGTTGCCCTCCATAAAATGGTGTGAACAATTGGCCGACCATTTCCAGGAGAAGATCTCCAACATTCAAGCCAGTCTTCCTCACTCAGGATTGAAAGAGGAGAGAATGGATACTAGTCTCCAAACTACTCAAACTTCCACTCTAACATCATCTCTGAATAGTGTTGTTCCAATCTACTTGGCAGACTCTGTTCACTCTATTGGAAGCCTTAAATCTGACTCACCATCTGACCCATGCCCCATAAATCTTCTGGTCATGGGAGCAGAGGCTATTGATCCTAATGCTAACCAGCTCATGAACACCTCACTCTCCTCGACGATAAAAAAATCTCAGGTGTTGGTCACAGATCTGTCTAACTACAGGCCTATGTCGCTTCTCCCAGCCCTCTCCAAAGTGTTGGAAAAACATGTGAATCAGCAGTTGTCCCAGTATCTGGAAAGCAACAACCTGCTACATTCTAGCCAATCTGGCTTTCGCCCCAGTTGTAGTGCAGAAACGGCACTGGTGGAGGTGGTTGATTTTATTAGGTGCACTCTCGATGCTGGTGGCAAAGTTGTGCTGATCATGATGGATCTTTCGATCACGTTCAACATGATCCCCCCACCACACTCTTTTGACCCATCTTCAAGCCATTGGGATTGGTGGACAGGCATGGAATTGGATGTCCTCTTTCCTTCAAGATAGGGGCCAAGAGGTATGGTGTCCTCCTTTCTCCTCTGGACCACGGGACCTCAAGGTGGGAGTGCCACAAGGCTCGGCCTTGAGCCCCACTCTATTTAACATATATCTTAAGCCCCTACTATACCTTACAGAGAAACTGGGTGCAAAAGTAGTGTCATATGCTGACAACACCCAGCTGCTTTTCACTTGGAGCAAGGATGAAATGTTTCCCGGGGGACAAAATTAGGAACTGTCTGACCAAAGTTTTTCAATGGCTTTCCCGTTATCAATTGAAATGTAGTGTGGGATAGACCGAGCTCATTTGCTTTGGTTTAAGATCTGAAATGCCCTGGCCCAAGGAGCCCCCCCCCATCTATCCACACTACGCTATAAAAAATCTATTCATTAAATTTGATGGGGAACTTTCTTTTCTTCCACAAATCGACGCAGTAGTAGGGACTTGTTTTGGCAGGTTACGGATGCTAAGGAAGTTTCTGCAATTTCTGTCTCTGTCCACTAGAAAACTGGTGGTCCAGGCCCTGATTACATCTAGACTGGACAATGGTAATGCACAATACCTAGGCTTACCCGACTATCTGACCAATAGGCTACAGGTAGTCCAGAATGCAGACGCCCGCATGGTGCTTAGCTTTCCTCTATAGACACACTTGTCCTCAGCTCTCAGAGAATTGCACTGGCTGCCTGCAAGGATGAGGATTATTTTTAAAACCACATTGTTAATCCATAGAGCACTGCATGGAGTAGGGCCTAGATACTTATCTGTCTCTATATATCCCCCCTAGAAATTTGAGCTAAGCAAACCTCTTCCTGGTAAAAATTCCACGGATTTGTAAATCCAGAATAGGAGGCAGCTCTTTTTCTTTCTTGGGCCCATCTTTATGGAATAAACTTCCACTGGAACTAAGACGTCTTACCCCCACCACTCTATTTAGGAAGAGGCTGAAAACTTGGCTCTTCTCTAACAACTAACTTTCCTGTGTCTGCCTCTCGGTCCTACAACTGTCAGATGCTGAGCGCCAGGGCACTCTATGGAGTAGCAGTTGCGCTATACAAGCTCCTTTTACATGACATTACATTACATGCCATGCTGGAACTACCTTTGATGCTCCCATTGTGGTGCCTTTTTCAAAGGCACAGCTGTGGGACTGCCAAAGAACTGCCCACCAAAGTAAAAATAAGTTGCACTCTGGTGGGCGTTGTTTATGGTTTTGGCGGTCTCAGAGTGAGGCCGCAGCGTGGCGGTCCCACTCCAAGACCACCAAAGTCATAATAAGTCCCTTTGAGACTGAAATGCTCCTGGGCGGGACAAACACAAGAATAGGGAGGAAAGCCATCAAATTGGAAGCAGAAGTCTGAAATAGGCAACAACGCTGTCCAAAAGGAGCAAGGGGCCAACCCCTAAAGATATTTTGTTCACTCCAAACAAAAGGCCTCCCTGCAGACAAATAAAGCATGTTTGCAGCCGACACCTAAAAATGATGGTAGTTTGCTAACATTTGCCTGTATAATCAGAGATTCCTACTCTTACAGGAGATAAAAGCTGGGTTGCAGAAACAAAATGGAGGCATATGTGCATAGCTGGACAGCGTCTCTGGGAAGAGAACACTGAAACATGGACCGGTGGAGGAGAGCAAGGGGCCTGCATGGCAGGAGCTAAAACCGAGTGTGGTGGCTGCGCAGTCATGAATAAAGGAGAAGGTTAGGGGCATATTATCAAGGGCTGGCGATATAATTATCGCCGCTTTAGCGTCTGTTTTCGGGCGAAAAGCGGCGATAATTATATCGCAATATCATCAAGGACACGCTAGCGCGTGTTTCCTTGATGTAGAGCCCGTTTTTTCACAGCCTCGCCTTGCATCGCTAATGAGATGCAAAGAAGGCGTGGCTGTGAAAACAACACAAGTTAATATCGCAAAGGCAGCTTCGCGATATTAACAAGGAGGTGCAGCGATAAAAGAAATCGCGCTACCTCAGCTTTAACTCAGGAATTTAACGTCTGTTAAATTCCTGACTTAAGCATACTTTTCATGGGAGATGGATTCTGCTGATACGACCACAGGGTCGTATCAGCAAGGTTATCGCCGTTTTCCATGGAACATCGCTGGAAAACCAGCGATGTTCCATGGAAAACAAGCTATCGCAGGAATAATTATCGCCATTGCGCTATGCGTTGTTAATACAGCGCTAGCATGGCGATAATTATCTGCGGTAGCCGGCGATAACTATTCTCACGCTGTGAACGGCCAGCGATAATTATCGCTGGCCGTTGATAATATGCCCCTTAGTTTGCTATGAGCTGGGAAGTGAGGGGACGGTATGCATGGTGTGGGTAGGCTAGCTCACCTCTCCGAGCAACAAATGTTACCACCCCACCATCCAGAGCCAGGGTCTATTTTGACTAGGGCCTCGCTGATGCTTTCCCCGACCCCGTCTGTTGTAAAAGATACACTATTTGAATTCTTGTGCATCATCCTGCGCTATTTCTTGATGGTTTGTAGTGCTACTATTCCAGGCACTCTAGAACCTGCAGGTCCCCACAGGTCCTACCCTAGTCATCAACCTGGCAAGTGCTTTTTTTCATAGTGCAATTACCCCGCCATAATTATTCCATTACTTATTTACATTAGAGATGCAAGATAAATAAAGAATATGTAAGGAGAAAGTTAGTCGAATAACAACATGAAACAGGCAATTTCTTTATCGTTTGTATCCTTTTACTTCTTCAGTGTAAGTAAAAGCGCAGCCAGTGCATTTCACCCTATCAGGAACTTCGTCAGGGCATGTTCGAACATGAATGGCGTCATATACTGACTAAAGTCATGGATTTCTGCAAGACCAGCAACTATCCAAGGTACATTTATTCAAGGTAACAAGTATTGAATCATAAAAGGAATACCTTGCAAAGTTTGCAATAGTAGTGCAAAGCACGTCAGGGTCAATAGTCCAGTTGTTCAAGCCGTGTTCAGCAAATGCAACGCGTCCAGCGTCAATGCATGCAGTATTATAACGACCCTGTAACCTTTGTTTTTTACAGTGAATTTCTAGTTTTTTTTTTAATGTAAAGTAATATTAAATTCCCATACGTTAATCCAACCACCGCCCGCCCTGCAGCCAACCTCCTGCATGCAGCCAACTCCACGCTGCCCACAGCCCTTGGCCGGGCACAGCGGGATGTTAGCCACAGGGCCTGGCCTGCAACCAGGCCCTGCAGCTAACCACATACATGCAGTCAACCCCATGCAGCATACGGCCTTTGGCCATGCGCAGCTGGTGGTTGGCCACAAAGGAAGTCAACACGTGGACCCCTCCTCGGGCTGCTTTTTGCCCTGAGACCCCATCCTCTGGGACCCGGCAACATATTTCAGGGTGATGAGGCACGAGGCCCCCCACTCTAGGCCGATTTCAGACCCGGAGACCACATCCCTGGGGCCTGGCACCATATTTAATAGGGAGAGGGCACACGGTCCCCCTCCCTGGGCCAATTTTGGCCCTGGGGACCCCATCTCCCAGTGTGCTGCACATTTTGTGGGTAAGGGGGGCACGTGATCCCCACCCTGGGACAATTTTGGCCCCCGGGTCTGGTGAATTTGTTTATGGGAAATGGGGTATGTTGGCCTCCCCTCCCTGGGCCATGTCCTGGAGCCCACCACTATATTTACGGGGGGCACGCAACCCCTCTCCCTAGGCCAATTTCAGCCCTGAAACCCCATCTCCCGGGGCCCGGCCATATTCCAAAGAGGGGGGGTGCAGGGACGATTTTGCCCCGGGGTCCCCATCTCCTGCGGTCTGGCCCAACAAAGGGTGGGTGCCCTGGTGCCCACCAAGGGCACCCACCACACTATGGTTGGGGGCTGTGGAGGAAGCCCCGCGGCCCCAGCTGGCTCCCCACCTCCAGCTGGAACCGGCATTGATCCTGCCCACAGGGAGCAGCTAAAAATGCTGCTCCCTGAGGATGGGAGCAATCTTTTTATCTGTTTCCCAGGCCACTTCACTGTGAGCAGGGAAACAGATGAAAAATTCACTAACAGCGGGAGGGAGCATTTTTCATGCTCCCACCCGCTGGGAGCGGACTTGGTGTTTGCTCCTGCTTGGTGGGAGTTTTGAAATTGCTCCCACCAAGCGAGAGCAAAGACAGGTTCCCAGGCAGGGAACCCACTAAGTCCCAGCGGTCGGCTCCCGGGGACATAGTCTGAGCCAGGCCTGGGGAATGGGGTCCCCAAGGCCATTAATGGCTCAGGGATGGGGGACGCTCGGCCCCCCTCTTGTTTTCATGCACAGCCAGGCACTAGGGATGGGGTCCCTGGGGCAAAACATGGCCTGGGGAGGAGGGCCACCTGGTCAGGGACCTGCTCTCTCCCCCTGCAGCTCCGCCGTTATGTGCTGCTGCCTGCGGTGCCACGCTCTGCCCTCTCAGGGGTTCAAGGCCCTGTGTGTACCTGTTGCTACTCAGGTTTTTGCCTTAATTGTTGTATCCACTGTACTGTGCTGTGCCTTGCTGTTGACTGTGCCTGTTCTGTTTTCCCCCATTCTCTGCTTTTTTTCGGCTTGTTTTTCACTCCCCAGCCTTCCTGCTGCTGCTGCTGCCACCGCGGCCCCTCCCCCCGCCGATTCCCCGCTCCCGCCTCCCAGCTGCGAGTCCCTCCTCCCTTCCCTACCTAATGGCGGCCACTGCGAGGGAGCACGAGCAGGACCTTTGACCTCCTGGTCAGAGACCTGCTCTCTCCCCCTGCAACTCTGCCGTTAAGTGCTACTGCCTGCGGTGCCACGCTCTGCCCTAACAGGGGTTCAAGGCCCTGTGTGTACCTGTTGCTACTCAGGTTTTTGCCTTAATTCTTGTATCCACTGTACTGTGCTGTGCCTTGCTGTTGACTGTGCCTGTTCTGTTTTCCCCCCGTTCTCTGCTTTTTTCACGCTTGTTTTTCTCTCCCCAGCCTTCCCGCCGCTGCTGCCCCCACGGTCCCTCCCCCGCCGATTCCCCGCTCCCGCCTCCCAGCTGCGAGTCCCTCCCCCATTCCCTACTTAATGGTGGCCGTGCGCAGCGGGCGCGCCAAAGGCAAGCCCATCTGCGCCCGTTCGCGACCCGACCGCGACCAGCGCCAGGGACACTGGATCTACAACCATCCACCGTTACGACTCTCCTGCCCTCCTTGCACTCAACCCCGGAAGGAACAACAACTCGCCGAACACCACCCACGCCCAGTTCTCCTGCCGACACTGCTGACAATCCTTCAGCAACGGCAGCACCCCCACGACCGCCACACCCATGCCAGATGCCCGACTCACCGAAACCCTGAAGTGCATCCTCCTCAACGTGCCCTCCCTGCACAGACACACCTTAGAGATCTGGGACCTCCTCGACACTCTCTCGCCAGACGTCGTCTTTCTCACAGAAACCTAGACCAACACCACCTCCGCCCCCGACATCGTCACCGCCATTCTTGATGGATACAAGATCCAGGGGAAGGACCGCCCACACTTCCCAGGAGGAGGACTCGCTATTGCACACAAGAGCTCCCTCCGACTCTCCACCACCAGCATTATCCATCCCCTTCCAACACTGAGCACCTCCACTTCCAGATCCAGACCAGCCCCAGAACCATCCTATGCAGCACACTCGCCTACAGACCTCCAGGGCCCCACGCCTCTTTCGCCACCAACATCGCTGACCTCATCACACCCCACGCCATCGCCTCCAGGGACTATGCACTCATCGCAGACCTTAACTTTCACCTCGACAACCGCAACGACCCCAACTCCACTGCCCTCCTGGACAACCTCACCAACCTCGGACTGAAGCAGCTCGCCTCCACCCCCACCCACAAGGCCGGACACATCCTCGACCCCATCTTCGCAGGAGGGTCCAAAATCCATTTCAGCCACACCTCGCAGCCCCCCTGGACAGACCATCACTGCGTACATTTCTCGTTCAACACCACCACCGCACACAAGCCTGCCCTGCGCCCACCAATGAGGAACTGGAACAAGGTCGCAGAGGAGCACCTCAAATCCACCCTCATCCATGACCCCCCCACCGCCACAACCGATGCCAACTCCACAGCCAAAGAACTAAACCATTGGATCATCAGCTGCGAAGACAAGCTTGCACCCCTCCGACACCCGACAGACAACGCCCCCGGAAGGCCACCTGGTTCACCACCGACCTACAAGAAGCCAGACGCGCCTGCAGACGTCTCGAAAAACGTTGGAGAAACAGCAAAACCTCCGGAGACCAGAACACCTACAAGAACGCCATGACTGAATACCACCAACGCATAAGAGCCGCCAAGAGGACCTTTATCCGGAACAAAATCCACACCAACGCCAGCAACGCAAATGAACTCTTCAACGTCATCCAGCAGTTCACCAGAACCCCTAGGGAAGCCACAGACGTCACGCCATCCCAGGACCTCTGCAACAAGCTCGGCTCCTACTTCCACCTGAAAATCAAGGTCCTCTACGACAACTTCAACAAACAGACTCCTGAAACCACCCCCTGCCCCAGCAATGACAGCCATCCCACCATCACCACCTGGACTCCGGTCACCACCGAAGATACCACCACGACCATGAAGAGCACCCACTCAGGAGCCCCCACAGACCCCTGCCCGCCGCACATCTACCACAGAGCCGCCGCCACCATAGCACTAGTACTATGCTGCACCATCAACGCCTCCTTCGAATCTGGCATTTTCCCCGACGACTGGAAGCGGGCGGAGGTCAATCCCCTCCTCAAGAAACCCTCGGCTGACCCGACAGACCTGAAAAACTACCGGCCCATCTCTCTCCTTCCCTTCGCAGCCAAAGTAACCGAGAGATTCATCAATGCCCAGCTGACCACCTTCATCAAAGAGAACGCCATCCTCGACCCCTCCCAGTCTGGATTCCGCAGAAACCACAGCACTGAGACTGCCCTCCTCGCTGCCACCGATGACATCTGCATAGAACTCGACCAGGGCCATACCGCGGCCCTCATCCTGCTAGACCTCTCCGCAGCCTTCGACACCATCTCCCACTGCACTCTTGCAGCCAGACTCCATGACACCGGCATACGTGGCACCGCCCTCAACTGGATCTGCTCCTTTCTCGCTGGCAGAACCCAGAGGATCTGACACCCACCCTTCCTCTCGGAACCTACAGAGATCAACTGCAGAGTACCCCAAGGATCATGGCTCAGCCCCACGCTCTTCAACATCTACATGGCCCCCCTTGCCACCATCGTCAGACAACATGGGCTCAGTATAGTATCCTACGCCGAAGACACTCAGCTCATCCTCTCCCTCACTAAGAACCCTGAAAACACCAGGCTTAGCTTCCAGGAAGGAATGAAGGATGTCGCAGACTGGATGAGCAACAGCTGCCTAAAGCTCAACTCGGAGAAGACAGAGGTCCTTGTCCTTGGACCTGCCCCCTCCGATTGGGACAACACCTGGTGGCCCTCTGCCCTCAGAAACCCACCCACACTGACGGACCACACCCGGAACCTCAGCAAAATCCTAGAGTCCTCCCTCACCATGACCCGCCAGATCAATGCCGTCACCTCCACCTGCTTCAATTCCCTCCGCATCCTCTGCAAGACATTCAAGTGGATCCATCCTGAAGCCAGAAAGATCATCACCCATGCCCTCATAACCAGCAGACTGGACTACTGTAACGCCCTCTATGCCAGAATCAACAAATCCCTCCTCCACAAACTCCAGACCATCCAGAACACCACGGCCCGACTCATCCTCGGAACTCCACGACATGAGCACATGACCCAACACCTGCGAGACCTCCACTGGCTCCCCATTGAGAAGAGAGTACCCTTCAAGCTACTCACCCACACCTACAAATCCCTCCACAACATCGGACCCAAATACCTCAACGAAAGAGTATCTTTCCACGACCCAAAAGAAACATCCGCTCCGCCGACCTCGCCCTAGCAGAAACACCATGCATCTGCAGAACCAGAGCAGGGGGAAGAGCCTTCTCCCACGTTGCGGCAAAGGCCTGGAACGAGCTCCCAGTCAACATCAGACGCTCCCCTACCCTACACACCTTCAGAAATAGCCTCAAGACCTGGCTCTTTGGCTGAACTGGAGCTGCACCCCACCCTAGCGCCTTGACACCCTCACGGGTCAGTAGCGTGGTTTAACAACCCCCGATTGATTGATTGATTGATTGATTACTAATGTTTTTTGGAGTGGAGTGGATGTACGTTGTGTGTAGTAAAATTATGTGGTATGTTGTGCAGTGAAATTATGTGGATAGAAAGTCTGTGGTATTTAGTGTATAGGAATTATGTAGAGTGGGATTATGTGTTGTGGGGAGTAATTATGTGGTATGGTAGTCTGTGTTGTGGAGTGGTAACCTCAGGTTTAGTCTTCCTCGTTTCCCTAGAAGCTAAACTATAAACTCAATGAGACAAAAAAAAAGAAGGAACCACTGAGGAGCACTTCTGGACCTAGTCAGAGGTATGAGCATGGCCACTGGAATTATGCGACTGTTCGGCTGCACCGATTTTTGCATAATTATAAATTTTCCACATTTGCCACATAATCCATTATCTGCTTCATAATCTGCAGATTTGAACAAAAGAACCTTTTTTCTGGCTCAAACGTTACCAAAAATGAAGTGACAAGTGCTACAGCGTGGTGGAAGGACCTTTGCAAATCTGGAATGGTCACCTGTTACTTCTTGCTAATTGTGGGTGTTAAATTGGTACTAATGGTGTGCAAACCACTCTTGCTTCTTTCTATGCCTCTCTTGCCTCTTTCTGCACCTCTGTTGCTTCTTTCTGTACTTCTCTTGCCTCTTTCTGCACCCCTCTTGCCTCTTTCTGCACTTCTCTTGCCTCTTTCTGCACCACTCTTGCCTCTTTCTGCACCTCTGTTGCTTCTTTCTGCTCTTCTCTTGCCTCTTTCTACATTTCTGTTGCTTCTTTCTGCACTTCTCTTGCCTCTTTCTGTACCCCTCTTGCCTCTTTATGCACCTCTGTTGCTTCTTTCTGCACTTCTTTTGCTTCTTTCTGCACTTCACCTGCCTCTTTCTGCACCTCTGTTGCTTCTTTCTGTACTTCTCTTGCCTCTTTCTGCACCCCTATTGCCTCTTTTGCTTCTTTCTGCACTTCTCTTGCCTCTTTCTGTACCTCTCTTGCCTCTTTCTGCACCTCTGCTGGTTCTTTCTGCTCTTTCTGCATTTCTGTTGCTTCTTGCTGCTCTTCTTTTGCCTCTTTCTACCTTTCTGTTGCTTCTTTCTGTACTTCTCTTGACTCTTTCTTCACCCCTCTTGCCTCTTTCTGCACCTGTTACTTCTTTCTGCACTTCTCTTGCTTCTTTCTGCACTTCACTTGCTTCTTTCTGCCCCTCTGTTGCTTCTTTCTGCACTTCTCTTGCCTCTTTCTACACCCCTCTTGCCTCTTTTTGCACCTCTGTTGCTTTTTCTGCTCTTCTCCTGCCTCTTTCTCCCTTTCTGCTGCTTCTTTCTGCTCTTCTTTTGCCTCTTTCTACATTTCTGTTGCTTCTTTCTGCACTTCTCTATATCTTCACTGAAAAAAACCATAGGTTTCAGGGACGTTATAGTTAGGAATTAGCATTTAAAAAACCTTGGAAATTCACTGAATAAAACACTGGTTTCAGGGACCTTATAGTTAGACTCACATTTCACTCGTACAAAACCAGAGAAATTCAGCCGTTATAGTTAGCTGAGCTAACTATAACTCGCATCCCCGCAATGCACTTCAGATGACGTCACATATTACATCACTCATGACATGGTCAGTGACATCACTGATGACATCACTTATGAAATCTCAAATTACATCACTGATGATATCACTGATGACATCATCCACTTAATATCTGATGCACCTCCTCACACCCTAATATAACCTTTAATACACCCACTCTAAAATACAGACTACCATTTTTGAAACCATAGACTCACCAATGCCAGTTAGTACATACCCACTCATTGATTCATAGGTCTACACACACATCCACTCACTCACCCATACAGTTACTCATACATGCAGTCACTCATCAATACAGCCAGTGATATATGTTTTCATACACCCATACAGACACTCACACAGTGCCACACAGCCATAGAGTTACTCACACACCTAGTCAGTCACCCAAAGAATCAATCACACTGCCATTTACTCACCTATACAGTTATACACACACCACCTCACTTATTCATACAGATAGTAACACATAATTACTCTCTTCTACAATCACTGACACAAGCATGTACTCATCCATCTAGCCACTCTCACACTCACTCACACATACAATCACTTATATACTCCAACACTCACATATACTGCCTTTTACATATGCAGTTACTCACCCATATACCACTGAGACATCCATACACTCACCGAGACATCCATGCTCATACTCACGCAACCATACTATCCCTCACAGACGCACTCATGAACCCATACACCCAGTGATTTACCCACTCATACATCCATGCAGGGAGTCACACAGCCCCTCACCCACTCACACAGATACTCAGGCACCCATACAGATACTCAGACCACTAATCAATAACCTATATAGACAGTCATGCACCTACTCACCAACCCATGCAGCCAGTTAAACACCAACTGACAGACTGATACACACATTTACACAGATTAGTCACTCACCCATACATTCACTAAGACACGTTTAATCACTCACTCATACAGTCAGTAACGCACCCAACAAATCATACATACAAACACTCATACACCCACTCATTCTTCGAATACACCTTGGTGTATATATATATAAATATATATATATATAACATTCTTAAACTTTTTAGAAACACTCACAGGGTGATGTAATCAGTGATGTCATTTGAGATGTCATCAGTGATGTCACTGACCATGTCATGAGTGATGTAATATGTGACGCCATCAGCAGTGCATTGCAGGGGTGCAAGTTATAGTTAGCTCAGCTAACTATAACGGCTAAATTTCTTTGGTTTTGTACGAGTGAAATGTCAGCCTAACTATAACGTCCCTGAAACCTGTGGTTTTTTCAGTGAATTTCTAAGGTTTTTAAAATGCAAATTCCTAACTATAACGTCCCTGAAACCTGTGGTTTTTTCAGTGAAAATATATATATATATAGCATACTGCATGCTGACAGCCACCATCCCCCCCAAACTCAAGTGGAGCATCCCGTATGGGGAACTTGTTAGGGCCAGGCGGAACTGCAGCACACAACAGAGCTATGAGGAAGAAAAACAGCGAATGATGGGGAGGTTAAAAAATAGGGGGTATCCCCAGAAAGTCCTGAAGGCAGCAGAAGAAAAAGTAGCAAAGCGTGACAGATCTAGCTTACTAGTTAAGAGACCTAAACAAACCACTGAGGAGAAGAAAGTCAGAATGATCACAACTTTCAACACAGAGTCAGTATCTGTCAGGAACACGCTTAACAGGCATTGGCACATGGTAAAAAACGACCCGGTGATAGGCTCACATGTCACCGCGCACCCACTAGTCACATATAGGAAGTCCCGCTCCCTTAAGGACATGCTGGTCACCAGCTATATGGGGGGCACCAAACAACAGGGGTGGTTACAGCAGCAAAAAGGGTTTTACAAGTGCGGTAAATGCAAAGCGTGCAGCAACAGCAGTAACAGGAAAACATATAATTTACCTACAGGCAAAACAAATGAAATCAAGAAATTCATGAACTGTAATACTGACTACTGTGTGTATGTTATCATGTGTCCTTGTAAGAAAATGTATGTGGGCAGTACAATTTTCCCGATAAAAAAGAGGATACTGGAACACATCAGGGCAGTTAGGAACGGTGATTTGACTTACTCGACAGCTAGACATTGGCTTAAAAACCATAACCAGGAACCTAACAGTCTTTCTTTTTTTGGAATTGACAGGATTGCAGCCAACCCCAGAGGGGGTGACCGTGAGAGACACCTGAGAATCCTGGAATCCAAATACATTATACTCCTCAATTGCAAGACCCCCTTTGGGATCAATGAAGATGAGGAACTCTTTGTCCATATTGGATAAGTACCTTAGTCTATTTGGAAATTTCTTTTCCAGCTTCTGATGTGATCATTGCTTTCCCTGGATGTGTTGGAATGTGGGGTGGGGGAGATCCCAACCACATTTCAGCACCAACAGTTCGAAACCTTCACTGGAGGCATAGTCCAATAGAATGTGTATTGAGGTGTCGATACGAGAATGGACATATAGATGAATTTACTTTGAAGGATAGTTGAAAGTGTTTCCCAAATCTGTTTCCCTTTGTGATTTTTAACCTATTCCCTTTTTCCACCCCCCCCCTTTTTATGTCTTTTACATTTCTGTGCACGGTGTTCACTGTTTTATATTTTTGTGATGGGCTGCTGCATTCCAATATGCTACTTGGGCCACTTGGCAGAATCAATGAATATAAATTGTATGACTCCTGGGCCACTTGGCCATGAATCAAGTGACACCTACATGTGTGAGACCAGATTATATATTCTTTAATTTTACTGTGCCTTTTTATGAGATACTGCATTATTCTACGCAATCGCGATGGAATATGTATAATATCGCTTGGGCCACTTGGCAGAACCAATGAATTGTATGTCTCCTGGGCCATTTGGCCATCAGAATTAAGTTAGACTGGTGTTCACGAGAGCAGATAATATATATTTTGTGTACTAATGTTCCATTTAATATGATACTGCATTTTTCTGCACAATTGCGAGGTAATACAATGAATTTATAGTATGTATTTGCCCATTGTGGCATTTAAAAGATAAAATGTGAAGTTAACATTTAACAATGAGTCATACGTTCTCGGACTAGACAGTCTTTTGTTTATGTTTATGCTGGCAACCTCCATTGTTGGTCCATCTTCTATGTTTATTATTATTATTTGTGCACTTTATATGGTGGATGTTTATTTCTAAAATCTGGCTTGTGAAGAAGATCCTTGTGATCGAAACGCTTCGCCATTTGATCTAATACACTTAATTTGAAACTGACCTTGGTGTTCGAGTCGCTTTGTATTTTGAACACGATACGGAGTTTCTTTCTCATATATATATATATATATATATATATATATATGTATATATATATATATATATATATATATACACACACACACACACACATATCATGTGATCAAGGCCCGAGGAGGGGCTGAAACGCGTCATGGCTGTAAAGGTTGGAGAGCAATAAATTTCATTCCTTGCTGCACCAAAATTGAGGTCCGTGCTCCGTTATTTGGAAAACAATCCATGTTCTGGCGGAGTTTTCCTGATATATATATATATATACATATATATTTGTGTGTATATCCATATATGTTTTTCTATCTATCTATATATCTATCTATCAATATCTATATCTATACAAAGGGATTCCTGCGAATTTGCCTCGATCGACAAAACACCAAGATACGGCACACCAGTTGACTGCACAATAACTTTATTGTGCACTAGTTCAAAGACGACGCGTTTCGGCGTTAGCCTTTCTCAAGTGATTTCCTGTACAGCAATTCCCTTCAAAAATAAGCTCCATGGTGCATAGACATAGAAAAGTTTCCCGTGATTTTGAAATGCACATGTACTCAAACCAAAAAACAAATGAATTCATTGAAAAGTTGGGGGATAACAATCTAAATCTCAAGTTTACACATTCAGTAAGCCCTGATTACTGTGAATTCCTAGACATAGCAGTTGAGATTAAACAGGGAAGGATCACAACCCGACTGTTTCGCAAAGAGACAGCCGGCAATACCGTTTTACATGTGGCCAGTCATCACCCTGTTCCCCTAGTACAGAGTATCCCCTATGGGGAATTGCTGCGGGCTCGCCGCAATTGCAGTACTACTGAGGATTTCCAGGCAGAACAACAAGCTATTATGACTCGTTTTAAGGATAGAGGATATAGAAAGAAGGTCCTACAAAAAGCAAAAGAAAAAGTACGGGACAAAACCCAGAATGACTTATTATTTAATCCATCCATTAGACCCACTAAGAACTATAAATGTGGAGATAGGGAAATTCCGAGAATGATAACTAACTTCAGCAGAGGTGCATGGGCACTCAAAAAAGCAATGAAAACCCACTGGAATCTGTTGATAGCGGATCCCGTATTAGGGAAACATGTGGGGCATAGCCCGCAAGTGACATATAAACGAGCTATGTCCTTGAAAGATCGATTAGTGCACAGCTATCTCCAGGACAGTACCAAATCACATTGGCTCAAAGCATTGAATGGGTTTACCACGTGTGGAACGTGTAAAGCGTGCCACAATGGTAAAATCTGTAAAGACTACCGGGCGGGTGCAGGAGAAATCAAACTGATAAAACATCCTATCAACTGTAACAGTGATTTTGCGGTCTACGTGCTGGAGTGTCCGTGTGGCCTCCGGTACGTAGGCAGCACAAAACTGCCACTGAAGATGAGAATATTACAGCATCTCCGGGCCATAACCAACCGTGATTATAATTACCCGGTGGCCCGACATTTCGCAGAGAGGCATAGGAGCAACAATAGCTGTCTCTGATTCTATTAAATTGATATAATTCCCAGACACATAAGAGGGGGAGACAGAGAGAAGAATCTCAGGATCCTCGAATCCAAATATATTATTGATTTGGTCTGTAAAACACCTAAAGGTTTGAATGGGGGCGAGGAGCTTGCCACACATATAGGTTGTTAAAAATCCTCTGAGGTCAAAGCGGAGCTGTGTATTATCTGAAACTTTCACTTGTTTTTAAATTTATTTTATTAACATTATTACTTATTTCATTTGTCACAATTTTAATGTGGAGCAGTAGGTCAAAACCAATACGGGTGAAGAATAGATTCCTATTCAGGCATCTTAGGCGAGAAGGAGTCACAAGTGTGCTCGAGCCTTATAGGTACCACTTAATAATTCGGTGATACCTTGTGACCAGTCTGGTTTTTCCACCTTGCTCTTGTCACTGTGAGGGGCGCTCACTCACCACAGTCCCACAAATTTCTTTGCACCACATATAGGCCTTCCTGTCTTCATTCCAATATAACTGAATTGGCTCCGGATAAGGTGTTGGTCCCTATTAATGAATGAATTGTATAGGGACATTTGCAACTCATGCAATAGAAATGTGTGATATGGCACTTGTCATCAATCGCATGGCAGCAGCGAAATATGTTGTTACAGGAGGGTCGTTAAATTTACCCTGCATAGAATCAGGTGTTTGATACTGCAATTTGCTTTCTACTCAATGTGTATATACGTGAATCGGATGAAGGTTGTTGTGGGTGTAAACTTTATTTAAAATAATTTTCATCCATTATGAACAACGTAGTATCACGGTTGAATAACGTATTACCGTGGTTGAGAAAGTGGCTGATTATCATCTCAAAGATTGCTAAAATAGCTAGCAAAGAACGCATCAAAATAAAGCATGAAAGAATTTGTAACATGCGGTAGAATGGCCTAATGTAAAATATAGTTGATTGTTCACTGATATGCAGACCAAACTTTATTGACAAAGATGTAATTTCCTGACAATTTAATTAGGAGTTTATTTTAATCGATAATATTATTATTTAATTAACAGGATGAAGTGTGTTACATCGAAATTGCAGTTACATTTGTATATAGCAATGTTTTTTGGTTTGAGTACATGTGCATTTCAAAATCACGGGAAACTTTTCTATGTCTATGCACCATGGAGCTTATTTTTGAAGGGAATTGCTGTACAGGAAATCACTTGAGAAAGGCTAACGCCGAAACGCGTTGTCTTTGAACTGGTGCACAATAAAGTTATTGTGCAGTCCTCTGGTGTGCCGTATCTTGGAGTTTTGTCGATCGAGGCAAATTCGCAGGAATCCCTTTGTATTGTGAGCGGCTGCTGCTGCCGCTGTCTGGCACCGACGCCGAAGGCAGGGAACCACTAAGTGCAGCGTTGGTGAAATCGATAATATATATATATATATATATATATATATATATATATATATATATATATATATATATATATATATATATATATATATATATATATATATATATATATATATATATCTACTGGCGGTCGCCAGTAGATAGTTATAGTTAGGACCTAGTTTCCATAGGAAAAGCGTTTTTTGTTTTCCCAATAACTTTGGCGCCGGATGACGAATCATCGCGAAAGTTTCAAAACTAGTGGGGCGCTCCGGTCAGCTCCTGTCTTGAAAGTTTTGGGGTGATTCAGCGAGTGGGGGCCGAGAAAAAAGGGGGGTCCCAAAACGTGTTTTCTCCATGTTAATTCCCATAGGAAACTTTAGCCACGGCTACAGCCCGAACTGCTGAACGGAATTACACCAAATTTGGCAAAAAGGTAGTGCTTGGTTCAGAAAGCGCCCTTTTTTTTTAAATGGTGTAAATCCGTTCAGTAGTTGCGGAGAAAATCAAAACATAGAGGTCAAAAAATCATTTTCCCATAGGAAACTTTAGACACGGTTACAGCCAAAACTGCTGAACGGAATTACACCAAATTTGGCAAAAAGGTTGTGCTTGGTTCAGAAAGCGCCCTTTTTTTAAATGGTGTAAATCCGTTCAGTAGTTCCTGAGAAATTCAAAAAATAAAAGTTTCGATATCTATGGCCGCGGTGGATCCGCGCACCCTCCCGATCACGAGCTACATGCTAATTGGCTGTCAACACACTGATATTGGATGTTCCTTTTCCCTAAAAAGTTTTGCACCCTTGGATTCCTATTGAATGTTCGATGTTAGTATATAATGAAATCACATCCATTGAACATTCAATAGGAATCCAAGCGTGCAAATACTTTTTAGGGAAAAGGAACATCCAATATCAACATCACAATGAAATGTTAATCGAAATGATTACACTTTGCTTGCATAATAACATCTTTTTGTTCAACAAACAAATTTTCAAACAAATCAAAGGCTGTGCAATGGGCTTTTCTTTTTCCCCAAATTATGCGAACTTAGTAATGGGATGGTTTGAACAAAAAAATCGCACGGGTCCCTGAAAATGATCATTTTATGGCGAAAACGATATTATGGCTCCGCTTTATAGATGATCTCCTGGTTATGTGGGATGGCACAGAAGCAGAGTTCACTACATACTTTGAAAAACTTAACAACAACGATGTAAAGTTGAAATTTACCTACGAGATCAGTCCCAAGAAAGTGGCATTCTTGGATACTAGCATATATGTAGAAAACAATCTGCTACACACAACTTTACACCGAAAGAAAACAGCAACCAATGCTATTCTTCATGGTGAAAGTTTCCATAAAGAAACCTTAAAGTGGAGCATCCCATATGGGGAGTTTTTAAGACTAAGGAGAAATTGCTCCTCGGACACTGAATTCATCAAACACAGTGAAGCAGCACAATTGCGATTCCAAAAAAGACAATATCCTAAAATAGTCATTAAAAAAAGCCTGCAGAGAGTAAAGAAACAAAAACGCAGGGAAATTTTAAATGACTCTAAGAAATCAAAAACAAGTGAACTGGAAACTCCTCAGAAAATAAGGCTAATAACAACATATAATGCTGAAACAAAAAGTCTTACGAAAATAATCAAAAAACACTGGGGAATTTTGCAATTGGATCCTGTGCTATCTGAAATAATAGGTGACCACCCCAACATTACATACAGACGAGCTACAAACATAGGAGACAAGATAACACAAAGCCACTTCAAGGAGTCACAAACCTCAACATGGATGAAAAGGGAAGGATTTTGGCCATGCAAGCAATGTAAGGCATGTAAAATTGCAACTCAGAAAAAAGAAATTGACATCAAGAAGGGAACAAAGTGGAAGATCAAACAACATACTACATGCAAAAGTAAATTTGTAATCTATATTGTGGAATGTCCCTGCAAATTGAAATACATCGGTAGCACGACTTGTGAAGTCAAGAAAAGAATCTTGGAACACATTCGAGCGACAAAGAACAACGATCGATCAAATGCCATAGCCAAACATATGGAAAAGGCCCATAACAGCAAATGGGAGGACCTAAGATTCTGCGCTATTGAACAAATTCCACAATCAGAAAGAGGTGGAAATCGTGAGAAGCTCTTGCGTGAGATTTATAAGTATTAAAAATTAAGGTTTATACCTAGCAAAAGATGTATTTTACCAGGTCGAAATGGCAGTTTAAAACTGTTCTACAGGCTACAATGACACGCTTGAGACATGTTTACAGTGCTACTTTAGTGGGTGGCACATTGAGTGCTGCAGTCCCCTATTACCATTTAATTTACAGGCCCTGGGTACATAATAGTACCATTTACTTAGGACATATAAGTAAATTGATTATGCCAAATGTGTGTATGCCAATTTTACCATTGTCTAAATGCCAACGAAGCATGTCCAGCAAATACAAGGGAGTGAAGGCAAACACATCTAGGGGAATACCATGCCGAGTATGCCAGGTCTAGCAGTACCAATGATAAATAGAATCTTCACCTAGCTCGCAGAGTATGCCTGCACTGGGAACATGATGCTGTAGAAAAAAAGCTTTAGAATCATTCACTTTTCCTGTAGAGAAGGCTGAAGATATATATGAAAATGTTTTATTTTTTTCTGCTGTTAAAATGTTCCTGAAGTAAATGATTCCTCAATAACATTCCTTTCATGTGTGCTTTGAATCTGTCATGTGTGCTGAGTCGAACTTCTGGAGACCACTGTTGCCGCCCTTCACATTCCCCAACACCCTACTTAATCCAGTCAGTGGCATAAAGGAAGTAACCTCAGTCATCCATCTCAGATTAGGTCAGGAGGAACAAGCACAAGTACACTGTGCAGGTCACAGATCAAGTCAAAGTAAGCAACAAGCAGTGGAAAAGCCAATAGGTCTCGTCTGCGTGAGAGCTATTGGTTTTGCCAATGTCATTTAGCCATGCTGTATAGCCGGGCGGCTGCTGTTCAGCATGACTAAAAGTTAGTGGCGTGGCGTGGAGTAGAGTGGCGCAGAGTGGAATAGCATAGAGTTGCATGGAGTTGAGTGGCGTAAAGTAGCGTAGAGTGGATTGCCATGCAGTACAGTGGCATAGAGCAGAGTTGAGTGACATTGAGTAGAGTGAAATAGAGTGGAGTGGTATAGAGTAGAGTGGCTTAGAGTATAGTGGCATAGAGTGGAGTGTCGTAGAATGGCATAGAGTGGAGTGGAGTGGCATAGAGTAGAGTAGCGTGAAGTAGAGTGTGTAGAGTGGAGTGCCATAGAGTGGTGTAGAGCAGAGTGGCATAGAGTAGAGTGGCATAGAGTGGGGTGGAGGGGCGCAGAGTGACTTAGAGTGGGGTGCAGTAGAGTGGAGTGGCATAGGGTAGAGTGACACAGAATGGCGTACAGGGTGTGAATTGGTGTAGAGTGCAGTGGTGTAGAGTGGAGTGGGAAGAGCAGAGCGGATATACACTAAAGTGAAATAGAGTAGAGTGGAGTGGCATCGAATAGAGTGGTGTAGAGTGGCATGGAGTGGCAGAGCGCAGTACAGAGTGGCATTGAGTAGAGTGGAGTACCATTCATTCATGATATACTTTAGGGTTCTGCAAAAGTGAATTCTGGACATAAATTGGGGTGAATATGGAGGGCATAGCATCAAGAAAAGAGCAAAGTACTTTTTTCCAATGTGCCCTTCTTCAAGTACTATCATTCATGGTAAGGGGGTAGTATTGTGTGACAACTGTCCCTTAGATCACCTGCCAAATTTTCCTCTGCGTGCATATGTTTGCTTTTTTAAAATCTTTAAATAAGTTACATGTGAATGTTTGCTAAGTTCTGGTATGAAACATACAACCCAAAGAACATAAACCTAATTTGACCTTTACTTATGTCAGCTGTCTATTTATTTACTTTCACAATATTGAACCTACTCTGACATGACCTACTTTGATGTGTCCATAAAACTGACCTTTTTTCCTGAATTTTTCTCCTGGAATTTGTACAGACACTGTCCGTAATTTGCCTCCATGCCAGGTGGTCACCCTACATTATTTCCTCCAGTGTCAACACAGTACTGTAATGTAGTTACAGATTCACTGAATGATTAATGTATTTACCACATACTTCTAAATAAGGGCCCAGATCTCAGGAGGAAGTGCTTATCTTACTAAGTCTTCTTGTTGGTTTATATGAGGCCAGATTCCCAAAAATATTTCTATGAATAGGCGGTTCTTACTTTTGCAGTGTGTCTGGCTTTCTCCGAGGTAAGCCAAGAATACTACAAGAGTTAGTCACAGGAAAATCTTTTTGAATCGTGCCAATAGAGTTTATAATGCTCGAAAACAGTTTTGAAGCAATAAGGGAAGTTACATACATTTCAATAATGGATCCGTCAGATGCACATTTCGTTTTACCATACTCTGACTCAAACGTTAAATGTAACAAAGTTATATAAATTATAAGCTAAATTTGGATTGTTATTACACAAATTTAATAGCAATCTATACACAAATGTTGAAATCAGTAGGTTATTTCAATAACGATATTCTCTTTGGGGTTTAGATTATAAAAATAATAGCATACAGTACGTATCTTTAACCTACCATTAAGTATCGTCTTCACCACTGAGATGTCCCATGGGCAGAGCAGGGGGCATGGTGTGGGTGACTTTGCAATTTCTTCTGCCTCCTTCTTATAGTGGTATATCATTGCTTACAACAGATCTACCCGTCAAATATGAGATGTGTTGATGGTGGAATTAGATTACAGCGCAATAGCTCTCTCATTTGGAGGGAATAGATTTAGTTTATCTATTTTTGAATGGGTGGGGGAGATAGGAAAAAGTTGAGAGACAGAGAGAGACAAAATTCTGCCACTTCCATGGGTATAACTAGATACACACTAAGGCAACCCAATAATTCGGCAGGAGATTGAGTATGTGTAAGCAAAACATATACAAAGAGGCTACTATAGGAGTAAATTTACAGTGATTATAGATGAAATTCAAACGATTGATCTCGGCCGAATCCAAGCCACACAAAATTAATTTTTAAGGAGAGCCACATTTTGGAAATACATGTAAGCTCACTCTGTGTCAAGTGTATATAATGCAAAAATAAACAAATTTGTTTTCACAAGACTAAATCAGACAGTGCTAATTGATGTTTTTTCAATACATGGAGGGTCTAACAAATAGCGCACGCCAAAAAGACCTCAGCTGTTTTTCTGACTATTCCCTCTTGGGGCAATACCAATTCCGCATGTGGTTTCTCAGGAAGGCTATCACTTCTTGTCTATTAAAAGTAACGGGGTGGTAAATTGGCTCAGTTCACTTACAGATGGTGAGGTCTAACAGGGGATGCCTGGGTGATCCATACATATGGTTTCTACATACAGTTCTATGGACCCTTGAGCAACCCGGACTCCTACAGTGTCTTATTTTTGCCCGTGAGGCACATTCCCAGATAAACCAGGATGTGCAGGATATGGTCAGGAAAGAAGCAGGTGTTTGGATCATCATTAATCCAAGGGGGTTTTAGAGCAACATATTCCTAGTAGAGAAGAAAGAAAAGGGACACAGCCCATTCATCAATTTTCTGAATGTCAACAGATAGCTGGTGTACCAGCATCTCAAAATGGAGGTCATTCATCTCTTCAGGCATGTGATGCATCTGGGGAATTGGATGGTCACACAAGTCCTCAAAGATGTGTATTTGGCGGTGAAGGTCCCTCATTAGGGTGTCTCTCATTCATGTAGCAGGGCTCAAAGTTCCAGTTCGTAACTCTCCCTTCTGTCTTTCTCCAGATCTTTGGTGCTTCATAAAGCTGTTGGAATCAGCGGTGGAGTTCCTTCTTGTCAGTGGGACACAACAAACAGTCTCTTTCTGTGATATCCTCTATATTGTTTTCAGATCAATGCCAGTGATGTCTGTGTACACATTTGGCCTTGGCAGTGGATCTTTTGAAAAACGTTTTGTGGTCAAGGTGGGGAGGTAAGAGCTTGTCCCATCTCAGAGAATGTTTTTCTTGTAGTTTATAGCATGCCCCAAAAAGATGACAAACATCAGAAATAAGTTAAAAAAGATTATGCTCAAGGACTGAGTCTAACTGAGGCAAGTGGACATTCTACTGGGCAACTTACCTCATGTATGCAAGGGATGTTTCCAGGCCAACTCTACTACATAACCCTACAAAGACTCTAAGCTTAATGCCTGCATAAGGGTTTTGCTTATTCAGAATTTTTTACCTTATAGACTAAGCCAAGAGAGCATTCCAGTGACGCCTGGATCATATGAAGGCCTGAAATATGAGAGTGAATTTTGGCACCACCCCAAATCTGATAATAGAGTCAAATGCTAGTCACTATAAAAAAAGGGGCCCATTGTGGGACTTTATCAACAAGAGGAAGATGGTAAAAAAGAGCAGAAGCTCTACATTAATTGCTTCAAACTCCAAGAAGGATTTATTTGCAACAAAGCTTCTAACCAAGACAGAGTCAACTGCTGCATAATGTTAAAGATAGACAGCATTTCACTAGTGCAATATTTAAACCACCTGGGGGTACCTCTCTCCAAAGGACAGGCTTACTTGGCCAAGGATTCTTGGTTCTTTTGCTTAGACAATCTGCTTTAGGTGATAGGGAGCATCTTCTAAGCAAGCAGAATCAGGTGATAGATTTAAACTCCAGGTACCTTTGTCCCTTCCGCTAAAGGAGGTATGTCCAGAGTTTTTGACTATTGATAAACAGGTGGGATCTGTGCAAAGTGGATATTTTTGCATCCTGCTTGAACTGTCAGTTAACAAGTACTTCAGTTGAAGACTTGACCCGTGAGGTGGAAGCTGTGGGTGCCTTCCTGAAGGACTGAGGGAAGAATTGCAATAACGTCCCCTAACCCCTTCATTATCACTAGGGATCAGCGCAGGTGCATAGACAGAAGGAGAATGTTGTATTGGTAATATTGGTGACTCTGGTTTGGAATTAGAGGTCTCAAGTTTGCTTACCAGATCTACTGGTACTTTTGTGGTAACCTACATCCTTCATGGATATCATTTAGGGGTTTCCAGGGGTCGCATCTGTGACCTCTGGCTTGTCCATTGCAACCCATGGCACTGTTCCTGCAACCCCTGGACTGACAGGATGCAAAAGCAGAGCCAAGATCAGAAGATAAACAGGGCCCTAAATAACGCAGTTTACTTTCTGCAACTTTCAGAGTCACCGAGCACTGAGGCTCTCTATTTTCAACAAATTCTTCTTTGCAATGCTGGCTTCAGTTAAGTAAAAACTTTAAAATAAAGCACAGTCCTGCTTACAGAGAAGTCTGCTGCTGCAGGCAGGGCTGAGGGTCCTTGGCAGGACCTCTCATGGGGAGGAGGGAGGCACAAAGGCCCACTTGCAGGAAAAGTGCTGTTCAGGGATGTGTATTATGGGCAGAGTGTGTTTCACTTGCTCTGCTGAGATGTTTCTGTGGGTATGCAGGGATCTCATCCAGGGACTAGCGATAAATGAGACAGCAGTTCTATAGGCCAACTTAACTCCCTAGGCAGCACAACGCCTTCTGAGAACTGTGAGTTTTTCAATGAACCAGCATGGCAGGGAGGGTGCCACTGGAACACCTTTTCTTCAATGAACAATAATCAACAAAAAAATCATGGTTGAAATACAAGGATTTAGTTATGCAGGCCAGAATGATGAGATTTGTGTATGGTAAAGCTCTCAATTCTTCTGCTGCTCAAAATATGAATTCTAAGAATAGTGTCAAATGCACTTCATGTCAAAGTGCCTGTGCCTGTGTTTTAATGTATTTATCAAATATTAAGATAGATGCCTGGCACAATTAAGCATATTTATATGCACACAAAAAGCTACCAGTGGGCCCCATGTCTTATCGTATGTGATGCCATGATCCAGCCCTGATTTTTTATCCTAGGATAGCAACAATGGGGCGACCCTGTGTCCCTCAGAACCTGGGTATGTATATAATAAGCTACAATGGTTCTGTCGGGGAGAACCCAATTGCTTTGAAAAGGACAGAGTGAGTTGCTTGATATCTATTGACTAGGTATAACAAGTATAGCATTTACATAGGTTAGTTCATAAAACGTATTGCAAAAACATTGGAACACATATCATGTGACATAAAAACACAGATTAAAGCAAAACACCTACTAATAAATGCTTGCAAAAGGCTCTTCTTTTATATCAATTAAATGCATAAATTCAGTATATACAGGAAATCGGAGGGCTGTCAATACAAGAAATACTGATAAAGTGATACGTGATAAGGTGACATTGAGTGCTCAGTGATAATGGTGGAGTGCATATATACACGGTGACAATATGTACAATTATTTACACAGGGGAATAGAATGCGGTCAGAATGAAGATGGACAATAGCTCTGGTGGACAGCGGGTTAGCTTATTAATTTGACAACCAGAGATATGATTGATCTGAACCATCTGTATTCGTCGACGTTTCGACCCTGACAGAGCATTATTGGAATGTCATGGCGGGTCTTCTTCAGGACAAGTGGGAGTGTAGACAGCCTAAAAAATGAGCAGAAGAGAATTCGCAATTGTGTTCCAACGTGAGAGGCAAGGCAACTAGGTAACTAAGGGGTGTCCTATTACTCACCCAAAGAGTGGGATGATTCGCTGAAGCGTCTCTTCCCAGGTGGAGGACGATAGAGGATCTAAAAATTTGATCAGAAAAAATTGAGCCCTGGCAATGCTCCAAAGGGGCGCGCAGAGACATAGTGCATGGATGACGAGGCTTACCTGCAAAGGTCAGATAAGCTCAGGGAGTGGAGATGGCTTCACAGAGTGAAAACCCTGAGGAGAAATACACTGAGTCAGGACTAGGAGACAACCGTGAGACTGAGGCAGCCAATTGGCACTCTTAAAAAACCAAATTGAGGCTTACCTAACACGATGTGGTATTTACTTCCAAAACGTGGAAGGACACAGAATAAATGCAGTCCATCGGGGGGCCAGGCAACAGTCCTGTGGGAAAGTGCAATGAAATTAACATACACTCTGTCTTTGAAAATAAATACTGTGAGATGCGCCTAGGGATTGAAAAGCACTTTAAATATGCAAGTGCCACCGTTTACAGGAGAGCCTGGGTATGCAAAATTACTGTAGGAAGGCGTAGAGCGGTTAGAAATGTTCTCGAATCGCAAACCATTCAAGAGCGCACTTTGTTTCTAAAACCGAATTCTCTGCTGATAAATTAAAGTAGGAAGGCATAATGTGGTTAAAACCTTCTCTATTCGTAAACTATTTCAAGAGCGCACTTTTCAGCAGATAAATTAAAGTGCAGTAGCGCATGGGTATTCAAGCCTGATGTACTGTGGAAATATGATGAAGCGCCATGGGCCTCGAGTGCTATTCCGGGTTGGAAGATTAGAAAAAGTATAGAAGCGCCATGAGGGAGAAAGCACATTGTAGTTAAAGAATAACGGAGGCGCAGTGATGTTCAATTGCAATTCTGATGCGTTTAACAGTGGCTCACATCGCAAGTGCGCGTGATGAATCAACCAGATGGATAGATAAACTGAAAGCGCCATGGGGAAGAAAGCAAACTATATTTTAAGATTGACGGGGGCGCCGTGAAATTCAATTATAATTCTTGCGTGTTTAAAAATACTAAAATCGCAAATGTGCGTGATGAATCAACCACTCTGTGATAGCAGAATGCTGGCGCGAGGAAAAGCAACTTCTGTTTTGAAAATTAATAACGGAGGCACCGTGAAGTACGATTACCAGTCTAAATGTTAAAAATGCCAGCATTAGTGAGTGCGCATGAAGAATCAAACACTCTGCCAAGGTTGTATGCAGGCGCCAGAGAGCCCGCTTACCTGAATGATTTCGCTCGATGTGAAACAAAGTCAGCTGCAGTCTTGGATGAAGCTGATGTAGTGAGCCACCCGGCCACTGCATTAGTTTGTTGCAAATGCAACTCCCTGGGCCGGGCTCGGTCCAGGGGGTATAAATAAAAGACGACGTCAGCGCACGTGGCTGACGGCGTGGAGCTGGTAACGGAGTCAGAGTGTTCTTAGTGTTTGCTCCGCCGTACCCAGTTAGGCCTCCCCCTTTGCCCCCACCTGAGAAGACGGTTGATGCCCCGACCGCACCCCCAGGGATAACCCCCAAACATTACACTGGCGACGAGGGTCCGGACCCGCGTGAGCAACAGCGTCGATCGAGGGGGACGCGCGGCAGCACTGAGAGCGGCCGCTGTGAAGCGCGGCTGTATGCTGTGGCTGCCGCTGCACTCTCGGCGGCGCGGACTGAGTGGATGCCTGTTGGCATCAGTGGACGCGGTAAGGTGCCGGCGCGAGGGGGCTGTGAGGGCGTGAGGCATCCCTGACGGCCGCGGGAGCATCCCGCAGCCGCGTTGGTGGCATTGGCCGCGGAGGCAGTCGGAGCGTCTACGCTCGAGTGCGGCTGAGCGGAGGCTGTGGTGTGACGCACGCCGAGGGCGCGGCTGCCCGATCGGAGTGCTGAGGCCCGATACAAGGTGGTTGGTGTGTGCGGGACACCTGCAGGAGGCACGGTGCGTGTGGGGGCACGTCGGCGCTAGCAGAGCGCAAGGCCTCAGTGTGTACTCCTGGCCAGGCTGAAGTGCTGGTTCTACAGGGGAGTTGCCTGCAGCGTTGGCATTGCTGGGAGCTGGGTGGTAACGGTCGGGCTGGCAGTGCCCATACCCAGTTGCCTGTGTAGGCGGTGTCAAATACAGGGGAGGGGACGACAGGAGTGAGCCCGTGTGTCCTGCAAACCCTGAGCAGGTGGGGAGGCAGATTCAGAATGTCGCTACAACAGCAGGCGGCCGCGGCGCCATTGGACGCAGGAGCAGCAGTGGTGAGACCGGGGCGCATGGCAGTGAAGGCCCTCCCAGAGTTCAGCCAGCTGGCGGACCCGGCGACGGCGGCACCGCGTTGGCGGAAATGGCTGGGCCAATTGGACAATTATTTTGTGGCCACTAGAGAAACGGACAACGCCGTGAAACGGTCCACCATGCTCTTGATGGGAGGTGATGAACTGTACGACTTATTCCAGGACCTACCGGATACGGGAGACGGCAACGACTACGACAAGGCGGTGAGAGCCCTGAACCGCCATTTTGACCCACAGGTCAACCCGGATTTCGAGCATTTCAAGCTCCGACAGGCCAAACAGAAAGAGGACGAATCCATCGACATGTTCTTTGCACGCCTGCGGAAGCTAGTGAGCATGTGCGTGGGGGTGGATCGGCAGTTTGAGACACGGGCACAGCTAATAGTGGGATGCAAATCGTTGGAACTGCGCAAACTGATCCTGCGGCAGCCGGGAATATCGTTGGACGACATACTTGTCCTGGGGAGATCGCATGAGCTGGCGGACGTCCGGGCTGGAGAGATGGAGGTGGCATTGGCCAGGAGACCGGGGAACACACAGCCGATGTATCCCGCGCCCATCAAAGAAGAGAGGGTGGATGCCATCCGGAAGACATACAGCCGTGGGGCAAGTAATTACGCCACTCCGGAGGAGCGGCGGACGAAGCAAGGGTGCCGGAACTGTGGGTTGGCTACCCATTCCCAGAGAGGATGCCCGGCACAAGGAAAACAGTGCCTGAGATGTAACAAATATGGCCATTTCGCAAAGGTATGCCAGAGCGCGGACAAAGCCGGCCCGTCCAGGCCAAAAAGCGACAGGTTCCAGAGGACCGCCAAAGCGGTACGGGAGGTGGAAGAGCTGGATAGGCGGTGCCAGAAGCTAGAGGTGGCGGATGACGATGACGAGGACAACGTGTTCGTGTTCTCGAATATCAGAGGGGCCAATTCCACTAAGAGACCTCCCCCACTTTGCCAAGTGTGGATTGGGGATAACTGTGTTCAGACGCTCATCGACACGGGGGCGTCGGTAAATTTATTGGATGCGACACAGTACAATGTCCTACGGCCGCGGCCGAGACTGATGCCTACGTCAGCCAAGATTCTCACCTATGGGGGACACACGCCGCTTCAACTCCAAGGAGCAATGGACGTGGAGGTCAGGCACAAGGATAGAGTTACGCCTACGAGGTTCTACGTCACCTGTGACCGGGCGGGGTCTTTGTTGAGTTGCCACACGGCGGAAGACCTGGGATTAGTTATGTTTGCCAGACATGTACACCAGTCGCAGGCGGACAAGGTGTTGATGGAATTTCCGGAGCTCTTTAAGGGTCTAGGATGTTTGAAGGGCGTTGAAGTTCAACTCCATATCGATGAAACCGTCCAGCCGATTGCTCTCAGACATCGGAGAGTACCTTTCCACCTCAGGCCGTTGGTGGAAGCCGAACTGGAGCGCTTAGAGAAGGAGGGGGTAATTGAGAAAGTGACTGGACCAACGCCGTGGGTGTCTCCATTGGTGATAGCGCCTAAACCTAAGCAACCGGGGGCTATCAGGCTATGTGTGGACATGCAGCTGCCAAATAAAGCAATACGAAGGGAAAGACACATCACCCCCACAATCGATGAGATTGTGGCAGACATTAATGGGGCGCAATGGTTCTCCAAAGTGGACCTCAATTCAGGGTACCATCAGTTAGTGTTGGCCGAAAAGAGTCGTTACATCACTACATTCTCGACGCATGTGGGGCTACGCCGATTCAAGAGGTTGAGTTTCGGTGTATCGTCGGCGGCGGAGGTATTCCAGGACGCGGTGCGGGAGGCACTGTCGGGACTGGTGGGGGTGATCAATGTGAGTGATGACATCCTCATCTTCTCGAAGTCCCTGGAAGATCACCATGCAAGGCTGAGGGCGACCCTCCAGAGGTTAGCTGAACAGGGATTGACGCTACACAGAGCCAAATGCGACTTCTATGCCAAAGAGGTAGAATTCTTTGGGTACCGCTTCTCAGAAAAAGGCCTACAAGTCGACCCTGCGAAGGTGGAGGCCATCAGAGCGGCGGCCATTCCCCAGACACAAGCAGCGGTAAGGAGCTTTCTGGGCATGGCGAATTATTGCGGCCGTTTCATCCCCCATTTGGCGACGCTTTCCGAACCTCTCAGGAAACTGACGAAGAAGGAGGTGCAGTGGCAGTGGACGGATGTGGAAGCACAGGCGTTCAACAGCATCAAGAACGCGTTGCTGAAAGGGGCCACGGTGGCTTATTTTCGGCCGGGAGTAGCGACGGAGCTCATTGTTGATGCGAGTCCCGTGGGGCTAGGAGCGGTGCTACTCCAGAAGACCAGGCAGGAGGAGTGGGTACCAATCGCCAAACCAGCCGAGCGCTCACCGCAGTGGAGACAAGATACGCTCAGATCGAGCGGGAAGCGCTGGCGATTCGGTAGGCGTGTCAGCATTTTGACATTTATCTGTGCGGACATACGTTTACAGTGGTCACCGACCACAAGCCGTTGGTGCCTCTCTTCAGCGGCACAGCCCGGAATGGACCCCCGCGGCTTGAACGCTGGGCGGTACAGATACAGAACTACAAGTTTGAGGTAGTGTATCGTCCGGGGGCATCTAATCCGGCGGACTACCTGTCGAGGCACCCCATGGCCCTGCAAGAGGGAGATGCGGAGGAGGTGGACGATGGCACTGAATCTTTTGTGCGGCAGGTGGTAGAGGATGCGGGCCCCCAAGCGCTGCTGTTGGAAGAGATTCAGGAGGCTACACGTCAGGATGCGTGTTTACAAGCTGTGCAGCGGACACTCCGTGGAAATCAGTGGAAGTGGTTTCTGCAAGGCAAGGGCAAGCGGACCGATGATGAGAAGGAGTATTGGGACAGCGTGTGGAGGTGCCGCGAGGAACTAAGTGAAGCTGACAGCGGTATAATCATCAGAGGCACCCGGATTGTGATACCAGCAGCCCTGCGGAAGAGAACCATAGATCTTGCCCACCAAGGTCACCAAGGGATGGAGAAAACGAAAGCGCGGTTGAGGTCAAAGGTATGGTTTCCCGGAATGGACCGGTTAGTGGAGCAGAAGGTGCGAGGATGCCATGCCTGTTTGATAACGGGAGCTGACCCGCCGGCGGCACCGGTCATTACAGAAGGGCCGAGCCGGACACCGTGGGCTCAAGTGAGTCTGGACTTTGGCAGTTTTCCTGACGGACGACACACAGTAGTGCTGGTGGATAGTCACTCAAAATTCCCGGTGGTGGAGGTAGTCGCATCCACAGCATTTGATCACATCTGTCCGGTGTTGGAAAAGGTGTTTGCACTCCTGGGGATGCCGGAGGAAATACGAACGGATAATGGGCCACCGTTTCAGGGCCAAGACTTCAAGGACTATATGAGCCAACATGGTATCAAGCACCGGAGGATCACCCCCCAGTGGCCCCAGGCCAATGGGGATGTAGAAAGATTTATGAGGACTCTGAATAAAACACTGAGGATCGCGGTGGATCAAGGGGGCCATTTGGAAAACTGTTTGCACCAGTTCCTCCGAGCTTATCGACACACACCCCATTGCACCACCAGGTGTGCGCCAAGTGATCTACTCATGTGACGAGTGGTGCGGGACAGTATCCCTACCAGCGACCAGTGGACTCCGGATGTGCTAGATGTTGGACAGTCTCAGGCTCGTCGTCAACATAACAACGAGGTGGCTAGCCGGAAGAAGGGGAGCCACCAAGGAGCTCTGAACCTGGGAGACTACGTGGTGGTGAAGGACCGTCATCCGGGATCAAAGTTTCGGACACCGTTTGAGAGGGAACTGTGGCAGGTGGTGCAGGTAAAAGGGACCATGATCACAGCCAGAAGGGGCAGACAGGTGTTAGCCCGTAACGTGTCATGGTTCCGAAAGGCCCAGAATCAGGTGGAGGGAATGATGGAATCCGAGGTCCCGGAAGGGGGCGAAGCAGAGGAAGCACCAGTGGGAGAAAGTCCCCGAGACGAGGAAATGCCCGCGAGCGGACAGGAGGTGAATCCAGAGGAGCAAGGGGAGATAAGCGCGAGACCTGTTGAGCCCCGTGACGGTGGCGATGGCCATAGCCGAGGAAATCAACATTATCGCCTACGTAGTAATCCCGAGCCGAGTTCAAGGCTGCAAGACTTTTTGTGTTAGGAAGCTGGAAAGAGGGGTCGTCCCTCGGAGAACACTTATTGAACTTTCAAATGATTGTCATATGTTATGTGTGAATTGTTGTGGTTATTGGTTGCCCAAATTCCGTGGGTTGGTTGGGATGTAGTGAGCCACCCGGCCACTGCATTAGTTTGTTGCAAATGCAACTCCCTGGGCCGGGCTCGGTCCAGGGGGTATAAATAAAAGACGACGTCAGCGCACGTGGCTGACGGCGTGGAGCTGGTAACGGAGTCAGAGTGTTCTTAGTGTTTGCTCCGCCGTACCCAGTTAGGCCTCCCCCTTTGCCCCCACCCGAGAAGACGGTTGATGCCCCGACCGCACCCCCAGGGATAACCCCCAAACATTACAGCTGACAGCCCTTGTACAAGTCCCAGGGAGGGTTGATGTCACGGTTGCTACGCTGGAAGCGTGCGCGGCCCGTGACAGCAGCTAAATGCTGTTGTCTGTGTCAACTGATACCGGAGGGGTCATGGGTCAGTATCATTGATACTGACGAGTTACTAGGTCATAAAGAACGGGACGTTTTAAATCAAAACATAATACAAATAAAAACAAGTGCCACTTAATGCGATGTTCCTTCGGGAAACAAAGATTCATGAATTGCGTTATGGGCAGTCAGATAGGAAAGGTGAACCTATCGTAATAGCTTGATTAATTTAACAAGAGAGAAACAGTCATAGTGTAATGTAAAATTATTGGTGAAGTGCTCAATTTCATATTTGAAAGGCTACAATCCCATTGTCAATTACATATACATTGATTGCAGATTACACAGAAAGAAAAAAGTAAAAAATAAAAAAGTAGAGAGAGTAAGTGGCACATGTACATTCATTACCAATACAAGCATGTTGCTATTGGAGAGTTTAACAATATGTACATTGAGGATGTTACAGATGGGCGTAGGCCCTTTCATGTGCTGAAGTGGAGAAGGGCATATGGATCTTATAGCAGGCCCTTTTGTCTAGAGGTCTCCTCTTGTTCATTTAACCCAGTTTCAACAGTGTCTAGATGATGGATCCATTTACACTCTTTGAGGTTAAGTGATGAAGCAATGGAGCCACTTCTGGGATGTGTCCGTATTTTTTCTACCACCCACCATTTGAGGGTTTCAGGTGTATGGTTAAGGGTGCTAAAATGCTCAACTAGTAGGGCCCCCTGTACCTTGCATTTTATCCTGCTCATGTGTTGGAGAATTCTCCCCTTTACCTTCTGCGTGGTCTGTCCAATGTATAACAAGTCACAAGGGCATTTAATTGCACAAATAATGTTTGTACTGTTACAATTGGTGTGCACAGGGAGAGTATATGTTCTGTCGTGATGCGTGAATGTAGTCCCTTCTATAGTTAAAGAACAGGCCTTGCAGTGGCCTCACTTATGGTGTCCGATTAGAGGGGGCAGACCTAGTTGGCTTCTGATGTCAGGTGGTTTGGATGGTTGCAGGTAAGCTTTAACCACAGCATCCTTGATATTCCTGCCTCTTTTAAAAGCGAAGATGGGCTCTTTGGTTGTGCCTAGTTTGGTGGCGACTAGGTTCCAGTATTTTTTCACCACCTTTTTAATCTCGCTTCTTCTGGTGTTAAATGTAGTGACACACACGATATTCTCTTGTTCAGGAGTTTTAGGTTTCACTTGGAGGAGGAGATCCCGGGGGCAATGCCAGGCTCGTTTTCTGGCTCGCTTCAGTAAACCCATCGGGTATCCTCTCTCTCTAAGACGGGTGGTTAAGGTCTCTGTTTCCTTGAAGAAGTCCACCCTCCGGGAACAGTTCCATCTGATCCAGAGAAACTGTCCGTATGGGAGGTTATCCCTCAGGCTCCTTGGGTGGTGTGAATCATATTTGAGAAGCGTGTTTCGTTCCGTAGGCTTCCTGTAGAGGTCAGTATAGAGTGACCCTTCCTCTACTCTAAATGTAAGGTCCAGAAAGTTGATAGTTTCATTGCTATAGGACATGGTAAACTGGATATCACTGGATCTGCTGTTGAGCCAATCCTTCAAGTTATTCAAATCTGTGTCTGTGCCAGTCCATATCATCATCACATCATCTATATACCGCTTCCATGTTTCGATGTTGTTTATGAAAGGGTTGCTGGAATTATATAGATGTTCATCTTCATAAGCGTCCATGAAGAGATTTGCTAAGCTGGGAGCGAACCCAGCGCCCATCACAACGCCTTTGCATTGGTAATAGTACTGGTTCTTGAAGATGAAGTAGTTCTTAGTCATGGCAATATCCAGGAGTGATATAAGGAAAGTTGTCGTTATCCAGTGTGGTTTAGGACGTTTTTCTAGGGTTTCACTGACAACCTCTAGTGCCTTCTCTTGTGGTATGCTGGTATAAAGGGAGGAAACGTCTAGAGTCAACATGAGTTGAGTCTTCACATCGAATGGTTGGCCTTCAAGTAACTGAATAATGTGCATGGTATCCCGCACAAAAGATTTGGTTTCCAAAACCCATTGCTGCAGGAAGTCGTCAATATATTGGTTCAAAGGTTCTAGGAGTGAACCGCAGCCCGAAACGATTGGTCTCCCCGGTGGTTTGTCAAGGCGTTTATGTACCTTGGGTAAGGTGTAGATTGTGGGGATTCGAGGTTCTTTCTTAGTCAACAAATCGTGTTCAGGTTGGCTCAGGAATCCTTGACTAAGTCCATCCTTAGTCAGTTCTTCAATCAGTTTCTTGATCTCTAATGTGGGGTCCCTTGGTATTGGCTGATAGCTCTCCCTGACACTGAGTTGCTGTTCAATTTCATCCACATAGTCAGATGTATTTTGTACTACCACAGCTCCGCCTTATCTGCAGCCTTGATGACAATGGATTCATTGGTTCCCAGGGACTGAAGGGCCAGACGTTCTTCTCTCCTGATGTTGTATCTAATGTATTTGCGATCTTTCAGCAAGTCCATGGTTTCCTTGAGGACAATCTGCACATAAGCCAAAATCTGTTGGCTCATCAGGTAAGCTGCCGGGGTGAAAGTAGATGGGGGCTTAAAGGTTGTGGCAGCGGTAGTGCGTGTGTAGTCCTTGTTTTTGAAATGATACTTGAGTCTGATCTTCCTGAAGAACCTCTGTAGCTCTAGCTTTACGTTGAACGAGTCTGGAGGAGACGTCGGGACAAAAGTCAGCCCTTTTGACAAAATAAATTTTTCAGCTTCTGATAGAGGGTAGCTTGAAAGATTTATGATGGGGTCAAAGGTAGCACTGGCCACAGTGTTGGTATGTTTAATGGCACCAAGAATGCTCAGTCCAGGTATAATACTCAATGATTCAGTCTCATTTTGGTTGAATGTCAATGTTTCGTTGCACGCGGCCGCCATGTTCCGTTCTGGCGCAATGGGCTGGGATTCTCTCTCATCGGGGAGGGAAATCACGGGGGATATGCTCCTATCTGCCATGTCGTTAATGGTGGTCCTACTCAAGTTGAGGATGTTCTGTGTATGCCCACTCGCAGTAGATGTAGGTAGTGTAGTAGCTGGGTCAATTTCAATCGGTAGGGGAATCAAGGTTTGTTTGTTTTTAGATTGTGTAACCCTAGGCTAGACAATGCCTGAGCCCTGAGCTTATCTGACCTTTGCAGGTAAGCCTTGTCATCCATGCACTATGTCTCTGCGCGCCCCTTTGGAGCATTGCCAGGGCTCTATTTTTTCTGATCTAATTTTTAGATCCTCTATCGTCCTCCACCCGGGAAGAGACACTTCAGCGAATCATCCCACTCTTTGGGTGAGTAATAGGACACCCCTTAGTTACCTAGTTGCCTTGCCTCTCACGTTGGAACACAATTGTGAATTCTCTTCAGCTCATTTTTTAGGCTGTCTACACTCCCACTTGTCCTGAAGAAGACCCGCCATGACATTCCAATAATGCTCTGTCAGGGTCGAAACGTCGACAAATACAGATGGTTCAGATCAATTAAATCTCTGGTGGTCAAATCAATAAGCTAACCCGCTGTCCACCAGAGCTATTGTCTACCTTCATTCTGACCGCATTCTATTCCCCTGTGTAAATAATTGTACATATTGTCACCGTGTATATATGCACTGCACCATTATCACTGAGCACTCAATGTCACCTTATCACGTATCACTTTATCAGTATTTCTTGTATTGACAGCCCTCCGATTTCCTGTATATTCTGAATTTATGCATTTAATTGATATAAAAGAAGAGGCTTTTGCAAGCATTTATTAGTAGGTGTTTTGCTTTAATCTGTGTTTTTATGTCACATGATATGCGTTCCAACATTTTTGCAATACGTTTTATGAACTAACCTATGTAAATGCTATACTTGTTGTACCTAGTCAATAGGTATCAAGCAACTCTCTCTGTCCTTTTCAAAGCAATTGGGTTCTCCCTGACAGAACCATTGTAGCTTACTGATTTTTTTATCCAGTAGCACTTTACATTCTAGGACTTGTAATTTTCCTTCTGGCATATTACTCATGTATGTAAAAATCACAGCATGAAACTTGTTCAATAAAAAGCAAGGACTGCTTGAAGAATGATGCCTCTTGGCAACCTTACAAATCTTCCCCTTCACTGTTCCCCTTAGTGTCATGGATGTCATTTAGGGGGGCACCAAGGGTCGTAGCTGTGACTCCTTGCTTGCTGCTTGTGACTCATGACACTGCCTTTGCAGGGGCGGCTCCACATTTCTTAGCTTTTGCCCATTTTTAATTCGCCTAATAGTGAAAAATATTCTTTTATTTATTATTAGTGGAATAAAAAAATAGTGTGGTCTTAGCTGGAATGGGACCTTTGGTGGCAGCAATAGTGAGCAAAACTGGTTTTACATGTATGCTGTGTGTGTGCTTGCAGTGAGACTGTGTTTATGTGGAAGAGTGTGTGTGAGCACGTGTTTCTGTATGCGTGAGTATGTGTGTGTGCAAAAGCGAGTCAGTGATAGATACTGAATGAGACTGTGAGAGTTTGAGTGAGTGAGATTAAGAGTGAATGCAAGTGAGTAAGAATGAGTATTAGAGGATTTAAGATAGTGTGAGTGAGGGGGTGTGAGTGAGAATGAGTGTGAGTGTGAATGAGATGAAGATTGTGAGTGAGAATGAGTGTGAGTGTGAATGAGATAATGAGTGTGAGTGAGCGAATGTGAGTGTAAGTGAGCATATGATGGGATGTCCGGAGTTTGCCATTGCCCTTGGTAAACTGAAGAAATTATTGTCTTCTAGAGACACCAAAGGCAAAACACTGGCGCTGGAATACTTGAGGGAATTTTTAGCATGACAGACTGAGGTGACAAAATACTTGCACTTGGTGCCATTTATGCAAAGAACTACTCACAGTGTGTGAGTAGTTCTTTGCATAAATGGCACCAATGGCAAAATTCTGGCACGCAAGAGCTAATTCATGAAATATAGGACACCTATGGATAAATACTGATCTACCTGAGGAAATATTTAGCATGTGGACACCTGTGGCAAAATGCTGTTACTAGCGCTAGCACAATGAAGATAATTTTTGGCATTAAGGTGAACAGCCTGGCTCATGGGAGGGTGACAACTATGACAAAATGGTTGCCTTGACATACTGAGATAACGTTTGACATAAAGGTCACCTTTGGTATATGGGTGGCATAAATTCCCTATTTTATTTCATTTTTTTATAAAGGGGAACCCATGACAAAATACTGGCACAATGGAGGTAATTTTTTACATATGGGGGGTTCATCCATAGATATTTTGAAGGAAATGGGGTCAGACCCTGGTGAATGTCAGGTTTCATTCGCTTGGCACACAATGAAAGGATCTGAATATTTATAAACTGCTCTTTCAGTGCCTATGACATTTTAGCAAACGTATGTGAAAATGTGCTTTAAAGTGCACTATATCACCCATTCTTCTTAATTTTTCTCTGAGGAACAAACACACTTGAAGAGGTCTGGCTTACTCAGTTTTCTCAATAATTACAAATCAGGGCAATCATTATGCCCCAGAACTTTCAAAGATCAAGTCAGCAGAATAATATAAGTGATATCTGAAATAAACATTTGACAGTGTAATGTTCTTATATTAATCATGCGGTCATTATTGAACTTCAGTAATGTCAACTGCTGTGATGTTAGGGTCATTTGATGTCTTCCTTGGACCATTCAGGCTTAAGGGGCATATGATATTACTTCCTGCGATATTATTAAGGTCAAAGGGTATACACTTACTTCCCGCTAACCCTGGCATTTTGGTAAATCGACGCACATGCAATTCGTCATCTTCTACTTTTGAACACTCTAAAAGACTGTCAAGGGAGGTTGCACTATCTAGTTCTGGAAGGTTCCATGATACCATTGAGCGGTACAAGTGATGCTGGGAAAAGTCAAGTCTTTCGTGCATGACTGCCAATCGCATCCAGCAAGCATGGGCAAACACTACTGGTTCGGCTTAGAAGAGATGGTCCAGTTGGTGTAAGGGACAGAATCTGTATCCCATGAAGGTAGAACTTGACTATATGTTGAAATTCCTTTAGGAGTTACCATAGCCAATACCAAGAGATTGGACATTTCAGCAGTTGGATTGATGTTCAACATAACCAGGATGAAAGTCTATTATGTGCTCCATCTCACATCCAAATTTCCTAGAGGGACAGACACTGTGCGTGGTTAGGCTTCTCAAAGCATACGAAGAAATGTACGGTGAATTCAGGTCCACTGGCATTCAGCAACTGCTGATATCTATCAAGAAGTCCTTTCAAACCGTTTCTGCCACCACCAATGCAAGATGGTGACCGATGTGACAGAGCTTCTCCTGATGACATGTGCATGTTACATAGTAATCTAAACTATTGTTATGCCCACACAGATTCTATAGAGCATATATGTGAAAGGCGTGGGGTCTAGAAAACTATTTATTTTATGGTGATAGCTAACAGGGTGTACTGTCATGAATACTGGGACTGGGCCTGCTTTTACGTCCTCTATTTTATCGTACGCTGACTTGCAAGCTCTTTTATATTTTCTGATAGAGAGCGTGACGTTTTAGATATGCACAGAAGTGTTACCATCATGGCAGCCTATTTAGCCTGACATATTTTCATTGTTTATATTATAGTCGCTGCCATGTTAAAATGGACACTTACAACTGAGGTTAAAATGTCAATGTGTGAATTGAAATGACACATTTAACACTATACTTATTTTGTCTTCTTGGGACTTAACAGTCACGAAATTTATAAACATGCAATACAAATTGGAGATCAGGCACTACAAAACCCCCTGTTATTTGCCCATAGTTTAAGAGGCTTTGCAACTGAACTATCAGGCTGCACACTGGCCCTAATCAGAAGTTTCTCAGAGGCTCCAAGAGTGGCACAGAGAAGTGGCCTTCAGCCCGAGAAAGCTTATCAGACCCAGGCAAGAGCTTGATAGAGAATAGCTAAACAATTATTTTTCACTGAGAAAGGTCTTCTGTGTGATCCATCTTAAGAAACTCGAGTCATAGGCTAGCTATTTTTTGCTTCTGCTAAATTTTATCATAGCGCTTAGAAGTAGCTATAGTGTGTTAAGATGTTAGGAACATGCTAACCATGTTAGGGCTGTTCATATTGCACTCACTGGCCATGTCGTGCATTACTGCATTTATTTTCTCATTCTGTGTTGTTACCATTCATGTTTTGTGCTCTAGACTTGTGTGTTAAAAAAAGAAACATTTGACAGTTTTACCACGTGTTTCTTAAAGATATTTTAAGTGTCTTAGTCGTTAACAAAAGAGGTTTTGGAGGTCCACTGTGTCCCGGAACTCACCTAGAGGCAGCCGCGGTCGGTGCAGGTAACAGCGGTGGGGCTGGGTGGGGGGCATTTTGAGGGAGGATGCTGAGGGAAAATTAAATAAATAATGAATTTTCCCTCGGCATCGGCCGTCCCAATATACTGCCCCACCGCTGTCACCTGCACGAACCGCAGCTGCCTAGAGGGACTAACCATGACCAGAAAACACTACCCGCAGAGTATTGCCTGGTGGCTTGTGCATGGGTCATAGTCCAAGTAGATTTCTAATTAGTTTTTGGGGCATTGAACTAAGTCCTTGCACCAGGGGGTCAGAAATGCAACCTCTGGGGCTCCGGGGGTGGAGGCGCCCAGATCGTGGCAATGCAAGATCGCCATACCATAAGCAGGATGGTATTAGTCGCACTAACAAAACAAGCATTTGCAATGCACTAGGTCTCGCATTACCGAAGGTTTGAGCTATTGGCGTTGCAAATAATAATGCAATACCAATAGCTCAAACTTTCAGTAATGCGAAACCTATTGCATTGCAAATGCTTATTTTAAATGAGCAGCAGTCACGTCCTGACGAGCCTGCTCAAGGCACTCTAGCCCACTTCCAACCATCCACAACAAGCAATGGCAAAGCCAGCAGGTTTCTTCTTTACATAATTTATTGGCTCTGTCAATTGTTTTACATATTACACAGCACTTGAGCTGCTGTGCAACATGGCTTATAGTAAAAAAAAAAAACACTATGACGCAGTCAATGGAGTGTGCATCATAGCACTTTTTTTGTACATGAAGTCATGTTTCACAGAAACTCAACTCCTCTGCAATATGTAAAAAAAAAATCATTGCCAAAACCAACAGATTTCACATAGGCAAAACCTATTGGCTTTGCCAATGCTTGTTTTTCAAGTTGGCAGGTATGATGGCCTGAGTGAACTTGTTCTGCCTCTACAGCAAGAAGACACTATACTGGAGGCAGGGCTTTAAGTGGAATGAAAAAACGTTTCTCCTTAGCTGGCTGTAATTACCTTCAATCATCATGGGAAACACAGGATAAGTGGCATTGTTTTTAGGTCTCGCCTAGCGTTGCTGCGCACATGCGTAGCTCGCTCGGCGAGATTTATTGTAAATGAGGAGTTTGAGAAAAGGGCTTGAAGCCCCGCCCCTCATTTCCATTGGCTGGCGTCACTGTTTATGTTAAACGGTGGCCTGCCATTGGAAATTAGGTGTATGGGTTGCCTCCCTTTGGCTTTCTGTGCCGTCCCACCCGGACTGGCTTGCCTGCTTTGCGTCTGTCGCAAAGCACTTTCTTATCTTTATGGGGCCATGTGTTTCTAACACATGGCCCAATAAAGACAAGAGATCCCCATGCTCCGGCTGCAGCACGGTCCTCTTTCACTTTCGGGACCGCGCTTGTTATTGCATGTTTCCCCGGGTTTATACACAGCAGTACTCGGTGTGGCATGTAGTAAAATGTTTTATCACACCACCGCCTGTACACTTCTGCAAAATATCTTCAAATATGCTGCGGCTGCGTTTTTTGCCTACTATTTAAAATTCCATTCAGTTTAATAAGTTGTGTTGGATACATTGAAATACCACCGTTTAATTCAAATACATTATACATAAGAAAACATCATTTATATGTGTTATCCGAAATTGGAACGTGGATTTTTTCTTTTACTTTCCTTCTTGCTCTAAAGTATATTTCAAAAATAGCAATGACTAGGTTTATTTTCGAGGGTGCTGTCGGACCCCCAAGAACCTGTCCAAGCGGCGTCAGTGTCCTCATATTACTAATCTAATTCCCTTTTAAGTATAAACTCATGTTAGCCCCCGAAACACGATTCCAACTGCCGGATTACAAATCCAGTTTTGGGTGCAAACTCCAAATTGTGCCCAAAACGAGATTACAAACCCCGCACAAATTGCACTCGACGCTGGTGCTGTCTGTCGCGATTGTCGCAAATCACAGGAGCAGAAAGCGCGCGGCATTGTTGGTGCACACCGGAGTCTGCACCATATGTTTGTGTTATTCACCATTCCGTGATGTCGAACTCTGAATTGAGTGCAAAGTTAAGGACTATGGGGAACATGCATCAAGCCTAAAAAAAATCGCAAAATTAGCGAATCGCTAAATCATGGCGTTTGCGACCGCAAAATACCGTTTCGCAATGCATCAACTGCATAATAGCAAAAACTCAACAATTCGCTAATTTAAAGAATCGCAAAACATTCTGCGAATAGTATTAGCGAATCGCTATTTGCGCCCCCAAATAGCGATTCGCAAATAAGGAATCGCAAAATAGATGCCTGAAATTCGCAATTTTGCGAGTGCAAAATAAGAAGGATCACAACCAGGTGGTAATCATGAGTGCAAATCAGATATAGCTGAAAATCTACTTAAACCCATTGAAACACACTCAGAATGAGCTACCACATCTCACAATGGCAGGGATGTACCTGATGGCGAGGAGGATGAGGCTGCTGGCTGCTGGACACAGACGGAGGCGGATTAATGAGCGCATCTTCAGAGTCCGCATAACTTTGCTAGGACAGCAAGAGGATGAGATATACGATAAGTATAGGCTCAATGCAGCAATGATCCATGACCTGATCAATGAATTGGATCCCATACTGCAACGACAGACACGTAGGACCAATGCTATCCCAACGCATGTGCAGGTCCTATGTTGCCTACACCTACTGGCGTCAGGCAGCTTCCAGGGGTCATTGCAGTAGCTGGAGGTGTGTCGCAAAGCGCACTTTCAAGAATATTCAAAGCATTCCTTGATGCCATGATGGCCAGGATCGGCTCACACATAAATTTCCCCACCACCGCGCATGACCTTGCTAAAACAAAACAGGAGTTTTACCAGATAGCTCGCTTCCCACATGTTATAGGTTGCATCGATTGCACACATGTGGCAATATGTCCCCCTGCAGCACAGGAATATATATACAGAAATAGAAAATGCTATCACTCCCTTAATATTCAGGTTGTTTGCAATGCCAAAAACATAATCACTGATATAGTGGCTCAATTTCCTGGGAGTGCACATGATTCATATATTTTCAGGCAAAGTAGCATTCACACCCGTCTGGTCAGGGGAGAATTTGGAGAGGCACATCTGCTTGGTAAATATGTGTAGGTGATACTCACAGTCATTGTACGTATGCCAATGTCAAACTGCCACTGACCCTTTGCTCACCCACATGCAGGTGACAGCGCATACGCCTTGCGTAATTACCTTCTGACGCCTTACCTCAATCCCACAACTGCCAACCAACAGAGGTACAATGCTGCACATATATCAACAAGGAACATCATAGAGCGCACATTTGGGCTGCTGAAGAGCCGATTTAGATGCCTCCATAAGACTGGTGGAGCACTCCAATACAACCCTGAACAATGCTGCAAGCTAGTAGCAGCATGTGCCATGCTGCACAATATAGCAACGAGGGGTGGAATGGAGATCGAGGTGTCTGACAGTGACTCCGAGGATGAGGACCAGCAAGTGCCACAGCGCCGTGCAGCACAAGGGGCAAGCGCAGCAGAAGGGCGCAGGAGAAGATTGGACATCACACAAAACTATTTCTGAGGTGAGTAATGATGACACAAACAGTGTATATTACAATCACAGAACGGTTTATTCAAAGGAAATATGGCATGAGTGTCGGAGCACACTTTCAATGTGGCCAGTGGCACAGGATTCTTAAGTAATGGACATAAGTGTATTAGAAATAAATAATGACTTGTCAATCAGTCAAAAGGTCCGATCACATCCATGGTTACGTCACCATATCGGTCTGCAATTGTATATAGCAGGCTAGCGCTTTCTCCCACGAACACCCAGACGCCTGTCAGAGACAGCATCCTCATCCCTCATGTTGGAAGCTGAGGGGGTACTGCTGCGTGTGTTGCGTCTTCCTGCAGTGGCAACTGGCATAGCTATGCTACTCAAGCTTGAGGCCCCCTCACTACCCTCTTCCTGCGTGGACATGTTGGCCCCAATTGTGGTAGCATTCATCAGTTCAACTGCATTGGTTACCTGGTCCAGTGCCTTCGCCACATCCCCGCTCCAATGGCACATTTCTGTTTGCATGGTCACAGACCTACGTGCCAGCAGTGCAGTTGATGTGGCCAGCCTATTGTTGGATTTGGCATAGCTTTTGAGGTGCTGCATTAGTTGCCGATGGTTTCTTCTCTGTGATGCATGTCCCTCCTGCATAACCTTGGTCATTTGCTGCACACTATCGCACAGTACTGCAATGTTGTCTGCCATCTTCCCAATTTGTAACTGCACTAAACGTGTGTTCTTGGTCTGCAGGCGCTGCATGCGGAGCATCTGTCCCTCAAGACCACCCCAGACATCATTTGGTTGCTCCTCCTGCTGTGTTCTGCATGATCTAGCTCTCCTACGCCGGACTCTGACATTACTTCTGCGGCCCTGTGTTTGTGGATTTGGGATGGATGTGGCTGGGCCATGCCTGGACTCATGTGGTGCATTCGTCTCATCGTCAGACTCCATGGTGACCAATGGTGGGACAGTTGCCCTGCGTGTGTTTGGGGCACTGGATGGATTTGTTGGCAACACCGGTGTGTCCATATCCTCAACTGCGCTGATGTCCTGTATGTCCTGGTTGTCACTATACTCAGCTTCTACACGTTCTGCATCTGTGAGGTTTAACAGTGCAAAACCAGCATTAATTTAAGTATGGGATGTCATGTCACAGTGATCATTTTTTACTTTGGCATTAAATTTGGAATATGTTCACTGTTCTGAGTTGTTCTTAGCCTATTTGTGTGTTTGACATTGTAAATGCTTGACCTGCCTACATCTCCCATAATGCACTTCCCTTCATGGATACATTGTGTACTGGATGTTCTGAGTGTGCACTTGTGCTGTACTGGGGTGGTGTACTACCTTTATTATTTAGGTCAATGGTAACATGCAGTCATCTTACCTTCAGATGTGTTTGCTGCTCCTGACGTGTCTAGCTGTGTCACACCGACAACAGCTTCAGGCTGGATAGTGGATTCAACCATTTCCTCCATGGTAGTGTTCCCAGTGTCTATCGGTGTTCCCCCTCCTGTCTTCCTTGCTTCCTTCAGACGGGCAGCTATGCGCTCCTTGGCCCGACTGCGCATGTCGTACCATCTTTTCTTCAGGTCATCGATGGTGCGGTGTGTCACCCCACTGGCATTCACCCGGTTCTGGATCCGGATCCATATTTTCCTTTTCTCCTGCTCTGCCACTTTCAATGATTGTTTCCCAAACAGCTTATCATGGCTGTGGACAACTCCCTCAATGAGTGTGTCACTTTCTTTTTCTGAGAATTTCATTTTCCGCTTCCTGCCTGATTGGCTGTCCTCTGCTGTTTGTGTGCTTTCCATTTTCTTGCAGTTACCAGGTTTTTCCAATTGCTCACTGCCACTGCTAGTTAGCTCCCAGAGCCAGCTCCCTCCTCTCCCTCTGACTGTGCACTGGAAATGGGGCTTGTGCTGCTCACTTCCTGGTTCTGATGTCATCAAGATGCATCACAAATGCGACTTCGCTATTTGCGAATTCGCTATTTGCGAATTCGCTATTTGCGAAATCGCTATTTGCGAATTCGCAAATATCGGATTCGCAGTAGCGTTTGCGATTTTTAGCGATTTTTTAGCAATTTTTTTGTTGCATCTGTTTTTGCGAGTCGTTATTTGCGAATCGTTAAAATTCGCAAATAAGGTTTCGCAAACTTTTACATTGATGCATGTGCCTGTATGTAGTTAATGCAAGTTGTGACCCCACCCCCACCCACCCCCGCCCCGGTGTACAATTTCGGAATTTCGTGACGGTTTTCACCATGTTTTCTCCGTTGCAAAATTGTTTGCAAATAGTGTGTGTGGGGAGGAGGGGGGGTGTACTATTTGTGCGTGGCAAATAACACTTTTAAATCCAGTGGTTACGGGCACAACGGGCGTTTTGATCAGAAACTAAATTAGCCCTTAGTTGTGATCAGGGGTCTAAAGTAGTGCTCGGGTCACCGACCTCTGAATGACAGGCGATTCGCCCTGCAAAACACGCATGATTCTCAGCAGCAGGCAGATCAACCCGCTGAGCTACCTTTTCTTGAGCCCAGACAGGGGAGGCTTCCAGCACCACAAGGAAATGATTATGGACCTGAAAAGCAGGCCTTTCGTCTGCTCCGCCGAGCACGTGTGACTAATGGAAAGCTGGCGGGCGGGGACGGGGAGCGAGTGCTGGAACTGGGACAAAGGTGAGTGAGGCGCGGATACTGTCTGCGGCGCTGCTCCCCGGCGGCTGCAGGGAGTGCACAGAACGGGGCTACAAACCACAAAATGGGCGCTTGCCATCTCGGGGTTGATTTTAGTTAAAGTTGTGCTGATAAAAAGAATACATGGGTGCTGCTTCGGACAACAGACTTTCCGAAGCGTCGCGTACCGGCCTTGAAAATGCCGGATTAGAAAGCTACTTCACGGGAAGAAAGTAACAAACAGAGTGTAGGAATGTTTGTAAAAGGTTCGTTAAGAACAAAACACGTATTATGGCGCGGAGACAGAGAGACCTCTCTGGATAAGCTGGTAAGTATTCATGCACCCGAATGAGTCATTTTCAAGGGCACACCAGGCAGTGTAAAAAGTGAAAAAGATATTTGAGGCATTAGGGGGCGGGGGGCACAGATGTGGAGACCTTGAATCAAAAATGATTTCTTCATAGCTCTAAGGTAGCTTTAGGTGTTGTTTAGTTTCTGTAAACAGTTCTACGCATATAGTTAGCAGCATGTTGCATTCTGGGACTTGTAGTGTTGCTTTTAATTTTTGGAGCGTATTAATCCCAGCATGTACTGTGCTGTTGACGAAAACACAGAAGTTGGCTGATGGGTGGCACATAACAACTTGCTGCAGGTCATTAATGTGCGATTCCTTATGCGATACCTCCTGCTCTGCATCCCTCCTTGGTCGGGTCTCCAGTGTTACATTATAGGAGGTGAATATTTTATATCTTATGTAAACTGGCATCATGATGTATATATGAATACATTGTTTTTGCATTGCTCTTCGCACCGCAGATGGCATCACAAACTGTTGTAAATAACGTTTTACTGTTACCCAATTAATTGATCCTCAGTTTACCAACATCAGGAGGATGGACGGCCGAACTGGCCTTGCTAGCAATCAGCTCGCCACCTGCTATTCGCAGAAAATGCAAGCAGTTGACTCTGTGTTTTCAAAAACTTCTGAAATATCATGGAAGTGCGGTGGGTACATGTGGTGTCCAGCGGTGGTCCACGAGAGCCGGGTCAGTGCTAGAGTTTCAGGATGTTCTTATGTTCATAATGAATTTAAATGGGAATTATTTACATTACCAGTGGTTTTCCTGAAAGTCTAACATGGGTCCGGGCCAGTCCTGGAGATGCCACCCTCTGAATATGTTCAGATGCAGAAGATTTGGGGTCTCATTGTAAGTTGAACTAGTAGCCTTCCAGGATGGTGGAGGCCTCACCTATGCCCTCCCAGTGGAGGTCCACCTGTCCATTGTTGAGACCCATGCCATGTTGGTGGAGGTCTCGATCCCGAAAGTACATCCATGGGTTAGGTAGATACACTTAGAGCGAACCTGAATGTGAAGCAGTCTACCAGGATAAAGCCATTTGCTTTGCTAATGGTATTGTATAGCAAAGCAAATGGCTTTAACTTAATGAAAGGCGAGACCTATTGCATTTTTAATGCTTGTTTCATCAGGGCTGTAGGAAATGTTCGTTTGGCTTGCTGTGGGAAGAGCCCTGGAATGCTGCTGCTGTTTGCTCCTGGGAGATGGTGAAGCAGGCAGAGAAACTTGCAAGAGGGGAAAGAGCACAGCGGCAAATCTGCACTTCCCAACTACCACGAGTACGCTCTCTGCATGTGTACCACATGAGGTTAGCGTGACATTTCAAAGCCATTAAAATGGCCCAATGGAAGGACAAAGATGATAAGACATCCTAGGAATACATTGAAGAGTTACGACCTCAGAGAACATACATCTGAGGAAAAGACAAATAGCCCTGCACCCTGCTCATTCCACAGTAAAACATCAGACTTTTAATCTTAAACAACAATACTCTTCAGCCATCGGTGGCGGGTATTGCACAACCATTTATGCAACTCCGGAATGTGATAGGAAAGCGCCCATGCAGTTAGTGCTTAGATGCAGCCGAGAGGGAGAAGGGCGCTATGCAAAAACAAGTAATATTTGGGCTCACACGAGGGACTAGCAAAGAACATTTCCAGGGCTGCAACTGCCGCTAATAACGTTTTTATAAGCCTCTAGTCACAACACATTAGTCACGTCACATTATACAAATTTCATTAGTTAGTTACACGCAGCACACATACAATATATCTTACTTTACATATTATATTTTTACACCCTGCTCTCGTTGCAAACAGTAATCTAGCACTTTACATTTGCGAACAACTTAGTTTACATCAGCAGAGGACAACGCAAAGAAAACGGGTATGCCAGGCAGTGTCAAGCGGAGAAGAAAATAGCACGGAAGTCACCTTGTCTTTGAAGTTAGACTTTAAAAGCAATGTTGCTCCGTGTCAAAAGCATATCTAGTACGTTTATTACATTCCAATATGCGCCAAAGCACACACTGGAGCTACAAACACTCCGTGCCATTAAAAGAAGGCAGAGCCTGACACTGAAAAGCTGCACCAAACTCTCATACTCATTTCCTCGCTTCAGTAAATGGTGTGATCCTGGGCATGCCGCCTTATCTCTCTGTTCCCCGGTTCCATTAGTTGTTTAATTTGAGAAGAATAACAGTACCTGATACAAAACGAAGCTAGGGTATGTGTGGTGTTTGGGCCTCAGGCCCACATGGTGTGGAAATACGGACACAGACACAGGCTGGTATGGTGCAGTAACTGGCCACGAGCACGTGCACCCGGGCCCTTTTATTAACAGGCTCACGTCACTCGTGACGCCTGTGAGGGATGCGTGTGGGGGTGCAAGTGTGCCCACTCCCATAGGGGAGTGGCTACTAACTCTGTGTCTGTCGAGACACTAGAACGTGTCTCGCAGGACACAACATTCCTCCCAAATTTTAATAAAAACAAAGGCTCCCTAGTCCAACCTGTAGGGAGAAACAACAATGAAATATACACCACAGGGTCCATCAGCTTCTCGGGTCAGGCATCCGAAAGACAGCAGACCAGGACCGGTGACTCCGGCCGTAGCAGGACGATCTCGGCGGACACTCATCATTTAACCTGAGTGACTCAGGACACGAACGCTTGCTTGGAGATGTCAGCTACACTCCAGTAACTTGCTGGTGGAAACATGTCCTTTGGTCCCAGGTAGCTTCCTTTCGCTGACGTGGAGGATGGTATGTGGTGGGTAACAACAGTTCATTGACTGGGTGCGTCAAGATCATGGTTGGAGTCCGTTGGTGAAAGTTCACCGAATCGTTGCAGGATCGCCTGAAGTCTTTGGTAGACTGTCTTGCTGTGTCTGGTGACCTGTCGGTGGGGTAATGTCTCTTCCACCTCTCCCGCCTGGGGAGGCCCTTTTGTCGGGTCTGCCACGGGACTGCTTGTAGGCTGCGCTGGGGCTGCGTGTGTGCCGACTGAGGGCAGCTGCAAAACCGCCGAGGAGCCAGTAGCCAGTCTCTCGCACAAACCTCAAGGGTGTATGGGTCTTGGTCAGGACATGCTCTCGCTGCCGCAGGGTTTTGCTTATCAGCAGGTTTGGCAACAGTGTAGAACTCCAATCTATTTGTATTTGAGATGGTGTCGGTAGACGCACTTGATGAGGACTGGCATGGTGGCATTGCCAGCCGTGTGGTGAATCTGGACGATGGCGGGTGATGACTTGTCTTTATGGCTGCAGGCATTTAGTCTGGAGTCTATCACCTGAGGCAGGGAGTGGTCAGGTACCTCCATGTCCTTTGGGGAGGCACTTGCGTCCGTTCACTTGAACTTCTTGGGCTGTTGAGACGTTGATGACAGGGGAGTGATAGACACACTGAGAAACGTAAGACTTGAGACTCGGTTCGCGCAGGCTGTGCGGCTTACTCTCGGACTCCCGCTGTGCGGTTGCCAGTTCCTTCTCGGGTTATCACCCTCTTCCCTTGCTGTCGCTGTGTCAGGACTCACTCCTTTTATATCTCGGGTTCTCTTCACCGTCCGGCTCTGCCACTCACGACTTCCCCTTCTGACCTCAGTCGGTTGTCCGATTCTTGGTGTAGACCCTCCGGTCACACTTCCACGTGTCTTGCTGAGTGCGGTGTCATGCCCATGGCACTGATGATGTAGCTGCCATTGGGCCTGGACGACAGGTGGCGTTGATCAGCTAGGAGAGGAGGTTTCTGGAGGGACTTCGTAGCTGCATATCTCTGCCTCTTCTGAATCTGTTCATTCACCTCTGGCATTTGCGGTCAGGAGCAGGGATGCCGTTCGACTCCGACTGCCGATACTCGGGGCAGGACGGTCGCACTGTGAAGCGATGGGAGCAACGCGGTTTGCGCTTGCAGCAGCTTACATTTGGTTCTCCCTTGGTGCTGTCTCCAGTGCCGTCGGTCCACCTTGGTGGCTGTCGGGTGTCTCTGGGGTGCTCTTGGCTTGGAGTGCTATGAGTCTTCGGGCTTCTCCTCTTGTTCTCTCTGGCGCCCCTGTGTTTGTCCAGCTCTTCCGGATGACCGGATTGTCATTCTCCTCTTTGCTTCTTCTCCGGGTGCAGTGGCATGCACCGTGTTCCACGAAGGCCAACTGGGCCTATCAACTTCAATGGTCTCTGGACCATGCAGGCGAGACATCTGTCGCTCTTCTCGGCTGCGTGGCGAGCAGCCACTCACTTCGGGTGCTCCTTCTTCAGGCAGTTTCTTGAAGCTCCTACTCCGTGTGTTCCCTCTTCTGGGAATGGCTTCCACAAGCAGTAGAGAGCTGTGATGGCGGCTGATCACTTGGTGCGATTCTCCTCTTGCCGGCCTTGGGTCACCAACGACTCCGTCTTGAGGCAGTGTGATGGAGGACACTGTGCTGCGTTTGGCCCCTTCCGGGCTCTGTTGCTGCTGTGGAGATGTGGAGGATCTCCCTGCTGTCTCCAGCAGTGCTTCTTTTCTTTCGCGAGGTCTCTTTTCCTCCTGGGCATTTACCCGTGTTGATGTGCTTCTGGGTGCCTGTGTCACGCACCTCGGACTGCGCATGCTTCATCTTTTCTTGGGCGCCCTCTTCTGGCACCGGGTGTGCCTGCTCTTCCTCTTTGCGGTGGAAGTCGTTCACCGCCAGGGGCGTGTGGCGCGCTCTTCTCACTTGTGGTGGCGTTGGGCCGCCGCTGGTGGCGCGCTCTCTGCACCAGTCTTTCTTGTGCTCTTGGCGGGGAAAGCTCCCTTGAGCCGTTGCTTGATCGTCTAACCTTGCTGATGATGGCTCTTGTTGACGTTGCTGCTTGTGTTTAGCTCCAAGTTTCTAGAGCCTCCCTACAGGGTTTGTCAGTCTCTTCCCGTATTTTGCCGAGAGGTGGCAGTAAGTACCGTCTTGTGCCTGCGTGTCTTTGCTGGAGGTGGAGTCAGGCATCCACCGGTAGTGCACGCTTGGCTTCAGTTTCCCTTGCAGCTTAAGGTGTGGCAGCTACCTGGAGACTTTGCTGTCTTTGAAGGTGTCCTTGCTGCTCTCACTTGCAGGGTGCAGAGGGCTACTCTTGTTGCTGGTCAGTCAGTGGGCTGAACTGCTCTTTGGACGCGCTGGTGTGGATCCTCCTGCTAGGATCACTTAGCAATCTCCTCTAGCTGATCCTACCACTTCTGGCAGGGTAGTGGGGTGTCAGGGCCTCTCTTCCGATGGAGAGGCAGCCCGTTGGGGCATGTGGTGCACGCAGCAGAGATTCTGGAGAGATTGTTGGAAGTACTTGGTTGCAGCCTGACTGGACAGTGTCCGTTTAGAGTTTCCTGCTTCTCAGTGACTGTCCGCCAGAGTTGATGCCTGTATTGCTGGGTGTGGACGACTCTCGGCTTTCCTCACTGTAGGTCGTGGGCAAGATGAGGATACTTGCTGGTGCCTTGCAGTAAGCACCAAGTGGCTCAGCAGACGTCCGGTTGCATCAGCTCTTCGGGGTGGCAGCGCATCAGCGTCGTACTGGGTACTTGCTTGCTGGTGTGTGGCAGTGTTGCCGACAGTGGATACCACACTGGGGTGGAGATGCAACTTCAAGGTGGGTTAGTGGTGCTAACACGTCCCCAGTCTTTTCTTGCTGTATTCTGGGTTATGTGTCCTCCCACACGTTACTCTAGCAAGTGGCGCAGCGCTGTAAGCTGAAGGATCACCAAAGTCTGTGTACCATTGCATGCATTTCCTTGTAGTGTGTTCATTTGGTTTGGGTGCAGTGCGTCCGGTGGCCACTAGATGGCAGTGCCGTGCTTCAAATTCACAGGCCCCGGCAGTTTGTCTTGGAACTGCGGGCCTCTGCCGTCACGGAGATGCAGGCACTAGGCGGTGTGGTGTTTTACTGATGCCGCCGGCCTCGTGTTGGAGTCTGGACACGCAGGGACAGGGGTCGCACGGTGAGGCGGCGGCTCTTGTGCTTTGGCAGGTGAGCAACTATTGGCTGTCTCTTCGTGTTGGTTGCGGCAGGGACGTGGCTGCTTGGGGCACGACTTGTCTTAGTGCCCATCCATGCCTTTTCCATGTGTTGGGTCACGGGGCGGCCCGCAGGGGCGTTGCTCTCTATATGCCGTGGTGCTGGCTGACCTCGCAAGCTGTGGCAGTTTGTCCTCCGACCGCAGGCTGCGATTGTTGGTGGGGACGCTGGTGCGGTGAGTGACCAGCAGGTGGCACTGAGGCAACTGCTTCCGAGTCGCCTTACTCTCGGTCCTCCGGGCCATGCAGGTCCAGCGATGCAGCAGCGCAGGGCACAATTCCCGTTCCCTCGGGTGGCACCGACGGGGGTGGCGCTCTCTGCTTCGTGTGAGGCGGTGCCGGGCAGCCGGCCTAGGGCCGCGCGGCGCTCCTCTCTGTCACTGGAGGTCGGCGCTCTCACTGGACTCGGGCGGTCGCTGCGCCACGTGGCTCATGGTAAGTGGCTTGTCTTTTCAATGGGTGAACCAGCAGGCAGGACGGGACTGGGGCTGCCGGTGTGGGCTCTTTTCACTGCTGGGGCGGGCTGACCATGTTGCGCAGGGAGCAGTGCCCTCGCACCCCGTGTCCTCTTCGTCATGGCGGCATTAGTATGTCCCCTCTTCGCACATGCAATGTGGCGGCGCTGAGCGGGTGCCAGCTGCACCGGCGAGGGGAGGTGAAGCGGGGCAATTCTCTCGCGGGTCACTGGGCCCTGCAGGCACGCTGGTGAGCGGGGATTCCGCACTCACTGGGATCGCCAGTTTTTCCTTCCCTACTTCACGCATCAGTGGGGAGTGAGGCACGGCTAGACTCCTGTCGACGCTCCGTGGACTGTAGAGAGCGGTGTCGCGCCTGGTCACCACGGCAGTCACTGGTGGCCGTGGACATCGCTGTGGGGGTGGCACCTCTCGGGCTCGTTTCCTCCCCCACGAGGGACGATGAAGTGCCGAGCTGCAGGCACGCGGGGTGGGCTACCCGCCTCGTCGCCAGTGTGGTGTTTGGGCCTCAGGCCCACATGGTGTGGAAATACGGACACAGACACAGGCTGGTATGGTGCAGTAACTGGCCACGAGCACGTGCACCCGGGCCCTTTTATTAACAGGCTCACGTCACTCGTGACGCCTGTGAGGGATGCGTGTGGGGGTGCAAGTGTGCCCACTCCCATAGGGGAGTGGCTACTAACTCTGTGTCTGTCGAGACACTAGAACGTGTCTCGCAGGACACAACAGGTATGTAAAGAGGAACTTACCAAGCGCCATCTTTCGCCCTCAAGGAGCTTGTGAAGCGCGATCACGGCTTCATAACAATGCTCATTTTGTAATTAAATTCCATTTTTGAGCTTGCCAGTGAGCTTTAGAGTGAGTCACCTACCCTAGAAGTGCTTACCTTTCCTCTAATCGGATGTGCAATGACCTGGAAATACGCAGGGCTCAGTGGAGTCACTGACAGCAGTTAAATATCGCCGACTGACTCTATCCCACCCCAGCCGGCCTTCCGAGGCACCAGCCTGGCATGCGACTGGCAGAGCCACGCTTACTGGCCTTCTCAGGAAATCTACGTACCAACAATTTTGGACAAGAAAGAAGAGCTTTTGAAAGAGAACGAAGACGGATAATAGATATCTTTCAACTTGCACTGGAGTGATGGCTATTTTAAGAGGCAGGCGATAATAATGAGATGTAAATAACGACATTTTATACAAAAACTCTGGAGCCTCTCTGGTAAATGGGAAGGGTTACTTAGCACGTATGAGACAGGACGCGGAGCGGGCAGGGCGTACAGAAGATCCGAAAGCCATACCCACCTCTAAACCTTTCGGCGCCCCTGAAACATGGACACACCACAGAAGAGCCCTGCGTTCAACCCTGTGCTCCCTGGAGAGCCGAGCGCTTCCTGAGGCGCTACGAGTCCTCCGGGGGGGCCGGCCTCAAGGCGCTATTGAAGTAACTGCTGTCACACGCGGTACCAGGGTATGTGCGGCTTCTTGGTTCACACGCCCATGAGGCAGGACTCACGGCTCCGCATTACCACTTTATTTTGAGAAAGGTATGAAACAGGTTCCCCTTCTTAAGAAAAGAGCCAAACACAGTGCGGTAGACATGTCAGGTGTAAGCCGCTCCCTCCCACGGGGCTGCTCTTCTTCCGGATAAAGGAACAGATTGTGGCATTTCTTTCAGAATAGTAAACATACTGGCTCGTGCAGAGATAAGCGGTGCGAGTGGAGTGTTAGTGGCACGTTGTCTCTTTAAGGGCAGTTTTCTGAAGTGGTATTTGTGCCCCATTTTAGTCAAGGTTCATGGCCCTTGGCCAGGGGAAATGCGATCATATAAATTGCTTTGCAAACAAAGAACAACCACTAGCTGCATAGGAGCAGGGACGATAAAAAAACGAGCGTTTGCTCGCAGACAGCTTGGAAAGCGATGGGAAGGCTGCCCGGCGCTATCTCTCCACGCGCAGGTGATGGCACCGCGAGGACGCTGCGGGCGAGTGAGGCCTATACGAGCTCATTACAGTCCCCGTAAGTGGGAAGAAAATGAACACAGACAACGGGAGGGGGATGGATTAAACACAAACTATGGCAAGAGGGGGGCGGGAACAAAGTCGCGCGCATGCAAGAGTCTAGGTCGGGCAAAATAGAGTGCGAATGCTGCCAGCCAATCAGAGGGAAAAAAAGCATTTACAAATGCAATAGGTCTCGTATTTAAGCGAGCCCTATTGCATTGTAAATAAAACTGCGGTCGTCCAAGAAGGCAGGAACGGGAGTGGGTGGGGGGGTTGTGGTGGGCAGAGAAGTGACGGACTGCGGGAGGGAACGGGGGGAGGCAGGGGAACAAAACAGTTTTAAAAGTAAAGGGGCCGATAGTTATGGAAGGAGAAAAATGACGACATGGCCGTCAGGAGGCGGGATTAAGTTGAGGAAAACCAATCAGATTGCAGCATTTAGGAATTCAGTCAATCAAAAAGATAGGCGGAAAGTGGGCGGAGCTTCCCCCACTATACTGTATACACCATCTCTCGACGAGACAGCACATGTGCTGACTAGGCGAGACCTAAAAAACAGGCATGCAGCAAAGAGGAAACTTCTATTCTGCTGTTAAATGTGTTGTGAGCAGAATATCAAGGTTAGTCAGCTGGGCACAGACATTTTGTAGAAAGAAGCATGTTTTGCTTTCCTTTTGGCATTGTTCACAAACGGATACACATACAAGAAGCTGCACAGTAACTCCCCCTTCTCACTCCATTGAGAATCATTGGGGAGAAAGGTATAAAGAGAACCAAGAATTTAGGAGGGGCAGAGACGAAGACCAGTTGCTTGAGAAGAATGCTGGAGAGCCATATCTGACTGCAGACCTGAGAGCTTCTTAGAGGTATGCGGGGATAATATGTGGCTTGGCATGAGGTAGTGAGCATAGGTACTATTCATTCCGCCAATACTATAATTAGAAGGCTGATAATAATGTAACTGTAAACGTCAGATAGAGGTTAGGCTAAATATGTCAGATAATAAGGATGTGCGATATGTAAAAGAGTTTGGGTTTTTCTAATATTCATCTTGTTCGTTATTCTGGCTGCTGACATTACAATAATTTGGATTATTTTGATTCAGAAGATTTGTGTGTTGGTTATATATAAAATATATCCAATCATTATAAACACCAGCTGCTGAGTGTGAACTACTTTCAGGAGTCTCCACACAACTACATGAACCCCTGCAGAAAAGATGTTCTCTGGCAGGTTTAGAAGTAGATGAGCTTCAATCATCATAGAGAGAGCAAGAGATGCCTGTCTGTATTCCTTTTCTCAAAAAGAGCTTCAATAGGCAAAATCCTCTTGGGGTTAAGGAAATCTTTGTGGGTGTAACCTTAAATTTGGAAGGTTCACAACAATGAGTTAAATTGGAAATGTGACTATCAATCAATCAATCAATCAAGCATTTATAAAGCGCGCTACATACCCGTAAGGGTTCCAAGGCGCTGGGGGGAGGGGCTGCAGCTAGTGGTCGAAGAGCCAGGTCTTGAGTAGTCTCCTGAAGGTCTGAGGGTCTTCCGTCTGCCGAAGGTGGAGAGGGAGGGAGTTCCATGTCTTGGCGGCGCGGTAGGAGAAGGACCTGCCTCCGGAGGCGGTCCTGTGGATGCGTGGGACGGCAGCCAGGGAGAGGTCTGCGGAGCGGAGTCTCCTGTTGGGTGCGTAGAATGATAGTCGGTTGTTGAGGTATGCCGGGCCGGTGTTGTGGAGTGCCTTGTGTGCGTGGGTGAGGATCTTGAAGGTGATTCTTTTGTCGACGGAGAGCCAGTGTAGGTTTCTCAGGTGGGGGGTGATGTGGTCTCGGCGGGGGATGTCGAGGATTAGGCGTGCAGAGGCGTTCTGGATTCTTTGGAGTCTGCTGAGGAGTTTGGCAGGGGCTCCGGCGTAGAGTGCGTTGCCGTAGTCGAGCCTGCTGCTGATGAGGGCGTGTGTGATGGTCTTTCGTGTGTCGGTAGGGATCCATCTGTAGATCTTGCGGAGCATGCGGAGGGTGTAGAAGCAGGTTGAGGAGTCAGCGTTGATCTGGTTGGTCATGGAGAGTTTCGAGTCGAGGATGACTCCCAGGTTGCGTGCGTGGTTGGTAGGTGTAGGGGCGGCGCCCAGGGAGGTGGGCCACCAGGAGTCATCCCAGGCTGAGGGGTTGGGTCCGAGGATGAGGATCTCTGTCTTGTCTGTGTTGAGTTTGAGCCGGCTTTCTTCCATCCAGTCGGCGACCGCCTTCATGCCGCGGTGGAGGTTGGCTTGGCGGTGCGGGGTTCGTTGGTGAGGGAGAGGATCAGCTGGGTGTCGTCGGCGTAGGAAATAATGTTGAGGTCGTGGAGTCTGGTGATGCGTGCGAGCGGGGCCATGTAGACGTTGAAGAGCGTCTATGGCATCCAAAATGTTTACATTATGGAGCCGCGTGGAGGACATCTTGAATTTCGAAAGTTGGTCCATAGCATCCATGTTTAAAGACTTATTCTTCAAACTGGTGATGAGATTAGCTTTTCTGGTGGTGAACAAGGTTTGAACTTGCATAATCCTTGCCTCTGGTCATAACACAGGATGTAAAGTTTTCTATCTGTAATGAAGGAAAGTTTTAATTCTCTCAAGGATATGGAAGTAAGGATTATTCTGTAAAGACATACTTGTCATAATGACCTATTGTTTTCGGAACATGATAAGCATTTGTCTTACAGCCATGATGGATACTTTGGATCCAGTTATGTTATACATGTTGGATTTTCTTGGCAAAAGTGAAGCAAAAGCAGGACGTAAGGAAACCTGAACAGATCACTGGGTGGATAACAGCTTCAAAGATAAGTTTTGGATCTCCAGAGGGCTTATGATCTGGACTTATGGACTCCTTTCTTTTGCAGGACTCATGGAGATGTGGTACAAGAAATGAGAGTTTAGTATTTTCCAACTGGTGTTTTAAAAACTGCTGATAAAAATGAAAGAACATTGTAAGAACAAAAAATTGAAACGATTGTTCAATATAGCTAGGAAATGTTACATTCACTGTACTGAGAGGCGTCAGGTGAATATAGGTTTAGTGCATGGGGAAGGGTGGGGAAGCAGGAAGGTTTATCCCTAGGTGGGTAGGAGTACCACTCAGTTTATGCTGCAACAAGATGTTGTTTGAAAAGGTTAGTCTTTATCGGTTTTCTGACTTGGAGGAGAGCTGTATCTTGGTGGATCTGAAATGGAGTGGTCATGTGGATAATTGGGATATAAGAGGACATGAATTGATGTATAGAAAACCTATGGGCTATTTGTATCAGTCACATTCATATACCAGCACTATGCAATCTGCGCACCACCTGGTGTGTGCAGTTTGCCTAAGGAATATTAAGTAGTTATGTTGCAGGTTGCAATCTGTCGCAATTTACGATTCCCTGTAATTGGCTGCCAATGCATGGATGGAGGCCTTTGCTTTCCAAACTGAGAAATATATGTTTTGCAAAGCAGCCCATGTCCATTAAATACTTAGATGCTAAATAAAAAAAATAAAAAAATCACATCAGGAGAGGCTCCCCCGCACACCTCCCTCCCCCAGCACGAGGCTGCTGACATGATTCACAAAGGGAATGGGCCACCTTCCTCATTGCCAACCAGTTGCCACCCCAAAGGTGGGAGAAGTGTGGCACAACGGCCAGGGCGACTGACTACGGAGCACGGGGCTCACGGTTTGATCCCCGGCGGCAGCTCAGCCCAGCACCATGTGACTCTGGGTAATAGCTCACTTAATCTCCCTGGCGGCCCCCAGCGCCTTGAGACCCTTAGGGGTGATTAGTTTGCGCTTTAAACATACCGGGTTTATAGTAAATCATCAATGGTTTGCAATCGCATGTGAACTCACACACCATTGATAAATTACTTTTAGATTCAGAAATGGGAAGGACATGACCCTTTCAGGCACTATCCTATTTCTGATTTGGAAGGGTTCTTTTATGAGTCAGAAAGAATTTTCCAACTTGTTCAATGGCTTTTGCACGTTAAGGAAAGCACTTTAGTCGCCATAAACTCTGTGACTTTGTGAATTGCAGGGTTTACAACTGTAAAACGGCTTTGCACATCTGCTCATTATTTTTGCTACAATGTGGGGTTGCATTACAGAAAGTGCCCCGGTGGCGCAACAGGCATGAGCACCCGCTTTGTGTGCCCCCAGGGCACTGAGGTATTACAGAAGAGGCCGCAGACACTTGTGCAGCCCTGTTACAAATTGGGTTTCTGGCTGGCAGAGGTATGTACCCTGTCCAAGCAGGGACCACAACCCTAGTCAGGGTAAGTGAAATATATACCAAACATTAACCTGTGCTCACTGTTTGGTAACGTAGCACAGAGCAGGTAGGCTTAAGTTAAAAGGCAATATGTAAAGTATTTGTGCAACACTTAAAACAGTAACACAGTGAAAACACCACAAAAAAGACTCCACACCAGGTCAGAAAAACAGATTATATTTTTATGAACAAAACAAGACCAAAACAACAAAATTCCAGTAAGTATAACCGGAGTTTTGCTGGCCATCGGACTTTTACTGGCTAAACGCGCTGGATGGGGGGCACACTACCACGAACCGCAGAGTGGCATGCAGACATGTTGTATTGCAATACACAGGCCGATATATACAGCGAGTTGCTTCCTCCCAGAAGCCATCCCAGGAACTGCTGGGGACCATACCAAACATACCTCTTAAGTAAAACTGAAAGTGCAATTCCAGACCCACAGACCGCGGCCATTGAGGCATTGTCACAGGAGGCAGGAACATAGACAGTTGGAGTGATATGATACAATCACGTGAGATGCTTTTCTAACTAAGGATGTAATTGTATAAACAGAATTCCCTAAACGCCTGACTCACGCTTTTGAGAATTAATGATCTTTTGTTCTGCTATGATCTTTTGTACTGATATGCTTGTCCGGGATGTTACTGTGTCCTAAGTTGTATGTACATTGTTCCATAATGAAACCAATAAAAAAAATTATAACCGGACTTATGAATTTGTAAATAAATTAAAATATAAGCTTAAAGCGCCAACCGGGGCTGTCTGGTTATTCCAGAGTGGGACAAATCTGAATGTTCAGGTCGACCGCGATGGAGCATGGGTCAGATACAGGGACCAACCTTGGTCCACCTCAAAGTACCTTGTTGCGTCGTCGATGGATCGAAGATGCAAGCAGCAAAAGAGCGATGGGTCATCGTCGAGCTCCCTGCTGAAGGCAATGCACCGTGCAGTTGGCAAGCGATGTATTAGATCCTCGTAGACGCATCGGAAGGAAGGCGATGCGCCATGCAATTATCAAGCAATGTACTGGTGCCTTGCAGAAGTGTCAGCGTTAAGGGAAATGTTCAGGTTTGAACTGGGGCAACATAGTTGATGCATGAGTTCTGGCAGTTGCAGCACTAAATACCCACTTTCAAGGGCCCAGGGCTTGATTAGCACAATTTGTCAGGGCAAGACTTGCAACAAGCAAAGTTCAGGTGCTGTTGCTGGTTCTGATGAGACGTCTTTGATGTCCCTGAGACTTAGAACAGGGGGCAAGCCAACATGCCCTTGGAGTCACTCTGGGTTTCAATTGAGATGGGTCCAGTCCTTCCTCAGCAGGGCAGAGGGTAGCAGGTAACAGGTCAACACAGCAGAAAAGCAGTTCTTCCAGAGCAGCAGTCCAGCAGAGTGGCAGTCCATGTAGCAGCACAGCAGTCCTTCTTACCGGCAGAGATCTTCACAGGTCCAGCAGTGTACTTAGTTTGTAGGGTCAGATGTCCAGTACTTATACCCAGTTGTGCCTTTGAAGTGGAGATGACTTCAAAGAGGGGCTTTGAAGTGCACAGAAGTCTTCCCTCCTAGCTCTGGCTCGAGACTCACCACAGGGGAGTATGCAGCACTTTGTGTGGGGTCAGGACACAGCCTATTAAGATGTGTCATCTCATCCCTCCCATCCTGCCCAGGATGGCCCATCAGGATGTGTTTGGCCCATCAGTCACACCTAAGCTCCCTTTGTGTGTTGCTGTCTAGAGGGAATACTGTCACCCACCCAGACGTGTATTGGAGACAGGCTGCAAGCACAGAGGGCTAAGAGCAGAAAAAATGCCATCTTTCTAGTGCAAAAACAACAAAGTGATGGATGAAATGCTTGAACTGATTTCAGCCACTGGCAATCACTCGGGACCTGGCATGGCAGTTCAGCCTGGACTGTTTCCATGGGAAGCAGGTTCAAGGCTGTATCGCATGAGGCTGGGTCCAAACTCAAATGGCGTGGTGAGCAAAAAACACAATGGATATAGGCCCAGCTCTCTCACTGGGGGTGAGTGTTTGACATTATTCAGCATTCCGTCCATCAATTGTTCTTTTTGCATTTGTCAGCCCGGGTGGGACGATGACCCCCAGATATGGGTTCCGTGCTCTCCATGCCACTGGATTTAGGCTATCCTGGCTGATATGGGGTGATACCCCGAAACCGGTCCTTGGATGTTTGTTTCAGGGCCAGGGAGGAATTGGCCTGGCAGTTCGGCTGGACTGTTCCCATTGGGAGCAGGGTCAAGACTGATTTGCATATGGTGGGGTCCAAACTGGAATGGCGTGGTGAGAAAAAAATGGAATAGAGGCCCAGATCTCTGACAGGTGGTGAGCGTTTGATATAGTTCAGCATTCTGTCCATTATTTATTCTTTTTGCATTTGTCACTCCAAGTGGGACGGGTATGCCCAGACGTGGGTTCCGTACTCGCCATGCCACTGGTTTCAGGCTATTCTGGCTGATGAGGGGTGATACCCTGAAACCAGTCTTAGGATGTTTGATTCCGGTCCAGGAAGGAGCAAAAAAACAATAGATTTAGGCCCAGATCTCTGACTGAGTCTTTGGCATTGTTCAGCATTCTGTCCATCAATTGTTCTTTTTGGATTTTTCTAAAAAGTGGCATTTTAAAAGGATAGTGATAAATTCATCTTTACCAGTAAAGAGGAGTTATCATTACCACTCCAATGATATGAAACATGATAGAGCTACTCCTTCTCAATCAGGAATTACAGCTCATAAATGTAATAAGGAATTTCCAATGTTAACCTATGAGAAGGGTAGATCTCACAGTAATGAAAAAACAAATGTGGGAGTTTCTCACTGCCAGGACATGTAGAACTTAAAAGTACATGGACTACCTAGGGCCTTCGTTAGTGGTGACGTACATGTAATAAAAGCAGAGTTTAGAGCTTGGCTAGGGTTTTTAAATGCCAAGTTGGCATGTCGGTAAAACTGTGCGCACAGAGGCTCTACAGTGGCAGGACTGGGACATGTTCAAAGTGCTACTGGTGTGAGTGGCACAGTCAGTTCTGCAGGCCCTCTAGTAGCATTCAATTTACAGGCCCTGGGAACACGTAGTGTACTTTACTAGGGACTTGTATATAAGTTAAATATGCCAGTTTTGGATAAGTCAATAAAACCATGTTTTAGGGGAGAAGCTCATGCACTTTAGCACTGGTTGGCAGTGGTAGAGTGCTCAGAGTCCTAGGGCCAAAAGAAAGAAATCAGTAAAAATATGATGCAAGCAGCCCAGAAATTTGGTGAAGACCACCTAAAGGCTGTCTGGTCTAACATGTGTCCCCCACCAGCTGAAAGTGGGGAGAGCTACCCAACCTCTTGAGAGTTCTCCTCACTAAGGTGGAAGAACCTGGAAAGACCCTCAGCATTGGTGTGGTCTACCACAGGTCTGTGTTCCACTTTAAAGTCCATTCTCTGTAGGGAGATGGACCACCCCAACAATCCTGGATTCTCACCCCTCATTTGCATTAGTTACCTGAGGGGCCTGTGGTTTGTGTTAATCGGGAAGTGAGTCCAAACAGGTATGGTCTCAACCTCTTCAGTGCCCTTTAAATAGCACTCCACCTCTGTTCCCTGGGAAGTAACCTCCTAGGGATAAAAGCAACAAGCTGGTCTACGCCCTCATCATTCAGCTGTGATAAAATTGCCCTATGTCATGCCCTGAGGCATCTGTCTGTACAATGAATTCCCTGGAAAAGGTAGGTGCCTTGAGCACAGGGGCTGTGCACGTGGCCTACTTTAGGGAGTCAAATGCTTTTTGGCATTTCTCTGTCCAAATCACATTTCTGGGCTGCTTCTTCGAAGTCAGCTCTGTCAAGGGGGCAACAATGGTGCTATCTGCCTTGATAAACTTCCAGTAGTACCCTGTGAGGCCTAATAAGGCGCTCAGCTCAGTTTGGGTTTTAGGTGGCTCCCAGGCCATGATAGTCTCTATCTTGGCCTGGAGGGGCTGCATCTTACCCCTGCCTACCATGTGTTCTAGGTACACCACAGACCCCTGCCCTATCTGGCACTTGTTGGCCTTGATAGTCAGGCCTGCCTGTTGCAGGGCCTGAAGCACTTTCTGCAGGTGGAAAGGGTGTTCCTTACAGTTGCTACTGAAGACAGCCATGTTGTCCAAGTAAGCAGCACTGAAGGCCTCCATACCAGCCAGCCTTTGGAAGGTGGCAGGGGCATTCTTTAAACCAAAGGGCATCACTCTGAATTGGTAGTGCCCCTCTGGAGTGAAGAAGGTAGACATCTCCTTGGCTCGTTCAGTTAGGGCAATATGCCAGTACCCTGAAGTAAGATGAAAGGTACCTAGGAACTGGGCAGCCACTAACCTACCAATAAGCTCATTAGCAAGGGGGATGGGATGAGCATCTCTCTTGTTGACTGAATTGCGCCCCCTGTAATCTCTATAGAACCTGAGTTCTGGTGGGTTAGCTTTTGTTACTAGTACCACAGGGCTGGACCAGGGGATACTGGAAAGTTCAATCTCCACCAACTCCAGCCTTTTAGAAAGCTCATCTTGCTGGCCCTCACCTTGTCAGACAGCCTATAAGTTTTATTCTTGATAGGGAAGCTGTCTCCTGTGTCCATATCATGGGTACAAAGGTGAGTAGTTGCGGGAGTGAAGAAAAACAGAGAGGGGAACTGTCTCAGCAACTAGGGACAGTCCTTCTGCTATTCTGAAGTCAGGGAAGGGTAAAGGTTCACACCTTCCACTGACCCACCCTTCTCTTTGGAGGTTAAGAGATCAAGGAAAGGTTCACTCTCCTCTTCCTCCCCTCCATCTATCACCAACAACATACTAACCTCAGACCTCTCAAACTGTGGTTTGGAGCACCCTGTGGAGGGCCTGGGGGTCTTGAGGTCCAGGTAGGTCACCTACCCTTCCTCTCAGCTATCTCATAGGGCACAGTACAATGGTCTTAGAGGGCCCTGAGCTCCATGGGATCCATCACCCATGCTTCCTGCCCAGCTGTAATTCCACAGGGCTCATAACTCTTTTTCATCACCTCCCAGCTGGCCTCTAGATTGTCAGAAGTTTGCTTCCACATCTTGGCAATCTGGCTCCTGAAGGCCAGAATATAGCTAACTACATCCTGGGGGAGTTTCCTGGGAGCTTGCTCCCACGCTTCCTTACCAGACTGAGAGATCACCGTACAGATTGATCATACAGAAGCTCAAAGGAGTTAAATTCAACCCCTCTCTGTGGTACCTCGCTGTAAGCAAAGAGAAGGCATGACAAGAGGGTGTCCCACTTACATATCAGGGCCTCAGGAAGGCCCTTGATCATGCCTTTGAGGGTCATGTTGAATCTCTCAACAAGCCCATTGGTTTGTGGATGGTAGGGGAGAACTTGTAAGTAACTCTACACTCCTTCCACATTGACTGCCGATAAGCAGACATGAAGTTGGCGCCCCTGTCAGACCACTTCCTTAGGGAAACCCACTCTGGTAAAAATCTGCATTAGGGCCTTAGCCACTGCAGGTTGTAGGAAAGTGCCTATTTTAGCATAGTTAGCCCCCACTTTGTGCCTGGTGTATGGTGTGATTTCGAGTTGAAAGAGCATTAGGTCCCACCAACCAGGATCCCAGTGCCAGATTTCTTTCCTAAAACTGTACCACGATTGGCACAACTTCAACCACCCCTGCAAGTCCCTAGTAAATGGTACCCCTGGTACCTAGGGCATTGGTACTGAAGATGGTCCACTGGGGCTGCAGGACCAATTGTGCCACCCCAGAGACCTCTCACTATGACTATGCAAGCTGCCATTGCAGGATGTGTGTCTTGATGCAGAGAAAACCGAAGTGTCGACATGGCTCACAGCCCTATGTGCCATGCCCCCATACACTGCATGAGGTATAGATAAGTCACCAATACTGCAGGCCTTACAGCCCTAAGGCAGGGTCCACTATATCCCATGTGTGGACATATCTGCATGAGCAGATATGACTTTAAAATATCTCATCCATTCTTGAATATTGTAAGCGCACAGGGAAGCCATTGAGAGGACATGAGCTGGATACTTGTCTTTACCGAGTTTCATAGCTCCATGATGGCTTCACTGCACCCTAAGATACTTGGCACCAAACATCTTGTCTTAATAAATCCTCACTGATGCCAGTGTTGGATTTAATAATAAATACACACAGGACACTCTTTAGAGGGTCTCCTGAAAACCTACCAAACACTGGTGTGGTCTCTGACTGGTCTCAGCCAGCCTGCCACCACCAGACATGTTTCTGATCTCATGGGGTGAAGGACAGTGCTCTCAGAGGCCAGGTACAAAGCCTGCTCTATGCGGTGCTTCACATCTCCCCCAGGACAGGATGGCTTTCCAGGATAAGAAGCTTCAAAGGCGATGCTACCTTTAAAATGTGACCCAGGAAACTCCAGCTAGTGGAGGATGCCAACCCCTCTTTCCTGCTCAACATTTGGTGGGAGGACAGGCAGGAAAATTAGGTAAATTAGAAGATGGGTCCCCATTCAGCCAGCACCACCGTAAGGTGGGGCAGGCGATGTGGACCTCACTTTACATTTCCCTCTATCTTGGTTTGAGTTGTGAATTAGCCAATTAGGGTCAGTATAGTGCCCCTTCCCACAGGAAGTGGTCTCTTAGAGGGTGTAGACACACTAAAGGTGGTAGTACATTGGCTACTACCTGTCTCCCCCTTTAATGCCCCTAAATTTAGTATTTTGGTGGCATCCCTAGACACTGAATTTGGATGCAACAGGCACAGAGAAGAAGAGGACAAAGAAGAGCTGCTGACCCAATGACTGAAGCCCTGATGCAGATAATTGTTGTCAAACCCTGCCTGCTGCCTTAAGGATTCTACAATCATGGTGTGCTGTCTCGTCCTGCAACTGTGAGGCCTCCAAGAACCCTGAAGCTCCTCCAGCCTTCTACAAACCACCAAAAAACTCCCATGGAGTGGCGGTACCGCTCCCCTTCAGCCTGCAGGCACGAACCACAGAGTCCAGTTGTACTGACTTGCTGCTCTTCAGAGACTCCGACGCAGCACCCAAACCAAAAATGGTACACCAGCTCTGAACGGTCAGATCTTTCTGTCCACCATGTTTGGAGACACCAGAACCTACCGGAGCCAATACCTGGGGTAATGGACCCTCTGCAGCATTCACCAAGATGAAGAGTCCAATCCAAACTTCAACTGCCCAGGAACCAAGCAATCTTCAAGGGACAACGGGACCCACTTCGTGAGTGGCCCAGCTGTCTTCAAATCACCTCTCCAAGCTGCCTGCTCCTGACCCCGAGGACATCTTGACGCGCTCTGCCCGGCTGACCTATCAACTCTGCACCCAGCCTGCCCGGCCTGGGTACTGATGAACCAGCTATGCTACCATGATCCTGAAGCCCTTACGACATGCTCCCTAAAGTGGGACCCATCGGACTTACCTTTAAGTCACCTTGTGCAATGTGTTTTCAGCTAGCCCCCTTCTTCGTAGAGCAACAGCTACCAATGGCCTATGCACCCTGCTCTCGGACGAATCTGGGACACTTCTGAGAATCCACTGGTGGAACATTGGGTCCTGGCCTTGCTACCTACTTAAATTCTGAAGGTGAACCTTGAAATTCAACTGTGTGATTTTATGTGCATTTCTCCCTTTTCCCCCATTGATTTCAATGGAGCATAATGGTGCACAAAAGCAATTCATTTTGTGAACTTGAAAAATTCATAACTTAAAAGTACTTACTGTAGAACAAAGTTCTTGGTCTAAACAATTACATAAAAATCGGTTTCATTTTATAAATTGGTCTGGATTTATTCTTGAGCGTGTGTCTCATTTATTGCCTCTGTGAGTACAACAAATGCTTTGCACTACTTTCTGATAAGCCTTACTGATCGCCCACACTACCACAAACAGAGTGTTAGCATTATATACTTTTGCCTCTGTATACCAATCTGAGTCTCACTGGACTCTCTACACAGTGTACTTCCTTTTAGTGCACTTTATAGAGAGCCAGCATCCTGCACAGGTGCAGTTGAAGTCCTCAGAGGTATGGTCTCTGGGTATCTTGGGGCATAGCCCATCAGTACCAGGATAAACTTGATGCTAGTCTGTCTAAGGATCCACACGCCCTAGAATGTCAATGCCCACCCATTCAAAGGGGGTGCTAATAACAGTCAAGGGATTAAGGGGGGCTTTCCACCTATGATCTGTCTTCCCACTGGCCTGTAAAGTGAAACAAGTCCTGCAGAATGTATATGAGGAGATCCATGGGCATGGCAGGGCTCACAGCAACTTTCAGAAGACATGAGACCTCACCCCCCCCCACTCAAATGCAACATGGGCCTCTGGATAGTGACCTTCACGGTGGAATGATGCATTAGGTATAACTTGATCTGGAGCCATCAGCCAAATCCTTCCCATAGTCATGCTGGCTCCTATGTCCCTCACAGTCTCAACACCATCCCCTTTGATGGTAACCCACTGCCTATACTTTGCAGTATTAGAGGGCACATGGGTTTTATAAACCATCTTAATTTCACCCAGGGACACTAGGGTAACATCACTGAGCTTCCCCCCCCGCCCACTTACTGGGACAAACTCCTCCCTAAGCACTATACTTGCCACCCCTGGTATCTTAGCTCCAGTGGAAGGATGTGCTAATTTTGGGCACTTGGAATCCCCCTTGTAATTCGCATACTCAAAGCCCTTATAGAATTTGGGATTCTTTGGCTGACTCTTGTCAGGGAAGCTCTTTTTCTGGTGGCCAGATTGGAAAAGAGACCCTTTCCCCAGTGAACTACTTTGGGGGCCCTGAGAGAACTCCTTCTCCCCCCCACTTCCACTGCTGGGAACCCTGACCACCCTTTTGAGAGTCCACCCTCAGATGCCTTCTGGGACACTCTGATGCTGACCCAGATGCCCGCCTCCTCAGCAAGCTTCCTGGGGTCAGTCAGCTTGCTATCAACCAGGTGGTGGCGCAGCTCTGGAAAACAAATATCTAGCATGTGCTCTTTCAAAATCAAGTTGTACAGCCTAAAACAGTCATCAATCTTGCTGCCTTTCACCCAGCCCTTCAATGCCTTGCTAGCATAGTCAAGAAAGTCCACCTATATTTGTGTAGAGAGTTTGTAGCTGCCCCTGAATCTTTGCCAATATCTCTCAGTGGTCAGGCCATATTTACTAACAAATATGGCCTTCATGGGGGTGTACTGTGTTTGATCCTCTACCTGTAGTGTTAGGAGTGTGTCCCTCCACACTGTAGGCATGTATCTCCATAACCTAGCCCCAGGACTCCTCTGGAACCTTGTGCACCCTTAGAGCAACCTCATAGGCAGAGAACCATTTGTCAATATCATCCCCCACAACAAAACTGGGTACCAAATCCTTTGGTATGCAAACTCTCCCTTCACCAGCAGGTAAGCTGCCAGCACTGCTGCTGGACTCAACTTGCATGGCTGTAATGTCCAGCTCTTTAAGGCTTAGATCATGGGCCATACTCCTTTTCTCCATCACCATCCTCTTCTCTTCTAGAGCTGGCTCCCTCTCCAATTTGGCAAGCCTTTGCTCTTTCCCTAGTTTTGCAAGCTCTAGCTTCAGCTTCTTCTCCTCCCTCCTGTTCTCCAGCTTCTCTGGGGACAGGTTCCCAGATGACGCACTGCTATCTGCACGTGGATGGACTTCCAGTCGTGGAAGGATGTTCCCTCCCTCCCCAATAGGATGCATGTTAAGACCCTCCTGCAGGTCTCGTTCTAATTCTTCCTCAGGTCCTGATCCTTCCTCCTCATTATCTGTGTGGTTCTGATGGACTTCTGCCAATGCCTTCAAAGCTGTTTGGAGCTCTGCTTTCTTAGCACTCCCTTTCGTAAACAACCTCTTCTCTTGGCAGAAACCCTAGAACTGGGCCACAATGTAGCTCCCTAGGATGGTCAGCTCAGACTCCATTTTGTCAGGTGCAGGCACAGACAAAGAAAAACAATGGGAACAAGGTAACCATGGAAAAATCTAAAAATGTCAATTAGGGAGAATTGTCTCGAATTGGTCTAGATATGGAGTAGTAGTGTACACCAAGTCACTGTATGGCACTGCGCAAACACAAGTCCTATCCTCACAGCTGTTCACCAATATTAGAAACTGGGTTTCTGGTTGACAGAGGTATGCACCTTTTTCAAGCAGGAACCACAATCCTAGTCAGGTTAAGTCTGACACACACCATAAAATAACCTGTGCTCTCTCTCTCTGGTAGCTTGGCACAAAGCAGGCAGGCTTAACTTAAGAGCCAATATGTAAAGTATTTGTGCAACACTTCAAACAGTAACACAGTGAAAACCCTTCAAAAAGACTCCAGCCCAGGTTTGAAAAATTGATTATATTTTTATGAACAAAACAAGACCAAACATACAAAAATCCACTAAGTATAACTGGAGTTATGAATTTTTAAAGAATAAATTAAAATCCAGTGCTTAAAAGCTTAAAATGCCAACCAGGGCTACCTGGGAGCACTAGACTTGGAAAAATCTGAAAGTTGAGGCTGATAGCAATGGAGCAGGGGTCGAATACAGGGACCAGCCTTGGTCCACCGCAAAGTACCATGTTGCATACAGATCCAAGATGTGAGCAGCAAAGGGGCAATGCGTTCTCGTCAAGCTACCAACTGAAGGTGTTGGTCGCACAGTCAGCAAGCGATGTACTGGATCCTCGCAGATGTATCAGAAAGGAATGCGATGTGGCATGCAGTCGGCAAGAGATGTACTTGATCCTCGCAGATGGGTGGGCATCGGAGATGCTCCAGTTCTGATCAGTGCAACGTCATTGATGTGTGAGTTCTGGCATTTGCAGCACTTTATACCCACTTCCTAGGGCCCGGGACTGGATTGGCGCCACTTGGCATGGCAAGACTTGTAACAAGCAAAGTCCATGTGCTGTTGCAGGTTTTGGTGAGAATGCTTTGATGTCACTGAGACATAGAACAGGGGGCAAGCCAACATGCCTTTAGAGTGACTCTGGGTTCAAGTGAGATGGATCCAGCCTTTCTCAGCAGGGCAGAGGGTAGCAGGCAGCAGGGCAACACAGCAGAAAAGCAGTTCTTCCAGAGCAGCAGTCCATCAGAGTGTGTTGTAAATAAGTAATGTCCATTCTAGGTAGTATCTTCATGTATCTTTATTCAAGTAGATGTTATAAGGATGAGAGCCCCACCAGGAGCAGCCTCAATGCTGCTCAGCCCATCTCCAACTGACCCTCACACACACGAACATTCCATTCACCCACATTCTCTCACACAGACACTCAGGCTGAGCAGCAGCAGTATAACACATCCCTCTTCTTTGCAACGGAAAAGAAGGGAATCAAAAGGCATAAGAAACGTTGCAAGAATACATGAGATGACAACTTACTAAAGCATAGCATGAAAAATGAAAGATGGAACATTCATGCAAAGAAGTGAATAAAGGAGGGGAAACAAGACACAAGTACAAAGACTCATGCACACCATCCTCCTTTCTATCGCACAACAACCCAAACACTCCCAAACCACAGACTATATACCAACCCAAGTACCTATATCGTGAAAGCTGGCCAGGCAAACACGAGAAGCACAAGAGAACCAACAATGAAAGTGTGAAAGGAAACTAACCAGTAATAAAAATTAAAAAAATAAGCAGGTGTGGAAAATATCCATACAGAACAAAGTAACAAGCACACCTGTAGCAAACTTTCCCCAACAACAAATTGGGGTGTGATGTGTGTAAGGGGATTCACACAGAACCAAAAGGACTCCCAACGCAACCCTGACGTGCGAGGGGAAAACGCAAATCAAGCAAAGGAAACCTTGACAACCAAGGGAGTAACATTGCAATGCAGACCAAAGCAAGAAGCAATCTGAAATCACGTAAGTATATGCACGTAAAGTAAGCAGGCAAAACTCTTCCCCCAACAACTCAAGTTGGGGTGTGAAGTGTGGAGGGGCTTCACACAGAAAAAAGGGAACACCCAACGCAACCCTGACGTGCGAGGGACAAAACCCAAATCAAGCAGGAAACCTTGAAATCCAAGGGAGTAATACATATGCACGCAAGCAGTAACCTGGAAATCACGTAAGTAAATGCACATAAGGAACGTAACAGCATATAAGGTAAGTAAATGCAAAACTGAAATGTAAAATTTGACTCATGCAGACACGCATACTAAGCACTTGAAAGAACACACTTCTGAGTCAAACACAATACATTCGTACTACAATGGGTGGTTAAACAACAGACCCATAACCACGTAAAGTGGGAGATAGCAATATCAGAAGCATAAGCATGTATAAACGCATGACACGAATCACGAAAAAACCCTGTAACGAATGGCATACTTGGTAGCAAACTTATAAAAATGTAGAATAGCAAGAAAACCTAAGGCAGTACAAAATACAAAACGTCATGAAAGTAAGTACGCAGCATACATGGCACACAGTAACATGTTGAAGGGTAGCAAGCATTGCATGTGACCAAAAAGAACAAAGAGGAATGAAAATGGCAGGTAAGCACAGCAAACAAAATCTCAGCAACCATGGCTAAGGACAAAATAGGAGAAAAAAAAACAATATAAAGCAGGCATAGTCCCATAGTCTGGAGCAGACTCGCAGATGCAAAGTCTTATACTCCGGTGAGCGATCCCTCACCCGAGGTAAGGTACAGTCCCAAACGTAGCAGGTAAAGAACATAGTCAAGAAAAACTGTTTACTGTGACACTCACCAAGTGTGTCCAGACCACAAGCCCACTGCTGACGTGAGTACATTACTGAGATGTAGATTGGCAGGAAGTAAAAAGTTCGTGGTACGCGTGTAGCTTGAAGAACATGCAAGTGCCGAAAATGAGGAAGTAAAAAAAACTTGACATCACTCACCAGCAAGAGATGGGGACAACAGACTGATAACACAATGCACCAAAATTAAAACATTCTTAAACACAGGCATGAAGAAATGACCAGCAGTCAGTAGAATACAGCAATGTCTCCGGTCTCCTTCTACTGACGGTAGAAAATTCATCAGCAACAGACGTGGTTGGCACACCGAAGGCTTTGTACTGACTAGTAGCATGAGCCACAACCAACCACAAAATGGCGGCACGCTTTTGAAGTGGCGCCGAGTGGCTCATGGCACGTTTGCGAGGCAGAGCGTCCGTCAGCAGCTGAGAGGATCTGAAGATGCTGGAACGTCAAAGGAAAAGCCACGAAGGAACTTCAAGAATCTGTGACAGAGGTAAGAGCACGCGCTGGAGCACGCGCTGAGGCAGACGTGGGAATGCTTTTGAAAAGAAACAGCTCGCGCGCAGATCAAAAACAATGTGCCCAAACGGCTTCGCAGCGACAACACTCCCAATGACCATGGCAAAGTACAAACAAAACAATCTGTCCAATAGAGTTACCGCACCGGCTGTAGGAGAGTAGGATCTGCTTCACATGCGTACCCCCACTTTTTGCTGATGCTTCACTGTTTTTCGACCTTAGTCTGGCTGGGGCCCTGCTAATCAGAACCCCAGCCTAGCTGCTTCCTCTCTAAAATGGTTTCCATGTGCCTTAGGCACATCTCTGATTGGAATCTGGAGTGCCCTTATAAGTCCCTAGTATATGGTATACTATGTACCCAGGGCATAGGTACCTCAGAGGCCTACCAGGGGCTGCAGCATGTATTGTGCCACCCCTGGAAGGCCATCCAAAATGACACCACAGGTCTGCTACTGCAGCCTGGGTAAGGTGGTGCATGCACCTCTTACTGTGATATAGGCTACCTATATCACTACATACATACACACATATAAACCTATAAGTCACTCCTATGGCAGGCCTTATCAATCCTGAAGGCAGAGTGCATGGTTCCTATGTGAGAGGGTGCCCCTGCATGAGCAGGGCCCCTCTGCAGCGTTCGGAGACCCTTCTCTGATGCTGTTTGTAGTGCAGCCTGACCATATACTCTTAAGCGCATTATAACCTCGCGTTAAATGCTAACTTTGGGATGGCTGCACGGAAACATGTCGTGTTTGGTGTCAAACATCTTGGAATACTACCCCCCGCCAGTTCTGGCGGCGGGGGTAGCATTCCACCCTTCTAGAGGGAGAGACATGTACACACCGGTATACCCGGTACTGACTTTCCAGAGCCCTGGCATCACAAAATGGATGCCGCTGCCACAGACACGAGTCTGGCCTCCTGCTGCTGACCGAAACTCCGGCAGGGAGGCCTGGACAATAGGTTTCCTGTCCCAGGGAGGTGTAACCACCTCCCCAGACAGGATAGTGTGTATTGGGGCTGGGCGGGAGCACTCTCTGGTGCTTTGAAGTCCTGCACTGGGGGCACATTTGGTGTCCCTGTGCATACCCCAGTTCAAACCGGCTCAGGGGCTTCCAGCCCCTGCTCTGGCGCGAAACTGGACAAAGGGAAAGGGGTGTAACCACCCCTCTGCCCTGACCCTCCCATAGGTGGGGCCACAGAGTATGTCCAACCCCTACCTTAGTATAAGTATGGGACCCCAGTCCTTAGGACTTTAGATTTACCTGGACGAAACTCTGACACAGAATCCTGGACCTTTGACGCTCTACTTTAAGATTAGAGGACTGAAGAATCTCCCTTGGGGTCAAGGAGTGACTCCCCTGCTTGGCAGGCACCAAAGAAGCAATAGTCCGGTCTGCATCGCTGAAGCTCCCGCCGGATGCCGAAGTCTTTGCATCACCAGAGGTGGATTTCCAGACTTCCCCGAGGCTGCCCTGAGTCCCTAGCAAAGCTGAGGCCCGTAGCTGTCGTGGGTAACGTGGAACCATGACCCCTGGACACCAATTGCATTTGCACGTGCATCCTCTTCTGGGACTCCCACGAAGTCGTGCTTTGGGCTCCGAGTAGCCCCAGCCTCCAGCACCAACTGCACTGAAGATCACTGGCCTCCACTCCACGAGTGTCCTGTGAGCCAGCTCCACGTGCATCGACGCAAGGCTCCTTCGCGGTCACTAGTACGTTGGCTAGTAGACCCTCCCGAAGGCCAATCTTCTTCTGCTTGGGCTCCCTGGTTGCTCCAGGCGTGCCCTGACTTACCCTTGCTGGGTGAGTCCCATAGACCTTGCTGGTCTGCAACATCATCCTTCTTCCATTTCCCAGAGACTTGCCGTTGCCAAGGCTTGTTGGGTCCAATCCGGTCGCCGACACCCCTGCAATCGACAGACGTCGTGGGACAGCTCGAATCCAGCTCCTGGTTGTCGTCGACGCCTCCTGAACCTCGTGGCTGAAGAGTCAAGACGACCGTCAACCTACCTAAAGCACTCGACATCGGTGGGCATCTGCTCATCGCCTTCCTGGTCACTGGCTAGTGACCCAGACTCTGTCCCCTCTGCTTTCAGGTTCTTCAGATCTTTGATCCACCTTTGGATCCACCCGAACACTTTCAACTTGGCTGCCAGCAGCACTTTGCAGCAGATCGCCATTGAAAGCGACGACGAAACCCGACCCCGAAAGACACCTATGCACCCGGCTCCCCTGGGTGAGGTAACTCGAGTACTCCGGTGCTCCCGTGGGTATTGACACTAGAACAGCCTAGTTCTCAAAGGGTTTGCTCCAAGTCCTCCTCTAAGTGTCCCTTTTCTTTTAAATTCAAACCGCGACTTTCCCCATAGAAGTTAACGGCGATTCGCGGCTGTGTTCATACACTGCACGAGTCCCCCGTGGGTCCCCTGTGTCACTACCTTGGGTGGTTCCTTGTGGTCCAAGCACTTCTACAGGCTCTAGGCCCTGTGTCTAGCTCAGTCGTGGTTCTTATACCACTTTATTGGTATATGGTTTGGTACGCCCCTAGGGCTCAAACGTGTATTTGTGCTATTACTGTAGATAACTAACTTATAATTTATGTACTTCGAACTATAGCCTCATAAAGAGACTAGAGGGGTGTGTTTAGCAATAAATACATATATTTTGAATAGATACCTGGTGTGGTCCTCTTTCATTTGGTCACTCAAGAGATTATAGACTGGTAAAACAAGCTGCTTTACATTCCTTCAAGACTTAGCCTGAAGGCTGCTCTCCATAGCTACCACTAGGATAGCTTTCAATAAAGGTTGTCTTTAACCTATCTCCAATAAGGGGTTGTTTGGACTGGTGCAAGGTGCCCACTATAATTAGTGGACAGCATATGCCAGGCCAACTTCTCACACCGGCGCCAAGTAAAAGACGGCCCCAACCACAGAGATGATAAAATGTCACTCGTAACAGGTGGTGCCTGTTTAAAATCAGGAATAGATAACGTGAAAAACTACTCACTCCTCAGTTCTGCCCATATTAAGTAAAAATAACGGATCAGCAAGTGTTGATTCCTGATGACTCTGGGTGCCAAAACAGAGTAGACAGGGCTGTAATGTTGTTTTAAAGTAGGGCCGGCAAGAATGCAAAATAACTTTTAAAATAACTTAAAAGATGGTTGCATCAAACAAGCAGGGGTTGCAGAACAGTAGAAATAGACAGAAGGGTTTGGCACACGCGGGATAAGATCACACCAAGTAGAATCCTTAAGTCCTGGCAGACAGCAGGACAGGCAGACGGCAGGACACGCAGATGGCAGGACAGGCAGGTATCAAGGCAGGCAGGTATCAATAACTGGACGCTCTTCTAGGAAACTGCACTTTGTGGAAACACTGTCCCAAAGTGAGAGGAAGGGGACAACTGTCCCTAAGGAGCAGGGAGCAGGAAAGTAGAGCAGGGACTGGCAAAGAGTAGTTTGGGCGACCGGTGAAGGGGTCACTGGTGGGGCTCACTCAGAGGTGCCAGTATGCTATAAGTCTGTAGTAAGTAGTTTTAAGAAGTCTTTTACCTTTCAGTTTCTTCAGGATGTAATTTTTAGTAGTTCATGAGGTGGAGCACGCAGGTTCTTTTCCAGATCGTCGCCAAAATATGTTGTAAATAAGTAATGTCCATTCCAGGTAGTATCTTCATGTATCTTTATTCAAGTAGATGTTATAAGGATGAGAGCCCCACCAGGAGCAGCCTCACTGCTGCTCAGCCCATCTCCAACTGACACTCACACACACGAACATTCCATTCACCCACATTCTCTCACACAGACACTCAGGCTGAGCAGCAGCAGTATAACAGAGTGGCACTCCTTTTAGCAGCACAGCAGTCCTTCCTCCTGGCAAAGTTCTTCACAGGTCCAGATTTGGTGGGGTCAGAGACCTAGTACGTATACCCAGTTGTGCCTTTGAAGTGGAGGTGACTTCAAAGAGGGGATTTGAAGTGCAAAGAGGTTCTCACTCCCTGCTCTAGCTCCAGACTCACCACAGGGAAGTATGCAGCCCTTTGGTTAGGGACAGGACATTGTCTATTCAGGTGTAAATGTCACTCCTCCTTTCCATCCTGCCCAGGATGGCCCATCAGGATTTGGATGGCCCATCAGTCACACCTAAACTCCCTTTGTGTGTGGCTGTCTAGAGGGAAGGCACAAAGTCCAGCTGTCACTTATCCCAGTTGTGTGTTGGAGACAGGCGCTGCAGGCACACAGGGTTAAGAGCAGAAAAATGCCCTCTTTCTAAAAGTGATACCAAAGGGGATGATGGACGGAGCGTTAGAGCAAATCAAACACTCACCCCCAGTCAACTGATCTGGGTTTAATCCATCATCATTCTTTAGCTCACTCCACCACCCCAGTTCAGACATGGCCATATGCAAATCAGTCTGACCCTGTGCCTCATGGGAACAGTCCAGCCCGAACTGCCAAGCCATGTCTTCCCTAGACCGGAAACAAGCATCCTGGGACCGGTTTCGGGTTCAAAACCCTCATCAGCCAGGCTATCTTGAATCCAGTGGCAAAGTGAGCAAGGGACCCACGTCTGGGCATACCCTGCCAACTTAGGGCGAACAAAGCGATACCAAAGGGGATGATGGACGGAGCGTTAGAGCAAATCAAACACTCACCCCCAGTCAACTGATCTGGGTTTAATCCATCATCATTCTTTAGCTCACTCCACCACCCCAGTTCAGACATGGCCATATGCAAATCAGTCTGACCCTGTGCCTCATGGGAACAGTCCAGCCCGAACTGCCAAGCCATGTCTTCCCTGGACCGGAAACAAGCATCCTGGGACCAGTTTCGGGTTCAAAACCCTCATCAGCCAGGCTATCTTGAATCCAGTGGCATCGCTCTTTCTAAAAGTAGCATTTTTCAAAGGGCAGTTATAAATTCATCTTCAACAGTAAAGGTGATTTATCATTATCATTCCAATGATATGAAATGTGACAGAGCTACTCCTTCTCAATCAGCAATTACAGTTTATAAGTATAATAAGGAATTCCCAATATGAGCTAATGAGAGGAGTAGGCCACACAGTATGAAAAACTTATTTGGGAGTTTTTCACTATCAGGACATGTAGTATTTTTAGGCACATGTCCTACCTTTTAATTACACAGCACCCTGCCCTATGGGATGCCTAGGGCCTACCTTGGGGGTGATTTACATGTAATAAAAGGGGAGTTTAATGCTTGGCAAGGGGTTTTAAATGCCAAGTCGACATGACAGTATAACTGCACACACCGGCTCTGCAGTGGAAAGCCCGAGACATGTTTAAAGTGCTACAGGTGTTGGTGACACAATTAGTGCTGCAAGCCCACTAGTAGCATTTAATTTACAGGTCCTGGACACAAGTAGTGCACTCTACTAGGAACTTATAGATAAATTAAATGTGTCAATTGTGGATAAATCATTTAAACCATGTTTTATGGGAGAAGCACATGCACTTTAGCAATGGTTGGCAGCGGTAAAGTGCGCAGAGTCCTATGATCAACAGAAGGAAATCAGCAAAAATATGAGGCAAGCAGGCGAAAAGTTTTGGGAAGACCACGCAAAGGCTGTCAAGTTCAACAAGCCCCTTCTGTAATACTGATAGCACTGGCTCACATGTAACGCCTCCGCTATCATGAGGTGCCATTTCCTCATTTGCATGGGGCATGGCTCCATGCAGATGAGGAAATCACTTTGCCTTGGTGCCTGCGCCTATTATGGGTGCGGGCAAGGAGGCAAACATGCCCTTACATGGCGCACTGAGAGTGCGCCACAAAAAGGTATTGCACTTTCAGTGCAACTCCTAAAGGAAGACCATGGGAGGGGGGAAAGAGGGTCCCATGGATCCCCCGTTGACATCCACTTGCAGGTGTGTGCACTCACTGCACCTGCCTGCAAGGGGATCTCTCTTCCCTGTTCAAAGTGCAAGCAGTTTACATCTACACAGTTAAACACGGAGCGGCTGTGAAACAGCTGCTCCATATTTCACTTGAATGTGCTACCCCCAGGCCAGCGCGACCTCACGTCTGCCTTAATAGGGTGCACTTTCCCTGTCTGCGCCCAACGCAGATGTTTAAAGGTGCGCCATGGCTCAGACAGGGAAAGTGCATCCTTGTGTTAATACAGGCCTTGGTGCTCAAAAACCTGCAGACCATGGATGAACTTTTTCACAATATTTAATACATTTTCCAGTTTATCTTTTTAACGATCTAGCATCCCTCCCAGTACATGGAAGCGAGAGCATTCGGGATATCTCTGTTACAGCCATTTAGCATGGATTCAGGAATGGTTCCATAGGCCACAATCATATTCTTTGAACATGATATACTGGCGATGCTATTCAACTTAATAGCTTTAGAAGAGTCGGTGTTTAATTTGAACCTATGGTTTCCGGTGCTCAGCACTGGCACTTAATTACCAACACCGGCTCTTATGACGGTCGGCCAAATGGTGGCGTGGTTTGTGTAATTTAGATATGAGCACAACAACAGTTGTTTATTAATTCATTGTACATTAAAAACTAGCAGATCGCAGGTAGAGGGTAGGGGGCATGGGCTGGAGTGGGAGGAGGACGCAGGGGAAGCGGTCAGCAAAAAATCAAATAAATATGTACCTTCTCGCCGCTTCCTCTCCGCGTCTTTCCTCCGTAGTCCTCCCTTGCTGACCTGAACAACAGAACCACATCCAGGCTCCCAGTCAGCCAATCACATCTCTGGCTTAGCAGCAGTGTGATTGGTCTGAGTGTCGTGTATCGGCGCTCAGATGCTGACTGGGATCCTGGGGATGTTCTCTGTGCAGGCTGTCATGCAGCCTGCATGGAGAGCATGCGAAGTGTGCAAGACTGTTTTGGGTAGCCCAAAAGGGCCGGACAAGCAGTCACTGCGCACTTAGGAGGGTGCTACCACTCTTCCCTTGCCCCCGCCCCCGCACGCAAAGCTGCGGAAGTAGGGGAAAATAAAATGATAACGCGAGTTATTATAATTTTATTTTTTCTTTATTTCACTGCTAAAAAGCAGTGGGGCGACGCTACTCCGCTTTAGCGGAGGAGCCACCACTGTTAAAAACAACTAATTATAATACCTGAAGCCCAAGACTTTCTTATAGCGTTTGGGGCTCGGAATAGTCTGAACTGTCACACTTGCAGGAGTTTGATGGTTGGTAGTTGTGTTGGTACTGTCATTGCAGCGCTGACAGGGTCAATGGGTAGTGCAAGCTGCAGTGGCCTCCTGACAAAGGCCCTGGCACTTATTGTTTTTTTACGAATTAAGCACTGAGTATAGCAATAAACGTACATCTTCATATTTTGTGACATCACTCTCCAGATAGTTATGTTTCTCTTCTACAGCACAGAATGATTTTATAGTATTATATCACTATGGTTGAGTGCTTTTGTGATTCCTTGTTGAGTCCAAGAAGTCAAGAACATTAGTTTTTTATGAAGGGATTACTCCAAGTGAGAGTGTCATCTGGGTTTAATCAATTTCTGCTGTCATTTTTGATTTTATATCCATTCTTTTACAGCACAGTGATTACCAGCCATAAGAGAGCAGTATTCACCCTCTTGAAAACAACTGTGAGTCCCACAATACAGATGAACATGGACAATTATTCCAAGAGTGAACATATGCCAATAGGAACCGCATTCAACCATGTGCTAACGAGAGAGAGATGCAGGGTCACGTGATATAGAATTCCAGTTACTTATAAATCATTACCAAAGAGGTAGAAGAAGGAAGAGAGGACAATAGAGATCAGAGTAGGAGAAGACTAAGTACGCTAGAGAACAGTAGTCTCAGAGTACAGGGAACCAGAGTGAGGAGATAGAAGTAGTAACTTAAACAGTGGAAGGTAGGGACATGAGAGAAGGGGGAATAGGAAGAAAGGGAAAGCAAGATGTCAAACGCTGTTGAACATGTATGTATAGAGATAAACTGAGGTAAGGAGCTAAGGGAAAGGAGGTAAGAGGCGAACTGAATAAGAAGGCAAATTTAGAACTTTAGACTTTGAATATTGTTCCTGGGTGGTCTGTTAAAAAACATATTTTTACATTTGGTGATAGTGGCAAAGAGAAAAAAAAATTGCGGGGCATATATGCTGCAATAGTAGAAAGAGGAAGATGAAGTGGGTAGACAACAAAAGGGTGTGAAGATCTGAAAAGAGATCAAGAAATTCTAGAACTGCCTCTAAGAATGAGTTGGATTTCCCAGATATTTTGGTGTTGACTGCCACTTCTAGTGAAGTTTGGGTCACAGACCTAACTCTATTCAAGATGGACTTTCCGGGATTCCTATATCTGACTCAGGTTTGTTGGTTTCGTACAGTGTATAATTCCAGACTTTGTGATGACAATATATAATCTCTTTCCACTGGTGTCGATAGAACAAAGGCGTTTTGCATCAGTACCAGTAAAGACTCAATGAGGAGACTCCTGGAGGTGGATGAAGGATAATCCTCGTTATAACTTAAAATCGACATGCACAGAGACACAGTAGGAATAGACAAAGTAACAACTTCTTTTAAATTCAGCATTCGTCCCATCGAGAACTCCTCTGTAATTGTTTAGCGGTGTCTTTTTAAAGGCAAAAAGAATAAGTTGAAACTTTGGCAAATTCTGCCCATAAAGGGAGCCAAAAACAAGACTTCCTGATCATCTGATAACTATGCAGAGCACGATGATAATCGTGATAAGAACAATTCCAAAGGATAGCGCCAGATTGTTCAGTAACAGGGCCATTCGTGAGTTCTTCATTGCCTTCTGAGTATCTCCAGACACATTGGAACTCTGAGTCTGAAAAACAAAAAAATATGGCAAACAATCTGTTTTTATTACTGTTCACATCCAGTGTTTAGCATTTGATCACAGTAAACAAATCCTCTCCAAATCACCACGTTATGGTCACATTTCCCCAGTGAAGTCTGTTCATGCATTCCCTGATTAAACATTTCTATAGTTGTACTGTCTAGCATGTAGGGCTGCCTCCTCACATTATATTGTCACAACACTATGGGGTGTATTTATGAGCCCCTTTGTGTCGCTCTTGCACCACGCAACGTGGTGCAAGAGCAATGCAAATGTAAAACAAGATTCAAGAAGCCACGCGCGGCCACCTTGCGTGGCTTCATAAATCTCAAGTAATGTAACGCAGAGCAAAATCGGTATGTTGTATTACTGTGCGCCAGGGAGGTGTTTCCATGGATGTTGCATAGGAAAACCCGCTCAACATCCATGGATTTTGAAGCATTCCCATATTTAGAAGAACAGGTAAACCTAGGAATGCGCCAAAAAGATACGCCACCCCAGGACTGCCGTAACTAGGAGAAATATGTTTATTTCTCCTCATTTATTCCTCTTCCTATGTAGGCTCCATTCTGCGCACACAGAAAGAAGGTGCCCCTCCCTGCACAAAAACAATCCTGGCTACAACACAGGCACCTTCAAAGGCACCACGGTGTAAGGGTGCCTGTGTTGGTGCTATGCTGCCAAAATGGTGCCAGCGCATGGGAAAAGGACAGGAATGTGCCATATTGGATGAATGTTGCGCATTACTGCCCTTTCCCTGTGACACAGGGAAAGCAGCAAGGTGACTTGCTGCGCTGCCCTGCGCCACTAATGTCATAAATATGCCCCTATGGGTCAGATTTACAAGCCCCTTGCGCCACTTTTGCGTCACTTTTAACATGGGAAAAGTGACGCAAAAGTGGCGCAAGGGGCTTGTAAATCTGCCCCTATGTTTCTAGTCTTTTTCTTTTGTTTGATAGCATAAAACATTATGTCAGTCAGACTCTTGCTTTTCTTTGGACTAAAAAACCTTCTGGCAAAGGTTTACAGAAGGAATGCCCGTGACTTGTAACGCGTTGTTCATGGAGAGGCGGCATTCCTAATAGTACGAAAAAGGAGTCAGGGATCTGAGATTTATAGAGTAAAAAAATATACAGATAAATACTAAAAGAGAATTAAAATATAATACCGACACAAATGTAACCATGTAACAACAAATCATAAACAAACAAGGCATTGTTTTTCCAAAACTAACTGAAGTATGACTGAAAACCTGGCGGCAGACACACCGACACCGATTTGGGGTTTCCAGTCAACGAATATTTTCTGACGTTGGATCCGGAGACACACTGACAGAGTGTTGCTTTCGAAAATATAGTGTTTCCAGTCCATCTCCTATGTAGTGGAGTGTGAATTCAAAATTCTGCATGAAGTTTACAACTTTTTTCTTTGTGTAATTTCAGACTTTGTGGATTTAAGAAATTTTCACCTGCATCTCAAGATTCCCTGGAGGATTTTCCAAAAGAAAGGTTGAAGCCAAAGAAAAATCCTGCTGAAGTTCTGGTTAAAGAGCAAACAAAAATCACACCGCTAATTATGTTAATTATTGGGTGCGCACTTTCCACCTAATTCTGAATCGTGCCCTTGAGAATTAGTAGCAATCAGGGCCTGATTTGACCCAATCCTGGATGTACAAACTGAAATTACCCATGTATGCTAACGGACAATTCCCTACATGCTGGAAACTAGCCTCTATCCTGCCCCTACTGAAAAAACCCAGTCTGGACCCGAAGGATCCGAACAATTTTCGTCCGATTTCTAGGCTTCCACTCCCAGCAAAACTGATAGAAAAAAATATGAATTCACAACTCAGTGTTTTTCTAGCTGAGACACAAGCTCTGGATTCCTCTCAATATGGTTTCAGGGGAGGCCACAGCACTGAGACTGCCCTCATCAAGGCTACCGATGAGATCAGGGGAGCTGTGGATAGGGGGGGTAGGGCAGTGTTGGTGTTGCTGGATCTGTCCGCGGCCTTTGACACGGTCCATCACGGTATCTTGATGGAACGTCTAAGGGCATGCGGGGTCTGGGGGAAAGCCTGGGACCTTCTAAGATCCTTTCTTTCAGACAGAAGACAAATTGTGGCACTTGGAGACTACCAGTCTAACCCGTTCACTCTGCCCTGTGGGGTTCCACAGGGCTCTTCTCTTAGCCCTACACTTTTTAATGTTTATGTTTCCTCTCTGGCGCCTATTGTTAGGGCATTTGGATTTGGCTTGACATCATATGCAGATGACACCCAAATTGTGGTGTCCCTGCTACCCGGAGAGGAGGCAGGGTTAGACAACCGATTTCAAGAGTGTATGTTATCAGTGGGGAAGTGGATGGCAGACAACTGCCTAAAACTTAACTCCGGTAAAACCGAAGTTATGCTGTTTGGTAACAACGCTAATTTCTGGACCCCAAATTGGTGGCCACCTTCGATGGGGTCCCTCCCTCACCCACCAATAAGGTGAAGAACCTTGGGGTGACAATGGACGAGGACCTTACCTTTAGTCAACAGGTCACTTCCGTGACCTCTAAAACTTTTTTGTGATAAAAACAATTCGAAAAATACTGCCGTTCCTGCCCCCAAATAGCCGGCAAACAGTAGTCTCGACTCTCGTACTGTCGAGGTTGGACTACTGTAACAGTCTGTACCTTAATGCTCAACAAAGGCTATTGAATAAACTCCAGACGTTGCAGAATGCAGCAGCTAGACTGATTTCTGGGACACCACGGTTCGCACCCATTACCAAGGAAATAAATAAATTGCATTGGCTATCGGTGAGGAATCGAGTTCGTTTTAAGGCTCTTTGCCTAGTCTTTAAGGTGCTGCACGGCGCAGGACCTGATTATTTAAAACTGCGTTTCCAATGGTATTTACCGAACAGACCACTTCGTTCATCAGAGGCCGGATTGGTCGCAGTACCACGCATAAATAGAGTCCGTTGGGGAGGCAGGAGTTTCGCCTACAATGCGGCTAAAGCCTGGAACAACCTGCCATTTCAGTTAAGGTGCATTACTAACCTATTGGCCTTCAGGAAGAGCCTTAAGACCTGGCTTTTTGCCCCATAAATTTCTCTCATTTTTCATGCACATGAGTTGTAACTAGCGCCAGGACACCTTCGGGTAACAGTCGCGCTGTATAAATGCCATTAACATAACATAACACACTGTGCTACTCCAATTTGCATCCAGTTTAACTGCCATCAATTGCAAGGGCAATCTTTTGCATAAGGGACAATGTGTGACTGACTTCCAGTTCTGAGGCAGCAAAACCTGCCAAATTGTTATCAATTTTGCAAAAAAAAACTTATTAATTGGGGAAGTTGTGAACCCTGTTTTACATTTTTAATCATACCAGGAACACCAAGGTTAAAGGGATACCTAGGTGTTCCAAGGTATTTTTATTGTAGAGACCGCAACTGAAAATATCCAAAGTGCTACCTGGAAGATGGTTGAGCCCACGCTGGGTTTTAGGGACCAGGATGATGTCCGATGATGAAGCATGACACCAATAGGGTGTGTGAGGATCTAACAAATAAAATAGTTTTTGGATTTAAAAATTTTTCGCCACCTACTCTCTAACACTTTGCATTCCTTTTTTAAAACTTGAAGATGAGAATAAAACCAGCGAACATGATGTTTTGATGGTGTAGTGGTCACCTTAGTTAATGGAACCAGCTTATCAAGAGCATCCAGGATCCATTGATTAAAATCCACATAGCTTCACCAAGCAAGCCAATAAAATGTTTGATTTGAAAAGATGTCAGTATTTGAGTAAGGTTAACAAGCAACTCTTCCAGAAATGGAACAATATGTTGAATATCCACTTAAATCATTCTTTCATTCTTTCAGCATGTCTATCAAATCCAAGTGTTCATTGGCTCTCAATATCCAATCTCTCCTAATCTTTCTAAGTATCTGTGATGTGGTAGGTGATTACATAATAGGGTAATCCCAAACCTCAGAGCCCACACTCTTGTGTATGAATAGGCCGGCTGTGAAGCTGAAAAAATGTGCTTGTGAAAACAATTGGTGTTGCTTCTTTTTCTCCGTGTGGATATAAAACTTTATCTTGTCCATTTTAACTAGTATCAGAGTATAATTATGGATCAATGTAAACCAAAACTAAGGCAGTTATGAGTTTCTACAGAAGTATATTAAATACTTTCTGGCCCTCTAGAGTCCTTCTGAAAATAAAAGGCTCACATACTTTAAATCAGGGTGTTTGAAATCTGTTTGCACATTTCAGAGTTTGTCAAATATATCAGTGGTCTGTGAATCTTTGTTTGAGTTCCCCGACTTTCAGTCTGTTTAGCACCTTCAACAATCTGTTGTTGTGTTCTTCCAGAGGCTTGTCAGTCACCAAGATGTCATCAAGATACACCAGCACTTTCAAAAGACTCATGTCATCTACAGTGTTTTCCAGCTATCACATGCTGGAATGTCTCTGGATTCTTGATAAGCCTTGGGGCACACGGATGAGAAATCCAAGCAAAGAAATGATTGTGGCCCTGATATTTCTCTGTATATCTTTATTTTAGCTCCAAAGATATTAGAATTAGTTGTTAGTACAGATGGAGTTTGCTTCCCATAATCAATGGTCTTGCTGGTGAGTGGAAGGGTGCCTAGGTCTATGTGCGAGTTAGTCACTTCCTGAGGTAAAACAAATCTTCGTCTTGCTGTAAAATACTGCACATATAAACAGCATCAACAACTCTAAGTACAGATAACCACTGTACCTAATCCAAGGGTAAATATTTCCGCTATTTCTGAACATATGACTCACAAACACAGTCCCCTGGCTCTCACGATCCAGGTGCCTAGTTGTCTGTTGTCTGTCTATCCATCTGGGCACATCCATCTTCTCTCCAACCAGTCCAACTGGAATGTTGTTGTCTGTAGTAAAACCTGAAACCCCAGGGAAGGGAATTAGAGCTCACAATTCTCTGAGCTTTAAGATGTTCCTGATTATAACCTCTCACTTGTACCCTGACCATCTCACAACTGATATGCATCCAACCTGCTTCACTTTGCAGTAGTTCTACCTCTTCCAAAAAAGCCTATTGCTGATCCCTTGTGTCCTGTTAACTATCATCCAGTATCCCAACTCCCTTTTCTGCCCAAAATATTGGAACATTTGGTCTTAAGTTGTCTTACACTTTACCTTTCTTGCGACAATCCTCTATCTGGCTTCCATACCGTTCTCTCTATGGAAACAAGGGGTTTCATATGTATCAAACTTTATAACCACTGCCTATCACATCTTTTATCCATCCTCATATGCTTTGTCTTGTATGCTGCCTTTGGCACTGTGGACCTCCATACCCCTTCATCGCATGGAACTCAGTCATGAGCACCTGCTGCTCTACCTATATGTGCTCTACATAGCTACATGCTTTTCCTCTCCCCTTCTCTATGTACTTCTCTTCCCTCTGTTATATTTTCTTGTTATTTGACTTCTTCAATCACCTCTATGCCAATGACATCCAAATCGTTTACTCTTTTCTACTATTTTCAGACTCCATCTCCAGCCACACATCACAGACGGCCTCACAGATAATGGATGGAATTGCATTCACTCATGTTATACTCCTCGAAACTGAGGTCCTAAACTTCCCCTTGTAACGAACACTCGTCTCTCCTATTGATACCAACTATTTTCCCCCTACTCTCTGATATTCACTTCTTCATCCAGACACCTTATAGCTCTTTTATGCCCATCCCTGTAAATGGATGCCATTTTGTACTACTGCAATATGCTCCCAATTATGCAGCATACAAACACACATAGCATTCAACACAACCAACTCAAGCCATCAGTATTCAGTAGACTAGACTATTGCAATAGTCTTCTTATTGGATTCCATGAATATTCCTCTCCTTAGGAAAAGGTCACAAATGTTCTACCTGAACTCTGTATAATTTACCCAAATGTACCCCACAAGAGCTTATCACCACCAACCCCACTGGAGCATTGCTAAAAACCAAGCCTTGTACAAGTATCTGGTACTTGATTTCAAAGCAGTAAAAGACCTGACTCCTGTCTACTGAGATCACATTCTATATTGATACGCACCTACTGGAACTGAATGATCTACTGACCACAACCTTCAAGTTCAGTTCTTTACACCTTCTAGGCACTCTGTTTTGGAATTTCCTTCCACCAGACATTCAGGACACTCTGGGGCCTATTCACAAAGGCAGGCTTACACATGAGTAAATCTAAATGTCTGCCACTTTTAAATAACTTTACTACTTTTGGCTATTCACCATTTCTGAGTGTTTTTACTCAAGTGTAAACGTACATGTCTCCTACTCCCTGAAACGGGGTGGAGCCAAATGTACAATTGTAAAGTTACTTCAGCCAAAAAGGAGCAGTAGTAAGTCGACAATCACTGACACTGCAACACCATCCTAGAGCATATAATGGAGACATGGATTTCAAATAGAAGCCCATAGGAAATATTACATGAAAATAATGTATTTCAACTTCTTAAAATTATATATGAATTAGATTGAATGTTGACAAAATTAGATAACTATTTTAAAAAACAATTTACTAGATGATAAAATATGATATCACATTTTTAATTTAAAACAAATAAAATGTTCTTTTTATAAAATGTAAATTATTATCAATTAATTATATACATAACTCCTTGTAATTTCTATGAGACTATGTAAATACAAACATTCCACTTTTAGTGGGCTTTTTAAATTAATCTTTAAAAATTATTTTGGTATTTAATTTCTTATATTTAAATTGATTAAATATTTAATTCAAAATTAAGTTAACAGTGATGTAGCAATTTAATAACTTTGTTCTACATTTAAAATGAATATATTACATTAATTTACATTAATATTTAACATAAAATATTTTTACAATTTGTTTTTAACTTTGACTAAACTTTTTTAACTTTCCCTATACTTTACCAGATGGAGATCTCTGCCAGAACCTCCTTTCTCTTATCAAAGGATTAGATACAAAAAATTAGAGTTAGATCGTTCCAGTCGGTTGTCTAAAAGAAATAACATGGGGGGTGTGGCCAAGATGGGGACCGGTTGAAACGTGCCTCTGTGTCTCTTTGCTCGCGCCTGGGCTGGCCCTATGTAATGCCCATCAACCCAAGGGGCCATCGGTGAACCTGTATGGCGTTTGAACCCCAGGACCATTGAAGAAGCAGTGGACACTAGTGGGGTGGCCTCCGAGGTCGCGCTGTTGGAGAACGCTGTGCTTCTGTGGGCGGCGACTGAGGCCGACTGAGCTGTGTTGGTGAGGGGCGGTGACAGAGAGGCCTTTGCCGGCCGTGGGCCGTGCCGGCGGTGCGGTTGCAGTGGGACTCCCCCCCTCTCGACATTGAGGTGGGGGTGAAGGCTCCACATCACAGACACAAGCAGGTCGGCGCTGCGGCCTGCCCTGAAGTGGTGAGCGATGCGTAGATCGCGCCCCAAGGTGCTGGTGCTGCCGGACTTGAGCATAGGCCTGAAGACCCCGGACAGCCTCAAGGAAACAGTGCAGTGCCCCCCCTCCTGACAGCGAGAAGACCTGAGAGAGGTCCGACGGGAGTCGAGGCAACAAAGTGGAGCGGCCCAGGGAGTGTCACCGTGATTTGAGGAGCAGGCGGGGTGAGCGGCATCCGGGGGGGGGGGGTTCCCTCGGACCGCGTGTGCCAAGAACATTGGCACACGCGGTCCGAGGGGACCTGCGGTTGGGACTCCCCCCCTCACCTGCGACACCTGCGACAGTCCCGTAGGGATAACCACAGGGCCCGGCTCGGGAGGGGCGGGGCTCGCCTCTCCCTTTACCGTGCCTGACAGCCAAATTGGGGCCAACTTTTTGTTGCCAGTACGAAGCCTGGACCAGCACTCTGACTACAGAGGGAGTGGGGGAGTGGTACCTCTGGGCATGAGGTGGTGATTGCTGAGTAAGAGGTGCCTCGGGCCCCTCCTCTCTCCCCCCTAAGTGTGGCACAGACTGATAGCCAGTGGGAGGCAGCAATAAAGGCCCATATAGCATACTGCTGGGACGACCAGGCAGCCTAAAATTCTGCTTGGCGCTGGGGGGGGTGGACCCCCCTCAGGCAGAGTCGCTACTAAGAGCATTGGAGACCCCGATCGCTGGGAATACATCGGAGCTGTGGGTCACGGCTACGCCTAGCAATGCGGACCCCGCCTCCTGACGGGCCTACGGCCGCTGATCCACACTGGAACAGGGCCCTAACAGCTCACGGAGGCTTGAACATGATGTCTACCAGCAAAGGGAGGAGGGATAGGTCAGTGAAAGACATGCTTCTCAAAACTCCCAACCCCTCCTCCGAAGACAACATCCAACAACGGAATGAGGACAACCCCGGGGAGACGAGTGAAACGGGGGCCCTGATCAGCCACGCCTTTATTGAGTCATTGTTCTTGTCCCTATGGGAAGACTTCCAGTCGATGAAGAAGGAGCTCTCTAGTGACCTCAGAGAGGTCCGCCTGGATATCAATTCCCTAGGCGACTGGATCAACACCCTGGAAGAATATGAGACCAGCAGAGATGGGGAAATCGAAGATCAGCAACAGGAGGTCCTCGGCCTTTGTGAGCAAAATCTGGATCTTCAAGCTCACACAGAAGATTTAGAAAAAAGCTCCCGGCGCAGCAACATCCGCATTAGGGGCATTGCGACCGGAGCGGAGGACACTAACTTAGGTACTTAGTCTCTGATCTCTTGCGCGCAATTTTGGGAGAGGCACTAGACTTTGAAATCAAACTAGACCGAACGCATAGGATGGGACCCAGAAGAGCCACCCAGCCCCACCCACCGATATTTTGACATGCGTACACGACTTCCCACTTAAGGAGCGCATTCTTCGCAAGGCTAGGGAAAACCCTACATTTCACTTCAAGGGCCATAAACCCACGCTTTACCAGGATCTGGCTTTGTCCACCTTGCAGAAACGCAAAGCGTTCCGGCCCATCACTGCTCACCTGCAAGCCTCTGGGGTCTCCTACTCCTGGGGCCATCCATTCAGACTATTTTTGCAGTTTCAGGGGGAACTTCGACAAATATGCTCAGTAGCCGAAGCAGGGATATTGCTAGGAGTCGACCCCACCACTGCTGAGGATGTGAAACCAGTCAAGCCACACCGGAATTGCCAGAGCGGCCATGGCTGGACAACAATCAGACCCTCAACTTCGGGACTATGCCCTGACCCGATACCATGGCTAAAGAAATACATGCGGTTCTAGCATCAATAGTGGAGGACCGTCCTGGACCCCAGAAGCCATGAATCAGATGGGGTACGGATCGAAGACATGCCTGGCCTCTTCTTCTCTCATCCACTGCTGAAGGTGTGGGGGCGGGTCTGGGTGGGGGCAGAGGCGGGGAGACACCGGCCACTGGTACCCTCTGCCCATCTTTCTTGGAGCACGATGCTCTGTACTTTGACTATTCGTAAGATGCTTACTCGATTTTTTGCAATTGCCACAGTTGGGGTTTGTTTAGTTTTGTTCACCCCCCGGAAACTATACACGCTTGCCTTCCTACATGTCTCTACCAACCTCTCTAAATACACACACCAGGGGACACGAGGAAGCGCAGACACCAGGCCCCCAAGATTAACAGCAGAAATACTTCTAGCTTCTCAACCATAACAGAACCACCATGGTAGCGGATATCAAAATCCTTACTTTAAATGGGCTGAACAATCAGATTCAACGTAGGGCTATCCTCGCCTATTTAGAGAATTCGGGTGCCCACATTTGCATTCTAGAGGAAACCCACCTTCTCGCTGGGGATACCTATAGGCTCCGATCAAAGGCCTTCCCATTTCAGTATTTCTCCCCCAACACATCCAAGAGAGCAGGGGTGGCAATTCTTGTCTCTCATTCTTTCAGATGAAAGGTGGGTCTCAAACAGGCTGAAATCAAAGGAAGACTCTTAGCCCATTCTATCACCGTAGGTAAACAAACTCTCACATTAGGTTCAATCTACGCCCCAAACGAGGCACAGGAGGCTTTCCTCCAACAGGCGGTGACGGAGCTGGCAAACTCACCAGACAGGCGGGTGCTGATGGGAGGGGACATCAACATGGTCTTTGACAACAACTTGGACCATTCAGCTCAGCGGCAGGGACAATCAGGGGCCCTCACGAGGGATGGGTCAAGATGGTTATGAGAGATGGGGCTGGTGGACCTCTGGCGGACCCTACACCCTCATGACACAGACTATACGTTCTAGTCACACGCACATAAGACGTATGCTAGACTTGACTATTTCATAGGATCCCGAGAAATGCTTCCGCTTGTCCAATCCTCAGAGATTGAAACTCGAACACTCTCGGATCATGCGATGGTGACCCTTACGTTAGACACCCAGCTTGCGGACAGACCCTCACACTCATGGTGGCTACTTCAATGGCCCGCCATGGTACAACAGCTCACAAAAACACTAAAAGAGTTCCTGACCTTCAACGACACCCCCGACATGTCCATCACCACTCTGTGGGAAACACTCAAGGTAGTAGCACGAGGGGCCCTCATTGCAATTTCCTCTGCGGATAACAAAATAAGCAGGTATACAAGAGATGATCTTACCAAACAAGTGCACGAGCTGGAGCGCATCCACAAGAGGACAGGGGCTCCACAGGTCTGGCGTCAGCTAGAAGTGGCGTGATCGCAACTAGCTGGCCTGGACATGGACAGAGCAGAATACCCTGCCTTATGGCTGAGACATTCCTTTTACGTAGGGGGGAACAGGAGCAGATGACTTTTAGCTAATAAATTGCAGGCGCAAAGCCAGGCGGCCATGGTTCAAACAGGGCGGGACAAGAGTGGCTCAACAGGTTCTCGGCCACATTTTACAAAACCTATTGTAACATCATAGTGCCAATACTAACTAAATTGTATAACGCAATGGGCTATTGCACTGATGTCCCGCCCATGATGCTCCTGGCTTCCATAGTCATAATCCTGAAATCTGGCAAAGATAGAAAGCAATGCGCCTCCTACCGACCAATATCCCTCCTAAACGTGGATCTGAAGCTCTTCACTGGGATCTTGGTGGGCAGATTAGTCCCGATGCTGCCGGGACTGGTGGACTTAGATCAGGCGGGCTTTGGTGCAACCCGACAAAGTAGCGATAACACACAAAGACTGATTCATCTCATGCATAAGGCCCAAAACCAAGATTTGGCACACACACTGCTATCTATCGATGCCAAAAAGGTGTCTGATAGGGTACACTGGCCATACTTAAAAGCGACCCTCAAACACTTTGGAATATGGGACCGATTTAGGAAATGGATATTCAGCAGCTATACCCGCCCATCAGCAGTAGTGCGGGTAAATGGATACATGTTGGCCCCCTTTCCAATCACTAGAGGCACAAGGCAGGGGTGTCCACTCTCATCCCTCCTATTCACTTTATATATGGAGCCCAAGGGTTCGGGACAACCCCCTGATTAAAGGGGATCAGTTTGGAGGAGAAAGGCACATGATCAGCTTATATGCAGACGACAGCATCGCAACTTTGGAAGACCCTCAGGTCTCAATACCAGCATTCCTTTTAGAACTCGAGGTCTTCTTGCATGCAGCGGGCTTTAAGGTCAACATACACAAATCACAAGCTCTTGGAATCTCCCTTCGCTCTTCTACTGTAGAAGCCCTGCAACAGTCATGCCCAATAGAGTGGGCAGTAAACTCGATCCCTTATCTAGTGCTCCAGCTGACAACATCCACTCCGGACACCGCTTCCCTCAATTACAAGTGCATACTCCTTCAAACCTGACAGGACCTACGCCGCTGGAGAGCATACGGTCTGTCCTGGTTAGACCGTATAGAGGCTCTTAAAATTAACATATTACCAGAGATACTATATCTATTCAAACACTCCTCGTGGAGCACCCGCCCAGCGTCTTCAGTCGCTTCAGAAAGAGTTTCTCTCTTTCGTCTGGGCGAACAAGAGACCGAGGATTCACAGAGAACTGAGCTATAGACACCCGAGGGAAGGGGGCCTTGGGATACCAAACATACAACTCTACTATCAAGCTACCCAACTCCAAACGCTCCTGGAATGGTCCCGCAGCGATTCTGAAAAGCACTGGCTTTTCATGGATAGAGCCATAGCTGGCCAGTCATTGTGGAGGATTCCGTTCCTCCACAAGACCCAACGACCACAGAGGCTATACCGATCCCCTGTCACAGGGGCTACATTGAAGGCTTGGGACTCAACTGCTACTAGGTGCGGGCTACCTCCTTCCCGTCGCCCCTGACACCGACTGTCAACAACCCAGATTTCACTCCGGGTCTCGATACATTAACCTTCCACCACTGGGACTGAGAGGTGTGCAGATCAATTGGCCACCTCTTTGATGAGGATGGCCCATTGTCTTTTGAGAGCCTTTGAACTGGCATGGCTATGCCAGAATCCGAAAGCTATCGATATCAACAGGTACGACACTGAGTCACGCAGCCCACAATACGACCTAACACCCAAAGACCCTTTACCCTCTATGAGAAATGGTTGCTCACCAAGACCTCCAACACACGCCTCATTACCGCGATATACAACCTCATATGTCCACTGGAACCGACGACTAAATCCCCAGGATAGAGGCGCTGGGAGACGGAACTGGGACGCACACTCACTTGTAGGGAGTGGGAGGATATATTTCACTGTGTGTGGCACACAGCCCGTAACATTTCCAGCATCGAGGCAGCGACCAAGATCGCAACTTATTGGTATCTCACACCTCCCAAATTGCACAAAAGCAACCCAAACCGCAGCCCTGACTGTTGGTAGAAATGTGGGACCCTAGGCACATTAACACACATATTGTGGGACTTCCCCATCATTGCACCTTACTGGGCACAAGTCCTCGACAACATAGATACACACTTCAATAAGCAATTACCTCGCTTTCCAGCATATGTCATCCTGGGCCTTCCCAAATCACTCCCGTTCCCACTTAAAGGTAGCAGGTAGGCAAATAGGCTTAGCCTTAGGCGAGGCCTTGTAAAACATACTATCCCATTGGGGCACAGACCGGATCCCTACATATCAGGGATGGCTATATAAATTGTGGCACTTGCTGGGGATGGAACACATATCTTTCTCACTACAGGGCAACGGATCCACTTTCTCAGACCTATGGTGCCCATTCCTTTCCTTACTGAACACGGAACTGCGGGAGCTCACCTGTCCGAGATACCTACGCCTTCTACAGCTCTCAGACCCCCCTTCCTAATACAGACTGGAGCCACAATTGTATGCCCGAATCAGAGCTAGAGAGAGGGACCAGGCTTCCCCTCCTTTGTTTACAAAAGTTTTCCGGGGGGGAGGGGATAGGGAGGGTTGAGTAGAAGAGGGAGGGGGAGGGCTGGGTCTGGGGTTAGGTTAGAGGGTTTTACAGTTTTCAAATGCACCTATTCATGTGCCTTGTTAACAACTGCTTGATTTGTTATACTCAATAAAAAGATTTAAACCTAAAAGAATTAACATACAGAATGGCTTGCTGCAGGGATGTGTATTGAATCCCTTCCTTTTTGGTATCTATCTGACGGCCCCATCAGCCAACTTACGAAAAACTAAGTTATTCTTGATGAAAATGTGAGTTGTCACATATCTTTTCAACTTTATGCAGACAATCTAATTCATCTGGATTAAACAGTGGTGGGGTTACAAGGGAAGCTTGATTATGTTCCTGAGTACTGTAAACAATGTTATGACTGTAAATACAGAAAACTAAAATAAAGAATTTTGAAAATAATTAATTTTGGTTTTTAGTCAATGTTAAAGTTCAGGAAATACAACTGTACAAGTGTTTGTGTATGCTGTTTATAACAGAAGTCTAAAGTGAAATGACCACCTAAAATGGTACTTTTTGGATTGGAGGTAGTATTCCTTGACAGATGTGATGCGTGGGCAAGTTTTGAAAGCTTATGTTGGAAAAATGTTTTAAATCTTTCGACTGGAACAATGATACAAGCTATTTGACATGAATTGACTCTAACTTTCCTGGTGGGAATTTGACTGTTGAAGTTTATCTGTAAATTGTCCTCTAGTGAGCATTGTTGGACCTTGTCCTTTCTGAAGGGTCACCCCCAAACTTTTGCCTTCCTTCTCCTCTTTTTACTGAATTTGTTTTTGTTTCCTTTAGGACTCTGAGCATTTTAACGTAAAGTTAGTACTTTTTGGTATTCACAGAATACTCTTACTCATTTTGGTATTCACAGAATGCACTTTCTCATTTTGGTATTCACAGACTGCACTTACTCATACTAACTTTATGTCCGCACTCGGGCCGGAGATTCCGGCCCGGTGGTGGAGATTCCGGCCTGGAGGTGGAGATTCCGGCCCGGAGGTGGAGATTCCGGCCCGATGGTGGAGATTCCGGCCGGTTGTGGAGATTCCGGCCGGTGGCTGTGCGAGGTCGACGATCTTCTCCTGGATGCGTCGGCGTCTGATGCGAGGACGATGCTCTGCCCCGGGGATGCGACGGCGTCTGATGCGATGGCGACACTTTTCTCCGGTGCTGCGAGGCGCTTCAAAGGATGTGAGGGTGTCAGCGATGCGCTTCTTCGGGAATGCGCCGGCGTCTGATGCGACGTCGACACTCTTCTCCGGCGATGCGAGAATCAGCGGCTGCGGCGACACGCTTCTTCGTCTTGAGTCGCGCTTCCAGCTCCCAGAGACATGCAAGTGTGTCAGAAGGTCCAAATTCCCAGCAAGGGAATACAGGGGGAGCTGGTGGGTGAAGTCTGTTGTCCCTGAGACTTCAACAGGAGAAAAGCTCTGAAATCAAGCCCTTGGAGATCCTTCACAAGTTGATGAAAGTACACACAAAGTTCCCTTCTCCTTTCTTTGGCAGTCAGGCAACCACTGCAGGCAGATCCCTCTAGCTTAGGGATAGTCTTCTCCTCAGTTTCTTCTTGGTTCCGCTCCTCAGCAAAGGTTTCTTCTTGTTTCCCAAAAGTGATCAAATTTCCTAGGGGTCTGGGTCCCCTTTTTATACACCTTTTCTCTTTGTTCTCTGAAGGCAGAGAGGCCTTTGCCTAGTCCAAAACCAGTTCTAGTCAGTCCTGGAGCACTTTGTTTACAGGACTCCTTCTTTCCTTTCAGAATGTGGGGCAGAGTGCTCAGCCGCCCGGCAGGAGGTGGAGCCAGCATTGTGGAAGGCAGGCACAGCCCTATTCAGACCCAGGTGCAACTCCTACCTCCACTCTGGATGCAGATCTCTCTATTCAGCCCTGTGCTGACTCACCCTGTCTCCTGGAGTCCCCCAGCCCCTGTCACTCACAAACCTAGACAAGGAATACACAACCTAGCAGAGGCAGGCTGGGATAGTTAGGCAAGAAAATACCTACTTTCTAAAAGTGGTATTTTCAAACACTGAGGGGTCGATTCCAATCCCGGTCGGAGACGCACCTAATACCATTCGGCCGGGAAAAAAGCCAGGCGAATGCCTGTTTCCCGACCGAATCGCACATACGTCCGAACGAGTAAGTACGATGCGCACAACTGCCCAAATCCCGACCCAGTCGTACTCACCCAATACAGGTCCTGTTCTCCGACCGAGGCGGATCCGGAAACGCAGAATCGAGTCGCACGGAAGCCAAAATGCTGCCCCGTCCGGCCGGACAAGTACGATGCGCCCTCCATACGCGCCGAACCCGTCGCTACGCACGGCACGTCAAAGCATCCGGGAGAGGCGCACATAAGCTCCGATTCGCGCCACAAGACGATCCACGGCTACGAGACGAACATGCCAGCGACGAGGACGAGGCGAAGCAAAGAGAAAGACGAACGAGACGAACCAACCATGAATCCCATCGTGCCGATCCTACCAATATTCTACATCTATTACCGGAACTGGCACGGATGCGTACGACGCAGAAGGTAAGTCAGACACCCACCACACAAACAAACCACACGTACCCGACATATCACACACACACATAGGGATGCAGAAATTACTTACACCAGCAACAGCAGCACCATAGGGGCGGGATGGCTATCACCAATGCCACATATACACATAGGGGCCTGGATGCCAACCACTAACACCACCCCTACTCAGGGGGTGCTAGATGCCTGTCACTACCACCACCCCTACGCAGGGGGTGCTAGATGCCTACCCCTACCACCACCCCTACCCAGGGGGTGCTAGATGCCTGTCACTACTACCACCCCTACCCATGGGGGGCAGGATGCCTGTCACTACCACCACCCCTACTCAGGGGGTGCCAGATACCTACCACTACCACCACCCCTACCCAGGGGGTGCTAGATGCCTACCCCTACCACCACCCCTACCCAGGGGGTGCTAGATGCCTGTCACTACTACCACCCCTACCCAGGGGGTGCCAGATGCCTACCACTACCACCATCCCTACTCAGGGGGTGCCAGATGCCTACCACTACCACCACCCCTACCCAGGGGGTGCTAGATGCCTACCCCTACCACCACCCCTACCCAGGGGGTGCTAGATGCCTGTCACTACTACCACCCCTACCCATGGGGGGAAGGATGCCTGTCACTACTACCACCTCTACCCATGGGGGGCTGGATGCCTACCACCACTACCACCCCTACCCAGGGGGTGCCAGATGCCTACCACTACCACCACCCCTACCCAGGGGGTGCCAGATGCCTACCACCACTACCACCCCTACCCAGGGGGTGCTAGATGCCTACCCCTACCACCACCCCTACCCAGGGGGTGCTAGATGCCTGTCACTACTACCACCCCTACCCATGGGGGGCAGGATGCCTGTCACTACCACCACCCCTACTCAGGGGGTGCCAGATGCCTACCACTACCACCATCTCTACCCAGGGGGTGCCAGATGCCTGTCACTACTACCACCTCTACCCAGGGGGTGCTGGATGCCTGCCACTACTACCACCCCTACCCATGGGGGCAGGATGCCTGTCACTACTACCACCTCTACCCATGGGGGCTGGATGCCTACCACCACTACCACCCCTACCCAGGGGTGCCAGATGCCTACCACTACCACCACCCCTACTCAGGGGGTGCCAGATGCCTACCACTACCACCACCCCTACCCAGGGGGTGCTAGATGCCTACCCCTACCACCACCCCTACCCAAGGGGTGCTAGATGCCTGTCACTACTACCACCCCTACCCATGGTGGGCAGGATGCCTGTCACTACCACCACCCCTACCCAAGCGGTGCCAGATGCCTACCACTACCACCACCCCTACCCAGGGGGTGCCAGATGCCTGTCACTACTACCACCTCCACCCATGTGGTGCCAGATGCCTACCACTACCACCACCCCTACTCAGGGGGTGCCAGATGCCTACCACTACCACCACCCCTACCCAGGGGTGCTAGATGCCTACCCCTACCACCACCCCTACCCAGGGGTGCTAGATGCCTGTCACTACTACCACCCCTACCCAGGGGTGCTGGATGCCTGTCACTACTACCACCTCTACCCATGGGGGGCTGGATGCCTACCACCAACAACACCCCCACTCATAGGATGGGTAATGCATGACACAACAAGCACACACCAACATAAGGAATGCAACAAAAAGACATCCCCCCAACACCATGACAAGCGTGTGTAGACTGTGTCAAATGCCTACAACACTGAACATGACTTTGAACATACAATGTGACCCCTATCACATGTGTCACACATAAATGTGTGTGGCCCCCACAATGCAAGCAGACCATGACCACTGTGGCAATGGGGTCCAACCCCCATCATCACAGTGACCAAAATGTAAGTGTGGGGCCCATAGCTGAAGCACATCTTGAACATTGTGGCAATGGGGTCTAAACCCCCATCATCACAGTGACCAAAATGTAAGTGTGGGGCCCATAGATGAAGCACATCTTGAACATTGTGGCAATGGGGTCTAAACCCCCATCATCACAGTGACCAAAATGTAAGTGTGGGGTCCATAGCTGAAGCACATTTTGAACATTGTGGCAATGGGGTCTAAACCCCCATCATCACAGTGACCAAAATGTAAGTGTGGGGCCCATAGCTGAAGCACATTTTGAACATTGTGGCAATGGGGTCCAACCCCCATCATCACAGTGACCAAAAGGTAAGTGTGGGGTCCATAGCTGAAGCACATTTTGAACATTGTGGCAATAGGGTTTAAACCCCCATCATCACAGTGACCAAAATGTAAGTGTGGGGCCCATAGCTGAAGCACATCTTGAACATTGTGGCAATGGGGTCTAAACCCCCATCATCACAGTGACCAAAATGTAAGTGTGGGGTCCATAGCTGAAGCACATTTTGAACATTGTGGCAATGGGGTCTAAACCCCCATCATCACAGTGACCAAAATGTAAGTGTGGGGCCCATAGCTGAAGCACATTTTGAACATTGTGGCAATGGGGTCCAACCCCCATCATCACAGTGACCAAAAGGTAAGTGTGGGGTCCATAGCTGAAGCACATTTTGAACATTGTGGCAATGGGGTTTAAACCCCCATCATCACAGTGACCAAAATGTAAGTGTGGGGCCCATAGCTGAAGCACATCTTGAACATTGTGGCAATGGGGTCTAAACCCCCATCATCACAGTGACCAAAAGGTAAGTGTGGGGTCCATAGCTGAAGCACATTTTGAAAATTGTGGCAATGGAGTCTAAACCCCCATCATCACAGTGACCAAAATGTAAGTGTTGACATTGAAAAAGCTGCAACTGCCAAACTGCATGGATGATTCCTGGTCACAGAACAACAAACACATCAGTGGCAAAGTAGTGCTTGTGTCCCATAGCAACATAGATTGGGGGAGGCAAACAGTGCAGTGCAAATAAGACATACCTTTGGCCATGTGTAGACAAACATCACCCATGGGGGCTGACATTGTCAACATCCATCAATGACACAATGACAGAAGTGACCATCATAATGCAGACCCACATATTTGCACCAATGGCCACACAAATGGAGATACCCTGTGGAGACTGTAGATGTGAGGTGAACAAATAACATACCATGGCAGCAATGGGACACACAAACAATGATCATTGTGCTGACTGATGACCTAGGAGTCCCAGGGACAGCAGGTGAAACCCACCAAACAACATACAGCCAATGGCACACTAAAGATATGCCAATGCAGTGGTGCAGATGCACAAACACAAACAGGCAGACCCACACTGCACATCAAACACAACAGGTGAGGGGGGTGCCAGTGTCCCCAGGCAACCACACAACACATGATGAGGCCTGAATACCAATTACACAGATGCACATACAGTGCCACACAAAAGTAACTCATGGATCCAAATCCCCTATGTGGGCAATCAGGCATTGTTAGATGAGAGGGAGCACAAATTACACATGTCACACAAGCTTGTAGGAACAGCAACTAACACAGCAAGACACAGACCCACCACAGCACTACCCCCAGGGACCCCATATTGTGCTGACACTAGCCTGCATGATAATCCCACTGTGATGACAATGTTAGATGTCGTTCACACTGTGAACCCCAGCCATGTGTCCTGAGCAACTAACTACCATCACACCTACACAAGCTCCAATCAATCAGCACGGCCTGCCAGCCAAGGCCAATATGGAGGTAGGGGTCTGGCCGTGCAACAACTCACTTTTGCACACACTCAACACCACACACCCTGATCTCCACCAATGTGCAGCAGTGAAGCTCACATGGACTGGTGACATTGCACATGCACCCATGACAATACCAGGGGTGGTGGTGAGAACTAAGGTGCAGAAACCCATCACACATGGCCAGTCAACAAGACTCGTCAATGTCTGACACACAGCACAGTATGCCGTACATGGGCATGATGTGAAATCCACCACAATCAATGGGATCCTGGCCATAGTCACACACCAATGAAGAAGCCAAGGTGACACACGAAGAACACACGTACACAACTACCAACATTGCAGCTCTGACCCTGAGCAGTGGCAGCAGTCACACACACAACGTGTCACAATCACTGAAAGCTAACACAAACTGTAAATCACATGACTCGTGTAAACAACAAGTGCCAAGGGGAATCCTGAATGTGTCCCATCTGCGTTTGCCCACATCCCCAGCACTGACAACAAAGACAACCTGGGATGACAACCTCATGAACATTAGTGTGCCATGCACCCACATCACAGAGAAACCAGGTCCAAGATGCTGGATGAACACAGAACAACTCAGCAAGCATCACAAACAGGAACATCCCTAGGGACACAGCCTGTGTAGGAAAAGGGAAGGGAACACGCACAGACATGCTTACACAACACAGGCCCACGCAATGTCAACAGATTACACACTGCCATGAGGGCACTCCACTCCTGTGGAAGGTCCGCTGTGCCAAACCTTGTCTGTGCACGACCCAAACATGTCAGCAGAACACTCCATCAGTGAGTCAACAACCACAACACACAGAAGGCTCTGCTCACATCAGCCTGGGTACGGGAGTGTCTCGTCAGTCATCTGCACACACACCAAACACGTGTCAAGCAAGTTTCACTGTATACACAGATGAGTCCTTCGACATTGATGTGCAAAACTGCATGTCCAGTGGAGCTGGGCACATAGTCAGGGAAATCGGAACATTGAACAGTGGTAAGCCCACCAGATGTGCATCAGTGTAAGACAAAGATGTTCATTTACAAATGCAAAAAGGACATCCCTGTGTCAAATGCTGAACATTACACCCTCAGACAGTAGCAAAGGATGCCATAGATCCAGACTACAACAGGACACATATCCCATGGACCACATGGAGTCCATCACTGCAACTATTCTTCGTCCTGATGTGAACACTATTACAACTGCAAATGCAGGATGCTACTCATCCACATCATGTACATCAAAAGAAAACCCAAAAGTAAACAAAAAGGGGCTTTATTCAGCAAATGTCAGGGTAAACACGGAAGTCCAAAAGAAACTAAGGCCAATGGCCAGTCCAAAATCACAGTACCAACGGGGTGAGAAGTGACAACTGGTCACACATTGCTTGCCTGCACTGGTACGGTTGGGGGACATCCCCCTTGGAGGGGCATACAAGGGGCAGGCCAGGCACCGCAGGGACAGGATCAGGGGATGGCAGAGTGAGGCAGTGAAGGGGTGGTGGGTGCAGGAGTGTCACCGGCAACTGCAGTGGAGGTGTCTGACTCAGGGGGCCGGCACCACTGTGGTACACAAGTCAGTTGGTGTGGGTGCTGCAACCACTGCAGTGGGCTGGACTGATGTAGTGGACTGGGTACCCACTGCAGTGCCCGAGTCAGACGTGGTGGTTGTGGACTCCACTGCAGTGCATGACTCCAAGGGAGTGGAAGGGTGGGCAGATGAGGTGGGCAGGACAGAGGGGGGACCCGGTCCCCACAACAGTGCCACTAACAGGCAGAGCATCTGGGTTGGGGGTGGAAGAGCAAGTGGCAGGGGGGAGGGCCTAAGCAGTCTGGGGATGCGGTATCGGTGTGTGGGGGAACCTGGGGCAGGGTGTGGCGGGGGAACCTGTGCAGTGGTGGCCTGGGGGATGGAGGAGAGAGACTGGGCGCTGGAGCTGCGTGGTGGTGGTGGTGGGGTCTTGCTCTTCCTGCTCCGGGGGACTTCCTAATGGGCTCCTGTGTCTGCCTGCGCCTGGGGGAGGGTGTCCGGGGGCGAGGTGCACTCCTCTCTGTGTGGGTGGACTTCCTCTTCCCCTGGTATGCTGGATCAGCAGGAATGGAGGGGAAGAGGCCGAGGTCACACAGGAAGATCTGCTGTGTAGGTGGGGTAGCAGGCGAGGCAAGGGAAGGGGTCTTGGAGGGAGAGGATTTGGAGGACTGCGGAGTGAATGTGGATGCCTGTGTGTGTGTGTGTTCCCCATCCCCTGTGTCTGTGGTATCAGTCCCCTGAGGATGCTTGTGTGCACGTCTTGCCTTACTCTTGGGTGTGTCTGTGCTGCTCGTGTCTGTGTGTTTGGTTGACTGTGCAGGTGTGCATGTGCTTTGGACAGGTAGGGGGCAGGAAGTGTGGATGGGGCAGAGGTGGGAGGGGTGAGGGACTGTTGGAGGAGGGACACTGCTGCCATCAGGGAGGAGTCCATGGACCTATTGCTCCTCTGTAGGGCAGACATACCCGTCGAGATGCCCTCCATGAACGACACCAGCTGTGTCAACAGAGTGGTGTGTGCATGGAGGACACTCAGCATTGCTGTCTGCCCTACATGGAGCTGCCGAAGGAGGTACACAGACTCCTCACTCAGGGCAGCAGGGGACACAGGGGCATGGGCTGCGGTGCCTGGCACGAAGGAGACACGCTCCCGAGCACGGGAGCCTCCACGGACCTCAGGAATGGGAGCCAATGGGAGGGCGGTGGTGGTGGTGGCAGGGCCAGACAGACTAGCTGGCCTTTGGTGGCTGCTGAGACCCGCCTCCACAAGGGAGTCATCCTCCGAGCTGCTGTGGTCCCCAGCTGAGGTGGATGGTGCTGAGGACTCCTCGGTGTGGCTCCCCTCGCCCTCCGTGCCACTGGGTCCCTCTGACCACTCGTCCGATGCTGACCCAGTCTGGCTCCGCTGCTCCTCCTGGTCCGTGGAGCTGTCCCCTCCTGTGGCCGTGGATGTATCTGCAAACAATTAGGGAAACAGACAAACATCCATCACCTGCACTGACCGCACACACCACAGTAAGTACAGCACATTACAGAGCAAGCCCTGGCATCCTTAGTTGAACATTGCCTAAAGTCCTCACACAGATTCGGGGAAGCCAATTGTCAGTCTGATGGTCAACCATGGGACTCACACCCCTCCTGCCCTTGCACCCATCTGTCTGGTGCCTGTCTGATGGTAAGACCCCAGTGTGGACACATGCACCACCTACACAGTTGTTGGACATTGCAGGGAACACGGTGAAGTATGTGAACATGCACACATCACATCTCTTGCCACTGAGTCAGTGCAGGTGTCCGGATAAAGGGATGGCCAGAGTCTAATTAGAAATGCATGTGATGCATACCAGCACCAGACACCATGATGCACCCATGTCCGGATAGTCAATGCCACAATGGGGTGCATGTTGCACATGTCACTCCCCTGCAGGATCAGTCACAGGAAGTTTAATGCCATGACACAGGAATGCGTGCAAAGTCATACATCACTGTCTCAAGTCACATGGCCATGGCAGCCAGCCAACAACAGTCTGCGCTGTGTCACAATCCGAGGGCATGGGGAATGCAAGTTATGTGACTGACAAGTGCACATGTCCATCCCCCAAAAACCACATCATCTGTACTACTATTTGTCCACGTCATACCAACTGGACATATGGGGGACATGAAACACAACTCTCTGAACATGAGCACCTCACAGTGTGCTGTGAATGAAAATACAGCTGCCTGAAAGTCACAGTCGCAAACACCTGTTTGCACAGTCAAGTGATCAGACACCTATAAGTCACAGAAGTATCGTCTATCATGGTCACATCTCAGATGGCATGCTGAGCCCTAACCGATAAACATACCAGTAGTCCTGACAACGAAGACACAGCACAATGAGACAGAGGCAGACACCTGAGGGTACATTTCACTGATCACAACATGCCAGATGATACACGGGAGTGGGAGTACAGAGTGTATTGTATGCCCTGGAGTAGGCATGACTGTCCAGCTCCACCTGTAAGAGGGATGAGTCCTGGACAGTAGGCAGGTGGCTAAGCATGTGTGACACACTGGATACACATACTCCTGAGGCCCAAACATTGTTCCCACCAGCAGCATGGGTGTGTGCCAAATTCCCCAGGGACATGTGGTGAGTCAGAGCAGCAAGCGGACCACATATCAAAGTTACACCCAGATCACATGTCAGAACTTAGGCATTGTGTAAGCAATTGACCCACCCATGAATCGCACAACATAGTCACGGGAACAAATGCTGTCCCCCACCTTGAGCAAAGCAAAATGCAATGACACAGTCCCCAAATGACACAATTTCCTGACTATAAGGGCCACACATATGCGTATCAGAGGAGAAGTGGGCATGTCACAAATGAGGGACATGGGTCCTGGACCACATGACTGATGTACTGTGGAAGTTTAACCAGGCCAGAGGAGGGCACATAGCATGTCAGACAAAGTGCACAGTGCAGTCATGGACTCACCCCCTCCTTGCTGCTGTCTGTCCTTCAGCTGCCCATCCAGGTCAGGGAAGACCACGCCAGGATCCGGAGCATGTGGGGGGTCAGGGTCCGGTGTCTGCCCCTCCTGCGAGGAGGTGACAGCTTCAGCTGGACCCTTGCGATCATCCGGGACCAGCCATGAAGGTCCTGCCACCTCTTTTGGCAGTTGCAGATCCTGCGCCTGTAGACCCCCACGGATCTTACTTTCCGGGCGATGGTCAGCCAGATGTCCTGCTTCTGGTGGGCATCAACCTGTGAGGATGACAAAGTGAAAAGGCCATTACTACACATGCAACATATACGTGCATCACACAGTTGGATATACATGTCTCAATCACAGGGGCATATGATGTACACAGGCAGTGCAACAATGGCTATGAACACTTTGCCAGCAGTCACTACATGGTATCATTGCATGGGAAGTAAACCTAGTTGGAATGCACTGTTACTGCACTGTACCAGTTCAGTGCATGTAACTACACACTTTGGGGTGTGACAACTACTCAGTGGGCATGCTAGCCAGTGGTGTGCACACTGAAAGTCCTGCTAGTCAGACAACATGCACAATTAGTGATGCAGTGGACAGCACACTCACCTGCTCCCCTGGTTTCCCATACAGCTTGCTGTACTGTGGAAGGAGGCTGTCCAGCAGGGCATGGTTCTCCTCAAGGCTGAAGGCTGAGGCTCTCTCCACAGTACGTGCCATTGCAGGAGCCAGAGGATGCATAAACAGCAGCAGTGTTGGTGGCAGATGTCGTCCTGGAGCATGTAGTGCAGGCAAGTGAGCTCTCAGGGGAGCAGCCAGCATTATATGTGTGCTGCAGAGGCAGATACTGTCCCATGTGTCCAAAGTGATAGGTCCAAGTCGTTTGCATCTTCTGAATCTGACCAATCCATGGAATAGCAGCACTAATACACGCCCACAGCATCCTTCAAATCTTCAACTTCATGACACCCATGATTTTGCAACATTGTTGTGGCTGGCCAACTGAATTCACTGCATCAGACTCGTTGGAGCTTCAAAAACGCGTCCGTTGCCATGCCAGGCCCCAGCCAATGTGTGCGCACCGTTCGGTCCATTGCTGTACAACGCGTACCCGGGATACAACGCGTACCCGCTCACATTGAATGCAATGGGCCGGCCGGGCACACCGTTCGGTCCATTGCTGTACAACGCGTACCCAGGATACAATGCGTACCCGCTCACATTGAATGCAATGGGCCGGCCGGGCACACCGTTCGGTCCATTGCTGTACAACGCGTACCCGGGATACAACGCGTACCCGCTCACATTGAATGCAATGGGCCGGCCGCGCACACCGCTCGGTCCATTGCTGTACAACGCGTACCCGGGATACAACGCGTGCCCGCTCACATTGAATGCAATGGGCCGGCCGGGCACACCGATCGGTCCATTGCTGTTCAAAGCGTACCCGCTCACATTGAATGCAATGGGCCGGCCGGGCACACCGATCGGTCCATTGCTGTTCAACGCGTACCCGCTCACATTGAATGCAATGGGCCGGCCGGGCACACCGATCGGTCCATTGCTGTTCAACGCGTACCCGCTCACATTGAATGCAATGGGCCGGCCGGGCACACCGATCGGTCCATTGCTGTTCAACGCGTACCCGCTCACATTGAATGCAATGGGCCGGCCGGGCACACCGATCGGTCCATTGCTCTACAACGCGTACCCGGGATACAACGCGTACCCGCTCACATTGAATGCAATGGGCCGGCCGGGCACACCGATCGGTCCATTGCTGTTCAACGCGTACCCGCTCACATTGAATGCAATGGGCCGGCCGGGCACACCGATCGGTCCATTGCTGTTCAACGCGTACCCGCTCACATTGAATGCAATGGGCCGGCCGGGCACACCGATCGGTCCATTGCTGTACAACGCGTACCCGGGATACAACGCGTACCCGCTCACATTGAATGCAATGGGCCGGCCGGGCACACCGATCGGTCCATTGCTCTACAACGCGTACCCGGGATACAACGCGTACCCGCTCACATTGAATGCAATGGGCCGGCCAGGCACACCGATCGGTCCATTGCTGTACAACGCGTCCCTGTACAAGTCACTGGCATATGTCACCATGCCTGTCACAGGTGAACATATGCCAGCCACATATACTTCCCAGGGAGTGAGGGGCACACCTACAACACCACAGCCTGTCCACACTCTATCCTAAGGCATGTAAGGCTGCATTACCTGTTCCGTGTATGGGGGTCAACATGCTGTTTTTTGGGTGGCACTTGGGGGCAGCCACTCCCAGGCTGTGCACGTGTTCATGGGGACAGAATCCTTGGTGTGTTGTGCACATGAACACTGTGGTGTGCAACTGTTCATTTCAGGGCATGTGGCATGGTCACATTTCACGGTTGTGTATGTGTATGTCATGTCACATACCCCCTGAGTCCCATGTGGGACGGTATGTACGTCCCAGGGTGGCCCATTGCCACAATTGTGATGGCCCTCCACAGTCTGTGTGCATGTTGTGTTTACAATGTCTCTGATTCCATGTGCACAATGGGAGACAGTCTCCACATCCACGTTGTTTGTGCATGGACTTTGATGTTGTGCGTGTGTGTGTCACAGACGTCCATGTCTGTCCTGCCGAGGCAACAGGGACCACTACCTGTGGGGGTCATGGTTGTTTAGCTGTGGTGTATTCATGATGCACCATGTCATGCCAGTGTCCATGTGGCAATACAGGGTCCCTGGGACTCTACCTGTCGATGAGCTGTGATGCCTGGGGCACATCTGTCCTCACATGTCACTGTGGTGTGTGTTTGGAACGTGACAGCAGTACATGGGTACTGTGACACAGCCTAATGATATCCCATAGCACAACCTGGGACTTGTTGAGGAAACATGTTGAACTGTGATGTTAGATGTTAGCCATGTAGGTGCCATACATGTCCTTACGGAACGGCACACGCATCATGTACTTGTGTCTCGTAATGATGTATCATGTGATATTGAGTCTGGTCTATGCCACATATGTGGGGTGACTGACAATCTTTCTTTCTTCACCTATGCACTGCAGGGCACCAGCTGTCCATCGGCCATTCCCTGACTTTGCAACAGTGGTTGAACGGGACTGCATCCGACGGTACCGCTTCACCAGGCCACTGATTGAGGAATTGACTGTGCGGTTGGCCCCACATTTGCAACCTGGAAGGACATACCCTACAGCGCTGACCCCCAAGGTGAAGGTGATGGCAGCCCTACACTTCTTTGCCACCGGTACCTTTCAACACACTGTGGCGTCTGCTGGTGGGATGTCACAGACCATGTTCAGCCGTGTGCTCCGCAATGTTTTGGAGGCTATGTTGAGATACCTGAACCAGTACATCTATTTCCCTAGACTTCAACAACTCACTGACGTGAAGAGTGACTTCTATGCCCTGGGGAGGATGCCGCATGTCATTGGCTCCATTGATGGGACACATGTGGCTTTGGTACCACCACAGGCCCAAGAGCAGGCATACAGGAACCGCAAACACTACCATTCGGTCAATGCACTGGTGGTATGTCTTGCAGATATGAGCATCTCACACGTGTGTGTCCGTTTCCCCGGTTCTGCACACGATGCCTACGTGATGAGGAGTAGTCGCATCCCGAGGATGATGTCACAGATGCGGAACCAGCGTGCCTGGCTTGTTGGTGTGTACTGACTTTGTACCATTGTGTGTGTTCTGCAATGTAGTGTTCCACCCTCTTTTCCAACTCAGCTAATGTGCAATTGTCTGTATGTAGGTGACTCCGGATACCCCAACATGCCGTGGTTGCTGACGCCCCTCAGGAACCCTGTGACACCAGCCCAGATGCGCTACAATGAGGCACATGGTCGGACCAGGAGAGTGATTGAGCGGACATTTGGTCTCCTGAAGAGCCGCTTCCGCGGCCTAGATAAGACAGGAGGGGCCCTCCCATATGCCCCAGCAAAGGTGTGCAAGATTGTCATCGTCTGCTGCATGCTACACAACCTGGCAGTGCGGAAGGAGTTGCCTCTCATCCTGGATGACGATGACCAACATCCACCACCTGTGGAGGATCCTGGGCTGGAACACGATGCCAGTGATGATGATGATGATGAGGGTGATGTCCGCACACAGCTCATCACCAACTTCTTCAGCTGAATGTGAGTATCCAGGGATGTTATGTCAATGATGTGAGTTTGCATGATATGTGTTGGTGGTGCTCTGGTGCTGTTTGAATGTGTCCATGTGCTACTTGACTGGATGCGTGCAGCGATGTGTCCTTACAGGTAGTCTGTACTCCCCAACAGTGTTGGCATGCTAACTTGGTTCTGGGTGGGTATCTTGTGACATGTATTGGGCATGAGTATTGCAGTTCTGTCCTGTTCTTCAGTGCTTTTGACTGTGTGTCATTTCTGTCCTTCACAGGGTACTTTCAGAGTTGTTTGGTCAACTGTGATCCCCCGACACCGTGAATCAACTTCCAGGGTGGTAGCTGTCGTTTCCCTACAGGTGATGTGCGCCACACCCATGGACTTCCTTTCTTCTACACTTCTTGACTGTGTGCCCACTGCCAGGTGGGATTACCTTGCATCTGTAGTGGTTACAACATGTTGCAAATGTGTAATAAACCTGTGCTTCACTTTGTGATGTGCGTTGTCTGTGGTCACACATCTGACTGACATTTGCTTACTGCACCAGTGGGCTAGTTGACACAGACTGGGAATAGGTGTTGGGTCTGTGCATTGCACCGTATTTCCTGGCAACATCAGTGTAGGCGATGAGTCAGATGGCCCTGGTGTGTATGTGTTGTGTAGCCCTGGTGGTGTGTCTCCCTCATATGTGTCACGTCGCCATGACTCACATGGCGGTGTTGTACTTGCTGTAGCAGTTAGCATGCACAGTGTAATTTCACAGATCATCATCTCCACTTCAGAAAGAACGTTGGAATCACAACAGAGGCAAGTATGGTGTATTAGTGAGTTTATTGACATACATGTGTGAGGATAGTGCACAGGATGGTGGGTGCTGTACATTGTGATTGTAATCCAAAGTTCCAAGATGATTTGGAAGTCCTGGTAGCAGAAATGTCCAGAGTAAAGTCCACAGTCATCTGATACATTGGTCCAACTTGAGCTCCCCATGTCATGTGGGAGAGTTGTGTTGCATTCGACAGGGTGAAGAGTTTGGGCACAAAGGTGATTTTCCAGAACAGGTGTTGGCTTCCTGGGGGTTGTGCATGGCCATCAGCCTCTCAGTTGTCCTTCCTCGGACGACCCCTCTTCTTTGGGGGGGACCCTCAAGTGCAGGCTGCTGTGGTGCAGGGGACTCTCCGCCAGAGTCATCCTCCCTCCCTGTGGCAGTTGCAGCTGTTGCAGCACCAGATGTTGTGGGCACACAGGGAGGTGTTGACATGTTGGTGCAAATCTGGTGTAGGCATTGCAATATGTCCCTATGCACCGCCGTCTGTTCTTGCACTGTGTCCCACTTGGACTCCATGCGGGACATGTGTAAGTCCAAGCGGGCATGATGGGCAGCCTGCTGCTGTTGAATGTCCCTGAGGATCCCCACTACCTGGCTGAACTCTCCGGTGCTAGTCTGGTACGCATCAGCTATGCGTACCAGTTGTGGGTCATCATGCAGTCCAGACCCCTCTGCAAGCAGCGACCTATGTCTACCACCCCTCCCACCACCCCAGGCGACACGTGATGGACCTGCGGTGGCACGCACAGGTGACCCTGGGCCCCCTTGGGGGTTGTTGCTGGTGTTGTTGTCCGTAGCTCCACGTTGGGCCGGGGTCCGTGTGCTGTTGGTGGTGGTGGTCCTTGGTCTGTCGGTGTCGGAAGGGGTGGTCTGTGTGTTGGCAGTTGTTGGAGGGGTGGGTGCAGGGGGTGCAGCTGGTGGTCCTGCTGGTGCTGCATGATGACTCACTGAGGAGGTGCCAGGTAGGTCTTCGTCATCCGAGGTGGGCAGAGGCTGTTCCACACCAGTGAGCTCAGTGTCCCCCGGAGCCTGGGACAGGGACTCCTCAGCGTCTGCTGCTGTGTCCCCATCATCACCTGTATTTGGAAGAGACACACAATGTATGTAATGTTTCTACAGGCATCAATGGTTCAAACACCTGACAGTTGTGACTGTACCTCTGGATGCGGGCCTGTACATTGCATTGTCCTAAGTTGTCACAGTCAGCTGTTGATATTGGTGTAGCGCATTGTCCTGACAACATGAAGCATTTCAATGTGAATGTTGAGGTGTGTGCATGGCCAGCATGGGTGGTATTTGGTTGACATCCGGACATCCTTCTCCCTCCAGCCCAGTTATCCCACCATGAAGCATGCCACCCTTGCAGTGGGTGCAGGTTGACTCTCAGGATGTCAGTCAGTGGTGTCCTGCTGTTTGTTGGTGCCCAGTTCCCAGCAGGGCCTTGTGCTCCCCACTGCAGTACCCAGTGTCAGCCATCTTGTCAGTTGTTTTCCCCTCCCTGTGATGTGTGCATGGTTCAGAGTGGTGTTGATGGGCCAATTGTGAGGGTGACTAATATCTGTGACTACCACTCCCATCATGCTATTTCCTGCACCCCCCTTCCCAGCATGCCCATACTTCCTTTCTTTTGAGTGTACTTCACTGTGTGTGGGTGTGACAGCAATGGCAAGATGGCTGACAGTGGTGTCCTGCTGTTGGTTGGTGGCCAGTTCCCAGCAGGGCCTTGTGCTCCCCACAACTGAGCACCGGTGTCAGACATCTTTGATGGGGCTTTCCACTCTCTGTGAGGTGTGCATGCTTCAGTGTGAGCTTGCTGGGCCATGTGGTTTGGGGATGTTGAGCTGTGACTATCACTCCCATCATGCTATTGCCTCCACCCCCCTTCCCAGCATGCCCATACTTCCTTCCTTTTGAGTGGACTTCACTGTGTGTGGGTGTGACAGCAATGGCAAGATGGCTGACAGTGGTGTCCTGCTGTTGGTTGGTGGCCAGTTCCCAGCAGGGCCTTGTGCTCCCCACAACTGAGCACCGCTGTCAGACATCTTTGATGGGGCTTTCCATTCTCTGTGAGGTGTGCATGCTTCAGTGTGAGCTTGCTGGGCCATGTGGTTTGGGGATGTTGAGCTGTGACTACCACTCCCATCATGCTATTGCCTCCACCCCCCTTCCCAGCATGCCCATACTTCCTTCCTTTTGAGTGGACTTCACTGTGTGTGGGTGTGACAGCAATGGCAAGATGGCTGACAGTGGTGTCCTGCTGTTGGTTGGTGGCCAGTTCCCAGCAGGGCCTTGTGCTCCCCACAACTGAGCACTGGTGTCAGACATCTTTGATGGGGCTTTCCACTCTCTGTGAGGTGTGCATGCTTCAGTGTGAGCTTGCTGGGCCATGTGGTTTGGGGATGTTGAGCTGTGACTACCACTCCCATCATGCTATTGCCTCCACCCCCCTTCCCAGCATGCCCATACTTCCTTCCTTTTGAGTGGACTTCACTGTGTGTGGGTGTGACAGCAATGGCAAGATGGCTGACAGTGGTGTCCTGCTGTTGGTTGGTGGCCAGTTCCCAGCAGGGCCTTGTGCTCCCCACAACTGAGCACCGGTGTCAGACATCTTTGATGGGGCTTTCCACTCTCTGTGAGGTGTGCATGCTTCAGTGTGAGCTTGCTGGGCCATGTGGTTTGGGGATGTTGAGCTGTGACTACCACTCCCATCATGCTATTGCCTCCACCCCCTTCCCAGCATGCCCATACTTCCTTCCTTTTGAGTGTACTTCACTGTGTGTGGGTGTGACAGCAATGGCAAGATGGCTGACAGTGGTGTCCTGCTGTTGGTTGGTGGCCAGTTCCCAGCAGGGCCTTGTGCTCCCCACAACTGAGCACCGGTGTCAGACATCTTTGATGGGGCTTTCCACTCTCTGTGAGGTGTGCATGCTTCAGTGTGAGCTTGCTGGGCCATGTGGTTTGGGGATGTTGAGCTGTGACTACCACTCCCATCATGCTATTGCCTCCACCCCCTTCCCAGCATGCCCATACTTCCTTCCTTTTGAGTGTACTTCACTGTGTGTGGGTGTGACAGCAATGGCAAGATGGCTGACAGTGGTGTCCTGCTGTTGGTTGGTGGCCAGTTCCCAGCAGGGCCTTGTGCTCCCCACAACTGAGCACCGGTGTCAGACATCTTTGATGGGGCTTTCCACTCTCTGTGAGGTGTGCATGCTTCAGTGTGAGCTTGCTGGGCCATGTGGTTTGGGGATGTTGAGCTGTGACTACCACTCCCATCATGCTATTGCCTCCACCCCCTTCCCAGCATGCCCATACTTCCTTCCTTTTGAGTGTACTTCACTGTGTGTGGGTGTGACAGCAATGGCAAGGTGGCTGACAGTGGTGTCCTGCTGTTTGTTGGTGCCCAGTTCCCAGCAGGGGCTTGTTCTCCCCACAGCAGTACCCAGTGTCAGCCATCTTGTCAGTTGTTTTCCACTGCCTGTGATGTGAGCATGGTTCAGAGTGGTGTTGATGGGCCAATTGTGAGGGTGAGCAATATCTGTGACTACCACTCCCATCATGCTATTGCCTCCACCCCCTTCCCAGCTTGCCCATACTTCCTTCCTTCTGACTCTGCTTCCCTGTGGGGTAGTGTGCCTGTGCTGAATGGATGGCTGACAGTGTTGTCCTGGCGTTTGTTTGGCTACAAGTCCCATGTGTGTCACTGTGCTTCCCACAGCATGACCCAGGGTGGTGGTTCTTTGTGGGATAATTAATTTTAGTGTGAGGCAATGCATTTTCCCAGGTGTGTTGTGTGTAGTTTGTGTTAGGGGTGTGTGTGGGGAGAGCTGCTGGTAACTATGGTCATAGCTGTCAGTCCTCCTTCCCACCCAGCCAGATATCCCACCATGGAACGTGCTTCCATTGCAGGGAGTGCAAGTTGTCTTTCAGGATGTCAGTCAGTGGTGTCCTGCTGTTGGTTGGTGCCCAGTTCCCAGCAGGGCCTTGTGCTCCCCACAGCAGTAGCCAGTGTCAGCCATCTTGTCAGTTGTTTTCCACTCCCTGTGATGTGAGCATGGTTCAGAGTGGTGTTGATGGGCGTATTGTGAGGGTGGGCAATATCTGTGACTACAACTCCCATGATGCTATTGGCTACACTGACTTGACCAGCATACACAGAATTCCTTCCTTTCTGTGGGATTCCCTGTGTGGTGGTTTTGTAGTGGTGGCTACATATCTGACAGTGTTTGTTGGTTATATTTGTGCCACTGCCTAGCTTTATTTGTTGTAGGGTTTGTACATGTCATGACACAGTTACATATCACTATGAGATGGCATGTGTTGTGTTTATCTGACTGACATACACATCTTGGGATGATTCTGTTTTTGTTGCTGTGTATTTGCTAAGGGTGCATGGTTTGACTATCCCCTTGACAGTGATGTGTGTGTATTGTCACACAATATTGGGTATATTGGTTGTGTACTCACCAGGCTCTGGGATGTTTTCTAGTCCATATACGCTCACTGGTGGTAGGATGGCCCGCACCTTCTCCTCCCAGGGCCTGAGGTATAGTGGTTTGGCAGGAGGGCCACTGCCGGTGTGTTGGCTCAAGATGTAATCCTTCTTCAGTAGGTCCCTGACCCTCCTGCGCACATCATACCACCTGTTCTGGATGTCTTCCTTTGTGCGCAAACATGGTGATTGTGCGTTCACCCTGTCGACGATCCTCGCCCACATCTTGGTTTTCTGCGACATGGGGGTCTGTTGGACCAGTGTACCAAACAGCTGTGGCTCTACCCTGAGGATCTCATCTACCAGGACTTCCAATTCACTATCTAGGAACTTTGGATTCTTCTTGGGGGGCATGGTGATGGGTGGTGGTGGTGAGTGATGTGTGTTGGTGTGCAAGTGAGGGTGTGTGAGTGTGTGTTTTGCTGGGTGTATGTGAGGGTGCTATTTGTTGAGGTGCTGATGGTGTGTGGCTTGTGTGATGGATGAGCTGTGAGTGTGTGTGTGGTTGCTGTCTGTTGGTGTTGTGTGCTGGCAGGTAATTTGAATTTGCAAAGGATCATGGTAGAGATTTGTGTCCTTTATATGGGTGGAGTTGTGGGTGTGTCTTTGTTCCCTGTTTCCCCCCCAGTATTTATTGGCTTTGTAATTGCTTGTTTGGCCTTTTTTTGTGTGTTTTTCCCTTTGTACTTTTTGTGCATGTAGGAGACGTTCTTCTGACCGAGTCGGACCCTGCAGTTGTCTCGTGCGAGCTTCTCCGAGTCGTTCACGCTGTGTTTGTGCTGTTTTATGTGCTGCGTACGCGTCGGTCGCGGTGTATTGGGTTGCTTCGGCTCGCTGTTTTGTATGCGTGTCGGTCGTACGGCTTGAGCTCCGTGCGACTCGGTCGTGTTTTCCACGCGTTGCATCGTACTTGGCGGGTCGGAGTTCGCGGGTACGTTTCGTTCGGGATTCTTCCTGGTGCGTGTCGGTCGGTTCGATTCGCGTGCTTTTCCGGCCGGATAGCTGTTTTCCGCGCGGTTCGGTCGTTCGTATTGTGTTCCGTACGAGTCGGTCGGGTTTTGCACGCTTTTCATCGTACTTTGCGGGTCGGGCTGCACCGGTACGTGTCGGTCGGAATAAATTCCGGCTCCGAGTCGGTCGGTACGTTTTCCGGCCCGAATCGGAATCGGACCCAGAATGTTAAAACCAACTCCACTAAAAGATGTATTTTATCATCCTGAGTTCAGGCATACTAAATTCGTTTTTCTACCATGTTCCCTAGGTCAGTTAGGATTATAAGGTGTAATAATCAAACTGCCCATTCTGGCCTATGGGGAGCAGGTAGCCTTGCAATAGTGAAAAACGAAAATGGCTGTAATTCACTACTAGGACATGCCACACACACCAGGGCATATCCTACCTTATACTTACAATGCACCCTGCCCTAGGGCCTACTTTAGGGGTGACCAACATGCAGTAAAGGGAAGGTTTAGGGACTGGTAAGTGGGTGCACTCACCAAGTCGACATGGCAGCCCTAGGCTGCACACAGGCTCTGCAATGGCAGGCCTGAGACACACTTTACAAGCTGCTTCTGTGGGTGGCACAACCAGTGCTGCAAGCCCACCAGCAGCATTGGATTTACCAGCCCTGGGCACACTCAGTGCACTGTACTAGGGACTGACAAGTAAACCAATCATCCAATCATGGAGTCACTAATCCATACATCAATTTGCAATAGGGAGAGCATATGCACTTTAGCACTGATCAGCAGTGATGAAGTACCCAGAGTCATAAAACAGCCAACAACAGGTCAGAAAAAATATAGGAGGAAGGCAAAAAGTTTAGTGATGACCCTGCATAAAGGGCCAAGTCCAACATTATCCTATCCTATAAATACTTTACACATTACCTCTTACGTTAAGCCTGCCTTCTCTGTGCCAAGCTACCAGAGGGTGAGCACAGGTTAATGTATGGTGTGTATCTGACTTGCCCTGACTAGGACTGTGGTTCCTGCTTGGACAGGGTGCATAACTCTGCCAACCAGAAACCCAATTTATAACAAGCATCCAACATTTTTTTTTGTCTTTTCTGGAAGAAGCTCTACGCCGTGAAAGAAAGTGGGGAGATTTTTTCAACCTTTCCCAGCAGTGGAAGCTTTAAAATGCTCTATGTTATAAACATGTTTAAAAATGGACTAAGAATATTGAGTGGGGAATGCCTCTATCATGTTTACTTTAACATTATTGGAAAGTATAAATACATTTCCCTATCTGTATAGCTTACCTTCAGTTAAACATTTTAAAACTGCAAGTAGAATTTAACCCTTTGTATTCTGTTCTTGAGTTCTGTGCAGTATTAAAAGACAAAAAGGAATTGTGCCCATGTTTTTTAGATACTAAAAATTATTCTATTTGTCACATAGTAATGGTCCTATTTTTTTAAATCTATGGAAAAAGTTTTTTACAACTTTATTCTTAAAGTTAGCGATTTATATAAGGCAGTTTGTGATTACCTATTTAGCTTACATGAATTCTTGGGATATTTCTGTCAGGATGCTCGGTTTTAATAGCTATAAAAGAATCTTATAATGTATAAATAATGAAGTGTGGCATATCTTCTGAGACTTTCAATTTTTTTTTTATTGTTATCATGATTGTTACTTTTTCTTATGTTGAATTATTGTATTATGTATGAATGTGTGTGCAGTTTTATGCACAAATGTATTAATAAACATACTTTTTCAACTCAGCCCATCAGGTACTGGCTGGCTGGGTTGTACTTCAAACTTTGGGACCAGCCCAAGGCATATTCAAATGTGCACATTTTCTTTCCAACTAAAATCTCTGGTTGTTGCTCACCCTACTTACTTCCATAGACACAGGGGTGTAACACAGGCCCTTGCAGCCCCTGCGATACAGGGGGGGGGCCTAACCTTTCAGGGGTCCCCAAACCCTTCGGAAGGGCCCTATTTCTTCAAGGTTAATCAATATATGTGCGGTTTGGGAGACTCAGGGAGCTGTAAAATTGTATGCCAAGGGGTGTTGCCTTAAGCGCCCCTGGCCTCAGGGGCAATGTGGAATCCAGTTTACACCAGGGTCACGGGACCCCGATGTATTAATAAATGGGCGAAGCCGCGCTTAGACAGTTCTGCACCAGACTAACACAAGTGTGCTGGTTGTTCTTTTCTTGCGTGCCCCACACCACACACACAGCACCCCAGTGCGGCCTATTCATGTGGCTGCACCGGGAGACACAACAGGCCCCTGTTCAAATTTTGCAAGAGTGGCCCATCATTTTACCATTATGTCACTGCAGAGGCAGCAGCGAACCTTCACTCTTCCCTACACCTGCCATTGGTGTTGGCTGCAGATCCGCCTTGCTGCGCCTGTTTTATGACACTATTGCATACATGCCAACACTCCCGATTCAGGCGGGAGACTACCGATTTCAAGGCTAGTCTCCCACCTCTCGATTCCTGCATGCAAAAACCCGATTCGTCGACGGGCTTCTGCCGACAGGGACTGTTCTTGTGTGACTCGGAGTATGCATTGCCAGCTATAACGCTTTTTCCGTGCTCCTGACAGGTAAGAAAAAATATTTTTGCTTTTCTGGTATCTGACCTTGCAGCAGCATAATTGCAAGTCTCATACATGACAATAGACCCGATTAAGGCCTCTCCCTCAATAGAAGTCAATGGGAAGAAATACATTTTCCCGAATATGTTTTTTAAATCTGCCGCTTTCCGCTTCTAAAATGTTGGCACGTATGCTATTGCATCCTCGGTGTCGGCTCCAGGTCTATCTTACTGCCAGTCTTTTAAGAGGCTTTAACACACTTTTTGATGCTGGCCTTGTTAATATGGTTTCAAAATACTAGCAGTGAACACCCTGCACTCCTAAGAAATTCCACTTGGTGGCACTGTTGTACGATCGAAACTCAGCGGTGCGACTATTGAAGCAACAATGTGCAGTAAACAACAGGGTTAATAAAAGCAACAGGTACACTTTCAGTGATCATATCCAGGCCACTGGAATTATGCAGCAAGGTTGAGTAAATTGTGCGGTAAGAAAGACAAATTATGCAGTGTAATGTGCCACATTTTGTTATGGTATTATTTCATTATTTTGTCATTTTTAGGTAGAGCAGAGGCAGTGTGCATGCGTTGTCTGCAAGACATGTTGTATCTCTACTGTGGGCTTTTGGCATACCCATCATTGCCATTCGTTCTTTGTTGTGCCATTTACAAATGCTGCCTTTTTATTGGTGCATTCGTTGCAAGTGTCCCTCATTTGGGTGCTTGCTTCCCTCCCAGGCGTTTTCAATAAGTAGTCCTTGTTTTGCTGGCCATCTCAACGCTTCCCCCTAGTACATCATGCGATGGCCCCTCCTCTCGTCTGTGCATTGTAGCCTCAGGGTTCCTTCTGATTGTCCACCTGTTAGTTATGTTTTTTGGTTTGTATTTTTACATTATTTTAATTGGCCACCTTTTTTCACCTTCCAATATTACTGCAGCTCACACCGAAAATGCAACTAATAGTTTTTTGATAACTATTTCCCATGAAAAACGAGAAGCAGGCAGAAAAGCATACACAAAAACACTGCAACGGTGGCCCAGGGTGCCACAAGGATATAACTGGCAGTGCCTCTTTAACGGGTACCTTTAAACCGCCCTCATAGACCAATATCGGCAACACTCAGTTCTCATACAGCAACATACATAAATAAACCACACGACACCTTTTTAGTGGAGAATTTTGCTGCAGGTTTATTTGCATAACCAATATGCCAACATGGTGGGTTATCTTACGGGCGATCCCAGGGCAGGCCAGCCCCTATGCTGCCTGCCCGTCTGATGAGCCAAATTGCACCGTGGCCGTCGCCAACCGGTGGTTACCAATTATTGGGAGAGGCCACCTCTCCCCTCAGTGGACCGCCAGTCCACTCCTTACTCACGCCCCCACAGGTGGGCGGAGCGTTCCAGGCAGCCCCCGGTTGCTCAGACCCACAACCGCCTGTAGGCTAACGGGGCGCCGTAGTTCTTCCAGGGGACACGCTAAGACATCCCTGGGTATCCTTGGCTTAGCACCCTGTTGTGCTGCTGCAATATAGTACCCTTCTGTACCTTGCAGACTCTGGATCGCCCTGTAACTCCTCCACAGCTCTGGGGAGGCCACCGTCACCACCAGGGCCCCCACCAAGGCAGATATTCCTACCTACAGCCTGTTGCTTCCAAGGCCTCTCCAAGGTCCAGCAAAAATAGGTCCATGCCTACCCTTGAGAGGTGAATCCCATCCACTTCCCAACATCCAGTAGACTTGGCATGAAGTAAACCATGCCTGATGAAGCCAAATCCCCTTTGTTCCGTGAATTTACGCATGGCGCTGTTCACTCTCCTACGTGATCTCAATTGCGTCTCCCGATCGGGCTCCTTGTCAAACTGGGCGAGGTAAAAATTTTGGACCACCACAGTTCACATGCCCCCAGTTGAATACTCAATTGACACATGATGTCCCTCATGTCTGGGAGCAGTCCTCTCCTCCCCAGAGTCGTCAGGTCATTCCCTCCCAATTGTATGACCAGAATGTGAGGTGGACCGATCCCTCCCCCAGTCTCTGCTGCAGCTTCCTCATCAGCTCGTTCCAGCGCATACCCGGGTAACCTAGCCACGTGATCTCTGTGGCGGAGGAACGTGATCTCTGTTCCAGTGCATGCCTGGGACCCCCAACCCAAATAATTTGGTGGTGGGAAAACCCATGCCTCCATTTCTTGAATTCCTCCAATCGCGCCACTCCAGACGCACGGAAGGCCATTCACCCAGACCCTTGGTCCTGGCAAAATAAAGAAATGCTCGGTTGCCAACACCCATAATGAGCACTGCACACCCTTTTATACCTACACCAGTCTGCACATACTTACACAATAACCCCCGACAAGGTAGGCATTCTTCTTGCTGCTTCCAGGGCCTCTCCCCAGGTCCAACAAAAACAGTCCATGCCCCCTCTAGACGGTGAACCCATCTTCTTCAAAAACACCCTGTGGACTTGGCATGCAGCAAACCATGCCTGAAAAATCCAAACCCACTCTGATCAGTGAATTTACGCATGGCTGTTAACTTTCCTGCGTGAGGTTTCCACGGCCTCCCTGACCGGGCTCCTCGCCACACTAAACAAGGGGTTATCTCTGACCACTATAACCAACAAGCCCCCAATAGGTTGCTTAACCTACACATGGAGGACTTCATTTCTTGCAGCAGTTCCCTCCTCCCCAAGAGAGTCAGATCATTGCCACACAGGTGTATGACCAGGATGTTGGGAGGGGAGACACCCTCCCCTCTTCTCTGCAGTAGCTTCTTAGCAAGATGTTCCAACGCAAGCCTGGGTATCCCAACCAAATTATCTCGGTGGCGGAAAAGCCCTGCCCCCATTCCTGCTTTCCGCCCACCGTGCCACTCTCATGGCGCCAGAATGGCCAATCACCCAGACCTTTGCTCCTGGCAACTAAAGAAATGTAAGGTTGGAAACACATATTGCATTCTTGAAAAACAAACAAACAAAACTCCAACTTGCACCTTATTACACAATAACCCTGCACACCACCAGGCATCTGGTGCCTCAACGGGTAGTCCCAGGTGCATTCAACATTCGCCTGCGACTACAAAACTTAAAATGTCCTCAGGCCATTCCCTTGGGTAGCTCACGGAAGGAAGTCCTTTTGAAACATAGGGATTCCCATTGTCCCTGCTGCATAATGCGCTCTGCTGACAAGCCCGCCCTAAAGGCTGTAGTTGCTGCCCCTATCTTGAAGAATGGCTGCTGAAGCGCTTGCCAGGAATTTTGAGGAGGCCCCAGAGAGTACTGCATCCTGTCCCTTCAATGCCACCCAGCCGAGTCTGATTCGGACCTTGCCACTAACTCGCTGATTCTCAGTGCCCCGAAGGTGGCCCGGCTGAAGGTGGTTGAAAAGAGGGCCGCTTCAAAAGCTGAAAGGGTTGCCTTGTGCACTCAATCAAGCCTGCCCTGCAGTGTCTTGAATGCCCCTACTAAACTAGTGACTGCAAAAAGCGTCTGCCAGGACCCGCACCCCTGACCTATAAAAGCACACCTGCATTACCTGTCAACCTGAAAATGGTAAGGGGCGTGCTGTCAGCATGTGCCTGAAAGTCCCTTGCTCACTAACCATGCTAAAAATCTTGCAGTAAGTACATACACTTAGGATGATGGTTGAAAGACCCAACCAGGGTTGGTCCTGTGACCATGAGGTTGAAACCACCACCACACCCAGCCGTAGAATCAGTCCGGGTTTTCTTCGCCATGGCCCCCCCTATGCCCTCTGCAATCACCCTCATACCTGCAAGTAGCCATGTGGCAGGGGCCCAGCGGGACCTGCCAGTCCAGTTTAACCTTCATATCCATGCAGCATAGCGATACTCACTGCTGCAGATGTCTTGGTGCCTCCAATACTTGCCCATATTGAAATCAGTAATTCTTAAAATTAATCGAAACAGTGTATATGGATGCAACGATGCCCAGGCAAATTGAAAATTTCCCCCGTACTGTGAATTGACACATTTGACCTGTCCACCAGAATAAGTTGGTCGCCTTCGAACGATTCGAGTGACCAGCGCAAGTGAAGCACACGGAATCAAGTGTGGACGCCAAGTGACCCCACTTGAACAGATATAAGCTTAGTGTGGGTGGATTGCCCAATTGAAGCTTTGACTGCGGTGAATTAATTCCCCCCCCCACGTGCAGCACCTAACTGTACAGCTCTGTTCCCACTCCCCGGGTTGAACTATTAGAAATGTGAGTGGTCCCAATGACATCCATGTCAAATCTAAGATTTACAGGTTATGCTCCAAACGCAGCCCCCTACTAGAGGGTCCTGCGAGGACCCCTCTTCCTCCTGAGGGACCCCTAGCTACTTCGCACTCCGGGCACCTGCATGCCACAAGAAAGGCCCTAGCAGCCGTTTGGCCCACTGCTGCTAAGGGAGAATCCAATCTGTTGCACCCTGCTGTGTGGGGCCAGCTGGTGGCATTAGGGTGGCCAGGAGCCTAGCAATAACTATTTTTAATTGCATCCAACTGGAGGGGGGAAATGGTTACCAAACCATAAGCAAGTTGCTATAGACTATTGCTATGTTATCCCACTACCGAAAGCCCGAACCATATATGTTCTCCCTCCTGATAAGCTTGCCACTCCCTTACCAGGATACTGAGGCCACATATCTGGTCCACCCCTAACCTTACACCATCGCAAGCCGGGACCCTTGACCTTGTTGGTGGTTGCAAGTTGCCTAAAGTAGATGTGTATCCTTTACCTGGATATGGGCAACCCCTTGGTCCAAAACCTCAAACAAACCCCGGCCCACACGAAAGAGAGTTTGCGTGCCGAACAGGAGTAAATACTTTATGTACCTGAGGTTAGTCTGCTGAGAATAGGTGCACCTATTACCTGTGCGCTTGCCAGCCAACAGCTGCGAACAGTACCCTTGCACCCCCATGCACTGTCTCCCCCCGAGACTAAACTATGCCAGCCTGGCGTGGGACTAACTTGAAGAAGGCTAAACACGTCTGCCCTTATAGTTAGCCCAGGGACCAGATCCTGGTATATGTGAGGCATTACCAGCTAACTGAATTGCTGCGAACCGTAGGGTGAATACCGACCGTGCTGCAATTGCTCAATGGAGTTTAAACGGTATCAAAATTACAACCCCTTTGGCAGCAAGAGGGATGCTTAGAAAGGTGATACATCCCCATACCATGTTTGTATCGTATCCTAAAGTTAATTGCACTAGTGTATATGTACCTGTAACCACTAGTATCTGATTAGGGATTTGAGTTCGCTATCCTTCTTATGTAAATTTAGCCTTCGTTCGTGTAATTTTGATGTGACTCATGTACTCTGAAGTCTACCAAATGCCTGGACTTGATTGACAGCGCCCTGACACCACGGGCAAGGATTGCACGATATCCAAACGCACCATAACCACTGGCAAAATAAGCGACCCACGTACGGCATATAGCATGTTAATAAACCACGCATGACACCCCGCCACAGAGCTGTTCAAGAAGGCCAACAACACCAAAGTGCATACGGACATCATCCACTCCTTCCAGCAGCAGCTGAACACATGTTCCCCTCCCTTGCTGTTCTTTCATTTTGTTTCGGGGGTGTTGTGGTGGGCGTGTGAGCTCGCGTTCCGTTTGCCAGGGCTGGATGCATAGCTGACGTCCAGGTGGGCTTGATTTACTGTCCGCGTGGCTGACCGAGCAGTGGGTACCCTCACTGCACCCATCCTCCCTCTGTCGACAAAGGATAACTCGAAAACCCGCGAGTCAGTCAGGCTGACCACACCCACACTGCCCAGTGCTCTGCTTGCCCCCAAGAGATGATAATGCTGTCCAAATTAGAACCCCATGGCCGCCCGAAAATGAGCTTGGAACGGTTGGGGACTTTGCCTGCGGGTCATTAGATGTTTGGGACGCTGAGAATATTCTGGCTCCAGAGGTGAAGATGCAGTGATATCAGACTTGTAGATTTAAACAAACTACTGGCTACATACAGAATGTTTTACAGTCACCTAGAATGCCCCATCAGGGTGGATATATGCACGACCATGTCGTATCATTACCCGGAATTAATTCGAGAATAGCCAGTGTGAAACTCTAACCACTAGTACCTGTAATAATTTTAGTGCTTCTAACATTTTATTTAATTGGAGCCTTTCTGCTTGTCTCATGGAAGAAAACATGTACTCTGATGCCTCTACGTAATGTAGACGATCCAATAGAGAAGCGCTCTGACACCTTCCGGTATAGATCCGCCATAAAAATACACCTACAATAGGTACATGGCAGAATAACCGCAAACGTTGCTCTAAGTTACCCTCACCTCCCTTTGAAACCTTCCCCTTAGACTTCTTAGCCTGGAGAAACTGCAGCCGATTCAAAATGCTAAAATACTTGGTAGTGCGTACAACATATCGGAAACAATACTTTTCCACACAGCTCCAGCTTTGCCTGGACAATCAGCATGTAAGCATTATCTTATCCGTCGCGCTCTCTCGCTCCAAATGATTTGAAAACTCGTTTGCTCGCTCCCCTATGAGCTTAGCACATATAGAGAGAAAGGAGAGATGATGTGATAGCTGACGAGCCTCAAAAACCTGAGGAAGCACTGGACCCAAAATTACCCACATGCGTCCCTGCTAGCTGCACCAAATCGTTATCTGTGGGTGGGTAGCGCTGCTTTACCCGCCGCAAAAGAGATGCTGCTCCCCTATGGGCTTAGCACATTACGAGAAAGGAGAGATGAGGTGATAGCTGACGAGCCTCATGAACCCGAGGCAGCACTGGACCCATAATTACCCACATGCGTCCCTGCTAGCTGCGCCAAATCGTTATCGGTGGGTGGGTAGCGCTGGGTTACCCGCCGCAAAAGAGAGGCTGCAGCCCAATCCCCACCCTACAAGGCACCTTCGAATACATGGCTGCCAACCGGCATAGGAGGCTGTGTTTCCCTAAAAATTGTCAAAGGAGAGGAGGGGGAGACACTAAGGAGGGTGGGGGCTGATATTGACCGCCTACCACTGAAACAACCGCCGCATGCACCCACCACGCTGTCGCTTGTTCTCCGCGCCCGGATTCATAATGAACCACCGGGGACGCGCAGCCCCAATGAGGGGGGGGGGGGGCGGGGCGTCCACAAACTGCCTGCGTTGCCCTACTGGGTTTCCTGTGGCAGGCCGGTTCCCCATATCTGTTCATTAAAGGCATACCCCCAATGGTATTGGCAGCGATTGGGAGCAGCCGCCCCGCCTCTGACGAAACGAACGCCGTCTCATGCACTCCCTCGACTGTCCGTCACCCGTCGCTTGACCATTCAGTCTCCTCTCTCTCAAGCCCCATGTAGCCTTGCCCCCTTCCAGGACAAACGGTCAGTGGTTCTCCCGACTGATGCCCCACCCATCCAGCAGGAGGCCCATGCATGCAGTGAGCAAACACGCACGCAGACCGATCCCTAGATCCCCCCAACAAACAAATCCATCCCGCTGTACCCTCCTCCCAGTTCAGCCTCAGCCTAGAGAGAAGGGAAGGATCCCGGCCAAAGGAAGCCCGACTGAACTCCTTCCCCTTCCCATGCCCACCCCTGCCCCCCCAGGACAGAGCCAGGCAGAACAGGCACCTCCCTCCCCATGCTCCGCCACCCAGGGCTGAGACATAGAGGGGGGAGCTGGAATGAACTGCTGCAGCCCTTCCCTGGCTCTGGAGAAATAACAAAGAGAACACACGTACCCAGCTTATGTGTTTACTTATGCATTGTTATTTTTAGTGAGACACGATTTATAAATGTGCACTGCAGGTAAAGCTTCTCGGCAAGAGAACTCATCAGCTTAGGATAAAAATGGCAGTCTTGGGAGGGAGGGCGTGGAGGGGTTATGCTATGTTCCCTTTGGAAAATGTCAACAGAACCATGGTGATTTCTGCCCTCCACATGCCTTCCAGCTACTACAGCTCTAAATCATTTAAAACGTTAAACCGCTACTTTAAAACATTACGTTGGTTTAATGGAACTGAAACAACACGCTAACACTTCAAATAATACTTTAATATGCATGCTGCTTGTGTTCTTTCCTCTCCTCTCCTCTCCTTCCCCTCCAGGACCTGTTTATTAGCACCATCTGGTACTGTGCATGGCTGCTGGCTGAGGAGTTCGATGTCTCCTCTTGTTAGTTTAGGACTGAGGACAAAGTGTTTCCATCTAATGGAAGAATGTCCCCTATAAATGTGCATTGTAATGTACTATTGAATAAATGCAGCACAAGAACCTCTTTTGAATTGTTATATACATTTATTCATATAAACGTTTGTTAATGTGCATAGAAGTGAAATCCACGTTAGTGAAACAAGACAGCACTGGAAAGCAGTAATAAAGAAACAGTGTTGTTGGTGGTGTGTTGATTTTGCCTTTGCGTTTGCATTCTTATTCTTTTGTGCATCGGGCATGCATCATTTGTGTGTACTGTTGCTTACTGTGGCACGCCCTAATGGGCATGTTTGCAGACCCGGCCTACTACTGTTTCTATATCTGGTGGTGGAATATAGGTGATCAGCAAAATATCATCTTTCCTAACCCTTATCAGCATTGTGGGCTATCCTCTATGAGGGACACACCGCTACCAGGAGGGAGCTCAGCAGGTACTGCACAGCCACTGTGGTTTGTGGGATTCCCATTGCAAAATGCATTTAGAAGCAGAGATGTGCAGAGACCTAGGACTATTAGCAACCCAAGCAGCACCCCACATTGTTCAAGTCCCCGTACAAATCATGAACAGAAATGTCACTGGGGGTTGACTCTGCATGTTTTCCTTTTGATATTTAGTCTTTGCATATTATACGGTTTAGTTAATTTGTGTACAGTGAAAGGCTGCCTTTCTTTGTAATTATGTTTCAGCAATTTTAAACTTGGTAACACGATCCACACAATTACACTTCACACCACACCACAAAATTCCAATCAGCATAATTTCATTCAACGCCACAGACTTCCACGCCTCACAGTTCAACTCTATGCATTTCCATTCCACACCACATCATTTGACAACAAGCCACATATTTCGACTCAACAGCACAATTACACAACACTCCACATTCATCCAATCAACACCACATCATTCCAGATCATGCGACAAAATTCGACTGCACGCCACATAATTTAACTCCACAACACAAATTGCCATTCCACATAATCCCAGTACACTCAATGCCACATAATTACTATCCACATATTTCCACTGCACACCATGCCACATAATTCCACAACTAACAATTCCAATCCAACCCACATAATTCCACTCCACACCACATACATCAACTCCTCTCCAATCCAACACACATGGGTAAAAGACATTGTCATTTACAACACCAATACCTCTAACTCTCACAAATGTGAGACCAATTTGCATTGCAAATGCTTGTTACACTTGTTAACACTGTTTGGACATTGGTTGCACCTCATTTTAACACCCACATATAGCAATAAGCAACCAGTAAGGCCTTCAAACGGCCTTACAATATGCAGCAACATGTATTGCTGAGTTTTTAGTATCTTTTGAACTGTTTGAGCTAGAAACATTTTTTTTTTAATCTGTAGATTATGCAGCAAATTATGGATTATGTAGCTAATTTATAATTGTGCAAAAATCACGGCACAAGCACATAATTCCAGTGGCCCTGCTCATACCTTTTCACTCTATTTGTAACGGTTGGAGGTGCACAATAAAAATACATGTAATTCATACAATGTACTGACGGTATTCGTGTGTCTCTTTTAAGCAGTCTCCTTGTTCTATCCGTAGCCCGTCCATCTCCTCCCCATTGCCACCCGGTGGCACCGCTAGAAGTGTTTTTTAGGCAGGGGCCGCAAGGAGCCCAGTGCTTAATTTTTAAAAGAATAAGGGGCCGATTCCGATCTCGGCCGGTAGTGCTCCGAATCGGATTCGGATTCACTGGATCCGATTCGGAGCCCTGTTTCCCGACCGAATCGTACGCGGGTCCGGCCGAGCGAGTACGATGCAAGCACCCACGAAATCGCCGACCGACTCGAACGCGGCTTCAACACGCTCCGACCGACTCGCATGGACACGACTCGCACCGCGCTATGGAGACGTTTCCCGGCCGGGTAAGTACGATGCGCGCCGCGAGCAGTCCGATCGACTCGCGCCGTCCGGCTCGAAAAAGCTGTCGGAGCCGGACTTTGGGGGTCCGCGTCGGACCCCCCTGTACGCGTAGGCGCGCGAGTCGCACACTGGGGGGACCCATGGGTCCCCCCTACCTGTGCATGTACGCCGCGATGCGCATGGACGCGTACCCGCTGTAGGGGGCGCCCTTGTCCGCCTCGCACCCATTGAGTCAATGGGAGCCCGCGTACGCGTTGTACGACAGGCTCCCATTGACTTCAATGGGAGTCCGACCGACTCGAGTCCGATAGCCTACGAACGCATCGTACTCGTCCGGTCGGACTGCCAGAGTCCGATTCGGTCGGAATTCTCTCCGGGTCCGGCTCGGTCGGATAGATTTCCGGCCCGAATCGGAATCGGCCCCTAAGTGCTGACGCCCGTGGCCGGTGCTTTTGAATGTCAGGGTACTCTGCCCATTCCAAATGCCAGAGCTGCGTAATCCTGATTCCAGTTCTTGCCTCTTTAATCCACCACCAGACACTGACTCACTGCAGCTTTATCTCCCTCTTGCAAGTTCCTGCTTTCTCCTTTATCACTGTTTCCGCTCTTCTTTTCCTCATTTTTTCCCCTTCTGTGTTTTTCTCTCTTGCTCTATTTTAAGTAGACTAAATTAAACATCAGAGAGGTCATTGGAAGGGGTAGTGGTCTTTGGAGCGTCTCATTCACTCCCATACTTCTTTTCACAGCACTTTCTTCTGCAATTTGTTATTTTGGTTGATTAGACGCTTACGCCCTTTTTATACTCACATATTTCTGCAACACTTATTTATTTATGCATTTTTATATAGTGTGGAGATTACCCAGAAGTATCAGAGCGAAGAACATTACATGAGAAATTCAGAGCAACAAGGTAGTAGGTGACAATACGTATAGCTTCTACGGTTACACATGGTGAGAGTTACTTATTTACAAATTACATATTCATTACAGATTACAAATTTAGAAAAATTAAAGCAGTTAAGGTTACACAAATACCTATTACATATTTACAGAGTGAAAGCGGAAAAGTAGTTCTAGCTCTCAAGCGTGTCACGTAAGAGTCAGGGTCACGCCATTAAGTGTGAGGACGTATGCCTGGTAGGGAGCTTGTCAAGGAGTGTTACTGAGAAAAATGTATTTTTTTGAAAGAGAAGAGTTTTAAGGTCTATTTTGAAGATCTGGAAAGAGGTGGTGGTGCAAAGGTTTCGAGGCAGCACATTTAATATTCTAGTCGCATTACCTGCGAAAGACTTTGCCATAAGTCTTTCTCTTTTGAAAATTGGAGGTTCGAGCAGCAGATTTTCAGCAATTCATGAAGGTCTAGAGCCTTCTGCTACCTTGAGTTTGTTTGCTAGGTAGCAAGGGGTGGAAGTGTGAATGGCTTTATGGGTGATACAAGCAGTCTTGTATATGGTCCCAGCTTCAATAGGAAGCCAGCAGAGATTCAGCATAGGTGTGATATGGTCATTTATTTTGGCCCGGAGACAAAATGTGCAGCCGAGTGGAGAATGGATTTTAAATGAGATAGCTGGGTCTTGGGGAGGCCTGCAAGGAGTGAATTACAGTAGTCCAGTCTGCAGAATACCAAAGATTGGACAAGAGTTTTCAGGTCTTGCTCAGGAATGTAATATAGGATCCCCCAGAGAAGGCGCAGTTGGAAGCGTCCATTCTTGGCTATGGTGTTGAATTGGGATTGGAGGTTAAGTCTTTTGTCCATGATGACACCTAGGATTTGGCACTTTCAGCGATGGTAGGTTTACTATTAAGAATGTTCAGATTATCCATCCATGATTGACCAGGAGGTGGAAAGTTTCAGGTAGGGATAAGAAGGAATTCAGTTTTTACAGGGATTTAGCTTTAGATGATGAGACGTCATCCATTCTTGGATGGACTTAAGGGTGGTGACGAGAAGTGAGATGTCGTGTGAGGAGGACAGGACACTTGATCTGCATATCTCACACTCCCTATCTTTCTCTACAGCACCCTCTTTTCACAATCTCCTGTACACACTTTCTTGCATCTCTTTCACTTCACCAGTCCCGCACACACACTGCACCCACTCGCATGTAAGAGCAGCTTTTCTTTAACTTTAACCCTGTTCATATTTTGACTGATGTGTAACTCCTTCATACTTTTTGGCATAGAATCACAATTTAAATTTGTATATTTAACAATTGCTGAACTCCAGAGCTCTCAATCAAGGCCCTTTACAAACACCCACCCACAACCTGAAATCACACAGAAACTTGGAGGAAACTCTTTTCACACTACTCGCTATACATGAGTAATATGTTGCATGAAAAACCTACAGAAACACAACATCCTGGAAAATGCTAAAACTCTCAGGGAATGAAAAAGGAAGTAAAACTTTAAATGCAAACAAGGAGGTGCAGCTGTCGCCGGGTGGCGGAGCACAAGGTCAGGGGCGTAGATACCATTGGTGGAGCCGGTGCAATGCTCTAGGCCCAGAGGTGGAAGGTGACCCAGTCTGCCCTGCACCCGCTGATGTTCTACCGAGGCTGCCTGTTCAGATTTTATGTTTTTTTAGACACAGTGAAGGCCAGGGACTTGATTACTTTTCAGGGGGAGGGGCGCAGAGAGAGTAGAAGATAAGGTAACAAGTAGAGAGAGGAAAGGGGTGAAAGAAAAGGAGAGGGTGAAAGAACGGGGGAGGACATGAAAGCGTGACGGAACAGGAGAAGAAAGGTTGAGTGAGAAAGAGAAAGGACTTAAGGATGAGCAAAGTGGTCAAGGAAAATGGAAGAGAAAGGAGCCAGAAGAAAGGAGAGAATGGTAGGGGGCCTAGTTCCATTGCTTGCACAGGGGCCTATAACCCCTGAGTTACAGCACTGCACTGTGGGAATGGTGGGGGACAGGACAGTTACAAACCGAGCACTGGCCCCACCCTCTATCCCACCATTAGCACTAACACCATCTTGCAGCAGTGGGGAACCAAGGGGTGAAAGAGGCAACACCCCCTCATAGATTTTTTTTTTTGGTATGATACTGGAGCCAGGTCCAGCGTGCAAGTGACAATTCACACATAAATACATTGCATGCACTTTAATGCATTCCAATTCATTCTGCTTGTCATGGTCTGAAGTGGAGGAGGGGCAGCAGAGTCAGGAAGAAGGGTAGAGTGCAGAATGTGCAGTGCCTCTGGGGACAAGCTGCCTGTAGTAAATGAAGGATGACACCAACGCCGGTAAGTAGGAGGAAACAGCATTTATTGGGAGCGGTGAGAAGAGAGAGCGGACGCCTCCAAGCCAGCACAATAACTGACTTGGAACCGAACGCCTCTCGAGTGACGAACTTGGAATGCAGTGACAATAGCGAGGCATAGTGTTCTAGAAACACTATTCCATGTATAACACATCTTCTTCCTTTCCTATAATAACAATATACATGCAGAAACAAGAAGCGAAAAAACAAAAGTAAAAACCAAATTAATAGCAAACAAAGTCTTTTAGGTAAGCTGGTTGTCTGCGAGGCCTGAGCAGGCATAAGGACGTTGATGTGTCACCTTCAGTTGCACCGGAGGAATTGGCACCCAAAGGAATTATGGAATCTCCCCCCCCTACGGTGGAGCCCGAGAAGCCTCCCGAAGTCCCACCATCTTGTGCTACCAGGTACCCACTATTACCAGTACCTTCAGAACCTCCCCCGGGCTGAAAGGGGCTCTGACATTTCTTGTACAAGGCCACTCTTCGCAAATTCCAACACTCTCCATTGTTTAGGATAACTCCATGCTTGAGGATTTTCCTTATGGTGAAAGGACCTCTGAACTTTGAAAGTCCTCTCCCTATTCTTCCAGATTTGACCTTAACCTGATCACCCACCTTCAATCCACACCTAGAAACAGCCAAATCCTCCACTATATCTTGAGGGTGTTGAGGAGTGGCTAAGCGTCTCATCCAAGAAGGCATCATCTTGCCACTTGGAGACCTGCCCCTCATCAATTCAAACGGGGACTTTACCTCACTGCCATGTGAAGTTGAGCGATAGGCCCATACCATGTCGTCCACTAAGTCTCGCACCACTTTTCCACTGACCGTAGCCATCTGAATAATCCCCTTAACTACTCTGTTAGCTCTCTCACATATGCCATTTCCCTGAGGGTTATAGAGAGCCGTGCGGTGATGAGCTATGCCACATCTCTTTAAGAATGTTTGCATATCTTTAGAGATTAGCTGAGTGCCATTATCAGTGATAAGCGTAGATGGTAATCCCTCTTCTTTAAACGTCTTCTCTAGGAGTTTTATGGTGCGCTCGGTGGTGATATTGTTAGTGAATTCGACAATGAGCCATTTAGAGAACACATCAATAACTACTATGGCAAATCTGTCCTCTTCACACATCTCACCCATAGGGCCTATAAAATCCAAGCAAATAGTATGCCAAGGAAGTTTGGGAGTCTCTATATGTGTCTCACCTGATTTTTGGCCAATTTTCAACCTCTTTTCTCCTTCTAAGCACAAGGAACACTTCTCCACCCACTCCACCACTTGAGAATCTATCCCTGGCCACCAAAAATGATTCTTCAAACGACGCTGCGTAAGTGTCTGTCCCAGGTGACCTTCGTGTGCCAACCCAAGCAACTTCCCCCTAATGCCAAAAGGTGGAATGAAAATTTCACCTTTGACTAGAACATGCTCCCCGCACAAGGACAGTTCGTCCAAGATTTTTGCATAAGGACGCACTGAAACTGGAAGACAACTCTCTCTCCGGGCCCCTGATTTAACTAACTTAACCACCTCCATTAACGTGTGGTCTTTTTGCATCTCGTGTTCCCAATCTTTGGCACTAAAGGTTCCTTCCCCGACCACAACTACGTCTTGCACTGAGGCGACAGCAATATCATCCTCTAATGTAGGTGTCATACCCGTGGTGGTGCGCCAGTCGACAGACAACCTGGAGAGGCAATCAGCTTGTATGTTCCTCCAACCCTGAATGTACTCAACCTGGTATTGAAAGCTCTGGAGTTTGGCTGCCAACTTGACTAACCTTGCAGAACCTTTACCAGTCCCTCCCGGGGATAAAACCTTAATTAGAGGTTTATGATCTGTCTTTAGTGTAAATCTCGTTCCCCATAAGTAGGTCCTGAAGTACTCAACTGCCCATGAGGCAGCTAACGCCTCCCTTTCTATTACTGAGTAGTTTTTCTCTGAGTCAGTCAAAGTCCTTGAAGCGAAAGCTACTGTTCTTTCCATCCCAGCCTTACTTTGAGAAAGTATTGCCCCCAGCCCTGTGGAGCTGGCATCCACTGTAAGGATGGAGTGGGAGTGAACATCAAAGGGGTTAGAACATTAGCATTGCATATTTCACTCTTTATGTTTTCAAAACATTTACGATGCACCCCTTCCACTCAAAACTAACACCTCTTTTAAGCATTGTACGTAAGCATGCTGTCTTATCAGAAAAGTTTTTACAAACTTAGAGTAGTACTCTATTAGACCCATGAAAGAACGAAGTTGATCTTTATCCACTGGGGAAGGAGCAGATCTTATAGCTTTACACAAATCCTCTTTGGGGCGGATGCCCTCTGCGCTGATTGTGTAACCCAAATATTCTACTTGTTCTACCATAAATTTGCATTTGTCCTTCCGCAGAGTTAGACCTGCCTTGTTAAGAGTGTTGAGTACCACCTTCAAAATTGTATTGTGCTCTTCCACTGTCTGGCCGTAGACCAAAATGTCGTCTTGGAAATAGATGGTATTGCAAATCCCCTTAAAGAGGTCTGACACCAGACGTTGGAAAACGCTTGCGGCTGAGTTCAACCCGAAAGGTAGATGTGTGAACTGAAAGGTGCCTTCCGGAGTTATGAATGCCGTCATCTGCTTTGAGTCCTCATGGAGTTTGATCTGGTGGTATGCGCTGCGTAGGTCGAGTTTTGAAAAGAATTTTGCCCCTTTGAGTGTGGTGACGAGTTCAGTAATGTTGGGAAGAGGAAACAGGTCTGCTACCACTGACTGATTGAGGGTGCGCAAGTCCACACAGAATCTCAATTTTCCGTCGGCCTTCTTCGTGACGACTACTGGCGAAATCCAGGGAGATGCTTCTACTACTTCAATGACGCCAGAAGAAAGCATGTCTTTAATGAGGCTCTTAACCTCCTCTCTCACCACAATGGGAATCCGTCTGACTTTATGTTGGACTGGAATTGCGCCTTTTTTTAGGACAATTTGATGGACATAACCTTTAAGTAGACCCAATTCATCTCTAAACACCGCATGAGCCTCCCCCAAAATGTCTTCCAAACTTTCATCTTGCACCACCATTACTTGCATAGGTGCTCGTGGGTTAACGATAATGTGTAAGTCATATTGGTGTACCCATCCTAAAATGGGTGGACCATGGTCAGCAACGTACACTTTACCATAGATGGACCGCTGCGAAAAGCATATATTAGCCTCAAAATATCCTAGAATATCAATAGTCTCTCCTTGGTAACCCCCTGGAGATATGTCTTTAGGTAATAGGCTTTTATGACCCCATGTTTCACTCACTAGGCATTTTGGAAGAATGGTGTATTTAGAACCAGTATCCACCATCAATATTACTTCCCGCCCATCGATTATAAAACTCGCTTTGGGTCTGTTTGTTCTTTTATCTTCGTCAGATATCTCTTCTTGAGAAGTAACAACCAAAATCTTATCTTTATCCATGTTATTCATGGTATCGCTCACCACTTGAACGCTGGCAAAACTCTGTGTATTTTTGCTTCTACACATTCGTGCGTAATGCCCCACTTTCCCACATTTAAGACACTCTTGACTGGAAGCAAAACAAAACTTTGAATCTGCGTTATGTAAGTTACTTCCACATCTATTGCACATTCTAGTGCTGACACCCCTTTGGCTCACCCCTACCCTCGCTGTAGACGCCTTCTTGAAGAACTTCCCTTTATTCTTCACAACTGACACGCCATAGTCCTCCTCATCCTTTCGTTCGTGGACTGAAACCTCACTTATATCAGTACTGTAATTCCTTTTTTCAAGCTCCTTCATGCATCCCTCAGACTGCTCTATGACTTTCGCCAGATCAATAGCAACTTTTAGATTGGGGTTTTTAGCTGCCCACAAACGTTCTTGTATTTTCTTGTTACTACACTGGACTATCAATTGGTCCCTTATTAATTCCTCATTCATGGCGCCAAAATTACATTTTACGGACATTTCGCGCAACCTTGACACAAAGTCATCTATGGATTCCCCCACCTTTGATGTTGGGTGTAGAACTTGTATCTATTGAGAACAAGGTTCTCCTCCTTTGTGTATCTTGCTTCAAGTCTGCACACTGCTTCTTGGTATTCGTCGGGTAGTGGTTGACCATTACCTTGGAGTGCTTGAGGGAGAAATTTAAATACCCTTTGTCCTTCCTTCCCTAAGATGCTCAACAAAATTGCTTTCTTCCTTTTGGCTGGAAACTCCTGCCCATCTAGAGCTTCTAAATAATTTTGGAACATAGGGTACCAATCTTCCCAAGCAATATCAGGAGTACCAGGTTGCGCTAGGAAAGTGGGTGGTAAAGCTACTGTAATTTGGGATGTTGCCATGTTGGTGTGTAAGACTATGGGAACCCCTTGGAACTCCCCAAGTAACAGCTACTTGTAAGTGACACTTAACAGGACCCACGATGATATCCCCGCTTTAAGTTCCACTGGATGTCAACAGATGTCACTCAAGTAATATGCAGCAGACGTGCATATCGTCGAAGAGGTCGTAAAGAGGGTTATAGTTTGTGGTAATGATCTGTCCTAGCTTGTTGACAGACAACGTGTTACCAACTAAATTAGGATCTTCCCTGGAAGCTTATGTGGAAAGAGGCTAATTTCCTTTAAGCCCCTGTGCTCTGATGATTATGGCTTCGCTGCGCTTTTAAGCCCCTGTCGCTCTGATGATTATGGTTTCGCTGCGCTTACCGCTCAGTCACTATGACGACCGCTTACTTCAAACACCTGTTTCTGTGGTGTTTCGTACTCGTTGCGGTACTTCTCCGGCCTCGGTGCTGGTTGCTATGGAGACGACTGGCTGTGGTGAATCTCAAGATGGCCGCCGACGTGCTGTGAGCGTGTGACGTGGACAGAGGGTTTTCACGTGATAGCGTGATCAGCTGACGCTCCTGCGTTCTGAAGAGACCTCGTCCATCGAACACTCTCCGCTGGTGGTGTGACGTCGGTAAGAGTCGCGTTGCTAGGCGACTCTCCCTCGATTGCCGTTGATCGCAATGCTGGGCCTGAATGTGACTCTTCGCCTTGTATTCCGCTTGGGGAAAGACAGCTCTTGGGCAGTTTCTGCACCCTCCGCTCTCTCCTTGGCTCACTGTGCTCTCCTACGTGTTCCCGGCTGTAATGTACGGCCTGCGCTTGACTTCTTGGGCATTTCGTGAGGTCGCTAAAACAGCCGGAGATCCTTGCAATGCGCGTGGGGTCCGTTGACCGTCGTCGCCAAATTGTAGTAAATGAAGGATGACACCAACGCCGGTAAGTAGGAGGAAACAGCATTTATTGGGAGCGGTGAGAAGAGAGAGCGGACGCCTCCAAGCCAGCACAATAACTGACTTGGAACCGAACGCCTCTCGAGTGACGAACCTGGAATGCAGTGACAATAGCGAGGCCATGTATAACACTGCCTCTGAAAGGGAAAACAGGCTCTCAGGACACGAATAAGGCAGATAAATCTTCATTCAAATTATTATACGGACAGACCAACCTGTGTCCGATTATGGGTGTCTAGAGAACTGAGGACCTCAGGGGCTCAAGGGGACTGAGGGAATAGAGGTCAGGGCTAGTCAAATGTGTTTCATAGTGTAGGTGTGAGAGTGGAGGACTCATGGAGAAATATGTCCGAGGCACCAGATTTCACAGTAAAATGTAGAACATGTTGCTTGCTACAAAATGTCTCGGGGCTGGCATGGCTGGGACTGAAACTTTAAATTCAGATTCACCAGAGGTGTAGGGAAAGGTACCTTGTAGAATGGATGTGGTTAGGGGTGTAGGCGCTGAGGGACAGGCGTTTGAGAGTCAGGTCGGTGGTTACAGTAAGTTGGAAAAGGGTGCAGTGGCAGGGGTGGAAGATGCCAGGTGTGTGGCAAGTAGTGGAAGAGTAGTGATGGGTAAGGTGGGGTTAGTTACTTAGAGGGTGGGGTTGTGATTGAGGTGTGAGCTGAGGCATGGGGCAGGTGGTAGGGAGGGACAGCTGTCAAAATTGTAGTTTGGGGTAGGATGGTGGCGTGGGAACTGGTGAGTAGTGAAGGAAGTGGGGGCAGTTGGGGTGGCAGAGCTGTGGGTGGTGGGCAAGTAATGAAAAAGTAACGAGGCAGAAGTGAGAGTGTTCGGGTAGAATGAGGTGTGTGAAGTGGTATGGGTTGTGACAAAGATAGTGAGCAGTTGGTCTCCGTCTCCACAGGGTTTGCTCAGGTTTCGCCTCAGAGATGACATCACTTTCACCAACCACCAGAATCAAGTGTGGGGTCAGGGAGAGTGGTGCTACAGATTGCTCTCCCGATCTCTGTCACTTTCAGTCCCTGTCACCCTCCCAACTCCTGTTACAATCACTTCCCACCTATGCTCCCAACGCATGCATTCCTCCCCAGCCTCGTCACCCTCCCAAAGCCTGCCACACTCCCCATACCTCTTATAAGAAGCTTGCCTGCCCACCTCTACGTCTCTGCCACGATCCCTGTCCCTATCATCCTCTCGGTCCCTCTCACTCTTCCCATTCCTTTACCACTCCCATTGCTGTCTCCTCCACATCCCTGTCGCACTTCCGGTCCCAGACGAAAAGTCTCAATCACCCTCCCTATCTCTGTCACAATCCCAAACCCTGTCACGCTCTGCGTTGCTATCGTGAGGTCTACCTCTGTCACGCTTCCATTCCCTGCCTCCCTCCCACTCATGCTCTCAGCGTTTGTTTCCCTCCCTGTACTCGCCACTCCCAGCTTCTAACACCCTCCCCGTCCCTGCCACACCCCAATGCCTGCACCTCTCTCGTGTCCATCACCCTTTCACTTCCTGACACTCTCACAGTCCCCTTCACCTTCTCTACCTCTGTCACACTTCAAGAACCTGTTCCACTCCCGTACCAGCTCCCGTCACCATCCTCATCCACGTGACACTCTTAGTCCCTGTCACACACCCAATACCCAACAGTCAGGCTTCAGACTGCACGAGCCCTAAGGCTGACAGCACAGACATTGGTGAGCACATATGAGACACACAGCATCCAATAGGGAAGTCTCCCATTACTGGGTGTCAGGGCTGTCAATCTCAAATGTCCAAGGTCCATGCATGAGTAGCTAGTCTATGCCAGGAGCTTGTAGTCATCATTATGTAGTGTGATTAACAGAACTACAAACCCAAGACGTAAAAAGAAATACATCAACTGGATGACCTACCCACTCATGGGTGTAGGACAGTTTGACTCTCTGGAATATACTTGTTTTGATTTGTGTATATAAAGTGTATACTTGCTCGTGCTAAACTCTGCTGAGTGATAGCAGATTCACTTCCCCTAAATCCCGCTTCTCTCCCACCCTGGAACAGGATTTATTCCTGACCTTGTCAGGAGTACATTTACATCTTTTTTCAGCATGGAAAGAGATAGCAGAGGAGTTAGTGTATGGTGCAGAAAAGTGCCTCTTTTTGCATGGTTAGCCCGCGCTTTTTGTCTGATGTGATTTCGAACTGTAAGTGCACTGGGTCTTTGCTAACCAGGTTCCCAGTGCCAGATCTCCTTCTCCAAAACTGTACCATGATTGGCACAACTTCCGATACCCCTATAAGTCCCTAGTAAATGGTACCCCTGGTACCTAGGGCATGGGTACTGAAGAGGGGCCTCTGGGGCTGCAGCACTGATTGCACCACCCCAGGGCCCCCTCACCAATGCTATGTCTTGGTGCAGGAAAATCTGAAAGAGTCGACGTGGCACACAACCGATGCACTGCATACGATATAGGTAAGTCACCTCTACTGCAGGCCTTTAGCCCTAAGGCAGGGTGCACTATAGCCTATGTGTGGGCATACATTCAATCTACTGCACGCCGCAGCCCGCTGTCAATCCCTGGTCCTATGTATGTTTACTTATTCCCCGGGTAACCCTGTGCAAATGTTTCTATGCATTGTTAAAACACTATATATATATATATGTATGTATATGTATGTATGTATGTATGTATATATATATATATGTATATATATATATATATAAATATATATATATATATATATCGAATGGAGTTCGCCACTAAACATCCAATCCGCAGGGAAATGACGAAAACGGACCCTTTACTTGGTGCTAATGAAATTTTATTTTATATGCCCCGCACCTCCGCCATATACATATACATATATATATGTTGTTTCTACCTCAATAATATATCAGCTACTGATCCTAATGCCGTCATATATTTAGCTTATGCACGCTGCACCCCACTGTTAATCTTTGGTCCTATGTATGTTCACTTACTACTGGTGTAACCCTGCACAAATGTATCTATGCATTGTTAAAAACATATATACAGTTATGCTCTTATGCCTCAATAATGTGTCAGCTACTGATCCTAATGCCTTCATATATTTCGCTTACGTACTGTCATTATGTCTTTATCTCTACTCAATAGGTACTGATACCTGTGCTGTTAAAACAATATCTATATCTATAAGCTGTCTCTACCTACAAAAAAGTGCCTTAGATATTTATTTCGCTTACGTACTGCCATTATGTCTTTTTGCCTACCCCAAAATGTGCTGCTACTATGTGTTGCTAAAACAATTTCTATTTATAAGCTATGTCTACCTCAATAATGTATCAGCTACTGATCCTAACTCCGTCATATGTTTTGCTTATACGGCCTCTTTGCCTGTATGCCTACCCCAATATGCATTATGTAGACCACATAATTACTACTATGTAAACACTGTGAAGCGCTCTGATGCCTTCGGTTCAAGTTTGCGATATATATATAACTCTACAAATAAATAAAATAAATATCTACATGAGCAGATATGCCCCTACAATGTCCAGTCTATTCTGGGATGTTGTACGTGAACAGGGAAGCCATAAAGAGTACATGGGCTGGATATTTGTCAACACAAGTTTCCGAGCTCCATGATGGCTTCACTGATTTTTAAGATGTTTGGTACCAAACATCTTGTCTTAATACATCCTCACTGATGCCAGTGATGTATTTATTAATAAATACACCCTTTTAGAGGCTCCACTAAAAACGTACCAAGCGCTGGTGTGGTTCATGACTGGCTTTCGTCAGTCTGTCACCACCAGACATGTTTCTGATCTCATGGGGTGAGAGCCAGCGCTCTTAGAGGACAGAGACGAAGCCTGCTCTGGACAGAGGTGCTTCACACCTCCCCCAGGACTGGATGGCCTTCCTGGGCAGGAAGCTTCAAAGGCAATGCCGCCATTTAAATCCAAGCCAGGTACCTCCAGATAGTGGGGGAGGCCAAACCCCCTTTCCTGCTTCACTTTTGGCAGGAGGAAAGGCTGGAAAATTAGTTAAACCAGGAGGTGTGCACACCTCCAGCGTGCACCACCCATAAGGCAGGGCAGGCGAAGTGGTCTCCACTTTTCACTGTCCACCATCTTGAAAATGGGGAAGATAGCCTATGGGTTGAGCATATAGAGGGTGTAGACACCCTACAGGTAACCAGCCCCTTGACTTCTACCTGTCTCTCCCTCAATGCCAATAAATTTAGTATTTTGGTGGATCCCTAATACCTTGACTTCAGATTCTACGAACAAAAAGAAGAAACTGAAGAAGACGTGCTGCTGATCCAAGAACTGAGCCCTGCTGCAGAGAAATTGGTGCTAAACCCTGCCTGCTTCTAAAGGATTCAACAATTTTGGTCTGCCCTCTCAGCATAAAACTGCATGGCCTCTAAGAACCCCGGAGTCCCACCAACTTTTGACAAATTGCGAGAAACTCCGCTGGTAAAGATCTCCACATGGTGAAGACCGGCACAGACTGTGTCGATGCGATTAACCACGACAACGAAAGTTATAGCAGCCAAGGCTTGTTGGTCATCAGTCCGGTAACCGACCCCCTTCAGCCCCTCCACCAATAAGAGGGCTCCTCACAGTACCTGCGACCGATGCTAGAAACAACCCCTCTCCAGTGAGCCTGCACTCACTTTCTGGTGGCATCAACTGCGTGAAAGCAGCAACTTGGCCACTACCGCCCGACAGCGATGGTCTGCCCTTCACCGCAACAGTCTGCCCCGCACCACACCTGTAGCTGACCACTATCGGTGACGAGCAAATCTGCATCCCACGACCTCCGATAACTCCGAAACAAGTAACCTAGAACTGCCTACTGTGCCCGAGCCCTGGGACTCCAGAGACTCTTACTCTTCCGGAGTAGAACTTCCCCTGAAGTCTGAGTGACTGTTGTCACCTAAAACTCTGTGGTGGAGTGCTGCTTCCATTGACCACAACTGTAAATGTGTTACCGGTCCTCTGCCATTAACCCTATGCCTTCTTTCCATTGACTGCAACAGTAAATGTTTTGAGGTGTTCGGAACCATTGCATTCAATGCTAACCATTGCTTCTTTCTATTGACCGTGTTTGCTTAAACCCTGTAAACAGTCATATTTCAAACTGCATTTTTGTTGAAAATCGATATATACAAAGCATTTATTCACTGTTGAATGAAGCTCTTAGTTTCTAAAAATATCTATAAAAATACAGTGATTTTTCCAAACTGGTCTTGGATTTATTCTACAGAGTGTGTCTCATGCATTGCCTCTGTGAGTACAACAAATGCCTAGAACTACCCTCTGATAAGCCTACCTGCTCGCCTACTCTACCACAAAAGAGAGCATTACAATTATCTGATTTTACATCTGCTTACCTATTAGGGATTCACTGGACTCTGCACAGTGTATTTCATTTGAGTACACTATATACAGAGCCAGCTTCCTACATATACCCTTGAATATGTTAGAGTGTGGTCTGGTATAGACTCGCAGGGTATTGCAGCCCTGGAACTAGATATATTTCCAAACCCTGTATCTACATCTGCAGAAATGCAGCAAGATCAGAGCCTTTCTAGAATCCAAACCCTGATATATTCTGAGCTCTGGCATATTCACAGAGGCTATCAGAGCACAGATAGAATGAGAACGCTGCATAAGTCTCACCTCACTGCATGGCCTCAAATAGTAAGTTAATCTTTTATGGGAGAAGCAGATTTCATAAGATCCAGTCCCTTGCACAAGTAGATATTTTATAAATTTCCAAACCCATGGACATGCACACACTAACGAACACTGAGACTGTAAATAAGAATTAAACGTAATTAATAAACTCATTTTCATAATGATGACGTATGGTGAATATGTAAACAAATACATTGGGACGGTGAATTCATAGATAAATATTGCTTTTAGAATATGTAACACTACAGTAACAAATACATTTCCACAAGTAGGTAGTTCAGTCTTTCAATAATGAATGTTCTTGAGTGTGAAAGTTGTTCCATAACTGATTTCCACATACAAGCAATTTCCATAAAATATTTTAGTAGCACCGGACTGAGGGCTTTACTAAGAGTTTGGGGGATGTAGAGTCCATCACAAACGTGAGGAGTATCCCGTCCACTCCATCACAAGTGCATTATTTCCTAACTCACTGCTGAATCCCTCTGAAGATAAAATATAAATGAATGAATGCTCTTAAAGCTAGATCTAGTTTGATATAAAGCTGAAACCTTCCTGTGCTCGTGTTCTATTGCATAGGTTAAATATTTAATCTTCTCTTCTTGTATACATTAAAATTCCAAACTACCCCCTCTTCTTTCCTCATTAAAAACGCTGTTCCATTACTCTGTACGTTTCAGGTTCCCCTCTCTGCTTTCGGTTACAAATAACTGGGTCGTGACAACGCATGCACAAGAAAGATATCAAACACTGGCAAAGCCAAAAGGCCTTACTATTTCTAAGTAAAAGTTTTTTCTTTATTGATTGACATGTTTATGTTCGTGGTTGTTGATTGACATGTTTATGTTCGTGGTTGTTGATTGACATGTTTATGTTCTTGTTGATTGACATGTTTATGTTCGTGGTTGTTGATTGACATGTTTATGTTCGTGGTTGTTGATTGGCATGTTTATGTTCTTGTTGATTGACATGTTTATGTTCGTGGTTGTTGATTGACATGTTTATGTTCTTGTTGATTGACATGTTTATGTTCGTGGTTGTTGATTGACATGTTTGTGTGTGTGGTTGTTGATTGACATGTTTATGTGTGTGGTTGGGTGGTAGGGTGAATGGGTGGGGAGGGGAGGAGTCAGTGGCTGGATGCGTGAGTGAGAACAAGGATACCTAATAGTTGAGTGACAGCATGAACGGATTGATATAAAGGTGAGAGCTGAATGAATGTCTGATATGTGACTGGCTGGAAAACTGGATGAATGAGTTATTGTAAGATTACATGAATGGGCGAGTGAGAGCATGTGTGGATGCAGACAGACAACAATCTTACAGGCTGAGGCCTCAGATACCTGAAGGGATGATCTTGTAAAAGTGTCAACAATTGTGAATATGACCCGAGTGCAATTAATACTATAGGTCTGGTCATCAATGTGCCCGGTATATCCACTACATATATAGAATAACTTCCAATATGCATTGCAAGCATTACAGCAGGGCACAGAGTACCTGAAATATGTCAAGGATGACCACCATCATAACCGGAATGATTAAAGCTGTCAGTTACAGAAGACATGGCCAGTACAAACACACTCCCTGATGGCATCTGGTGTACTCATTGCTTTATAAATAAGGGTTCAATAGGCCTCAGCAATGTCACACAGAAGTAATTTCAAATATTAGAAGTTGTCCTATTCATTTATACTGATTCTGCAAACATTGGCACCTATACATCAATGTGCCATGTTCATTTTGATACTTTTTTTTTTTCTCATAGCACACACTGGGACGAAAATGGAAGGAGTCACTTGCACTGCAAGGAACGGAGAGTCCGATTCACAAATGCAAACTGAGACGAAAGTCTAACTTACGACTTTCGGTATTCACAAAGGGCATTTACAAGTGATAAATTTAGACTTTTGTCTCAGTTAAACTTAAGTTTTGGTCTTAAGTTTAACTGAGATCAAAAAGTTAAACTTAAGACCAAAACTTAAGTTTAACTGAGACAAAAGTCTACCTTTACTGCTCGTAAATGCCCTTTGTGAATAACGAAAGTCGTGAAGTTAGACTTTCCTCTCAGTTTGCCTCTGTGAATCCGGCCCTGAGACTCTGATGTGAAGCAGTTCTGAATCATTGCCAGGCAGGCAGCTGCTGTCCTGCACAACTGACCCGCATCATGCGTGACACCTTCAGCCGGCATTAGGTCTTAGCCAGCAGAAGCACATTGAATTTTCGCACTTGCAGTTTCACTTTCCAACATTGCAAGAGTGTGGACGTGGCCAAAAAAAACCCTGGCTGTTTACACGAAAATGATTTCTGAACTTAAAGGCAGGCAGCAGGGGAAGTCTTTCTGTGAGCGTGATGTCACTCCAACAGGTTTCTGATCTTAGATTCCGTATAACGTGGTTCTGTTGATAACATGAGGTCCTGCAAGGTGTGCTGTTCTCTGAATCGGTGTTACAGGCATAAGAAAGGTGTTGAAGAATGGAGCAGATTAAAAATGAAACAGCAGCCTGCTCATACAACTCAAGAGGCGAAAGTATGTCCACTTCATAGTTTAGTGTGGTCGCTATGTATCAACTAGATATGCTGGAAAAAGGCTTTCGTGGGTCACACTCCTGTGGTTTGTGTTGTGTTTGTGTTGTGTTTGTGGTGATGAGTTTATCAAGGTATTTTTTTTAGCACTTCTAGAGGTTAGTGGCTCAGCGGAAGTCCCTCCCCCATCCCCTGGCAGAGAACCATCAGTTACATTTAGAGAACTCTCCGTGATTGGCAGAGATCTCGTTACCAAAGGTGACCTACACGCTTGATCTGTTGGAGCTTTTTACCAGGTCGGGGCAGCATGGTGGAATAAAAAACTCTAAAGTGGGGTTGGGCCTGCTAGAGTGGGCACTCCAGTGGCTGTCAGCTAAGCGCTGCATGGTGTCCACTGATGAATGGTATCGCCTCTTGGTCTTTAGTGCTGAGTGTGTTGTGCTGACATGACTTCTACCAGTTAAACAAAGCTGTTTGTAGGCAGATATAGAAAAAAAAAAGGCTCAAACAGACTTGTGCTGCAGAGTCCTGTGAAATCTAGCTACTGTTTAGCAGTGCTCCTGTTGTCCCAGCACCACGCAGCCCAGTCTTGATTCACATCTGACCATGTTACTCCAGTACAGACACAACACATGCTGCCTGGTGCCCCCTGGCACTCCAGCACCAGTTCAGCCATTCCAGTGTGAACCCTGACCCTGACACACTAATTCCCCTGGTGGCTCATTACTGAGACACCACCACATAGACAGCTTTACGTTGGATGACCCTGAAACATTCATAGCAAGAAGTAGGAGGCTGCAGAGAGGAAACGGTGTGGCAAGGGGTCCACCTTGGGATGCCATCAAGGGTCGTAGGGTGCATTGCTGGTACCCCAGGCCCTTCGGTGAAGCCCTACCCGGACAATAAAGAAGCTCGCCCTCGAGCACCTACCTTTATTGAGTAGACCAAAGCTGCGATTCCGATGAGTGGGCAACAGAAGAGTAGGTTGAATATTGAGAACACCATGTGGGATTGTGGATGGAGCACTCTTGTAGCCGGCGTCACCACTGGCTGGGTGGTCACCACTGTGTTCTGGCCATTGATGTAGCGTACAGTGTACTGCGGGTAGTTACTGGAGTACTGAGGGTAGGAAGGTGGGTAATACGCAGGGTTGACAGCTACTGCATAGGGCGGTGGTGAAGGCCAGCCAGGAGCGGGTTCATTGCTGTACGCGGGTGGTGGACAGACCGGTAGCCCCTCCTGTGGGCCACTCTTAGGTGGCTCCTGGCTGCTCATCCTTGCAGGGGCTCTGGTGGTCCTAGCCTCTCGGCCTGTGTGAGCACACCCAGCTGTGGTTGCCTCCTCTTCTCCTGTGTGAATGTGAGCAGCTCACGAAGGAATGAGGATCAACAAGTGTCTACAGATCCCACCCCCAAAATGTTTGCTACAGCTAACAGCTCGCCTCCTGTGAGGAGGAATGCTCGAAGGCGGCATGCCACAGTACTGGTTAGACAGGAAGAGGCTAGAGGTAAACGCCTCCCTTGACTGCCCCTGACTCTGGGCACCTACGTGCCTGGTGACATGGAGGCCTTCTTCCTGTAGGGGAGGGGGCACCGTGCAGAGGGCATTGTATATCTCAAGATTGGCACACTCTGGTGGATATACGTCACTACATCGACCACAATTACCGTGATCTACCCCTACCCCTACCGCGACCGGAACTGTGCCTCCCCCGCTACCTCGAGCCCAGCACTATATGTATCCCTACCCTTCTCCCTTCCACTGGCTCTGAAACACATACAGGCGAGCCTCACCGGACACCCTGGCAGGGCTAGTCTGACTGGAAGTGCTGACGTCACCGGTGTAGGTATCCTCTCTGTGTGCTGAATGCACAGTTACAGACACCCTGGATCTGTGCTGGATACATGGTGTGAAGATCCTGTCTGTGTGTTTAGTACTCTGATTCGAAAGTAGTGTACCTAGGCCCTGTAATAGGGGCGGGCCCTACTTACATCCTGTCGATAGGGGTTGGATACACTCCTGTGAACAACCTGTAGGGTCCTGGTCTGCACGTGACTGGAAACAGCTGCTGTGGAATCTGGAAGAACGCACAAGTCACTCACAACGGGGACTTTTGATGGGGCGTAGATCCGCGCCGAGGTTTACTTTTACAAAACTGATCCGTGAATGTATATGTAATAAGGGCACTTTACCTTTTCCTCCACCCCAGGCAGTTTAACACGATGTTCTGCTTGGAACTTTCAAAGGTGTAAAACTACATTTTCAAAATCCGCAATCCTGCTGAACGCGAATGAAAACATTACACAGGGAGGAAGATGGCCCCCAGTCCTGTACACTTTCACTTGTGATTGAGTACCAACCGTGCATGTGCGATGTGCGTTAATGATGGTCCTTGTGAAGCGCTCTATACCTGAGGCCAATTTAGGCGCTAAGGCAGCCCAGAAAGCATAGCTTTAGAAACAGAAAGATGCAAACCTTGCTCACTGTTTCCGAGCTGTGACGTCTCAAATGAAAGCAGAAATAAGAGAAATAGTGAATTAATAAAAGTCACTACATCAGCATAAAACAAGAGCTTGGCTGTGTGCTGCTCCAGAAAAGCCCATCATGATGACCTCTTCATCTGTGCAGCCAGGAGAGTACTTTGAACCATGGGCCAGATGTACAAAAATTAGGAATTAAAATTCCGATTCTTACTGAATCGCAATTAGGAAATCGAAATTCCTAATATAGAAAACCTTAGAACTTTTAATTAGTGATTCCTAGTGGGTCACAAATCGACCTACCTCTCATGAATATTAATCAAGTAGGTCGCAGTTTGAAACCCATCAAAAATGGAAGCCATCACAGGGATGGTGGCCTGCAGGGGTCAGCAGACCACCATGTCTGTGATTGTTTTTTATTAAAGAAAACGGGATACGTTTCAAAAACAAAAATAAAATGTTTGTTTCATTTTTTAACAATATGTTCTTAAAAAAGATTTTGTTAAACATTCTCAAAGGGGAAGGGGTCCCATGTGGACCCTTTCCCATTTGCGAATGGTTACCAGTACCTTTCAGTAGTTGGTAAAAGATTAATGTTTTGTGACTGTAATTCGGTCGCAAAACATTAATACATAGCACTGCATTTTGGTATTTGGAAGGCACATCCTAAACACTCCTCTTCCAAATTCCGAATCTTAAAACCAAATTGCCATTCGGTAACAAGTTACTGAATCACGATTTGACTTTTGCACATTTCAAAATTGCCAACACTGCGACTTCCAAAAAAAGATTTGTACATATGGCTCAATGTTCTGTCGCCACAGGAATCCTGCTTACGGATGCAAATGTGAGTTTGCACCCAAATCTGTACTTTAACTGTTGGGGTAATTACTACTTTTGCACATGTTTATGCGGTGCAAATTTTGCCAGTAAAAATCTGGTGGAATTTGCTAGGGGAAAATGCAGCAAATTCAGAATCTTTAACCTCGGAACAGGGCAAGAGATGTGGTCCTATTGCGTTATTCCACATTCTGAGATGCACAAGTCAGACATGCCTGGTAAATACTGCACCTGACGGTGTTGGTATAATTTGTGTGTTCTATTACCATCCTGACTAACCGGCTTCTCAGAATGCTCTTTTCACTACAAGTCTGCCGCTTAGCAGACTCTGTCATTTTGGACAGTTTGCATTTTCTCCAAATATATTTTTTTCCAAATTCAGTTATTAAGCATTGTTTTACTTTTGGTGGGGTAATATTTACACAGAATGGACGGGAATTGACCCTGGAGCTAGAGGAGTATTTACATAGAGCTGGTCAGTGTGTACTGCCAGATACAGGCTAGACACAGGCGCACCTTTACATAAGGCAGTGATGGAGCAGGGGAACCGAAATTATTTTTGTACCCCTTTGAAATTAATGACCCCATAACCATTAATGATACTAACCGTTTGAAAAGCATGAATTAATCAACAAATATACACTTTTTAGTAGACATTACACGTGGGAAAATGCTAAATGTTGCAAAATCTAATTTATTCACAAATGTGACGTATAATAACAGTATTGTAATTTGCGTAGCAATTAGAGTGAATTGCATGATTTGTGTTGCGTAATAGAATTGTATTGTGGCAAAGAATGCAGATGGTAAGTAAAATGGCTTTAAATGTCGCTTCTGCTAGGTAATATCTAACACGGGTCTTTAGGATGGCGGGTGGTAAACAGAAAGGCTTATTTTCCATATTTTAATTTCTATTGTGTTTGTTCTTATATTAGTTCCGTTCGGGCCTGCTAGACCATGCTTCTAAAATGGCCGCTGGAAAGGACGAGATCGCGTGTGTTGAATAAGATGGCCCCCATGCAGCCTCAGTACGAATGCTCCAGTCACGTGTATGCGGCCTGTGCTCGGAGTGAGAGATGTCAAGGCCAATCTGACCTGCAACGAAGAGCGTGCCAAGTGTTCAGCATATATGCATGGGAACCGGATGGGAAAGACAAGCGACAGGGGATGAACTAATGTGTGACCATCAAAGATTGTTGCAAAATGGATTAACAAATTGGACTACTTTTTGGACACCATGGCCATGATACTTATTGTGTGCTTTATTGTCCCCAAACCGGTTCAAACAAGGAGGGCGATGAGGTGACCATCACCACCCCTCCAATGGACCAATTAGCGTGATTCTTGCCTAAAGATTGCAACTTTTGAATGTAGTGAGCCAGAGAATAGGGTATAAGAGAGTCTGCTCTGACGTTGTGAAAAAACGTGCTTTTTATTTTTCCACCTTGATGCTGCGAGAGACTCTGTCATTTTGGACTTTGAACTTTGACTGGGGAAGGAACGAGATCGTTGCGGGAATTCTGCCCGGGAGGTGCGTCCGAGGAGGTTAGCGGGACAGTCAGTCAGTTTGGGAGTCCTATCCTGTGATCTGCGGTTCATCTTCTTTTGGTGAACCATTCTTGTCATCGCCCCATGGCCGAGGGTAATGCATAATTTCTCACTTTTCCTAAAAACCTTTCTTAAAATGTTTATTGATATTTCTAAATGTTTTGCTTAATAAAGAATTTTACTTATTTGCTTGAAGAATTTTAGATAAAATTATATTTTAACTCTAAAATGAGTCTGTGGTTCTTTAAAACAAAGTTTATGATTTAATAAATGTTAAAGGTTTCAATTGTGATTGAGCTGGTCTTAATCACCATCAACTGATTCTACTAGTTGGTCCATCGACCGAATAGCGGAGTATCTTGATGTTTAGAACCGACAGGATCCGAAGTTAATGTATATAATGTATAGGTTATAATTCTGTCATTTTAATAAGGTATCCCGCTTGTCCAGCAGCTCATTCTCCTTAGTATTTAATCCAGAAATTGAATGAATGCATGTATCCGGTGTCATGGGCCCCACCAACATAAGTTGTGTGTAGGTGTTTTCCTGGATTGGTGTCATAAGGAGAAATTTATATTAGCCGCGCTTGATCAGATTTCTTGGTACCAGAGTTATGATTACTATAGATTAGTTTGGTGATTATTGATTTTTCGTGTCTAACACTCTATGTTGAGTTTGTATTATGTTATGTATAAGTCGAAATTTTGAAGCTTCCGGGAAGTAAAAAAAAAATGTAAGTCCGTTTTTATATAGCGCAGCTACTTACACTTACGGGTCTCAAGGCGCTGGGGGCCGTCGTGGAAATTAAGTGAGCTATTGCCCAGAGTCACATGGTGCTGAGCTGAGCTGCTGCCGGAGCCGGGGATCGAACAGTGAACCCTGTGCTACGAAGTCAGCTGCCCTGGCAGCTGCACCACACCTCTCCACTAAGGAAGTGGACACGGAAATGTGCATTGTCTGATTTCAAAATTGGTGATAACACAGGACTGTGTTATGTTAGGGAAATTTCACGTATGAATTGCATTTGCGTGAAATAGCAACAGGTTTTCTTGTGAAACTCTGGCCTTAATTCTCAGGAGCACTGTAGTCTCTACATGTGTTTTATCCCCAGAGAAATGGGTTCACCCCTTGCTTGAGAGAAGGGTAAGGTAGAGAGAAGTGCTACACTTATCGAACGAAACAGTATTCTTGTAAGTCAGAATAAGCTATCTCTTTTGTTTAGCGAAACACACAATGGTAATGTGTTTTACGTTGTAACTAATCGATTTTGTCGAAAAGAAAAGCTAAGAAAACTGCCGATAATTTTTGCAAAGGAGGGGTCAGTAGAAGCAGGAGTAGAACTGACGTCAACAAAAACCGCGCTGGTATTGGCCAGTTGCGGAAGAACGAAGAGCTTCCTGATTGGTGCGTTAGTGTGAGACGCGCTGGGATAGGTTAGTGGGAGAGTGACATAAAGCTTTCTGATTGGTGCGTTGGTGTGAGACGCGCTGGGATAGGTCCGAATAGCCGAGCAGTAGAAAGAACAGAGTGGTGAAGAATTGCGTGAATCTGTTTTGGGGAAAAGGACAGTGAAATATGGCTTATTATAATGAGTATGGTAGAGAGAAACCGTCATGGTTTGCGAAGCTTAAAAATGTCTTTAAGAAGGTTGTGACGAGAGGAGAAGTACTTCCTCCGCCGAAAACGCCAGCATCTCATATGATGTTGAAATATGGCTATCATACTTGCATTTGGGTGGAAAATTGGGCGAAGTATACTAAAGACGATGGAGTATTGGCATTTCCAGAAAATGGATCGTTTAGCACAGTGGTACTTCGAAGTTTGAGAGAAAAGATGCTGAAACTTGAACCGAGACCTAGACCGAGACAGTTCGAAGCCTTAGGTGAATGGGAAGATGAGATGTATGAAAGGGAAAGACACAGAGGTGCAAAGAATTATAGTTTAGTTCATGGAAGAGTATGGGGTTTGAATCATGAAGACAGGATAAGACGATGGCGGTATGCTAACATGACGGATGGCTTGTTTCCTGTCAGAACAGTTGAAGAATTTACAGGAAGAAGGTGTACGGAGAAAAAGAAGCATGCAATAACAGAGAGATATGGGTATGGAGGGAGCGACGTTGAGGATGAGTTGCTGGAGGATATATTAAATAAAAGACCCCCTCCGTATCAACAGGATTCTGCGGTGGTGACACCAAATGCACCGCCAATGAGAACTGTAATAAATCAAAGCCCTGAACAAATGTCGGAAATAAATAGTCCATTTAATAAACTAGAAACACCACAGACTGTGAAACATGATAATGGTAATACAGCTGAATTAGCCAGAACCACAAGGGAGTTGACTGAAAAGATAAGAGAACTGACAAAGAATATGGAAGCTGTGACTGTGCCAGTAACTATAGGACCAGTAATCCCAGTATTTGAAAATCAGAAGATAGATGAACACTCCTTAACAATTCCATTAAATTCCAGTATGCAAAGAGTAAGAGAAGGGATGATTCCAGAAAATAGAGAGAAAGAAGATTCTGTTGGTCCATTTAGGTCAAGTCCACCTGTAAATTTGACAGTTAATGAGAGTCTGATAAATAGGATTCCTATGGGAGCCGAGTCAGCAACTGAAATCTCAGAGAGAAGTGTAAGTTGGGCAGAAATAAACAAAACCCCTGTGGGTCCGACTGCAGAGGAATTAAATGATAGGGTGAGGAGCTTGCAGAAAAAAGATTCCGAACCACAACTTTTGGATGTGGTCAGATTAAAGATAGACATGGAGGAATTAATTCTAGGAACCATTGGAACAGATCGATTGAAGTCCTATCAAGATGATGAATTAATGTTTATGTGTAAGAGCGTCACTTGGAGAGCTAGGAACTTGCATGAAAAATTGAAAGAAACAGCGAACGAACTAGGAGTAGATTTTGGAAAAATTAGAGGATTGCAGAAACCGTACAGGGTAGATTTTAGTGAAAAGGACATAGAAAATCTGAACACTTCAGGACGACTAACACAGATAAAAGAATTGATTGTTTTATTGAGAAAATGGGTAGATGTAGACAAGCGGAGAAGTAGGTGGATAAGAAGAAAGGAGGGAACAACTGATAAAGCATCATTGGCTTTCCCAGTAAAAGAGGAAGAACCAACGGTAATGGAGTGTCCAATGAGAGAAACTCCAGGAGGAAGTTATGTACATGTCCCATGGTCCAGACAAGATATATTGTCATTTACAAATGACTTTCCAAGATTGAGAGAGAAACCTGTAGAATGGTATAGACAGGTAGAAAGGTTTGTAAAAGTTTCAAAAGTGTTGTGGGAAGATCTGGATGGATTGTTTGAGATTGTTGTTCCAGCAGATTTATGGTCTGAGTGTAAGATTACAATCGACTGGCCGAAGGAAGAATATCCTAGAGATGCAAAAACAGGAGCCCCAGGTTCAGAAGTAATGAGAAAATATGAACAGGCAATCACGTTTTTGAAAAATAAAATCCCACCAAAAGAAACGGACTGGGTAAAGATTGATAGAACAACTCAGGAGAGTAAGGAATCTGTACATGCTTATTATGAAAGACTACTTTTGGTCTTTAAACAGTATAGTGGATATGAGAATTTGAGTGAGAAAGACATGAGTCATTTTGTGTATAGATTCGTGTATGGCTTGAGACCTGAAATAAGTGAAATGATTAAGCAGCATATGTTATGTTGGCAGAATAGCACAGTAGGTGAGGTATTACGGTATGCAAAATATTGCAGGGATGACATTGATTCTAGACAGCGTAAACTCAAGGAAAAGACAATGTGGGCACAAGTAAAGGTTGCGGAAAAGGAAGAAGCTCAGATGAATAATCAGTCAATTGATGCAGGACAGACTAAGTCCAAACCGAATATTGGTAAGGGAAAGGGTCAGATGAGTATAGAAGAAGCTAAAAAGAAATGGCCATGTCATAATTGCGGAAAATTAGGGCATTGGAGAAACGAGTGTAAATTTCCTCCGAAAGTTAATACAGAAAATCAATCATTGAATCCACAGGTGCAGAATGAGGTGAGTTACCAACAACCGCAACAGCCGCAGGTAGTTACTCAACAGTGTCAGGTGCCGCAACCACCTCTTCCAAAGAGTGTAAATCCTCAAAGATACAGTACAGAGGCAGGATTCTACGGAGGAGAGCAGGTAACAAAATTGCCGCGCGCAGCTGCAATTTCACAGTATTGGTTACGGCAGGATGGAGATGAATCGGATGAAAGCTTATGACGGTGCCTAGGAGAGGAAGAAAAGTGCGTGCTTGGCGCAACTCTAGAGGTAGATCAGTCAGGTCCATTTGTGGATGGAAAAGTGAATGGTGTAAATGTTACATTCCTTGTGGACACTGGTGCTACCCGTTCTACTGTTAGATCAGTGGAAATTCCAAAACTTCCTCTCTCAGGAGAATCTATCCAAGTTGTAGGTGTTTCAAACAGGCAGATTAAAACCCCTCTTACAAAACCAATAGAGGTGGAAATTGGACCATTCAAAGAGATGCATCGCTTCGTGGTGTGTGATTGTAGTCCTATAAATTTATTGGGATGTGATCTGCTTTGCAAAATGAATTGTACCATCTATTGTACCCCAGATGGTATTGCTTTCCAGACACCAGATGAGGATGTTCTGTATAAAATGACAATGGCAGAACTAGAACCAGGAGCGAATGATATGTTTCCTGTGTTTGATGCAGAGAAAATCCCTACTGAATTGAAAGGAATAGTAAGGCCTGATGTATGGGATTTCACAGGTGAAGATATTGGACTAATGAGAGAAGTTGATCCTGTAAAAATTACTGTAAAAGAAGGAACGAATTACCCAAACACCCCGCAGTACAAACTGACGCCAGAAATTATTGAAGGAATAACACCTGTAATTAATAAAATGATTGAACAAGGGATTTTGAGAGAAATAATGAGCAGCCCATGTAATTCTCCTATAATGGGATTGAAAAAGCCAAATGGAACATATAGGATAGTGCAAGACCTGAGAAAGGTAAACAAAATTGTTATTCCTTGCTGCCCAATTGTGCCGAACCCTGCTGTAATACTATATCAAATCCCACATGATGCAGAATGGTACACAGTTATTGATTTGTGCCATGCATTCTTTTCTATTCCATTGCACCCTGACAGCCAGCCATTATTTTTCGTTCCGGTTCGGAGAGCGTATTTTGGCATGGTGCCGAATTCCTCAAGGGTATACTGAAAGTCATTCAATTTTTAATCAGATTCTAAAGAAATCCTTAGAAGATTTAAAAATGTCTGAAAAATCTGTGATGGTCCAATATATTGATGACCTATTAGTGGCATCAAAGACCAGAGAAGCATGTGTTATGGACACAATTGCTTTATTGAATCATTTGGCAGAAGGAGGACACAAGGTGTCCCCATCAAAACTGCAATTTTGTCAACAAGAAGTACAGTACTTAGGTCATAAGATTGAGAAAGGGATGCGAAAAGTGACAACAGAAAGGATAAGGATTATCAAAGGAATGAGAGCTCCAATGACACAAAGAGAGGTGAGAATGTTCCTTGGAATGGTTGGATATTGCCGACAGTGGATAAGTGGGTTTTCATTGATTGCAAAACCTTTACAGCGATTGACAAAGAAGGATGTCAGAGATCCGATTGCATTGGATGAGGAGGAAATGAAGGCTTTCGAGGAACTGAGAACAAGTTTGTGTTAGGGACCGGCATTGGGAATGCCTGATTATGAGAAAGAATTTGAGCTGTATTGTAGCGAGAGAGACGGATGTGCACTTTCAGTATTAGTGCAAAGGCATGGAAAAATGAAACGACCAATTTTTCGTTTAAATATGGTACCCTGGCTACTGGCCTTTCCGAAAGGTTATTTTAAACCAAATTCATCAAATAGGTGCACATGTGACAACTTCTCAGAGCAAGATACTCTACACATATTGTTCTTTTGCTCCCATTATGATCACCTACGCAGAAAGTACATCCTCCCGCTGCTAAGGGATCAAAAGTTTGTGCAAGTAAGGCCAGCTTTGGTCTACTTGCAAATGTTAAGTTCACCTGTAATTTGCTTGGGGGATAGCCAGTTTTTTAACTGGCGCAATTAGATACAGGAATAGGATGAAGTAGAGTTAATCCTTCTGAACAAGATTGATAGTATGTCTATGCGGATTATAGTCTAAAGTTATCTAATAGTCATAATTGTGGTTGGTTTTTATTACCCTCTGTATGATGTTTTAATGGATTTTAAATACACAAAGATACAGATTTTTAATGGATTTAAATAATGTTTATACGATGTTTCATGTTTACAGATGTTTTATGTTGTACTTTTATGGCTCTAACCAGCCGAATAAAGTTGATTTGACTGACTGAAACGACCAATAGCCTATTTTTCAGCTGTTTTAGACCCGGTAGCAAAGGCGTTGCCTGGATGTCTGAAAGCAGTAGCTGCTACTTGTGTGAGTCTGGAACAGAGTGAAGGCATTGTGATGGGATATCCTTTGAGAGTATATGCCCCACATTCGGTCGAAATCCTTCTGACCCGAACAAAAACCCAATTCATGACACATAGTCGGCTGACTAGGTATGAAAAAGTGATTTTGGGTGCAGACAATGTAACGATTGTAAGATGCACGAGTGTGAATCCTTCCACTTCACTGCCAGATGAAGTAAATACAGAAGTCAAAGATGATGTTGATCATAAGTGTTTGGATGTGCTTGAATTTTGCACAAAGCCTCGCCCGGATATCAGGGATGAACCTCTTAAAGAGTCAGATTATGTGATGTTTGTAGACGGGTCATGCCGGAGGACAGATGAGGGAGTTTTAAGTGCTGCGTATGCTCTATGTACGGTGGCAACCATAATGGAAGCATCTTGTTTGAGAGGAATACGTTCAGCCCAAGTTGCTGAGCTAATTGCTCTGATTTGAGCGTGCAAACTGGGAAAGAATTTCCGAATCACTGTGATCACGGATAGCCAATACGGCTTTGGAGTGGTCCATGATTTTGGACAGATCTTGTCCCAGAGGGGATTCCTGACTTCCAGAGGGTCTCCTATCAGGAATGGTGAGTTTGTGAAGAAGCTGCTTGAGGCGATACAGCTGCCTAAACAAATTGCAGTGGTAAAATGCTCTGCTCACAAAAATGGAGCTATAGGTAACAAATTTGCTGACGAATTAGCTCAATATTGTGCCAGAAATATGACTTCAATGAATCGGAGAAGGGAGAAAGAAAATGTTTCATGTCCCTTGTTGTTTTCTAACCCAGTTGAAACATGGGATGAGGTAAGACAATTGCAGGAAGAGGCAAGTGATGAGGAAAAGGATATTTGGATAAAATCAGGTTGCAGACGGAGAGAAGAAGATGAAGTTTGGGTTTACAGGGATGAAAGACCAGTTATGCCTGGTAGCATGATCTCTAACATGGCACGGATGTACCATGGACAGGCACACATAGGTAGAGATGCCATGATCAGACTTTTCAAACAGACCTGGTATAACCCAAAATTTAGGGCTATAGCTGAAAGCCTTTGCCAAAGATGCCTTATTTGCCAACAGATAAATCCTGGAAGAAAGACAGTAGTGAGTTTGGGAGTAATAGGACGTGAAGGAGGTCCTTTTACCAGAATGCAACTAGATTTCATTGAAATGCCCCCGAGTAATAGATTGATGTATGTTCTGGTGGTCGTCTGTTTGTTTTCTCGTTGGGTGGAAGCCTATCCGACAAGAAGGAATGATGGAGTCACTGTAGCTAAACTCCTGCTGAGAGAATTCATTCCTAGATATGGTTTTCCAGTAACGATAGAAACAGATAGAGGAACGCATTTTCAGAACGAACTCATCCAACTGAAATGCGAAGCACTAGACATTCGACAAAAGCTGCACTGTGCCTACAGACCAGAGGCTCCTGGAGTGGTAGAGCAAGTAAATAGCACCATAAAGAATAGGCTGGGTAAGATGTGTCAAGCCACAGGACTCAAATGGCCCGATGCCTTACCATTGGTGTTGATGAGCATAAGAAGCATACCTGACAGAAAAACAGGTCTGAGTCCTCATGAGATAATCATGGGACGAGCAATGAGACAAGCATATGTACCTGTCAACAAACTGCTGACTATAACTGATGATCTCATACTGGACTATTGCAAAGGATTGGCTGACGAGGTGCATTCTGTGTTTCATCAGGTTGGACCGGATGCGACCACTCTTGAAAGAAAACCAGCTCATGATCTGAGTCCAGGAGACTGGGTCCGCATAAAAGTTCACAGAAGAAGAAATTGCTTGGTTCCACGCTGGGACAAGCCACATCAAGTGATTCTGGTGACAACGACTGCAGTAAAGTGTGCAGGTGTGAAAAATTGGATTCATGCCAGCCATACAATCAGAGTTCCAGATCCTGAAGCTCGACCTGTAAGTCGACATCTGGAAATATCAGATACCAGCTCGGCATCTGAAGCAGAGACTGAAACCATCAGAGTTCCAGATCCTGAAGCTCGACCTGTAAATCGACATCTGGAAGAATCAGGTACCAGTTCGGCACCTGAGGCAGAACCTGAAACGATTAGAGTTCCAGATCCTGAAGATCGATATGTAAGTCGACATCTGGAAATATCAGATACTAGTTCAGCATCTGAAACAGACTAACCTGAATGCAGTAAAAGACTAACAGAAAAATCAGAAAACAAAAGAACTGATATTGAAACAGGAGAAACTGAACTAATAAATAGTGACAGTGAACAGCCAAGTACAAGTTTTGGGGAAATTCCACCGGAAACTGTAGAGGTAACTCAAGAAAATTTAGATTCAGATAGAGAGTTTGGGGAAATTGCGGAAGAAACACTAGGAGGATTAGACTCAAAATTACAAGCAGAAGAAACACGGGGAAATTTAGATCTAGATAGAGAGTTTGGGGAAATTGCGGAAGAAACACGAGGAGGATTAGACTCAGAATTCCAAGCAGAAGAAACACAAGAAGGTTCAGATTCAGACAAAGAGACTGAGATCATAAAGTTCAAAGTTAGAGGAAGTGAAGTGAGATATGAGACAGAATCTGAAGAAAGTGAAGACGAAAGAAGGCAAATAATAGGTCCAAGAAAGAGAACTTGGAGAGTGGAACGAGGAGAAAAGGAAAGTGAACTGAAAAGGCCAAGAAAAGGAGACAATTGGCCCAACGAAATTAAAAGACTGAGATATAAGATCATAAATTTGAACAAAGACAATGCAGAACAAGTGAATGAAATAAGTCAAGAAAGACAAAGAAAAGCAGATAAAAGACAATTGAAGAGACCCAAAAGAGTGAAAAGACCTAACTTGAAATATAAGTCACCTGAATGGGTGTACATAGCACTGCCTGACATTAAAGAAGTGGATAGCAGTCACGAGAACCCAGACAAAGACTGTGAACAAGTGGGGGAGAGTGAACTGCCCCAACCCTGAAAAGACAAAGTAAGAAAACCGGATTAAACACACGAACTGATAAAGTCATATAAAATTTCTGAAAGACCGAAAGGTGCGACAAAAGGCAGTTGATCCTAGTCAACACTACGTCATTTTAGGTGTGGAAACACATTCCTGTACATATAATTAGATAATATTTCAACATGGTAGACACTGAGAATAGAAGATCTAGATGTGAGTTTTTTCGTAGATGGTGTAAGATGTGTTTCTATTGTACAGGCTTTCTAATGCTTATTTGGTTCATTTTAACAATAATAATTCCACTTAGATTAATTGGAGAAAATGCATCTGTAATCATGAATGACACGAATAGTGACAAGAAATCTAACATAAAGAGCACTGCAACACTGGTAGATAGTACTGATTTTCATAAGGACAAGTCAATAACTGACTTCTCCAAGAATGTCTTCACGAAACTTTTGTACGAATACGTGGAGACAATGGATGTGAGAGATTGTTATGTATGTATGCAGTTACCTGCGTCTGTAACAGAAGGTGTGACGTATCATCACCTTCCTTTGACGTATGGAATAACTTGTAGTGCTTTAGCTAGCTTATTTTATAAAACAGGTAAATTAGAGTATTATTACACTGACACAGATGCTGTTTTTGCTAAAGTTCCCGTAATCCCTGAACTAAATAAGGTGAAGTTTGCTCAGATTTTTGGAGAATTGTTCTTAGAAGCAAAAGAATTAACATTAAAATATGCATTTAGACATAATCTTACTTGTGGGTTAAGAAAGGAAGAAAAGGTTTTCTTGAACATGGTAGAAGACAGAAGGGTTAAGTTTCAAAGAAAGGCAACAGGAGAAAAGGCAAAAACCCCACCTTGGGCTTTTGAAGAGGGAAGTTATGACAAAGGTGAAACAAATGCAGCTATGGTTCTAGATTGGCCCCAACAGGGAAAATTGTGCATTAGTAGAGACAACACTTTATATGATAACTATTTCGTGGGTTCTAGTGAGTGCCGAGATACATACAAAATTCTAGGGGGATGGAGATTCAAAGGAGGAAAAGATCCAGTATTTCCAGGGATCTATTATATTTGCGGAAATAGAGCTTATTATAGGTTGCCGGACCATTGGTATGGAACATGCTATCTAGGCCTGGTCTTTCCAAAGATTTTTCATGTGGAAAGAGGAACGAAAGGAATTCATGAGATAGGTAAACCATTAACCCGTAGGAGGAGGGAAAGCTCCTCAGAAATAATAGGTGACATTTTTGGAGCATTGATACCAGCAGTGGGTATATCTTTGAATGCATACAAAATTCGGAAATTGTCTACAGTAGTAGATCGTTTATCAACGAATACTGCTGGAGGGTTCTTGATGGTAAATACCGAAATGGTTGCCATGAGAGCTATGGTGATGCAAAATCGACTTGCCCTTGACATTCTTTTGGCAAAAGAGGGTGGAGTCTGTGGAATGCTGAAAGTACAACATTGTTGCACTTACATTCCAGACAAAAGTCAGAATATACAGAAGTATATAAAGAACATTACTGATTTGCATAAAGAAATTGCCCCACTGGAGGTTGAAGGTGCTTGGGAGAAACTTGGTAAGAGTTTTTCCTCAATGAGGAAATGGTTCACCGAAATAGGTAGTTCTCTTATTGGGAAAATACTAATTCCAGTGATCTTAGTAATAGTGATAATATCAATTTTGAGATTAGCATATGTGTGTGTTAAAAGAAGAAAAAGACAAAATAAAGTAAAAAGAGAAAATGAGAAAAATAAAGAAAGAGAACGTGAGATGGGAGAGATCGAATTAGAAGAGTTTAAAGAGAACATGTATAAAAGGTCTAAAAGACAGGATGAAAAGAACACGATTGTCTAAAATAACAAATGCAAGTGGACAAGAAACATTTATCTGATAAAATTTGGTAGGGATAGGTTTTAGTGGTGATGTTAAAAATCACCAAAGGGGGGAATTGATGGAGCAGGGGAAACGAATTTTTTTTTGTACCCCTTTGAAATTAATGACCCCATAACCATTAATAATACTAACCGTTTGAAAAGCATGAACTAATCAACAAATATACACTTTTTAGTAGACATTACACATGGGAAAATGCTAAATGTTGCAAAATCTAATTTATTCACAAATGTGACGTATAATAACATTAGTATTGTAATTTGCGTAGCAATTAGAGTGAATTGCATGATTTGTGTTGCGTAATAGAATTGTATTGTGGCAAAGAATGCAGATGGTAAGTAAAATTGCTTTAAATGTCGCTTCTGCTAGGTAATATCTAACACGGGTCTTTAGAATGGCGGGTGGTAAACAGAAAGGCTTATTTTCCATATTTTAATTTCTATTGTGTTTGTTCTTATATTAGTTCCGTTTGGGCCTGCTAGACCATGCTTCTAAAATGGCCGCTGGAAAGGACGAGATCGCGTGTGTTGAATAAGATGGCCCCCACGCAGCCTCAGTACGAATGCTCCAGTCACATGTATGCGGCCTGTGCTCGGAGTGAGAGATGTCAAGGCCAATCTGACCTGCAACGAAGAGCGTGCCAAGTGTTCAACATATATGCCTGGGAACAGATGGAAAAGACAAGCGACAGGGGATGAACTAATGTGTGACCATCAAAGATTGTTGCAAAATGGATTAACAAATTGGACTATTTTTTGGACACCATGGCCATGATACTTATTGTGTGCTTTATTTGTTGTCCCCAAACCGGTTCAAACAAGGAGGGCGATGAGGTGACTATCACCACCCCTCCAATGGACCAATTAGCGTGATTCTTGCCCCTAAAGATTGCAACTTTTGAATGTAGTGAGACAGAGAATAGGGTATAAGAGAGTCTGCTCTGACGTTGTGAAAAAACGTGCTTTTTATTTTTCCACCTTGATGCTGCGAGAGACTCTGTCATTTTGGACTTTGAACTTTGACTGGGGAAGGAACGAGATCGTTGCGGGAATTCTGCCCGGGAGGTGCGTCCGAGGAGGTTAGCGGGACAGTCAGTCAGTTTGGGAGTCCTATCCTGTGATCTGCGGTTCATCTTCTTTTGGTGAACCATTCTTGTCATCGCCCCATGGCCGAGGGTAATGCATAATTTCTCACTTTTCCTAAAAACCTTTCTTAAAATGTTTATTGATATTTCTAAATGTTTTGCTTAATAAAGAATTTAACTTATTTGCTTGAAGAATTTTAGATAAAATTATATTCTAACTCTAAAATGAGTCTGTGGTTCTTTAAAACAAAGTTTATGATTTAATAAATGTTAAAGGTTTCAATTGTGATTGAGCTGGTCTTAATCACCATCAACTGATTCTACTAGTTGGTCCATCGACCGAATAGTGGAGTACCTTGATGTTTAGAACCGACAGGATCCGAAGTTAATGTATATAATGTATAGGTTATAATTCTGTCATTTTAATAAGGTATCCCGCTTGTCCAGAAGCTCATTCTCCTTAGTATTTAATCCAGAAATTGAATGAATGCATGTATGCGGTGTCATGGGCCCCACCGACATAAGTTGTGTGTAGGTGTTTTCCTGGATTGGTGTCATAAGGAGAAATTTATATTAGCCGCGCTGGATCAGCAGTCATGTGGTTACAAAGGTGCTGGTGTTACGTGAGATGATTTATACTTTCATATTTATGGGGCTATTGTCTTTTAAAATGCATTTCTGGGGGTAGCTTTGGATTAGGGCCTGTGACAGCCCGTTTTTACTCTTCTTTTGGTGCCTCTGTTTTCCTCTGGCGGCCATCTCTGTTTGCCACCACACCACTACATTCTGTAGAGGGAAGCGTTCTAGTTGTTTGATGCTCCCTCTTGCAGTGTGTGCTGGCCTCAGGGATTGAAATGTGCTGATGCAGTCAAGCCCATCTGCATCGTTCCGTGCCTGGACAGAACTCATGGGCCAGGGATGCTGCCGGTTTGAGTACAGCTAAACACCAGCTTATCTATATATGGCTGACCCTTATGAATCTGAAGCAGAAGGAGTGGTGTGGAGGAGGGGTAGTGTTAGACCTGGGGTGATGAGACAGTGGGTTTATTCATTGTCCAATTGGACTGCTGGGATGTGTAAAGTTGGGGAGGTGGTGGCCGCGCTGGAGGCACCCCCCAGGAACTGCGGGGAAGAGCATATTGGGAGGGTTGGAGGGGGTAACAAAGACAGAAGAGGCCCTATGTTGTGCGTTAGTTAACTCCCGCTCCCTTATAAAACACAGTCTAGAAATTAGCGAGTTGATTGGGACAGAACAGTTAGACTGCCTGTTTGTTACGGAGACATGGGGCAAGGAAGACTCTGGCCCAGACTTTGCGGTCGCTGCTCCACCAGGTTTTGCAGTGGTGAGACTGGATAGGAGTGTTCTGAGGGGTGGAGGCTTGGCCATTATTTTTAAGGACATCAACACCGGTGGCGAAGGTTGTGAGGTGGGGCCCTTCAAAATTAAAAATAAACATTCTGTGATTTTGGCGGGCCTTCTGACCTATCATCCGACTCGTCCAGAAAAAGCAGTTCATTATGAACTGGCATCAAGTACTTGAGCCCTTTATCTCCTGTGATTGTCTCACCATTCTGAGGGATTTCAATTTTCATTTGGAAGAAGAGAGTGACTGTGATACTAGGGCTCTACTCGACCTCATAACCAGTTTTGGCATTAGCCAGCAGGCCAATACTGTGACTCATAAAGCCGGACACACATTGGATGGGATCTTTTTCAATCTAGAGACCCTGACTGTTGGCGATTGCATGCAGGTAAGTTTGTCGGACCACAGTCTGGAAACGTTTCGAGCACACAAGGGACATGTGATGGAAAGTACGTGGGCACCCGCTAAGAGCATCAGAAATTGGGGAAAAATCATGGCTGGCGATTTCACAGAGGCACTTGTTATTCAAAGAGAAAGATCGCAAGGGTCCAGGCTTGCTGACAGAGAATTTTAACAATTGTGTGAGGTCAGCCATTGAGGAGATCGCCCCTCTGGCCAGAGCCTGCCCTAAGGGCAGGAAGAAACCCTCTGCCCGTGGTTTTCTGAGGAGCTCAAGGAGCTTTAACGGCAATGTAGGAGACAGGAACGCAGCTGGAGATTGGTTCCTAAATTGGAGGAGAAAATTAAACATAGGGAGCTCATTCTCAAATACAAGCAGTCTATCAAGAAGGCGAAAGTGGTGTAGTTCTCCCAGAGGATTAGGTTGGCTATTAATGTGCCAAAGGAACTATATAACACTGTGTTTGCCCTCTTGGTACCTCCTGCACATCAGGCAGTGGAAAACTTACAGGTTTTTTGTAATAAGGCTGGGGATTTCTTCAAAGATAGGATCTTTTCAGATTTCCCTGTGCCTATGGATAGTCCCAGAAATTTCAGAATGGCCGAAGGTGAGGAGAGGGCTATGGCTCGCTATGAGGAAGGTGTGACCCCTGAACTGCTTTATCCCCAGATGTTTAGCCAGGTTATCCCCGCTTCCTGCGTCTAAATCAAGACTTGGTTGGTAGGAACTACTTCGGTCTCACTGGATGATCCCTGTCTGCCCAGGGTCCTGCAACTGGTCCCTGACCTGATTGCAGAGGCCCTGGAGAAGGTCTATTCTCAGGTTCTGGAGTCTGGTTTTTACCCTCAGAGTTGGAAGGAGGCAGTTGTCATCCCTCTGATAAAAAAACAGAGGGAGACTCTATAGAGATTTTAAAAAACTTGCACCCTATTTCGTTGCTGCCCGCTCCAGCTAAAGTTTTGGAAAAGCATATAAACCATGAACTATCCCAGTTCCTCCTGGATCAAGAACTCCTTGATCCCTCTTAAAATGGGTTCAGGAGAAATCCCAGCACCGAATCGGTGCTTATAGCAACTGCTGACTCAATTCGCAGGGAAGTCAACCAGGGTGGCGCGGCTATCCTTGTGCTGCTGGACCTGGCCACACCATATCTCCATTTCTGTTGGTGAAAAGGCTGCATCAGGCTAGGCTGATGGACATGGCACGCAGTTTGCTGGAGTCCTTCCTGTTGGACAGGATGCTCATGGTTAGCTGTGGAGACTTGAGAGCTACTCCTGTCCAGCACCCCTGTGGAGTCCCACACGGGTCCTCCTTAAGCCTGACCCTATTTAATTTATATGTCATCCCCTTGGCAAAGCTGGTGCGCTCTTTTGGTTTTCTGGTGTTGTCCTATGCAGATGGCACTCAGATCATCGTTCACATCTCCGATGACTGGAAAGAGTTGGCTGACAGGTTCAGGGATTGAATGACGGTGATCAGCAGGTGGATGAGGGAGAACTGGCTCAAAATGAATGGGGAGAAAACTGAGACCTTAGTCTCCATTTGGAATAACAACTGGTGGACAGAAATGTGTGGTACTGTATCTCCCCCGGCGGCTGCGGCCAAAAACCTGGGTGTGATTTTTGAGAACACCTTGACTTTTGACACCCAGGTGAATAGAACTTTGAGCTCTTGCTTCTGAATCATCAAGACCTTGAAGAAAATTCTGTTGTTTCTCCCGAAAGAGCTTAGAGTGTCAGTGGTTATTGTGCTTATCATCTTTCGCTTAGACTACTGCAATACCCTGTATTTAAATGTTAACTAGTTCTCCCTAAACAAGCTTCAAACCATACAAAATACAGCTGGTCACTTGGTCCGGGGAGTACCTAAACCTTGTTCAGTCATGGAGGGGTTGAGGTCCCTACACTGGCAGCCAGTTCAGAAGCGGTGGGTTTTAAAGCTCTTTATGTTGTATACTTTATAGGGTGTCCATAAACGGGCTTTCTAGAATCATGACCTTATATAGGCACAATCCAATCTGCCCTTATATAGGCATAAAATCCCAGACCTTATTTAGGCATAAACCATGCATACCAAATACAGGCATGGCTTCCTACATCCGTCCACCCTAACGTCTCAACGAGTCCATGAAAAAACAGACCCTCAGGCTGCGGGAGTTTCCCTTGCCCAGGACTATTGATTTCTTCAAGGACTCATACATTATGCATGAACCTCTATTCCTTAAGGGATTCATTCATGACGTCTTTCGCTACCCAACTCACGTCAATGCTAACATTTTCAGGTATAAATATACCTTCCCAAACCCCTGTAAATCAGAGGAGACCTCGACTTCAGAGGAGCCCGATTCCCGGCCGGACGCACTGAGAAGACACTGTCATTCCTGCACGCAGAGAGTCCAGCTTCCAGTGATCTAACTTCCCTTGCGGGGTGTTGGAGTTCGAGTCCGGATAGAGATTCCTACCTCTCTCATTCTTCAGGTATGGAGCAGACTAGAACCTAGAGGGACTCTTGGCATACTAGACTCTTGGCATACTAGGCGTAACTTACTCTTAGTATACTCTAGTCAGGAATACAGCACCTACTTCTACTTCTCCCTACACCTAGGAAAGGTTAGGCACACTGGGTAGAACTAGGATAGAAACGCATCGTATGAGTACTCGCATTTTTAGGCTGTGTCATTTTATGTAAATGCATCTATGCTGAAAAGATAATGCTAACGCAGTATTATTTATTTCTACTGCTCACTCTGTACATTATTTATCTCGCATACTGTCTTGTGATCGTAACAGCACATCTAACTTACAACAGAAACAAGACTGTTCAATAAACCTTTTATTGAAACGCCCGTCTGTTATTTCTGTGTAACTTTGAGACGTAACTGAATCCTGCACAACTGAGCTGAGTGAAATAGTTATCTATTGTTTCTACGACTCTGGGACACATCCTGATTCTGTAAGGGAAACACAGTGGTCATGTTTTGCGGCTGCCAGAAACTAATCCCTTCTTGTCGTCAAGAAGTTTCTAGTGGCCTCTGAGCTAGCTGGCACAAGTAATTAAGTTTAATATACTCGATAGGGACATACCGACCTTAGTCCTATGTCAAACCTATAGGATATATTATTCCAATGCGCAGAGCCTATAAGGGAAATAGGAGCTACACTACATGGCGCCCAACGTTTGGTAAGGCAGTAATTCAACGTTAGATACTGAGTAACTCAGCTGTGCATATATTCTTTTCTCTCTCAGAGACCCCTACCCATATACTCCAAAAGACGTCTGGAGTGGGCAGGGATAGTATCCGCCACGGCTACATAGGGAAGACCCCTATATATTAGCTGTTTGGTTTGCTCAACGTTGAAGGATACAGTGTTCCACAATATTGTGCACCTTATCTTTGTTTCCTTGAAATTTGTTCTACATTTTTCAAAAAACAAAATGCCTGACGAAGAAAATAACGCCGGAAACGGTGTAGCTGCGGCTGATCCAGCCCAAGCAGCATTTTTTAACACTACACAATGAAACCGAGGAGGGTGTCATTGACATCGCTCCAAACTTAAGAAGAGCCATTACTCTAAAACTTATAAAACATGGCCTACCACCGAGAGGAGGTAGAGCAGTTTTCGTGATTGAGGCACATGAATCCTTTCAGACAGAGGTATTCTATTCATGGGTAATTCTTCCTGAATCCAATCCAGTAACACACTTGTTTCACTTCTACAAAGAAGATGAACCACCAGAGGAATACATTCCTTTCGAGGATATCGAGATTCCATTAACATACCAGGAGCATCAGCTCTGGTTTAAAGGCGCCCTAAAACATAACAAAAATATAACCAGGCTCGGTCCGCTAGGCAGACCAGGAGCAACATGGCCGATTTTAGCCGGCTACACACCTCATCCAGACATCGAAATAATGTCAGACGAGGAAATACTTAATCAACTCACTGAGTTAATAAAAATCTACAGACAATTGGTTCAATATGTCATGCGGACTTTCACAGTCCAACCACCATTAACAATTCCAAATCATACTCCTCCACAGGGGAGTACATTAAAAATTACACCACAGACTCTATACGCAGTTATGGGTAAAATGCCCACTAAGCGGGAGCAAATTCCATTCTGGATAGCTCAAAAAATTACTCAAATCGAAGCAGTATTTCCAAATACTAGCCCGCATGAGAAACACAGAATCCTAACCATTAGTTTACCAATGGGGATCACACCACAACTGGAAGACTGCACCACTTGGGGCTCAGTCTTTGCTGCCATCTACACTAAAACACACGGCATTCCATCAATTGCGGTAATACCTGATGTCCTAAAACAAATTCAAAACGAATACGGGGCATAGCGTGCTTTAAATTTAGGTATGAAATTACTGAAAAATTTCGACCAGGTCTCAACAATAATATTATCAAATATTAAAGGGGAGGCAGCAGCAGTGGCGATCCGACAAAAATTAAGGGAATTTGATGTTACAGAACATCAAACAGAGCTACCCAGAATTATAGAACAATCCTATGCAGAATTAGGCAGAGATAGTTTGGGTGGGAGACCAGTTAAACCAAAACTATCTGAAAGTCCTGAGAAGGACTCAATTAAACAAACTCCTACATCTTCTAAAAAAAAGTGGGAGTCTACTAAACAAAATTCAAATGAGAAAAGATCTCAATCCCGAGGTAGGTCTCCTCAAAAGGAGCCCTCTGAAAGGAGGTACAACCTCAGGAATAGGGATAATTTGAGAAAACCTGATAGGTATCAAGATACTGATACACGTTCCTCTCGTCCCTTTCAGGTCTCATCACAGACTTCGGAAAGAAGAGGACGTACAGAACATAGAGAAGAATGCGTGAAATCGAAGGACGACAAGCACGCAACAAAAATTAAAGCTAAACCTCAATTCTCCAAAAAGAAAGTAGCAGGTCTAAAAGTAAGACATGCCGAGAATTCTGAGAACGCAGCTCAGGAACGGAGAATGGGCTCAGACAATGCTGGACAGTGCAGCAGAAGTCACAATAGCTCGCCAGAACCTGATGGAACTTCTGGAGATAGTGGACTTGAATGAGTACATTACAGTAGAGACTGTAGATACCAGGGTTAGTACTCCACAAAAGTTATATGACATAACACTCCGGATGGAGGGAGACAAACCTAGACAGGTTAAAGCATTTTTTGGGGAAAAACTATCAAAGGGTTATGACATACTTCTAGCAGAAAAGGACTGGCCACCACAATTTGTCAGGGAATGCCCACACGGCGAGGATATTATTATGCCTGCCTTCTCCAATCACATACCAATTCACTTAAAATATACATATGCCAGAAAATGGGCAGTGGCCCAGGCTCCAGCATTATATAAAAATCATGTAGGATGGGATGAGGACTCACCTCACCATAAAATAAATCTGAAACATGAACCTACTGCTCAGAGGCAGTATCCTATTAAGCAAGAAGCTAAAAAACAGGTCAGGGAGATTTTAAATCAACTTTAATACCAAGGGGTGATTGAAACATGCACCTCATCCATGAACAATCCTTTGTTTCCTGTCTCCAAACCAGACAATACATATCGTCTAGTTTTGGACTACAGACATTTAAACACTTGTTCTACAACTTTTGCAGTGCAAAATGCACATAGCACAGCATTAATGAATAACATTGTGCGTAAAAAATACAAAACAACATTAGACATCTCAAATGGTTTCTTTTGTCAAAATATAGCACCTGAAAGCAGGTACTTAACGGCATTCTCCATAATGGGGACCCAGCGTCACTTTTGTCAACTCCCACAAGGGTTCAAGAACAGCCCAGGTTTATTCTCAGCGAGAGTAACGGAGTTACTACAAATTTATGACAACGAGGCATTGTCCTATGTCGATGACATCTATCTGACAGACGATGACTTGGAAAAACACTTGAACAGGGTGAGCACCATTATATTGGGATTCGCCTCTGAGGGCTACAAATTCAACTTTAAAAAGTCCCGAATTGCCCATCTCAATGTCCTATTTTTAGGATATGAGCTTTCAAGTGAAGGCAAGAGCTTGGCAGCTAACTTTCTAGAGAAATGTGCGCAGCTCCAACCTCCAAAAACGCAAAATTTTTTACAATCAATACTGGGATTCCTAAATTTTGGCAGAACATACATTCTAAACTACGAAGAAAGGGTTAAACCTCTCTACGCACTAATCAAACCTGATTACACAATCAAAAACTGGACACAGGAACACACAGAAATTTTGCGTTCACTCCAGGCTAACATGTTAGCAACAAATCACTTACAAACACGCGTAAGTCAAAGAAATTTGGTGATTCGAATTATTTCGGGTCAATGTGGATTCACTTACTTAACCTTTAATGAGGGTGAGAAAGTACCAATTGCATACAAATCACATTTGTACACACAAGCGGAAATGCGCTTCAGTTCAACTGAAAAATTCTAACAGCAGTTCAAACAGCTGTAGCAAAAGAAAGAGCCTTAGCCCAAGGGAAACGCATAATTGTCGTTACCCCAGTACCGGCTTTAGAAGCGGTCACAAAAGCAAGCATTCCAAATGCTAAAGCTTTACATCCGAGATGGATACAGTGGGTTAATTCTCTTGCTGCAACTGATGTTGAATATGTTTTTGATCCAGATTTAAAAACACAGGCATTTCTCCAGTATGAACAAGAATGTCCTCTACCCACTGAGATTCTGCCTCTCGATCAGTATGAATTCGTAATTTACACTGACGGATCCGCACAGCCCGCAACAGGGAGTAAGCAAGCTTACAGTGCAGCGTGTGCTATCGTTAAAGGTCGCATGCGAAATGGCATCTTCAGACCTATGGTCACAAAAATCCAGTCACTAGGTGATTGTACAGCTCAGCGAGCTGAACTACAGGCATTCAAACTGGCACTTGAGAGTACGGATCGAGAATTCCTCACACTAATCGTGTGCGATTCCTATTACTGTGTTCAGTCATATAATGAATATATACGAACCTGGCTTGAAAATGGTTTTAAAGATGCGAAAGGTGGCACAATAAAGCATAAATTGCTTTGGGAACAAGTAGTTCAGTTGAAAAACGAACTAGCAAAGGCTCACGTGATTCACACATTGAGTCATCAGCGTGATGGCGTTCACGTTGCAGGGAATTCATTGGCTGACGAAGCCGCAAAGGGGGCTGTTCAGACGGCTTCCGTAGCTGCGATCACTCGTTCAAAAACAAAAATAGACCGTGAGATAATGTTAGCTGTCAATGCTTCAAGCAAAGGCAGCAGTGCAGCGTTACCAAAAAAGTTTCCGCTCAAGTACTCTTATGTAATTGATGCGAATAACGTTCCTTTTGCTCGAATCCCTGGAGTGGGGGATAGGGTAATTCCAAACAAGGAACGCAGATTAGGACTTATCCTAGCAGCACACGAAGGGATGGCTTCTGCCCATGCAGGTGTTTCTGCGACAGTATCTTTACTAAAGCAAAGATATTGGTGGCCTGGCATTCGGAAACAAACTAAGAACTATGTTTTAGAATGTGATATTTGCCAACAGATGAAAGTCTCAACAGTGAAACGTCCTGCGCAGACACCCCTATTAATTTCAGATAAACCATTAGCTTGTGTTTACCTGGACCACTGCGGTCCCTTGCAAAGGGACGGTAATTATAAATACATCATGGTTGCAGTGGATTCATGCTCTAGGTTCCTATGGTTATGGCCTCAGCGCTCGGCTGACGCTCAAACTGTTATAAAAGATTTGCGAGTCTTTATCGGCACATACGCAATAGGCACGTTTCATTCTGACCAGGGTCCTGCGTTTAGCTCTAGGGCTTACAAAGAGGCCATGGCCAGTCTGGGCGTTGCATTGCGGTACTCCTCTCTATTCCATCCTGAGGGAAATTCTGTTGTGGAAAGGAAAAACCGGGACATAAAGCAGTCTATAACAGCTAGGGTATTAGGCTCGGGTGATGGGTGGGTCAAACACCTCATTAGCGTTCAGCGCGCTCTTAACAATCTGCCAAGAAGTTCTCTAGGGGGGGTCACTCCATATGAGGTCCTATTTGGGACAAGAATGTGGGTTCCAGACTTAGAACACGTAGGCACAGTGGTGGACATGAAAACATTTGATATCAAAGATCGTTTGGCTGTTTTACAGGATCTTAACAAGTTAAGAACGAAACAAAGCAACGTATCCCTACAGCCAACCACCACTGGGGAAAAATCGGCGGTCCCAGCAAGGCCTGTCTGGATTCCAAAAGTTGGGGATCTAGTCAGAGAAAAAATAGCGGACAAGAAGGAATTTGGACCTTCTTACAGACAACCGGTACCTGTTCTAGCTGTTCAAGGAACAAGGACAGTACTTCTGCCGCCCCTTGCTGGAAGAAAGGAGAAAAGATTTGTGTCAATCGACCTGATCAAACCACAGTATGTGGCCAATACTAAGCAGTAGGCCTCGTTGACTCCGACCTAGTAGCAGACGCACTCCTCTCGCTACTATTCAAGAGGCTCAGACTGAAAGACTGGTCACGATCGAGAATTCAGCTGTAACGAATGAAGGACTATGCAACCAAGCAATGGAACTCATCACTCTTGACAACCAAATAACAGTTCGTCCAAATACACCTGTCTACACCAACGTGACTCGTGAAGAACTGGTTCCTGTGATTTCAACGAATCCTGATGCAATTCCAACAATTGACAGAACTGCTTCTGGCTATTTCATTGACTTTGATAAGTTCTCAGAAGATCCAAGTGAACCTGAAACGACGCCAGCATCATCAAAATTCAAGCAGCAAGTACAAGACTTTATTCACTTTCTGAAAAAGACTTATCTGATTTCTCCATGGATTGAACTCTGGATTACATCTGGACTTTTTGTTTTCCTGCTCTGGCTAGCTTTGGTAACAACAGTAAGCATGCTTATAAGTGGCAGATACATCCATGTGAACAGTGAAGGAAAAGACGTGAATGTACTTTTGAAACCACATAAATCTTCCCATCGTGAAGCAAGAGACTTGTCATCAGTGAATATCACAGCTGTTCCTATACAGGATGGTATAGTGTGGGACAAAACAGATTATGAAATCTTCGGTCCAAGTGAACAATTGAACATTCCACATTTATTTAAAATTTCACTAAGTGATTTAATTACGTCCAGTACCTATTCAGATGATTGGGACTTAGAGACTGTTCAAGATATAATGTTTGATCTAGAAAAATCTGCTGCATTTTCTAAAAATGAATATTTAGAGGGTTCATCCGATTATGAAAAACTGTATTGTTATAACCACTATGGTCATCATTATTTGCACAAAACTGCATATCCAAGAAATGTGTTTATGTTTAATCAATGGGAACATTGTCCTACACCACCACAAGGTAGTTCGAAAACTTTTGCTAGTAAATTTCCATATTTTTCAGGTTATAATACATCTGACCCAGAAACGTTTTACTATAAAAATGTAAACAAGTCAGGTCTGAAAATTATGTTAACAAATACCAAACAGATTTACTCTGAAGCATTTATTGCCCAACTGTCTACACAGGGTTTCGACTTATGGACAGACACTATTGAGACAAAAACTGTCTGGGGTAGTAAAGATTGGCAAGTACAGGGTATGGAAGCTTTATTTAGAGCCTGTATAATCCCTGAACAAATACTGTTTTTGAATGACACCGTCCAACAAACATCTTGTCTTGGATTAGCCAAGATCAAAGAGATGAAAACACCTTCTGTGCCAACACCTGCCAGTGCTAATAATACAAAGGCAGTGGTGACAGTTGACAATATACTACAACTCAACAGAACTCATCCAAATTGGAAAAAATGGTTGATCTGGCCCACAGACACTAATAACTGTCAGGAAAGGTTCTTGAACAAAACCCAGGGCTTTACTATTCATAGGCCAGACCCAAGATATGTCCAAAGACAACATCCGGGGGTAGTAACAACATACAGTGTAGGAAAATTATGCCTCGATTGGCTGCATAAATCTACACTACAGGATGTGAAGCAACACTTAACCTTACTTGCACACGAAGCAGATCTTAGGGAATTCTTGCTTGGACCAAGAAAACCGCGTCAAAAACGTTTCATATATGCCGGCATTTATGCTGCTTATAACGAAGCATGGAAAGTGTCACAGATAGAGGCTGCAGAACGGATACGTGAACTTGATCGTATTAATTTAGAGAAAACACTCTCTGTAGTCGACAATGGGTTAACAACTTTGTCCTCCAGAATTTATTCATTGGATGGCATTGTATCCTCTGCTATCGACATTCTAGAACAAGATTTGGCTATGTTACAACAAGGTCAATCTCAATTACGTTCTATAGTGTTATTGACATGGACGCTGCAATCATTGCGAGCGGGCTATGTGCCTTGGCGTTTCATCAACACGTCGTCTCTGTTTGCAGAATACAATCTAACTGATAAACAGATCGAATTGGCACAAAGAGGAGCGAGGTATACAGTGCTGAGCATTGAAAAAATGGAGAAATTACCATTTACAGTGGCAGAAAAACCAGCTACTGAATGGGTTATTCATGGCAAAATAACATTACCTGTGACAACTTTTCAGTTTCAGTATTGCCTCAGACAAGATGCAAGCAGGCAAATATGAACGGTTGGGTAAGGAGTACATTAAGATATTTTGGGATTTACCGTATACACATAGATGTTGGAGTGGGGATCGTGAAGTGTTTCTTAGCGGTACTAACTGTAAACATGCACTGACCGGTTCACTCATATGTCAGGACATTATTTTGCACGGAGCTTGTAATGGTTCTGTGGCAAACCTGTCTTGCCATCAGCACGGTTCTCCAGCTGCTGTGATTAATCCTACGTTTGGACAACTTTCGAATGGGAGTTACCTCATATTGAATGATCAGAGCTGCTGTGGAATGTTGCCATGCATCCCATATCTAGTAACGGTCAACTCCAGGGTCACTTGCTGTATGCAAGTATTCTTTCCCCCAATAGACACAGTCAGGGAGTTGCCTTTATGGCCTTCACTGAGCGTCTCTTTTATAAGATTTGATACTTTGAGCAGAATGAAAGCCATGCTTTTGCAGCAAACAGTGCCTTTGACCTCGGTTAAAGAAACCTATGATCTACAAGTTGCAAGGACTTCGGCTGAGATACAGACTTTAATACGTACAAACTGCCCTATACATTTCGTAGAAATGATAGGACGTATCTTTAACATGTCAGATACAACAGGAATTGTACATGTATTTAAGAGCATTTGCACCGGTCTCTTAGCACCGTTCCAGGCAAATACTTGGAATCATTCCGAACTTTGCACATTCGGTGTTTGGTGGCATACCATTAATTCTCGCACTTGTTGCCGGAATTTTATTCATCTGTCTGCTATTGCGCTATGGCCAGCCTCTTCGCCGAAATCACTCCGAGCGAAATGGAGAAAGCTCTCCTTGAAAGAAAGTGCCGTGAGCGAATAGTACAGCTACTAGGCATGACTCGTCTACGGGACCTTAATACCACGTGGTTCCTGTCATTCCGACCAATCTGGCATGATTGCATCTTACCTGTTCTACGCTGCCTGCTATGCAGTGAAGAATGCGTGTTGGACGCTTGTCTAACATATCCATCAGCTGCGCCAAAGGACGTCGATACTTTGCTGGTCCCGATAACGGTCCATGCTTCGTGTTGTCCCCAGAGGCTTCCAATACTGATGTCTGCATTTATTGAGATCTCACAGTCGCCTCCTGCTGCTGCTGAGGTACGAGAAACAACTCCGGGCACACAGGTAACAACGAGCGCGAACATTGCTGCGGCGACTTATGCTGAGAGCGATGCTTCCCATCTCTGTGCGATCAATCTCTTACACGAGGTGTTCCAACTTACACCAACGACAGTGGAAGATGTTTTGTCTATTGAAATAGATGATCTCATGTTTACACCAGACCCGTAAACTGACTCTGATTCGGCATACTCTGTTTCAGTACAACAGCAACAATTTGGCCTTCATTTTTAGGAAACTTGGAACTTTACCAAATTTGAACTTTTGTCCCATTTTTTTCAAACGAAAATGGCACTCCAATCTGCTTAAAGTAGAACTAGCCTTATAATACAGACTTGGCAGTACTTCCAGGGACACTTAGTCATCTTGTGTGTCTAGATCAGTTCATTTAAATTTCATGACAGGAAATGATTTTGATTTTGAACAAACTTATCGTTCATTCTCGTCATATGTAAATATTGCTTTTATATTTCGTTCCGAATGCATTTATTTCATACCTTATGCTGGAAATGAAAAGCACTGCTTAATGATGTACAGAATCCTTTGCATTTTAATGTATCTTTTAAAGCTTTTTTAGGATATGTTTTAATATGCGGTACGCCATTTTAATGTTTAGCATTTTAAATGTTTAGCATTTTAGTATTGTTGTATACACAAAAGAGGAGTGGGTGTTGTATACTTTATAGGGTGTCCATAAACGGGCTTTCTAGAATCATGACCTTATATAGGCACAATCCAATCTGCCCTTATATAGGCATAAAATCCCAGACCTTATTTAGGCATAAACCATGCATACCAAATACAGGCATGGCTTCCTACATCCGTCCACCCTAACGTCTCAACGAGTCTATGAAAAAACAGACCCTCAGGCTACGGGAGGTTCCCTTGCCCAGGACTATTGATTTCTTCAAGGACTCATACATTATGCATGAACCTCTATTCCTTAAGGGATTCATTCATGACGTCTTTCGCTACCCAACTCACGTCAATGCTAACATTTTCAGGTATAAATATACCTTCCCAAACCCCTGTAAATCAGAGGAGACCTCGACTTCAGAGGAGCCCGATTCCCGGCCGGACGCACTGAGAAGACACTGTCATTCCTGCACGCAGAGACTCCAGCTTCCAGTGATCTAACTTCCCTTGCGGGGTGTTGGAGTTCGAGTCCGGATAGAGATTCCTACCTCTCTCATTCTTCAGGTATGGAGCAGACTAGAACCTAGAGGGACTCTTGGCATACTAGACTCTTGGCATACTAGGCGTAACTTACTCTTAGTATACTCTAGTCAGGAATATAGCACCTACTTCTACTTCTCCCTACACCTAGGAAAGGTTAGGCACACTGGGTAGAACTAGGATAGAAACGCATCGTATGAGTACTCGCATTTTTAGGCTGTGTCATTTTATGTAAATGCATCTATGCTGAAAAGATAATGCTAACGCAGTATTATTTATTTCTACTGCTCACTCTGTACATTATTTATCTCGCATACTGTCTTGTGATCGTAACAGCACATCTAACTTACAACAGAAACAAGACTGTTCAATAAACCTATTTATTGAAACGCCCGTCTGTTATTTCTGTGTAACTTTGAGACGTAACTGAATCCTGCACAACTGAGCTGAGTGAAATAGTTATCTATTGTTTCTACGACTCTGGGACACATCCTGATTCTGTAAGGGAAACACAGTGGTCATGTTTTGCGGCTGCCAGAAACTAATCCCTTCTTGTCGTCAAGAAGTTTCTAGTGACCTCTGAGCTAGCTGGCACAAGTAATTAAGTTTAATATACTCGATAGGGACATACCGACCTTAGTCCTATGTCAAACCTATAGGATATATTATTCCAATGCGCAGAGCCTATAAGGGAAATAGGAGCTACACTACACTTGGTTTACAAGCTTCTCCACTTGCAAGGGCCATCTTGCCTCAGGACTGCCCTTAATTGGTATGCCCCTACGAGGTCCCTGAGATCTGCGGGTCAATGGAAGGTGGTTGCTCCTAGGTGCAGGAAAGCTAGGTGGGGGCAACGGGCTGTCACAGTGGCGCCCACTATGCTGTGGAATTCCCTCCCAGAATACATCAGGAGTTTAAATACCTACCTGATATTTCATAGACAGGTGAAAACAGGGTTATCCTCAAACTAGCCCTTCCTCAGAGTTGGCAGATTGTTTTGGTTCTCTCTGCTCTTGGTCCTCACCCGTCACACAGTCTCATTCAGCTCAGCGCTTAGATGCCTTTTGGTTTTTTCAGCGCTCTAAAAATACTACAATTTCAATTTGTCAATTTTACATAATCCATTTATGAGTTAATCATTTAGCCCCTCAGAAGAGGTTGAAGCATTTGGGAGACAACATGGATGGCCTCACAAGTATAGTACCGGAATACTGAGTTTTAAATATCATAGTACAAAAATATAGTAGCAAAATATTGGCCAACAAAATATTGACAAGTTAAGTATATGTAGTTATATACATGTTTACCATACTCTACATACCTTGAAGATTCATGTGTACCATGAAGATATATATATATAGAGAGAGAGTATGTAGATGTGGAGTTAAGTATGGTAGTTACCTATATATACTTAACTTTACTATTTTATGTTAACAATATTTTTGGTATGATATTCTTGTAGGATGATATTTCCAAAGCTAATATTCTGACTCACAACCCTTTGAATGAGCTAGCAAGTACCAAATTACTCAGTTACCATCTAGGGTTTTTGTCCCCAACAAAGGGGCTCATAGAGATGCATTTGGAGCTGCATAATTTAATGTCCACTACTTTCATATGCAATTTATATACTCAACGTTTAACTGTATTTATATGTGTGCATTTTATTAATCACTTGCAGTGAGTGGCTGTATATTCCTTTTAATGAGACTCACTTGTATATTTAGCTGAACTATAATAAATGCAGTCACCATGAAAGGAATGTGTGCTTTCTTTAAAACAGCAATTGACATAATTACTTATGCTAACTGTATTAATTTAGAACTTGTTTAAATCTATTGTTGGCGTAATCTGTATCAGGCTTCAGTGCACACATTACATTCCAAGGTCGTCCAGAAGATTGCTGTGAAAGTTAGGGAGTCTATCTGCTCCCGGTGAACAATGTCTTCGAATGGTTTGTTCGGTGGGAACTGAGAAGCAGTAGCGGTCCATGGTAGGAGTGCCGGCCGGGCGGTGACGTGGGGTGGGGGAGGGGCAGGGTGGAGGGTAGTAAACCACGGATTACGGCCGAATACAGGTAAGTAAACATTTAAATAAATAAAACGAATTTAGTTGTGAGCGCTGCATCGCCAAATGCGATGCAGTGCGCGCAACGAAATTCGTTTTATTTATTTAAATGTTTACTTACCTGTATTCGGCCGTAATCCGTGGTTTACTACCCTCCACCCTGCCCCTCCCCCACCCCACGTCACCGCCCGGCCGGCACTCCTACCACGGACCGCTACTGCTGAGAAGGCTCTTGAGGGAACCTGCTTGGGTCATATTTTGTTTGCTGTATGTTATTCTCTTTTGCATATTCTTTTTGATCATCTATACATTTAGAGTGCATGAACATTAAGATCTGTACATCCTTACCATATTTTTCTATCTGATTGATTTTATATGTAACCTGAACTAAATTTATTCATAAACCCTTAAGGTTTGGACACCATCTTCTCTGTTGTTGCACTGTATTTGGAATGATTTTCTGACGTTAGCTCTTTTATTACACTTCACGTCGACAATCAAAGGTTCATATGACCAGTGAGAGATTTTGTCTGATGACTTCACCAATAGATTGAGATTCAGGAAACCATTGGCGGATGGTCAATTAAAAAAATTGATGTAGCGTAAACTTAAGACCAAAACTTAAGTTTAACTGATACAAAATCCTAACTTTACTACTCCTAAATGCCCTTTGTGAATACCGAAAGTAGTAAAGTTAGGATTTTGTCTCAGATTACTTTTGTGAATCGGGCCCACAGATTTGAGTCTAAGTTTACTACTTAAGTCTAAGTTAACTACTTTTTGGTATTCACAAAGTTAAGTTACTACTTGTAACTTTACAACTAATAAACTTACTTCTAGCAAAGTTGCTAGTAGTATAGCTACTACTAGTAACATTACTAGTAGCAACTTACCTTTGTAAATACCAAAAAGTAGTAAATTTAGACTTAAGTCTAAGTTTTCCTTTGTGAATCAAGCCTGTGTGTTTTGCATTACAGAGAGGTATAGGTGACGTCAGAAGGTGTTACACTGCAATTGGTCGGTAGGTGTAGGTGCCACGCCGGTAGTGGATGTTGCGTCATCAGGTGCCACGCTGAGATTGGGTACCAGTGCCAATACATATTAAATTGTGATTTGGTAAAAATAACCATTTGTTTAAAACCCATTGTTTACCTTTGATTGTTGAAATCGTCATAAAAAATTAAATGTTTTAGGGCGTTTAGAGATTTGGTGAGGGGTGATGTGTGAGTTCCCGTGCGAGAGGGCAAGGAAGCTCCATCAGAGGGCATGCTTGGTCAATACATGGCCATAAATGTCAGACTCCACACATGTATTTGGCTTAAACAATGGAACAATATCACTGAGACTCAAGGGTCAGTGCAGTTTCCCAGATATGGCACTTTTATTATAAATATATTTGAAAATTTGAGACGGTTTCTTATATGAATCAAACCCCCAACCCAGACCAGCACAATATGAAGCTTTGAATGCTTAGGAGCGTGCTGCCAATGTAAATGTAAAGAAAAGTATCAGTACAGAACAGAAAAGGCAATAGCGGATGCTAAATGGGATGCGGAACAGCAAATGTGGAGAAGAGATCTGAATGAGGGAGCTAAGTTATACCCGGTACTAACGAATAAGAAATCTAAGAAGAAGAAAGCTCAGGAAGAGAAAGATGATGAGAGGCAGGATAAGACAAACACTGACAGTGATTCTAGCGACGATTTCCTGGATGACTTGCTGCCCTCTCGACCACCACTTTTTAATATTGTTCAGCCCACTGGGGGTGGTGGCATTGCTGGTAGTGGCAATGGTGCTGTCGCTCCAGTTGACCAAAATGTAACACAGACAGGGAGATTTGTCCCAATAGCCCCAGCTACCACTATTCCAGCACCAACAGCTATTGTTATGACTGTCCCGGTTACTCCTATCCCAGTTGTGCCTGTCCCTGGAAGGACGACTCCTGTTATGACTACTCAGACACGGACTGTTCCTGCTCTAGCGGCCCCGATAACTGTGGCTCCAATGCCTATAGCTTCGGGATCTACTGGTGGAATGCCTAACACTGGTATTACACCTCCAACGCTGAATTTACAGGTGACACTTTAGAGTCCCAACTAATTTAGGACAAGGTGGGACTGTAGTGACCCAGTTGCCCGAGGTGCTATGGAATTCTTGGACTGTGGAGTGATACATTGATTATTTGGGGAGTCCCAAGACAGTGGAGAGACTGAGGTAGTCGAAGATGAACCAGTGGTCTGGTTGAGTTTGAGACCATTAGATATTTCTTGGTTGAGGCTAGAGTTGGAGGAGTCAATTGGGAGGGCTGAGGGGTCTTAACCTTAGTTTTGTGGACAAATATCAGGAGAATGAACTTCTGTTTTTGAGCAAAAGAATTACCTGCTGTGCGGCTCAACCACATGACCAATTAACAAAATTGGCAAATGAGTAAGACATAGACATTTCTAGAGGTAAACCCTTGCAGAGGAGCTTTCAAGCTCAATTAGATGATGAAGCAATTGTGACCATGAGGATTTCGAAGATGAAGCTACATGTTAAGGAACTAGTAGATTGCATACAGAATTGGAGTAGCCTAGACAAACTAAGAGAGAGGTGGGCCAGGAAAAGAGAGAAAAAGAAAGAAATGGAAGAAGTTGGTGGAATGATAACAATACCACCAGCACTTCCAGATGGAAGTACTGCAAAGTAGTACCCTTTGACGGAGGTACATGAAGAAGGATATGTGCATGTACTCTGTAGTCGAGGTGATCTTGCCACATCTAAACTGAGGGAGTGTACATGTGGTACACTCGGGTTGATTGGTTTGTGAAAATTTTGAAAGTATTGTGGGAAGATTTGAACACCTTTTTCGATATAGTGGTGCCATGTGATTTATGCAAAGTGTTGATATAATGGCCAAATGTTGAACCTCAGAGAGTGGCTAGGACAAATGCACCATCTCCTATTGTAATGCAGAAGTACGAACAAGTGATTAACTTCTTGAAAATGAGAAGGTTCCACAAAAGGAGACTGGCTGTTTTCAAATTAATCGAACTACTGAAGAGGCTAAGGAATCAGTGCATGCTTATTATGAGTGCTTGTTACAAGTGTTTAGACAACATAGCGGTGTTGACTACCCAGAAAGGGGTGATATGAGTAATTATGTGTCACAGTTGGTTCTTGGGTTGCGTCCAGAGATTAGCCTGCATATTCAGCAGAATGTGATTTGTTGGAAAAGTAAGCATTTGGATGAGATACTTCGATATGCAAAGTATTGCAGTGATGAATAGGAGATGAAATCGAAAGGGCTTAAGGAGAAGTTCATGTTGACCCAAACAAAGTTTACGCAGAACGGTTTTTCAGAATTTATTAATGTATTCACTGTTTGTTGAGGGCGCAGTTACCGAGTGGGTGTCCTCATGCTAAACCAAATATGCATACTGCTACATACCTGTCAGGATATCTAAGTTTTTTTTTTAACCATTTTTTTATAGCATTTGATCTAACGGACATTTACGTATATACATATATAGCATGTCTCCAATGTGTCTGCCTGGTGCGGGCAGCAATCGCATGTTACATATCGGTTCACCGTAATGTTTGTACATAGGTGGTACATGGTTAACGTATATGATTGATATTGCACGCATAAATACAATACAGCATACATGTTAACAGAGAATGTCGCACCCTTAAACCACCAGGTATTTATCCGTGGGTGCTTAATCTGTGAACATAGCTACACTTCAGTCGTGGTGCGTTAATTCATGCTTCTATGGCCTATATTCATTTTTTGGGATGTAAGCAAAACAATTCAGAACTTTCAGCAGCTTTTGGCAATTGTGGCACATTTCAGCATTATCAAACTTTTTTTTTGTCTTATTTTGTAAAACGTTGAGACATTAAGACATTGAGAGAGGCCCATGTGTATGTTAGTAGTCGTCCCTCCCGGTCCCCTCCCACAGGTGTGGCCCTGCTGATCCTGGGTTGGGGGTAAGGGGGCAATGCTGTGAGGGTCTACATGGAAAAGTCAGTGCCAGGCCACCGGGAGCCAATTCAACCAGAACATAAGCTGGCATGGAACCCACCTTGGGAAAACGCAAATGGGGTATGTGGCTTCTGTTTAAGACTTCCCACACCCATTCTGCCGATCCAACTATTCATCTGTTAACCATGGTCACTATCTGTCAGTGGGGGGGATTCCCAACGGCGCTCCCCGTTGTGTGGGGGTCACCCCCTGGGGCAGGCCTGATGTGCTCCAGCTTGATTGATCCTTCACCTGTATCCTTTCTAACATAATACCCCACGTTTCTAGGTCCCTTTCAGCAGTTTTGTCCGTTCGTGCAGAGCGCAGACGGCGTTCTTCTGCAGTCTCCCATTCACACATGTCTGCCTTCCATTTAGTCGGGCAAGGGGTCACACCCTGCTTCCAATGTATAGCAAATTTGGCACCTCGCCAACACCAACCCCAGTGTGGTAAATTTGTACTGCATGCAGGTCTTTGATTTGGGGGCCGGTAACATGCCTAAGCGGCAGTGTTTAATTGACATCTCAACCAGGAGACTTATCGCTTTTTGGAAAATTGTCCAGGATCTCCGTCCAGTACGGGTGGAGAGGGGGCAGTCCCGGGTCATGTGTGCCAAATGGGCCGGTTCCGCTCCGCATCGAGGGCAGGGCGGTGCGTGCACCTTGTCTAAGCGCGATAGTCGGAGGGGAGTCAGGTGGGTGCGGTGCAGGTAATTAAATTGAGTGAGTTTGAAAAGGGCATTGCTGGACACTTCCTGTACCTGCGCAAAAGCTCTCTTCCACTCCCCCTCTGTTAGTGGCGACGGCAATCTTCCAACCACCTATTCTGGACCTTTGTTACATCTACTCTGCGATCTTCATGCACTAGTTGGGTAACCACCCTATTCAATCGCATTGCCAATACTTTGGCCCGAATTTTTGTATCTACCCCTAGCATGGATAGGGGGCGGTATGAGCAAGGCAACGTGGGGTCTTTGCCTGGTTTGGGGAGCATGACTATTTGGGCTTCCCACATGGAGGATGGAAGTGCCCCCACGAGTTTGGCCTCACAAAGTCTTTAGTAGTCTAGGGAGTAGTATATCTGCAATTGTCTTGTAATATTCCATTGGAAGGCCATCTGGCCCTGGGGCCTTACAGTGTGCCATATTCTGCACTGCTTCTCGGAGGTCTTCGAGGTGGATCTCTCCCCCTAGTTCATCACATTGGTCATCTGTGAGGCGTGGTTGGAGTATCTCGTCAAGAAATCGTTCCATTTCCAACCTATCAATCACCTGGTCCCCTTTATAGACTGTTTCCTGGTGTGTGCGGAGCAAGAAGTTTAAGGGCGACTGCATATATACGAGGGTTCCGTCGGCTTTTCTTAGCGTTAATATAATCGGGGGTGTTCTTGCTTAAGGAGCCATGTCAGAAGTTTACCTGATTTATCCCCTTCCCGGTGCAGGAGTTGGCTGTATTCTAGGCGGACCAGGCAATCCAGTCTGCCCCATATGTATCCCACTCTGTGCTGGGCACGCAGTAGCCCCTCATCGCGTGACTCCGCAGCTGAGCCAATTTTTTGCAGTGCGGCCAATGCATTCTCGGCTTTCGCGAGATCTTTCTCTAGCCGCTTTTTCATACCACTCACCTTCCACAGGCATTCTCCGCTTGTCACTACTTTCAACACGTTCCATTCTGTCCTTCTGGCATCAGTGGACAGCCAGTTAGTACAAAAGTAGCCTTGAATCATCTCTCCAAGCTCTGCTTGAAAGATAGAATATTTCAAGGCTGCCAGTTGCAGTCACCAAAGTGGTACCTTCGGTCGGCCGCTCCTGGTCCCCCATTGCAATAACACAGGGGAGTGGTCTGAGAGGAATCTCCCTAATATCTTTATCTGTATGGCGGTCGCGGCAAGCAAAAAGCAATCCAAGTGACTATAGACGGAGCGAGCTGGGGTGTAGCACGTATACCCTTGCTTTACTGGATGCACACCCGCCACCATTCCACGCATCCCATGCGGTTCATGACCCCCTGGAGAGAAGTTGACATAATGGGTTTCGTATGTATTTTTGGGGAGTGTCTTTCTAATGTGCCATTTAACAAACAGTTAAAATCGCCTGCCCATAGTTGTTTCTCCAGATCACCATCATCTATATTTGGGGCGTAGACATTCAACAAACATATTTCAGTGCCATCTAGTATTCCATGTACCAAAACATATCGTCCCACTATATCTGCTGTGCAGCCAAGGACCCCACGAGAGTATGTGGAATAGGTGGCAGAGAACATCTTTGGGATTCCAAGTCAGACAAATGCATTTCCTGCAGCATGGCTATGTGCACCCCATGCCTTTGAAGATAAGTTTTTACTCTATACAGCTTCACAAATGAGTTGAGCCCCGTACATTCCATGTCACAAAATTAAAATGGGCCATCTCTTTATCTGAATTCTTACAAAAGATCTACTGTGCCCCCCCACCAATGCTGCTGTCTGAACAAAACATCATGCCCGAACATCTTCCCCCCCCCACACACTGGGTAAACACATAATTAACCAACCTTGCTTCCCCAATCATAGCTGAACCCACAACTCCCACTTTGTAACAGGAATGAATCAGAACAAATAGGTACCTGTCTGTCCAATTATAAAAAATCTGCCACTGAGAATGAAAATACGCATGCAATATAAGATAAACTAATCACACACCTTCGTGCTCAGCCACACCACAACTATACCACTATTATCCCGTGCCGGGATGAGGGGATGTCCCGTCTGCCCCACTATCTGTGAGTTACTGGTGCACCCATCCACCGCCGGCTACGTCACACACTCAGTCACACCCGCTCCGTTGCTGCAGTCTCCTCCAACTCTAAAACAGCAAAGAGAATCAGAGGTGGGCAGCAATAAAAAGAAAGAAGGAAAGACGGGAAAGGCAAGAAAAAGAGGGGGGAGTGCGGAGAGGATGAGGAGCCAAGATGAGGTGAAAAAGAAGAAAAGGAAAGATACAGAGTAAGGGGGGGGCGGCCTGCCGCCTAGTGCATCTGTGCCTAATCTGCCGATGCAGTGTATGGTAAGATCCGGCTCTCTCCCCTCACCTCCAACCAGTCCCAAGCGGCTTCAGGCGTGGTGGGGAAGTAGTGGACTCTACTCTCATGTATGACCTTAAGTTTAGCGGGGTATAGCAGCATGTACAGCAAGTTCATTGCCCTCAGCTACTGCTTCACGCTGCCAAAAGACATCCTCTGTTGCTGTACCAAGCGTGTGTAGTGAGGGAAAATGTGAATAGTGTAGTTTTCAAAAACCGGGTTGTCTCCCCGCCTAGTCTCCCTAAGTGTACAGTCCCGATCTCTGTAGTTAAGGATCTTGGGGAGGCACCCACCGGGGGGGCAAGGCCAAGTGCCTGATGCGCCCATTCAATCACCAAACAGGGAGAGAGAGGGGCCGTAGGCAGTGTTGCTTTGATCCAATTCTCTGTGAAGAGTTCAGGTGTAGTACCCTCTGGATTCAGGCATTGCTTTATTTTTGTGTTTCAGACAGACTGCATTTTAAAATGGCACTTTTGGTGCATGCAAAGTGAAAAACATGAAAGAGGCCTGCAAATGAAATCATGTAAAACCATGCTTAATTAATTAATCATGGATCTTTAATGTGTTTAGTTAAGATTTAACTTCACTATAGAATGTACATTTAATTTAGAGAAGGTTTTTTTTTAACTTTTAAAGTAGCACATAATTGTGCTGAATTAACATGTGTTTTTGCAGTGTAGAAAACTTGTGATTTCAGTTTCCTTTAGAAGGCTCACTGTGGCCTCTTTAGCTTTGCCCAGCTCCTTTTCCTTGTAATCTACACTCCCTGTTCCCGTCTCAAGAGACTTTGGCTTTGTTGCATATTTAGACAATGCATATTCAGTTCATAACACATCTTCTTATAATGTGTATTAATTAATCAACCATGCACCAACACTACACATGGGGCAAACGCATTTTGCATGAAAAGCTATTTAAAACATTAGAGCATGTTGCTATGAGTATGTATTAACTGTTTGCGCTTTGAAAATTTGCACTAGAACATGTTTATGCTATGTTGTACATTGCACATTTTTGCATGTTGTGCACAAATGATAGAAAAGCTGCTTTAAACTAATAGCTTTTGCTAGGTAATAACTAATACAGGGTACTGGTATGGGGGAGGTAAACATAATGGGTTTTATTTCATAAATTAATATTCTTTTGTGTTTGTTTTTGTTTTGGGCCCACTATAAAATGGCTGCCTAGGAATCCAGCATGGCTGAGAATTGTTAGCAGTGTGCTGAATGAGAGACGCATGCGCAGAGCCAGCTGCATGAACTGCCAAGTGCCTCAAGTGAAGACACATGGGTCAAGGCCACAATGAACTGTACATTCCTGTCATCGTGCCAATGTACCAGTATTTGTGGGAAAGTGTCATCCCTGTGTGCCAAGTGAAAGAGAGACAGGAAATTGAGTGATACATTTTGTTGCAAGAAATGTACTTACTGATACATGTTATGTATATTGTTCTTAGCATTAAGCCCTTATTGTCAGAACTGGTATGGGTTGGATTTGTAATGAGAAAAGGATGGTGAGACCCTCATGTCATCTATGCTAACCAATCACAGTGCGAGTTTCTACTGAAACTGCAACATTATTAGTATAGTCAGCCAAGAATTAGAGTATACAAAATGACCCCATAGGGGGCGTGTCAGCCTTAGACGCCTTAGAAGTCTTAGAGGGAGGAGAGGAGAAGAAGCAGATCTGACACAGACATCATATGGGTTAGGTACGTGAACGTCGCGGGTGCAGCCTGGGAGGAGATTGCGTCCGAGGAGAGACAGAGGGAGGAGGGGTTCTTGCTCATATCTTTTTCAGAGAGTCCTTGCACGTCATATTTTTGGCAAGGCAGATCACATTCCTCTGTGGTCTTGTGAAGGGAGGGCAGCCTCTCTGTGTAAGACACAGAGAGACAGATTGAACAGACCAGGGCAGAGAAGGTCTAGCTGATGGAACAGGTTTAGATGTAGATGCTAAAACTCTAAGTTTATGCTTTGACTAACTAACTAGTTTTGAAAAGATTTATTTGTCTTATGCATTTATTTCTCTTTATGGGAGATTTTTGCCAATTATTAATTATTGATTAGCCTTGCAAAACTCACTCTTGAATTATATTTTTCCTGAAACTCTTTAAAGAGTTCTGACTGACATAGAATTAGGGGTTTTTCCTCCTTTATGGAGTGTTTTGTATGCAACCTATAATATGTTTTGTATTAATTCTATTTTTCCTGTTTTTTCAATTCTGTAACCTGATTGATATTTGACTAATGAATAAAGGGTCAGAGAAACTTAACTTTTGACTAGAAAATAAAACCCTTTAAAATACTCACAACTCTCTTTATTGGCTTAAATATTAATTGCATTTTGATTTTTCATGTTTATGTCAAGTCTCCTGAAGGTGATACACGGTGGCAAAGGTCCATCACCTTTTAAAGCGGTAAACTAGAGGTAAAATGATGTTTTGCATTGACAAATTACCGTGAAATTACCGCTGGATCAGTTTCTGGTAGCAGAGGTAAGGTTAAACACCATCACCAAAAGGAGCATAGTTTAGTTTAAAGCCTAAATAGCGCTAGAAAAATATTTGCCCAAGTTAGATAAATGTCCAGATTCTCAAAAGTCCTGATTCCAATGCTCAAAACTTGAAGACTGGCAAAGCAGTACTGGAAGGTGATGCAAGAAGGCGATTGCTGGAGTGGTGTGAGTATCAATAGGGTTGTGAAATGTTGTTAATGTGCTAGGATGTATTTTTGAAGTGCTGAAAATAGTAAGGGTTTTGACTGTTGGTGAAAATTTTGCTCATTTTTGATTTGATAGTTTTTTTGATTATATTGGTAATTTCATAGGACAGAATTTTTGATTATTGATTATATGTTCTTAACATGAAAAGTTAGTGTCTTGTTTTATGTTGTCTGGAAATTCCCGGGGAATGAATAGCGGGTGGTGACAGAAGCCACACTGCAGTGAGGTTACTCGTCTGTTGGAATAACACTGAGAAGCTAGGTAGGGCTGGCAGTGTTAAAGTAGGGACTATTTTCTGTGTAAAAGTGAGAGTGATTGATAGCAAAGAGTTCGCTGATGAAACTTTGGTGTTATATCACCTAGAAAGGGTAACACTGAAGGAGTAGCAGGTTCTTCCGAGCTTGAGTGACAGCAAAAGAGTTCGCTGGTGAAACTTTGGTCTTACATAACCTAGAAAGGGTAACACCGAAGGAGTAGCAGGTTCCTCCAAGCTTGAGTGAAGGGTAAGCGGAAGGGATTTACTCGCAGTGTTTGAAGAGTAAACGGAAGTTCTTACTTTGTGAAGAGTAAGCGGAATGTGTTACTCGCAGTGAAAAGAAATCTATCCTTTATTTAGTGGAACAGACAGAGTAGCGAATGTTTTTATGTTGTTACTAACTGAATTTTGATTAAGAAAACTCAGAAAAATATTGCAGTATGATTTTGTTTGAGAGGGTCAGTAGTAGGAGTTAAACTGACTGAAATTGAAACTGACAGCATTGGAGAAAAGAAATTGCATTGAACTATTGCAGGAATGAAAATGTTTGAAGGTTTAAAGAAACTGTCGGGAGGTAAAGTGAAAAATTCGTTTTTAATTGATGATGCTCCTGAAGGAACACCCGTGCATTTTATGTCTACCAATTTGGGACAAAATCCATGTATGTGGGTTCACCAATGGTGCAAGATTACTGAAAAAGAGGGTCCTTTGAGGTTTCCAAAAGATGGTACTTTTGAATTGCAAATTATTGACAAATTAAGGGAAGTGTTATGTGAAATAAAGACACCATCTAGAGCTGCACAATGTGAGGCTTTAAGCATGTGGGAAAAGGCAGCAAGAGACAAAGCAATTGAGGATAAAAAGGTAAAGCACCAGATACAGGAGAAGGGAATTAAAGATGACAAAAAGCTTCAAATAAATAGTGATTCAGGGGATGAAATAATGGATGCATTGTTAACTGAGTGTCCGCCACATTATGTGGTTCCCATTAAAAATACTGAAAATAGTGTACCAGTAAGTACTACAGTGGCTACTGCTTCTGTTAAACAGAGAGAAACACAGACTGAGAGAACTGTGCAGACATTTCAGATTAACCCACTACCTGTTGATTCAGCACTGACAGTGATATCTCCAGGTGTTACTGCTTCAAATGTGACTGATTCAGTACAAGTATTACAAACTACAGATGCACAGGCAATGCCTAGAAAAATTGTGACTGTCCCAATTAATATGGTCCCTACTCAAAAGGTTCAAAGAGCTGCAGAAGGAGTAATTATGTCAGGGTTTATTTCAGAAACTCAGAATTCACAGATTATTGAACAGAAATTACCCCAGACAGTCCAAGCACAAAGGTGGGGGGAAAATGGCCTTTACAACATCTGCAGCCCAGGATAAAATGAATATATTTGAAGATGAGATTTTTCAAACCTGCTGTGTGGAAGCAGCAGTGCTTAAAAAGATAGAGAGCATGGGGGAACAAATTAACCCAGACCCTGGAAAAGAGAACCAGCTTAGTGTATTAAATTCAACATTTGAACATGAAGAAATTAACAGTCCCTGCTGTTTAAATCATGAAAATGTGAACCAGTGTCAGGAGAAAGAATTAATTTCCCTGAGTAAGGTAACAGCTACATGTGCAGTAACTACACATGATAGACTGACTGATTTGGCTCAAAAATATGAAATTGATGTTTCAGGAAGTTTTCCATTTCAGAAAAATTTCAGGGTACATATGGATGATGAGGCAAATGGGACCATGCATTCTTCAGGAATGAAATTGCACATTGCAGAAATAATAAAATATATTTTCAAATGCAATGGGTTTGAGAAATTAGGAGACAAGTGGGCAAGAAAACATGAGAAGAAAAAGAAACCACCAGACCTAGTTGAGGAAAATAATAAACAGGATGAGGGAGAAGCTTTTGCTTACTCATTGAGAGAAAAGGTAGGAGAAGTGCATGTTCATGTGCCACGGAACAAAAGTGAACTTGCAGCATTTCTGAACACATTCCCAAAATTGAGAGACAAACTTATGCTGTGGTACCCACAAGTTGATGGATTTGTTGAAATTTTAAAAGAGTTGTGTATTAATTTGGAAATGTTCTTTGACATTGCCATGCAAACTGAATTGTGGTTTGAATCTAAAGTTATTGTGCAAAGGCCAGGTGAGGAGACAATGAAAAGGGTTTACATGAATGCACCATAATTTTCTGTTGTTATGGAGAAAAACGTAGCAGTGATTACTTTCATGAAGGGCAGAGTGCCAGCAAAGGATGTTAAGTGGGTACAGATTAAAAGAACACAGAATGGAAGTAAAGGTGTCTTGGTTCGTGCAAATTCAGGTATGGATGTTGCACTGCTGGAAAAAGTGTCCTTTTGCCATCTTTATAACAGATTTGAGCATTGGAAGAAGAAATATAAATTTAAACATGATGCACAAATACAGAGAGAAATGCAGGTGCAAAATGTGCCAGTTAAGCAAATGCAAATGTTCAGAAACAGGTACCAATGGCAGGAGTTTTTCAAGCCCAGATGCTCCCACAAAATATGGAAAATGCTAAAATTAAGTTAAATAAGTTGTCCAGAGCAAATGTGAATTCTTTCCAGAAACAAAATCAGAACCCATTTCAACAGGTTGCTGTATTTGAAAATGAGAGTTTTAAACCTAACAATTCTGAATTTACCAAGTCCATTGTGAAAGCAGCAGAAGGTCCAGACTTAGTTGTAGGAGTTTTAAAAAGAGAAATTACAAACCCAGTTTTAGAAGAATTTGCAGCAAAAATAGGCCCATTTGAGGAAAGTTACCAATTTGCTGTTTGTGATACAGGCATGGCAGGAAAACAATTGTTTTGTAAATTAAACAGCACAGATTACTGTACACCAGATGATGTTTATTATCAGACTCCTGATGAGGATGTACATTTTAAAATGGCCCAACAAGAGACAGCTGTAGCATTGTTTTCAGAAAGGACAGTTGAAAAATTACCTTCTGATTTGAAAGAAATAATAAACACAGAAATAAGAGAGTTCACAGAGAAGGATGTCAGATTAATAAAATGTGCAGATCATATTTTATTCAAATTAGAACCAGATGACATGTAATCAAGAACACCATCAGTTGCAGAAATGTTACCGATAATTGGAGATAAACTGAGTAAAGGATTTTTGATGGAATTGATTGGAAGTCACAGGTTCACAGAAACTGAATGAAAAGAACAGATTAGTGCAGGAGATTAATAGCATAACTTTTCTATGTTGTCCTATGGTACCGAATCCAGCCAACATATTTTTTCACGTTCCATGTGCTGAAGAATGGCTTACTGTTATTGATTTTTGTCAAGTTCATGTCACAGTGCCATTGCATGAGAATAGTCAGGAGTACTGTCAAAAAGAAGATGAATGTCTGGGACACATAATTGGAAAGGGAGTTAGAAAGGTGTCACCAGAGAGAGTGGAAATAATTCACCAGATGAATCCACCTCAAATTCAGAAAGAAGTCAGGAAGTTTTTGGGAATGGTTAACTGCTGTAGAGAGTGGTTACTAAACCTTTCCCTAGTGGCTAAGCCTTTACTGAGGCTGACACACAAGGATGTGTCTGATCCGCTTCCATTGGACAACAATTGCACAAGAGCATTCCTAGAGTTGAAAGAGAAAAAGTGCCGCGCCCCGGCACTAGGAATGCAAGTTTATTTAAAAGAAAATACACCAATTTGCAGTGAGAGGGAGGGCTGCGCTCTCTCAGTGCCTGTTCAAAAACATGAATGTGTTCAAAGTTCTGTGATGTATTTCCCAATGACCTTTGACCCTAACATCACAGAAATGCCAGCAAATGAATTGGTTTGTTATGAAACTGAATAGGAGTGTCTAGATGTCATGAATATATGTATGAAGCCAAGATCAGACTTTAAGGATGAACGTCTGATTCAGCCCAACAATGTCCATTTTGTAGATGTCCCCATATTTGAAAGGTAACAATGACACATTAGGAGCAACACATGCTGTGCTTCCTATACATTATGTTGTCAAAGCTTCATGGCTTTCAGTAGTTACCTCAGCCCAAAATTCGAAATTGATTGCACTTACCATAACATGCAGTATAGCTGCTCAAATGGGAGTCACTATTGCCATGGGAGAGAGAAATGCTAATTCAGTTGCACAATATTGTGTTCTGTTAGCATATACATTCAATGGAACTTTCACAGGTGAATTAATAGAGGCTCAAGAAATTGTTTCAGAAGCAGAACAACAGGGTTGTATCAGAACATATTTTGAGAAAATGACAACTGCATAGTAGCAAATGTGTTATTGCAAAAACTGATGCCCAGGTATAGATTGCCAGTTTCTCTGAAATCAGATCATAATGAGGTCCCAAAGAAGATGTGTGCAGAACAACAGATTGGACAAAGATTGGATTTTAACTATCTGCCTGAAGTTTCAAGCATAATAAAGCAACACAAAGACAGCACAGAGTTACACTTTGCAAAAGACTGTGTTTCAGCATCACTGAAGTGGCTTGAATCTATAAATGCAAATGCACTTGTGAAAAACACAGATGAAAAGACTAGCCATTGCTGTGAAGGTCTGAATGATGTGGAGCGTGCAGTTTCTCACCAGATTGCAGCTGCTACACAAGATCTGCATAATGAATGGTGCCAAAACTTTGATCTGAGAGATGCTGTGAAATGGAAAGGCCTGTTCCAAATGATCCTGGCAAAGACTGTTGTGAAATGTGGTGGCCTTCCAAATTGGGTGCATGCCTCTCACACGCGTATGGTCCTGTGTCCCCCTGATAAAACAGCTCCTCTTCAAGAAGATATGCCAGCAGTGGTCAAAAGTCCACAGAAGAGGGTCAGTCAAGCTGTAAGGGAACACACAGAGTCTGAAGCAGCACTAGAGAAAACTGAAGTGGCCCTGGAAAAGCAAAAAGTGGAAACTGACTGTGGCGAGGCGCAGCCTGCTGACCCGTACTCCTTCGCCCCTTGTACTGATCAGATGCCGCCTTACCTGTCGCCATGTCCCCCCCTCTGTTTTCAGACTCCTACTCCTGAGGCGCACTGTCCCTTTAAGACCTCGCTTTCCCCGGCCTCCCCGGCCGCTCACGTGACTTGGTCAGCTGACAGATCTCCCTTCAAAGAGGAAGAGACGGAGGAACTGGGGTGCTCGTCGTGGACTCGTCTACCTGCATCGGAGGAGCCAGAACCTGAAGTACGGACCTTCCTTGTGGCGCCAGGGCTAGGAGGACTGCGGAACTCTGCCGAGCCGAAAGCGGAACTGAAAGCAGAAGCCCAGCAGACGGACGGATCACCAAACGAGGACCAGGGAAAGAGGGAGCCGGACCCGCTCCGGCAACACGCTGAAGCCCGCCATGGCCCAGGAGGGTCGTGGCTTAAAAAGGTACGGGACCAACTGGGGGCCGTGTGGGATAAGGGGAACTCGGGAGGAAGGGACAGGCCGCCCGCTAAACCGCTATAGCTTGGGGCCGCGTGTAGCTGCCTTACTCTCACGGCACGTAAACACTTCCGGGAAAGTAATAGCGCGTCACTGGTGTTGGTCGGGTGTTTGCTCTTTCACTCCCCCTTTCCCGGTTTTTAATGTGCCACAACTCAATGTTCCCCTTACGAGGTCTTTTCTTTTCCTTTTTTGTGTTCCTGTATACTGGGTCACGGAACGGAGGAAGCTACCTGACAGACTCCTTTCTCTCATTGGAAAAGAAGCCACAAGAACCTCACGACTACCCCTACTCTCTGACGCAAGAGAGTGAAGACTCCTTTAAACTTCTTATGTGAACCGTGTTCTGTGCCTGGGGAACGTGCTAGAGTAAATAAAACCCCTGTGTTTGCAAAAACAGTCCCTGTCTCCTTGCCTTCTTCTCCTCTGCGCCACACTGACTCAGATGAAAGTGGTGTCAAAAGGGTGAAAGAGTCAGATGCAGCCTCTGAAGAAGAAATTAGTGCTGTGGGCCTACGAGTGGAGGTAGGAAAAAGCTGGCTGAAAGGGTATTCAAAACGTTTGCAGTGGTCCCTTGAAAAATCATTTGCACCAATAACTGAAACATCTGAATCTGATCAAAGTGAAAATAAAAGTGAAAGGCTTGGATTGAAAGAGTGCAAAGAATTGATGGTGCTCTGTCAGAGTTTCTCAGCACCTGAGTGGTCAAATTGCATGGAAAAAGTACAGAATGCCACACTGTTTGAGCCACCCTGATGGCAAGCTGATGACAAAGAGCAAAGAAATGCTGAAACAATAACTGAGAATTGTCATGAGCTGAAGAGAAAAGAATCTTTGAATGATGAAAGAAAAAGAAGAAAAGGTGAAGAAGTAAAAAGAAATTTAAAAAAACTGTTCTGTTGAATTTTCCTTTTATTATTTTAGTTAATTATTTTAGAGAAGACTAACAGTTCCAAGAAGCTACTTACAGAACTAAGAACTAAACATTTGAGCTTGGCTATATATGATCTGATTACAGACAAAACTTGTGTTGCCTTAGAAATAGAGGTAAAATTGTTATATGCTCAGCTTTTGCAATAAAAAAGTCACCTGTGAGATTAAATAAGTGTGATGATTTACAAATCATTTGAGGTATCATGATTTGTTATCATCAAAGGGAGGGTTGATGTAGCTCAGATTTCATCTGGATTCAGGCATTGCTTTATTTTTGTGTTTCAGACAGACTGCATTTTAAAATGGCACTTTTGGTGCATGCAAAGTGAAAAACATGAAAGAGGCCTGCAAATGAAATCATGTAAAACCATGCTTAATTAATTAATCATGGATCTTTAATGTGTTTAGTTAAGATTTAACTTCACTATAGAATGTACATTTAATTTAGAGAAGGTTTTTTTAACTTTTAAAGTAGCACATAATTGTGCTGAATTAACATGTGTTTTTGCAGTGTAGAAAACTCGTGATTTCAGTTTCCTTTAGAAGGCTCACTGTGGCCTCTTTAGCTTTGCCCAGCTCCTTTTCCTTGTAATCTACACACCCTGTTCCTGTCTCAAGAGACTTTGGCTTTGTTGCATATTTAGACAATGCATATTCAGTTCATAACACATCTTCTTATAATGTGTATTAATTAATCAACCATGCACCAACACTACACATGGGGCAAACGCATTTTGCATGAAAAGCTATTTAAAACATTAGAGCATGTTGCTATGAGTATGTATTAACTGTTTGCGCTTTGAAAATTTGCACTAGAACATGTTTATGCTATGTTGTACATTGCACATTTTTGCATATTGTGCACAAATGATAGAAAAGCTGCTTTAAACTAATAGCTTTTGCTAGGTAATAACTGATACAGGGTACTAGTATGGGGGAGGTAAACATAATGGGTTTTATTTCATAAATTAATATTCTTTGTGTTTGTTTTTGTTTTGGGCCCACTATAAAATGGCTGCCTAGGAATCCAGCATGGCTGAGAATTGTTAGCAGTGTGCTGAATGAGAGACGCATGCGCAGAGCCAGCTGCATGAACTGCCAAGTGCCTCAAGTGAAGACACATGGGTCAAGGCCACAATGAACTGTACACTCCTGTCATCGTGTCAATGTACCAGTATTTGTGGGAAAGTGTCATCCCTGTGTGCCAAGTGAAAGAGAGACAGGATATTGAGTGATACATTTTGTTGCAAGAAATGTTCTTACTGAACATGTATATTGTTCTTAGCATTAAGCCCTTATTGTCAGAACTGGTATGAGTTGGATTTGCAATGAGAGCAGGATGGTGAGACCCTCATGTCATCTATGCTAACCAATCACAGTGCGAGTTTCTACTGAAACTGCAACATTATTAGTATAGTCAGCCAAGAATTAGAGTATAAAAAATGACCCCATAGGGGGCGTGTCAGCCTTAGACGCCTTAGAAGTCTTAGAGGGAGGAGAGGAGAAGAAGCAGATCTGACACAGACATCATATGGGTTAGGTACGTGAACGTCGCGGGTGCAGCCTGGGAGGAGATTGCGTCCGAGGAGAGACAGAGGGAGGAGGGGTTCTTGCTCATATCTTTTTCAGAGAGTCCTTGCACATCATATTTTTGGCAAGGCAGATCACATTCCTCTGTGGTCTTGTGAAGGGAGGGCAGCCTCTCTGTGTGAGACACAGAGAGACAGATTGAACAGACCAGGGCAGAGAAGGTCTAGCTGATGGAACAGGTTTAGATTTAAATGCTAAAACTCTAAGTTTATGCTTTGACTAACTAACTAGTTTTGAAAAGATTTATTTGTCTTATGCACTTATTTCTCTTTATGGGAGATTTTTGCCAATTATTAATTATTAATTAGCCTTGCAAAACTCACTCTTGAATTATATTTTTCCTGAAACTCTTTAAAGAGTTCTGACTGACATAGAATTAGGGGTTTTTCCTCCTTTATGGGGTGCTTTGTATGCAACCTTTAATATGTTTTGTATTAATTCTATTTTTCCTGTTTTTTCAATTCTGTAACCTGATTGATATTTGACTAATGAATAAAGGGTCAGAGAAACTTAACTTTTGACTAGAAAATAAAACCCTTTAAAATACTCACAACTCTCTTTATTGGCTTAAATATTAATTGCATTTTGATTTTTCATGTTTATGTAAAGTCTCCTGAAGGTGATACACGGTGGCAAAGGTCCATCACCTTTTAAAGCGGAAAACTAGAGGTAAAATGATGTTTTGCATTGAGAAATTACCGTGAAATTACTGCTGGATCAGTACCCTCGGCTCCTGCCCGGAAGCCCACGAAGCGCAGGTTACATCTGCTAGAGCGGCCCTCTGCATCCTCAGCTCTGCACTCCAAGGTCTGTGAGAGCCATTATCAGGGAGGAGACTTCGGTCTCCAGTGTCGATACTTTCTGTTCTGTAGTCAGGGATCTCTCTGCCACCGCCCGCAGTAGGGCCCCCTTGTGCGCCCACGTGGTGATTCACCCAGGGGTTCCGGGCGCAGCGCAATACCCTGCGCTGTGTAATGGTCGATTTTGGTTTGCTGCGCTCCCCTCTGCGGCCTGTCTTTCCCCATGGCTGTGTCCCTTAGCTCTGAGAGCTAGGAGCAATGTCCCCAGATATCACCTCTCGGGGTCTCAGTCACTCAGGATTGTAGGGAGGTCCACCAGGAAGTCTCTGATATCCCAACAGGCACAGGATGCAATCGGCCACTGCTTATTTCAACTGGCATCCACGGGGGTGTCATGATTACCCAGTAGGTAAGTACTGTTAGTTCGGCTGGATTTCAAGTGAGCTGCTCACCCCCTAGTATGCAGTGCAGCCAAGCCACTAATTCCTTGGCATACCACAATGGGTCAGGCAGGGGGGTCCCCAGCATGTAGGAGTCAGCCACAACCACAGGGGAATGTGCTTCATCAGACTCTGCAGTTAGATGTTACCGATAGCAGCTCCCATGATTTCCATCAGCTCAGGGATTCCCTTTCACATGCCATCTCCCCAGTGTGGCCACTGGCTCTCCCGCACTCCCTGGGCTGTTCATGTGTGCCCAACTGAGAGGTGATTCTGTGCTTCGGCGGTGCTAGGGTCTGACGAGTTGATGCTGCGCAGGTGGACCCATAAATCCCCAAAGCAAAATATGTCTCTCTCTTGTCTTGTCTCAGCAGCCAAATGCTGGGTAGCAGACCCACCGCACCTCACCTCAGCTCCACGGAGGCCCGCCGGCAAGGGCTCCTCCCAATGGATGCAGGGCTGGTCATTGCCTCACGTCATCAATCGTGGCAGGCGCGGGGGTAAGTCGGGCCACCACTCTGCCCTCCTAGCAGGCGGCCCTCCCCGGTTCCGCAAAGGCCCAGGCCTGCCTTCTTGGCTCACCTTTTCTGTACAGCACCGTCCAGGCCCGGTCAGATTCACAGGCAGCAACGAAGACCCCGCCCGGCCCCCGGCAGGGCCACCAGCTCCAGCGCAGACTCTGCAGGCTCACACAGGTTCCCGCTCCGCTCCCCGGTTGTTACAACAGCTCCAGACCACCGTGTCAGCCTCTCTGTGTTTCCAGCTGTCCTCTTAAGCCGCCTCCGACAGTGGCGCCTCTCGGCATGAAGGGGCCGCGTAGGACCTGCCGGGGTCGTCCCCCCCAACGGCGTACGTCCACGTCTGCCTGGATCGCTGCCGACCCCAATTCACTCTCTACAGCTGGTAGTGAGGTAAAGTGCCCACACTGAATGGCAGGATGGGTAGGATTTTGTAGGAGAATGGGTGGGCTTGCTCCGGAGCTCCTTACAGTGCGTCGGTCGTGGCCGCCATCTTGGCCACACACTCAGGATATCTAAGTTAAAGTAAATAGATAGGTTTTCAGACCTTGTCAAATGGCCATATGTGGCAAATGTTGGTGGAATACAAAGTGTTGGATACCAAGATGGCGGTCAGATGATTCAAGGCAGAAGTGGTGTTCCCCAAGTAAGAGGTTGTGGTGTTCCACTTGATCTGAGTACAGGGATAGATGTTGTGATGTTGAAGCAGTCAAATCCCTGTCATTATTGCAATAAATTAGGTCACTGGAAGCAGGAGTGTCGACTGAATCCAGATAGATTGGTTGCTGGTGGACAAATGCAAAAGGTGAATCCTATGCATATGCAAAATATGCCAATGCAGAGAATCCTACAATGCCTCAAGCCCCAGTGAATCAGGTTTCACAAGCATCAATGCCCCAACAGAATATGGGGAATCCTAGGCTCAATGTGAATCAGGTTCCGAGTCAGAACTCATTTGCAAATCAGGCGGTTTTTCAACAGTTCCTAGTTTTTGTTGCCTGGCACAGTCTAGGAGTGGTCCATTCGTGGAAGGTGAAGTGAATGATCACCCCGATAGATACTGGTGCTACCTTTTGCACTGTTGGAACTGTGGAAATCTCAGACCTACTCCTCTCAGGAAAACAGGTTCAAGTTGTAGGAGTTGCAAATAAACAGATTGTTAACCATGTTTCAGAGAAGGTCCCAGTTAAGATAGGTTCCCTCGAAAAAAATCATCAATTTATGATATGTGATTCTAGTCCAGTCAGTTTGTTAGGGCATGACTTTTTGTGCAAGTTAAATTGCCTCATATACTGTACACCGGATGGTGTTAAGTTTCAAACACATGATAAGAATGTTGATTTTAAAATAGCTAAACATAGGACAGCTGTTGGATTGTAACCTTTGATGACTGTAAAAAACTTGCACCTGGTTTTTAAGCTACTGTGAAACCTATAGTCTGGGGTTTTTCGGGTAAAGATATCGGACTTGTTAAAGGTGTAGAACCTGTCCAAATTACTGTCAAACCTAATGCAAAATATCCCCCAATGCCACATTATAACCTTACACCAGAAACGATAGCTGGGATTGCCCCAGTGATTGAGTCCATTATACAGCAAAGAATATTGAAGGAGATTGTGGGGAGCCCATCTAATTCTCCTTTTATGGGTCTGCAGCAACCAAGCGGCTAGTACCATATTTTGCAGGACCTGTGAAAATTAATAATATTGTTGTTCCATGTTGTCCTGTGGTTACGAATCCTGCTGTGATATTGTTTCATATACCCTGTGAATTTGAGTGGTTCACAGTAACTGATTTGTGTCAGGCGTACTTTTCCATCTCACTGCACGAGGAGAGTCAGTTTCTCTTTGTATTTTGGTTCCAAAATAGAATTTTAGCATGGTGCCGAGTTCCACAAGAGTATAAAGAAAGTCCTTCAATTTTTAACCAAATTTTAAAAAGAGGATTTTGGAGACTCTGAAGTTATCCTGTAGTTCAGTCATTGTTTAATACATTGATGAACTGTTGGTTACACCAATGTTGCAAGAGGCTTGTGCACAAGACACCATTGCCTTGTTGAACCATTTTGCTGAAAATGAACACAAGGTATCCCCGAGTAAAAGGAGCAAGGAAAGTGTTGCAAGAGAGACTATCTGCCATTTTGAAAATGAAGCACCCCGCTACCCAGAAAGAAGTCAGGATGTTTCTGGGAATGGTTTGCTACTCTTGTCAGTGGATACCCAACTTTTCCCTAGTGGACACAGAGGTTGACGCAGTAGGATGTGTCTGATCCGATACCATGGGACGACGAAAGTATGATCGCCTTCCTAGAACTGAGAGAAAATCTCTTCCGCACCTCGGCTATGGGAATGCCAGATTACACCAAATCAATTAATCAATCAATCAGGGATTTGTGAAGCACACTACTCATCCTCAAAGGTCTTAAGGCGCTGGAGGGGGGTGGGGGTACGCGCAGCTTCATCTCATCCGAAGAGCCAGGTCGTGAAGTTGTTTCTGAAAACTTGCAGCGTGGGGTTTTGTCTGATGCTGAGTGGGAGTTCGTTCCAGGCTTTGGCTGCGATGTAGGAGAAGGCTCGTCCCCCCCCCCGCTCTGAATCTGCGGATGCTTGGGATTTCGGCTAGGGCCAGATCGGCGGATTGGAGGCTTCTCTTGGGTGCATAGAAGGAGATTCTTTCGTTGAGGTATTGGGGTCCGATGTTGTGGAGGGATTTGTAGGTGTGGGTGAGGAGCTTGAAGGTCACTCTCTTTTCAACGGGAAGCCAGTGGAGTTCTCATAGGTGTTGGGTGATGTTGAATTGTTGTGGGATGCCGAGGACAACTCTAGCTGCGGCGTTCTGGATTGTCTGGAGTTTGAGGAGTAGAGATTTGTTTATTCTGGCGTAGAAGGCGTTCCCGTAGTCCAGTCTGCTGGTTATGAGTGTGTGGGTGACGATCCTTCTGGATTCGGGGGGATCCTTTTGAAGGTCTTGCGGAGGGTGCTGAAGCATGTGGAGGATACAGCGTTGATCTGTCGGTGCATGGTGAGGGAGGAGTCAAGTATGATGCCGAGGTTGCACGTGTGGTCTGTGGGAGGTTTGCCGAGGGTGGTGGGCCACCAGGTGTTGTCCCATGCTGAGGGGGTGGATCCGAGGATGAGGACTTCCGTTTTCTCTGAGTTGAGCTTTAGGCAGCTGTTGCTCATCCAGGAGGCGACGTCTTTCATACCTTCCTGGAAAACCGTGCCTGGTGATGTCTGGTTTGTTGGTAAGGGAGAGGATGAGCTGGGTGTCGTCGGCATAGGATACTATGCTGAGTCTGTACTTTCTGACAATGGTGGCGAGAGGGGACATGTAGATGTTGAAGAGAGTTGGGCTGAGTGTGGGTTCAGAGAGGAAGGGTGGGAGTCTGATTCTTTGGGTTCGGCTGGTGAGGAAGGAGCACATCCAGTAGAGGGCGGTTCCCCAGATTCCGGCATTATGGAGTCTGGTGGTTAGTGTGCCGTGGGAGACGGTGTTGAAGGCTGCTGATAGGTCTAGTAGAATGAGGGCTGCAGTGTGGCCTCGGTCGAGGACGGTGAGGATGTCATCCGTGGCGGCTAGGAGGGCGGTCTCAGTGCTTTGGTTGCTGCGGAATCTGGATTGGGAAGAATCGAGGAGGCTTCTATAAAGTTAGCGAGCTGGTTGTTTACGATCTTCTCGGTGACCTTGGCTGCGAAGGGGAGGAGAGAGATGGGTCAGTAGTTCTTGAGGTCCGTCGGGTCTGTGGTGGGCTTCTTGAGGAGGGGCTTGACCTCTGTGTGTTTCCAGTCATCGGGGAAAGTGCCTGTTTCAAGGGAGCAGTTGATACGTCGTAGTTTGGATGCGATGGTGGAGGCAGCTCCGTGGAAGATGTGGGGTGGGCAGGGGTTGGTGGGTGCTCCAGAGTGAGTACTTATCATGGTCTTGGCGGTGTCTTCTGTGGTGACAGGGGTCCAGGCGGTGATGGTATGCTGGGTTGCAATGTCGGTTGGAGGTGTAGGGTTGGTGTCTAGGTTCTGCTCGTCGAAGTTGCTATAGAGAGTTCTGATCTTGAGATGGAAGAAGGAGCCGAGTTTGTTGCGGAGGTCCTGGGAGGGAGGGACGTCAGAGGATTCGCTGGGGGGGTTTGGTGATTTCTTGTATGATGCTGAAGAGTTCCTTAGAGTTACGGGACTTGGTGAGTATTCAGTTCTGGATGAAGTTCTTCTTCGTGGTTCTGATGTGTTGGTGGTGTTCTGTCATGGCGGTCTTGTAGGCAACGCGTGCTTTGGGGGTTTTGCTGTTCCTCCAAGCTTTCTCGAGTCGTCGGCATGTGCGCTTGGATTCTCGGAGGTCGGTGGTGAACCAGGTGGCTTTCATGGTGTGTTGTCTGTCGGAGTTCCGGAGGGGGGCGAGAGTGTCTGCGCAGTCGTTGATCCATCTGTGGAGTGCGTTGGCCGCAGAGTTGGCATCGGTTGTGGCGGGGGAGGAGCGTGGTTGAGGGCGGAGTTGAGATGCTCCTCTGTGATCTTGCTCCAGTTCCTGCCCGGGGGGGAGGAGTGGGCCTGTTTGCGGGGTGCTTGGAGAAGGAGAAGTGGACGCAGTGGTGGTCCGTCCAGATGGGTTGCGTGGTGTGGCTGAAGCGAATGTTGTGTCCTCAAGCGAAGATGGGGTCGAGGGTATGTCCTGCCTTGTGGGTGGGGACAAGCTGTCTCAGTCCGCTGTTGGCGAGGTTGTCCAGGAGGGCGGGGGAGTTGAGGTCGCTGGGGTTGTCGAGGTGGAAGTTCAGGTCTCCGAGGAATACGTAGGATGCGATGGTGTGGGGTGCGATGAGGTATGCTATCGTAGTGGTGAATGTGGTGCATAGTCCGGGAGGTCTGTAGGCGAGGGTGCCGCGTAGAGTCGTTCTGGGGTTGATCTGGATCTGGAAATGCAGGTGTTCCATGGGGGACGTGGGGTTGTTCATGCTGGATGTGGTGAGTCGGAGGGAGATTTTGTGTATGATGGCAAGTCTGCCTCTAGGGTGGTTGGGGTAGTTCTTCCTCTGGATCTTGGAGCCATCGGGGACGGCGGTCGCGATGTTGGGTGCAGAGCTGGCGTTGGTCCAGGTTTCTGTGAGGAAGGCGACGTCGGGTGACAGGGTGCTGAGGAGGTCCCAGATTTCTACTGCATATCTGTGCAGGGAACGAAAGTTGAGGAGGATGCAGCTCAGGGGTTTGGGTGCGCTGGCATCCGGTGGGTTGGTGGTGGAGGTGGGTGTCCGGAGGTGGGTGAAGGTGAGGCAGCAGTGTCGGCAGGAGAACTGGCCCTGGGTGGTGTGCGGTGTTGACAGCTAGCAGTAGTTGTTTCTTCCGGGGTTGAGTGCGTGGAGTGCTGCTGAGTCATAGCACCGGCGGGTCGGAGGACCAGGGTTCCTGGCGCTGGTCGCGTGTGGGTCACAGATGGTCGCAGATGGGCTTGCCTTTGGTGCGCCTATGGTGTGCCAGCGGCACGGCCGTGCAGCGGCCTCCACTAAGTATGGGTAGGGGGAGGGCGGGAACAGCTGTGAGGTGGTAATGGGTGGTGCCACAGGGGCCGCAGGGGCAGCAGCGGCGGGAAGCGGGAAAAACAAGGGCAAAGCTGCAAGAGAGGTAAAAAAGTCACAAAAATGAAATCAGGATGAAATAAAGCAAAAACGCAATTGGATGAAAATAAAGAAAAAAAGAAGCAGGCAAAAAGCAAGGCGAGATACCAGAGGCAGAGGTAGAAGGCAGAAGGAGAGTCCAGGGTACTCGAACCGTGCTCTGCTGTGCAGGAGGCAGGGGCACTGGCAGTCAGAGCTGAGGCGGAGCTGCGTGCTGGGAGAGCAGAGACCAGGGGGTCTTGCTCGACCTCAGCGTGCAGCGTCCTCCATTAAGTAGGGGTAGGGGGAGGGCAAGAACAGCTGGGAGGTGGGAGCGAGAGGGGCTGCGGGGGCAGCAGCGGTGGGAAGAAGGAAAGACAAGGGCAAAGCTGCAAGAGCGGCAAAAAAGTCACAAAAATGAAATCAGGATAAAATAAAGCAAAACGCAATAAGATGAAAATAAAGAAAAAAAAGAAGCAGGCAAAAAGCAAGGCGAGATGCCAGAGTCAGAAGGACAGTCCAGGGGACTCGAACCGTGCTCTGCTGTGCGGGAGGCAGGGGCACTGGCAGTCAGAGCTGAGGCGGAGCTGCATGCTGGGAGAGCAGAGCCCAGGGGGTCTTGCTCCAAAGAGTTTACTTTGTTTTGCAGTGAGAGCGAGGGCTGTGTTCTTACCCAAGGCATAGTGATTCTCGAAGATCTATAGCTTACTTTTCTGCTGTACTTGACGCTGTCGCTTTACATGAGGACCAGTTACATTGTACAAGGGCACATCCATTTTTTAAGGCACAAAGAGATTTAGGGCCTTATTACGAGTTCGGGGGTCCAATCGACTGCCAAACCCGTGGTGGTGGTCCCCCTGCCTCATTAGGACTGTGGCGGTTGGACCGCCACAGAACCACTGCTGCCACCAGGGATCCATGATCCCTGGCAGTAGCGCAGCGATCTGAGGCCCCTAATATGCTGGTGGTACCGTTGCAGCACCACCAAGCATATTAGGAGTTTCCTCACCGCCGCACTTTTCATGGCGGTGCGACTGCCATGAAAAGTGTGGCTGTGAGGAAACAAAGGTGGCCCTGTGGCCCTCTGTGCCACGGAGTGCATGCAAAGGGGGCACGTGGTGTGCCCACCTGTCTGCATGCACCCCTATGTTCCTGCACAGACTGAATTGCCAACATTGTGCATTTCGGTCCTTGGAGGAACATGCTTTGACGATCCCATTGCGATACCTATTTCAAAGGCACCGCCGTGAGAACGCCAAAGAACTGCCCGCCAACAACTTAAAAAGTTGCAAAAAGGTCTGTGGGAGCGTGGCAGCAGCGTGGCGGCCCCGCTCCCACACCTCCAAAGTCATAATAAGGCCCTAAATATTTTACCCAGAATCACAGGATGCTGATGCACCGCCGAGACTCGAGCCTGGATCCCCAGTTCCAAAGTCACAGCTCTGGCTGTAAGCCACATCCTCTCCCCTAGAATTCCACTTTGGTTATTTTTTGAGGTTTCGCCTGCACACGGGCGCCTTCGCACTGTGCTTGCGAAACCCTTTTATGAATAAAAACCACAAGCATTTGCAATGCAATCGGTCTCGCATTTGTGAAAGATTGAGCTATTGGCATTGCAAATGATAATGTTTTTTACTTATGATTTTTTGTTTCCAGTGGAGTAACATAACAGGTAAAGCAGCTGACTTTGGAATTGGTGAACTAAGTTTCAGTTTTAATATTGATTAACCGTCTTGTGCTATATGTAAATTAATTTTTTGGTTCTTATTAATGGGTATTGCGCAGAAGGTTCATAAAACCAAAAAAGAAATAAAGAAGCAAAACAGTGACAGTGAAGTCACCCACTGCCTGGTTAAGAAGAAGGGGGCTGCAGAGGGACATTAATGGGGATAATGTTCATTGTAACATATGGCGATGTGTGCACTTTACGACAGGACACTCACTACACGAGGGGCGAGTACACTCTCAATCTATTGGATACGAGAGCCGCCATTCCTTGATATGCCAAGAGGCCCACTATCTTTCATACATGAGGACGGCACTTACTACAGGGCAGGGAACAGTGAAATGAGAGGGGAGGAGGAGGGCACATGATGCACTTCAACAACCTCCTGTTTGTAATAAAAACAAGCATATGGTGTGTTCTGGTATTAGTAACACACTTAATGAAAGTTAACGTGCAGCGGGTGTATAAGCCACACATAATATCTATGTAGCATGAAATTTCGTGACACCTGTGGCTTGTTCCATATGACTGCAGTTACTCACAGTTTGGTGTGGCCTCCTGTCCTACTACTGTGTTGGTGGCTCCATATGCTCCTGTTAAGGAATGTAAGGGGCTTAGCGAGCAGATACAACTTTCCCACCCCATGGCCCTGATTGGACAGATTGTACCACTTAGGTTGTGTTACTCTGAACGGAATACATTCCGCCTTTTATTGGGTGGCAACTGAACGAATAAACAGAGAGACATTTTGCATAATGTTTGTAATGATATGTATTATTTTAGATTGAGAAAGCTGTTTGATTTATGTTTGAAGAGGCTCCTCCCGAGTTCATTTTAGCAATGAAGGGGTTCGTAGTGCACGGTGTTTGAAGAGACTCCTCCCATGTTTATTTCAGTAAAGGAGCGGTTGGTTGTGCACAGCATGAGCTCCCCGGTCCACTAGTGGCCTTTCATTTACAGGCCTTGGGTATACAGAATACCACTGTACAAGGGACTTACAGGTGAATTAAATATGCCAAACAGGCGTAAACCCATCATGCCAAGTTTACTAGAGAGAGCACATGCACTTTAGCACTGATCAGCTGTGGTAAAGTGCCCAGAGTCCTAACGCCAACAATAACAGGTCAGAAAAAATACAGGAGAAAGGGAAAATGTTTGGGGATAAACCTGCAAAAAGGGCCAGGTCCAACAGTTTATAATTACATATAGTTTTTCTCTCTCGATAAATCTGTTTGATTTCCGTGTGAAGAGGCTCCTCCCATGTTCAATTTTAGCAATGGAGCTGTCCGTTGTGCACGGTGTTTGAAGATGCTCCTCCCATGTTCATTTTAGTAAAGGAGCGGTTAATTGTGCACAGTGTGATCAACCTGTAGGTAAAATAAATGAGTAAGGAGAGCAGGAGGAGAAGCATGACGAGGCGGAGAAACACAAAAGACATGGCTCATTCAATTATAAGGAGCATGGGACCCCTCCACGCTCGTCATTACAAAGGCACTACATAAAAGCACTGCTCCGTTAGTGAGCATGGGAAGTGAAATGTTACCAACTGAAATAAAAAAAAATCCATTATGGTCGGGGAAGCAGGAGAACGCTGCTCCATTAGTGGGAGATCGCTGCTCCATTAGTGAGCAAAGTCACTGCATACACAAAAGGAAAAAAAATACATTACAGTCAGGGAAGCGGGAGAGCGCTGCTCCATAAGTGAGCAGTCACTGCATACACAAAAGAAAAAAAAACATTACGGTTGGGAAGCGAGAGAGCGCTGCTCCATTAGTGAGCAAAGTCACCACATACACAAAAGAAATAATCCATTACTGTCTTAAAAAGCTGTTAGCTGTTGTGCGGGATGACTATGCAGTTAGACCCTGGGGCGGATTAAAAGTTACCACAGACATAAAAGCTAAAAACATTATGATCGGGAAAGTGCGTTGCTGTCGCTCCAACACGAGCTACGAAAAAGTCCGTTAAAAAAGAGTGCTCACAAAGTGTGAAAAAAACCATACAGAGTAAAAATTCATGTAACAGGGGCAGTCCTCATGGGAGGTTACAACAGTACAAAAGGAGGGACTACTAAACAAATTAACCAAAGAACAAGAAGCATTTACGAAGAACAGTCAAAGGAGCCAATTTCAAAGATGGGCGGAGCTTAAAGCCAATATCCTGGATATAGCATGTCTCGGAGAGACACCGTGCATGCGCTGCCTAGACCTAAAAAATAAAAGGGGATAACAACCCACCTCTTACTTACCTGAACTTACCATTAGCGCATAAATCCATGTGGTACAGCAGTATGTGCTGCTGTGCAATATCTTTAAAAAACATTGAAAATGCCTATAGATCTTGTTTATATTAATGTATACATTTATGTAATCTAACTCGTTCGGGGAGCTGTTTGCGCATCCTGCAAAGAAGCAAAACTTTGGCGTGATTATCGCGCTGTCGCAATTATTGCTCCCTTTGATTGCAGAGCTTGTGGCAGACCAAATGACCTTGGACACATCTGACTTGTGCAGATAAGCAATACAAATGGCTGGAAGACTTCCGGCTGCAGGGAGGATGCATACAGCTGATTTCAGAGTATTCCAGCAGAGCAATTCTCTTCAGAACCCAGACTAGGATGTTCCTGAATGACCAAAAACGGCACAGTACCCCCCTTCTTGCAGGGAAAGGGGATGTTTTCGTCAATGTCGCTGAAACCCTGGTGCCTGAAACAGCTGTTCGCTCTGGTGATGACCCCTTGTTAAACTTGTTTGGGCAATCGTGGCTCTGGCATATCGTCCTTTGAGCCTCCATAAAGTTGGAACACCCATGCTAGTTTGGATTGTTCCTTTTCACCACTGCCAGTGTTAAATTCATAAATACTATATGATATCCGGAAACCACCAGATCTTCCCATGTATTCAAAAGGGCAAACCTTGGGGATAGATCTGTTTGTGTGCCTATCCTTTCTTGTGTATTTCTAAATACAACCATCCAAAAACATTGTGCTTTTTGGGGCATTGCCATATTATGTGGTAAAATGTGTCTTCTAGCCTACAGCGCCTTAAGCTCTGTGATGTGATACTGTCTTCAAAGGATTTCAGTTAGTACCCTCTGTAGTACTTTCATTTGTATGAGTTTGACATTTTTTTTCTTACTGACACTTCCTTGCCTCTTGCCATTCGTCATCTTGCATCAGCCATATATTTTTCCCCATTTAGTTTCAGTTTGGTTAGCATGTGTTTGGCATTAATTTGTCAATATTTTATATGTCCACGAAACGGCTTTACTCTCCATCATGTGATTCAACAGACGATTTTCGAGCAGGGGATAACCTGTCACATCTTCCCCTGTTACCACTATGGTGTAGTTCAATTTGAGATATCTGAAGATTCTGCCGTAAGCATGTTTAATTCTTCATGTAGCTGGTGATGGAGCAGGGGAAACAAAATAATTTTGTACCCCTTGGAAGTTAATGACCTCATAATGATTAATGATACTAACCGTTTGAAACGCATGTACTAATCAACAAATGCAACCCTTTATTAAACAGTACACGTGGGCAACATGCTGATTTGTGCAAAATCTAATTTACTTACAAATGTGAAGCAAAATAAAATGAGTATTGTGATTTGCGTAGTAAATCGAGTAAATTAAATGATTTGTGTTGCGTAGTAAAATTGCACTGTGGCAAAGAATGCAGATGGTAAGTAAAATGGCTTTAAATGTCGCTTCTGCTAGGTAATACTTAACATGGGTCATTAGAATGGCGGGTGGTAAACAGAAAGGCTTATTTTTTATGTTTTAATTTGCGTTGTGTTTGTATTATATTAGTTTCGTTCAGGCCTGCTAGGCCATGCTTCTAAAATGGCCGCTGGAAAGGACGAGATCGCGTGTGCTGAATAAAATGGCCCCTGCGCAGACGCAGAATGAATGCTCCAGTCACATGTATGCGGGCTGTGCTTGGAGTGAGAGATGTCAAGGCCAATCTGACCTGCAACGAGGAGCGTGCCAAGTGTTCAGCATATATGCCTGGGAACGGATGGGAAAATCAAGCGACAGAGGATGAACTAATGTGTGACCATCAAAGATTGTTACAAAATGGATTAACAAATTGGACTACTTTTGGACACTGTGATCATGAGACTTATTGTGTGCTTTATTGTCCCCAAACCGGTTCGAACAAGGAGGGCGATGAGGTGACCATCACCACCCCTTCAATGGACCAATTAGCGTGATTCTTGCCCCTAAAGATTGCAACTTTTAAGTGTAGAGAGCCAGAAAGTAGGGTATAAGAGAGTCTGCTCTTACATTGTGAAAAAACTTGCTTTTCATTTTTCCACCTTGATGCTGCGAGAGACTCTGTCATTTTGGACTTTGAAGTTTGACTGAGGAAGGAACGAGACCGTTGCGGGAATTTGCCCGGGAGGTGATTGCGTCCGAGGAGGTTAGTGGGACAGTCAGTCAGTTTGGGAGTCCTATCCTGTGATCTGCAGTTCATCTTTCTTTCCTAATGAACCATTCTGGTCATTGCCCTAAGGCCGAGGGTAATGAATATTTCTCATCCTTATTTTAACTTTTACTTAAATGCTTACTGATTTAATAAATGTTTTTGCCTAATAACGAGTTTTACTTTTGCCTAAAGAATTTCGATAAAATGATATGCTAACACTGAATGAGTCTGTGGTTCTTTAAATAAAATTGTGAATTATAAAATGTTAAAGGTTGTAATTGTGATTGAGCTGGTCTTAATCGCCATCAACTAATTCTACTAGTTGGTCCATCGACCGAATAGCGGAGTACCTTGATGTTTAGAACCGACAGGATCCAAAGATAATATATATAATGTATAGATTATTATTCTGTCAAATTTAACAAGGTATCCCGTTTGTCCAGCAACTCATTTTTCCTTAGCGTTTAATCCAGAAATTGAATGAATGTATGTATGCGGTGTCATGGGCCCCACCGACATAAGTATTAAGTAATAAAGGTTGCGTATGTGTTTTTCTGAATTAGTGTCATAAGGAGAAATTATATTTGCCGCGCTGGATCAGATTTCTTGGTAGCAGAGTTATGGTTTCTATAGATTAGTTTGGTGATTATTGATTTATTCATGTCTAACACTTTATGTCGAGTTTGTATTACGTTATGTGTAAGTCGGAATTTTGAAGCTTCCGGGAAGTAGGAAGTGGACACGTGTGGCAAGAGAAGTCACACAGAATTGTGCATTGTCTGATTTCAAATTGGTGATAACACAGGACTGTGTTATGATAGGGAAATTTCACGCATGAATTGTATTTGAGTGAAATAGCAACAGGTTTTCTTGTGAAACTTTGGCCTTAATTCTCAGGAGCAGTGTAGTCTCCACATGTGTTTTATCCCCAGAGAAACGGGTTTACCTCTTGCTTGAAAGAAGGGTAAGGTAGAGAGAAGTGCTACACTTATCAAACGAAACAGTATTCTTGTAAGTTAGAATAAACTATCTCTTTTGTTTAGAGAAACAGACAATGGTAATGTGTTTTACGTTGTAACTAATCGATTTAGTCAAAAGGAAAAGTTAAGAAAAGTGCCGATAATTTTTGTAAAGGAGGGGTCAGTAGAAACAGGAGTAGAGCTGACGTCAACAAAAACCGCGCTGGTATTGGCCAGTTGTGGAAGAACGAAGAGCTTTCTGATTGGTGCGTTAGTGTGACGACGCGCTGGGATTGGTTAGTGTGAAAGTGACGTAAAAGCTTTCGGATTGGTGCGTTGGTGTGAGACGCGCTGGGATAGGTCCGAATAGCCGAGCAGTAGAAAGAACAGAGTGGTGAAGAATTGCGAAATTTGTTTTGAGAAAAAGAACAGTGAAATATGGCTTATTATAATGAGTATGGTAGAGAGAAACCGTCATGGTTTGCGAAGCTTAAAAACTTTTTCAAGAAAGACAAGAAGGGTGTGACTAGGGAAGGAGAAGTACTTCCTCCGCCGAAAACACCAGCATCTCATATAATGTTGAAATATGGCTATCATACTTGAATTTGGTTGGAAAATTGGGCGAAATATACCAAAGGCGATGAAGTATTGGCATTTCCAGAAAATGGTTTGTTTAGCACAGCGGTACTTCGAAATTTGAGAGAAAAGTTGATGAAACTTGAACCGAGACTTAGACCGACACAGTTCGAAGCCTTAGGTGAATGGGAAGAAGAGATGTATGAAAGGGAAAGACACAGAGGTGCAAAGAGTTATAGTTTAGTTCATGGAAGAGTATGGGGTTTGAATCATGAAGACAGGATGAGACGATGGCGGTATGCTAACATGATGGATGGCATGTTTCCTGTCAGAACAGTTGAAGAAATTACAGGGAAAAAGTGTACAGAGAAAAAGAAGCATGCAGTAACAGAGAGATATGGGTATGGAGTTAGCGACACAGAGGATGAGTTGCTGGAGGACATTTTAAATAAAAGACCCCCTCCATATCAACAGGATTCTGTGGTGGTGACACCAAATGCACCGCCAAGGAGAACTGTAATAAATCAAAGTCCCAAACAAATGTCTGAAATAAATAGTCCATTTAATAAACTAGAAACACCACAGACTGTGAAACATGATAGTGGTAATACAGCTGAATTAGCCAGAACCACAAGAGAGTTGACTGAAAAGATAAGAGAACTGACAAAGAATATGGAAGCCGTGACTGTGCCAGTAACTATAGGGCCAGTAATCCCAGTATTTGAAAACCAAAAGATAGATGAACATTCCTTAACAATTCCATTAAATTCCAGTATGCAAAAGGTAAGAGAAGGGATAATTCCAGAAAATAGAGAGAAAGAAGATTCTGTTGGTCCATTTAGGGCAAGTCCACCTGTAAATTTGACAATTAATGAGAGTCCGATAAATAGGATTCCTATGGGAACTGAGTCAGGAATTGAAACTCCGGAGAGAAGTGTAAATTGGGCAGAAATAAACAAAACCCCTGTGGGTCCGACTGCAGAGGAATTAAATGATTGGGTGAGGAGCTTGCAGAAAAAGGATGCTGAACCACAACTTTTGGATGTGGTCAGATTAAAGATAGATATGGAAGAATTGATTCTAGGGACTATTGGTACAGATCAATTGAAGTCCTATCAAGATGATGAATTAATGTTTATGTGTAAAAGCGTCACTTGGAGAGCTAGGAACTTGCATGAAAAATTGAAAGAAACAGCGAACGAACTAGGAGTAGATTTTGGAAAAATTAGAGGATTGCAGAAACCGTACAGAGTAGATTTTAGTGAAAAGGACATAGAAAATCTGAACACTTCAGGACGACTAACACAGATAAAAGAACTGATTGTGTTACTGAGAAAATGGGGAGATGTAGACAAGTGGAGAAGTAGGTGGATAAGAAGAAAAGAGGGAACGACTGATAAAGCATCATTGACTTTTCCAGTAAAAGAGAAAGAACTAACGGTAATGGAATGTCCAATGAGAGAAACTCCAGGAGGAAGTTATGTACATGTCCCATGGTCCAGACAAGATATATTGTCATTTACAAATGATTTTCCAAGATTGAGAGAGAAACCTGTAGAATGGTATAGACAGGTAGAAAGGTTTGTAAAAGTTTCAAAGGTATTGTGGGAAGATTTGGATGGACTGTTTGAGATTGTTGTTCCTGCAGATTTATGGACAGAGTGTAAAATTACAATTGATTGGCCGAAGGAAGAATATCCTAGAGATGCAAAAACAGGAGCCCCAGGTTCAGAAGTAATGAGAAAATATGAACAGGCAATCACGTTTCTGAAAAATAAAATCCCACCAAAAGAAACGGACTGGGTAAAGATTGATAGAACAACTCAGGAGAGTAAGGAATCTGTACATGCCTATTACGAGAGATTGCTTTTGGCTTTTAAACAACATAGTGAATACGAGAATTTGAGTGAAAAAGACATGAGTCATTTTGTGTATAGATTTGTATATGGTTTGAGACCTGAGATAAGTGAAATGATTAAGCAGCAAATGTTGTGTTGGCAGAATAGCACAGTAGATGAGGTACTAAGGTATGCAAAATATTGCAGTGACGATATTGAGTGTAGACAGCGTAAACTCAAGGAAAAGGCAATGTGGGCACAAGTAAAGGTGGCAGAAAAGCAAGAAGCTCAGATGAATAATCAGTCTAATGACGCAGGACAGACCAAGTCCAAACCAAATATTGGTAAGGGAAAAGGTCAGATGTGTATAGAAGAAGCTAAAAAGAAATGGCCATGTCATAATTGCGGAAAATTAGGGCACTGGAGAAACGAGTGTAAATTACCTCCGAGAGTTAATGTCGAAAATCAACCATTAAATCCACAGGTGCAGAATGAGGTGAGTTACCAACAGCCGCAACAGCCGCAGGTAGTTACTCAACAGTGTCAGGTGCAGCAACCACCTCTTCCAAAGAGTGTAAATCCTCAAAGATACAGTACAGAGGCAGGATTCTACGGAGGAGAGCAGGTAACAAAATTGCCGCGCGCAGCTGCAGTTTCGCAGTATTGGCTACGGCAGGATGGAGATGAATCGGATGAAAGTTTATGACGGTGCCTAGGAGAGGAAGAAGAGTGCGTGCTTGGCGCAACTCTAGAGGTAGATCAGTCAGGTCCATTTGTGGATGGAAAAGTGAATGGTGTAAATGTTACATTCCTTGTGGACACAGGTGGACCCGTTCTACTGTTAGATCAGTGGAAATTCCAAACCTTCCTCTCTCAGGAGAATACATCCAAGTTGTAGGTGTTTCAAACAGGCAGATTAAAACCCCTCTTACAAAACCAATAGAGGTGGAAATTGGACCATTCAAAGAGATGCATCGCTTTGTGGTGTGTGATTGTAGTCCTGTAAATTTATTAGGACGCGATCTGCTTTGCAAAATGAATTGTACCATCTACTGTACTCCAGATGGTATTGCTTTCCAGACACCAGATGATGATGTTCTGTATAAAATGACAATGGCAGAACTAGAACCAGGAGCGAATGATATGTTTCCTGTGTTTGATGCAGAGAAAATCCCTACTGAATTGAAAGGAATAGTAAGGCCTGATGTATGGGATTTCACAGGCGAAGATTTTGGACTGATGAGAGGAGTTGATCCTGTAAAAATTACTGTAAAAGAAGGAACGAATTACCCAAATACCCCGCAGTACAAATTAACGCCAGAAATTATTGAAGGAATAACACCTGTAATTAATAAGATGATTGAAGAAGGGATTTTGAGAGAAATAATGAGCAGCCTATGTAATTCTCCTATAATGGGATTGAAAAAGCCAAATGGAACATATAGGATAGTACAAGATTTGAGAAAGGTAAACAAAATTGTTATTCCTTGCTGCCCAATTGTGCCAAACCCTGCTGTAATACTGTATCAAATCCCTCATGATGCAGAATGGTACACAGTTATTGATTTGTGCCATGCATTCTTTTCTATTCCATTGCACCCTGACAGCCAGCCATTATTTGCGTTCCGGTTCGGAGAGCGTATTTTGGCATGGTGCCGAATTCCTCAAGGGTATACAGAAAATCCTTCTATTTTTAATCAGATTCTAAAGAAATCCTTAGAAGATTTGAAAATGCCTGAAAAATCTGTGATGGTCCAATATATTGATGACCTATTGGTGCCATCATACACCAGAGAAGCATGTGTTACAGACACAATTGCTTTACTGAATCATTTGGCAGAAGGAGGACACAAGGTGTCCCCCTCAAAACTGCAATTTTGTCAACAAGAAGTACAGTACCTAGGTCATAAGATTGAGAAAGGGATGCGAAAAGTGACAACAGAAAGGATAAGGAGTATTAAAGGAATGAGAGCCCCAATGACACAAAGAGAGGTGAGAATGTTCCTTGGAATGGTTGGTTATTGCCGACAGTGGATACGTGGATTTTCATTGATTGCAAAACCTTTACAGCGAATGACAAAGAGGGATGTCAAAGATCCGATTGAATTGGATGAGGAGGAAATGAAGGCTTTCGAGGAACTGAAAACAAGTTTGTGTGAGGCACCAGCATTGGGAGTGCCTGATTATGAAAAAGAATTTGAGCTGTAGTGTAGCGAGAGAGACGGATGTGCACTTTCAGTATTAGTGCAAAGGCATGGGAAAATGAAACGACCAATAGCCTATTTTTCAGCTGTTTTACACCCGGTAGCAAAAGCGTTGCCTGGATGTCTGAAAGCAGTAGCTGCTACTTGTGTGAGTCTGGAACAGAGTGAAGGAATTGTGATGGGATATCCTTTGAGAGTATATGTCCCACATTCAGTTGAAATCCTTCTGACCCGAACAAAAACCTAATTCATAACACATAGTCGGCTGACTAGGTATGAAAAAGTGATCTTGGGTGCAGACAATGTAACCATTGTAAGATGCACGAGTGTAAATCCTTCAACTTCACTGCCAGATTAAGTAAATGCAGAAGTCAAAGATGATGTTGATCATAAGTGTTTGGATGTGCTTGAATTTTGCACAAAGCCTCGCCCTGATATCAGGGATGAACCTTTAAAAGAGTCAGATTATGTGATGTTTGTGGACGGGTCATACCTGAGGACAAATGAAGGAGTTTTAAGTGCCGCATATGCTGTGTGTACGGTGGTAACCATAATGGAAGCATCCTGTTTGAGAGGAATACGTTCAGCCCAAGTTGCTGAGCTGATTGCTCTGATTCGAGCGTGTAAACTGGGAAAGAATTTCCGAATTACTGTGATCACAGATAGCCAATACGGCTTCGGAGTGGTCCACGATTTTGGACAGATCTGGTCCCAGAGGAGATTCCTGACTTCTGCAGGGTCTCCTATTAGGAATGGTGAGTTTGTGAAGAAGTTGCTTGAGGCGATACAGCTGCCTAAACAGATTGCAGTGGTAAAATGCGCTGCTCACAAAAACGGAACTGATTACATTGCAGTGGGTAACAAGTTTGCTGACGAATTAGCTCAATATTGTGCCAGAAATATGACCTCAATGAATCGGAGAAGGGAAAAAGAAAATGTTTCATGTCCCTTGCTGTTTAATAACACAATTGAAACATGGGATGAGGTAAAACAATTGCAGGAAGAAGCAGGTGAAGAGGAAAAAGATGGTTGGATAAAAGCAGGTTGCAGACAAAGAGAGGAAGATGAAGTCTGGGTTTACAGGGATGAAAGACCAGTTATGCCTGATAGCATGATCTCTAACATGGCACAGATGTACCATGGACAGGCACACATTGGTAGGGATGCCATGATCAGACTTTTCAGACAGACCTGGTACAACCCAAAATTTAGGGCTATAGCTGAAAGCCTTTGTCAAAGATGTCTTATATGCCAAGAGATAAATCCTGGAAGGAAGACAGTAGTGAGTTTGGGAACAATAGGACGTGAAGGAGGTCCTTTTACTAGAATGCAATTAGACTTTATTGAAATGCCCCCAAGCAACAGATTGAGGTATGTCCTGGTGGTTGTCTGTTTGTTTTCTCGTTGGGTGGAGGCCTATCCGACAAGAAGGAATGATGGAGTTACTGTAGCTAAGCTCCTACTGAGAGAATTAATTCCTAGATATGGCTTTCCAGTAACGATAGAAACAGATAGAGGAACACATTTCCAGAATGAAATTATCCAACTGATATGTGAAGCACTAGACATTCAACAAAAGCTGCACAGTGCCTACAGACCTGAGGCTTCTGGAGTGGTAGAGCAAGTAAATGGTACAATAAAGAATAGGTTAGGGAAAATGTGTCAAGCCACAGGACTCAAATGGCCCGACGCCTTACCACTGGTGCTGATGAGCATAAGAAGCATACCTGACAGAAAAACAGGTCTGTGTCCTCATGAAATAATCATGGGACGAGCAATGAGACAAGCACACGTACCTGTCAACAAACTGCTGACTATAACTGATGATCTCGTATTGGACTATTGCAAAGGATTGGCTGATGTGGTGCATTCTGTGTTTCATCAGGTTGGACCGGATGCGACCACTCTTGAAAGAAAACCAGCTCATGATTTGAGTCCAGGAGACTGGATCCGCATAAGAGGCCACAGAAGAAGAAACTGCTTGGTTCCACGCTGGGATAAGCCACGTCAAGTGATCCTGGTGACAACAACTGCAGTAAAGTGTGCAGGTGTGAAAAATTGGATTCATGCCAGTCATACCATCAGAGTTCCAGATCCTGAAGCTCGACCTGTAAGTCGACATCTGGAAGAATCAGGTACCAGTTTGACAACTGAAGAAGAAACTGAAACAATCAGAGTTCCAGATCTTGAAGCTCGACCTGTAAGTCGACATCTGGAAGAATCAGGTACCAGTTTGACAACTGAAGAAGAAACTGAAGCAATCAGAGTTCCAGATCCTGAAGCTCGACCTGTAAGTCGACATCTGGAAATATCAGATACCAGTTCGGCATCTGAAACAGACCAGCCTGAATCCAGTGAAAGACAAAAGGAAGAATCCGAAAGCAAAAGAACTGATATTGAAACAGGAGAAACCGAACTAATAAACAGTGACAATGAGCAGCCAAGTACAAGCTTTGGGGAAATTCCTCCGGAAATTGTAGAGGTAACTCAAGAAAAATTAGATTCAGATAGAGAGATTGGGGAAATTGCGGAAGAAACACGAGGAGGATTAGACTCAGAATTTCAAGCAGAAGAAACACAAGAAGATTCAGATTCGGACAAAGAGACTGAGACCATAAAGTTCAAAGTTAGAGGAAGTGAAGTGAGATCTGAGACAGAATCTGAAGAAAGTGAAGAAGAAAGAAGGCAAAGAATAGGACCAAGAAAGAGAAGTTGGAGAGCAGAACGAGAAGAAAAAGAAAGTGAACTGAAAAGGCCAAGAAAAGGAGACAATTGGCCCAACGGAACTAAAAGACTGAGATATAAATTAATAAATTTGAACAAAGACAATGCAGAACAAGTAAATGAAATAACAAGTCAAGAAAGACAAAGAAAAACAGATAAAAGACAATTGCAGAGACCAAAAAGAGTGAAAAGACGTAACTTGAAATACAAGTCACCTGAATGGTTATATATAGCACTGACTGACATTAAAGAAGTGGATAGCAGTCACGAGAACCCAGACAAAGACTGTGAACAAGAGGGTGAGAGTGAACTGTGCAAATCCTGAAAGGCAAAGAAAGAAAAACCGGACTATACACACAAACTGATAAAGTCAAAGAAAATTTCTGAAAGACCGAAAGGTGCGCCAAAAGCAGTTGATCCTAGTCAACATTACTTCATTTGAGGTGTGGAAACACATTTCTGTACATATAATTAAGTAATATTTCAACATGGTAGACACTGAGAATAGAAGAGCTAAATGTGAGTTTTTCCGTAGATGGTGTAGGATGTGTTTCTATTGTACAGGTTTACTAATGCTTATTTGGTTTATTTTAGCAATTATAATTCCACTTAGATTAGTTGTAGAAAATACATCTGCAATCATGAATGACACGAGTAGTGACAAGAAATCTAACATAAAGAACACTGCAACATTAATAGATAGTACTGATTTTCATAGGGACAAGTCAATAACTGATTTCTCCAAGAATGTCTTCACCAAACTCTTGTACGAATATGTGGAGACAATGGATGTGAGAGATTGTTATGTCTGTATGCAGTTACCTGCGTCTGTAACAGAAGGTGTGACATATCATCACCTTCCTTTGACGTATGGAATAACGTGTAGTGTTTTAGCTAGCTTATTTTACAAAACAGGTAAATTAGAGTATTACTACACTGACACAGATGTTATTTTTGCTAAAGTTCCCGTAATCCCTGAACTAAATAAGGTGAAAGTTGCAAAGGTTTTTGGAGAATTTTTCTTAGAAACAAAAGAATTAACATTAGAATATGCATTTAGACATAATCTTACCTGTAGGTTAAGAAAGGAAGAAAAGGTTTTCTTAGACATGGTAGAAGACCGACGGGTTAAGTTTCAAAGAAAGGCAGCAGGAGAAAAGACAAAAACCCCACCTTGGGCGTTTGAAGAGGGAAGTTATGACAAAGGTGAAACAAATGCAGCTATGGTTCTAGATTGGCCCCAACAGGGAAAATTGTGTATTAGTAGAGATAACACTATGTATGATAACTATTTCGTGGGTTCTAGTGAGTGCCGAGATACATACAAAATTCTAGGGGGATGGGGATTTAAAGGAGGAAAAGATCCAGTATTTCCAGGGATCTATTATATTTGCGGAAATAGAGCTTATTATAGGTTGCCGGACCATTGGTACGGAACATGCTATCTAGGCCTGGTCTTTCCAAAGATTTTTCACGTGGAAAGAGGAACGAAAGGAATTCACGAGATAGGTAAACCATTAACCCGTAGGAGAAGGGAAAGCTTCTCAGAGATAATAGGTGACATTTTTGGAGCATTGATACCAGCAGTGGGTATATCTTTGAATGCATACAAGATTCGGAAGTTGTCTACAGTAGTAGATTGTTTATCAACGAATACTGCTGGAGGGTTCTTAATGGTAAATATCGAAATGGTTGCCATGAGAGCTATGGTAATGCAAAATCGACTTGCCCTTGACATTCTTTTGGCAAAAGAGGGAGGAGTCTGTGGAATGCTGAAGGTACAACATTGTTGCACTTACATTCCAGACAAAAGTGAGAATATACAGAAGTATATAAAGAACATTACTGATTTGCATAAAGAAATTGACCCACTGGAGGTTGAAGGTGCTTGGGAGAGACTTGGTAAGAGTTTTTCCTCAATAAAGAAATGGTTAACCGAAATAGGTAGTTCTCTTATTGGGAAAATACTAATTCCAGTGACTGTAGTAATAGTGATAATGCTATTATTGAGATTAGCATATGTGTGTGTTAAAAGAAGAAAAAGACAAAATAAAGTAAAAAGAGAAAATGAGAAAAATAAAGAAAGAGAACGGGAGATGGGAGAGATCGAATTGGAAGAGTTTAAAGAGAACATGTACAAAAGGTCTAAAAGACAAGATGAAAAGAACACGATTGTCTAAATTAACAAGTGCAAGTGGACAAGAAACATTTATCTGATACATTTTGTAGGGATAGGTTTTAGTGGTGATATTAAAAATCACCAAAGGGGGGAATTGATGGAGCAGGGGAAACGAAATAATTTTGCACCCCTTGGAAGTTAATGACCTCATAATGATTAATGATACTAACCGTTTGAAACGCATGTACTAATCAACAAATGCAACCCTTTAGTAAACAGTACACGTGGGCAACATGCTGATTTGTGCAAAATCTAATTTACTTACAAATGTGAAGCAAAATTAAATTAGTATTGTGATTTGCGTAGTAAATAGAGTAAATTGCATGATTTGTGTTAGTTTCGTTCGGGCCTGCTAGGCCATGCTTCTAAAATGGCCGCTGGAAAGGATGAGATTGCGTGTGCTGAATAAAATGGCCCCTGCGCAGATGCAGAATGAATGCTCCAGTCACGTGTATGCGGCCTGTGCTCGGAGTGAGAGATGTCAAGGCCAATCTGACCTGCAACGAGGAGCGTGCCAAGTGTTCAGCATATATGCCTGGGAACGGATGGGAAAATCAAGCGACAGGGGATGAACTAATGTGTGACCATCAAAGATTGTTACAAAATGGATTAACAAATTGGACTACTTTTGGACACTGTGATCATGAGACTTATTGTGTGCTTTATTGTCCCCAAACCGGTTCGAACAAGGAGGGCGATGAGGTGACCATCACCACCCCTCCAATGGACCAATTAGCGTGATTCTTGCCCCTAAAGATTGCAACTTTTAAGTGTAGAGAGCCAGAAAATAGGGTATAAGAGAGTCTGCTCTTACGTTGTGAAAAAACTTGCTTTTCGTTTTTCCACCTTGATGCTGCGAGAGAGTCTGTCATTTTGGACTTTGAACTTTGACTGGGGAAGGAACGAGACCGTTGTGGGAATTTGCCCGGGAGGTGATTGCGTCCGAGGAGGTTAGTGGGACAGTCAGTCAGTTTGGGAGTCCTATCCTGTGATCTGCGGTTCATCTTTCTTTCCTAATGAACCATTCTGGTCATCGCCCTAAGGCCGAGGGTAATGAATATTTCTCATCCTTATTTTAACTTTTACTTAAATGCTTACTGATTTAATAAATGTTTTTGCCTAATAACGAGTTTTACTTTTGCCTAAAAAATTTCGATAAAATTATATGCTAACACTAAATGAGTCTGTGGTTCTTTAAAATAAAATTGTGAATTATAAAATGTTAAAGGTTTTAATTGTGATTGAGCTGGTCTTAATCGCCATCAACTAATTCTACTAGTTGGTCCATCGACCGAATAGCGGAGTGCCTTGATGTTTAGAACCGACAGGATCCAAAGTTTATGTATATAATGTATAGGTTATAATTCTGTCGTTTTAATAAGGTATCCCGCTTGTCCAGCAACTCATTTTTCTTTAGCGTATAATCCAGAGATTGAATGAATGTATGTATGCGGTGTCATGGGCCCCACCGACATAAGTTTAAGTGATAAAGGTTGCGTAAGTGTTTCCTCTGGATTGATGTCATAAGGAGAAATTTATATTAGCCGCGCTGGATCACTGGGAAAAGGACTACATGGCATTGAGTCCCCATTTGTCTCTCATGTTGGCTATTCCAATCGTGTCCTTGCTCCGGTGTTTGAAACCTAATAGGTTGATGACCTCCTTCATACATATTTCTATCCATGATGGAGTATTATGGATTGCTTTCTTTTCTATCCTGTGCCACTGGTGGTCCTGCCTATCTCATTAACACCTTCGTTGGAGAGAGCAGGGATATGAGTGTACTTCCCCTAATCGATAGTGCAAGTATCCCTTCTGGCCCATTACAAATCTAGCTATCTTAAGAGATGGTTCGCTCTGATCTTTAAAAACCCACTTGTTGATTATTCCCAAACAATAATTCTGCACATTTAGTCAGAGAGATTCCTCCATCATAAACCCCTTAAAGAGGATCTGCAGTGAGGTTCTCAATGCCCCACCCTCCCATAAGAAATCCTGTAAAATGTGAAGTGTGTTTTTAAAAAAAGTCTGGGATCCACAAGGGCACTTTCCAAAATATAAAGAAATCAAGAGCATTATATCATGTTATAACACTACCCTGCCCAGTAGAGACAGTGGGGAAGTCCACCCGCTGGCAGTCTCCACCCAGAACGATCAAGTAGCTGTTCCTACCTTAGCTAAAAAAAACTCTTTTTAGTTCTTGTTGCAGAGATCCTCATATATTTGAAGCCTTCTGCACTTATGTTAAGTGGGGAAGTAGTGTTGGTTGTGGGCTGCCTTTCGCATGCAGGGTAGATAGAGTATTCACTTTCCCCAGTTAATTCAAAAACCCAAGACCCAGCTGAGCACCTCAAATATTATTAAAAATCGATTTATTGTTTTGTAAGGGCTTGTAATATGCAACAAAATATTTCCTCCCTGCAACCTGATTCTGTCTTTCCCAATCCAGACACCATCTCACTCCCCTAATTCTGCATCTTTTCGTATCCCACATGCAAGTGCCTTGAACACGTTGGCACAAAGAACTGGTGATGCGGGGAAAACCTTACTGGTGCCTCTCTTCAATAAGGGGTGAGACAACCCTCAGTTTAACCTAACCCTAGCATTGCTGACCTATAAAGCAGCATAATCCATGCCACTTGCCTTGAGCCCAGTCCCATTTTCTCAAATACCTATAATATTTAGGACAATTCCACAGAATGAAATGCATTTGTGGCATCCAATGACAGAATTAACAGTGTTTGTTTCGCCCTTTTGTCATAGCAGCACAGTTCTAATATTCATGATTGTGGCTGATTTTCCATAAAGTTGGATAATCAGAGTGCATTGTGGACCCCACTGTACCTATCAGTGGATTTTTATTATCTGTGCTAGAACTTTCTTCTCGACATTAAGATATGAGTTTGGTCCATATTAATTACCTTTGTCACTCAGAGTTCAGTCAAGAAATAGGGGGTAATGAGTCCCGATCCTTTGCCAGCCTTTAGTATTAGAGCTCAAGGATTGTAGTTCATTGTTCTTGACAATGGGAGACCCCTTCCCCATTATTAATGCTGAGCTTGAAAGTGTGCCAGAACAAGTAAGGGTCGTCACTCTTTTTTCGGGAGAAAATTCCAGTTTAATGTTTTTGTTTTTTTCTCTTTTTCTCAAAGGATTTTGTGATGCTAGACTCTTACTATACTTAAGAGTCATGTACAGTACAAATGAATCAGAGATCCATAGAACAACAGGTGAGGTTACAGCCAACATGTGTTTCGCCCCCTTACGTTGGCCATCTGGCCCGGGACTTCCTCAGGGCGTGATTCTAAAACATGTGATATCAGGGAGTATCCCTTTCGCTGATGCTTCAAGAGAAATCTAAGATTGCTAATCGGGAAAACGTCCGGTCATCGGCATGACATCAGTATAGGTCGGCATTTGCTTACTCGTCACTCAGAGTTCCCCTTGACCTGCCTGCAAGGACACATATTGACAGACTGCTTTTCTTTTGATTTCTTGGCCACTGCCTAAGATCCTCTCAATGTGGTGCGATGGAATTCACAATTTCACATCGCCGTCCAATACCCTTTATATTCCAGACAGTGGATAAATCTGGCTTTCACAACATCACCCGAAGGTACAGGACCGCTTTATGTAACCACCAGATACTACACAATATATTGCCTTTCTCAAAAAACAAGTCATAACAGTTTTACAGAGTTTCTTTAACTTATATTTTACAAGCTCAAAACTTACGGAAAAAAATATATTATCATTCACATAGGCGAAACCTAATGCATTTACCAATGCTTGTTGTATTTTATTTTGGGTGTTCCGGTGCCCACCAGGGACACCCAGATACTTATTTTTAGTTGGGGATGTGGGGGGAGCCCCGGGGCCCCCGCGACCCCATCAGCTCCCCTGCCCACCCATTCTGGGTGCCAACAGGAGCTGGTAATTCTTTTTTTAATTATTATTCAGTCTCCCTTCCTGAGCAATTCCAGGCCCCAGGAACCCCATCCCCTGGGACTGTATTTATGTTTAAGGGGAGGGCGGCGCGTAGTCTTTACAGGCTCCAGGGACCTCATCCCTAGGGGCGGTATACACTTTTAAGGGAAGGGAGCTCAAGGCTCCCTTTCTGAGCCGTTACAGGCCTTGGGGACCCCTTCCCCAGGGTCATATTCAATTTTTAATTCAAGGGGGTCACTTCCCCCCTCACCCCTGTCCTGAGCCTTTATAGGCTCTGGGGACTGCATCCCTGGAACCTAATGTGGGTGCCCCTGTGTCCACCTGGGACACCCACAACACACAGTGTTGGTGGTGATGGGGGGAAGCCCCAGGGTCCCCACGACCCAGCCGGCTCACTTGCATGCACCTATCCTGGGTGCAGAGGGAGCCAGCATTTTTCCCACCCAGCAGGAGCAGGTTTTTTTCTATGCTGTTGCTAGGCAGGAGCAATCCCTTTTTCCCTGTCCGCAAGAGCGTGGGCAGGGAAACAAATGTATGCTCCCACCCGGCTAGAGCATTTTCGCAGCTTCAACCAGGTGGGAGCAAACAAGTTTTCCCTGCCCATGCTCTGGTGGGCAGGCAAACAGTTTCTCCTTCAAATGTGGTTATCAGCCCGGGACTTTAAAGACATTCAGGGAGGGGGGACATGCATTCCCCTTCCCTAATTAATTGATTTGACCCCAAGGGATCAATCAATCAATCAATCATGTCACTTATAAAGCGCACTACATACCCGCGAGGGTCTCAAGGCGCTGGGGGAAGAGGGGGGTGGTGCTGCTACTGATCGAAGAGCCAGGTCTTGAGGAGTCTTCTGAAGGCCAGTAGGTCTTGGGTCTGTCGGAGGTTGGTGGGGAGGGTGTTCCAGGTCTTGGCGGCGAGGTGGGAGAAGGATCTGCCGCCGGCGGTCGTTTTCCGGATGCGGGGGACTGTGGCGAGGGCGAGGCTGGTTGAGCGGAGCTGGCGGGTGGGGGATGGGTCACTGGGACCCAAAAAAGGCTCAGGGAGAGGACCTCATGCCCCCTTCCCCTTTAAAAGAATTACGCCTCCCCAGGCCCTGGCCCAATGCGGTTTTTTATTTTTTTTAAAGTGAGGGAGCCTCCGCGTTTAAAAGAAAATTATGCTTGATTCACGGCTTCACTGTGAATTTGCTGTAAAAGAAATGTTAACTTATTTTTGGCCGCACAGGGGAGGTCCCTCTGGGACCCCCCAACCAGACCTAGGGGGGCAGGGTGTCCCTACCCTGCCCCTTATATCTTTGTTTAACTTTTTCCTAGGACTCTGGACCGAGTCCTAAGATGGCTGCCACAACATCGTTGTTGATGTGGTGGCAGCCAATCAGATTTCATCTTGAAATCTGTTAGCTTCGCAGATTCTCCTCGATGTGAAATACACAAATTTTTCAGGCCTAATTTCTTAAAAGCAACTGAACATATATACACCAAATCACAAAAAAAGCATGCTTTCTGAACGATCTAGCTTTCTGCTAACAGTGGTTTTGGCTGTAGTCGTGTGAAATTTTCTTGAGGAGAGAATTAATGAGGAAAACGCATTTTGCCCCCCCCCCTTTTTCTTGGGCCCCGATTGGCAGATCACCCCAAAACTTTCCAGTTAGGAGCTGAGATGGAAGAACATTTTTTGGGGGAAGTTTTGTAAAGATTCGTCAAATAGTGCCAAAGTTATTAGGAAAACAAAAAATGATTTTTGTATTGAAACGTGGTCTTAACTATAGCTACCCAGTGGTGACTGCCATATACATATATTTTAATGAAAAATTAAAATTTGTTGATTTATTTAAACATTATTTTCTCTGAGTTCTATTTTGAGTCCCTACCTCCGTTGTTTTCTATGGAAGGTGTGGAAGTATCTGTGACTGGCCCCAGGTGGTGCTGGACTTGCTCCAGCTGTGGGCTGAAGTACATATACAACTGTTTTGGGTTATCTTTGGCTGTACTAACTTTAGAAGTGCAGTTTCAGAATAGGAAGGGGTATACTCTTTTGTGAGTGGGTTCAAGTCTCTCCCTAAACCCTCCCAAACCCTGGCATAACTCCTCCTTACTCCTCCCAAAACCTCTCTTGTTTAGTCCAGTTTTATAGGCTAAAGAGGAAAAGAAGCTGGCTCGTGAGAGGATCCTGAATTGTAACTGGAACCAAAAGCCAAGCAACAGGCTCCAGCAGCGCTGGTGGCAGCAGTCCAGTGCCCTATGGAGAGGTGAGGGTCAGCAGACCACAAGAGCTGTTGCCCAGTTATGTGGTGGGAGATTGCAAGGAGACAGGCCACTAGTTCCGTGGCCTGCTCACGTAATGGGTTCACATTCACCCTCTAGTGGGACCCAAATGCCCCATTGTATCACTTGACTCTCTCAGAAAAACAAATCAGAGCAGTCGAAGGCCTACTCAAGGGGGGTGGTGTGGACTGGCTGACACACAATATCAAAAAATAATTGTCCAGTATGTGTATTTTCTTCAGGAAATGAAAAGTTTGTTTATTACACACACACTACTCAATGCTAGGCAGTAATTTACAACTATACATAAGGCTGATAGAAATACCTTTGGCAACATTACATTTGCCCGTGCTGCTCTCTGCTGGCTAGCCTCTGCTGCTGCGGTGGGGGAGGACTCTACGCCCCCCGCCCCAGCAGTAGGCAGGACAGAGTGGCTTGAGGGGCCCGCCGCCCATGCACAATGCCGGAGGGGGCCCCCTGGAGCTCAGGGGCGCCCCCGCACCACGGGGGCTAATGTCACACCCTTCATACAGTGGCATGGCCAGATTCCCTTCTACTGCTCTGCTGTATCTAACCTGTGTAGGCCTCATCTTAGTGCAGAGTGGAGAGGACATCCGAGTTAGCAACCATATTAATTGTTGGAAGTACAAGTACGCCATCACTTCCTGACTCAGATATGCTGCCCCTTTGGAGGAGTAAGGTCTGCTCTGCTTTCATGTTTAAGTAATTTCTGCAGCTTTAAATACGGACGATACCATGTGAAATTCGTCGCTTTTAGTTGAAGGTCAGAGGGCTCCTACAGTAGTCATGTCCATTTTTGCTTGTTTCTGAGCGTAGGAGGTGTGGGGAGGAGGGGATTAAAGGATTTTGCAAGGTAATAAGACCAAGGCCGACTAAAGTAGCTGGCCATGGGTGTTGCAATATTCGGGGAAAGATCCTTGTTGGCGTTCACAAGCCAATGAAACTTACTTTTCAGACCTCATTTTGAATTATTTCGAAATGTTAATGCCCTTTGTGAGTGAGTGAGGCATCTGGCCAGGAGACATTTGTGGCCGGGGACTCTGCGTGCACCAGTGCCCTGGACACAATTGTTTGACTTTGGAGAGGACCACTTTGGGTGGTGAAACCCTGCACCTGGCCTTCAGTTTTTTACCATCTTTGGTGTGTGACTGGGAGAACTGTGCCACAAGTGATGTTACGGGCTTGGAGTGTCCCTCACAGGCAAGAATGTAATGTAGACAGCTCGCACCCGAGCTATTTCTTAAGATCTCTCAGCAGGCGCTAGACAGATAAGCTATTAAATGGTGCAGGGTATGTTGACAGTGGTTGATCTGTAATAAACCTAAAGTCACAATCCTAGTGATCGCACAGTGTGACTGCTAGGTGCTGCTGATGGAAACTGCTGTAGGGGTGCTGTGTGCTGAGTGAGTCAAAGAGTCTGGCTGCGGTAACCAGTAAGTGGGTGCACCTGTGTCCCTTTCCCTGGGAGGGGCGGTCTGTATGGCATTTGTTCTTGTATCGGCTCAGTGTGGAGGGTCCTGCAAAGGGTCTCAGTTTGTCCACATGCAGGGTGGATTTTCAGAAATATGAAGTGACCTACTAAAAACAGCACATTACTAACATTGCCTGGACGCCAGGCACGCCCCAGCACTTTATTTTTTCTTTCTTTTAGCCGTGTAGGTAGCTGCAGAGCGAACTTCTGTTGTTTAAACCCAGTTGAAGGCTGCAGGGGCCGTGGGGTATGCTTGACAACTTCACATGCACACCCTGGTGTTTACAACCTTCGCTGCACAGGAATGTAGCCCTGGTGTTGTGGCATTCCTTGGTGACGTTCGTAGGTTCCATTGGCGAACAGTCGCATTTTTTGCTCCATTCTCTGTGATGAAATTCGTAGATGGGCTGGGTGACGTGCACTCAGCAGTGGGAGATGCATTTAATCAGAACTTTTTCCTAAAAACCCACTACCTGGAGGCGGCACCACGCGGAGTAGCTTGGGGCAGTCTCTGCTATAAAGCATCAGAGTGCTGGATTTACTGTGCAAACTTTGCAATGGTGGTGCAGCGGTGGAATTTGGCTTACACATCCCAGGGGGGTATTTGCTACAAAGAAAAGGGCGCTGAGGTATGTGCGTGGTGCTGTCTCTGGCGGTGAGGTGCAGAGCGCAGGTGGTTGCCTGGGCGTTCTCTTACAGATCAGTTCTTTACTTTCAAGTAGTGTTGTTCCCTGATATTCTCTTCCTAGTATGATTCGCCTTGCAGCTGGAATGCGTTGGGCACTGCTAATGCTACGTACATGCCCTCAGTCTGTCACAGTGTCAGAATTTCACCACCTAATGGAGACTGAAAGACTCTAAGTTAAACAGTCGTCCCAAACATAAGTGTCAATTCAAGATGCTGACTTACACCTACAAAGCCCTACACAACCAAGGACCAGCATACATTCTCCCCTGGCTGCTCCTGCAGGCCAGGTGCTAGCATTGGTGGTGGCGGACCTGTCCCCCCCAGACACGAGTATGGGGAGCAGGGCAGGCCCACTACAGATGAGAATAGTGCGGCGGCATTCCCCTGTCCTTCCTCTCACTGTTTGGGCATTGAGTTTGGGGTCCTGGCCCCTCCTCATCCATTCGGGGGAGCGCGAAGGTGCTCCCCCCGTTGCTGCCTGCATCAGGACCCAGGTCCTCCCATGGTCAAAACTGCACTTTCTCTTTCCGGTGATCCCCGGGCCCTGGCCCACCCTGGGGGGGCTAGCAACTCTGCGATGCGGGGTCAAAGGTCAAATCCTTTTCCTCCTCATATCTCAGGCCTGTTGGGACGTTTTGCTTGTTTATGGGCTCATTTTGCTCCTGGTGGTGAGCCCTAGCCAGCAGGAGCACTTTACTTAGCCTCCTGGCCTCTAAGGTGGCAAACTTCGCAGTGAGCTGGTTCCACTGGCTCTCTGAGCCAGTCTTCCTCCTCTTTCTCCTCTGGTACTTCTCTTCTCTTTGGAGCAGATTGCAGAAGTCTAGTTCTTCCCCCAAATAGTCCTTAGATGTACCAGTGTCCCTGGTCCTGGGGAGAGCCCCACTGGTCCTGAGGTCAACTGTAGTTAGAGTCTATAGTCCAGATGGATATCTGAGGGTTTCTCCTTCCAGTTGTCCATGGCTACTGCCTCCATTCCCAGATTCAAGAAGAAAACAACCAAGAGAGAGCTCTGCCGCTTGTGCAAAAAGTTCTGTAAGCCAGGCACCCCTGGCCAATCCTAGGGTGCCACATCACCTATCCGCCCCTGTTCCAATCCTCCTGCACAGCATGCTAGGATAATATAAAATGGCATTACGCAGGAGTCCCTGGTCACATCTCTTCCGGGGGCCTCAGCTCCACCTCGAGCAGACATCACTGCCAGGGACTATCCGACCAAAACGTCAAAGCGAAGCCCCCTCCTGGTTTTGGCTACAAGCTCTGGGCTCCCTAATTTGTTCAGTGGGCTTGCCTGGCCCATCCCTGGTACAGTGTGACAGCTAATTGATTGATGCAGATCCTTTATCTCCACCACTTTCCTGGTCAGAAGCTGAGTGGAGCACTGCTAATTCCTCCCTTTCTGTGTGGTGGCCTATCAGTTGCAGCTGCCGCCAAGATGCAGCGGGGGACGGCAGGGCAGCAGCAGCGGCGGGGGGTGAATTAAAAATAATTAAAGGAAAACTTACCTGATCCTGTGGCCGCCTCGCGCTTCTCCTGCTGCTCCCTCGTGCTTCTTCTGCTACTCCGAGTCCCGACAGACCTTGGGACAGACTCCCCAACAAATCCAGATGCTGATCTCATACTATGAGAGCAGTTCCGGGATTTTCCTGAGCGGGGTGCTTAGATGCTCCGCTCAGGCACAGGGAGTCTGTGCTGTTCTCCACCCGGCTTTAGAATACAGCCGGGTTGAGAAAGCTAACTGCGCTTGTCTGTTTGGCCATCCTTAGAAGGCCGGCCAAACAGACATGCACACTTAGAAGTGCACTACCAATCCTCCCTGTGACCCCAGCCCGTCTCCTCCCTGCATGCACTGGCTGAGAGCCAGCAGCTGAAAAAAAAAACAATATTAAAATATCATTTTATTTTCAACTACTGGTTCTGAGCCAGTGGGGCGACGCTCCTCCACCATTGCAGAGGAGCCGCCTCTGTGGCCTATGTACCTGCTGCTGGATAGAAATGTAATTAACTTGGCACAGCAGGGTGACAAATGGCCTGGACTCTGATCCTGAGCTGAGCCAGAGAAATATGCCAATCCTGGATGACCGATAAACAGTAGAGATATCTTCTTGACACTCTCAAATTTGGGTTTGGCATACAATTTGCACCCCATTTTGATATGTCACTGAACTCTGTAGGTCAAAGGGAAGCGAAACTGCACTCTATGGCAGTCTTCCCATATGTATAAAATGGAGTGTCACTGCAGCTAAGAGAGTAAACGACACTGACTTCCCCAGTGAGTGTACACTAACATTATTAGGCCCACCCAGGTCAATATCTAACCCTGCAGAGTCCCCTCTGCGCCGGGCTACCTGTGCACAGTTACAGGGCTGCCCACATCAGTAGTCTCACACGTGCAGCCCTCACACGGTTGCACATGCGTGTGCACACCTGATCACGTGTATCCAGCCAAACTCCCCTTACCATTGCTGTAACACAGAAGCCTTATCTTAAAAAGTGGACACTGTCAGTAAACATGCGCAGTCCATTTATTGTGTATTTTCCTTGGGTGAGCCACCAGTTGAGGGACTCACCCACAGTTAAAAGGCCAAAAGTCAGGTGGTCAAAAAGCTAAAAAGCTAAAAAGCAGTGTCTTCCCCGAGAGTGGTGGCAATCCAGGCTAGACTGAGGTTAGTCCAACTCAAAATTCTTCATAGAGTCTACATTACAATGCCCTGTTTGGTTCGCATGGGTAGAGCAGAGGGAGGAGATTGCAGGCGACAATGTGGAAGAGAGGGTACATTCATGCACATAATATGGGAGTGCGACCACATACAAACATACTGGCGTAAAATACATGACATCCTTAGTGAAGTGCTCACACTTGACCTGCGCCCAGAGGCTTGGAGATGCCTCCTGAATGTGTGGGAACCCACCGACCTCAATACTTATCACAAACAATGGGTCACACTGGGATTAATGTTAGCAAAGAGGAATATTGCACAACTCTGGGGAGCCTTGCAACCGCTTAGAGTAGAGGCCTGGAAGGAAGACCTAGATTGGTGCATGTTTAGGGAAAAGACAGTTTATGTAGCTCGGGGCTGCCCCAGAAAGTGGGCCTGGATATGGAGCCCTTGGAATGGTTACCGAGGGAACATCTGCAACCCACCGCAATGCACTGACTCGGATGAGTCCCCTACCCCATAAAATGTCTACACAATGTACTGTTGCACAATTCTATATGATAATGTATTTACTGAAAGAAAGTGTAATTTGTCTCCTCTGTATGGTATACTGCTTGTCGATGAATAAGTTCAATAAAAAGAAATATAAAAAAAAAAAAAGCTAAAAAGCCAAGCGAATTAGACTGGTAGAACCCATCCTGTTACAGAGATGATATAGATAAATGGTTTTCTGCCTATGAGATGGCTCTGAGGATGCATAGGGTCCCACAGGAGGATTGGGGAACCAGCCTGTGGAAACCCTGTGCCCAGTTACGTGGGAAGGGGGGCAGTGAGAAGGGACACCCTTCTTACATTAGAGGTGGGGGACCAGATGAGAGGCACTCCTATAAAAGCCATTCTACTCTTGACGTTTGGGCTATCCCCAGGTTGAGGGATAGCCAGAAACTTCCAAACCAGTCTTGGGTGGATTTTCTTGACTACTCCAGCAAGGCACTGAGCAGTGGCTTGAGAGGCAGCAAGGTGAATGATTTTGAAGGACTGTACAATCTAATTCTATAGGAGCACATGCTCAGTGCCTGAATGAATACATTTTATTGCTAGAGTAATTAAAATCACTGCAAAGCCTAATTGGACAATCATGTAACATACAAGTGTTAAAACTACTGTATGGTGTCATACAAAAACCAATAATCTATATTGCGTTAACATAGTTTAAATGAGATCCTTAATTTATACAGTCAAGTTAATTTTCTCCCTTCTGGCATAACATCTTGTTTAGTCTAGAAGAAGATTAAAAAGCTGCTTAGATTGAATAGTTGATAAAATGCATCTGTACACCCAATAGAGGGATAAAGGGATAAAAAAAAAAATAGCAGTATCCAATCAAAACATTACAAAAAGTGTATCCGGTAGCATGGAGCTCTCGCTGTATGACATCACTGATTTGGCATAAATGTTTTCTTAAGTCTGTCACAGCCAAATGACCACCATATCTGCCTCTTCAAAAAGTACGTGTGTGCAAAATAGCATAGTGCATCGTCCATTAAAAGGCCTCGCTAAGAAAGCCCACTCTGACGCTCAGCATTCGCTGCATGACATCTCAAGAGTCTGATTCGGCCTGAGAAGGTAATTTGTATAACATATCCTAATGCCGAATCTAGCTGCGTCATCGGAAGCAATTAGGTTAAAGGTAAAGTTCTCAAAGCCAGGCGCTTATCCACAATGTCCATGAATTTTATGAACCTCGCATTGACAATGGGAGGGTCACCTTGCAGACAGAATATTATTGCATGTTGGCATGTTCTGACTCCAAATTGATTCCAAATGTGGTAATGATTCTTCCTGATCAAGACTGATTTGCATATGGCTGGGTCCAAACTGGGGTGGTGTGGTGAGCAAAAGAATGATGGATTTAACCCAGATCCTTGTGACTGGGGGTGAATGTTTACATTGTCCAGCATTCCGTCCATCAATTGTTTCTTTTGCATATGTCGCCCTAAGTGGGAAGGGTATGCCCAGACGTGGGTCCCGGGCTCACTACACCACTGGATTCAAGCTAGCCTGGCTGATGAAGGGTGATGCATAGAAACCGGTCCCAGGATGATTGTTTCCGATCCAGGGAGGACCTGGTGTGGCAGTTCGGGCTAGACTGTTCCCACAAGGAACAGGGTCAAGACTGATTTGCATATGGCTGGGTCCAAACTGGGGTGGTGTGGCGAGCAAAAGAATGATGGATTTAACCCAGATCCTTGTGACTGAGGGTGAATGTTTGCATTGTCCAGCATTCCGTCCATGAATTGTTTCTTTTGCATATGTCGCCCTAAGTGGGAAGGGTATGCCCAGACGTGGGTCCCGTGCTCACTACACCACTGGATTCAAGCTAGTCTGGCTGATGAAGGGTGATGCCCAGAAACCGGTCCCAGGATGCTTGTTTCCAGTCCAGGGAGGACCTGGCTTGGCAGTTCGGGCTGGACTGTTCCCACAAGGGAAAGGGTCAAGACTGATTTGCATATGGTTGGGTCCAAACTGGGGTCGTGTGGTGAGCAAAAGAATGATGGATTTAACCCAGATCCTTGTGACTGGGGGTGAATTTTTGCATTGTCCAGCATTCTGTCCATCAATTGTTTCTTTTGCATATGTCGCCCTAAGTAGGAAGGGTATGCCCAGACGTGGGTCCCGTGCTCACTACACCACTGGATTCAAGCTAGCCTGGCTGATGAAGGGTGAAGCCCAGAAACCTGTCCCAGGATGCTTGTTTCCAGTCCAGGGAGGACCTGGCTTGGGAGTTTGTGCTGGACTGTTCCCACAGGGAACAGGGTCAAGATTGATTTGCATATGGCTGGGTCCAAACTGGGGTGGTGTGGTGAGCAAAAGAATGATGGATTTAACCCCGATCCTTGTGACTGGGAGTGAATGTTTGCATTGTCCAGCATTCCGTCCATCAATTGTTTCTTTTGCATATGTCACCTTAAGTGGGAAGGGTATGCCCAGACATGGGTCCCGTGCTCACCACACCACTGGATTCAAGCTAGCCTGGCTGATGAAGGGTGATGCCCAGAAACCGGTCCCAGGATGCTCGTTTCCGGTCCAGGGACGACCTGGCTTGGCAGTTCGGGCTGGTCTGTTCCCACAAGGAACAGGGTCAGGACTGACTTGCATATGCCTGGGTCCAAACTGGGGTGGTATGGTAAGCAAAAGAATGATGGATTTAACCCAGATCCTTGTGACTGGGGGTGAATGTTTGCATTGTCCAGCATTCCGTCCATCAATTGTTTCTTTTGCATATGTTGCCCTAAGTGGGAAGGGTATGCCCAGATGTTGGTCCCGTGCTCACTACCACTGGATTCAAGCTAGCCTGGCTGATGAAGGGTGATGCCCAGAAACCGGTCACAGGATGCTTGTTTCCGGTCCAGGGAGGACCTGGCTTGGCAGTTCGGGTTGGACTGTTCCCACAAGGAACAGGGTCAAGATTGATTTGCATATGGCTGGATCCAAACTGGGGTGGTGTGGTGATCAAAAGAATGATGGATTTAACCCAGATCCTTGTGACTGGGGGTGAATGTTTGCATTGTCCAGCTTTCCGTCCATCAATTGTTTCTTTTGCATATGTTGCCCTAAGTGGGAAGGGTATGCCCAGACGTGGGTCCCGTTTTCAATACAACACTGGATTCAAGCTAGCCTGGCTGATGAAGAGTGATGCCCAGAAACCGGTCCCAGGATGCTTATTTCCGGTTCAGGGAGGACCTGGCTTGGCAGTTCGGGCTGGACTGTTCCCACAAGGAACAGGGTCAAGACTGATTTGCATAGGGCTGGGTCCAAACTGGGGTGGTATGGTGAGCAAAAGAATGATGGATTTAACCCAGATCCTTGTGACTGGGGGTGAATGTTTGCATTGTCCAGCATTCCGTCCATCAATTGTTTCTTATGCATATGTCGCCCTAAGTGGGAAGGATATGCCCAGACGTGGGTCCCGTGCTCACTACACCACTGGATTTAAGCTAGCCTGGCTGATGAAGGGTGATGCCCAGAAACCGGTCTCAGGATGCTTATTTCCGGTCCAGGGAGGACCTTGCTTGGCAGTTCGGGCTGGACTGTTCCCACAAGGAACAGGGTCAAGACTGATTTGCATATGGCTGGGTCCAAATTGGGGTGGTGTGGTAAGCAAAAGAATGATGGATTTAACCCAGATCCTTGTGACTGGGGGTGAATGTTTGCATTGTCCAGCATTCCGTCCATCAATTGTTTCTTTTGCATATGTCGCCCTAAGTGGGAAGGGTATGCCCAGACATGGGTCCCATGCTCACTACACCACTGGATTCAAGCTAGCCTGGCTGATGAAGGGTGATGGCCAGAAACCGGTCCCAGGATGCTGGTTTCCGGTCCAGGGAGGACCTGGCTTGCCAGTTCGGGCTGGACTGTTCCCACAAGGAACAGGGTCAGGACTGATTTGCATATGGCTTGGTCCAAACTAGGGTGGTGTGGTGAGCAAAAGAATGATGGATTTAACCCAGATCCTTGTGACTGGGGGTGATTGTTTGCATTGTCCAGCATTCCGTCCATCAATTGTTTCTTTTACATATGTCGCCCTAAGTGGGAAGGGTATGACCAGACGTGGGTCCCGTGCTCACTACACCACTGGATTCAAGCTAGCCTGGCTGATGAAGGGTGATGCCCAGAAACCGGTCCCAGGATGCTTGTTTCCGGACCAGGGAGGACCTGGCTTGGCAGTTCGGGCTGGACTGTTCCCACAAGGAACAGGGTCCAGACTGATTTGCATATGGCTGGGTCCAAACTGGGGTGGTGTGGTGAGCAAAAGAATGATGGATTTAACACAGATCCTTGTGACTGGGGGTGAATGTTTGCATTGTCCAGCATTCATTCTATCAATTGTTTCTTTTGCCTATTTTGTAAAGCGTCTTTTCTTGTTCCCTGAACATCTAATAGCAATTTAAGCTAAAGTAGTAAAAGTTTTATTTATATTTTTCACCATTAAAAATGCAAGCTTGTTTATTATTCTAGTGTTATACACAGTTAACCCAGGAACGCCTACTATGGCTGTAGCTAGGCTAATATATTCCGTTTTGGATAACAAGGTAACCTTAAAATCACTGTCTTTAGACAATTGAAATGCATCTCTAGCATAGCTAGAATTTAAAGCTGAATGCAAAGGAAACATCATAAGTCCTAATCGTGTTAAGGCACATGGTCCATCAGTCATGTTCGCTGGAATGTAGGTGTAGGACGTATTGCCACACGAAAAGAGCCATGCCTTGGGTAATTTAACATGCAGTTGATGCTGACGGTTGAGTTCCTTGGCTGTGGGTATCCCTGGACCCTCCCCCCCCCCGGTCCCCTCCGCACACACCCAAACAGTCCAAACACCACAATCAGGATATAAACATACCATGCTGTGATCTAGAAAAACAGAGAGAAAATAAGTATTATTCATTCTCACAAATAGCATTTATTAGCAGGCACATGTTCCCATTTCTCCTCTCCAGGTCTCATTACAACTAGGTTGTTGTCTTTTCCTGTAGCTATGATTTCAGCAGGCTTGGGGGGGGGGCTTGTTGGGGGATTCAATCCATACTTTGGCTCCTGGGTTCTTATCAGTGGAGACAAACCCTCCCTGTCCTCGTACAGTAAGAAGGGCTGGGGCAGTCCCCTTCTTAACAATTCCTCCATAAACTGGCATGATGATAATCTGAGCAACTCGATCTCCGGGTTGCATGACTAAATCAGTGTCTCCACTGTACAACAGTATAAATTTTATCTCTCCTTGGGAGTCTATTACCTCTCCCAAGACTTGGATGCCCTTTAAGACAAGCCCAGATTGAGGGGCAATCAATCCAAAATACTCCAGGGGAGAGAATGTGGCCTAACGGCTAGGGCGGTCGACCTCGGAGCTGGGGAACTGGGTTCGAGTCTAGGTAGGGGCGCTCAACATTCTGTGATTCTGGGCAAATCACTTAATCTCCCTGTGCCGAACAAAAATGAATGTGTCCGTCTGTAACGTAATTGGTGCTCATGTAAAGCGCTCTGATGCCTTTGGGTCTAGTTCGCGCTATATAAAACTCCACCCAAAAAAAAACCAGTTTCAATTAAAGCTGTATCTCTGGATTTCAGTCTGTGCATCTGCAAAGCATGCAAATCAAGACATGTAGACTTTGGGGTGGCCCGATATGGAGGCATGGCTCCAGGTGCTGTCTCCCAGTACAAGATACTGTTAGTGGCCATGAGAGGCTGAATCTGCAAAGCTGGTGTCAACATTTGCGTTAATGGAGCTTCTGCATTCATCAAAGGCCTGCTGTTCAAAATTAGCAATGCATCATGCAAGTTATCTTTCCAACCTTTTAATGACCCGTCTGACAATATTTTCAGCCGAGCGTTCAACAATCCATATATCCTTTCAATTTAACCTGCAGCTTGCCGGTAGTAAGGAATATGAAATATCCACTCTATATTGTGCTGTGCACAATAATCCTGCACCAATTTGACATTGAAATGAGAAGCATTGTCACTTTGGATCTGCAATGGAATACCATAATACAAAACAAGTAAATTCAATGTTTTCAAAGTATTCTGCTGAGTGGTGCTTCACATGGAAAGGCTATCAAGTAGCCAGAGTGAGCATCCACCACCGTACATGCGTACCAACAACCCCAACTAACTGGCAGTGGCCCAATGTAGTTGATGTGCCATATCTGTCCTGGCAGCTTTCCCCTACTTAGCTGACCTCTCATCACCTGTGGGACTGGTCTGTGTTGTGTATGCTGACAAATGGGATATTGCATAATCGCAGTTTTGATAAAATCTAGGGGAATATGCATCCCTTTATTCTCTGCCCACCAGTTAGTGGCTTTTCCTCCCAGGTGTTCACATTTTTGGTGTGCCCACTTAGCCATTCCCACCAAATCGGAATCCTGTGTCGCCACCTTGGCCTCCAAAACTATGGCTGTTTCATCTACAAAGGAATTACACCACCATTCTAATGAGTCTGTGGGCAGCGGGCATCTACATGATATACAGTAACTGTGCTTTGTGGTAACATTTCCTAGATCTCTTGCCACTACTCCTTACCCCCCACCTCTTTTGAATGTATCATCCAGTTATGGGCATGCCATGTGGATTGCCAGGTAGCTAACCTATAAGCAGTAGACCATGAGCCTGTGTAGATGTGGCACTTTCCAGGCAATTCATATTTCAAAGCATGATACACAGCATACAATTCTGCAAACTGGCTACTCTTTCCCTCTCCGGTAGAAGTTAACAATTTCTTGGTCACAGGATTGTACGACACCGCTTTACAATGCCTCTTAGCCCCCACATATCTGGCTGAGTCATCGGTAAACCATACATGTCTCTTGTCTTCTGAAGACAATGCTGCAAACAGATCACCCCACTTCACAGGGGACTCCTGTATCTCAGGGACATCCTGTAACACCTCTGTATCTTCCAATGGGGCCTGCGCCACCTGCTCATGTAACACTCCAGTACCTTTGGGGCCAACTCTGGCCTTCTCTTGTATATACCACTTCCACTTGATTATGCTGGCTTCCTGCGCATGCCCTATTCTATGTGTCTTGGGAGAACTCATCACCCATTGCATTATAGGAATCTCAGGTCTCAGAATCACATTATGCCCCAGAGTCAACTGCTCAGTGTCCACCAGGGCCCAATATCATGCAAGCAACTACTTTTCAAATGGAGTGTACCGCTCTCTAGCATCTGGTAACTTCTTTGCCCAAAATACTAAAGGCACCCTCTTTTCTTGCTTCTGCCACAAAATCCAATTGGCATACTGCCCCTAGACTGTCACATTCAGCTCAACATCCCCCTCTCGTACTGGCCACAAATCCAAGGCATGCTGTATACGCTCTTTCGCTGATTCAAAAGCATTCTGTTCTCCCAATTCAAACTCATGTTTCTTATGCGTAACCTTGTACATAGGGGCCAGAATAATTATCTTATTTTGCACTGATATATTTAGCAATCCATTAATCAAATCATGAGGAACACCTATGAAAATTGCAATCTCCATTACATCCTCTTTCATTCTCTGCATTGCATCTCTTAGTGTAAACCAGGACTTATCAGTTGGCTGCCAATCTGACTCAATTGGGTATTTGCGTGAACCGGTGGGCAACTGCAGTAAAGTGATCTGCACATTTCCCTGAAAATTCCTAAACTCATCTTGCAAAACAGGATCATTGCTTAATATACAAAACTTCACTGCATCTCCATGATCTAAATGCACTCCCTGTGTCCCTAAATCAAACAAGCGCACCGTCCATGCAATCAATGTTTGACCTGACTTCTGTCAGAATCTGTCTATAATATCACTAATCTCCTGCTGTGTGAAATCTTCCAAGGAATTTAACACAAGCCTCTCTGGATTTTGTTGATAATGCTGTAACTTCAGCCTGTATATTGGATGTGCTCAGATGGTTTTCTGACCCTATGTCTCATTCTCATATCGTATCGTATAGCCAAAAAAGGAGGTGGTCTAGCTGTTGTATTCAGGCAAACAATACATATCACTAAAATTGACGACATCTCCATAAAGAATTGTGAGGCTCTTCTAACATCTCTTCTTCCTACACCGTCTTCCTCCTGTAACTTCCTGCTCCTTTACAGACCTCCACTTAGCAAGGCGACATTCCCAGACGCACTTCTAGACACAGTTTCAAACCTGATAACAATACACTCCAACCTATGCGTTCTGGGTGACCTCAACATTTGGTTTGACAAACCCAATATGACCCATCCAAAAACAATAATCACTGGCCTAGACGCACTGAACCTGCATCAGATTGTCTACAAACCGACACACACCGCTGGACATATCCTGGATGTCATTTTTGCTAATACTGAACTAGTTACCTTTCAAACTATAACTCCAGTCACATGGTCAGACCACCACTTGCTTGCTTTCCAACATAAAACAACACTAAGCGACTCACCTAAAACTACCTTACATCCATCCACCTATCGGCCGTGAAACAAACTCAATTGGAACACTTAGAAACACAACTAACGTCAAGTAGAGATCTGGAAACAATAAATTCTGTTCAAAAACTATATGAGTGGCTACAAGAAGCTTTTGACATCCTGATACCACTCAAAACCACACAACAGAACAAAAGAAAAAAAGCACCTTGGAGAAACATAGAAATAAAAGACATAAAACAACAAATTAGAAAGCTGCAACGTACCTGGCTCAAAACAAACGCCAAACAAGACAAACTTCACCTACAAAAAGTTAACAGATTATACAAGTCGGCTATCAAAAAAGCTAAGAAAAGGTACTATTCAGGCAGAATTCAAAACGCTAAATGTGAAAATAAAGAATTCTATAAAATACTCAATGAATTTCGCAAACCAAATTGCCTAGAAGGAACTCATCCTGTTACTCAAGATTTCACAGACAAACTGGAAAATCATTACACGGACAAAGCAGACACATTTGACTCGTACTTAAAACAGAAACAAAGCACCAGCACTAACCCTTGTACAAAACAACAATCCAAGAATACTCTAACCAAGCCTCTCCATTCCTTCCAACACATCTCACACGATGAGTTTATGGACCTGGTCAAAGCAAGCAGGCCTGCCGGCAGCCCTTCTGACCCCTGTCCACCACAAACTTTCAAGACAATTCTTTTAACAACCTCTGCTGCCACTCCAGTAAGAAGAATCATCAACGATTCCTTCACTACCGGAATATTTCCAGAAGAACTCAAAAAATCACACATACGACCTTTACTGAAGAAAACAAACTTGGACCCGCTGAACCCTGACAACTACAGACCCATTACAAATGGACCTTTCCTGGGCAAACTGATAGAAAGAGCAGTGTTCGCCCAGATGTCACAATTCATTGAAGAGAATGACATACTTTCAGACTTCCAAACAGGATTCCGTCCGGGAAGAGGCACTGAATCTGCCCTCCTTGCCATCTGGGATGACCTGAAGAATACAGTTGACCGCAACGGGGTTGCTGCGTTACTCCTCTTGGACCTCTCGGCTGCCTTTGACACGGTTGACCATGACACTCTTAAACAAAGACTCTATGAAGCCGGCATAGAGGGAACTGCTCTAGACTGGATCGCGTCCTACCTTCGAAACAGAACTAATGTCATCCATACCCCACTTTTCTCGTCCAAACCGTACTCCACAAAAGCAGGGGTCCCTCAAGGTTCTATCATCTTGCCCATGCTTTTCAACATTTACATGAAGTCATTACCAGTACTGATCAATCAATTTCACCTCACGTGCTATAACTATGCAGATGACACGCAAATACTCCTTCAACTGGAATGCCCCAAAGACATTAGAAAATCACCAATTTTCAGAGCCGTGGATCAGTGGATGACTTGGAGCCATCTCAAATTGAATACTTCAAAAACGGAAATGCTCACGTGTGGCGATTGGAAACATTACAACCTGCTTGCCGCATGGCCTAATGAACTGGGATCACCACCTAAAGTATCGAAGGAAGTAAGAAACCTCGGAATGACCATGGACTCCAAGCTGTCGATGAATGCCCAAGTGGACAAACTAGCAAGATCAAGCTTTGTCACTATAAAAACGCTCCGACAAATTTTCCCTCATTTGGGATTTCCGCACAAGGTCCAAGCTACCATCTCCCTTGTTCTGTCCAAACTCGATTACGCTAATAGCCTCTACCACGGATCACCTTTAACAACCATGAAAAGACTACAAAGGATTCAGAACTCGGCTGCCAGACTACTCTTGCATATCAAACCGCGAGACCACATCTCCCCTGCCTTGAAAGCCCTGCATTGGTTACCAGTTGCCAGAAGATCCACGTTCAAGCTGCTTTGTATCACCCACAAAGCAATACATGGAATGGGACCGCTCTTCATCAGGAATAAAAGTACCAAACACATTCAACAGAGGAACCTCCGCTCTAAAGGAGCCTCTCGCCTCAAAATCCCAAGATACAAGAAAAAAACCATGGGTGGCACATCCTTCTCTGTTCAAGCAGCCAAACTATGGAACTCTTTACCCCCCAACATAAGATCCACCGACAACCACCTTATCTTCAGAAAACTACTCAAGAATTGGCTCTTCCCCACATAAGCACCATATGCAAACAGAAATTTACAGCATATCCCTCTGTATATAAGCATTTGTTTTCACTATAGACATGTACCTATCTTTGTGTATTGCTTTGTATAAACATGTAGAATAATTATGTTGTTGAGAGAAAAAAAAATAATAATAATAAATGAATAAATAAAAATCATCTTTGGTCTACATGTACTTACTTCCATTGTGCATCTATGTACCTTCCATGTACTTGGATCTGTGTCTCTGTTACTTTTCTCCTGAAAAAGCATATCCAATGCACTACCCTATTTCTCATCCTGTGCCTCTATCAATATCTTTAATCTACATATACTTACCTCCTTTATGTATCTATATACTTTCAATGTACTTATGGATCTATATATTTATCACTTTCTTCTAATTTAGCATTTTCAAGGCACTACCCTATTTCTCAGCCTATACTTCTCTCAATATATCTTCTAGCCCAACCTTCTGACTCATCTCAAACTTCTTTCTACTTCTCTTTCCAATGCCCTACCCTATCTCTCATCCTATACATTTATCAATATATCCTCTACATCCACACTCTCATTTATCCCAAACCCCATACCACTACTATGATCCCCAAAATAACCCTTTCTAGACTCTCTCCTACTCTACCCCTCCTTGCATCATCTGACACCTCTTTTACTATACCGATCCCCTAAAACAAACCTTTCTAAACTCTTCCCTCTGACTCCTCCAAAACTCCTTTTTACTCATCCAAAAGCCTCCTCCTACTGCTAAGACCTAAAAAAAAAAAAATCCTTCACTCTTTTATCCCTCCACTATCCTTTTCAATCAAAATTAACAGACTAACATGTTCACTTCTCAAATTCCATATTCAACTATACTAATTCACCACTAATCCTTTAAGGGTTCCAGAGTAGCGTGCTACTCGCCAATAAAGCGTCTCAACACCCCATCAGGGTTACAAGCGCTATATAAATGCAAACCTTTTCCCTTTTCTAACCTCCCCAACTCTTCTCAATCCAAATAACTGACTAACATATCCACCACTAAAATTACTTTCATGTTTCACCATACTAATTCAACACTAAATCTTATGGGTTCCAGAGTAGCGTGCTACTTGCGCTTCAAAACCCCATCAGGGGTAGCAAGCGCTATATAAATACAAACCTCTTTCCCTCTTCTATCCCACCACCTACCCTTCTCTACCCAAATAACTGAATAACATATCCACTACTCAAATTACTTCATATTTTACTATACTAATTTTCAACACTAATCCTTAATTGGTTCCGGAGTGGCGTGCTACTCGCCAGAAAAGCGCTTCAACACCCATCAGGGATAACAAGTGCTATATGAATGCAAACCTTTCTTCCCTTTTTATCCCTCCGCTATCCTTCTCACTCCAAATAACTGACTAATATCCACCACTGAAATTACTTTCATATTTCACCATATTAATTCACCACTAATCCTTTATGGGCTTCCGGAGTAGCGTGCTTCAACACCCCATCAGGGGTAAAAGCGCTATATAAATACAAACCTTTTTTCCTCCTCTATCCTTCTGCTATCATTCCAAATCCAAATAACTGACTAACCTATCCACCACTTAAAATGTACTTACATGTTTCACTATACTAATTCAACACTAATCCTCTATGGGTCCCAGAGTAGCGTGCTACTCGCCGAAAAAGCGCTTCGACGCCTCGTCAGGGTTAGTAAGCACTATATAAATCCAATTACAATACAATACAATACAATATCCTGAAAACGCTCTCCCCCAGAATCTGAAGAAAATTCTGATAAATCCCATATGTTACCATCCCACTCCTCTGGGTTCCAATTTAAACCAGCTTTAGCAATAGCCAAATGCACCTTTCTCTTGTTGACCCTTCCTCTCCGTTTTTTCCATTTATATTGTACTACACGTATTGCCACTTTTTCAGCCACACTCTGATAAGTTTCCAACTTATCTTGCAATAACTTATTATGACATGACAGCATTACGGAAGTAATCTTGGCTTCCACTAGCTGGTTTTCCATCGCTTCATGATCCTTTTCTAACTGAATAAATTTGCATGCATTTCCTATAAGCATTTAAGAGGACCCAGCCTCTTCAACCCATGTTTGCATTGTCAGCATTCCGTCCATCATTTGTTTGCTGTAACACTTTTCGCCCTAAGTGGGATGGGTTTGCCCAGACGTGGGTCCCATGCTCTCTGTGCCACGGATTCAAGCTAGCCTGGCTGAAGGGTGACATACCCTGAAACCGGTCCCAGGATGAATGTTTCCGGTCCAGGGAGGACCTGGCCTGGCACTTCGGTCTGGACTGTTCCCATGGGGCACAGGGTCAAGACTGATTTGCATATGGCTGGGTCCAAACTGGGGTGGCGTAGTGGGCAAAAGAACGATGGATTTAACCCAGATCTTTTGACTGGGGGAGAATGTTTGCATTGTCAGCATTCCGTCCATCATTTGTTTGCTGTAACACTTTTTGCCCTAAGTGGGATGGGTATGCCGAGACGTGGATCCCGTGCTCACTGTGCCACTGGATTCAAGCTAGCCTGGCTGAAGAAGGGTGACATACCCTGAAACCGGTCTCAGGATGCTTGTTGCCAGTCCAGGGAGGACCTGGCCTGGCAGTTCGGTCTGGACTGTTCCCATGGGGCACAGGGTCAAGATTGATTTGCATATGGCTGGGTCCAAACTGGGGTGGCGTAGTGGGCAAAAGAACGATGGATTTAACCCATATCTTTTGACTGGGGGAGAATGTTTGCATTGTCAGCATTCCGTTCATCATTTGTTTGCTGTAACACTTTTCGCCCTAAGTGGGATGGGTATGCCCAGACGTGGGTCCCGTGCTCACTGTGCCACTGGATTCAAGCTAGCCTGGCTGAAGAAGGGTGACATACCCTGAAACCGGTCCCAGGATGCTTGTTTCCGGTCCAGGGAGGCCTGGCAATTCGGTCTGGACTGTTCCCTTGGGGCACAGGGTCAAGACTGATTTGCATATGGCTGGGTCCAAACTGGGGTGGCGTAGTGGGCAAAAGAACGATGGATTTAAACCAGATCTTTTGACTGGGGGAGAATGTTTGCATTGTCAGAATTCCATCCATCATTTGTTTGCTGTAACACTTTTCCCCCTAAGTGGGATGGGTATGCCCAGATGTGGGTCCCGTGCTCACTGTGCCACTGGATTCAAGCTAGCCTGGCTGAAGAAGGATGACATACCCTGAAACCGGTCCCAGGATGCTTGTTTCCGGTCCAGGGAGGACCTGGCCTGGCAGTTCGGTCTGGACTGTTCCCATGGGGCACAGGGTCAAGACTGATTTGCATATGGCTGGGTCCAAACTGGGGTGGCGTAGTGGGCAAAAGAACGATGGATTTAACCCAGATCTTTTGACTGGGGAGAATGTTTGCATTGTCAGCATTCCGTCCATCATTTGTTTGCTGTAACACTTTTCCCCTAAGTGGGATGGGTATGCCCAGATGTGGGTCCCGTGCTCACTGTGCCACTGGATTCAAGCTAGCCTGGCTGAAGAAGGATGACATACCCTGAAACCGGTCCCAGGATGCTTGTTTCCGGTCCAGGGAGGACCTGGCCTGGCAGTTCGGTCTGGACTGTTCCCATGGGGCACAGGGTCAAGACTGATTTGCATATGGCTGGGTCCAAACTGGGGTGGCGTAGTGGGCAAAAGAACGATGGATTTAACCCAGATCTTTTGACTGGGGGAGAATGTTTGCATTGTCAGCATTCCGTCCATCATTTGTTTGCTGTAACTCTTCAACCCAAGGAGCAAAACTCTTTACCTTTTTCAATTGGTACTTTTTGCGGGCAAATTAATACATCTACTGGCTACAAATCAGAAATACACGCACTCTAATTCTCACTCAACCCTGCACAATGCGACCACTCATGAGCAAGCTCAATATATGGACCTAATTACCATCCTGGTATTTCATTTGGTATCTGGGAACCTGCTTTATCCATTTTTGTTTTTCTATCAAACATTCTGCCCCTTTCACTTCGAATCCTGCAAGTGATGCCAAAATGTCTTGCTTTCTCTTCAGAACACCTGAGGAAGCCTTAAAAACACCAGGACACAACATGAATACTCTTCAGAATAGGACTCTACACCCTTTAGAATACCAAGATACAACATAAACAGAGCTCAACACTAATTTACCAAGTTAAGGGGAATATTTATTGCAACAAGTTCCCATATATCAAATGGCAATAATACATATGTAAAATAAATGCATATAATGAATGTATATACACAAGAATAAATGCATAGAAAGATAACTGCATATACACAAGAATGAGTAATTAAAACTTGGGGCACATCACCGGTTGTCTGTTTAGCATCATCATTCTTGCCAGCACGACTGGGGAACATGTTGACAGTCTCAGGCAGGAAGGGGCACAATAGCCCTGGGCAGAGCGTCCACTCCCAGAAGAGTTCCTGTCAAAGCGCCAAGAGGTCTCCGTCATTATACTCTTTACTAACATGGAGAGAGACTTCTAGAAGCTCCCCTCCCTTAATCCGCACAGTCGGTGCTGGCCAAACTCTCTTCGTCGAGGTCACTCAACGGAGCTGGCCAGGCTCCGATGAGTCCTGAGGCAGGAATTCTTCACATTCTCATCCTTGGACACTGTACGCATCCCACACTGTCTAATCTTATCGCTCTCGCTCGGTGAAGTGAAAAACATAAGCAACCTAGGCCTGCTTGCATTCGCAGCTGAAAGGCAGGGTCAGACAGACACAAGATGAAGCCATGCTCACAAATGTAATTAAAGCAACATTGAGTCAATGTTCAATACACGATCTCACAATATATAATTGCCAATAGCATTACAGCCCTTTTAGGGGAACTCATTGTTTGCCCAAATTTCTTGTAGGCATATAATTTCATTGGATAGTCAAAAACCTTACAGGTCTTGATCCAGCAGGATTTTCTCAATTCTTGCTATATTCCAGGAGATCATTGAGAGGTTGTTTGTCATCTATGTAGTTGAAATTTTCACATGGCCATTAATTCACGCCGAGTCCGTTTGGTTCAAGGAAAATGGGATCCAAGCCAAATCATCTGGCACTTATTTGAGTTTACAATTGAGTTCTTGAGTGTGCAGCCATGTGATCTTTAAGGTTGCTCCTGGCAAAGTGTTTCTAGAGGACTGTGGCCCCACTGCATGTGTTAGCCCTGATGATTTTTGCCGAGTTGGTAGTTGTGGTCTTAAGTGTTCCTTTGCTAATGGTTGTGAGACAGTGAGAGAGTCTTTGTCATTCAGGAATGCAGAAAGATACTTGGGGGAAAGACTTTGCTTACTTTTATTCCCCACTCTTCAAAGAGTTGGCAGTTCTCTAGTATTTGACTGGCTGCGGGAGCAGCAGACCATGTTACAATGGTAGTTTTGTTAATACAATTTTCTGAGGGTGGTCTAAACTTCGATGTCTGAGAATCTCAGGTGGTCTAAATTGTTATGTGGACCTAAAAGACATAAGATATTGCCTCTATTCAGGATGTCCCAAGGGCTCTTGATTTGTATTCTAGATAAAGAGTGTTCTTATTGTTTTTGACTGGTCTGTTTTCGAGGTTAAAAGTTTCACTTGAGAAGTGTCCATTGAATTATCACTCAGGGGATTTGTTGGATTTGCTGTTAATATTCCTTCTGATCCTGAACCCGTACCAAGATTCTAAATGGAGGTTATATTCTTCATAGACTGGATCGACGGTGAGCGGGGGCTTAACTAGATCGATTTGTCAATTGGTCGTTGAGGCCCATCTTCCTGGTGTCTATATATATTGGGCTCCTCATTTTTTTGAGGCGCTGGAAGTTTCGCACAATTACTAGGCAATGTTAAACATCGCTTTAGTGGATTGCAACTTCTGACGTCTGGATTAATGAGTAAATTACATACCCCAATATTGGTGCCCATTTTCTGTTTTTCACTATCAGGCCCCTGTGATGGGGCTGACCTGGGGACCATGTGAGTTGCAGCAAAGGTCGGAAAATATTTAGCAGTTGTCTGTTTTAATCGTAATGCTTTTGCTGCATTTTCCATTTTTTGTTGTTTCCTCCTTCTCTTTCTTTTGCCTTTGGACAGATCTGGGGCTTTTGTGTCTGCCGATGCCAAGGACTATTTCGGGGACAATGCCAATGGCACAGGGACACTTTGCGAGTTGTCTTCCGTGGTAGTCTTAGAACATTTTTGATCATTATTTCTCACATTAGAATTCTCTATCATCGATTGTTCTTTAAGCCCGTAGACTTTTTCTTGATTTACTGTTGAGCTGTGGTATGGCCATTGGGTGATGTCTGAGGAATTCCACTTGTGGTGTAGCTTTAGTATGTTTGACCTCATTTACCAGACTGACTGACCAAAAGAGATGGTAAGGATGTTAGATTTTCCAAGATTGGTTGACACAGGTAACCAAGGTGAAAACACATGGAGAATTTAATTGAATCTTTCAGACGATCTATTACCATCGCCAAAAGGTGTTCAAATCTAGAATCAATTGATGTAATATATTGGCAAATGTTTCCAACAGAGTGATCTGGAAATCTAGCTTATCAGATTATAATTGTAATGTCCCGGAAATTGTGTCCATGGTCTCTTCCATTCTGTCTCCTAAGTGAATGGAAGGAGCTTAAGAGACCATCAAGACCATCAAATTCCCTAGTGAAGAGGGAATAGCCCCCATCACGTTCTTGATTGCTCAGTGGGTCATTAATTGTTCCCAAAATGAAGGGGGGCGTTTCCTGTGATTGAGAAAAATTATCTAGAGTTTGAATAGGCTGCTCAAGTTCCAGAGTGGGAGCATGACTTGGTGAGTGGGGCGGTGGTGGGACAAGATTTTATCCTCCAGATCTTCTCCCACGCTATGAGAAGGGATTTGATGCATGCCAGTCCCTGTGTTATGGGGCATACTAGTCGCTGGGGTTGATGGGGTTGGCGTTGAAAGTTCTGGTAGGTTCAAACTTTCTGAATAATTTAATTGCTTAATTGGATTGACTGAGTTGATTGATTTTCATGTTGATTGTTTTGCATTACCCCCTGTAAACGCATTTTTTTGAGCTCTTCTATGCCGCATGATGGATGATTGAATTAGTTTAGGATTAGGGTTGTGGCTAAGGCTGTTGTTGAGAGTCTTGAAGCTTTCTGCCACATTAATTGCCACACCTGATCAAATTAAGATAGTCACAATATGAACTAGAGGGTGGCGTGAAGATAATAGTGGGCTGGTAGGGGGTGAGCAACTCCAGGTCACAAGTCACACCCTCATCTTGCTGGGCCACTTCTGTGGATCTGGACTCCACCCAAGGTGTGTGTACTAATCACCGCTCTACCAAGCGTGCATGTCCATTTGCTCGCGGAGTGTGAGATGGCTATGGGAGAAGGGGGGGAGACGTAGAGGCACAGAGATTTAGAATGGTTTCCCCCAATTTCACCAGGACTAAGGTGAGGGCACCCAAAAGCGCACAAGAAGCCTGCAATGAATGCCATCAAAACCTGCAACTTGCCTCACCCGGCCCCTGGCTGTCTGCCAGCTTTGAGCATTCCACCAAATCCAGCAAAATCCACCAAAGACTGGCCAAAGTTTTAGTTTGAGGGGACGGGTAAAAAGGTTAAACAGGGCTCACAGGGGTTGGGTTATACAGGCAGGCAATGCAGTCTATGCCATCAAGAGCCATGTGCTCACCTGCGGTCCTTCAAGGCCTGAGGAGCTGTGGGGATTGACAACTGAGAACTCTGTAATGGCCTCGACCTGTCGGCTCATTCACCAGCCACATATCTGTCTTCTAGCCAGTAAGGAGGCAGGGCAGCAGGAGGAGGCAGGGTACAGTATGATGCACATAAGCTGTATGAGCTGTGTTACGCCTCATGCCTCACACCTCTCCTTCGCCTATCTCTCCATTTTCACTACTCTGATTTCGGTGCTCTGGCACTCCTGCACCAGCCTTTGGTCCTGGCTCCTCTTCCTGCTACTGCTGGCAAATTCTCGCTTCCATCACTTCCAAGTGCTCAGTACCTGTTTTATAAAGCTGCACCAATGCCTAGTTGATAGTGAGCTCACTGACCCCAGGGAACATGCTATGGGGGGGCCCTCTGAGTCACCACCAGAGTGTCCAAGAAGGCTTCTGGGAGGGGACCAAAAAGGGTGGTCAGGGTTCCCACCAGAAGAAATAGGGGGAGGGGGGTGATAAAAATATAAAAGAGCTCTCTCAAAGCCCCCAAACTAGTTCACAGGGGAAGTGACCCAGCCCCAATCTGACCAAAGAAAAAATGGGTTCGTGGATAACAACACTGGAAAGTTTGACCCCAACTGCTATGAATGTTACAACTATGGGCACACAAAGGAGAGTCCAAAGTGCCCCGAGAGGACACAGCCCCCCACTAGTCGGTATACCCAAGGGTTGGCCAGTGTACCACTTGGGGAGTACATGGCCACAGTTAGTGTGGGGGGTACAGCAGAGGTAACCCTAGTTGCACTGGGTGACAAGGAGATGGTGCCCAAAGCCCACATGCCTTCTAATACTTCTAAGTAAAGGAAGTGGCTCTGGGGGGTGCAGGAGCCAGTATGGCCATAGTAAGGTGTCATCTGAATTCCTCAGAGCAGGTGATACCCGAAACATTCCAACAGGTTGTAGTAGCAGGCAACAGTGAGAGTCACTTCCCAGTGGCTCTGGTTCCCTTTGAGTGGGTGGGGGGTGGATCCCAGGTTCTCTTACGGTAGCTGTTAACCCTTCCATGCCTGTATATTGTCTATTACACAATGACCTAGAGCACACTCTCTGTGGAGCTCTGGTCACACCGGAGATATCAGGGTTGCCTTATTGGGTCTTCCTGACCGTGCAGTCCATGGATGCTCAAGAGGGGAGTCAAGGAAGCCTAGAGCCTGGAAAAAGGGCCTAGGGAGCTGCCAAAAAAGGGAGGGACATGGGGCTTTGGAAACCATCCCCTGAAACTTCTGCAGTCCAGGTTCATAGGGCACCTGAGGAGGCTGCCTGAGAGGACATTGCTGCCCTGGGAGATCTGCCTGAGCTTGCCCACCCAAGTTGAGAGCGGGCCCATCAGGAGGAGTTCTGTAAGGCACAGAAAGCATGCCCAACCCTAGAAGGTTTAAGGTGACAAGCTGAGGCCCAGGCAACTGGTGACACCACTGGAGATCACTTCATATATTGGGAGAATGACCTCCTGTATAGTGAGCCTAAGGCTCCTGAGCATGGCACAACACATGTGTTGGTGGTCCCCCAGTGCTACAGGGCCTTTCTTCTGGAACTGGCTTGTGATATACCACTGGCTGGACATCTGGGACAGGAAAAGGCCTTTGCAAGGCTTATCACACACTTCTATTGGCCCCGGATGATGACAGCCTCAGATACATTCTGCTGGTCATGTCCCACCTGCCAGGCCAGTGGGAAAACAGGGAAAAAACTCAAGGCTCCCCTGGTTCCTTTACCTGTCATTGGCACCCCCTGTGAAAGGGTGGACATTGACATTGGTGGAGCCTTGAACCCCAAAACTGCCTTGGGCAACAGGTTTATCCTGGTTTTAGTGGACCATGCCACCAGATACCCAGAGGCCATCCCTCTGAGATCTGTAACAGCACCTTCGTGGCTAGGGCCTTGATGGGGATTTCTGCACGAGTAGGATTCCCCGGGAAGTGGTGTTTGACATGGGCACCAACTTCGTGTGTCTATATAAAGTTCATGTGGAATGAGTGTGTGGTAACGTACATGTTCTCTACACCCTACCACCGTCAGACAAATGGGCTTGTTGAGAGATTCAACAAGACCCTGAAAGGCATGCTTATAGGCCTACCTGAACCCAAAGGCGGAAGTGGTACATCCTCTTGCCATGCCTACTTTTTGCCTACAAGGAGGTACCCCAGAAGGGAGTTGGGTTTGTTTCATTTGAGCTTCTCTATGGACTCTGTGTTAGGGGACCTCTCAGGATGGTGAAAATGGGACGGGAGCAAGTTTTGGTGCAGAACAAAGTGAAGAGTCGACATGGCACACATCCTTGTGTGCCATGCCTACAACCCACTGCCCTGGCATAGGCCAGTCACCCCTCTAGCTGGGTGCACTATACCAGTGGTGAGGGTACAGATGCATGAGCCCTGTACCCCTACAGTGTCTAAGTCCATTCTTAGACATTGTAAGTGCAGTGCTGCCATTAAGAGTATATGGTGCTGGGAGTTTGTCATTACGAACTCCACAGCACCATAATGGCTACACTGAAAACTGAGAAGTTTGGTATCAAACTTCTCAGCACATTAAATCCACACTGATGCAGTGTGGGATTTAATGAAAAATGCACACAAAGGGCATCTTAGAGATGCCCCCTGAAAACTAACCTACCACTAGTGTCCAGGCTGAGTGGCTGCTTTCAGATGCCACCACCAGACATGTTTCTGGACCCCTGGGTCGAGAGCCTGCTGCTCTCTGGGGCCTGAAACAATGCACATCCTGGGACGAGGTGCCAAGCCTCCTCCCCCAGGATGGGCTGGGTTCACGAAGGGGAAGCTTCAAAGGCTTGCCACCTTTGTGAGCTTCCCCAGGCCACTTTCTGCTTTCAGCAACTGGTCCCCACTGGTTCTGACCCCCACTTTGGGCGGGAGAACCGGCGGGAAAAACAAGTGAGGAAGAGAGGTGTGCCTACCTCTGCCAACTCCACCCCTCAGGTGGGGGAAGCGAGGTGAAGCACAACTCTCAGTCCCCGCCATCTTTCAGATGGGGGACTCAGCCAAACAGGGACAGGCTCATGCCCTTCTCCCGCTGGAGGGTGGCATAATAGGGGGTGTACCCACCCCAGGGAAGGGACCCATTGGTCCCTACCTTTTACCTACCTGTAACGCCCCTAAATCTATATTTAGGGGCACCCCTAGACCTTGCTTCCTCAGACAAGAACCTGCAACAAGAAAAGAAGAAGAAGGACTGAACAGCTGTGCTGAAGCTAACAAGAGGAAGACGCCCACTGGCTTGGCCCCAGCCCTACCAGCCTGTCTCCACCTCGAACCTGCTCCTGCGAAATCCTGGTGTGTCCTGCAGCCAGCAACCTCGAAAACCCCGGAGGACCTGCCTGCCTTCAACCACAAAGACTTTGTCTCCCGTGAACACCGGATTTGTTCATCTGCAACCTCTGGCTCCAGCCGGACACCGCGAATCCACCCCACTCTGCACCTGCCGTCCACGGCCCGAGCTCGAGTGGGCAAACACCACGAGAAGGTCCCCACGGGGATCCTGACCCGAGATCCGATGACCCCGGACCTGCCTCAAGCCTCCTGCCAACGCCTGCAGCCTAAATCCGGAAGGTCCCCCCAACCGCGACCAGGAGATGGTAAGAAGATCCGACCCCAAAAGGCACCCCTGCACCCGACGCCCCACGGCCTTGGGTGGCCAAACCAACGGTGCCTAACCAACCCCTAACTTCCCAACTTACCTCTCAAAGTGGTGGTTGCACCCAGAAGACCTTCGTACCCAAGCCTGCACTGCCTTTGCAAACCGGAGGTTCCCCATTGCAAACAACAGGGCGCCCAACGTCGAAACAGCACCCTGCACCCGGCCGGCCTAGTGCCACTGAGGGTGCACCTCTGGTGCTACTTTGTTTCCCCATTTGCCCTGAGCTAAAGTCCAGAAGCTTTGCTCCCACATCCAAGTGGCCTGCTCATCAGCAGCCACCAACCGGAGGTCCCCTACCCCCCATTGGATAACATTGGACCTCAGCACTCTGGCCCTAGTGGCGCTTAGGGTGTAACTAGAGTGCATCCTTGACCCGGGGGGATCCCTGAGTCTACCCCCAGAACCTTAACTCCCACTACCAAATACTTACCTCAAAACCGATAACACTATTTTCCTCCATAGGATAACATTGACTTTTTTTCTTGGAAAAGTTTGTGTGTGGAGTTTGAAAACCTAAGAAATTCTTTAAAATTGTACTATTTAACCAAAACGATTTTACTTACCAGTTTACAGGAAATGTCCCAGAGCAGTATCCAGGTATACTACTCTGAGTAAGAAAAGTAATTTAAAAAAAGTAACTTACCTGGTATTTTACTGAAAAGCCCATTCAAGTCTATGTACTGTATTTACAAAGTATTGCATTTCTCTGCAACCATCCTGTAAGTCAAAACAAAGTGCATATACAATTTCAATTCAAACTGTTTACAAACTGCATTACTACTGTAAAGTATTTATTGCTTACCTGTGCCAGGCTTGCTTGGTTCTAGAAAATAAAATAACTAAAAGAATATTTTTGATACAAAAACAATTGGTCTGAAGTTCAGTCTTTGAGTGTGTGAATTCATTTGCTGAATGAGTGTGTACAACAAATGCTTAACACGGTCCTCTGATACTGCCTTACTGCTCGACCACACTACCACAAATAGAGAGTGAGGTGCTATCTAACTTTACCTCTGCCTATCTTTGGGGTTCCACTGGACTCTGTGCACACTATACCTCACTTTGGTATAGTATATACAGAGATAGCTTCCTACAGCAAGCTCCTAAGAAACACTCCAAAATGTGGTTAGCTTCATGCTAGCCCCCAGAAACCAGATGCAAAAATTTGGAAAGAAGACTTCTGAGACCTTAGAGGTCATGAAACTCCGATACAACCATAGGCCACTCTGATAGAGTTTCAGCCTGGCCAGAAGGTGTGGATAATGGAGCCAGTGAAGCCCAGGGCCTTCCAAGACTGTTGGCCTTGGCCTTATGAGCTGAAGGAGAGAAAGGGGGAGGTCACCTACTTGGTGGACTTCAAGACCCCCAGAAACCTGTTAAGGGTACTCCACGTAAACCATCTTAAACCACAATATGAGGGGTCTGAGGTCACCATGCTCCTGGTGACAGATGATGGAGTGGAGGAGGAGAGTGTGCCTCTTACTAACCTCCTATCCTCCGGGGAAAAATATGGCTCTGTGAAGGGTGCCAACCTCACTACTACCCTGACCCCAGAGCAGCAGATGGACTATTGCCAATTATTGGGACAGTTTGTCTCCCAGTTCTCCCTCACTCTTGGGCTTACACATGTGTGTAACCATGACATTGATACCGGAGACAGTATGACTGTGAAGAATAACATATACATAATGCAAAAAAAAGTGATGTCTAGCATCAATGATAGAGTCTCCAAAATGCTTGAGCTCGGGATGATTGAGCACTCCAATAGTCCCTAGTTAGTGGTGCTGGTACCCAAAGCCGCCCCACTGGGTGCTGCCACAGAACTTAGATTCTGTGTGGGCTACAGGGCGCTCAACTCAGTCACTAAGACTGCTGCATACCCGATTCCCTGAGCTGATGGGCTCATTGACAGGTTGGGGCTGCCAAGTTCCTGAGCACTTTTAACCTCACTTCAGGATACTGGCAGATAGCCCTGATTGAGGGGGCCAAAGAGCTGTCAGCATTCTCGACTCCAGAGGGTCACTTCCAATTCTGTGTGATGTCCTTAGGGTTAAAGAATGCCCCTGCAATGTTCCAGAGGATGGTGAACAAGGTCCTGGCTAGGATGGAAGTCTTCAGTGCTGCTTAACCTAGATGACATAGCTGTCTACAGTAGTAGCTGGGAGGACCACATGGTTCACCTTCAGCAGGTACTTCAGGCACTGCAACAAGCAGCGTGACTATCAAGGCCAGCAAGTGCCAGATAGGGTGGGGTTCTGTTGTGTTCTTGGGACACTGCATGGGTGGGAGCAAGATACATGCCCTCCAGGTCAAAATAGAGACTAATCTGGCCTGGAATTTCCCCAAAAAACAAACTGAAGTGAGGGCCTTCCTAGGTCTTTCTGGATATTACAGGAGGTTTGGTAAGGGCTATGTCACCATTGCTGTCCTCTTAGCTGAGCTGACTTCTAAGAAGCAGCCCAAAAAGGTGATCTGGATAGAGGTCTGCCAGAAAGCCTTTGACAACCTCAAGGAGGCAATCTGTACGGCACCTGTACCGAAGGCCCCTGACTTCTCCAAAGAATGTATAGTACAGACTGATGCTTCAGAGCATGGCATAGGGGCTGCATTATCACAGTTAAATGAGGAGGGCCTAGACCAAACTATAGCCTTCATCAATAGGAGGTTACTTCCCAGGAAACAGAGGTGGAGCGCTTTTGAGAGAGAAGCCTTTGCTGTGATCTGGGCACTGAAGAAGCTGAGACCATACCTGTTTGGGCCTCATTACGATGGCGGTGGGATCGCCACCGTCAGCCTGTCTGTGGCGGTCCCACCGCCATTGGACCCTGCCTCACCGCCTGCCGCATTTTGATGGCGGGCAGATGCTTGGCAGTCAGAGAGACCGACTGCCACGGATCCGACGGGCTCAAGGATCCCGTCGGACCGTCGGAGGGAACTGCAATCCCTACAATGGTGGCGGTGCCTGCCAGGCACCACAATAGGGATTACGATGTCTCTTCCCGCCGGCCGTTTCATGGCGGTTTACCCGCCATGAAAAAAGCAGGCATAAAGGGACATTGGGGGGCCATAACGGGCCCCCCTTCTCCCCTGCCCCTCCGCCATGGGCCCTGGGGGGCACCTACAGTGCCCCCCTACATATCCCTGCACCACGTGGCAGGCACTGCATGGTGCCTGCCACATAGTGCAGGGATATGCACAATGTGTATTTTTTGTACTACAGCGTATGCTACAGACCGCACGCCACAATACAAACAATACACTTTGCGACCGCCTTCGAGGGGGTCGCATTGTAATTCGCATGGCGGGACTGCGACAGCAAGTCAGGTGGTCCCATTCCCGAAATAATCGTCCGACCACCATCATAATGAGGCCCTCAGTTCCAAATTCAGACAGACCACAGGCCCCTCAGATGGCTCATGCAAATGAGGGGTGAGAATCCCAAACTGCTGAGGTGGTCCATTTCCCTACAGGGAATGGACATTACGGTGGAACACGGTCCTGCTTCAGACAACTCCAATTCTGATGGTCTGTCCAGGTTCTTCTGCCTTAGTGATGAGAACTCACAGGAGGTTGGGTATTTCTCCCCACTTTTATCTGGGAGGACACTGGTTAGACCTGTCAGCCTTAGGGTGGCCTTCCCTCTAACGTTTTGCCTACTCCCCTCCTATTTTTCTCAATTATTTTATGTTGGCCTTGGGACTTTATGCACTTTGCCACTGCTAACCAATGCTTAAGTGCTTATGCTCACTCCCTAAAACATGACAAAAGTGGCGTACACCTGATTGCCATATTTAGTTTACTTATAAGTCCCTAGCAAAGTGGTATACCATATACCAAGGGCTGGTAAAATAAATTCTACTAGTGGAACTGCATCCACTTAAGCAGCACCTTAAAATGTGTCCCAGGCCTGCCATTGCAGCCTGCATGCAGTTTTTAACAGCCAATTCGACGTAGCAAAATAAACCCTTTGCCAGGTCTAAAACTCCCTTGTTTTACTTATAATTCACCCCTGAGGTAGGCATTAAACAGCCCACAGGGCAGGGTGCATTGTATTTATAAAACTGGACATGTAGTTTTACATTTTACATGTACTAGTAGTGGAACATTCCTAAATTTGTTTCTCACTACCGTGAGGCCTACCTCTCCCATAGGATAACATTGAGTTACCAAATTTGATTTAATAGGTGATAACTTTTGTTTGGGAGCAGGTGGAAATATTATCTTTTGAGTCTAAGGAAATGTAATTTAAAATCATCTTGAATGGTAAAGTCATATTTTAAGTCACAATTCTGAAAATGCCACTTTTAAGAAGTTGGTATTTTCTTGTCCTAACCATTTGGTGTCTGCAGCCTGTTTCCTGGTTCACATAACTAAGTGCAGTTGGCAGTTGACATTTGTGCATTCCTCCTAGACAGCCACACAATAGAGGGACTGTGTGTTGGCAGGATGGGGGGCAGCGGAGCTTAGCACAACCCTATTTGCGCATTAAAGACACTGCGTTAGCTCACACACAAAGCACTTCACACTAGTCTATTGTGACTGCAGGCAGACTGGGACCAGGGCAGAGAGGCAGGAAATTCCAGACACTTCTGGGGTGGGGGGCAAATGTTTCTTCCACTTCAAAGCTGGCATCAGGTATAAAAATATGACCCTCAGACCCACACTTCAGTTCACGTCTGGACCTGCAAAAGGATTCTCAAAGGACTTCCATGCTGTCTGTGGCCTGCTGTGTACAAGTTCAGAGGACAGCTCTGCTGCACCAAGAGGACTGCCCTGTGCCCTCAGAGTACTGCTGCCTGAGATCTGCTTTCCTTCTTGGAACCAGGCTTTCCAGAGTGACTCCAAGGTCTAGTTGGCTGCCCCCCTGATCAGAGCATCAGGGACAGAAATGGCTCCAACCATCTTAAACCTGCATCTAGACCCAGTCTTAGTGAATACTGACCATCCAAGTGATGCCCCTCCAGTCCTGGACCCTTGGGAGTGGTATTAAAGATGCCCAGATAGCCTAATCCAAAACATAGTAGTTATAAAATTTTCTGCCAAAAAGTGCTCTGAGAACCAAGAGGAGAGCAGGACCTACTTGCTTGCCGATCCACCCAAGGTGCATCACCGGTCGGCCTGACTTTGTGGTAGCTCCTGCTACATTCCTCTCTGCAGCAGCAAATCCTGTCCAGCAGCTCCTCCCAGAAGGGGTATTCAACCTAGTGAAGCCCTCATCAGCTCCAGCCTACAGCTTCGCTCCACTGGAGATCTTCAACTTCGAAAAAAAACCTCAATCAATCATTCAGAATATTTAAAGCATGGATAATCACATGATAGGGTATCCTGGTGCTGACAGGTCCCAGCGGCTTATTCGAACAGCCAGGTCTTGAGGGTCATTCGGAATTCCGGAAGTGAGGTGATGGTCCGGAGGTGTGTCGGGAGGCTGTTCCAGGTCTTTGCTGGGATGTGGGAGAAAGAGCGTCCTCCAATTCTGCTTCGGTAGATGCAAGGAGTCTCGGCAAGTGAAAGGGAGGCAGAGCGTAGTCTACTCAACAGTTGGTGGAAGTTCAGGCGAGTGTTAATGGTCCTTTGCTGTGTAAAGCCTTGTGTGAGTTTGTCAGCAGCTTGAATTGGCATCTCTTCTGTACGGGGAGCCAGTGGGGTTTCCTGAGGTGGGCTGTGATGTGGATTCATTGGGGAAAGCCGAGGATGAGTCTGGCTGTGGCGTTCTGTATGGTCTGAAGTCTCTGTAGGAGTTATGCAGCAATTCCTACATAGAGGGCATTGCTGTAGTCCAGTTCAGCTGGTGATGAGGGCTTGTGTCACGGTACGTCTCATGTGTAGGCGTAGTCACTTGAACATAATACGTAGCATGCGCAGAGTGAGGAAGCAGGAGGAGGAGACGGCTTTAATCTGTGATTTCATGGTGAGCTTGTTGTCAATGATTATTCTGAGGTATCTGGCATGGTTGGAGGGAGCGGGTGCGGGTCCTAGGTCTGATGGCCACCAGGAGTTATTCCATGTGTTGCTGCTATTGCCGAAGATCAGTACTTCCATCTTGTCTGTGTTCTGCTGCAGGCAGTTGTTCTTCATTCAGTTGGCAATGTTTCTCATGCATCTGTGGAAGTTGGTTCCGGTGGTGGTGGGGTCATCGGTGAGTGAGAGGATGAGTTGGGTGTTGTCTGCGTATGAAATTATGTTGAGACCGTGGGATCTGACGATGTTGGCCAGCAGGGTCATATATGTGTTGAAGTGCGTGGGGCTGAGGGATGAGCCCTGGGGAACACCGAAGGTGATCTCCTTGGGTTCAGAGGTGAAAGGTGGGAGGTGGATCCTCTGGGGTCTTCCGGTGAGGAAGGAGCTGATCCATGTGAGAGCATCCCCTTGGATGCCGATGTGGTGGAGTCTTTCGATCAGTGTGTGGTAGGATATGGTGTTGAACATCTGCTGAGAGGTTGAAGAGGATCAAAGCTGCTGTTTCTCCTCTGTCGAGGAGGGTTTGAATGTCATCGTAGGCTGTGATCAGGGCAGTTTCAGTGCTGTGATTGCTGCGGAAGCCGGATTGGGAAGCATTGAGTAGCTTGTTCTGCTCCAGGTGTGTCATGAGTTGATTGTTGATGATCTTTTCCAGTACCTTCGCTGGGAAAGGGAGCAGGGAGATTGGCTAGTAGTTTTTGAGTTCACCTGGGTTTTTTCAGCAGTGGTCTGACTTTGGCGTGTTTCCAGGTGTCTGGAAATGTTGCGGTGGTGATAGACCTGTTGAGTAGGGTGGTGAGTTCCTGGGCGATCCTTTGGTTTTCGAGGTTGAACATGAGGTGTGGGCATGAATGTGTGGGAGCTCCCGAGTGGATGGATTTCATGGTGGTGGTGGATGGATTTCATGGTGGTGGTGGATGGATTTCATGGTGGGTGAAGAGGATATTCCAGGTGGTCGGTGTGTGGTTCTATTGGTTACGGTGGTGGCGTATCTGGCGAGGAAATCTGTAGGTGTGGGTTGCGGTTCGAAGTTTCTATATATGGTTGCAAGCTTGTCGTGGAAGAAGTGGGTGAGGTTGTCGCACAGCTACGGGGAGAGTGTGATGTTCTTTACGCCGGCAGCCAGGTTGGAGAATTCCTTAACATTGTTGAAGAATTCCTTGGTGTTGTTGGCATTGGTTTTGATGCATGCAGCAAGGGCAGTCTTCTTTGTTGCACTCAGCAGGCGGTGGTAGAGGTTGAGGGAGGTCTTGAAGGCTGTCCTGTCGGAGGTATCCTTGCTGGTGCGCCATCTCCTCTCCAACTGTTTGCTGTCTCATTTCTCTGTTCTGAGTTCTTGTGTGTACCAGTTGGCTTTTTTGGAGGATTTTCTCTGGATGTTGCTCTTGATGGGGACGGTGCTGTCTGCACAGTTGGTGATCCATGTGTTGAAGTTTTTCACACCGTTTGAGGTTGGTGGCGTAAGCAGGGTTGGAGGTGTTGAGGGTGTTCATTCAGCTGAGATTTTGAGATTCAGCTGAGATTTTGTTCCACCTCCAATGAGGGACATTAGTCATCTTGGGGGTGGCGGTGCAGGGGCTGGAGATGCTGAAGTGAATGATGAAGTGATCGATCCATGTGAGTTCTGTGATATGGCTTTATTTGATGTGGAGGCTGGAGGTAAACATTGGGCCCAGAGTGTGTCGTGCGGTGTGCATGGTCGTGGATGATCCGAGGCTGCTCATATTGTTGATGAGGTGTGAGGTGCTATTGTCATTGGGGTCGTCGATGTGGAAATTGAGGTCGCCGAGGAAGATGTGGTCCTTGGAGTCTAAGGCTAGGGGCGCAATGAGTCTGCGATGGTGTTGCAGAAGAAGCTGGAGTGCGGGCCTCGGGGTCGGTATGCGAGGGTTCCTCTGATGGCTGTTTTGTCATCCGTGTGGAGCTTGAAGTTGAGATGTTCCATGGGGGTGGTGCTAAACTGTATGGCCTCTTTGTGGATGATGGCTGTACCTCCTCCCAGCTTGTTGGTGCAGTCCTGGTGCGTGATTTTATATCCGTTGGGGATTTCTGTGGCCCAGTCTGGAACGGATGTGGGGTTGGGCCAGGTCCCAGTGAGGAAGACGATGTCCGGTGCAAGGGTGGCGAGGAGGTCCCAAAATCCAGTGGAATGCTTGCATAGTGATTGTGAGCTGAGAATAGCGCATGTGAGTTGGTGTTTTTGTTCAGGTGCTGTCTGTGGTGTTTTTGGGGTGGGGGTGGATGCAGTGGCAGATGAAGTGACTGTGGGTGCAGGTGAAACGTCCTACCATTGAGCGTGGATCAGCACAGAGGCAGTGTTTTTTGCGGAATCAGGGGTCGAGGGTGGTCGTGAAAAAGTCAGAATGAAGAAATCTTCACTGCGACCTCACCCGGTGGTTCCACCACCACGACGCCTCCTCCTCAGACTCTGCCAGCTGCCTTGCCCCACTGTGCTTTGCCTTCTCAGCCATTTTTCTTGAAAATTTCTTCTAAGTGCGAAGGTAAGCGGAGACCGAGCTCAATCCACTTTGTTTATCAGATGCTCGTTCTACCGCAGTCAGTCATAGCTTTTAACTGTGCCCCAGTTTCGCTCGACTAGATATCCGCAGTTGGTGCTTTGATATTTTAGCGTTATTTTTCACATAAAACTTTAAAAGTTCATAAGTCCAGTCCAGTTATTAAAATGTACTTTCGTTTTCTAAATTGGTGTGGGCTTTTTCTTGGGCTGTATTTTCACTTTGCTACTGTTTAAGAGCTGCATAAATACTTTACATATTGCCTCTATGTTAAGCAGGTTAGATTTTGTGCCAAGCTACTAGAGGGTTAAGTACAGGTTAGTTTAGTGACATTTTGTGGTTCAAGATGACTAGGATTGTGGCTGCTCCCTGAGTAGGGTTTCAACCCTCCTACCCCAACCGACAACCCAATTTCTCATAACAAGCTTTACATGCACCAGCTGCAATCTCTGCTCAGGGGGAATTCCTAGGACGTAACATTTCTCAACAGATCTCTCCTCGCTCTGCTCTTCTAAGTCCTCATTAAGCTAACAGTGACCTTAGAGACTGAAGGACATCAGAGAAACAGTCTCCTATCAGGTAATGCAAACACACAGCAGTTATTCTGAGTTTGGCCTTCTGGGGGAATTCCAAAACAGGATAAGGTTCCTATTAGGACATCATATCACAGCTCTCACACACAGCTCTGCTCCAGACACAGCCACGCATAGGCACAGGCAGGAGTAACCCTCACCACCAGCAATGAGCAACCAGGAAATCCCACAGCCTCCAGCGATCTACTCTAGTTCTGTGTATGGTTGCGGATCCATGCCAGGCAGCACCTCAATGCACACGTATGAGGAAATTGCATACATCACCTACCCTGCAACGATCCCTCAGTAACCTGGATTGGGCGCTCAGCCGCAGTACAATGTAGGCTATGCAAAGGGGCAGGATGTGATGGTGAACTCCCAGCCAGTAGTGCTCAAGGTCCCAATGCAATTGAAGGAGCAGGATTACTTGGGCTACTCCATATTTACCTTGCTGTGCTGCTGCTTCCCGCTTGGGGTCATCGCTCTCATCTTCTCTATAAAGGTGCGTACCTTGGAAATATGTCTCCCAATTATTGTACTTCATGGAGGCCTGAGGTATGAGCAGGGCATCAGGTCAGATGTGAAGTGTCTGGCATGGATGCCATAGACATACCTTTCAATCGTTTAAGTGTACAAAGAGGGTGAGATCGAATAGTCCATGGAAATTATGGAGCTCAAATATTCTGTGGTGTGCAAGGACGGGTTTCCAGGTGGGTGATGCCATTTAAGTCAATGGAAAGCATTCCGCTTAATTAGTGGGTGAAGAGCATTCCAATAAGTGTGACGTCCTCCAAATGACGGTGAGCTGAGATGCACTGGTCTAGCTTAGCATGATCAAAAACTGATTAACATGGTTAGCAGTAGAAAGGACTTCAAGAACTTTGCAAGAGTAGCATGCAGGGCCTTGTGTCCCAAAGATAGGATATCAGATGACATGACTGATGCTGAGGCGCGACAAAAATGTGTCACTCCCCAGCATCAGTCTACCAAGTGGAGTCACTGGTTAGAGCAGAGGTGCCTCAACAAAGCTGTTAGTTTGGACCTCAGTATGGAATTGACAGGGGTGGTGGGCCAAGTAAGGATGGAAGTGCCTCAGCGAGCTGGATGGTGACCATAGACGTAGCATTACTGTGGGAAGCAGTGAGATAGGAACTAGGGATGAAAGAAAACGTTTCCAGAGTCAGGAAGAGAGTCAAATGAAGGCAAAGTAGATGAGCAATGAGGTGCCTAAGGGGAGTGGGCCCCAGGAGTGAAGAAAAATGTGGGTACAGTAGCTTTAGAAGGTCAATCTGGGATATAATATTCTTTAGCTGATCTTTCCTCTGTGCACTGTGGCTGAACAAAACGATACAGAGAAGAACATGGCAAAAAACTGATGGGGAGCAATGTGCCAAAGTTTTAAAAATATGAAACTGACGTTATTGTGTGGCTAAGGTAATGGAAAACAGGCAATCGGAGTGCCTCGGAGTAGGACATGAGATGAAGGACAGAGGGAGGGAGGGAATGAGGAAATGCTCAGACCACCAGGGACAAGATCTCAGACAAAATCTAAGCACAAGGCTAATAGGAGAAGCTCTCCATGTATCATGACGTGTTCAGACCATCAAAAGTTTATAATCATAATTGAACCATATTGTGTAGGAGAGGTTCATGTCTTGACGTGATGTCTTCAGGGTCATAGAAAGGAGATCACAGATCTTTTGTCGTAGAAAACGTTCTCTTTATTCATGTAGCAAAAAAGTTTATACAATCATCTCAGCCCAGCCAGTCAACGCGCTTCGTTCCTGTGATGAAGCTGTGACATTCTAGTGGTCACCACAGCAGGGGCAGCAGCAGAACAGGCTGTGGTGGGCCAGCTGTGGAGTAGAACGCTCCACAGGGTGAGTAGTAAATAGGGCGAGGATCCTGGGGTGTTGGCCGGTCTGTGAGGGGTGACCAGGGAGGGCAGATATTGAATGGGATCAAAATGCTGCTGAGAAGGTAGTAAATCCATAATCCCTGGCTATGTAAATTGGGTGGGAGCATCATTTGGGACCAATTTAGATCACAGGTCATGCTATAGAATATCTTCCCTGATGCTACAAGAGAAGGGCAAAGCTATTTGTACCATTGTTACTGAATGTGTAGTAGATGAATATTGCAAAATGTATGTGAACCCGGGCAAACACAGATAACGTATATACACATACGTTTTGCTGTGTTCGGAAGAGAATAAAATGAGACAATAATTTGTATCCACTTTTCCATGTAAAAGACAGACTATGAGGTAAATTCAGTTTCTTTCATGATTTATTACATAAGTAGTAAATTTGAGCAAAATCACATTTTTCAATATTTTGAAAGTTTTTATTGGACAAAGGATCCTGTTTTTAAATCTCTTTGACACTCATAAAATCAATTATAATAAAAAAAGAATACTAATTAAGGACTCCACCAAAAAAACGATGGATTCATTCTTGACTTTGTGAAAAATACCTTTCTGCAAAATGAAAGGAATCTAATTTGTTTGCTTGTTTGTGAATCTCACAACAGCAAAATAATGCAAAATGGTCTTCATCTAATGTTTTTGATGCACCTGTGCAAAGTTTCTGTAATTTCGACAGTGGTGTCTGCTTCTTTCAACCAAATAGGGGCAATAATAAATTGAGTTGAATCACCTGACCTCGGCCATACAGTGGGGAGGCTGTTACGGAACAGAAGTGGTGGGGCGGGGGAGAGGGGGTAGAAAAGATCACCTACCTGCCGGACGTTGCCTCTCCTCCATCCTCTTCTGTTCATGTCAACTCCCGGCAGCACACAGGCTCCCAGACTCCCCTAAGCCAATCACAGCGCTGCTGTCATATAATAGTATACCAGCATGACAGCAGTGTTGTGATTGGTCTGAGGGGCCTGGTTTGCCACTCATACAGTGCCTGGGAGCCTGGGACTATTCTCCACCCGGCTGTGTTACAGAGCTGGGTGGAGAAATGCTAAGTGCATATGTCGGTTTGGCCGTCCTAAAACGGCCGGCCAAACCATCATGTGCACTTATGGTGCCCACCACTCCTCCTCCCTGCTGCATGACGACAGCCCAGCCCCACCTCACCCTAAACTGGCTCTGTACTGGAAAATAAAATGATAATAACATTGTGTTATTACCATTTTATTTTTCCTTTTTGCACTGCTCAGAGAGCAGATGGGTGACGGTCCTCTGCCTTAACGGTGGAGCCGCCACTGGCAGCGGGAAGACCATACAGACATACAATAACAATGTTTCTCATATTAAAGTTTTGTGTTGACTCCTACATAGCCTATCTTACGACACTACAGACACTGCAGAACAGAAAATGAGTGCTGAAATGTTGAATTAGACACTGGATGCAGTAATGAAGTAGAATCCTTTATTGCTGAGGAGCATACGAAGACACCGGCATGTACATCGGTGTCCTTCTCGCAACTGACAACCCCCAAGCAGCTCATATATAAACATTCTAGGAATGCTTGCTAGTCATGCATTCCACATAACTAAGCAACATACAACACATCCCCCTCCTTAAACAAATAATAAAACAAAACTAGGAAGGAGAGAAAAATAAAAGAATTAAAAACACAAGGGTACAATAAAATATGTATGAAGGTATAGCAAAGTGTGCAGCCATAACAATGAAAATGAATTAGAACAAAACAAAATATACACAATTAATTGGCAGAATAGCACAACTAAATTGGTTGAATAACACACAAGTTTTAAAATAGTACACCGCAAAATCCTTCAGTTATAAGAATTGTACACCACAAAATCTTTCAACCAACCAGGAGCCTTCCTTTCCCTTACAGGTTTTTGAACAACCACTTGATCATCCACGTCATTAACCGCTTCTGTAGTAAGTGGTACATCTACAGTGGTGGGAACAAAAGAAGCAGATTGACTGGCAACAGAAGTTGATTGGCTTGATTCCACATCATCCATCCAATCATAACTAGAAACATCACTACCAGTTCCACTACCACACTTGGCCACTCTCCAAAGATTCCAAACTTTCCCATCTCTGAGCCTTACCGAATTTTGCAGAACTTCAACAACCTCTTCAGGCTCAAAGAAACAACTATCACCTTTATCAATAAATCCGGGTTTCTTAATAAGTACCCAATCACCCACAGCAATCTGTGGAGTTTTAACTCCATGCTTATCATCAAAATACCTCTTACTTCTGTCCTGTACTTTCTCCATTCTATTCCAAACTTCCTCTCTAGACCACTGTTCCACACCAGAAGTGAATAACCACTCAGGATTAAATTTGGACCTAGGTCTACGTCCTCGCATAGTTAAGAAAGGAGACAACCCAGTAGCATCAGAGTTAGTGACCCGATAAGCCCAGACCATCTTACCAACTTGCGTGGTCCAATCATCACCAGCACCAATAGCCAATTGAAAGGTGCCCTTTAACACACGGTTAAAGCGTTCAACCATTCCGTTTCCACTAGGATTATATAGGGAGGTAGTTCTATGTTTGATACCAAGTTTTTCAAAGTAAGATTTAGCTTTTTTCGAAAGAAACTGAACACAGTTCAGAAAATGGCACAGTGATAAGACACTGGACAGCCACGCAGCCCACAAAGACGCCATCCGCAACCACCACCACCTCATCAAGTCCGCCAAGAGAATCTCCTTCAAAGACGGCCTCGACAACAACGCACACAACAGCAAGGAGCTCTTCAACATCGTGAAGGAACTCTCCAACCCCAGCTCCAACACCAACGACATCCCGCCGTCGCAAGCCCTGTGCGATTCCCTCGCGACCTTCTTCCACCGCAAGATCGCCGACATCCACGACAGCTTCAACACCCAGACAGCCCCAACCAAGATCGATGCACCAGACCCACCGCACACCATCGACCACGACCCCCTGCCAGCCTGGGCCAGCGTGAACATCGATGACACCATCAAGACCATGAGCACAATACACTCCGGCTCCCCGTCAGACCCTTTCCCGCACCACATCTTCAACAAAGCCAGCAGTTCCATCGCACCCCACCTGTGCAACGTCATCAATCTCTCCTTCGAGACCACGACCTTCCCAGAGAGCTGGAAACACGCAGAGATCAACGCCCTACTCAAAAAACCCAAGGCGGACCCGAGAGACCTCAAGAACTTCCGGCCCATCACCCTGCTTCCGTTCCCAGCCAAGGTCATCGAGAAGATCATCAACAAACAGCTAACCCGATACCTCGAAGAAAACAGCATCCTGGACCCATCCCAATCAGGGTTCCGCAGCAACCACAGCACTGAGACTGCCCTCATCGCCGCCACCGACGACATCAGGATCCTGCTGGACAACGGTGAGACCGCAGCCCTCATCCTGCTGGACCTCTCCGCCGCCTTCGACACTGTCTGCCACCGCACACTACGCGCACGCCTCCACGACGCAGGGATCCGAGACAAGGCCCTGGAATGGGCCACCTCCTTCCTCGCCGGCAGAACCCAGAGAGTCCGCCTCCCACCATTCCGATCCGAAGCCTCCGAGATCATCTGCGGCGTACCCCAGGGATCATCCCTCAGCCCAACACTGTTCAACATCTACATGGCCCCGCTCACACACATCGCCAGGCAGCACGACCTCAACATAATCTCCTACGCCGACGACACTCAACTGATCCTCTCCCTCACCAAGGACCCCCTCGCCGCCAAATCCAACCTCCATGAAGGAATGAAGGCCGTCGCCGATTGGATGAAGATCAGCCGACTAAAACTGAACACGGACAAGACAGAGGTCCTCATCCTCAGCTCCAACCCCTCAGCCTGGGACGACTCCTGGTGGCCAACGACACTGGGAGCAGCCCCGACACCCACCGACCACGCACGCAACCTGGGAGTCATCCTCGACTCAACGCTCTCCACGACCAAGCAAGTCAACGCAGTCTCCTCCTCCTGCTTCAACACCCTCCGCATGCTTCGCAAGATCTACAGGTGGATCCCGACAGATACAAGAAGAACAGTCACCCAGGCCCTCGTCAGTAGCAGACTTGACTATGGGAACGCCCTCTGCGCGGGAGCCCCGGCCAAGCTCATCAAGCGACTGCAACGCATACAAAACGCCTCCGCACGCCTGATCCTCGATGTACCACGCCACAGCCACATCACCCCCCACCTGAGGAACCTGCACTGGCTCCCCGTCGACAGGAGAATCTCCTTCTAACTCCTCATCCACGCACACAAGGCACTCCACAAGACTGGCCCAGCCTACCTCAACAGACGACTCCTCTTCTACGTCCCCAACCGCCAGCTCCGCTCCGCCGACCTCTCCCTCGCCACCGTCCCTCGCATTCGAAGAACAACCACCGACGGCAGATCCTTCTCCCACCTCGCCGCCAAGACCTGGAACACCCTTCCACTAAGCCTACGACAGACCCAAGACCTGCTGACCTTCAGGAGGCTACTCAAGACCTGGTTGTTCGACCAGTAGCAGCACCCCCCCCCTTTTTTTCTCCCCAGCGCCTTGAGACCCTCGCGGGTAAGTAGTGCGCTCTACAAATTCTGTGATTGATTGATTGATTGAACACCATTATCGCTCAGTAAACATGCAGGAATACCCTCAGAAACAAAAATGTCATCCAGAAATTTCAACACAACATCAGTATCAGTGTTTTCCACGACTCTCACGACAGGCCAGCGAGAAAACATATCCATCAGAACTAAAACATACTTGTATGAATCTTGGTGATGATCCTTAACTGGACCCATTATATCAATAGCAACCATCTCCCAAGGATTCTTAGGAAGTTTAGATTCACACATAGGAGGACGTAAAGCTTGCAAGGATTTGTCAGCAGAAGAACAAGCTATACACTCTCTCACAATTCTTTCAGCAAGCTTGTCTAATCCAGGCCACCAAAATAAACTTTTTAAAAGAGATTTAGTCCTACAAATACCAGAATGGACCTCATGACACAGTTCCACAATAGGCACATGCAAGCTTTCAGGCGGAACAATTTTCTCACCACGTAACAAAAATCCATCACTAAAAGAAAGTTCAGAACGCACTTCCCAAAAAGGTCTAGTTGCATCATTAAGAGCATCCTTGCGGGGCCAACCATTCATGACATATGGAATTATTTCTTGCAAAATCACATCTTTTTTGAATTTTTGTTCCCACTCATCTTTTTTGACAGAAGAAAATCCTTGGTCATGTACAAACGCTACTTGGAAGTTATTCCACTCATTGTCTTCACATTGTTCCAGCATGACTGGCATTCTAGATAAAAAGTCAGCCATAACATTGCTCTTGCCTAGAGTATAAACAATTTTATACGTGAAGTTTTGCATGCGCATAGATATCCTAGCTAACCTAGAGGAAACGTTATTTGAACCTTCTGTGGACAAAATTTTAATTAAAGGTTTATGATCACAACGTAGAGTGCACATTTTACCCCAAATGAATGATTTAAAATGGTCAAGTGCCCACGCACAAGCTAACGCTTCCTTTTCGATAATTGGATACTTCTCTTCACAGGGAGACAAGGATCTGGAAGCATACACAATAATATGTTCTTTCCCTTTAGAATCAACCTGGGCTAGCACAGCACCTAGGGGCCCATTATGATATCGGGCGGATCGCCACCGCCGGCCCGGCGGTGGCGGTCCGCCCGCCAGATGCTCCCGTTTCACCCCCGCCATATTAGTATGGCGGGAGCCCCGCGCGGACAGTAAGACCGTCCGCCGCTTTTCCGCCGGTCAGATCCCCGGCTGGGCGGAAAAGGACCTCAATATGGTGGCGGTGCCTTGCAGGCACCGCCATCCATATTAGGATGTGCAATTACAAAGGCCTTTCCATTGCGGCGATGCCACAATGGAAAGGCATGCGGGAATTGCTTTGGGGGCCCGTTACGGGCCCCCGGGAGGTTGGGGGGGTGGTCGGCTGCACTTGGGGGGTACCTATGGTACCCCCCTTCATTGGCATACACAGGGTGGCAGGCACCGCGCGGTGCCTGTCACGTTGTGCATGCCAATGCACAATATGCCTTTTTAGGTCTCGCCTAGGCAGCGCGCATGCGTTGCCCTAGGAGATGACCTTTAGAAATCGGCTTGCTCCTTTGCACACTCGTGCTTGTGCTGGCATCCACATTGCGGGCGCGCGTGCTAATTGAAAACATATGGCTCTCGCGCCGCCGCTGCTCGCTCCCGCAAGGCGGAGGCCAGCACAAGCATGAGTGCTTCAAACAGCTGCTGCTTGTCTTTTTTTCTAGCGTCTTTGCAGCGCGCACTGCACTGCACAGGCAGGCACTGTGCATCCCTCTCCCACCGTTTTAATGTTATAAAGCAGAGCACGCCACCAGAGGCGGGGGAACTCTGCGAAACACGTAATTTGCATGTAGGCCGTGCAGCTTTCAGACTGCATTAGAGGTGCGTGCGAAACACGTAATTTGCATGTAGGCCGTGCAGCTTTCAGACTGCATTAGAGGTGCGTTTTGTCACAAAGAGAAAATAAGAAATAAGCCTGCCTTTCAAGAAATTCGAGATCATCCGAAAGAATGCGTTTTACAATCTGACTTTATGGCAAGCTGGATAAAATGCGCAAGTCAGCCTCTCGCTGCATGTTCGGCGCAGCCAATTCCTGGACACTATTGAGTGCTCTGCGGGGGTGAGGGGGCTCGCTCCCCAGGCTGTGAGAGCAGGATCTTCCTAGTGCCAGCATGTAACCAGACGCAGCTGCAGGGCTAGGTCCGCCATCATCCCAGCTCTCCTCCCTTCTTTAACACCTACTTCGCCTCCACCCTCCCCTCAGCTTCCTCCCCTCGCCTCCTCTGTCCCACTTTTCCTCTCTTCCTGTGCTGACTCAACCCGAAGGTGTTGCAGCGCTTCTGACTGTCCTGCCACACATCTCTCAAGACGCACAGTCACTCCCGAGATCACTACCACACACTCGCTGTGACATCCACTGCACTTTTCATCAATAAAAAAGATCACTGCGCCGCTTTTTTAAATTTCTAGAACACACCTCCAAAATCACTGCCAGTCGCCCTTCACCATGCACACTTCCATTGCCGAATAAATACCAGCTCACTGATGTACCGCACTCCATTTTTCACCCATAAATTCAGCCCCTCCCGCAATCGCACCTTGGAATCGGCCCCTTAGAGGGGCTAAAACTATCTCACAAACTAAACGGGAGTTCTGCTGGGGAGACTTCTGATGCATCACAGCAGTGTTCATATGCCTCATTATTAAAGTAGAAGAGACATCATCTAAACAGGCTCTTAGTCTGATGTGTGCAAGCGGTGGGGATCCCTTCGAGTTTCCTTCTATCCTGCTCGCCCTCTTCATATCACTGACTCTGCAATCACTCTCCCCGCCTTGGTCTCACGCACCATTTCTCTTCTCCCTGTCTCTTCATCTGTGATCCTGCCATCTTGAGATCTGTCACGCTTCCTTTTCATTACGGTCTCTTCGCAGTCTACTTCTGCATGTCAATTGCCTTCACTACCATCCACATCAGTATCTTCTCTCTTCGCTCACTCACTTACAGACTCTCCCCCTGTAAAAGCTGTAGTTTCTTTACCCCTGCGGCTGTTAATTATTTGACGTCCCCTGCGGCTGTTAATTATTTGACGTCCGTGTAACTACTTCATTCACTTTCCTGTAAAATTGTAATTAGTATTGAGATGTATGTCACCGTCCCTCTGGGAAGTCCATGCAGAGCGGCCAAGGAGTGTAAGAGCATGAAATGTGAACGCCTTAATGACCCTTTCATAGCTAGTGTGAGAAAGTCGCACTGCCGCAAGGAGGCGCTATAACAAGCCTCTGGTGCTATATCAGAATACAAACCTCCAGCAGCGGCGGTACATCTGTGAAAAGGAGGCACGTGCGGGGACACACATACCTTCCCGCAAAAAGTACAACGGGTCGAATATCAGACATAAATGTGTGAACATGTTTCACCCTTATGAAAACGGCGGGAGCAAGTATCTGTCCTATAGCACCGTGACACAGCGCCGCGGTCTTTCAGACTCTGGCAGCAGCGAAAGTAAAGCAGAGACTCGGGGCATTAAGTGGGATAAAAAAAGCATTGGCATAGCCAATAGGTCTCGCTTTTGGGACATTATAAGTATTTAGTTATGCAGCACAATATCCTTGGTGCAACAACATCAACTGTTGCATGGCTAAACACTTATAAGGTCCCAAAGCCGAGACCTATTTGCTATGCCAATGCTTGTTAACATTGTGGCGGGTGCTGCTTACAGCACCGCCCGCGACAATGTTATATATGCGGAATGCGACCGCCAGGGTGGCGGTCGCATCCTAATAGGCACAGCGGGACCGCTGCACCTCTGGCGGTCGGTCCCGTGCACCGTTACGGTGGCGGGCGGACAAAGTCCGCCCGCCATCGTAATAGACCCCTTAGTCCCTTATTACTCGCATCAGTAGTAATCACACTGTCAGCTAAGGGATCAAAACTACACAGGGCAGTAGATTTAGCAACGGATGATTTGATACCATTAAAATCATTCTCACATTCCAAAGACCAATCAAATTTACAATCTTTTTTAAGTAACTTGCGAATATTGTAACATTTGTCTGCGAAGTTAGGAACATATTTAGCACAAAATTCAGCCATCCCTTAAAAGGATCTAACATCATCTTTGTTGAGTGGCGTACAGGCATTCTCAATTGCAGATACTAGTGAAGGTTTGGGTCTCACACCATTTTCATCAATTACATGGCCCAAATAAGTAACACTATTTTGAGCGAAATTACATTTAGAATGTTCAACAGTAAGACCTTTTTCTTGTAGAATTGTCAACACAGTAAGTAGCCTGGATTCATGTTCGCTTCTATCTGCACCAAATACCAAAATGTCATCTTGGAAAAATGTGACGCCTTCTGTTCCTTTAAATAATTGAAACATAAGGCGTTGGAAAACGGCTGCCGCTGAAGCTAAGCCAAACGGCATGCGCTTAAATTGGTAGCAGCCAAAAGGTGTTATGAAGGAAGTGTATTTTCTCGACTCAGGTGACAAAGAAATCTAATGGTATGCAGATGAGAGGTCAATAGTGGAAACCCACTTAGCACCCTTCAAACATGTAACCATCTCGTTAATTTTTGGTAAGGGAAGCCTGTCCACTAAGATGTTATTATTTAAATGGCGCAGGTCCACACATAACCTAATTTTACCGTTACTCCGTCTGGCAATAACAACTGGAGAAATCCAATCGGAAGCCTCTACAGGCTCAATTACATCGGTATTGACCAATTTGTTGAGTTCATTTTCAACTTCACTTCTAATGAGTAAGGGAACATTCCTACATTTATGGACTTTGGGAATAGCATCATCCTTGAGACGAATTAAATGCTTAAAGATTTCCCAATTTATCCTTAAACACACTAGGGAACTGACCTTGTACTCTTTTCCCCAAAGTGCTACTTTCATCAAGAATGAGTACTTGCTCCTTACTGTTTGGATCCAAAATAATATGTAATTCTTTTTGATCCAGCCAACCTATGACTGGAGGACCTGTTTTAGCAACATAAAGTTTCCCACGATTTTGTCTGTTCTTGAATTTGAAAATTAACCACCTATATCCAAGTAAATCATTTTTTTCCTCACTGTATCCTTCAGGATGGATATCTGGTTGAATCAAATGTTTGCCAATTTTAGAAACGAATGAGGAATTCCACAATTCCTCATTAATAATTGTATATGGGGAACCAGAATCCGCATAGATTTTAAGTTCAACACCACCAATACTCATCCAACATTCAGGCTTGTTTTTACAAAGATTGTCAGTTATATTAAGTACTAGATTGATTCTAACATTCATAACCAAGTCATCAACAGGAGAATCGTCTTCATATCTATTCTGTAGATCAAAATCCTCATCAACACCATTCACAAATTTAACTTTAGAAGTTCTACGATTGCAAACCTTCGAATAATGACCGATAATGCCACAATTACTACATTTTTGTTTGATCGCTGGGCAGAGTTTGCTATGAGCCAAATGATCTAGACTGCCACACCTATAACACCTTGTCTGGTCTCTAGGTTTTGCTCTTCCACGACCAAATCTGAATGAACTTGGTCTGTCAACCCTTGCTGGAGCAAACTTATCAAATTTTTCATTTGCGATAGGATTGACTTTGAACACAATGGAGTTTTGTGCATCATCTTTGAGAACAACAGCACATCTACTGGACATCTCTGCCTTGCGGACCAAGGCAAGGATTTCTTCCAGAGGTGCATCACCATTGATCCAAAGCCTATCTTGTATAGATGGATTGGAAGCATGCATAACTACTTGATCTCTTATAAAATCATCATGCAGTGTGCCAAACTTACAATCCAAGGCTAACTTCTTAAGTTCTGATGCGTAACCATCAACAGTTTCAGATTTACCTTGTTTCCTTTGAAAAAATTTAAACCGTGTAATGCCTATGCAAGCTTTAGGCGTGAAATAATTATCAAGATGGAGTAAGGCTAAATCAAAAACATTAATATCTCCCGCAACTGCAATTTTGGTCATTTGATTGTACCTAAAGCATGTAGAAGTAATCTTTTCTTTTGCGCAGCAGCCATCTTGCCAGCTTCATCCACAGCCTCAATATAGTTAGTGAAATAAGCTCTCCATTCTACCCACTTAGTAGGTGGTTCAGATCCAGCAGCCCAAAAAGCTTGAGGTGCACTTATGTTATAATTTTGGCTAGCCATGTTGCTGTATGGACTAGTTCAGTGTCAATTCACTGTCCTGATCTTCACCACACAGAAGAGCAGAAACAATTAATGAGAGCTGAAGTATCAGAAGAAAAACCAAGATAAAAATCCAGGGTGAAATGACCCACTAATAGTGTAGAAATGTAGTAATAAGTAAAAAGTAAACTCACAGCCGGAATTGAATCAATAAACTTCACCTTTTGACTTTAAAACATTGAAAGACACAGGACTTCATTAGTTGCCATTCACTACAGTTCCGACAATCAGTGTGTTGTTTTGCAACCGGTGTGTTGCTTTGCGGCCAAATTGATCACGGAGTTTAAACTGTTGACACTCGCCTCAGATCCGACGACTAAAAGTCGCAATATGCAGATCCAAGATGGCCACCGAAGAGGTCACCCAGCATGACCTTGCGCCGTGACGTAGGATATCCCAGAATGCAATGCGCGTTCCAGGCGCAGAGCGAAGAAGGAGAACCACCGGTTGGAACGCTGAAGCTGCACTCACCTGGATACCACGGTGAGATTCGAAAAACGTTGCGCGTCGGGTTAATGACGCGAAATGTAGATATCCTTGGAGTTGAGGAAATGTTAAAAAAAAAAAACTTAAAAAGCTTAAAAAGCTTGAAGATGCATACATCCGGAAAGGATGTCCGTTGTCCCGTAGTTACCGCAACCGATGGGGAATTCTTGGTACAGCAGCTTAATGCTTGAATAATAAAAGCAATTAAAAACTGCAGTGAAAAAAAATATATCAAACTTGCACGCGTAGGTCCCTTGCTCCTCAGCACTCGTCGCCAGTGTTGAATTAGACACTGGATGCAGTAATGAAGTAGAATCCTTTATTGCTGAGGAGCATACGAAGACACCGGCATGTACATCGGTGTCCTTCTCGCAACTGACAACCCCCAAGTAGCTCATATATAAACATTCTAAGAATGCTTGATAGTCAAGCATTCCACGTAACTAAACAACATACAACATGAAATCAGACTGATGTGTGAATCAGTTGCAGCCACCATGTTGGTGGGGCGGGTAACCAAAGTGAAGACACCCCGCCTTCCTATTTCAACACAATGCTACCTGAGACAGGAGCTGTAAAGGCCCAGTTGCAGCAGACAAACTAGTGAGCCATCTGGCAGAGAGGAGAACCCCCCCGCCAGCCCCCCATCGAAGTGTTGGAGTTGTTGCATCTTGGTGCCTAATGCCCAATGAGCACCTTACAACTCACCGTAACAGAGCTTCTCCCCACTGCTCTCTGTTAGGCATACACTGTGATCTGGAACATCTCATAGTTCTAGAGCACTTCTTACAGACATTAGAGGTTGTCAAGGGCGTTTAGAGGGTGATGTTAAGCTTTAAAGATAAAGCTGGAAAATGCTGTGGTGTGACCAATGAGGAGGCAGATATCCGACTAAGATATTAACATTTCTGGCTTTGATGAGATAAAGTATGTTTGCTGTATGTTGGCCCTTTAATGGCTTGGCAATAACCCACATCAGTAATACAAAGGTGAAATAGGCTGCCCAAAAAAATCAAGCTGCATTCATAGCATATCTAAAGTTCTCCCACACGGGTAGAGCCTTTATGAATACTTCTATAGGTCAAGATATTGGACAGACTTTTGAATTATAAGAGAACTCTTGGTCTGTGGGGGATAATTCACCTGAAGGCGTCTTAGGGGTATCTAGGGAAGGTTTATTTTATTCCCAGCTATGACTATTTTCTAGGCAAAGATTTGAAAAAAAGGAAATTGTGCCACAGCATACCCTTCCCTCTGATCCTGTTGGGTCTTAAATAGGGAAGTGATATCCTAGAAGACCTAATGCAACGAAGGAAGATGTAGTGTGGAAAGTACATCATGGTCTGAGTATGCACGGATGTCAGGACCACACAAGATCATTGATTAAGTATGAAGTAAGCCATAGGCATAGGCTGACTTGTTCAATTTCAGGGTAGTGCAAAAGTACAGTACAAGTGTTAAGTGGATATGGAGGGCTTGTGTTCTTTGGTAGATGATTAGCAGAGCCTCTATGCACTAAAGCACAATCAAAGTATAGAATAGAATGAGCATAGGATACATAGGGAGGTATTTGGTTTTTGGAGTAGGCAAAGAAGTACTCCTGTAGTACTCTTTCACATACTCATATCTACCTATCTGAATTAGTCCCAAAGCATCTAAATGGGATTAAAATGAGAATATTTAGGGAATATTCATATACAATTAGTAAAAATAGAAAGGATGATGCTCTCCATGCTCTTTTAGTAATGAGTTGGGCGTTTGGGACAGAGTCACAAAGGCATGTAAGAGTTTGTAAAAGAGAACTTTTGTAGCACTACTTCCCATACTCAAATTCTTTTGTGAATCGTCCCCATAATGTTTGAGCCGTAGCCTGTAGAATGCTGTTGCAAATGAGAATAACAGAGAAATGGCCTAAGTTGCTGTCCTTTGCAGCACTCGCTTCATACTGTACCACAGATTCTGCTCTCGATTCTGCATAATCCGTGATCTTAGGAAGAGCTTGTGTTAGTACAAAAGCTAGTTACGTCAACAAGTATTAGCGTAATGTGGAACACTAGGGAGCAACCACATATGTTGCAAGTCATTCTGGGATATGTAGTCTGCATCTGGTAAGTCAGGTTCTGGTAGCAGGAGGCAGTCCGGATGTAAAACCCAGGTGGGCATCTTAACTAGGAAACCATGATGGATTTTCAGGCTTGGTTAGAATGGCTAGCCAAGCAGTAAGCATTCTGGCCATGTCATCCAATAATGCCCAGAAGGTGCCATGATGCTATGCCTACCATGCTAATAATAGCAGATCATCAACTTATATATCTACTTTTTTCAGACAAGAGATGCCAATCTTCGTGGCAATGCCGCTGAAGCACTGAGCAATTCGCAGATGGCTCGCATCCTCAACCATGTGGCTCTTGGCCTTGGGTTAGCCATTATTGTTGCATGTGTTGCCTATGTGGTATGTATGTCAATAGTATTTCAGCACTTAATATAGGGGAAACATCCTTTACATCGCGGTGATTACACCGCGATGCATTTAGAACGCTGCCATTACAACGCAAGCGTTACATCGACTTGCACTGGAGGGCACTATAACCTAAGGAATAGTAAGATTTACTATTCCAACACCTTCCCTACTGTACGTAGACTGGTGGTGGAATAGTAAATCTTACTACTCCTAAGTCCAGCGCCCGCCAGCGCAAGTCGTTGTAACGACTTGCGTTGTAAAAACTGCGATGTTACATACCGCGATCATTTTGATCGCGTTGTAACATCACATATTCTTAATATAGCCTTATAGCCCGCCGTAGTGGGCTATACCGGCCATTAAAGACCCGCTCCAGCGTTAAAGGCCCGAGCCGAAGACAAGGGCCTTCAACAAGGGGGCGGGATTTTAATGGCCGGTATAGGCCAGCTACGAAGGGCTATAAGGCTATTAGAGCATTCTGCCACTTTTACCGGCCTGTAGAAGCATGGAGCAAGCCATTTTGTTCAATGGAGTGCTCCACATTCCAATGTTCTAATATAGCCTTATAGCCCACTCCAGCGTTAAAGGGCCTTTAACAGGGGAGCGGGACTTTAATGCCGGTATAGCCCAGCTACGAAAGGCTATAAGGCTATTAGAACATTCTGCCAACCATGTGGCTCTTGGCCTTGGGTTAGCCATTATTGTTGCATGTGTTGCCTATGTGGTATGTATGTCAATAGTATTTCAGCACTTAATATAGCATTATAGCCCGCCGTAGTGGGCTACACCGGCCATTAAAGACCCGCTCCAGCGTTAAAGGCCCGAGCCGAAGACAAGGGCCTTCAACAAGGGGGCGGGACTTTAATGGCCGGTATAGCCCAGCTACGAAGGGCTATAAGGCTATTAGAGCATTCTGCCACTTTTACCGGCCTGTAGAAGCATGGAGCAAGCCATTTTGTTCAATGGAGTGCTCCACATTCCAATGTTCTAATATAGCCTTTATAGCCTGCCATAGCGGGCTATACCGGCCAATAAAGGCCCACTCCAGCGTTAAAGGGCCTTTAACAGGGGAGCGGGACTTTAATGCTGGTATAGCCCAGCTACGAAGGGCTATAAGGCTATTAGAACATTCTGCCACTAGAGGGCAGAATGCTCTAACAAATAAAACAAAGACCTCTCGGAGCCCGAGGGAATTGAAATCCCCTAGGGCTCCAAGAGTCCTTTATTCAAACAACATTGGAATGTTGCTCTGCAGGCTTTTACCGGCCCGTAGAAGCATGGAGCACGGCCAATGGCATAGGCAACTCCACCAGCATCATATACTACTATGGCTGAGATCATCACAACTGTGAGCTGCAGACACCGTGGAGGGCATCGAGGACATCCTTCACTCAGATCCTGCTGGCCCCTCGGTGTATCCCAGCATCAGTGGACGACCAAGCATCTCATCACCCACAGGACAAAGAGTGTGTACCCAATGTGGCTGCCCTTGTTACGGCCCTTAGATTGCTTGCAAGAGACTGAGAACAAGACACCTTTAAATATATAGGGGTCGTCTACCAGCAACATGTCCAGAAACTGAGACTGTCCGCGGAGTTTTATTCAAGAACTTTGCAAGGATGTTAGTCGGAGATGAACAGAAAAAACAATGTGTGTATCTGATTTATTCGAGGTCTCTGGATTGACAGTTCCTTTTTCAATAAATGCATTTTTTGTTCGGAGCCCACTGTCCGGTCTGCATCAGGGCACACAGTTAAGGCTGGCACCCGCAGGGGGGTAACTTCATAGCGGGTCTGTGAGGTGTCCCACCCCCCGAATAAATGTTGAAAGTCGGGTTTTGGGAGGCCATGTCGGGTCTGACAGTGTCGGAAGAAGAAACATGATGTGATGTGTGCACTCTAAATTCTGTCAGAGGGGGGTGGCAAGGCGTTCAGCTTGCATGAAGGTTAGACTTTTAGTAAGACTAACTGAGAAATAAAGAGTTGCTTGGTACACTGGTAAAAGTTTGCCACTTCAAGGGAATCCTGTTAGAAATTATAAGTCATTGTCTAATTTCTGAAATCTTACGTGATCGTCCAACATCCACAATATTATGCCACAAAATGTGTTTAATAAATTATTAAAATTAACAAAAACATGCTAAAGTGTTCTGAAAAGTAGGTGCCTGATGGTGTTTTGTGGCAGAGACCACAGGAAGTTCAAGGTGGGGGAACTGACCACTGTTGAACAGGTTGCAGAACTCTCATACAGTGAGCTTTGGCCTTGTCAATAAAAAAAATGTTTGTAATTCTGCAGAGTAGATCATAAAATAAGTTGAAAAAGGGGACATCTTGATCAACACAACTGGCACAAGTTATGGAAGCACACAAGTAGACACTGAAGGCGTAGACAAAATGATGATGGAAAAACAACAATTTTGGGCCTATTGTACGAGAAACTATTTGCCTTCTTTGATCTAGAATTTTTTTTTTTTATAAATCTTTTTATTGACAAGAAAAACAAACGTATGACAGCATTGAATAAAGTGACAGAGTGCATAAGTACCAAAACCAGCATTGATTTGTCTTTGGAGTCCAACATTTCCATCACATTACAGAACATCAAATTCCACATCTTGACCAATGTTATCACAGAGTCATACCATCTTGTATGGAGGGATTGAGAAACGGCTCACACAGCATTCCCCTCGCTTTGTTCCAGTCACCCCAAATCTTGGTCCACTTCTGGGGATAACCCCTTCCTTCGTAGACCACCCTCTCCGTCTGCATACACCAGTTCATATCCGTTTCCCAGTCACGGAGCTTGGGTGTCGTGTCACCCTTCCAAGTCCTGGCTATATTGCGTTTCGCAACTACATTCCCAAGGGAGACCCAGGTCCTTTCTTTAGCCGTCAGGTCAGTCGCATCCCATACATTCAGAAGGCAAAGTCGGGGGGTGACCTCCATGCTCTTCCCACAAACTTCCCACATCTTTGAGGTCACTTTCCCCCAATACCGCCGTATGTTTGGACATTCCCACCACTGGTGTAAGTATGTGCCCTCTTGCCCACATACTCGGGGACACTGCGGGGAGCCCAAAACACCCATCCTAGATAATGCTACGCCTATATAATAAACTCTGTGGAGGAGCTTAAGCTGATCAATTTGAATCTGGAGCGTACCGCAACCTCTCGAGGAGACGCCAGCGCTTCCTGCCAATCTTCATCATCTAGATCTCCCACATCCTCCACCCATTTACAACAGATCTTCCCTAAAGCATCTGGGGAGTTATTTAAAATCTTATAGGTCAATGAAATTACTTTCTCTTTCAAATAATCATAGTAGCCTATCTTCTAATGGCGGGGGCTGCCGGCAGGTCGGTGCACATGGGGACGGCCTTATACAATGCACTACGCACCTGCAAGTATCGAAAGGTTTCCCCCGAATTGAGATCATGACGACGTTGCAGCACGCTAAAAGGGAGCACCCTGCCTTTCGCCCATAAGTCACCTACTGTTGAGAGCCCAGTGAGATCCCATTTGCGAAACCCGGGGCTATGAGACAGGAGCTCCTGCTATTACACCGCCCCTATCACAGGACAACCTCCCGGACAGCCCGCAACGCAACTACCCAGCCCACAATTTCCCTCCTAACCTTGTACAGGACATAAGCACACCTCCCCACACACGCCTATCTTTAAATACGACTCCACCCACACCAGACCCCAGACTTGATGAGATTATATTATCACTTCAACAAGTCAAAGAAGACCTCCAAGTTATACGCGACCTGATTACCCTTCAACCCAAGATCAAACTACTTGAACAAGAATCCAAGACCAACCTCCACAATACCCAATCCAAACCCTCCCCACAACTGGCCGCACGCCCTCAGACACATCAGCCCCTAAGGTGGAGAACAGTACCATACCCTAATACCTCAACCCGTCCCATTCGAAGGAAAAATCCCCTATCGAATATAGATATACTCTCCCTACTTCACTCCTATGATCACCCGCAACACACCCCTAAGACAACGCACTCAGACATGCCTACTACTCAGTCACTAATTCAGACCATCCCCTCCAACACTCACAGAGTGTCAAAACACAATGCTAGAAATATTGTGGAAAACAACCTGACGCGAGTCCCCCTCATTCCATCAAGCCGCAACTTAAATGTATACTGCTAAATTGTAGATCAGCCGCAAGAAATGCTGTTGACATAGCTGACCTCATCCTCACTCATGAACCTGACCTACTAATACTGACCGAAACATGGTTAAATGAATCATCCACGCCAATCCTCGACATATTGGTGCCCCCAAACTATAACATCATCTGACTAGACAGAACTGATAGGCCTGGTGGCGGTATCTCCTGCATACATCGGACCAATCTCTCAGTGAACCGCACCCTTTCACCGTTTCCAACTTCTTGTGAATACCTGCGCCTAGATAGCATGAATAATAACAAACCATTGTGCTCATTGCACACAATGTACCACCCCCCTGGGGACAATCTCACCTTTATAGAACATCTCATGGATATTGTATCTACTAATGCTGGACAACAAATCACGCAAATATTCCTCGGAGACTTCAACCTCCACTGGAATGACCTGAATGATTCAGCAGTCACCAGCCTCAAAACTTTCTTCTCAGACCTCAACCAAATCTGTAACTGCCCCACACATGATAAAGGCTCAACTCTAGACTTAGTCAACTCCAAAGCTGAAGCCACTCAGTTGGAAAAGATCCTCCCCTGTGACTGGCCGGACCACCACATCATCACTTTCTTCATCAATGAATCAGTAAAACCTCTCTCTACCCAACCCACGAGACAGAGTCAAAGAGGGGGGTGGCAAGGGTAATCTTGTTTTTACAGCCCAGAGCGGCGGTCGCAGAGTGCCACAGTGCCACCGTAGTTGCAGTCGGGGTGTACACCGGGGCATTCTTCCGTCCCCCATAGAGTGCTCGCTGGTAAGAGCCATTTGTCATATTATGCCTATCCATCCTATGGGCAGGTTCATCGACCGGCCAATGACTGAACACTTCATCTATCTTACCTTGGTCTGAGCCGTTGCTTGGTCCTTGAAAACCGAAATTGGGAGCTGCATCGACCAAGACCCCCATCTTGGGCGCCGGACCGGAGGAAGGAAGTGGGTCCATTCAGTCCGAGCCTGAGACCGCTGCAAATCCGAACAGATCCCCCCCCCCCATTTGGAACATTGGGCTGGAGAAAGGAAGTGTATTCTTCGGTCCGTTTGGACCCACCTAGATCCCGATCCTGAGGCCGCTACAAGATTGACCAGGACCCACCATCTGGATCACCAGGCCAAATGAGGGAAGCGTGCTCCACCGGTCAGCTCGACCCATGATGACTCCGCTCTTGAGGCCGCTTCCTCTACCAATAACTGTTCAGGCCCTGAACTGAAGACCGAAGGCTCCTCGGAGGCGGACGAAGTCTCCTTCCACCGATCTGCAGGCGGACGGCCCCTGGACTCGTGACGGACTAACTGGGTCCCCCCACCCCGCGGACAGAGCTGGACGTTGGAGGCGAAGGCGTAGAGCCTCCAGAACCCACAGCAGGCTTGGGGTTGCTGAACGGCCAGGACATCTGCAGCGGCAATGTTGATGCCGATCCCAGCCTTCGCTCGCTACCTTACGGGACTTCCGCTCGTCACCCGCTTACTTAAATGTCAGTGCAACACAGGCGAGCACACACGCCAGGCACAAGTGTCTCGTCCGTGGCTGGGGAGTGACCCTCGATCACGGGTGATCCGCTATGCACGCTGTGGGAGTTGCCCGCCCTCCACATGAGGCTCCCAGCTGAAACGCACACCGATAATTCCTGGCAATGATCGGCGCGCACAGCCCTGAGATCACTAAGATCCACGAGTGACTGGGCGCCCCCTCCCACCGCACCGGATATTTGGTGTTGCTTGGAAACCGGAGCGCAGGCTCATTGAATTGAGCTGTCTTTTGAGCGACGTGGAGCCCCCTCACCGGTCTACCCCCTGATGCTTGAGAACCAGAGCGCAGGCTCATTGAAGTGAGCTGATTTTCGAGCGACGTGGAGCCCCCTCACCGGTCTACCCCCTTTGCCTCCGAGCCGGAACCCACGCTCGAGAGAACATTCTCTACATGAGCTGTTCAGACAGGGCTGGGAGACCCCCTGACAAGAGGGTTTCGTAATAACGATAAACTTGGCCCATCGGCTAACTTTACTATTCTAAATTTTATTCTTTTGTTATCCTTCTGCTATCCCGCATGTTTAATATAGGGAACCCATTTTGGGAATTACACCAGATCCCCCCCCCCCCCCACTCAACAAAATGGCAGCTTAGCATATACCCATAGAGAAAGGACTACGCCGGGCATGACTTTAGACAAAAAGATGAAAAAAGGACCAACTAGCATTGGGGCTTAGACTGAAAAGAGACATAGGACTTCCCCCCCCTAAACCCACCATAGAGAAAAAGGAAGATAGGACTATCCAACATGGAGCATACAGTAATTGAAATAGGACTACATCCTAAGACAACCCATTTATGGAAACCGAAATAGGACTACCACCTAGGATCAAGCACCCAGAGCAAAAGGGGCGGCCATCTTGGACTACCTTTCTAGATCAGTCACCTGCAGTAAAAGTCGTGGCTATATCGGACTTACCTCATATCCATGGGATATCACTTCTAGAATTATCCACTACTAAAGGACCCATACCTCATCCCCTGGTTCTCATAGCTAAAAATACTCAGGTGAGAGTTCCCCCTCCTACGTAGCCCTACCTCATTCACATAGTCCGAGTTCGGTGCCTTCTATGTACATTAGAACCAATCATATGCCTCCCCCTCTCCCTTCACCTCATTCCTGACACCGTCTTCCCCCCGGTTTATACACCTCCCCATCTCATGTTTCACATCAACTGATCCACGCCTACCCACACCTACCCTGACTTTTCCCCTATCTGAGACCACCTTTTTCCTCCCCAACCTCATCACTACTTAACCTCACCTCTCTTCCGCAGTCTCCCCCCTTCCCCTACCCCCCTACACCCTCACCTACGGCACATTACCTCACCCATTCCCCATACCTTTCTCCACCCCCACACACTAGCACCAACTACAAACCTACGTCACATTACCTCACCCATTCCCCATACCTTTCTCCACCGCCACACACAAGCGCCAACTTCATTATGGAACGCACAGGACTACATACCTACACCAATAGATACCCCCCAACCTTTCAAAAAAATCAGCCAAACGCTTTAAACACAAAATGTTAAAATTACATCCCGAGACACTAATCTCAGATCCCTACTTCTCAACAAATAAAGGCTACACAACTAATGATTTCATCTTCTACACTAAGCGAAGGGCTCAATGGAGGAAAGCCTTTCTAGCCCTGTTCTCGATCTCCTCCACCAGGAAAACAGCGCATGACCTTACCCTCTCTATCATCCCGTCCACAATATACAAAGCCAATGCAACACTCTCCATTTACCACAATGGGATCATACTCATTCAATCTTTGGACCGTAGCCTAAACCTACTAGACAACATCTTTCCCCTCATTAGGGATAAAGTCATAAGACCCCATCACCCCTCCCCATCTACTCCCAACCGCAATCCGCTTCCTTACTTACCACATGTGTCCTCCTCAAGACACTCTGCACCTTTGACCCAACCAACATTTATATTCACCCTAGAGCCATCTGACACCCCGGGAGATGATACACACCCCCCTAAATCCTACTCTATACCTAGCACCTCTAACACCCCCTTGTCCTCACCCACACCTCATATCCAATCGCTCCACACCCTCTCAACTCCCGCTATTACACCGCCCCTATCCCAGGACAACCTCCCGGACAGCCCACAACGCAACTACCCAGCCCACAATTTCCCTCCTAACCTTGTACAGGACATAAGCACACCTCCCCACACACGCCTATCTTTAAATACGACTCCACCCACACCAGACCCCAGACTTGATGAGATTATATTATCACTTCAACAAGTCAAAGAAGACCTCCAAGTTATACGCGACCTGATTACCCTTCAACCCAAGATCAAACTACTTGAACAAGAATCCAAGACCAACCTCCACAATACCCAATCCAAACCCTCCCCACAACTGCCCGCACGCCCTCAGACACATCAGCCCCTAAGGTGGAGAACAGTACCATACCCTAATGCCTCAACCCGTCCCATTCGAAGGAAAAATCCCCTATTGAATATAGATATACTCTCCCTACTTCACTCCTATGATCACCCGCAACACACCCCTAACACAACGCACTCAGACATGCCTACTACTCAGTCACTAATTCAGACCATCCCCTCCAACACTCACAGAGTGTCAAAACACAATGCTAGAAATATTGTGGAAAACAACCTGACGCGAGTCCCCCTCATTCCATCAAGCCGCAACTTAAATGTATACTGCTAAATTGTAGATCAGCCGCAAGACATGCTGTTGACATAGCTGACCTCATCCTCACTCATGAACCTGACCTACTAATACTGACCGAAACATGGTTAAATGAATCATCCACGCCAATCCTCGACATATTGGTGCCCCCAAACTATAACATCATCTGACTAGACAGAACTGATAGGCCTGGTGGCGGTATCTCCTGCATACATCGGACCAATCTCTCAGTGAACCGCACCCTTTCACCGGTTCTAACTTCTTGTGAATACCTGCGCCTAGATAGCATGAATAATAACAAACCATTGTGCTCATTGCACACAATGTACCACCCCCCTGGGGACAATCTCACCTTTATAGAACATCTCATGGATATTGTGTCTACTAATGCTGGACAACAAATCACGCAAATATTCCTCGGAGACTTCAACCTCCACTGGAATGACCTGAATGATTCAGCAGTCACCAGCCTCAAAACTTTCTTCTCAGACCTCAACCAAATCTGTAACTTCCCCACACATGATAAAGGCTCAACTCTAGACTTAGTCATCTCCAAAGCTGAAGCCACTCAGTTGGAAAAGATCCTCCCCTGTGACTGGCCGGACCACTAAATCATCACTTTCTTCATCAATGAATCAGTAAAACCTCTCTCTACCCAACCCACGAGACCCAAAATTTGGAAGAGAAACCTAAAAAACATCAGTGCAGACCTAGTCACAAACTCCAACCCTAGCTTCCTGCTTCCCCCCGAAGATCTATCTGATGTGCAAGATCTGACCGATCACTACATCTGCTCCATAAACAAGGTCCTAGACAAAGTCGCGCCCTTGCTATTGAAAAGAGCCTCTACAAAAGATTCTAAACCATGGTACGATGGTAGACTTGACAGGATAGAAGATCCCTTAGATTAATCGAACGACGATGGAGGTCAGCGCCTTCTTCAGTTCACCTCAAGTTGCTAAGAATCACGAGAAACTCCTACTACAGAAAGATCAGACAAGCAAAAGCAATCTTTTTCAGTAAGCAATTAGACCAAGCCAAGAACCGCCCCAAAAAAATATTTGAACTTATCAAAGCACATTCTAAGGGCATACCTCACCCCCCCCCAAACTAACTCAGACTCACTACCCACTTGCGAAGATTTTGCCTCCTTCTTCATGGTGAAGACAGAAAATATAAAAGCGGACCTGCTCAACGACTTTACAACCCACTCTAACACTCACATGGACACATCATCCACCCCTCCGGGAGCCAAACATATATGCCCCCCTACGTTTTACCTTAAAAACAACGCCTCATGGTCCTCCTTCACCACATACAGTGAAGAAGCGATTTCAAAATTTCTCGCTCCTCTGAACCCCTCCAACCACTTCACAGTCCCCCTTCCCGCAAACCACGTAAAGGACTTCACTCCACTATTATTGCTCTATGGACCAAGATTATAAATACCTCTCTCCTGCAAGGAATCATCCCAGATATCCTTAAATCCGGGCAGGTATCCCCCATTTTAAAGAAGCCAAGGTCCGACCCAGCGGACTTAAATAACTACCGCCCAATATCCAACATCCCTACGCTGGCCAAACTATTAGAAAAATGCGCTCACACACAGCTTAGCAAACACATTGACCACTTCAACTTGCTTAATCAATACCATTCCGGCTTCCGCACAGGACACAGTACTGAAACAGCCATGACCCACATAATAGATGACGCTCTAAGAATCCTTGATCAAAATGAAGCCTGTCTGCTAATCCTGCTTGACCTATCCTCAGCTTTTGACACAGTCAAGCACGACAACTTACTAGATCTCCTGAAACACAGAATGGGATTATCTGCATCAGTTATAAACTGGTTCTCCTCATTCTTACAAAATAGATCACAAAGATTCAAGGTTAAGCAATCCTTGTCCAACCCCGTCCCAGTCACTCTAGGAGTCCCACAAGGATCGTCCTTCTCTCCTACACTCTTTAACCTATTCATGGAGCCACTCACCAACATCCTCAGCTCCGCTAATGTACAATATCACATGTACGCGGACGGTACACAAATATATTTAAAAATCCATTCACTGGAGGACATCATATCTCTCAACGTAACACTACAAAAAACTTAGACCTGGCTGGCTGAAAACCATCTGAAACTAAACACCCTCAAAACCGAATTCCTCCTCATCGCTCCCCCCAAACAATCGACAATCATCCTTGACTGGCTGAAACACCTCACAGCACTCAATTGCCAACCTCTTATTATCGATTTAGCGAAATCATTGGGAGTAACTCTCGATAAAAATCTCAACATGCAGAAACACATCAGCAACGCAACAAAAGGAGCAAATCTTCAAATGAACACCCTAAGAAAACTAAAACCCTTCCTACCCGCAAATGACTTCAAACTTGCAGTTCAAGCTCTAATACTCCCTAGAGTTGAATATGGGAGTGCCACCCTTTGCGGGCTTCCCAGATCGACGACGGCACCCCTAAGAGCCTCAATCAACTCAGCTGCTAGACTCATCATGGGCTCCAAAAGAAACTGCCACATCTCCCCTGACCTTAGAGCCCTCAACTGGCTACCCTTCGAAGCCAGAGTTCAACTAAAAATCGCTTGTATGACGCACAAGGTCATACACCACAACACTCCGAACTACCTGGCACAGAAATTGGTACTTTCTTGTGGCAACAGATCCTCCAGAAGTTCCAGTAACCTTTTACTGAAACCACAACGTTTCTCCAAGAAGAAAACATACAACCGGGCCTTCTCCGAGATTGATCCCAGGATTTGGAACTCACTACCTCCAGAAACCAGACTGAATCCCTCTATTATATCGCTCAAAAAAGAAGTGAAATCCATTCTCTGATCCAAATTCACATGAACTATGTGTATAAGATGTAATACTATTGTATGATATGCTCTGAACATAACTATTTCTTGTTATACGGGTCTTGTCAACTATATCTGCTTGTAAAGCGCTCTGATACTAGCAAGGGTCTTATCCGCGCTATATAAAACCTTCAAAATACATTTTAAAAAAAAAATGTACCTAATGATTAGTGACCGCTAGTTGTGAAGCCCAGTAGTAACTCCTGAGCGCTGGAAGAGCAATCCCACCATCGTACCAGCTCTTCGTGAGCTTAGTCAGGGAGATACGGGGGTTTCCAGCGTCCCATAGGAGGGTCCTAACCTCTGCTTCTACGACCCGAAAGTATTTAGGCGGAACGGGGAAGGGCGAATTTTGTAATGCGTAGACAAATCGGGGCAGTGCCATCATCTTATATAGCGCCACCCTGCCCAATAGTGTGAGGGGTAGCGACCTCCAATGTTGTACATCGGCCTGTAGACGGCGTAGAGGCGGGGCCAATTTATTTTCATAAAAGATCGCCGGGTCCGTCGTAACATAGATTCCTAAATAGCGAAAGCCCTCCGTGGTTGTTTTGGCACTACAATATACGGGTAGTCTAATATCTCTCCCAGACAAAATGTAGATTGAGGACTTTTCCCAATTTATTGTATAACAGGAATACTTCTGGAACAGGGTGAATATGTGGAGTAATTTATCGATAGAGTGATAGGGCTGGGCCAAATACAATAAGATATCATCTGCATAAAGGGAGATTCTATCTTCCCAATCCGGCGTCCATTTCTATCCTCTGATAAGGGGATCCCCCCTGATCCAGATCGCCAATGGTTCGAGGACCAAGGCAAATATCAAAGGCGAGAGCGGACATCCCTGCTGCGTTCCCCTATGAAGGGCAAAGGGCGCAGACCAACCCCCATTCGCCGTCACTCTAGCCAAGGGTTCTGAGTACAGCAACCGCACCCAAGACAGAAATTTCGGGCCAAATCCGTATAGTGTTAACGCCACAAAGAGATAGGGCCATTCTATTAGATCAAACAGCATTTTTGCATCTAGCGACAAAATTACCGCGCCTTACTGTATAGTCTGGGCTCTACCCAGGACCCCATGAAGCCTCCGCAAATTGAGCGCCGTGTTTCTGCCCGGCATGAATCCCGACTGGTCGGGATGAATCAATTTATGGAGCCAAGGCGACAAATGCGTGGCCAAAATCTTTGCCAATATTTTCACTTCTGGATTCAATAACGATATTGGCCAATATGACCCACACCGGTGTGGAGGTTTACCCTGTTTGTGAATCACCACCACATTCGCCAGTCTTTGTGTCTATTGAAGGCAGCTGGCAACCACACTCTCTTCATACATATCTATTAAATAAGGGGCAATGGTAGGCGCGTTGAGTTTAAACAATTCGATTGGGAGACCACACGGTCCCATTGCCTTTCCCGATTGTAAGGCACCAATTGCCTTGGTAACCTCTTCCCTGGTCAAATCCAACTCGAGCTCCTCCACCTCCGTGTCATCCAACACTGGGAGTCTTAGGGTGGACAGCAGCTCTCCTGCCTCGTCTCCTGAAGATACACTCGCCGAGGTGTATACTGCTTGGAAGTATACCGCATAGGTCCCTGCTATACTCTCCCTGTCTTTGAGGCGAACTCCGCCCTCCGTGACGATCTCTGAAACCCGCCTGGAGGCCTGCTCCCATCGGTCCAACCACGCCAGAAGCTTGCTCGCTTTATCTCCTATTTCATAGACCCGACACTGCGTGGCTCGATAGTAAGCCTTAGCCGCCTCTTCGGCGATATTTCTATATTCTTTCTACTTGAGGAGCAACTTATGTTTGAGTTCGAGGGACACTGCAGTCACTAGGTCCTTCTCTAGTTGGGCTATTTCATCTTCTAGGACAAGTAACTGTTTCTGCTTTTCTTTCTTATACCCAGCGACCATAGACACACCCTGTCCCCTGACAACTGCTTTATAGGCCTCCCACAGCATGGAGGCCGAATCCACTGAGCCCACATTTTCTTTGAAATAGTGTTCTGTCGAGTCAATGAGTCCTTCCCGAATCTTAGGGAGCCGCAGATACCAGGGGTTAAGACGCATTTCACCGCGATGCTCGGAGGGACTATCACCATACGTAGCTATCACTGGGTAATGGTCTGAGATGACCCACCCCACTAAACAGGGAGAGCTGGTCTGTCCTGCAAAAAATATAGTCTATACGGGACAAACTCCCGTGCACACCCGAATGAAAGGTGTATTGGAGGGAGGACGGATTGTGCGCTCTCCAAAGGTCCAACAGACCCAGTGCAGTTAAAAATTCTCCAAGCGCTCTCCCAGCCGGCTTTTCCGGCCTCTCTGGCCTCCTGTCGATTTCACCATTTAATGCCGCGTTACAATCACCCCCAAGCAACAACTCTCCCTCCGGCAAATTAAGCAGCTGCGTACCAAAATCCGTAAAGGTCGGGAGGTGAAGTCAAGGTGGAATGTACAATGAAGTAATATTAAGCAGCCTGCCCTCCCAGGTGCCAGTCAGCGTCACAAATCTACCCAAGTGGTCACGCGAGACAGCCTGGATCTGAAAGGGGGAAGATTTACGGAGGAGAATCTCAGCCCCTCTAGAGCCCTTAGTATAGCCTGCATGCGCCACCATTTTGTACCCCCACCTATTCAAAGCGCAGTATGTGGAACCTTGTATGTGAGTTTCCTGCAACAGGACCACATCGGGGGCCTGACTCTTTAAGTATTGTAGGACAATCCCTCTCTTTATTCTATCCCCAAGCCCATTAACGTTCCATGAGAGCAATTTAAGTCGGTCTATTCGCAAAGGCTGGTCCTGTTTACTGGTCATTCATGTGGTGTAGCGGGGGGCTATGGCCGCGGACCCAACACTTATACACAGATGTCGTGCCTCTCCTTACTAATAAAAGGATCAGTAACATGGTCAAGTAAGGCACATAATCTGGCGTCAGACGTTCTATTGTCAAAGTACGTACTTCTCCTGCACTGTCAAAGAACAATATTGCAAAGGAAAATAAACATAACACAACTAAACAACAAACCCCTGGAAAACCACCCAACCCCTCCCCCTCCCTGCCTCCCTGCAACATGGACTCCAAACTGCCCACCCCCCAAATGTGCAGAACGCCTGTTCACCCAACCCCCTAAAACTATTGTAGAGGGAACGTGGCCCCACCAACCCCAGCCCAAGCTCTTATGATACCCCAATGCAAATCAGAATGCCCATATAGGAAGGCTTGCGACCCCTCCGGCGAGAAGCTGGCTACATCCCGTGGTGAGGGAAGGTAAACTATAGCATAATAACAGCAAGGATGTTTACGGGCCCAACAGTCAACAATGTACCCCCCTCCCCAGAACAGAGTTACTAGGTAAAGAGCTGCTTCATCGCTGAGTTCCAGTCGGTTCCGAACAGCACCCGATCACAGCCACTGGAGACAACAATCGACGAATACTCCACCACACAGACCAACAACTGAGCACAACAGTCGTCCTATCGGGGGCCTTCCCTGGAGTCGAGGGCCTCACGACGATCATCGGGCCCTCTCGCCTGCCACCGCGAGTCGTGCTGCGAGTAGCCCTGTGCTTGCCATCGTTCGAACCAGAACCACATGTCCTCTGGAGATGAGAAAAACCAAGCGTTCCCGTCCGTCGTTACTCTAAGTTTTGCTGGAAAAATCATGGCGTACTTAATGTTCTTTTCCTGGAGCGCCCTCTTTACTTCCAGAAAGGATCTCCTCATTTTCTGGACCTTGACTGTAAAGTCCGGGAAAAAAGTGATTGTAGAGTTTTTTAACTTCGTAGGGGGGGGAGGAGCGTGCAGCTTGCAGAATCACGTCCCTGTCCCTGTAGTTGAAAATTATGCCTAGGCTAGGGCGCGGAGGGGCACCAGGTTTGGGGGGACCACCGGGCACCCTGTGGGCCCTTTCCACCGAGAAATAACGGGAGAGTGAGCGGGGCTGCAGGTGATTCTGTATCAGGTCTTCAACAAAGAGGTCCGCCGCCGGACCCTCCGCCCGTTCCGGCACACCCAAGATGTGGACATTGTTCCTGCGCGCCCTCCCTTCGTGATCCTCCAGCCTGGCTTCCATCTCCTTCGTCGTGACCTGAAGTTTCTGTACCTCCTGTTCCAATACTTTAGTAGAGGATTGTAGATCCGACACAGAGTTTTCAGCAGTTTTCATCCTCTCCCCCAACGTTCTCAGGTCTGCATGCATTAGGGTCACCTCTGAGGTAACAGAGTCTATTTTGAGTTCCAAAGCAGTAAGGACCCCCTGTATGGCTTCCATTATATCCTGAAGGGTAGGGGCACCCCCATCAGCCTGCTTCCTTGCATCCGGATCTACGTTCCGTTCATCTAGGCTCTCTGCTTTGGATAGCGCAAACTTATCCAGCTTCGTCTGGTGCATCTGCCGTGATCCCTTGGCCGTTGCAATGGCGCCGTCGCCGATACTGGCCCCTCCGTCTTCCCCTTCGGACTGTCTCCCACCAGGCCGCAGCTAGTATGAAGGTTGCAGTTATTCCACACCTACATGGAGGACGACCGCCTCCCCCCCGCAGGCCACATCAAGATTCCAATGGACCCCAGTTTGTCTCTAGAGCATAGGACCAGTAGAGTGGGCCTACGCCGTAGTCAAGCTTCTGCAGACCACGATAATCTACTCCGGTCAATCGGTGGAAACGCCGTCGGCCCTAGGGAGCAAGCCCTGAGCGCTGTATATTGCCCGGTGCGGGCTCTGCGTCAAGGTGCGGGAACCAGGAGGGGAGCCAGCCAGATACAGATAGGGGGAGAAAAGTCACCAATCTCAAGGACCTCAGCAGCGAAAATGGTGGCCCCGGTGATACCACCCGCCCCACAGCCCAATGCAGCGCTAAACCAGACAACTCCGTCAGGGCACATGCAAGAGACCTCCGTGGCAACAGCACTCCACATCCGAGGCGAGCCCAGCGCAGCCTCTGCCACCAATTCAAAATGTCCGCTGCATATCACGGTGCGCCGAGCACACGCAAAGAAGATAGAGCCGGGCCTCTCACCGACTGCTGCCAAAACAGTTCCAGCACCCTTTCCAAAGTCTAGTAGGGTCCATTCAGGAGGGTGGGGGGGGAGAGGTGGTAGACGAAATACCGCAAGGGCCGCAGTCGGAGATCCTTATCCAGGTGCCGGCGGTCGCTCCTTCCCAGCTGCGGCCTCCTCGGCTCCCCCCACCACAGCCAGTCCTGCCCCAAAGACCACCCGGGGCCCTCAGCGTCGCTGCCAGACCCCGCTGCAGAGCGGTCACACGGAGAACACCTCAGGCACCTCCCAGTCGCGCCGGTCCCGACTACACTTCCAGGGCTCGCCGCAGCGCCAATCCACGCAAGGCCCCAGCTTAGTAGGCCTCTCTGCGCTGGCACTGCCCCAACGCTGATTCCTCGTCCCGATCGGACGCCGGCACACCGCTTCCCGCTCAGAGCGGCTTGGGGTCACGGAGAATACAGGGACACAGCAATGCGGGCGTCTATCAGGATACTTGGCGGATTTATGTGGGGCTTTAGGCCGGCGGGATACGGAGCTCTACTCGAGCGCCGCCACCTCAGTTGCCAGTCGGCCACGCCCCCCTGATAAAGAAAATTTAAATGTCAAATACATTTTTTCACATTGTGAATGTGCTTAATGTGTCTAATTTATATATTCTACAGAAACATCTTCTTGAGAAGTGCTGTTACCCTAGGACTCAATAAAGATACAGGAACATGTTTGTAATATCTTTTTTGTTAGGTACACTCCAATGCTTGTTGGGAAATCTCAGATGCAGACCACCTGAACCTCACATCTCCTGAATCCCACCAACTAAGTTACGCCCCTGGGCCCACAGTGCAAACCAGAAGACTGCGGCTGATATATGATGTCGTTGTCAGTGCCTGGTTTGTTAGCAGGGTGTATAGGGCGGCATTCTTGAAATGCGAGGTTGGCACACCAGAGATACTGCTTATGCCTGGGTACCTAACACCACATGGCAAGGATACAGGGATCATTTGCTTGGAGTTCCATCATGAAAAGGGGCAGGTGCCATCATATGCCAGGGACAGCGCGCATGTGCCAGGGGTGCCACCATTTAATTGCTGTTATATGCACTGTCCACCTGTGATCTTAGATGGGTGCAGGAACTTTAAACATGTGGTTTACGCATGATATGTCAGAGAAGAACCTAACACAAGGCTTTTGCCTGTTGGGTACCACAGAATCCAGCACCATCCCATATGCTCTTCAGTGGGTTCACACTGACACTCCCTCTGGTAGTCAAGAGACAGAGGGGCATATTTACAAGAAAATGGCGCAACGCGGTGCTGCAAGCAATTTCGACGTGCCGAGCTGCGTCATTTTCTAAGTGCGGGAATGCGCCGTATTTACAGCAATTCGGTGCATTCTGGTACTCACCCCTGTGCCGGTGCAAAAAAAACAGCCTAGCACCAGCACAGTCACCGTTGCACCTTGGTGCAAGTGTGCCTGCATTGCAGGCAGGATTGTTGTTATGCAGGAAGGGACACCTTCCTGCACAAAAACAATCACCAATGGCATTTTGCTCCTTCTATGTGTGCTGCAGAATGCAGCACACATAGACAGAGCAAAAAACGAAGAGAAATAAAAGTATTTCTCCCTGTTGCGCCACTCTTACGCCTGCCCTGGGGAGGCGAACGTTTTTGGCAATGCCTCAGATTTTCAGATCCTTGTAGATCTGGAGCAGTGTCAAAAAACAATGAGTGTTGCATGGGAACGCCAACAGCAACACCCATTGCACGCCCCTTTGCCGCAGAAAGCTGCATCAAGGAGGACCCTATTTACAAACTGGCTTAGCGCCGCCATTATAAATATGAAGCATGACCCAGCGCCACCAGAGCATCACAAAAAGTGATGCTCCAGTGGTGCAATGTCCTTGTAAATATGCCCCAGTCTGGATTCCAAGATGAATGCAGATGACTCAGCTCATGGCACTGCTGGGGAGAAGAAAAGATGTTAGGTAACTCAAGTTATCACATTTCTCCAGTTTCACTGGCTCCCTTTCAAACCCCTATTCTATTCTAATGCATGGGCCTCGTACATAAGACCATTTCCCCTACTCGCTCTCCCCTTAGTTCCCGCGTCAGTCAGTATCTGTATCAGCCTTCACATTCCCTGAGATCGAAAGACAAACTTCTCTCTTGATCTTCAGTGGTCATGCTTCTTCCACACTTGCTGCCACATAGTGAAATTCTCTACCTTTATACTTAGGCTAACCTATGCAAGCACAGGAAGGCCTTTCATGCCTTAAGTGCCTTGAGTGCATGGTTATTCATGCAGGAGCATTAATGTTTGGGTGAATGTCTAAACTCACTGATGTTACTTCCAATCTGGTTTGAGCAGTTTACTCCAGCACCATGATACCCTGACGGGGTGAACATTTCCGCATTACAAATTACAAAATTAATACATACATATATAAATACAATATGGGAACCCAAGGCTATCTTGTCTTGGGTTCATGGCGGATGCTGAATGGTGGCAAGACAGAGATCTTACTTTTACCAATAGTGACTATCCAGGCAGTCTGCTTATGTAGTCTGTTTAAGAACATCTTGACATTGATTCTATACAAAAGGGAACTAAAATGGGTTGTTTTGGTTAAACTGGATTAAGCCACTCGCATCTGCATTAGCTTGGTGGACCGTTTCACCCAGAGGATGCAAGGATTCAGACCCGAAGAGCTTGAGTTTCTATGGGCTTAGTAAGAGGGCACACATGAAGCCAGCATTGGTCGGACTGTGCTATGTCTATGCGGAGAGCAGAATTGTGCATCTAGCACTAAAGGGGAAGTTACCTCAGAGTGGTATTCAGAGGGCATAATGCAGAGATTGCCTACTGGGACAATGCTCCCCCTTCCAATATATATCCAACAAAATGCTTTTTGAAAAGAGGAGCATTGTCCCCATAGGCAATCTCTGCATTATGCCTCACGAATACAAACTGAGGTATATATATAAAAAAGGCCTTTTCCAATGCATGCACCTTTTGGCATTCGCATTTCAGGTAATTGCAATTATTTGCGATTACATAATTTGCGTATGCATTTAGGGAATCGCAATTTGCCACCCTCCTGATGCCCACTTCCTGAGAAGCGTGGCGTCTGGCTATCCCAGGATGCACCAGTCTGCCCAGTCCCAAGATGGCAGAACCCCTCTTTCGGCATTCAGAGCTCCCAAGTCCAACCCAGAGTTGTGGCTACCAAGGGGGCTAAACGCCCCTGGAAAACCTGCTTGACAACAGGTTTCCCCTCTCCTTCCCAGGTGCCAGCTAGTCTACCTAAATAATGGGGCTGACCCTCTCCAAAGTGTTCAGCTTTGAAGGTCGCTTTTTGGTCCAAAACCCATGTGACTTCCTGCAGGAGGGAGGTAATGATTTTTTCCAGTGCAGGCCCCCATTGTCTCCTTTGCTGCAAGTTGTTAGCCTATCTCCCCAGGAGGGCAGACCTCTGTCACGGGTTCAAACTCCATGTGCAACTGTTAAGGGCACAAGAGATTGAAAGTCAAGAAAGTAGCAAAATTTGTATAAGTTGAACACTGTAACATATTAAATTATTTTCGACTGGAGAACCAGGTCGGGGTTAATGTGACATGTTGTTTGATACCTTGGCATATCAACTTTGGTCGTACCGTTCAGGAGTTAACACAGCTGAGGGGTCAGCGTTTAACCCTGCACTCACCTACAGGGTGAACAAGTCTTTCCACAGCAAAAACAACAGTTTTGTGCTTTTACTGTCAGCACATACAAAATACATGTTCTGCCCATGAAATATGCTGCACCCTGCTGTAGGGCTCAGTAGGCCTGCCATAGGGGCGACTTACACAGATTTCAGGGGGACAGTGGACTTTGCAATTACTTTTACATTGCAAAGTCAAGCTAGAAGTTCGAAACTGCCCTTCAAGTCTGCAATGGTGGACTGGGAGACTCATGTTACTCTTGCACCCCCTGGGTGGCACAAGCAGTGCTGCATTCCCTGGAGAGAATCCCTAACTTATAGGCCCTGGGTATCCTGGGTACCATAGACTAGGGACATACAGGTAAGTTAGGCTATGCCAATTGGGCATAGCAAATGTAACATGCACGTTTTGGGGGCCAGGGGACTGGCACTGAGGTCTGATTAGCAGGCCTTAGTGTGCTCTCAGAGTTGAAAAACCAGCAGCACCAGTCGAAAAACCTGGGGGTGACCACACAAAAAAAGGCATTTCCTCACATGTAGTATATTGCATGCAATATAGTCATCCATTCATTGACTGAAATGAGCTTGACACCCATAAATGACAAGCAAAGAAGCTAGTAAACATGTGGGACCAATCCAATCTTCCCAATGATATGGCTGACCTCAAAGCCCGAAGGAAAGCACCCAAAACATATTAATAATAGCAAAAAACAAAAAATTAAAATAACAAAATAACAACAAAAGTCAACTGCTTGTAAAACCTGATTAGACACATGTAAAAAAAAACACTTATGAGCAGGCCCAAACAGTCAGCACTCATGCTGAGCTTCTTCAAGCTGAGTCAATACACTATCATCACCCACAGCTAATGTAAGGCTCTATAGTGGGGGTTACTAGCATAGGCAAATTCTTCCAGAACAAATTAGTAAAATAGAAACACAACTCCAACACTGGTGCACTCAATTAGCAATGTTCATGACTGGCTGGAGTACTCCCAATTTCTTGCAAGCCTGTCAACCTCCTCTAATGTTTGTGGCTGATATGCTGCAAGCCTATTTTTGGGGTTAGTGCAATATTTGTGGTAATGTCCCTACTGGATGACATGTTGCATGAGTCGGGCATCATGAAGCAGCAATAAACAGTAAAAGAAAAAACTAGTCGACTGATTCATTTTAATAATCATGAAATGCAAGTCTTTATTATATATTGGATTCAGCACATTATATGCCCTTTTACTCCTGATGTCCCAGGGCCCAACTTACTATAAAATCTAAATCTAAATCCGTATTTGTAAAGCGCAAACTACTCACCCTTACGGGTCTCAAGGCGCTGGGGGCCGTCGTGGAAATTAAGTGAGCTATTGCCCAGAGTCACATGGTGCTGAGCTGAGCTGCCGCCGGAGCCGAGGATCAAACCGTGAGCCCTGTGTTCCGAAGTCAGCTGCCCTGGCCGCTGCACCACACCTCTCCACTGAGCTCTGAACTCTGAGCAACTGGGCCAAGTACCCCTTCAGCACTTGACTCTCAGTGGTACTGCAGGTTGAGCAGTGCAAGGCTTCTCGGGGAGGAGGTAAGTGCAGGGTTGTCAGAATTTCTTTCAGAGGGCCACAGGGCATGCAGGGATTACTGGGCCCAACTGTGGGGGTTGAGGCCATTTACTTTTGATATTCCGGGGCCCGACCTACTATAGATACTGAACAACTGGGCCAAGTACCCCCTTTTGCACTTGACTCTCAGTGAGAAGGCTTCCTTGGGGAAGAGATGTGTATACAGTTTATTGAACATGGCTCATAACTCAAAAAGGGTGCAGCAGTATTAACAAAACAATGTCCAGCCAAATACTACTTATATAACTAAAAGAAGTATTTTATTTCTAACTCTCCTCATTCAAAGGAAGGCATTCACCGACAACAACACATTTCCCCTTGAGTTCAGGGATCTAGTGATTCGTCAGCATGTCTCTGTCCCAACCGCTCCTCACAATGTGATTGAGAATATTCCCCATTCACTGGTGGTCGCATCCAGGGAATGCTCACTAGCAGGCCTAATCGCGAGAGTCCACTCTGACTCTTCGAATACAGACAATAATAGTGTCTTAGTGCCACAGCACTTTCAGCAGAGTCCCCCAGGACCCTGTAGGCCCATAACAGGCCTTACCCGCTCTGACAGGGAGGAAGCATGCAGCGATCAGAAGGTGTCCCGTTTGCAGGCACTCTCAACAGTTCCGGTCCTGCTCCGGTGAGTTGGCTGCACCTGACTTAGTGGCAGTACTTGACAAGCACAAAATCTCTCCTTAGCCTATATGGTTGTGATCCGGCAGTGATCAGAGGTGTTTCTGACCTCCTCCTGCAGGATAGGTTTCCATTCACCCAAAGAGGGGAGGGTAATGCCGATGCTCCTAATCTCGATCCCTGAGGTGGTGATGCTCTCACGGCATCCTCACTCAATCCACAGGGTTGGGTCAGTTGCAGTTCTCGTTGTTCCTGGTGACCTACAGGTCACCGCTGCTCACAGGTCAAGGGCTCTTGCCCGATCCATATGGCACAATTATTCCTGACAGTCCCTCCTGGTATACAAGGTTGCCGCACCACTGCCATGCAAGACTTTGGCCCTTAATGCTTGGCAGGCCTTACCACTGCAGCCCTTATGGTGTCACTGTTACCTCCATATATTATACCACCACAGGCAAACATACACTCAGAAGACACATTCACTCTGCATGCACTGCTTAGTACTGTAGCCTTTGTGTATTGTGCCACTTGCAGGCACACTTACAACCAGTGCACACATTCGCCATGCACTCTCTGCACAACACTAGACCCTTCATGCTCTGTACTACTCGCAGGTACACATACATCTTCTGTGTACTCCGCTCATCGCACCTACATATACACCAAATACGTGTCTCACCATGCACACTCTCCACAGCACTGCTCTATCCCTGTACTGTACCCTTCACAGGCACACATACAAACAGTGCAGAGTCACCAGTGGAGCACTACTAATTGAAGTAGGCCTAGGGTCAGTTAAGCACACAGCAGTGGACCTTTAAAACGTGAGTGAGCCTGTAGGCCTGACTCCAGTGACACAGGTTGAAAAGGACCCGTTCACTCATGCAGATCACTACATGGTCCAACAAGACAACAATCCACTACACAGGCCTATGTTATGGTACACATGCATAATCTGTTTTTACCAGTGACAACAAAAATCAGAATTAAGAATCCTGACAACAATACAATTGGGTACTCAGGGCAGAGGTACTTTACCATTACCATGCCGAGGACTTCTCCATCCCAACAAGTGTGAACAGAGGCTCACAGCTCAAAATACATGCTGCAATCCACAATAAATGTCTGCCCAATCAAATATTTGTTTTTATATGATAGGCAGTAATAATATACAAGCACACAATATAATACAGCACACCACAAATAATACACACAGCCTTCTCAAAGCAGGATCACTAGTCAACTTCTTAAGTCTCAACTCCCTGTCTAGGGTCCATTGTTATTCCTCAGTTACGTAAGGAGACATCCAAGCTAGGGCTCAATAGTGAGCTCAAATTCATGGCACTCCTCAGGTCATACAGTAAGCCTTCTTGAACCCGGCAGCAGGTCTTGGGTGCTCCTGGATTCGGGTAGCTGAATCGTTGATCTTCTTTGCAGATCACGGCCTGCTCCTTCTTCATGGCTGCACACACTGCCTCAGGGTGCTGGCCGTTTCACTTCACCACAGCTCCCCCTCCCATCACACCAGGGATTGCGAGCAGTAGCACACAGTATGAGGGCCCCTTCAGGTCACAGCACTGCATATGGCGAAAGCCCTTCTCACGTCACAGCGATGCACCAAGGCGTTAGCCCTCAATCTTCTCCACGGCCCCCACCTGGCATACAGGGGTCAAGAGCAGTACCAGTAAGGCTCGGCCTTCTTCAGGTCACAGCACTCAACAGGGCAAATGCCATTCTTTCGTCACAGCATAGCACCATGGAGGATGACCCTAATTCTTCTTTGCGGCATCGACCTGGCACATGGGTGTCACAACAGTGCACATGGGCAGGCCGCCCGATCGGTGCGTTGGTCCCAATGGACCTGAATCTCACACTCAGCTCCCGGGATTCAGTTAGCAGGATCCCCACTTGACCTCGCCCCCTCCAGGTGATCTCCTCCTTACAGGGTCCTCTGGTCTTGGGTCAGGCAGAAGCTGGTGCTCCAGGCGAGTGTTCTTGATTTTCATGGGTGATGTCCCGTCACTGAGCATGAGAGACAGGCAGACTCTTAGTCCCCATTCCTGGCCCAAACAGTCAGCACTCATGCTGAGCTTCTTCAAGCTGATGTACAGCTTCAGTTTGACAATTTGAGAGTCTCAAGATCCCCCTTTTATAATCCATTTCCAAACACAAACGTGATTTAATGTTTCTGTCTTTGAAGCTCATGTTCTGGGGGTTGATCACTTTAAAGTGCCCACTCCTCTGCTGCGCTCTTCCTCCAGAGAGTAGTCTGTCACAACAGGACTGTCTCCAATCTTAATAGCCATAAACAAAGGCCAAGGGAGTGACGAGAGGTTCACACCTGAATGTCAGCCCAGTCCTACTCTGCCCTACTCTTTATGATTCCTTCTTGAGATGTGGCCAGGCCCGTTTAACCAGTGACCTCTTTCAGAATCAAAGAGCCCCTTTTGAAGGATACTGATAAACCGGGCTCTTCATTCCTCCAATGTGTGTCCCACCCAGCTCTAAGGAATGCAGCATGTGAGAAGTTGGCCTGGTATATGCTGTCCACTAATTATAGTGGGCACCTTGCACCAGTCCAAACAACCCCTTATTGGAGATAGGTTAAAGACAACCTTTATTGAAAGCTATCCTAGTGGTAGCTATGGAGAGCAGCCTTCAGGCTAAGTCTTGAAGGAATGTAAAGCAGCTTGTTTTACCAGTCTATAATCTCTTGAGTGACCAAATGAAAGAGGACCACACCAGGTATATATTCAAAATATATGTATTTATTGCTAAACACACCCCTCTAGTCTCTTTATGAGGCTAGAGTTCAAGTACATAAGTTATAAGTTAGTTATCAACAGTAATAGCACAAATACACGTTTGAGCCCTAGGGGCGTACCAAACCATATACCAATAAAGTGGTATAAGAACCACGACTGAGCTAGACACAAGGCCTAGAGCCTGTAGAAGCGCTTGGCCCTCAAGGAACCACCCAAGGTAGTGACCCAGGGGACCCACGGGGGACGCGTGCAGTGTGAGAACACAGCCGCGAGCCGCCGTTGACTTCTATGGGGAATATCGCGGTTGGAGTTTTAAAGAAAAAGGACACTTAGAGGAGGACTTGGAGCAAACCCCTTTAGAACTAGGTTGTTCTAGAGTCTATACCCACGGGAGCACCGGAGTACTCGAGTTACCTCACCCAGGGAAGCCGGGTGCATAGGTGTCTTTCGGGGTCGGGTTTTGTCGTCGTTTTCAATGGCGATCTGCTGCAAAGTGCTGCTGGTGACCAAGTCGAAAGTGTTCGAGTGGATCCAAAGGTGGATCGAAGATCTGAAGAACCTGAAAGCAGAGGGGACAGAGTCTTGGTCACTAGCCAGTGACCAGGAAGGCGATGAGCATATGCCCACCGATGTCGGGTGCTTCAGGTAGGTTGACGGTCATCTTGACTCTTCAGCCACGAGGTCCAGGAGGCGTCGACGACAACCAGGAGCTGGATTCGAGCTGTACCACGACGTCTGTCGATTGCAGGGGTGTCGGCGACCGGATTGGACCCAACAAGCCTTGGCAACGGCAAGTCACATGGAAATAGAAGAAGGACGGTGGTACAGACCAGCAAGGTCTGAGGGACTCACCCAGCGAGGGTAAGTCAGGCCACGTCTGGAGCAACCAGGGAAGCCCAAGCAGAAGAAGAGTTGCCTTCGGGAGGGCCCACTAGCCAACGGACTAGCGACCGCGAAGGAGCCTCAAGTGGACGCACTTAGAGCTGGCTCACAAGACACTCGTGGAGTGGAGGCCAGTGATCTTCGGTGCAGTCGGTGCTGGAGGCGGGGGATACTCGGAACCCAAAGCACAACTTCGTGGGAGACCAGGAAGAGGATGCACTTGCAAATGTGCTCGGTGTCCAGGGGTCACGGTTCCACGTTACCCACGACAGCTACGGGCCTCAGCTTTGCTGGGGACTCAGGGCAGCCTCGGAGAAGTCTGGAAATCTACCTCTGGTGATGCAAAGACTTCAGCGTCCGGCGGGAGCTTCGGCGATGCAGACCGGACAATTGCTTCTTAGGTGCCTGCCAAGCAGGGGAGTCACTCCTTGACCCCAAGGGAGATTCTTCAGTCCTCTAATCTTAAAGTAGAGCGTCGAAGGTCCAGGATTCTGTATCAGAGTTTCGTCCAGGTAAATCTAAAGTCCTAAGGACTGGGGTCCCATACTTATACTAAGTTAGGGGTTGGACATACTCTGGGGAACCACCTATGGGAGGGTCAGGGAAGAGGGGTGGTTACACCCATTCCCTTTGTCCAGTTTCGCGCCAGAGCAGGGGCAGGTAGCCCCTGCAACCGGTTTGAACTGGCATATGCACAGGGACACCAAATGTGCCCCCAGTGCAGGACTTCAAAGCACCAGAGGGTGCTCCCGCCCAGCCCCAATACACACTATCCTGTCTGGGGAGGTGGTTACACCTCCCTTCGACAGGAAACCTATTGTCCAGGCCTCCCCTGCTGGACGGAGTTTCAGTCAGCAGCAGGAGGCCAGACCCGTGTCTGTGGCAGCGGCATCCATTTTGTGATGCCAGGGCTCTGGAAAGAAGTTACCGGGTAGCCCGGTGTGTACATGTCTCTCCCTCTAGAAGGGTGGAATGCTACCCCCGCCACCAGGACTGGCAGGGGGGTAGTATTCCAAGATGTTTGACACCAAACACGACATGTTTTGGTGCAGCCAGTCCAAAGGTAGCATTGTACCACTTAAGAGTATATGGTCAGGCTGTACCACAAACAGCATCAGAGGAGTGTTGGACTTGGCCCTTTTGCACTAAAATTTTTCGCTTTTGTTAAGGGTAAAGCATGGTGTGTCCGAACAGAAGATGCCAAATGCTGTGTAATGTGGTACACACTGTTGGCGCCACCATCTTAGAAAAGCACTGTGGAAATGTCACTGTTAAAATGGACGCCAAGCCTGCCTGCCCATGTGACGCCTGACTGAGGTGGGTTGGCAGTGTAGTGGCTTGTTCCCCAGCGCCCCCTGCTTTTGGAGGGAAGCGTCGCACCGAGGGTGCTCTACTCCTCCCCCTAGACCAGTTAGGACCGGTTCCCCAGAGAACCTGCTGGAAGCTGCCAGGCCTGTCTGGTAGGTGGGGTGAGGGGCGTACATATAGGGGGGCTGGGCTGCCATGTGCTCAGACAGAGTCAGTGAGGAGACAGAGGCAGTGCCGAGCATGGACTGTCTGAGGGGGAACTCTGCCAGGGGAGACCGCCACATTGGGCCTGTGTGCTGGCCCCTGTGCCCACCTACACCCCCCTGTTGTCCCCAGGGCCAATAAAGAGACATTGCCGGAGTGGAGGCTGCTGTGCTAGCAGGATTGCCACCCTACCGGAGGATGACCGTTCTGAGGAGCTGCTGCTTCGGGACTGGTGAGCCGCCCTACTAGCCACTGATCTCGCCCTGCATTATATGTCTCTTGGCCTCTAGCGCCTGTGGAGCGCTATATCTGCGGTGCCAGAAGAAGGGAGAGGGTGCCTGCAGCGCTGGACTGCCAGAGCGCTACTTATCCTGGGGGACCCTGGAGGTGGGAGCGCTGCCTGTGCCTGCCTGCATGAAGAGGAGGGCTGATGCCTGCACCCTAGCGCTGTGCCCTGGAGCCTGGAAAGCGCTGTAACACCCCCTGACGACACCTTCTGCAAAGCGCTGTGGGGGACTGAAGCGCTGTGACAGAGAAGCGTGTCACCACCAGGGATCACCGCCGCTCGCCGGGATCTGCGCGCGCTGTGTAGCGCTAAGAAGTGGAGCGCTGCTCGCGTGCTGCCAGGGAGAGCTGGTTGCTTAAAAATACCACAGGAGCCTACCCCGTGTGTATGCTGAGTGGCGGGAGCCCACCCCGCACGCTGAAACTGGCCAGGATCACCGCCGCAACCCAGAGTGAAGAAGCGCGTGTGGCCGTGAAGGAGAGCCGCGTATTGGGAAGTGCCGCGGGAGCCTACCCCGCGCCTTCCTACCTTGAGAAAACCCGAACGGGAGCCCACCCCGCACTCCGGGATCTGCGGAGGGCCGCCGCTCTGCCTGCGGCGACCCGGAAGAAGACAGACCTCGGCCGAGGTCTGCCGGAAGTAGGTGGGGGCTCCCTGAGCTGAGGAGAGCCCCGCGGGTGAAGAGAGACCCGTGTTGCGAAGAAGACCGGAGCGGGAGCCCACCCCGCCGGTCTGGGTCTCCACCATAGGAGAAGTGCTGTCAGGAGCCTCGCGGGCTCCATGCTGAAGCCCCGGGCCCCACGAGGGGAGGCCCGGGTGAAGAGGAGGAGAGCCAGCGCGCAGCAGTAGCCGTCCGGTAGGAGGGCCCTGAGAAGGAGGGGCTCGATCGGAGCCTTGCAGGCGCCCGTGCTGCCCACGTGGACCCGAGGAGCAGAGTCCCCGCAGGATAGCCGGTGAGTGGGGCCCATTGTGAAGCTGGGGGGGTGCGTCGGGGCACATTGCCGGTGCCCGCCCCCGTTGCCGAGCGGATCCCTACAGCTGCCCCGTCTGACAGCGGGCAGCTGCGACGTAGGAGGCACGTGATGTTTCGGGGGCCCCAGAGGCACCGAAAGTGCCAGTGACCCTTGGGGACACACAGCGGCACCGCAGTAGCGGGCCGCTGCAACGATTGGGCTGATTCCCAGCTGGCCTGCGAGTGCGCAGGCAGCTGCAATGGAGAGGGGCTCCAACATGGCCATAGTGGTTTTACTCCACCCAGCTGCCCCGCAGGACAGTGGCAGCTGTTCCTCACGGGCAATTGTTGTTCGGGAGACCAAATTGGGCTTCCCCTGCACAGGCAGTGCCAGTACTTGTTTTGGGCTGATTCCCAGCTGGCCTGCGAGTGCGCAGGCAGCTGCAACGGAGAGGGGACCCTGCCCTTGACTTGGTTGGGGGTGGTGTCGGGGCACATTGTCGGTGCCCGCCTCCCCCCTGTGTTGCGCTGACTTTACAGCTGCCCCGTATAACAGTGGGCAGCTGCAACGTTGAGGGGCATTGTCTTGCCAGGGGCCCGGGAGTCGGGCTCCCCTGTGTGAAGTGGCGCGCAGGCTAATCTGCAGTGAGGGGCATGCCAGGCTTGTAAGGCCTTTACTAAATTGAATAGGGGCCTAAGCACAACTGCTGTATGATTTACCTGCATTATGACTTTCACCGAATTGAATGTACCTACCTGAATTGAGCCTGTGTTCACCTGCCAAGAGTTAAGGTGTTTCATGCCTAATGTGCATTTATGTTTATGGCTCTGCCTAACCTAAGGTTTTCCTTCCAGGCGCATATATGTTATGCCTGAGGTTACGCATAATGGGTTTTCATGCCTAGTGTCTTGATGCTACTGTTGCCTAATGCTCTTCCCTTGTGCTCACAGGGTTAGGCCGAGGAGACTTTAGGCCAACCTGATTCATCCCATGCTTTTGCTGATGCTGGCAGCGGCCCGATTGGCGCTGCACTGTAAATAGTCCCCACTGTTCCTATCTACCTGGTGCCAGTTGGCGCCGTGTACACCCCTGTGATTATTTGTGTTAAGTTCTGCATAATACATATGCTGTTTTTCAACTAAACTGGTGTGGTCTCCGTTTGTAGTGTGCCTGGTGTGTCACCCTGTGTGTGCTGCGCGGATGCTTTACACATTTCCTCTGGAGTTTGGCCTGCCCGCTCTGCACCACGCTACCCGTTTCCAACATTGGTGCTCAGCGGTGGGATAGGACTTGTGTTTGCGCAGTACCACAGCGGCAACTGGTTGCACTACAAAGGGTGCACCTGAGAGTAATCACAGATTTGGGGACTGTTTTCCTGATTGTACTTGCCTCCTAAAAGTGTTGTTTTGGGGATTGTGTCTCCCTGTTGCACTGTGGGTGGTGTATCCCGGGTGTATCTCACCAGGATGGGGTTAACCTATGACGAGGATTGCCTGGGGAGTACACTGAGCAGGAGTTGATGGACTTCTGCAGGGAGAGAGGGATACCCACAGTAGGCAACACCCGCAGGAAGTTGTTCCTCTATGAGGCCCTGAAGAGGGGGAACCCTTAGAGCCCCACGGGGACCTTTCCGATTACCCCTCTGCATATTTAAGGGATGGATTTGGTAGAGACCGTGAGGAGGACTCTGAGAGTGAGAGGTCCCAGTCCATAACCCTGGAGGGTGGTGACTTTGAGGAGGAAGAGGATGTGAGGGCAGAGACACCGGTAGCGAAGGAGGACACCATAGACAGGGAGTCCCGTGCTGGGTCCAGCCCCAGGGGCACTGCCCCACCCCTTTCCCTGTCCCCAGAAGAGTGGGTAGATAGGAGGGAAGAAAGGGAGTATCAGCTGGCGCTGGAAAGGCTCAGAGTGGAGCTAGCGCAGCTGAGGGTTGAGGAAAAAGGCTAGAGACCGAAAGGGTCCTAGCACAGGAGAGAATGGCTGAGGCGGAGAGGGCCTTCGCCAGGGAGAGACTAGCTCAGGGGGTAGGTTGTCCCCTGAGAGTGGTGTCTGTGGTCTGGATTCACCAGTGAGGGTGGGATCCAGTGGTGGCAGCGAGAGTGAAGCCAGTGCAGGAAGTCCCACTCCCAGAACCCGGAAGATGGTGCCTGATCCCCAGGAGGAGGGGGCAGGTTGGAATTTAGGGGCGGCAAGAAACTGTCCCAGCAGTCTTGGGGGAGTATGTGGACGTGTGTTGGACTGCACTGGAGGAGTGGATGGTGGGTGGCGCGGTGACAGATGGGGAAGAGCTGTTCCGCCTGATTATCAGGGAGCATGTGCTCAAGAGTTGTATTCCCAGGTTGCGCCACCACCTGTTGCAGTGTGGGCTCTCCGACCCCAGGGAGCTTGCACGGGAGGCAGACCTTTGGGTGAGTGCCAGAGAGTCTGAGAGGGCAGTAGGGAGTGATCCTGAAGGGAGTGGTGCAGGGATCTCCCAACCCAGCGAGGTGGGAGAGGTGGAGAATAGCCCAGCTAGGTCCCAGGAAGGTGAGAGGGTTGTAGGGCCTCACATCCTATCTATAGGAAGGAGTGAGACGGGGAGGTGTCCCGAGGTGCCCCAACCGCAGTCTCAGGGCCTGGAGAGTTCCATAAGGGAACCCCAGGTTGGGAGCCTAGGCTGTCCCGATGGGCCATCCATGGAAGGGGATCCCCCAGTGTCAGGAGAACCCGGGGCATCTGTATTCAGAGCTCCAGGGGTTCTGGGGTCTGCCCAGCCACAGGGTTTAGATCCTGGGCTGGGGTGCCAGGTTCAGGGGCTGCCTGACCTGGAGGGAGGGGCACTTGTAAACAAGGTCCCTACCGGTTTCACTTCCAGGGGTACTTCTCCAGGTGGGAGGGTGCGGAACTCTGGAAGGGGGTGCCGAGGAGGAAGGACTCGCCTCTGGCACCGGCTCAGCCACAGGGTGTAGATCCTGGGCTGGGGTGCCAGGTTCAGGGGCTGCCTGACCTGGCGGGAGGGACGTCTGTAACCAGTGTCCCTCCGGAATTGACTTCCAGGGGTACTTCTCCAGGTGGGAGGGTGCGGAACTCTGGAAGGGGGTGCAGGGGAGGAAGGACTCGCCTCTGACACCGCCTCAGCCACAGGGCTTAGATCCTGGGTTGGGAGGTCAGGGACAGGTATTGCCTGACCTGGCGGGAGGGACGTCTGCAAGCAGTGTCCCTCCGGAGCTGACTCCCAGGGGTACTTCTCCAGGTGGGAGGGTGCGGAACTCTGGGAGGGGGTGCAGAGGGAGGGAGGACTCGCCTCTGGCACCGGGGCAACCTAAGGGTTTAGACCCTGGGTTGGTGGATCGGATGCAGGGTCACGGCCCTGGGAGAGTGAGAGAGTGGTGTTCTGAGGGTGCCCCGCAGAGAAGGAGAGGGCGGAACCCCAGAAGGAGAGGGAGGGGGAGGAGAGCCTCGCCCCTACCTGGTGGACAGTGTGAGAGTGTGGTCCCTAGGTGGGAAGACCATTGGCAGTTTGGGACTGCACGGAGGAGAGGGCGAGTGGTCAAAGGGTACTACGGGCCTGGGGCTACTGCCCTCCACTCTGTGAGACAGCCAGGGCCAGAGACATCTGGATGGCCTAGGGCCCGGTCCTGGTTGCAGCCAACTAGGGAGCACCAGTGGGGTGGCCTAGTTGGGTCAAGAGGAGTTGAGAGAGGGGACCATCGGGTTCCAGAGTGGAGAAGAACCTGCGGGTGTTCCTGCAGTTGTGGGCCCGCGTCCAAGTTCTCTCGCCCTAAGCAGGGAAGCCCATCAAGGCATTGATCGGTCTACCCTGGCTTTTGGCTGGGAGGGGTTGTGTTGGACTTGGCCCTTTTGCACTAAAATTTTTCGCTTTTGTTAAGGGTAAAGCATGGTGTGTCCGAACAGAAGATGCCAAATGCTGTGTAATGTGGTACACACTGTTGGCGCCACCATCTTAGAAAAGCACTGTGGAAATGTCACTGTTAAAATGGACGCCAAGCCTGCCTGCCCATGTGACGCCTGACTGAGGTGGGTTGGCAGTGTAGTGGCTTGTTCCCCAGCGCCCCCTGCTTTTGGAGGGAAGCGTCGCACCGAGGGTGCTCTACTCCTCCCCTAGACCAGTTAGGACCGGTTCCCCAGAGAACCTGCTGGAAGCTGCCAGGCCTGTCTGGTAGGTGGGGTGAGGGCGTACATATAGGGGGCTGGGCTGCCATGTGCTCAGACAGAGTCAGTGAGGAGACAGAGGCAGTGCCGAGCATGGACTGTCTGAGGGGAACTCTGCCAGGGAGACCGCCACATTGGGCCTGTGTGCTGGCCCCTGTGCCCACCTACACCCCCTGTTGTCCCCAGGGCCAATAAAGAGACATTGCCGGAGTGGAGGCTGCTGTGCTAGCAGGATTGCCACCCTACCGGAGGATGACCGTTCTGAGGAGCTGCTGCTTCGGGACTGGTGAGCCGCCCTACTAGCCACTGATCTCGCCCTGCATTATATGTCTCTTGGCCTCTAGCGCCTGTGGAGCGCTATATCTGCGGTGCCAGAAGAAGGGAGAGGGTGCCTGCAGCGCTGGACTGCCAGAGCGCTACTTATCCTGGGGGACCCTGGAGGTGGGAGCGCTGCCTGTGCCTGCCTGCATGAAGAGGAGGGCTGATGCCTGCACCCTAGCGCTGTGCCCTGGAGCCTGGAAAGCGCTGTAACACCCCCTGACGACACCTTCTGCAAAGCGCTGTGGGGGACTGAAGCGCTGTGACAGAGAAGCGTGTCACCACCAGGGATCACCGCCGCTCGCCGGGATCTGCGCGCGCTGTGTAGCGCTAAGAAGTGGAGCGCTGCTCGCGTGCTGCCAGGGAGAGCTGGTTGCTTAAAAATACCACAGGAGCCTACCCCGTGTGTATGCTGAGTGGCGGGAGCCCACCCCGCACGCTGAAACTGGCCAGGATCACCGCCGCAACCCAGAGTGAAGAAGCGCGTGTGGCCGTGAAGGAGAGCCGCGTATTGGGAAGTGCCGCGGGAGCCTACCCCGCGCCTTCCTACCTTGAGAAAACCCGAACGGGAGCCCACCCCGCACTCCGGGATCTGCGGAGGGCCGCCGCTCTGCCTGCGGCGACCCGGAAGAAGACAGACCTCGGCCGAGGTCTGCCGGAAGTAGGTGGGGGCTCCCCTGAGCTGAGGAGAGCCCCGCGGGTGAAGAGAGACCCGTGTTGCGAAGAAGACCGGAGCGGGAGCCCACCCCGCCGGTCTGGGTCTCCACCATAGGAGGAGTGCTGTCAGGAGCCTCGCGGGCTCCGTGCTGAAGCCCCGGGCCCCACGAGGGGAGGCCCGGGTGAAGAGGAGGAGAGCCAGCGCGCAGCAGTAGCCGTCCGGTAGGAGGGCCCTGAGAAGGAGGGGCTCGATCGGAGCCTTGCAGGCGCCCGTGCTGCCCACGTGGACCCGAGGAGCAGAGTCCCCGCAGGATAGCCGGTGAGTGGGGCCCATTGTGAAGCTGGGGGGGTGCGTCGGGGCACATTGCCGGTGCCCGCCCCCGTTGCCGAGCGGATCCCTACAGCTGCCCCGTCTGACAGCGGGCAGCTGCGGCGTAGGAGGCACGTGATGTTTCGGGGCCCCAGAGGCACCGAAAGTGCCAGTGACCCTTGGGGACACACAGCGGCACCGCAGTAGCGGGCCGCTGCAACGATTGGGCTGATTCCCAGCTGGCCTGCGAGTGCGCAGGCAGCTGCAACGGAGAGGGGCTCCAACATGGCCATAGTGGTTTTACTCCACCCAGCTGCCCCGCAGGACAGTGGCAGCTGTTCCTCACGGGCAATTGTTGTTCGGGAGACCAAATTGGGCTTCCCCTGCACAGGCAGTGCCAGTACTTGTTTTGGGCTGATTCCCAGCTGGCCTGCGAGTGCGCAGGCAGCTGCAACGGAGAGGGGACCCTGCCCTTGACTTGGTTGGGGGGTGGTGTCGGGGCACATTGTCGGTGCCCGCCTCCCCCTGTGTTGCGCTGACTTTACAGCTGCCCCGTATAACAGTGGGCAGCTGCAACGTTGAGGGGCATTGTCTTGCCAGGGGCCCGGGAGTCGGGCTCCCCTGTGTGAAGTGGCGCGCAGGCTAATCTGCAGTGAGGGGCATGCCAGGCTTGTAAGGCCTTTACTAAATTGAATAGGGGCCTAAGCACAACTGCTGTATGATTTACCTGCATTATGACTTTCACCGAATTGAATGTACCTACCTGAATTGAGCCTGTGTTCACCTGCCAAGAGTTAAGGTGTTTCATGCCTAATGTGCATTTATGTTTATGGCTCTGCCTAACCTAAGGTTTTCCTTCCAGGCGCATATATGTTATGCCTGAGGTTACGCATAATGGGTTTTCATGCCTAGTGTCTTGATGCTACTGTTGCCTAATGCTCTTCCCTTGTGCTCACAGGGTTAGGCCGAGGAGACTTTAGGCCAACCTGATTCATCCCATGCTTTTGCTGATGCTGGCAGCGGCCCGATTGGCGCTGCACTGTAAATAGTCCCCACTGTTCCTATCTACCTGGTGCCAGTTGGCGCCGTGTACACCCCTGTGATTATTTGTGTTGAGTTCTGCATAATACATATGCTGTTTTTCAACTAAACTGGTGTGGTCTCCGTTTGTAGTGTGCCTGGTGTGTCACCCTGTGTGTGCTGCGCGGATGCTTTACACATTTCCTCTGGAGTTTGGCCTGCCCGCTCTGCACCACGCTACCCGTTTCCAACAAGGAGGGACTCCGAACGCTGTAGAGGGGCTCTGCTCATGCAGGGGCACCCTCTCACATAAAAACCAAGCACTCTGCCTTCAGGATTGGTAAGGCCTGCCATAGGAGTGACTTATAGGTTTATATGTGTGTACATATGTAGTGAGATAGGTAACCTATATCACAGTAAGGGGTGCATGCACCACCTTACCCAGGCTGCAGTAGCAGACCTGTGGTGTCATTTTGGATGGCCTTCCAGGGGTGGCACAATACATGCTGCAGCCCCTGGTAGGTCTCTGAGGTACCTATGCCCTGGGTACATAGTATACCATATACTAGGGACTTATAAGGGCACTCCAGATTCCAATCAGAGATGTGCCCAAGGCACATGGAGACCATTTTAGAGAGGAAGCAGCTAGGCTGGGGTTCTGATTAGCAGGGCCCCAGCCAGACTAAAGTCGAAAAACAGTGAAGCATCAGCAAAAAGTGGGGGTACCCATGTGAAGCAGATCCTACTCTCCTACACAACCCCCACCCAAACGTAGGGACATTAAACTAACCTTGACCAGTTGAGTCTTCATGTTCTAAGTGGAAGTACCTAGAGAGTCCATCTGCATTGGCATGGTTACTCCCAGGTCTATGTTCCACTGTAAAGTCCATCCCCTGTAGGGAAATGGACCACCTAAGCAGTTTGGGGTTTTCACCCTTCATTTGTTTTAGCCATAGGAGGGACTTGTGGTCTGTTTGAACAAGGAAGAGAGTACCAAACAAGTATGGCCTCAACTTCTTCAGAGCCCAAACCACAGCAAAGGCCTCCCTCTCTATGGCTGACCAACGTTTCTCTCTAGGGGTCAGCCTTCTGCTAATAGAAGCTACTGGCTGATCCTGACCTTCATCATTCAATTGTGACAGTACAGCCCCTACCCCCAATTCAGATGCATCTGTTTGGACAATGAACTTCTTGGAGTAATCAGGACTCTGTAGAATGGGAGCAGTGCACATGGCCTGCTTTAGGTCATCAAATGCCTTTTGACAGCTAGCTGTCCACTGAACCTTTTGGGCATTTTCTTGGAAGTTAAGTCATTCAGGGGTGTCACTATTGATCCATACCCCTTGACAAATCTCCTATAGTACCCAGTCAGGCCTAAGAAGGCTCTCACCTGAGTCTGGGTAGTTGGAGCAGTCCAGTCCATGATGGTCTGGATCTTGCTCTGCAATGGTTGAACCTGGCCTCCACCCACAAGGTGGCCCAGGTACACAACCTGACTCTGCCCTATCTGGCACTTTGTGGCCTTGATAGTTAGGCCTGCTTTCTGCAGGGCCTGCAAAACATTTCTGAGGTGGACCAGGTGATCCTCCCAGGTGGAGCTAAAGACAGCAATATCATCTAGATATGCTGCACTATAGTCTTCCAGACCTGTAAGGACTGTATTCACCAACCTCTGAAAAGTGGCAGGTGCATTCTTCAGACCAAAGGGCATTACCACAAATTGATAATGTCCACTAGGGGTTGAGAATGCTGTTTTTGGCTTTGCATCATCAGCTAGTCTGATCTGCCAGTAGCCAGCTGTCAGGTCAAATGTGCTTAGATACTTGGCTGAGGCCAAAGTGTCTATTAGCTCATCTGCCCTAGGTATTGGATGGGCATCAGTCCTAGTGACTGCATTGAGACCCCTGTAGTCCACACAAAACCTCATCTCTCTTTTCCCACCACTGGTGTGAGGTTTTGGCACAAGGACCACTGGACTAGCCCAAGGGCTATCTGAGGGTTCAATAACTCCCAAATCCAACATTTTCTGGACTTCTGTCCTGATACAGTCCCTGACATGGTCAGGTTGCCTATAAATCTTATTTTTAATAGGCAGACTGTCCCCAGTGTCCACTTCATGAGTGCACCAGGTGGTCTGACTTGGAGTCAGAGAGAACATATGTCTGTACTGATTGAGCACTTGTCTACAATCAGTTTGCTGCTGAGCAGTGAGGCTGCCTGCCAAGGCTACACCATCCACTGACCCATCATCAGGGTTCTGTGAGAGCAGGTCAGGGAGTGGGTCACTCTCTTCCTCCTGTCCCTCATCAGTAGCCATGAGCAAGCCCATGTCTGCCCTGTCCACATATGGTTTCAATCTGTTGACATGGAGAACCCTGTGGGGACTCCTGGGTGTTCCTAGGTCTACTAAATAGATGACCTCACCCTTCTGTTCAACAATGGTATGGGGTCCACTCCACTTGTCTTGGAGAGCTGCTGGGGCCACTGGCTCCAGCACCCACACCTTCTGTCCTGGCTGGTAAACAGTCAGCACAGCCTTTTGGTCATGCCAGGCTTTTTGCAGTTCCTGGCTAGCCTCAAGGTTTTTAGTTGCCTTTTTCATGTATTCAGCCATCCTGGAGCGGAGACCAAGTACATAGTCCACTATGTCATGCTTTGGGGGCTTGAGAGGTAACTCCCATCCTTCCTTTACCAAGCACAATGGACCCCTGACAGGGTGACCAAACAAAAGTTCAAAAGGGCTGTAGCCAACCCCTTTTGAGGCACCTCCCTGTATGCAAATAAAAGGCAGGGCAAGAGTATGTCCCATCTTCGCCTGAGCTTTTCTGGGAGCCCTTTAATCATGCCCTTTAAGGTTTTGTTGAATCTCTCAACTAAACCATTGCATTGTGGGTGATAGGGTGTGGTGAACTTGTAAGTCACTCCACACTCCTTCCACATTGCCTTCAAGTATCCAGACATAAAGTTTGCACCCCTGTCTGATACAACCTCCTTAGGGAAGCCCACTCTTGAGAAAATTCCCAGGAGGGCCCTTGCCACCACAGGTGCTGTAGTGTCCTAAGGGGAATAGCCTCTGGGTACCTGGTGGCATGATCCACTACCACCAGGATAAACCTGTGCCCAGATGCTGTTTGGGGATCCATGGGACCAACTATGTCAATCCCCACCCTTTCAAAGGGCACCCCCACCACAGGTAGTGGTATCAGGGGGCCTTTGTAGTGCCACCTGCCTTGCCACTGGCCTGGCAGGTTACACAGGAGCGACAAAACTCCTTGGTGTCTTCAGACATGTGGGGCCAGTGAAAGTGAGGGACAAGTCTGTCCCAAGTCTTGTTCTGGCCCAGGTGACCTGCTAGAGGAATATCATGGGCTAGGGTCAATAGGAAGCCCCTGAACTTCAGAGGTATAACCAACCTCCTGGTGGCACCAGGCTTGGGGTCTCTACACTCTGAGTACAAGAGTCCATCATCCCAATACACTTTATGGGGACCACTAGCATTCCCAGCAGCCTCAGCAGCAGCTTGCTGTCTGAGGGGTTCAAGAGAGGGGCAGCTCTGCTGCTCCTGGCTCAGATCTGCCCTGGAAGGGCCCCTGTCCCCAAGAACTCAACCTGGTCAGGTTCAAGCTCCTCTGGGACAGTTCCTTCCTCAGGACTGAGATCATCCCCCTCAAGAGACTGATCTTCCTTCTGAGCCAAGGGAGAAGGCACTGCCTTAACCCTACTACTCCTCCTCTTGGATGGCACTTGGTCCTTTTTTCCAGGATCCAAGGCCTGTTCAGTGTTAGACATTTTGCTCTGTGACCTGGTCACAGCAAACACATCTGCAGGGATCCCCAGCATTTCTGCATGGGTCCTGAGCTCCACTTCTGCCCAAGCTGAAGTTTCAAGATCATTGCCAAGCAAGCATTCCACTGGTATGTTTGCACTCTCCACAACCTTCTTAAGGCCAGTTACCCCTCCCCAGGAGAAGTTAACAACTGCCAGAGTATGGTCTGTTCTGACATTGCTAGCCTTGGTCACTTGGTACATTTCACCAAGTATAATCTGCCCAGGATCCACAAGGTCTTGTGTCACCATGGTGACACTTGCCCCTGTGTCCCTAAATGCCAAAGCCTCTTTTCCATTGATTAAGGGCTGTTGCCTGTACTTGCCCAGATTACTGGGACTCACAGAGGAGGTCACATCCTTGCCTCCATCACAGACTAGGACAGCCTGAGAGTTCTCTGACTAGGTCAGAGCTCATCTCCTTACTCAGGGTCAACCCTACTAAACCCTTGGCCTGTGTACTCCCACCACCAACTGTAACTGCACTAGGGGGAACAGGTGCCTTAGGGGCATTGGTGGGGGCTGGAATAGAGTCTTTGGACTTGGTGCAATCACTGGTCCAGTGTGTCTTTTGCTTACAGACTTTGCACCATGGTTTCTTTTGGCCTTTTCCCTTGTTAGACTGTGAATCCCCACCTGAAGAAGATTTTTGGGGGCCTTGTGAAGACTTCTGGTCTTTACTATTCTCCCCACCCTTATCAGAGTTTTTAGAATCTTGCTTCTTAGGGTCACCACCTTGGTTCTGTACCTTCTGCCTCACCCTGGTTCTGACCCATTTGTCTGCCTTCTTTCCCAATTCTTGGGGAGAGGTCAGATCAGAGTCCACCAGGTACTGATGCAACAGCTGATTTTGACAGTTATTAAGAATCTGCTCCCTCATGATAAGATTGTACAATCCTGTGAAGTTACATACCTTACTGCCCATCAACCAACCTTCCAGAGCCTTAGCAGAACAATCCACATAGTCCACCCAGTCTTGAGTCTGTGCTTTTTGGGTATCTCTGAACTTTAACCTGTATTGTTCAGTTGTTAGGCCAAACCCCTCAATCAGAGCACTCTTCAAGACTTTGTAATTGTCAGCATCCTCTTCTCTAACAGTGAGGAGCTTGTCTCTACCTTTGTCTGCAAAGGAAAGCCACAAGATTGCTGCCCACTGCTCCTGAGGGACCCTCTGTACTTTACAGGCCCTCTCTAGAGCAGTTATCCATTTGTGGATGTCATCCCCACTCTGGTAGGGAGGGACAATCTTGCTCAGGTTTCTATGGTCATAAGACCTTTCCCTATCTCTGGGGAAATTGCTGCCACCATGGGACTCTAGTCCCATCTTTTTCTCTGTCTATAGAGATCTAGGGACTCCCTGTCTATAGCCAATTGCTGTTTTCTGAGTTCAAGCTGGGCTTGCTCATACTGAATCAGTCTCTTTCTCCTCTCATGAGAGGATTCCCTTCCATGAGAGGAGACAGAGGTCCCTACTGAGGTGTCAGAGTGGTTAGATTCCTGAGAAGGAGATCTAGTCCTTCTGGGCACACTCTCAACTCTTCCTGGGGGGACAGGGGGAGGTCATTCTGGGCCTCCTCCTCTTCCTCAGGAGTAGCTGCACTTTCCAGGTCAGGATCATTGTCATCCCCCTGGCCAGTTTCAGAGGTTGGGTCCTGGGTATTTTCATCCCTGGACTCTCCCTCTTCTTCTGCCCCACCCTCTCTGCCTACCCTTTCAGACCTTATGGGTCTTCTAAAGTCATCTAGCAGAAGCATCTCCAGGAGACGTTGGGTGTTGGCACTTTTGCCTGTCTTCAACTTCCTAACTTTGCACAACTCCAATTCCAAGAATGTGAGGGTGTCATATCTGGATGGCAGGAGCTCACTGGTTCCTGGCAGTGAAGACATTACTAGTGTGGTGTGGTGTATGCACTACCTACTCTAGTGTGGCCTACTAAACTCTCTTGAGTTGTAGAAAGGGTGTGCTATCCCTTAACACACAACTCTAAATTCAGTAGAACTTACTGTATCCTAAGCTTGATTTATATGTACCTAAGGTACCCTTAGTGGTTTTCAGTTGATCAATTCAATTGAGATTATCTGGTAAAACAATAGCAAGCTGGAATCCCACACGCTGCACACCAATGTGAGAAGTTGGCCTGGTATATGCTGTCCACTAATTATAGTGGGCACCTTGCACCAGTCCAAACAACCCCTTATTGGAGATAGGTTAAAGACAACCTTTATTGAAAGCTATCCTAGTGGTAGCTATGGAGAGCAGCCTTCAGGCTAAGTCTTGAAGGAATGTAAAGCAGCTTGTTTTACCAGTCTATAATCTCTTGAGTGACCAAATGAAAGAGGACCACACCAGGTATATATTCAAAATATATGTATTTATTGCTAAACACACCCCTCTAGTCTCTTTATGAGGCTAGAGTTCGAAGTACATAAGTTATAAATTAGTTATCAACAGTAATAGCACAAATACACGTTTGAGCCCTAGGGGCGTACCAAACCATATACCAATAAAGTGGTATAAGAACCACGACTGAGCTAGACACAAGGCCTAGAGCCTGTAGAAGTGCTTGGCCCTCAAGGAACCACCCAAGGTAGTGACACAGGGGACCCACGGGGGACGCGTGCAGTGTGAGAACACAGCCGCGAGCCGCCATTGACTTCTATGGGGAATGTCGCGGTTGGAGTTTTAAAGAAAAAGGACACTTAGAGGAGGACTTGGAGCAAACCCCTTTAGAACTAGGTTGTTCTAGAGTCTATACCCACGGGAGCAACGGAGTACTCGAGTTACCTCACCCAGGGAAGCCGGGTGCATAGGTGTCTTTCGGGGTCGGGTTTCGTCGTCGTTTTCAATGGCGATCTGCTGCAAAGTGCTGCTGGCGACCAAGTCGAAAGTGTTCGGGTGGATCCAAAGGTGGATCGAAGATCTGAAGAACCTGAAAGCAGAGGGGACAGAGTCTGGGTCACTAGCCAGTGACCAGGAAGGCGATGAGCAGATGCCCACCGATGTCGGGTGCTTCAGGTAGGTTGACGGTCGTCTTGACTCTTCAGCCACGAGGTCCAGGAGGTGTCGACGACAACTAGGAGCTAGATTCGAGCTGTCCCACAACGTCTGTCGATTGCAGGGGTGTCGCCGACCGGATTGGACCCAACAAGCCTTGGCAACGGCAAGTCAGGTGGAAATAGAAGAAGGACGGTGGTACAGACCAGCAAGGTCTGAGGGACTCACCCAGCAAGGGTAAGTCAGGGCACGTCTGGAGCAACCAGGGAAGCCCAAGCAGAAGAAGAGTTGCCTTCGGGAAGGCCCACTAGCCAACGGACTAGCGACCGCGAAGGAGCCTCGAGTGGACGCACTTAGAGCTGGCTCACAGGACACTCGTGGAGGGGAGGCCAATGATCTTCGGTGCAGTCGGTGCTGGAGGCGGGGGCTACTCGGAGCCCAAAGCACAACTTCGTGGGAGACCAGGAAGAGGATGCACTTGCAAATGTGCTTGGTGTCCAGGGGTCACGGTTCCACGTTACCCATGACAGCTACGGGCCTCAGCTTTGCTGGGGACTCAGGGCAGCCTCGGGGAAGTCTGGATATCTACCTCTGGTGATGCAAAGACTTCGGCGTCCGGCGGGAGCTTTGGCGATGCAGACCGGACAATTGCTTCTTAGGTGCCTGCCAAGCAGGGGAGTCACTCCTTGACCCCAAGGGAGATTCTTCAGTCCTCTAATCTTAAAGTAGAGCGTCGAAGGTCCAGGATTCTGTATCAGAGTTTCGTCCAGGTAAATCTAAAGTCCTAAGGACTGGGGTCCCATACTTATACTAAGTTAGGGGGTTGGACATACTCTGGGGACCCACCTATGGGAGGGTCAGGGAAGAGGGGTGGTTACACCCATTCCCTTTGTCCAATTTCGCACCAGAGCTGGGGCAGGTAGCCCCTGCAACCGGTTTGAACTGGCATATGCACAGGGACACCAAATGTGCCCCCAGTGCAGGACTTCAAAGCACCAGAGGGTGCTCCCGCCCAGCCCCATTACACACTATCCTGTCTGGGGAGGTGGTTACACCTCCCTTCGACAGGAAACCTATTGTCCAGGCCTCCCTTGCCGGAGTTTCAGTCAGCAGCAGGAGGCCAGACCCGTGTCTGTGGCAGCGGCATCCATTTTGTGATGCCAGGGCTCTGGAAAGAAGTTACCGGGTAGCCCGGTGTGTACATGTCTCTCCCTCTAGAAGGGTGGAATGCTACCCCCGCCGCCAGGACTGGCGGGGGGTAGTATTCCAAGATGTTTGACACCAAACACGACATGTTTTGGTGCAGCCAGTCCAAAGTTAGCATTGTACTGCGAGGATATAATGCACTTAAGAGTATATGGTCAGGCTGTACCACAAACAGCATCAGAGGAGGGACTCCGAACGCTGTAGAGGGCTCTGCTCATGCAGGGGCACCCTCTCACATAAAAACCAAGCACTCTGCCTTCAGGATTGGTAAGGCCTGCCATAGGAGTGACTTATAGGTTTATATGTGTGTACATATGTAGTGAGATAGGTAACCTATATCACAGTAAGGGGTGCATGCACCACCTTACCCAGGCTGCAGTAGCAGACCTGTGGTGTCATTTTGGATGGTCTTCCAGGGGTGGCACAATACATGCTGCAGCCCCTGGTAGGTCTCTGAGGTACCTATGCCCTGGGTATATAGTATACCATATACTAGGGACTTATAAGGGCACTCCAGATTCCAATCAGAGATGTGCCTAAGGCACATGGAGACCATTTTAGAGAGGAAGCAGCTAGGCTGGGGTTCTGATTAGCAGGGCCCCAGCCAGACTAAAGTCGAAAAACAGTGAAGCATCAGCAAAAAGTGGGGGTACCCATGTGAAGCAGATCCTACTCTCCTACACAGCAATCCATAAATCTGTCTGGGGGGGGAATCCTCTGCTTCCACATGTTTCTCCAGCCAGCCCTGGAGTTACCAATCTGGACCCATAGGCCTCATGCACTGTACCACTCCCAGGCACTGATGCATACATAAGTGTGTCGTGTAGAAACACGTGTGCAGGCCTCCATGCACTGCTGCCAAGGGCACACATACATAACAGCACACCGTGTAAAGACACATGCACAGGCTCCCATGCACTGCTGCCACAGTCGCACATACATAACAGCACACTATGTAAAAACATGAACAGGCTTCCATGCACTGTTGCCACAGACAAACATATATACATACAAGTGTGCAATGTAATGCACACGCTTGTCCAACCCTCTATCCATCCTGAGGTAAGCCAGGGGCCAGCTAAGCACACAGCAATGGAGCTTTAATTGAGTGGGCCAGTAGGCCCCATTCCCATGGCCATGATAAACCAGCATGGCCATGCTACTGATTATTCATTACATAACGGCATGCTGCCACCACTGTGCTCGTGCTACTTAGCTCTTGGTAAGGGCTGTACCTCTTCACCACTATGAGAGTAGAGCATTGTGTGTCCTTCTCGGTCTATCCAGTCTGCAATCGGTGAGACAGGCCTTGGCCATGAAGCACATGCATGATCTGTGTTCGCCCATGAACACAGATCATGCATGTGCATCTGTTTGATTGCTCCCAAGGATCCATATATCACTGCAGCTTGGATACTCAGGGCAGGGGCACATCTCTATTACCATAAAAGCTACTTTTCCATCCCAACAATCCCTCACTGTTGGTTATCAGGATACTGCCAGTGACCAAGTACTGTCATCATACAGAGGTTCGAGCCCCAGTGCCTTTAGGTGGCCACAGTTCTCTGATGCATCTTGCAATATCAAAGTGCCAGGGGGTATTTTATTCCTTATGATAAGGACAGGGTATGATTAGGGTACTTTTTTCCACATACTGGCCATATGTTTTTGTAACACCTTTAGTCAGCACTGGACTTTGTTAATAGAATAGCAAGCTGGGGCAAGGAATCTCCTGACATGCCCAAATAAAGCCTGCAAGTCGAAGAATGCTAAGAGGAGCTTGACTAGAGGCCAGAATTGAAGAACGGTGTCCATTACTAGAACATGCTCTTTTCCACAATAGATTCTATGCAATTTTTGGTATGTAGTGTTGTTCAGCAGCTCACCTGTACCAAGCAAAAAGACGTGCGATGCCGACAGGCTCATAGATCGCATGAGGCAGAGAACTGGACCAGTGCAGGAATATTTACCTCGACGCCACACTCAGCATCATGTCCCTGCTTTTCATGCTCTGAAATGGTGCAAGGCTGTACATGTGAGGCGCACAGAATCCTGCTTCACACGGGTCCTGCCCACTTGTGATGCTGGGACATCTCGGTAAGTGAGGAGAGGATCTAGTGAAGTCTGCTGAGGGCGTCCCCCCACCCCCGCTTTAGCAGCTGCAAGGGGGGGTGGAGTTCTTGATGGGCCTCTTCTGTCTGCTACTCCACGAAGACTCATAAATAACATGAAAAAGCTGAGAGAGTGAAAGGATAGATGGGTGTGTGAGTGCGTGAAAGGGTGGATGGGTGAGTGAAAGGGTGGATGGATGAATGAGTAAAAAGATTGATGTTGGGATGGATGGGCGAAAGAATAATCGGATTTGTTAACAGGGAGGTTTAATGATTAGAAAGGATGGATGGATGAGTGAAAGGGCGGATGGATGAAGGTAAAGGGTGGATGGATGGAATAAAAGGATGGGTAAATGGATGAGCGAAAGGATGAATGAATGAGTGAAAGAATGGAGCTGGGGGGTCGTGAAACCCCGACTTTAGCAACTACAGTGGGGGTGGAATTCTTGATGGGCCTCTACTGTCAGCAACTTGCCAGCCAAAGGTAAATGAGTGAGTTAAAGGATGGATGGATGAATATTTGAGTGAAAGGGTGGATGGATGAGTAGATGGATGGCTGAGGGAAAGGGTGGATGTAGGGATGGATGAGTGAAAGAATAAATGGATGGATGAGTGAAAGAGATGGTGGATAGATGAAAAGATGGATGAATGGAAAGGGTGAATGGATGATGAGTGAAAGGGTGAATGGATGAGTGAGTGAAAGGGAGGGTCGATTGATGATGAGAGGATGGATGGTGAGTGAGTGAAATGATGAATGACTGAGTGAAAGGGAGGGTGGATGAATGGATAAAAAGGAGGATGGACAGATGAATGAGTGAAAGGATGGATGATGGAGTGAAAGATTGAATGGATGGATGAGCGGAAGGATAGATGAATGAGTGAGAGGATGAATGAGTGAAAAAATGAATGGATGAGTGAAAGAGGTGGATGAATAAATGGATGAAAGAGTGGATGGGTGAATGAGTGAGATAATGGATGAGTAGATGGATGAAAGGGTGGATGGATGAGTGAAAGAATGGATGGATGAGTGAAAGGGAGGGAGAATGGATAGATGGATGAGTGAAAGTGTGAAAGCCTGGATGGATGAGTGAGTGAGTGGATGGATGGATCAGTGAAAGATTAAATGGATGGATGAATGTAAAGCTGGAAGGATGGGTGAAAGGTAGGATGGATGAGGCGAAAGTTTGGATGGATAGTTCGATGGAGTGAAAGGGTGGATGGGTAGACGGCAAAAAGGATAATGGATGGATGGATCAGTGAAAGACTAAATGGATGGATGTATGAATGTAAGACTGGAAGGATGGGTGAAAGGTTGGAGAGATGGATGAGTGAAAGGGTGAATGGATCGATAGATAGATAGTAGATAGATAGTAGATAGATAGATAGATAGATAGATAGATAGATAGATAGATAGATAGATAGATAGATAGATGGATGGATATGGATGGAATGGTGAAAGACTGCATGTTGGATGAAAGAATGAATGGGTGACAGAATGTAAACTTGAAATTGTGGATATCCGCAGGTGGATGGAAGGATGAAAGGATGAATGGATAGATGCTTGGATTTAAGAGACAAGAGTATTTTTCTGGGGGGGGGAGGGTCATGATGACTTGCTTCGTTTGCTTTGTGCCATAAGAGCTATGGCTGGAAGTGGTTTCTTTTTTCATTTTCTGGCTACACCCTTGAGTCTGCTTCCTGGTGCGTGCTAAACAAGCAGACATGTAGGCTGGCACTGGGACCTTACTACTCCCTTGTATTAAGTTATTACAAGCGAGCAGTGACTAGGGGAACAGAAAAACAAAGGTATCTTGAGGTCGCAAAGCCTGTCATTATCAAAATTAGAGGCTTTACAACTGAAAAATAAAGTTGTGCGATGTACAAAAGCCATTTTGCTAATCAGAAAAGTCTTTCCAACTCGTGAAATGAAATGGCTTTTGCAATCCTCCATGAATCACAAGTGGACAGAGCTGTAAAACAGACATCCCCTTACTATTTGTGAGTTACAAAGATATATATCAATACTTTGCAACTGCGGAGGTAAACTCTTCTTTTGTGACATGTTGTGGGAGGCATCGAGGGAGCAGAGAAGCAGACAGTGCTCAAGGGAACCAATGCATGCTCCCTCTGATGTCTTCCCTGCTTCAATATCAACAAGCATTGGCAATGCCAATCGGTCTCGCCATATTACTGCGTGTGTATATGGTATTACGAGTAATAGCACTGCTGTTTTAGTCCTCGCAGATCAGTTGTGGTATTTTGAGTGATAGCACTGCTGTCTCAGTCCTCGCACATTAGTTGTGGTATGTGGAGAGACAGCGCTGCTGTGTGTCTCCTCGCATATTACTGTGTGTGTATTTTTAGAGATAGAGCTGCTAGCTTTGTTCTTACGATAAAATACAATTTTGAAAAAAAACTGACAAAAAGAAGTTGGGAGCTGGAGATGAAATAACCAAACAACCATTGTCCATTTAAGCACTATATGTGTATGTGGTATCATGAGTGATAGCACTGCTGTCTCAGTCCTTGCAGATTAGTTGTGGTATTTTAAGAATAGCGCTGCTATTTTAATCGTCGCACATCACTTGTGGTATATTGAGAGATAGCGCTGCTGTTTGTTTCCTTGCATATCACTATGTATGTATTTTCACAAATAAAGCTGCTAGCTTTATGTATGTGTATTTTTAGAGATAGCGCTGCTATTTATGTCCTTATACAACACTGTGTGTGTATGTAAACGTAAACTTTTTGCACTTTATTAACATGCTTTAACATGACGCGCTTGACCTAAAAACATATAGTACAATCTAATGTAAATTTTTTTTTAAACAGAAAAACAGTAAGCTGTTGTTAATTTAAAAAAATGTGCATTTCCGTTTGTAATGGATAGCGCATGTTGACCCACCGCTAAAAGAAGGAAGCAAGCAAGCACCAGCAAAAAGGAAAGGCAAGCAGAGGCATCGACAAAAACAAACTTAGGCCATATGAGTACTGCGTGTCTATGTGTTATCTCGAGGGATAGCACACGAGAAAGTACCTATGCGAAGTGTAATTTTTAATAATAATACAAACGCCACATGAAGTACATGCAACAAAATTATATGTATGTATGCAAAACGGACCCAAACTAAGCAGCAGTTCAAAAAGTAGATGCATTTGTACTTGGGAAGCATACAATTAGCAGAGGCTGAAACATTGTTTAATTTATTAACATTATGGGCTTGGCATAAATTGGTGCGTTGGACGGGGAGGGATAATTCTGTTAGCAATAGAGACAGTGAAAATGGAAACCCTTTAACCAACAGAAACAATACAGCCTTTTGAACATATGCATGCTGTTTTCGAAAGGTGTGAAGTACTTAACTGCGGCTCCAAGAAGCAGCTACTTTGAAGGTCTTTGTTTCGTTCTACTTGTAAAGCACACGATGTGAAGAAGACCTGTGAATGACTGGGGTGCAAGCCAAGCAGCAAGTTTGCAATGATGTGTTTGTTCCTACTACAAAAGCATATAATTAAAAGGAGACCAGTGAACTCCTTGACTGCGGCTACAATGAAACAGACGTTAAACCAGACACCAAGTTAGCAACAACAACAAAAAAACTGGGTCTATGTGCATAGGAAGCACACTGTAGGAAGGAGCTTAAACACATTGGGGCAGATTTACAAGACCCTTGCGCCACTTTTGCGTCACTTTTCCCATGTTAAAAGTGACGCAAAAGTGGCGCAAGGGCCTTGTAAATCTGCCCCTTAGTACTTTCATAATATTAAACGCTTGCCTGAAAAACAACATAACACATAAATAAATGTTAATGTCGATTACACTATGTGTCTGTGTACCTGGGACGCTTTGGATTATTACCTGTCTGCCAAACTCTCAATCAGGCATTAGATATTACGAAATGACAGCTCACTTAAAGATATTGCATTCATGCACCTCAAACATTTCTGTATAAATCTCACCCAATACCATATATATCAACATTCTTGTTCACATCTTGGCGTGCACCACAATTTACTGGAATAGAGAAGACAGAACTGTATCATATCACAACCCTAGCATATGTGACGATAGTCCTTACCCAGTCACAAACCACACTGTAATGTAGTAGCAAATCTTGACGTTTATCATATCATACACAACCTACTGTCAGTTTGGAGATTTTCATTGTCAATTTAACGGATAAACATGTGCAGCTTCTTGCTCGAGAGAGATGAAATTGTGGATAATGGAATCATCTTCCATGCATACCGCACATTCTACACACCCCCGCTCAAATTGCTTGGCATACTAGACACAAGTTGCCATATTCCTTCAAATTCCTCGACAAACATCAAGCTGTTACTTTCCCTGGTGGCATTTCCATTTCAAACACCGTTTAATTCGTAGCCTTTGTGCTGGTGTAAAATACTGCTAGAATCAATCGTCGCCAATATGTGGTAGATGAAGGACACCGGACAAGTAGAAGATTTCTTTGGAAGAACGGTTTTATTCACAGGTAAGTTCTTCAGCCACGGCCAGGAGCGTCGCACCCTCAGAGGCTCGGTCAGCAACTGCCAGTCACCGATCGAATCCCCAAGGATGCACACTCCACGCACGAGGACCGAATGTCATTACATCATGGGCATGCCCACATGTTACACACAAATACTTAACTCACTACAATCAATATGTCTACTTCTTGAGCTAAATCCCCCAAAATCGACTGCGCTACCTTAAGGAGTGTCCATAGAAACCTCACCAGGTGACCAGACGTGGACTTCTAGATAACGGAGTTATGGGATTTTTGTCCTACTAAGTGCAGAGCAAATCACGCCCTAACGAGAATCGAAAGCTCAGAGGCCATTGGGCCATTGAAGGCACAAGTCTTTTGAGAATTTTTCACATTTCTTTGCAGGCAGACCAACCTCTACAATGGCGGTTGCACGTTCCTCTCTTTACTTTGATTCATCTCCTGAATTACTATGCCCTCTCTGCATACTGCAGAATTTACAGCTTGTTACATTCACAGAGCGCCCCACGAATACATAAACCGCGTCTGGCAGCCGTGCCCGGCATCCTCCGTGATGCTAATTAAAACTGTTGTTTACCTATGCGCAAAGCACTCAGCCGGCGTCTGACCAAGCTGCCACCGGGTGCCAGTGGTAATGTCTGTAATGTCTCCCTCTTCTGCCTGGACGCGCAAATAATGCCGACAGAAACCCGCTCTCTGGCTCGGAGAGACCAGTGTGATTCAGCTGCCGCGCGCGCCTGTTTGGGAATCGCTTTCATATTTCCTTCTCCTCAAAGCGACGACGTGCACACAAACAAGGGAGGTCAAATTCCTAAGTGGACTGCTTCCGTTAAACGACATGATTTGCTATAATCCTGCCACATAGAGGTCATTTCAGGACTGGAAGGAGACAGGACTAACTCTAAGAATGAAGGAGGTATGAGGAGGCGCCTGCTTTTAATTCGCCTCACCATTGTTCTCTCGGCTCTGAGAAGGCTGCAGGAAACCGCTTCGCCTCTTGTGCTGTCTCTGCCTCCCGATGTGAATTGTGAAAACGCCACTGTTTTGTCACGCATGCGCACGATGTAAGGCATCGCACGCATGCGAGACAAAGAGTGCGAACTGACCCACCAATCACACGCCAAACAAGCATTTCTTAATGCAATAGGACGCGTTTTTACGCGAAACCTATTGCATTGGAAATGGGAGGGTGGGGGTCCAGGAATGCACGAACGGGAGTGGGGAGGGCTGAAGGGGGTGGGCGAAAAGTCACAGACTGCGGGAGGGGCGGGGGGGGGGACACAGGGGCAAAAATAGTTTTGGAGTAAAGAGGCCAATAGCCAGGGAAGGATATAAATGAAAACATGGCTGTCAGGAGGAGGGACTAACAACCTGAAAACGAATCAAAAAGCAGATTTTAAGATTGAAGCCAATGGAAAACATAGACAGAAAGTGGGCGGAGCTTCCCCCCACAATACTGTATACAGCATCTCTCGACGAGACAGCGCATGCGCTGCCTAGCCGAGACCTAAAAAGGACTTCTATAGCGCGGCTAATCACCAGTGAGGGTATCCAGGTGCTGACCTGGAAACAACTATTAGGAAATGCAAATACAGGGATGAGGTTTGCTATGCCTTGTAGGCCTCAATCCTCCATCCATCTGCAAGCTGCCGCCTCTTAACATTTAGGATCCAGGGGATTTTCCAACATCCTGCAAAGATACATTTTGCGATGTGACTGCTTAGTACATCAGAGGCATTGTAAAAGGCAGCCATGTTCGCAAACCAGTTGATGTGCAATTCGCCCCTTTGGGTTTGTGAACAAATCTTTGTGCATCAGGCCCACTGTTTCATATTTCAGGTGCATTCTGACGTCAGAATGTGCCTATCTTTATAAGGAGATTTCAATCTCCCTCACGATATAAAACCATAATTTGCAGTCAGTTGCGTAAGAAAGTGAACAAAAGCAAGTGTGCATTTTAAAGTTCATCACTTTATAAAGTGGATCACTACTTTTTGAAAATAAAAAGTATGGGAGGTATAAAATCTATATAAATGGAAAAGAAAAACATGTCACTGTGGTACAAGATGAGAAGACGATAGCGGCTAGAATTAGTCTGGGTTGGAGGTTGAGCATGGGAGCAAAAATGATATATTATACGGAAAACAGCAAACCCACTAATGTATTGATAAAGTTCACACTTTACAATGTGTATACATATGTATGTATATGTGTCATATGTGTCAGTGTGTGAGTGTGTATATAAAATGACCATCCAGTGATACCGGTCATTTATTTCGTCCCGAAAATTCATAAGGATGCTACAAAGCCACCTGGGCGGCCAATTACCTCAGCGCGTAACAGTATCTTGGAAAATACATCTAGATATGTGGACTTTTTCTTGCAAGAGCATGTTAAACAACTGTCCTCATACATCCAGGATACGAGTGACTTCCTACGCAAGTTGGACGATGTTACCTGGCAGGACAACTATCTTCTCATTACCTTGGATGTCAACTCCTTATATACGAGCATATATCATCGTGATGGCACCAAGGCAGTGGAGTATTTTTTGAGCAAAAGACCACTATGCATGTTGAACCACAATAAGATGCTGTTGAATATGATTTTAACATGTTTAACTAACAACTTTTTCATGTTCAATCACCAGGTGTATCAACAAATGAGAGGGGTTGCGATGGGGGCTTGCTTCTCCCCAAGTTATGCCTGCCTTCATATGGGCCTTTGGGAGGAGCAAGTCCTCAGCAACAAATTCAAAGATGTCATGGTCAACAATGTAATTAGATGGTACCGTTACATTGATGATTTGTTCCTTGTGACAACGAGCTTAACTTGCAGTTTGTTTCTCATGTCAGTAGAGAAAGAGTCAATTTTTTGGATGTAGAGGTGTACATCAAGCATGGAAAATTAGAGACCACCTTGCACCGCAAGCCAACTGCGGGCAATACTATCTTGCACGCTACGAGTCATCATCCTGAACATCTGATTCGCAGCATTCCCTATGGGGAAATGCTGCGAATCAGAAGGATTTGTAGCGTAGAATCGGAATGTGTTTCAGCCCAATTGGAGAGCAAAAAACGTTTCGTGGCCAGGGGTTATACTGCTGAGATGGTGGATAAAGCCATCAGCAAAACTGGTATAATTACTAGATCACAGGCCCTTGAACCTAAGAGGACGAATCAGCCTTCTGATAGCTTTAAACTGATGAATGAATCACCACGCCTGATTCTAACTTACAATAGGCAGCACTGCACGATACGTAAGTTAATTAACAAGAATTGGGTTGTGGTCCGCAATGATCCAACAATAGGTGAGTCTCTCCCAAAAACTCCTGCAATCACGTTTGGCAAAGCTCGATCGATGAGTGACATGCTGGTCAAGAGTAGTCCAGAGATTCTAACAACTAAATCTTGGCTTCAAAATGTAAAAGGCTTCTTTCGGTGTGCCACATGCAAAGCGTGCAAATATGGTAAGAACAAACCCACCTTAATCAGCCCATTTAAGGACATGCCCATCACAATATCTAGGAGGTTAACATGTAAAACTGAATATGCTGTATATGTGCTGGAGTGTTCGTGTGGCCTGCAATATGTGGGTAGTACCAAGTTGCAGGTCCACAAACGAATACTCCAGCACATGAGAGCAATCAACAATAGCGATGCGGCATATCCAGTTGCGCGACATTTTAAAGATGTTCACGACAATTGTCTCGACCATCTTAGTTACTTTGTGATTGACACTGTGCCACCACTGAGACGAGGAGGTAACCGTGAATCTTTATTGAGAAAATTAGAGACGAAATACATACTGGAATTAGATACTAAGGTGCCCAATGGGCTTAATTCCAGTGATGACCTATATACATGTTTGTGAGTTAACATGCAACTCGTTGAGCAGCAATTCCTGTATTTTTATAGTCAAACTCCTCCTCAGACTTTTTACATTTAATGTTTTCCCCTTTCCCTAATTTTTAAGATAACACATGTGGATTCACTACACACATTTTTGCACATTTGCACATATATGGTTTTTATCTGGAACACGGGTTTCATTGGTATTATGGTGTAGATTTAGTCTATAGATTTAGTCATTGGAAGTATAGGAAGGCCAAATATTGTTGTTATTGTTTGACACCGAGCAGTGATGCAACCGGGTAAGAGGCAGAAGTGTATTAGTAAGAGATGGTGTCTTACCTGTAGGACAAGTCCAACTATCTGTATCTTACCATGGTAGATTTGGCCCACTTGGGCTTAATTGACTTGAGACGGGACATAGGCAACAGTATTTCTTGGCCTATGGATACCGCAATATATTTTTGGCTCAGCAATAATTTTTGAAGCTGTACATATACATTTGTATTTTTATCATGATTCTTAACTGGTAATTTAGTTCTGTGTTTTTTAATAATAAGACATGAACAAGAGTATGAATCTTGAATGTATTAGTCAAGCATATTTTGCACAAACACTATTTGGCACTTTCACCTAGCCAAGGGCACTTTGTGATTGGCCCAGGTGAAATAACAACTCTTTTTGAATCTGTTTTAAAGTGTGTATGATTTTTAAATGCATTTTTTAAAGCGTATTTAATTGCGGGGTTTGCACATAAATAGTAACAATGTATGCTCTGGTTAATGTTATATTGCATTCGCAATTATACTTTTTCCATGTCTATTATGAGCCCGTGGTCACATGGTTACTGCACTGTCACTTTAAAAATGTACGATCACTCCTCATGGCGTCATGTGATCAAGGCCTTTCTGAGGCCGAAACGCGTCATGGCAGCAGTGCGTGGTTGAAGAAAATAAACTCTTTGCACTGAATTTGGGTCCGTACCGTCCTTTCTACAAGTTGGATTTTGTGGCGGATTGCATGTGCATATATATATGTGTATATATATATATATATATATATATATGCATATATATATTTGTTGCTCTTCCATTGATCTTTTGTTTAACCTCTAGTAATGAATATTCTAATATAGCGTTTCCTGCAGTGTGTCCATTGCTTTCAATCTCTAAAACAGGAAGTGACATCAGAGGAGAGTAGGAAAGGAAGCTCAGGGCCAGATTTATCAAGGTTTTTTCATCGCTGTTGCACCACGCAAGGGGGCGCAAGGGCAACGCAAAACCTGAGTAAGATTTATTAAGCCACGCAGGGCCCCCTTGCGGAGCCCTGCATGGCTTGCTAAATGTAGCGTAACGCAAGGAAGCACAAATTGCTGTCTTGCGTTACTCTGCCCGAGGGAGGCGTTCCATGGGTGGAGTGGGGTGTTCCCATGCACCACCCATGGATTTTGGAGCATTCTTTATTTCTCCTCGTTTTTTCCTCTTGCATTCTGCAGCACACGTAGAAAGAGGACAATGCCTCTGATTATTGATTTTGTGCAGGAAGGTGTCCCTCCCTGCACAAAAACAATCCTGTCTAGAACACAGGTGCCCTTGCACCATGAAGCAAGCGTGCCTGCGTTGGCACTAGGCTGCTAATTGTGCACCAGCACAGGGGAAGGACAGGAATGCGACATATCTTGATAGATATGGCGCATTCCTGCCCTCCCTCTTTCACGCAAGGTATCTTGCTGTGGTACGCTGCGTGAAAGTTTGATAAATATGGAACTCAGTGCTAGATACTTTACAACAGTAAACGTGTAAAGTAAAATGTTTCTCGCTCTCTTACACGTGTGACAAAAGGAAACTGCAGTCACATACATGCCAACAGACCTGATTCAGGTGGGAGAGTACCGTTTTTAAGCCCAAAAATTGCTTTATTTTAGGTGTCTCTCGCCTAAAATTAAGTTTGCTTCAATGTTAGTCAATGATGAAAATAAATTCCCCTGATCTTTGTTTCGCTATCTCCCACTCTCCTCTCTCCTCTTTTGAAATGTTGGTATGTATGCAACCGCTAATCCCTGCTGCTATGAATCCTCCTGCTGCAAGCCCTCCCAGTCCTTCTTGAATGTCACTTCCGGTTTATAGCTCTTAAAATGGAGGCCAGTCTTTTCAATTTGCAGAAAATGAGATGTGTTCTGTGTCCTAAATAAAAATGATCGTCCATTCCCCATATCAAGTGTAAACACAATGCGCACAGTTGCTCTTATGCACACACCGTCCCTTTGTTCAAACAGTAAATCCAATTAGCGTCTGTGGATGCGTCAGGGACTGGGACTTGTTGCAGTCGTTTTCTGTTGCCGTAAGGTTCAGGAAGCGGTCAGTAGTTCCCAGCGGTTCCATCCTCAGCCCGAGTAGTTGGAATCGTAGGAATCCCAGGCGCTCTGGTAGTATCTCTGCAGTGTTACATTGAAGTAAATGATGTAAGCAACCCAAGCAATGGTGATGGCAATGCCGATACCCAGGCTCACGTGGTTCAGGTTCCGGGCAGTAGCAGAACTGGCCCGGGCCTCATTGATGTCTCCACGCTGATTGGCGTCTCGTGTCTGCAAAATAGAAATAAAGAAGAGACTCTTGAGTGCTGGTTACATGTCACAAAGTATTGTCTCTTCTATACACGCGGTTCTGGATGATTAGTTTGCTGTCATGTATGGAGGATCTTAAGGCTAGTGTGGCCCTGCAGTGTTTGGTGTAATGGCAGTAGTCCAGAAGCCTCTGAAAGGCAAGTGATTGCCCAAAGAGGCCACCAGCAGCTGCAAACAGAGCTGTTTCGAGCCATAGCCCTTGGACCCCACGTTCAATGACCCCTCCCAGGTAAAGTGATTAGGACTGTCAGACTGCTTTCTCTCTCTCTCTCTCTCTCTCTCTCTCTCTGAACCTATCTCCCTCTCTGTTCATCCATACCTCTGCCCTCTGACTCTTTTTACTAAACCTTCATCACCACTCTACCTTTCTATCTACTCTTTCTACCGCACATATTTCTTGCTATTTCATCTCTGTCCCTACGTTGTTCAACCCTCTTTATCTTGCTCTGTAATTCTGTATCTTACCCTCTCTAACTTATTCTTACCTTTCTCTCTCTATAGCTGTCCCTCTCTCAAAATCTCCACTAAGTCTCCCCTATTTTTCTATCTCCCTTTACTCTACTTCATTTCTCTATCTCTACCTCTCTGTCTTGTTGTATCTCATCTCTCTTTAGCTCACCAATCACCAAATCCCAGTCCTTATATTTACCTCACTTCTCTGTCTACCCCTCTCTCTTGCCGTCTTTCAAAATCTCCCCTCTACCTCTCTCCCACACCTCTGTCTGTCTCACCCCTTTTTACCTCATCTATCTCTAAACACGATTTCCCTCTCTACCTTGTATCTCCCTCACTACATCATTTCTGTCTACTCCATCCCTCTTGCTCACTACATTATCTCTCAATGTACATCACCATTCATTCGCTTCCTAACCTCTCTGTATTTCTATATCTGTTCTCCCTACTACCTGCCTCACCACTCTTACTCATTCCTTGCTGCATCTTTCCCAGCGTCTTTTTTTACCATTAATTCCCCTCTTTCGTTCATATCTCTCTCTCTACATCAATTCTCATTTTGCCCCTCTTTCTACCTCAGCACTTTCTCTACCTTACCTTACTCCATACTCCCATTACCTTAACATTTTACCTGTCTGCCTATACCTCTCTCCCTGCCTTTACTTCTCACTAACATACCTCTCTTTAAACTGCTTCTTTCTCTCTACTTCACCCCTTGGTGTAACACCGATATATATATATATATATATATATATATATATATATATATATATATATATATATATATATATATTCATTGAAAAAACCATAGGTTAAATCTTAGTTATAGTTAGGAAACTTTTTTCCTGTACAAACCAAGTTTAAACTACACAAACTATAAAAATTCTAAAGTTATAGTTATAACTTTCGTTTACAATGTATCTACCACATTCAAGTTATTATAAGTAGAGCACCTCTTTATACACTCTTTTCAGCTTGCTAACCAGACAACACTAACTATAGTTCGCCACACTGCCATGGACTGAGATGTGATAAATGATGTCATTTGAAAATATATAAGTGTTATGAATGCTATGATTTAACATGCTATAAGTGATGTTGTATGCAAGGGTATAACCAGTGCATGTAAAAGGCATGAGTTATAGATAATGTAGTGTGGAGAGTGAGGTGACAAGACTGTTTTTGTGGATGTGTGATTTATAGTAATTTGAAGGTGGTGTAAAAATTATAAATTGTAGCTATAATTATAACTTTATAATTTGTAATGTTTGTGCATTTCAAGTTGGGTTTGTATAGAAAGAATACATAAGGTATTTCTAACTATATATTATTCTTAACCTCTGTTTTTTTCAGTGTATGTTAATGGGTTTTATTTTTTAATAAAAATGTGGTTCAAATCACAGTGTGTAGTGTCATTCATTGGAGTGTCGTAAAGTGGAGTGTAGTACAGTATAGTAAGGGAGAGTGTAGAGAGTGGAGTATTGTATACTGGAATAGAGTGGAGTCAAGTAGAGTTAAGTGACGTAGCTTACATCGGAGTAAAGTGTTGTACAGTGGAGTGACGTGGAGTGGCGTGGTGTGTCATAGAGTGGAGCGGCTTGTTGTACAGTGTAGTGGTGTTTCGAAAAGTAAAGTTGAGTGTCGTACAGTAGAGTTCGTGAAATGGAGTGTGGTGGAGTGTCATTAAGTAGAGTATCGTAGAGTGGCAAAGAGTGTAGCAGAATGTTGTAGAGTGTAGTGGTATAGAGCGGAGTTCAGTGGAGTAGAGTGTTGTACAATAGAGGACGCAGGCATAGAGTCGAGTACATATTTGGACAGTGGGGTGTACTGGGATAGAGTGGCATAGAGTGTAGTAGAGTTTTGAAGAGTAGAGTTATATAGAGTGGAGTAGAGTACACTGGAGTTGTGTACAGTGGAGTGGCATAAAGTGGGATAGTGTAGAGTGGAGTGGCGTAGAGTGGAATAGCATATAGTGGAGTAGTGTACAGTGGAGTGGCATACACTGGAGTAGAGTAGACTGGGGTGGCATACAGTGGAGTGGCGTAGAATGAAATATCGCATAGTGTAGTAGCGTACAGTGGAGTAGTGTAGACTGGAGTGGTGTATTGTGGGGTGTGGTAGAATGTAATAGCATAGAGCTGAGTTGCGTATAGTGGAGTGGTGTAGACAGTAATGGCGTACAGTGGAGTGGGGTAGAGTGGAATATCACATAGTGGAGTGGCGCAGAGGGGAGTGGCGTCCAATGGACTAGCATACAATGGAGTGGCGTAGAGTGGAGTGGAGTACACTGGAGTGGCATAAAGTGGAGTAGAGTATAGTGGAGTGGCATACAGTGGAATACCGCAGTAACTTGGCAGTGTACCGTGGTACATGGCGATGACAAGCCAGTATATAATTGAGTAATGCCTGTTTTTAGAGAATGAAAAGGGAGCCATATTGTTTTACTACTCTTTGGCTGTGTTCAGTGTTAGGGCCTTAGATATAGGTAAGTAGTAGGTCCCTACCTATTACCCCTTTACTAAAGTGGTAATAGGTAGGGAAATGAAATGTATTTATATATTTTTATATATTTTTAAATAAGTTTATGGCCATGTATTGTGATAGTTTCATGAAATTTTGTGAAATTCCACAAAAGTACTGAGATGATAAATATCACTAAGTTTAAATGCCTTATAAGTTTAAAAATACTTAGCCTACTTAACTGCAGTACCCAAAAAGCATCATCTGTGCACCATGATGTATAATCCTGCCAAATATCATGTAAATCCGTTCAGCTGTTTTCATGCTATGTCAAATACAATAGTCTATAGAAAATGCATTGATGGAAAAGCGTATTTTGGGATCTCCCTATCATCTTTGCACCTCATCAATGATTCACCACAACAAATGATATCATCTCAAAATTTAGAAAATGCCATTGGTCTGGAAAGGTTTGTGGTAATTCGCCAAGCAGGTGGCAAGATATTAGGGAGCTAAAATCAGAGGAATTCCTATCTTTGGGAATACTAACTATAACTACAGAGTGGCAATCAGATTACATGTGATTTCTTTCTTTTTATCTATTGTATTTGTTATATTTGTTTAATTGATTTGCATAATCATGTGACCATAAATGTGTCTTTTAGTTGTTCATGTAGCAATCCTTGAAGTACTTCTTAGCCCAGTTAATTTTTTGAGCTTCCTTGCTACTTTTAGTCAGATTGTGCTATATTTGAAGCCCAAAGTGAACGAAAGACAATCATTATTGTTGTTATCAAAAAATGTAGATAATTATTTTTTTCCTAGTGGCCAATTATGATGTCCTCCAAATAACAGTTTATGTATCTCATTGCTAGGTCACTTTTTCATTTTGTTGCACAGGAGTACATAAGGAAGATGGTTTTTGTTTGGCTTGTTCAGCACAGTTTTATTCTGTGAGCCAAAGAGCACGTAAAGACATCTTATGTATATTAAGCTGTATTCTATTTCTTATGTATTTGTTCATAGGTTTCCATTAACATGTGACCATAAAGTTTTGTGAAGATTCGTCAAACAGGTGCAAAGTTATTAAGGGACAAAAATCTCTGGTAACCCTAACTATAACTACAGAGTAGCTACCTCCATTGTGTAACATATATATATGTATATATGTAGACACCCACACACACCACACACACAGCACACCACACGGTCGCCAGTAAGTAGCTATAGTTAGAATGTAGTTTATATAGGAAAAGTGTTTTTTGACTATATCTTTGGCACCGTTTAAGGACTCTGCACAAACCTTTCCCAAAAAAGTGCCCCGATGAATCTTGTTGCACATGGAAAGTTTCGGCTGATCTGTCAGCGGTGGCCAAGAAAAAGGGGGGGGTCAAAAAACGTGCGTTTCCCAAGTTAATTCTCATAGGATCTTTAGACATGGTTACAGCCCAATCTGCTGAACAGAATTATACCAAATTTGTCAGAAAGGTAGCTGTTGGTCTAGAAAGCCCCCTTTTTGTAAATTGGCATAAATCTGTTCAGTTGTTTTGGAAATAATAAGGAAAATCCCAATTTGTATATATAGGGATGTGGATCCTCAAAGTATCCGACAGTCCCAGTGCTCAAATCTGATTTTCTGCCAACACTTCAAACCAGTGTTGCCAACCATCTTGAGACTCGGCTTGAGCCGAGTCACAGATTTTTTTTTTTTGTTTTAAAAGAACAGGGGGCAGGGTAGAAATACCCTGAGCCCTTAGGCCTCTTAGGGGAGTATCACAGGGACCCCGTAGGGGCAAAAAAGCATTTAAAAAAAAAAATTCCAGTGGGGGTCGCACTGGATCCGCGGCTCACGCCAAAAATGTTTAAAAAAAATGAAGCTTCGTTAGTGATTGGCCCCAGGGTGAGCCAGGTCCCAAGGGTATTTTGATAATTCAAACGGATCACTATCCTCGACCTCTCCCACTACCCAAAGAAAGGGCGGCTCACTAACCTAGGCGGAGCACTGCCCTCTACCCCACTCTCTACCTCCACTGCCATCACCGTCCCACCGATCAGGGAAATTGCCAACCACTGACGCACAGACCCCCATATACAGAAGACACACCACACTACACCCCCGCCCACCTCATGTGACTTCTTCCCAGGAGGGCGGCTCACTAATCTAAGCGGATCACTATCCTCAACTTCTCCCACTACCCAAAGAAAGGACGGCTCACTAACCTAGGCGGAGCACTGCCCTCTACCTCACTCTCTACCTCCACTGCCATCACCGTCCCACCGATCAGGGAAATAGCCAACCCCAACGCACAGACCCCCACATACAGAAGGCACACCACACTACACCCCCGCCCACCTCATGTGACTTGTTCCCAGGATGGCGGCTCCCGACCATATTTAACTTACAACATCGGACAAAGCCCCGACTCCCCCCAGTGGTATCGTAACCCACCTATCCCAATGGGAACTAGCCTTCCCATCCAACCTAGACAAAATGCCTTCTATCACGCCAACCTACTCCAACCCCCCCACACTGAACTACTTAAAACCGCACAGGCCGAACTCCTTCTCGATTAGTTTCCCCCCCAACCTCTCACCCAAAGCAACAAGAAAACCTCAAACACAAACTGATTAGACAACACCCAGAATCACTATTTGCTGACATATATCACTGCTCCTCCAAAGGCCAGATAAAAATGGATCTCATTTTCCACACTGAAAGACCCGAAAAGTGGAACTCCATCCTCAGATCACAACTCCACATTTCCAAAACTACTAACACTCCTCATAGCTGCAAACTGACGTTCTCAATCCCTAACCGCACGATGCGGGCGGGAACACCTCTGTGACCATCTACTACAACGGCACAGTCCTGATCCAAGCGAACAACGACAACCTAGAGGCATTTGACTCCCTCTTCCCCTCACTTTGGACTGCCCCCTCTCACGCACATCTCCCCCGCCCAACCCACCCCTTCCCCCCGGACAGCCGGACCCTCCAGCTAAGCACACCTACCATTCCTACGCCCTCTATCAACAACACCAGCTTTCCACCACGAGACACCTCCCGCACCTCTGTCACCAAGAACAAGGCTCCCCTTCCCCACTCCGACCGTCACCTCGAACACCCCCCCGCTTACATCCTCCCCCAATTAACAACGATCGACCTCAACACACAGTCAAAGATTCCCAACTACCTCTCCATACCCACATGCAAAAGAACACGGATGCCACAACATGACCCTCCACACCCCGCGCCCATGGCCCTACTCAAAGCCTACACGGACAGCACAACTACAACAAGACGGCAACATAGCATCGTCATGCCATCCCCCTCTCAGGAGGACCCCGTCCAGAACCCCCCCAACCCCACCTCGGAAGAGACGGGGCAGCGTCTCACCCTGCTTGAAAGCCAGCTAGCAACTATAATCCAGGGCTTTAACGAAATCCTAACCAACCTCGCCACGCTCCGTAAGACTTCCCAAAATCCCCACTGTACTCCCACCGTCTCCAACCCCACACATCAAAGGCTCCCCAAGGCTCCCCACCCCAGTTGGATCTCAACCCCCCTCTCGAGTCAGATACTGAGACCCAAAAGAACAAGAGAGGCCATGTCCTCGAGTGAAGCGACAGATCTTGCCTCCTCGTACGACACCACATCCACTGCCACCCCTCAATCCAAGATTCAGGTGATCACCGGATTCAGAAGAGACCACTCCCCTCCGAAACCCCCAAGACCCCCAGCCTCCCTCACCAACATCCCCATGGTCCCCCTAAGAAAGAAACACAAAAAGAGGCACCCTACACCAACTGCATGCTCATAAACTGCAGATCAGCCTCCAAACATGCCACAGAGCTAGCAGAATCCATCCTCACCCATGACATAGACATAGCCTTCATCACCGAGACTTGGCTAAATGACTGCTCGCCACCAATCATGGATACTCTCGTGCCCCAGGCTTTGCAATCATCAACAAAGATCGAAAAGACCAAAGAGGCGGGGGTATAGCAATCATTCACAACAACATGTCCGTGACCGAAATTGACACCTTTAACTATAACACCTTTGAATGCCTAACCGCCAACATTAACACAAGCGACAACAATACACTACACTGCCATCTCCTATACCATTCCCCAGGCAACACCACCACATTCACTGAACACCTGTCCGACCTGATTGCTCATTGTTCACTCCGAGACGCCAACAACCTAATTCTGGGCGACCTCAACCTACACTGGAATGAAAAAAACAACCCGCTAATCCAAAACCTGAATGAGCTGCTACACAGCAACAACCTTATCCAACACTGCTCAGATGAAACCCATAACAAAGGAGCAATACTAGATGCCATTATCGCCCAACCTGATACAATCACAATCGACCACATCCTGCCCGTTGACTGGTCTGACCACCACCTAATCCTATTCCACATCTCTCAACCGATCACATTTCAACCTCCCACCCAAGACCCCCCAAATGGACGAGAAATCTAACACAGATCACCATGGCCGACCTAGAGGAAAGGGTAAGCTCGCTCCTGCCTATCTCCACAGATGATCTCTCCACAACGGAACTCACCTCTCACTATAACACAACTATTACGTCCATCCTAAACCAATTAGCCCCCCTGAAATTAAAAAAAAACAGGAACATCCTATCCAGATCCTGGTTCAACACAGACATCAACGCCGAAAGAAGACAACTAAGAGCTACAGAATGGCTATGGAGGAACAACCCCTCTACAAGCCTTCGCGAGCAACTCAAAGCAGCCCCAAGGAAATACAAAAAACACATCAACAACGAAAAAACCACCTTTTTCTGCACCGACCTGGACAACGTGAAAAACAGGCCCAAAGAACTCTTTAACATCATCAGGCAACAAACTTCCAAGCCCTCTGCAACCCCAGTTCAGGCCTCCAAAGACCTTTGCGACAACTTCGCCAACTTCTTCAATGACAAAATCACCAAGATTGAGCTCTCACTAGACATCAACCTCAATCCCTCCTACAAAAGCCCAACCCCAGAGACCGAAGCTAGCACACGCAAGCACCCCACGAAAGCCTGGAAATCCTTCAACCCCATACCCGAAGCAGAGATTCTTAAACTGATCTCCTCCTCCAAACCCGCATCTCACGACCTAGATCCTATACCCACCCAATTGACCAAAAAGCTGAAACTCTCCTTAGCCCCATTCTGGTGCAAGATCATAAACAGCTCCTTGAAAACCGGCGTCATACCAGACTGCCTCAAAGTTGGCCAAGTCACGCCACTACTGAAAAAACCAGGCCTTGACACCAACGATCTGAACAACTTCAGACCCGTTTCCAACCTCCCCCTCCTATCCAAAATCCTCGAAAAGTGCGTTCTCCTACAACTGACTCAGCACATGGACAGCATCAACCTTCTAGACCCCCACCAATCGGGCTTCAGAAAAGGCTGTAGCACCGAGACCGCGATCCTCAACATCGTGGACGACATCCACAAGTCTCTAGATACTGACCAATGCTGCCTACTCATTCTCCTGGACCTATCGGCAGCCTTTGATACAGTGGATCACAATCTACTCATCAAGGCTCTCCAAGATAGGATAGGTGCAGATGAGGTGGTCCTACACTGGTTCTCCTCCTTCTTACACAACCACTCCCAAAGGATAAAAATCAAAACCTTTACGTCCGACCTCCACCCCGTCAGCAGAGGTGTCCCCCAAGGCTCAGTGCTCTCCCCTCAACTGTTCAACATATACATGGAACCCCTCACCACCCTACTCAAAAAAGCCAACATTCCCTTCCACCTCTATGCAGATGACACCCAGATCTATCTGGCAACATCCTCCATTGATGACATTCAGAGACTCAACAACACTCTTAGAGAAGTCCAACACTGGCTATCAATAAACCACCTTAAACTCAACCAAGACAAAACTGAAATCCTTCTCATCTCCAACAAAGAAGAAAACCCCCAAATCGTAGAATGGTTAAAAGCAATTGATGCTCTCAACGGTAATCTCACTCTGGCTAACTCTGTAAAATCATTAGGAATCACCCTAGACCCAAAACTTGACATGGCCAAACACATTAAGAACTCAGCAAAGAGTGCCTTCCTCAATCTGAAGCTACTCAACAAAATAAAACCCTTCATCCCGCCCAAGGACCTCAAACAAACCACTCAATCACTAGTGCTATCTAGACTCGACTATGGGAATGCAGTCCTCACCGGTACAGTAAAATCCCACCTAGCTCCCCACAAAACAACTCTCAATGCAGCAGCCAGAATGATCACCGGAGTTAAGAAATACGATCACATATCACCCTCACTCAGAGAACTAAAATGGCTCCGAGTCTAAATGCGTGCCAGCTTCAGAACTGCCTGCCTCACGCACAAAGCCCTGCACACAGGGAAACCCGACTACCTGGCCTCTAAACTTAAGAAGGCCAGTCAGACAAGGAACCTCAGGAGCTCCAACACCCTGGGCATAGTTCGTGTAGTAGCGCTACGCATAGCTACGCGAAGTGCACTTCGCACAACGCACGCTACGCGTAGCTACGCGAACTGCGTAGTGCGGTAGAGAAATGCTGTTCGCACTCATTGCACAGTGCCGGATGCTTGTCCGCACTGTGCAATCATTGCACACGGCATCTTGCACAGTGCAAGCGGTCGTTTTCTGCCGCTCGAGTAGATTTGTACTCGAGCGGCAGCTTTCTCAACGCGGACTGGTAGTTTCTCATCGCGAGCGGTCGCGAGCATACGCGACCACTCGCAATGAGAAACCTGACCTCCCGCGTTGAGAATCTCGCCGGGAGGTTTATTTTCCACGCTCGCGATCGGCAACTTGATGTTGCTGATCGCGAGCGAGGAAAAAGTTGTGCCGGGATGTTGATTTTGCTTGCTCGCGGTCGCCAACTTGACGTTGAGGACCGCGAGCAAGCAAAAAATGCCCGCTACGCTACGCGTTTTTGCACTGTGCTACGTGCAATTCGCGTAGCGCGTAGTAGCGCAAACTACGCAAACTACGCGAGAGTAGCGTAGTTTTCCGCCCAGGCCTACCTTCTACTCATCCCTATGAAAACACGCAAACAAAAAACCGCTGCACGATCCTTCGCTGGAAACGCGCCCAAAATCTGGAACTCCATCCCAGTGGATATCAGGACTATTCCTTCCTTTGTAAAATTAAAAAAACTCTTAAAAGACCTCTTCCTCAACCGTGCCTTCCCGAACCGATATCCGCCGGCGAAGCGCATAAGCCTGCACTCTGCAGCCCCTTGACACTGTCATCATTAAGACCTACCTCTTCCCCGCTCCCCGACCCCTTCCTCGTTCCCTCCTCCCTGAATGAGGTTCAGCCCAAGACATCGTGCACTCATCGAGGTTATCTCAGGACTTCCCTCCCTCAATGGTACACAGCATGCTGGGACTCCCGAACCAATATGTATACCTCTGCCTTATTGTGTGACTCTTGCATTAAAACTGTTGTAAAGCGCTCCGATACCCTCAGGTCTGGCCAGCGCTATATAAAACTATAAATAATAATAATAAAGGCGGTATGGTGCACGAGCCCCCTCCTGGGGCTTATTAATGTCCTGGGGCTACCACCTCCCTAGGGCCTCATGACAAAAACAAATTGGGGGGCCTCTTGGACTCCCACGGGCACCCCTCCTTGGGGCTAATGCATAACTATATGGTGGCCTCTCTGACCCACTGGCCCAAGGGACCACCACCTCCCCAGGGCCATAATGAATTTGTTTTGGGGGGGCTCAGGGAACCCGCCCCTGGGCCCCAGGGACCACCACCTCCCCGGGGCCATCTTCTTTTCAAAAAATTGGGAGGGGGGCTGTGCGGCCCCCTTCCCAGGCCATTCTTGGCCCTGGGAACCGCCACCTCCCCGGGGCAGGCTCTACACACAAGGAAGGAGGGGGATGCATGGTCCCCCTCTTGGAGGCATAGATGGCCCTGGGGACTGCCAACCCCCAGGGCCAGCTCCTGCTATGTCCCGGGATACCCACCCCCTTGACATAGCTGTCTGCTGTGGCTTGGAGGGGAGCTTTACCGTTCCCGCCAAGCCACAGCAAACACTCAGCTTCCAGCAAGCGAGAGCATTAGGAATGCTCTAGCTTGCTGGAAACAGAGTAGAATTGCTTTTAGACAGAGGGAGCTGCATGTTTAGCAGCTCCCTATATCTAAAAGCAATGCCGGCTCCCGCAGGAGGCAGGGAGGCAACAGGGACTGCGGGGGCATTCAGGCGACCTCTGCAATCCTAGAGGAGACTGGGAGCCCTAGGGGCACCCAGCAAACTTGCCCGGTTCACGGGGGATGGGGTCCCCAGGGCTAAAATCGGCCCATGAAGGGGGGCGCATGGCTCCCCGCCACCAGGCCGGGCCACAGGGAACGTGGTCCACGGGGCCAAAATCAACCCGAGGTGGGGGCCACGCAGCCCCCTTCCCCTAAAAGTAATCAAAAAGATAATAAAAGGCCAAACCCCCTCTTCCATTTCAAAAAGGGATGGGGTCCCCAAGGCCAAAATCGGCCCAGGGAAGGGAGGCCGCGCGGCCCCTCTCCCCTAATAATAAAAAAAAAACTAACAAAAAAGTGGCCCAGCAAGTCACCGGAGGCCCTGCCCCCTTTCACCAACACTCTGCAAAAGCACCTCCTGGCACACTGCTAGTTGCAGGATGAAGTCCCCTTGGCTCTTGAGGGTTCTTGGGGGCCAACTACCCTTCCTGTTACCTCCAGAAAGTCCCACAAAGCATAATTTTTGAGAGGTCATAGGAGGCCCGCCCCCTTTCTCCATCACTCTGCAAATGCACCTCCTGACACACTTCTAGTTGCGGGATGAAGTCCCCTTGGCTCCTGAGGGTCCTTGGGGGCCAAGAACCCCTCCTGTTACCTCTAGTAAGTCCCACACAGTGGGATTGCTGTGAGCTGGTCAGAGGCCCCACCCCCTTTCTCCACCACTCTGAAACGCGCCTCCTGGTGCACTACTTGTTGGGGGATGAACTCTCCTTGGATGCTGAGGGTCATTGGGGGCCAAGAACCCCTCCTGTTACCTCCAGTAAGTCCCACACAGCATGATTGCTGAAAGCTGGTCAGAGGCCCGGCCCCCTTTATCCATCACTCTGCGAATGCACCTCCTGATGCACTACTGGTTGGGGGTTGAAGTCCTCTTGAATGCTGAGGGTCCTTGGGGGCCAAGAAGCCCTCCTGTTACCTCCAGTTAGTCTGACACAGCGGGATTCTTGAGAGCTGATTGGAGGCCTCGCCCCCATTCTCCACAACTCTGCAAACCCGACTACTAGTTAAAAAAAAACAGAAATTCACTTAAAAAACCAAAGGTTACAGGGGCGTTATAGTTAGGAAATAGAATTTGAAAAACCTTAGAAATTCACTTAAAAAACCAAAGGTTACAGGGACGTTATAGTTAGGCTCAGATTTCACTTGTACAAAACCACAGAAATTCAGCAGTTATAAGTTACCTGAGCTAACTATAACTTTCACCCCCGCAATGCACTGCCTATGACCTCACATATTATATCACTCATGACATGGTCAGTGACATCACTGATGACATCACTGATGACATCTCAAATGTCCCCCTCCCCAGGGACCATCACCTCCCCGGGGCCAAACTCTAGAATGGGAGGGAACCCGTGTGGCCCTCCTCCAGGGCTGTTCTCGGCCTCGGGGACCACCAACTCCCTGGGGCAGGCCCCTAGTCATGGGAGGAGGGGGGAGCCACGCAGCCCCCCCTCCTGGAGCCGTACATGGCCCTGGGGACCACCACGCAGCAATGTCTGGGTTGCCCACCCATGGGACATTGCAGTTTGCTATGGCTTGATGGAAGCACCACTCCTGCCAAGCCATAGCAAACACTCTGCTTTCAGCAAACGAGATCAGAAAATGTTCCTGCTTGCTTAACGCAGAGCATTCTGTTTCACTGCCCACTGTCAGGCGAGCAGGGAAACAGATATTGCTTTGAGATCCAGGGAGCTGCATGCTAGCAGTTACCTGGGTCTCAAAGCAATGCCAGCTCATGAAAGAGGCAGGGAGCTGGCAGGGACCACGGGGGCCTTCAGGCTCCCCCTGGTCCCCAATGAAGTGGCCAGGCCCCAGGGGATGTGGTCCCCGGGACTGAAATCGGCCTGGGAGGGGAGGTGCGTCCCCCCTCCTTTTTTTTTATAAAAAAAAAAGTCAGGCCCAGGGGATGGGGTGCCCGGGGCCCAAAATCGTCCAGGGAAGGGGGGCCAAGCGGCCCCCCTTCTTAAAGAAAAAAGCCAGCAACTTGCGGGAGGCCCCGCCCCCTTTCTCCACCACTCTGCAAACACACCTTCTTGTGCGCTACAGGTTGGGGGATGATGTCCCATTGGCTGCTGAGGGTCCTTAGGGGCCAACAAGACCTCCTGTTACCACCAGTAAGCCCCTCACAGTGGGATTGCTGAGAGGTGGTTGGAGGCCATGCTCCCTTTCTCCACCACTCTGCAAACGTGCCTCTCTGTGCACTGCTTGTGGGGAGATGACTAAAGTGGACTTGTTCCCCCAACCAGTATTGCGCCATTTGCAGAGTGGTGGAGAAAGGGGGCGTGGCCTCTGACGACTTCTCAGCAATCTACCTGTGTGGGTCTTACTGGAGGTAACAGGAGGGGTGGTTGGCACCCAAGGACACTCACTAGCCAAGGAGATTTCATCCCCCTACTTGTAGTGTGCCAGGAGGCACATTTGCAGAGTGGTGCAGGGACACATGACACCAACCACCATTTTTTAGGTCTCGCGTGCGTTGCAGGGCAGAGCCCTGCTCCGCCTCCGCGAGAGATTTTGTAGGAGAGGATTTTCAGAAGAGGGCTTTTTTAAGCCCCGCCCCTCATTCCCATTGGCCGGCGTCACCGTTTATGCTAAATGGTGGCCTGCCATTGGAAATGCGGGTTTTCTGTTTACGCCCTTTCTCTCCGAGCCGGACTGGCTTGCCTGCTTTGCGTCTGTCGTGAAGACATTTCTTATCAGCTTGTTTATTTAACAAGCTGATAAGAAATGTCTTCACGAGAGCCGTGAAGGAGCATGCACCAGGCGTCCTGCAACCACGCTGGCTTCACGCCTGGAGCATGCGCCAGTCAGCTCTCTCATTGGTCAGTCGGTGTCTGAGAAGGCGGGGCAGAGAACGCCGTGGAGTGGAGCTGCGGGTCTGTGCTGAGAGACCCACTTTGTGAGACCCAGCTGCTCTGCAGGCAAACACGGAAAACACCGGCTTGTTTAAATAGTTTGAGATAGCAGTAAGGAGTTGCGCACCTTCTTGTGCTAACTCCGCTCAAAAGAAGGTGCAGGTTTACTTTCTGCTCCATTATCAGTTTCAATTCCTTTTTAGGTCTCGCCTGAGCCAGCGCATGCGCTGCTCTGGCGAGAGTTTTAGTAAGCGGGTTTTGGAAATGCAAACGGTGGCTTTTGCCGGCGACCAGCCTGCGTTCGCGAGAGCGTGCACACGCGCAGCTGCCATGCATTCCTCGCATCGCTGGCGAGGCGCCATCTGCCTTTCCTCCCCCTCCTCCCCCTCCTCACCACTCCTCCCCCTCCCTCAACAGAGAGCGCGCTTCTTGGCCGCGCGTCTTGTTTTTTTTTTTTTTAAAGTTGTTTTCCTCAAAGGTTTTGTACTGCTAATTAGTGCTCTGCATCTGTAGACATGGACACTTGAGGCCGTGCGTCTTACTACGTCTTATTGACATGTCTGAACTGGACAGTGTCATTTAAAGTCTGCACCCATGTCCTTGTTTGTTTTTGCCGTGATTAGTAGTGCTCCATACGCTTTACTTCCTACCGAGATTAGGGAACTGACATTGTTTTGTTTCTATGCACAAGTGGGCTTGTGGGGGAAGGGCCGTGAGGCGCTTCTTCCCTTTGAAGTGGCCGCACGACAGAGTGGCTAACACTCGGACATTATGTGAGATGAGGTTATCTGGCTCTGCTTAAAGTCTCAAGTTAGGGCGCCATTATCCACTGGTGCGTCGGCCGTGCCCGGCGCCTGTGACTGACGTGCCCTGTGCTCGTGTCACCAGGATGTTTACCGAGGCTCCACGCTGCTGGCCAGACGTACGGGACACTCATTCACGGCCACTTCTCACCCCTATCGGGGCTCCCCAAACACAGACATATCTCAGAAAACTCTCGCTCGCCCTTTTGATCTACTCAATAAAAACGGCTTGCAGATAAGAAAAAACAAGCATTGGCATAGCCAATAGGTCTCGCCGTTGGGACCTTATAAGTGTTTAGCCATGCAACACTTGATGTTGTTGCACCAAGGATATTGTGCTGGGTAACTAAACACTTCTAAGGTCCCAAAGGCGAGACCTATTGGCTATGCCAATGCTTGTTTGTTGGGGCGGGGGCGCAACGACTAGAGCGAACGCTCCGCCCTTCAGAGTTGACTTTGGTGCTGTAGCTAAACCTGGGCGCGAGTAGTCCCACTCAGCTCGATCCGAGTCTAAACTGCTTTTAGGCTATAGTTGGGGTTGACAAGAAGGTACTTCCAGAGGACTCAGTAGTGTGATTAGCCAGGTTAGATTCTCTTTGTCGGTGTTAAGAAATCTCCTCCCCCCCCTTTTTTTTTTACCTCATACATGATACGTATCCTTATTAACTCATCAATTACGTGTCTACGCCGTTATTTAGTCCGTGGCTACTTTTTTCACTCTTCAATCTTGCCAGCCTGGGGAGCGGTCAGGGCCGGACTGGCTACGGGGCGTTTTGGAATGCTGCCGAGCTGGGGGCTGATTTCGTTGATGGGGACCTGCGTGTGCTGAACGAAATTCGTTTTGCTTTGTTGATTTCGAAGCACACGCAGGTCTCCATCAACGAAATTGGCCCCCACCGCAGTGACATCAGCCCCCAGCTCGGCAGCATTCCAAAACGCCCGGTAGCCAGTCCGGCCCTGGGAGCGGTAATATCACATTAAGCTCCCTGTAGGGAAGGTTGTGGCTCTGACGTACATTCCCGCCTCTCTGCTCCAAAGCCCCCCTCCCGCCCAAATCCCCCCCCCCCCCACTCCGCCCCCTCCTCGCGGGCTGCGCTCCTTCCGCGCCGTGATGAATTCATTTGAACACTGCCAGCATGGGTGACTGGAAGGAGTCTGCTGGAATGGCGCTTCCTCAGGCAGTGAGAGAGCGCGAGGCCTCTGTTATGTCGTAGGTAAGTAGTTCCAGTAGTCTTGGTTAGGTTACAGATGATAAGTTTATTGATCTTAGATGTTCAGATAGGTTTTCCAGTATAGATGAAATAAAGCCCCACCAGGAGCAGCTTCTCTGCTGCTCAGCCCAGGATCCAACTGACAGTCCCACTCACAGCATACCCAACATTCCAATGACATCACATTCACACTAACATTCTACTCTCACTGGCTGAACAGCAGAGGCAGAGAAACAGGGAAGATGTAAGGTAGAAACCTAGATATAACACACCTTCCCTCTTTATAAAATGAACAAAGAGAAAGCAAATATAAATAGTAACATTGCAGTAACATCACTGTAATACTGAAGAAACTTGCCAGAAGAAGTATAGCAAATTGCACATAAGTTATGAAAAACATGCTAAAATAAGCAAGTAGAAAGGTGATGTAAAAGGAAGCAATAAGTAAAAGAAATTGCAAAATATAAACAGTAATGCAATGAGTAAACACGAAGATAGAGTAAAGGAAATCGAAAACTAGAAAAGACACACATCTCCTTCCTTAGCAGAGCAAAAAATGAAGCAAGAAGTTTCAAAAGGAAGGAAATTGTAAAAGAACGTACATACATGAACAAGAAAGAGGTATACCATGAAAAATTAACAAAGAAATAGTGCACCAATGTAACCACCACAACCACACCAACTGGCCAGACTGGCGAGGAGGATGGAAACACTGAACACAGCAGGAAGAAGGAAAACGACAAGAACAAGTGTAAGCAAAAGGTGACCAGCACCCAAAACAGAAAGCAAGCAAAGGTGAATTACAAAAGCAGGAAGAAAAAACACCCAAACAGAAAGCAATCATAAGTAAATAACGGGTGACTTACACCCTACCAGAAATCAAGCAGAGGTGAAAACACAAAATAGTGAATCCCCAAGCAGAAAATGCAAGGAAAATGCGATCTGGGTGAGCTGCACAACATATAAAGCAAAAGTACAGTCACACCTCAAGTTAGACCACATATGAAAACCTGCGCACAATAAAACAAAAGCACTGAAAGTAAAATCGCGTTAAGAATCAGAGGAAAAAAGAAAAAATGCTCCAGGGAAAGTGCGATCTAAGTGAACTGAACTACACAGCAAATAAAATTCAGTCACACCTAAAGTAGACCACGTATGAAAGTGCAAGGTAAATGCGATAAGGGAGAGCTGCACCACTTAGAAAGCAAAAGTACAGTCACACCTCGAATTAGACCACACATGAAATTGCAAAGAAAATGGGATCTGGGGAGCTGTACCAGGACACAGAAGAGAGAAAATAGTACGTGTTAAGTGGTAAGTAGACAAACCCTCAAGAAAAAACGCAGAAGCTGAAGTCTGTAATAGCTGAATTGTACGCCTACACACAACCCGCAAAGAAGAGGTAATTACGTAAAATATAAACTGCGCAGTAAGTCTGTAAAGACTGCAATGAGTAATGTAAACTCAATAAACAACAAGAGAAGTATAAACTAGGCCTCAAAACTGAAAAGGTAAAGCACCCCAGTCACAATAGAGTACACACATATTCATGCACGTGAACTGAATGAAAACAATGACTTAATAAGAGGAGTGCATAGGAAAGTATGTAAGCAGAAAGCAACAAGAGAGGTGGTAAACAGCCTCAAACACAGTATAAGAAGAATGGACAAGCAAATAACTCAATAGCGCAAAGGAACGCTGTACACCTGACAGGACGAGCAAAATCTCAGGCAAATCAAGAATGCTTCAAAAATAAACTCTAGTGCAGTACAAGGAAAGAGAACACTCAGAATCAGGAATATAGAGAATAAAACCCAGAAACAACTAACTTAATGAAAACAATACAATATAAAGAATACATTGCAAAGTATGAATTAGTCAAATACGAAAGCAGGAGACAGCAAACACCGGTGAGCGATATCTCACCCGGGTTCTACATCCAGTGAAGGAACAGAAATCATGGTGTCTGCCGAGCACAGTTCACTGCCAGAGTGGAGAACGCAGAAACTTGCAAACGAAGAAGAAAACACCTATGAACCTGTGATTCCTCACGCGTAAAGTCAGCATAGCGTCCACTGCCAGCTCAACAACAGTAACAACAAAACGTGGTCAGCAAATAACGTGTAAAGCAGGGCAAGGTATGCTGTATCGATGGTGCCTACCGCAAGATGGCGGCACGTTCGGTAACGCAGTGCTGGGTGGTTGAAGGCAAGTGCGTGCACCCAAAATTGCTGCACGGTAACGCTGAGACGGAGAAGGATTCGAAAGCGTCACTGAAGATCAGAGGATCCACGAGAAGGTAAGAGCGCGTGCTGAGCATGGCGCGCGTTGTTTTTCGAACAACGACAGGATGGTTGAACTGCCAAATGTAGAGGGGAAACCGAGGCCCATAGTTAAATCAATTATGATTTACCTCAAAATGTTCACAATACTTGCCACCAAACAGGATCCATGTAAAGTGTCAGCGCGTAAGCAAAGCTCAGTCTCTGGGGTGTCCAAAGTTGATTCTTAGCATAGTTGATGCTAGTCACTGGTTCCACGAAAGCATCCCAAAATACACAACGGGTTTGGGAAGTGCTCGCAAAATGAAGAGAAGGTACACCTCTGATGTAGAGCCAGGGTACATCGGCAGTTAGTATGGATGGCGCTTGCTCAAATTGCTTGCTGGGTGCAACGTTAGGGTTTCCCATGTAGAAAGAGTAGGTACACAGGATGAGGTACAGGCAGTATTTGGCAGACAAAGGCAGCAGGAATCAGGCAGGAAGAAGATGTAGCAGGAAACATGCGTCCTGTAAAATGGGTTCTTAGATATAGTGCCAATCTTTGAAGATGCCGGGTCCACACAAAGGTAGAAATTTTAAAGTAGCAGGAATCAGGTTGGAAAGACATGTAGCAGGAAACATGCCCAGTAAGAAGCAGGCAGTAGAAATCAGGCAGGAAGAAGCAGGTAGCAGGAAATTTACGCCTTGTCTATGGGCTGTCCGGTGAATATGGACACTGGTGGGGCGGGAGGGCGTAAGATCCTTAGGTAAGTTCTTTTTTAAGTAAAATCTTGTATAAAAGTACCTTTTCAAGCTTGAAGTAAGTCCTCACGCATGGTTTTGAATCCAACTCGTCGCCAATTTATGTTATGTCGTAGGTAAGTAGTTCCAGTAGTCTTGGTTAGGTTACAGATGATAAGTTTATTGATCTTAGATGTTCAGATAGGTTTTCCAGTATAGATGAAATAAAGCCCCACCAGGAGCAGCTTCTCTGCTGCTCAGCCCAGGATCCAACTGACAGTCCCACTCACAGCATACCCAACATTCCAATGACATCACATTCACACTAACATTCTACTCTCACTGGCTGAACAGCAGAGGCAGAGAAACAGGGAAGATGTAAGGTAGAAACCTAGATATAACAGCCTCCCAGTGCATTAGTAATCCAGAAGAAGCGCGGAGACACACTTCTTGAGCCCGCTCTCTAAGTGTTCCATGTCAGGCCTTCAATCAAGCTTGATGCGGGTTAATCCATTACAAAAATACGCGCAGGATCCGGGCGCTAGAAAAAATTATCTGTGCGGCCTGACTACCATCGCTGGCGAGTCGGCAGTATCTTTAATGGTCTGTGTTAATGATTGTAGCTTCCTCCGGGCCACTCGCCGGTTTTTTAGATGTGACGGTTCTGCTGACATCTGCAGACAGCTTCCTCACGCTCGGGAGGTTGCGAAATTGATGGTGGAGTGTACATGATATCTTTGGTCTTGTGTTATTGTTTTTTTCTTAACGACATTCATATTGTTGCTCCGCTTTGCCTTCTGCTTGAACGTTGATTAAGAAAGAAATGTAAACCAAATATACAGGTTGCTACTCCCAATAAATCACTTCCTGTACTTAATGCATTCCCATATTAATTTCCAGTAATGTCAAATTCCCTTCAAAATAGTTTTAAATGCAGCATCCTTTATAAAAGATGTGATGGTGGCATAACAAAGGCTCAATTAGTGGATTTTGGACAAATAGACCCTTCACCTTCAAAGTGCTTAGCTGAACAAACATTGTGAGCTAAACACACAGATTTACAAGCCCCTTGCGCCACTTTTGCGTCACTTTTCCCATATTAAAAGTGACGCAAAAGTGGCGCAAGGGCCTTGTAAATAAGCCCCACAGAGTGAGCCAAGAAAATAAGCACGTGACACGGACAACCATAAACAACTCTTGTATGATGGGTTCCCATAGACGGCGCTATTACATAAAGGATTGTTAGCGCGGCTCTGCTGCCTGATGTCTACAGTCTTGCTCTATATAAATGCTCTGAATAGAATAGACTGCTACAGCGCATCAGCATCTTTAAACCCTGGAAGTGCAACGAAGAAGCACAAGCATAACACAACGCGGTGTCTCATGGTTTCAATACTGAGGTTGTGACGTCTCTTCGCCTACTCCCAAAAACATAATACCAATATTGTTGCCACTTTCAAAAGTATTTAGTAAGCAAGAGCAAGAGAAATCTCGGATTTCGAATCTCTACAGTTCATGGATATTCTCCTCCCCTGAGGCGTGGAAGATGGGTGACTTAAACCGTGACGTCATTGACTTTGGGCGCTGCTTGTTCTGTTTTTCACAGAAGTGCGGAAACTTATAGCAACAGTTCAGCTCTCGGCGCTGACGCTGCCTAAGTTAAATGTAAATGTAACATGCATTTGCAATGCAATAGGTCTCGCCTTTGTGAGAGTTTGAGCTATTGTCATTGTAAATAACAATGCCTTTCATTTATGTGTTTTGAAAACCTGTAAGCGGTCCGTAAACACGCACTTTGTACTAATAGCCGGCATAAAAAAGGCGCAGTTACTGCCAGCCTTGCTTCTCAAAGCAATGACTATAAGTACAAAGTGTGTGTTTACGCACCGCTTGCATGTTTTCAAACCACATAAATAAAAGGCATTGTCATTTACAATGCCAATAGCTCAAACTTTCGTAAAGGCGAGACCTATTGCATTGCAAATGCTTGTTTTATTATTAGCACCAGGGGATGGAGTCCCCATAGGCCATTTGGGCTCAGAAAGGGGGGCCTTGTGCCCACCCAAAAGTAGCTGATTTTCCCAGGACCTTTTAAGGCTTGGGGGCCACATGCCCCCCTCCCCTATAATTATTATTCTTTCGCCCCAGGGGATGGGGTCCCCGGGACCCATTTGGGCTTGGGGAGAGGGAGCCGCACTCTCCCCTCCCCTAAAAGAATTGTTTTTGGTCCCGGGGGAAAGGGTCCCGAGTGCTTCTTAAGGCTCAGGTAGGGGCTATGTGCCCCCTCCCATAACGTTCATTGATGGCACTGGCGGATGCGGTCCCCAAGGCCCGTTTGGCTTGGGGAAGGGGGCCACATGCCCCCTTCGCTAACAGGAAAATGGTTGGCCCCAGGGATGGGTTCCCTGGGGCCTCTAAAGGGTCGGGGAGGGGCAGATGCCTCAATGATGGCCTTGGGGTATGGGGTCCCTGGGCCCATTTAGGCACGGGAGCAGGAGCCATGCGACCCCCTCCCGTAATATGAAATATGTTTGGCCCCGGGGAGTGGGATCGCCGGGCTCTCTTAAGGCTCCCCTAAAATGAGGCATTGGCCAAGGGAATGGGGTCCTCAAGGCCCATTTGGGCTCGGGAAGAGGGGCCATTCACTCACTGATGTCATTTGAGATGTCATTTGTCATAAATGATGTCACAGAACATGTCATGAGTGATGTAATATGTGAGGTCATAAGCAGTGCATGGTGGGGGCTCTGCTATATTATGTGAATTTCTGTGGGTTTTGAGTTCAAAACATTACATTGGCACTGAAATGTTCACCTAACTATAATGTCACTGTCTGACAATGGCCCTCTCTAAAGGGTCACCCCAAACTTTTTGCCTTCCTCCTCCTCTTTTTCTGACCTCGTTTTTTTTGTTGGTGTTAGGGCTCTGGGCACTTTACCACTGCTAACCAGTACTAAAGTGCACTTGCTCTCTCCCTGAAACGTTGTACCATTTGCTTATCCACAATTGGCATATTTAATTTACTTATACGTCCCTAGTAAAGTGCACTACATGTGTCCAAGACCTATAAATGAAATGCTACTAGTGGGCTTGCAGCACTGATTATGCCACCCACTCAAGTAGCCCTTTAAATATGTCTCAGGCCTGACACTGCAGAGCCTGTGTGTGCAGTTCACACTGCCATGTCGACTTGGCATTTAAAATCCCTTGCCAAGCCTTAAACTCCCCTTTTATTATATATAAGACACCCTTAAGGTAGGCCCTAGGTAGCCCATAGGGCATGGTGCTGTGTAATCAAAAGGTAGGACATGTACTTTTAAGTTTCCATGTCCTGGTAGTGAAAAACACCCAAATTCGTTTTTCAGTACTTTGAAGTCTCCCCTTCTCATAAGTTAACATTGTGAATTCCGTATTACACTTATAAGCTGTAATTCCTGATTGAGAAGGAGTATATCTGTCATATTTCATATAATTGGAATGGTGATGATAAATCCTCTTTATTGCTAAAGTTAAATTTATCATTACCCTTTTTTAAAATGCCACTTTTGGAAAGATTACATTGTTCTGGTCTTAGCCCTGTGTGCCTGCAGCCTGCCTCCAGTACATGTCTGGGGTGGGTGACAGCTGAACTTTGTGCATTCCCTCTAGATAGCTACACACAAACAAAGCTTAGGTTTGACTGGGGGGCCATCCACAACCTGATGGGTCATCCTGAGAAGGATGGGAGGGAGGAGCTGAAACTTATACCTGAATAGGCTGGGTCCTGTCCCCACACAAAAGGCTGCGTACCCCCCTGGAGTGAGTCTGGAGCCAGAACTGCGAGGGTGGACCACTGAGCATTTCAAAGCCCCTCTTTGAAGTCACACACAGTTCAAAGGCACAACTGAGTATAGGTACTGGGTCTCTGACCATACCAAATCAGAACACAACTGGACCTGTGAAGAACTCTGCCAGGAGGAAGAACTGCTGTGCTGCTGTAAGCACTGCCACTCTGCTGGACTGCTGTTCTGGAAGAACTGCTTTTCTGCTGTGCTGCTGTGCTGCCCTGCTACCCTTTGCCCTGCTGAGGAAGAGCTGGACTCTTTGACTTGAACACAGATTGATCTCCATGGGCATGCTGGCTTGCCTCCTGTTTTAATATTCAGGGATATCAAAGTCTTACACCTTGCTCCTGTGCCTGGTCCATTAGAAGTGGATCCAGTGGAACCTATGCATCCTCTGTTGCATGAAGCAGAATCGATGCATCGCTGCTGTTGCGAGAACAGAACTGGCTCTTTGCATTTGAAAGCATTGCATCGCCATCTTAACAACCGCATCGCCTCCACTGCTGTGTAAGATGATCGACGCATCCCCTCAACTGCGTGGAGAAAATTGGCGCATTGGCTTCGGAACCATTGTATCTGGGAACTGTTGCTTCGTCTTTGGAACCAGCGCATTGCCATTGTTGGGTGGAGAAAACCGACGCATCACATCGACAGCAGGATCAACAACAATGCATCGGTGTGCTGCACGCTGTATCTGTTACGACCAGGATCAAGGTACTTTTGTTCAGCAGGCCATGCGTGGCTCCTGTATCTCGCCCGCACTCCATCGCGGTTGGCCTGAACTCTTGATTTTTGCCCCGTCCAGTGTGACCAGATAACACCGTAGGTGCTTATTGCGTCTAAAAGCTATTTTTCACTTTTAATCTTTTAAAATGTATATCTTGACTACTTCTTATTGGAATTATGCCATTTTGACCTTGTTTTATTTATAGTAACATAATCTATTTTTCTATACTGGTGTGGATTCTTTTTGTGGTGTTTTCATGTGTTACTGTTTGAAGTGTTGCATAAATGCTTTGCACATTGCCTCTTAAGTTAAGCCTGCCTGCTCTGTGCCAAGTTACCAGAGGGTGAGCACAGTTTAATTTTTAGTGGGTATCTGACTTAGCCTGACTAGGATTGTGGTTCCTGCTTGAACAGGGTGCATACCTCTGCCAACCAGAAACCCAGTTTCTAACAGTCACTTTAACCTTTGCTTTTTCAGTGAATTTCTAAGGTTTTTTTCCCATAGAATTTTATTATCAAACCTAACTAAAATGTCAATATATATATATATATATATATATATATATATATATATATATGTGTTATATATATATATGTGTTATTATCTACTGCTGCATCTTTTAGCCCAGCACTGATCCTGAAAAGTAATTTTAACCGTACTTACCAGTAACTTGAATTTCCTTCCATAGGATATCATTGCCTGCTTTATGCTGAAAAAGTTTCTAAGTGTCGATTTTTGAAACATACAAATATTCCTCTAAAATCAGCCGAACTACGAATTCCGATTTACTCACCTGTTATCAGGAGAGACCTCAGTGCTGCATCTTTCAGCCCAGTACTGATCCTGAAAAGTAATTTTAACCGTACTTACCAGTAACTTGAATTTCCTTCCATAGGATATCATTGACTGGTTTCACTTGGAAATTCTTCTAAGTGTCGATTTTTGAAACTTTATAATATTCCTCTAAAATCAGCCGAAATACGAATTCCGATTTACTCACCTGTTATCAGGAGAGACCTCAGTGCTGCATCTTTCAGCCCAGTACTGGTCCTGAAAAGTAATTCTAACCGTACTTACCAGTAACTTGAATTTCCTTCCATAGGCTAACATTGACTGGTTTCACTTGGAAATTCTTCTAAGTGTGCAGTTTTGGAACTTTATAATATTCCTCTAAAATCAGCCGAAATACGGATTCGATTTACTCACCTGTTATCAGGAGAGACCTCAGTGCTGCATCTTTCAGCCCAGTACTGATCCTGAAAAGTAATTTTAACCGTACTTACCAGCAACTTGAATTTCCTTCCATAGGCTAACATTGACTGGTTTCACTTGGAAATTCTTCCAAGTGTGGAGTTTTGGAACTTTATAATATTCCTCTAAAATCAACCGAACTACGAATTCCGATTTACTCACCTGTTATCAGGAGAGAACCCAGTGCTGCATCTTTTAGCCCAGCACTGACCCTGAAAAGTAATTCTAACCGTACTTACCAGTAACTTATATTTCCTTCCATAGGAATCCATTGTCTGGTTTTCAGCAGAAAAGTTTCAAAGTGTCGATTTTCACAAATTACAAATATTCCTTAAAAATCGCCTGTATGACTTAAACGCATTCTTTCAACTGTTTACAGGAGATGCACCAGTGCTGGATCCAGGATCCAACACTGAGTAAGAAAAAGTAACGATAACACTACTTACCTGCTAAGTGAATTTCCTCCCATAGGATAACATTGGTGATTCTATGTGAAAAAGTTTCTAAGTGTCAACTTTTAAAATACAATAATATTCCTTAAAAATCACTACTGTAACCAAAACACTTTTACTCAACTGTTTACAGGAGATGTCCCAGGACTGAATCTAGGATCCAGTCCTGTGGTTAGAAAAGTAATCCATAAAGTAACTAATTGCATTTAACTAGAAATTCACATTCAGCTCAATGTTGCATTGTGTTTGAAATTGTGTTGCCCATTGCAATAACTGTAACTACTGTACTTAAAACTCTATTGCCTATTTGCAAACTATTTAAACTAAAGTAATTCATTCAGAGAAAGTATATTTTGTAATGTAATGTATAATGTAATTACAATGTAATTTAATAAATAAAATATCTAAAAATAAATAGTTTTAAAAAATGTAGTAAATCAGTATCAAAAAAATAAATATAACAATTAATACATTTAAAAATTGTCATTTACAAAACCTTTGAAATTCACTGAAAAAACCATAGGTTTTAGGGGCGTTATAGTTAGAAATTAGCATTTAAAAAACCTTTGAAATTCACTGAAAAAACCATAGGTTTCAGGCACGTTATAGTTAGAAATTAGCATTTAAAAAACCTTTGAAATTCACAGAAAAAACCATAGGTTTCAGACACGTTATAGTTAGAAATTAGCATTTAAAAAACCTTTGAAATTCACTGAAAAAACCATAGGTTTTAGGGACAGTTATAGTTAGTTGGACATTTCACTCGTACAAAACCCATGAAATTCCCCCGTTATAGTTAGTTCCGCTAACTATAACTCGCGCCCCCGCAATGCACTGCTGATGACGTCACATATTACATCACTCATGACATGGTCAGTGACATCACTGATGACATCACTGATGACATCTCAAATGACATCACTGATGACATCACTGATGACATCATCCACGTGATAATCTGATGCACCTCCTCACACCCTAATATAACCTTTGATACACCCACTCTAAATTACAGACTGCCATTCGCAAAACCATAGACACTCCAACACCAATAACTACATACCCACTCACTGATTCTTAGGTCTACACACACACATCCACTCACTCACCCGTACAGTCACTCATACTTATGGTCACTCAGTACAGGACTATCATATGCACTCTTACTCCTATATAGACAGTCAAACACCGCCACTCATCCATAGAGGTACTCACACACCTAGTCAGTCATGCAAATAATTAAACACACTGCCATTTACTCACCTATACAGTTATACACACACCAGCTCACTTAATCATACAAATACTAGCACATTGTTACGCTCTTATACAATCACTGATACAAGCACACACTCATCCATACAGCCACTATCACAATCACTCACTCTCGCTAATAGCTATTTATATACTCCAACACACATATATACTGCCTTTCACATATGTAGTTACTCACACATGTACCACTGGGACATACATTCACTCACTAACACACTCTTACACACACTTACCCACCCATACAGTCTATCACAGATGCACTCTTGAAACCATCCACCCAGTGAATCACCCACTCACACATCTATGCACAGAGTCGCACACACCCCTCCCACACAAACACTCAGGCACCCAAACAGATACTCAGACAACCATTCAATAACTCATATACACACTCATGTAGCTATTCACAAACACATGCAGCCACTTACACAGCAACAGACAGACGGATACAGACATTCACCCAGTTTAGTCACTAACCCATGCATTCAGTAAGATACGTTAAATCACTCACTTATAGAGTCAGTCACGCACCTACTAAATCATCCATACAGACACTTATACACCCACTCATTCTTCAATACGTCTTTTCCTATATATATTAAAAATATTTAAACTTTACAGAAACACACAGTCACTGCATGATGTCAACAGTGATGTCATTTGAGATGTCATCAGTGATGTCATCAGTGATGTCACTGACCATGTCATGAGTGATGTAATATGTGACGTCATCAGCAGTGCATTGCGGGGCGCGAGTTATAGTTAGCTGAACTAACTATAACGGGGAATTTCATGGGTTTTGTACGAGTGAAATGTCCAACTAACTATAACTGTCCCTAAAACCTATGGTTTTTTCAGTGAATATATATATATATATATATATATATATATATATATATATATATATATATATATATATATATATATATATCCAAGGACTCGAACTCCCGCAACCTCCTGACGGCGATGAAGGAGAAACAGACCCCACAGTGTCAGGCAAGATGTTTTTTATTTAAACCTTGTCCTCACGAACGATGACGCGTTTCGGGCTCCAAAAGCCCTTGTTCACATGTGTGTGTGTGTATGTGTGTGTGATGTTACATCAGCCAAGCTACTGCTCCTCAAATAGAAACCATGTGAACTGGAGACAAGTCATATACTCATATTCAGTACTGTAAAAGTTATATGGTGCAAACCTTAGCTACCTGTGTCATTTTAAGAGCAAGCAGTACTTCATTAAATCAAGTTAGAGACTAGTAGAATTCAGTTGTATGTTTCAAATAGGTTGTGCCATAATTCAAAGGCCTGCTACTAAAACAAGGCAATACATTATTCTCCTCTAGAAGTCTGAGTACATGCTGAAGTATGTCACGTAGAGCTTTGGGCAATTTCTATAAAAAGTGGAGATACATATTTGCAAAAATTCACTGAAAATTCCAAGAGATACATTGTTGTAGAATATAAAATGTATGAGTGGCTCACATACGGTTCAAATCACAGTATGATTGTAAGCGTTGTCAAAATGGCTGACACCATTCTGCTCATTTCCGGAATATGTGTAAGGTATTTTCACCAACTACTGAGGATTGCTGGATAGGCTGGGCATTGGAATTATGTGACAGGCAGTGGCGTAACAAAGGCCCCCACAACCCCTGCAGTGCGGGGGGCAACCGAGCTGCAGGGGGACCCCTCAGTGCAGTACCCTGGCCAGAGATCGCCTGAGTGAGTCCGGAGGGGGGCTCTTCCATGTATTTTGCAGGGGACCCCCCTCAATTTTCGTTACGCCACTGATGGCAGGAGAGGACCAAATTATGCAGCAGGGTTGAGTAAATTATGCAGCAAGAAAAGGCAAATTATGCGGCATAATGTAGCAGCACATTTTGAAATAGTATTATCCTTATTTTGTCATTTTTAAACTTGGTAAAACTGTCTGGACATTGGTTGCACCTCATCAGTACCAGTTTAGCACCCAAATATAGCCATAAGCAATAGAAAGGTGATAAGTCCAACTTTCTAAAGGGCCTTCCACCGCACGGCAACACGTGTCGCTACATTTTTAGTAATTTTTCAACCATTTGAGTTAGAAACACATTCTTTTTCTGTTGAAATCTGCAGATTCTGCGGCAGATGATGGATTTTGTGGAAAGTGCGGCACATCTATAACTATGCAAAAATCGCTACGGCGTACAATCGCATAATTCCAGTGGCCCTGTCTATGGGGACTGGTAGAAATCAAATGGGGGTCTTGGTGCACTGTTTGCTTCTCTTTCTTACAGTGTCTGCATGACCCATGAAACCAGGAGGCAGAGACGCAACTAGAGCCAAATTTCGGGGGGGGGATAAGAAAAAATTGGGGGGGGGGGGACTAATTCTTCCAGCAATAGTCAGAGTGGAGATGCAGGGGCTCTAGAAGGGGTGAAAAAACAACAAAGCCTGATTAACAAGTAAATGGTCTTTTCAAGACCTGTGAAGTACTCGGGTGCGGCTGTGTGTGTGCCCGGAAAGCTGTCGCAGCCCGGGCTGCCACACACGACGGGGGGGGCTGAAGCCCTTTGAGCCCAATGTTTATGAATCCTTTGACTTTGAGGCTGCCCGCGTCCCACGCAGGGGGTCCCCATAGGAGGGTGGCCACCTTAGTGCCACATTAGGCACAAACCCAACGGGGTGGTGTCTGGACCATCGGGGTCCGGAACTTCCTATAGTCATTTCCGGCACGCCGAGTGGGTGGGGGCCAAGTATATTTACCTCCCCCGTCCATCCAGCGATCCTTTTGCGCCGAGGTTCCACGCCGTCTGGCACGCTGCGAGATGAGCAGAGGCAAGCAGTTTCGGTTTTGTTGTTTGAGGTGAGCAGTCTTGGCGTTTTCGGTTCTCGCGTCTTTTAATTGGTGTTGTGGCCTCTGCTCTTCTTCTGCATGTAGGATTAGACCGCTGGTAGGAATACTTTGAGGGTTAAGTACGCTGTGCCGGACCGGTGCGAGGATGCATTGGTATTTTATTTATTTTATTTATTTATTTATTTAATGTATTTTTATATAGCGCTGACTTTACCCGAAGGTATCAGAGCGCTGTACAATAGAACCAGTTACGTTACATCAGAGAAATGTTACAAAATAGAACGTTACAAAAATAAACAGGAGACTAGAAGAGGTAGGGTAAAACCATAGAAGGCAAGAACACAATATCACACACAGCAAGCAAGGGTGAGGAATGTACAAGAAAAAATATTACAAATTTACAATGATGAACAAACTTCCTAGAGGGGTCTGAGAATGAAGGTATTAGTTCTGAAAGTGTCTTTGGAAGAGAAGAGATTTGAGGTCAGCTTTGAAGATCCGGGTAGAGGTGGTGGCACGGAGCAATGGAGGAAGCGAGTTCCAGATTCTCACCGCATTACCTGAGAACGATTGAGCCATCGATCATTCCCTTTTGAAGGAGGGGGGCTCAAGCAAACAATTTTCCGCATTCCGAGAAGGTCTCGAGCCTCCGGACATTTTCAGTTTATTCGCCAGGTAACGAGGGGAGGAAGTGTGCAAGGCTTTGTGGGTGATGCAGGCAGTTTTGTAAATAGATCTTGCCTCGATGGGAAGCCATCGAAGAGAAGACAGGATAGGAGTGATGTGGTCACTTCGTTTGGACCCTGAAATATAGCGAGCTGCTGAATGGAGGACGGATTTGAGAGGGGAGAGGTGGGATTTGGGTAGGCCAGTCAGAAGAGAATTGCAGTAATCCAGTCTAGAGAGAACCAGCGATTGGACCAAGGTTTTTAGGTCTTTCTCCGGGAAGAACCGACGAATCCCCCACAGAAGGCGCAGCTGGTAACGTGCGTTCTTAGCAATGGAGTTGATGTGGGAGATTAGGTTGAGTCTTTTGTCAAGTATTACACCTAGGGATTTAGCGCTGTTGACAAGGATGGGTTTATTGTTGAGTAAATTCAGCTGATCCGTCCAGGATTGAACAGGAGGAGGGGAGAGAGAGGTAGATAGGAGGAGGAATTCAGTTTTGGAGGGATTGAGAATGAGTTGGTGAACTAACATCCAGCTGTGAATAGAGTTGAGAGTAGAGTTGAGGAGTGAGAGATCGTGTGCGGAAGACACCTTGAGGTAGATTTGAGTGTCATCCGCAAAGAGATGGTAGTGGATCCCAGATTTACTTAGGAGGTTCCCTAATGGTTCCAGATAGAGATTAAACAAAGTGGGTGCAAGGATAGAACCTTGAGGGACGACTTGACCTACCGCCAATGGAGACGAAAGGCTGATCGCTATCTTGATCATTTGGGATCTGTCCGAGAGGAATCAGGCAAACCATTTAAGCCCTGTGCCTTCCAAGCCCATTCTCTGTTGAAGAGTGTTAAGGAGGGTGTTGTGATTAACAGTGTCAAAGGCTGCAGAGAGGTCAAGAAGTGTCATGACACGGATATAGGTTAACACTAACCTGGTCAGCCGGATACAGCGGGAGCGATGGAAGATGCTATGCTTCCTCCTCCCCTCCTATGGAATCACCTGCGAGTACTATGAACACTCAGCAGAGTACACCACAACAGGGGAAAGGGAAAAAAAAGGGATAAACGAAACAATAAAGTTGCAGCAGTAAAAAACACTCCAGGAGCTCCGTTTTGTAGAGTTCTGTAGACCTCACTCTTATGGTAACCCCTTGTTTCCTGTATAAGAGACAACACATCACACATAAGATTCCACACTGATCTATTCACTATCAATGTTATCTATGTGAGGTATTACACTTACGTTAAAAGCTGCTGCACGTATCCTCAATAAAAGAGAGCACATAAGGTAAAAATAAAGAAAAAGAAATCAAGTAGAGTTGTCTTCACTATTCTTCAGTGATATAATACTCTCTGTAGAACAGAGACATTAGGTATACAGATTAACCAAGTACTTATCTGTAACCAGGTAGTCCACTGGTAAATGGTGACTGTGTCTTTAAGTATCCAAGGTAAGATCCTTTTTTACCCAAAGATACTGCTTGCAGAATCAGATCGCCATTTAAACAAACAACAATTTTGAACTCCGAGCCTCTCAACGGCTCTAATTTCACCCAGAGGGAGTTCTCCAGTTAATACTTCAATAGGCGCATACAAGCGCTTGGTATAACAAAAGGCATCATCCAGGCGCCACAGGTTAATGAGGCAAGAGGCGCTTCCGTGCGCTTATAGGGAATAAGAGGATCTTTCCTGGAAGCTAGGCAAGAGGCGCTTCTGTGCGCGTTCTATGGCGAAGGTCGTGTTCCAAGCATGCAGGTGCTTGGTGAAGTTTTCAGGCGCGTCCGTGCGCCTTCTCGAATTAACGGTCGCGACTCGGCGCGCCGGTAGTGCAAGGTTTAAACGTGGCAGTGCGCCTTGAGGAATAACCTCCTTGGTCTTCAACAGGACATCTCCGGCGCTATTAAGGATTCTCCCACGAGGAGAGGGAGCCGGGCGTCTCAGCCCCTTCGTCTCACTGTGTTAGAGAGCGGCTGGAAAGTGCTGACATGCAGTTCAGGGATCTGGATACAGGAAGCTCCGATATCAGGTGACAAGCATCTGATAGCAGTGCAGGAGGAGCTTAAGTAGGGCAGACAGGAGAGGAAGAGATAGGACTGCCGCCACCCTCAGAATCCTGGGAGATGTAGTTCACCGCATTCATTCCTCATTCATGCCTTCGTGTGTCTACAGCGCCCATGGTGAAACGTGACAGAACCCCCTCTCCACGACCGCCGTCCCGGCGGTCCACCAGGTTTATGAGGAAACCGTGTGTGGAAACGCCGCAGAAGGCCAGGGCAATGCAGGTTATTACTTGGTTCCCAAGAGCGGTCCTCCGGACCATATCCCTTCCAATCAATGAGATAGAGCACCCGCCCCCGGACAAACTTGGAATCCAGTATGTTTTGGACCTCATACTCCTCTTCCCCTTCTATCTCCATAGGCAACGGTTTTTAGACAATCTGGCGCTAGGGAGACAAGGTTTCAGAAGTGACACATGAAACACAGGGTGGATGTGCCAAGTGGAAGGGAGAATAAGCTTAATGGCTACAGAATTGATTATACTGTGGATGGGATAGGGACCTACAAACTTGGGTAGCAGCCGGGTGTTTCCCTTAAACTTCAGATGTTTTGTGTTAAGCCATACCTTATCCCCCACTTTATAGGATGGCTCTGGTGTCCTTTTCTGATCTGCTTTTTGCTTATCGCGTGCTCGGGATGTTTCTAGGTGTGTTTTAGCGTTCTGTAACACTGCCTTGAGATGTGCATGATGCTCTTGTATGGTGGGATGTGTGGAATTGACTGGCTGTTCAAATGGTATCATATTAGGATGGTATCCATTGAGACAGAAGAAGGGAGAACAACCCAACGAGGAATGGTCTGCGTTATTATACGCGAACTCTGCAGTCCATAAGAGTGTACTCCATTCTTCTCCTTCTTGCAATGTGAAGCATCTTAGGTATTGCTCCAAGGTCTGGTTCAACCTCTCAGTTTTACCGTCGGTTTGAGGATGGTAACTTGTAGATAGTCTGGCATCGATTTTCATGACATCACATAGAGCTTTCCAAAACCTGGAAGTGAATTGGGTGCCTCTGTCGGTAATGAGGACTGAGGGAAGTCCATGTAACCGTACTATGTGTTGTAGGAATGTAGCTGCCAGTTCTCCGGATGTGGGCAATTTAGTCAAAGCTATAAAATGTCCCATCTTGGTTAAATGATCTATAACTACAAGGATGGTGTTATAACCCAGGCTAGGGGGCATCTCCACGATGAAGTCCATAGAGACGGTGTGCCAAGGAGCCGGAGGTACGGGTATGGGTCTGAGCAGTCCACTGGGACGCAGGTGCTGAGCCTTGGCTTGCATACAAATGGAACAATCTGTAACATACTGATCAGTGTCTTTCCTCAAGGTTTCCCACCAGAAATACCTAGTCAAGTTTTGCAGGGTTTTATGTTTTCCCAGGTGGCCGCCGAGGGGGAATCGTGAGTCCATTGCAGGACTTTCCGTTGTAGGGATTCTTCCGGGATATATAGCCTTTTGTCGTAGAACAGCAAATCATTCACGGCAGATCGATGTTGAGGTTCTCTGGTCACCCACTCATGTTCGTCTATGTTCTCAACATGTTTCTTTACCTCCTCCAAGAATGCCGTAGATGATGTTGCGGCCACGATTTCCGTTGGAAAAGAAGCCTTTTGGAGTATGTTGGGAGGTTCTTCAGCTGAGGCTAGGCTGGTTTCTGGGATTGGCATGGGTCTTGATAGCGCATCAGCCTTACCATTTTGTGGTCCTGGTCGGTATTTGATTACAAAGTCAAAGTCCGCAAAGAACAAAGACCAGCGAAGCTGCCGCGGAGTTAGGGCTCTGGCACTCTTCAAGAAGAGTAAGTTCCGATGGTCGGTGTATATTTCCACCGTGTGTCTAGCCCCCATCAAATGATGTCTCCACTCCTCACACGCTCTCTTTATGGCCAACAGCTCTTTGTCGGTGATGCTGTAATTCACCTCGCAGTTTGACAGTTTCTTGGAGAAGAAGGCAACAGGATGAAGCTGTCCTGTCTCTGGATGCCTTTGAGAAAGGACTCCTCCGAGGGCGTAATAAGAGGCGTCTGTTTCTACCACAAACGGTTGGCTGGGATCAGGATGGCGTAAGATCGGGGCACTAATAAAACATGTTTTTAACGTTTGAAAAGCCTGTTCCGCAGCATCAGTCCACAGGAATGTGGCCCCTTTCCGTAGCAGATGTGTCATGGGTTGAATGATTTTGGAGAACTCCTTAATGAACCTCCGATAGAAATTGGCAAATCCGAGGAAACTCTGAAGGGTCTTTATGCTAGAGGGTGATTCCCATCGGATGATGGCATCTGTCTTCTTTTGGTCCATGCAGAGTCCTCTGGGTCCAATGACATATCCCAAGAACTCTACTTCAGTAGTGTGGAAAAGGCATTTCTCCAACTTGGCATAGAGGGCGTACTGTTGAAGACGTTCCAGCACTGCGGTTACATGATGTACATGGTCCTCTAGGGTTGCCGAATAGATTAAAATATCATCGATGTAAACTATGCAGGAGACATCCAGCAATCCCCTCAATACTTCATCCATGAAATATTGGAATGCGGCGGGGGCGTTACAAAGGCCAAAGGGCATCACCTGGTATTCATACAGCCCGTATTTGGTGCGAAAGGCCGTTTCCATTCATCGCCTCGCCGCACTCGCACCAGATGGTAGGCTCCCCTGAGATCTAATTTGGTGAATATCTTGGATCCTTTTAACTGATCCAATAACACAGGTATCAAGGGCAGAGGATATCTGTTCTTCTTAGTCACTCTGTTGATCGCCCTGTAATCGATGCATGCCCTTAAGCCTCCTTCACGTTTCGGTATAAAAAAAAGCGGTGAAGAAGCAGGGGAGGACGAAGGACGTATGAAGCCAGAGGATAATAGCTTCTTCAGATATTGTTGCAGATAGGTGGTCTCTGCCTCTGTTAATGCATATATACGGCTGCATGGTATGCAGGCACCAGGCTCCAGGTCTATCACGCAATCATATTCCCTATGGGGAGGCAGTTTGCTGGCTTCCTGTTCATTAAAGACATCCTTATACTGCGTATATTCTTTCGGTAATGTGGTGATAAGGCACACACTCGTTGTACTGCAACCATGAGCAAGGAAAGCAGCGGCGTTTGTTATGTGAGAAGGCATAGGGTTTCTTTCTCGGTGACAATGTTCCGCACAAAACAAAGAGTTCATGGTAACAGTGCGGGCTGCCCATTGCACTAGAGGATCATGAAGTGTAAGCCAAGGCATCCCTAATATAAGTTTGAAATTCGGGCGTCAATGAGATCAAATTGTATGGTCTCGTAATGGGTCAAGCCAACTTGCATGGAAATAAGGTGGGTGTGAAACGCACCGGTCCAGACGTCAAGGCCGTTCCGTCTACTGCCTTCACGGGTTCTGGTGTCTTTTTCTTATACAGGGTATGCCTAGTTCTTGTGCATACCGCTGATCAATAAAATTGCCTGTAGCCCCAGAATCCAATAGAGCGTGTACCAGTATGGGTTCTTCTCCCGGTAGCTTCAGCGTTACACACACATTCATATGGGCTACAGAAGTTTGTACGGTATTAGCCACGGCAGGGAAGACCACTTCGCTTTCTTGCCTCAAACAAGGGGTCTCTGTCTTGTCTGAGCCTATTAGTTTCCCGGGTTCTCCAACAGGTATTCTACCACAGGCACGTTCCTAGATCCTTGGTTGTCTTTATACGTCGCCCTGGTTTTGGACTTGCAATCTTTGATATAATGTCCAGGCTTTCCGCAGTACATACATAACCTCTGGCTACGTCTTCGGTTCCTCTCTTCTTGACTCAATGGACCACGTATGCCACTTATTTGCATTGGTTCCGTCCCGTCTGTAGATGGTAGACGCTCCTCTGTTTGGATCCTAGGTTTAGAAAACAGTGGTCTCGAGTCAGGACGTTGTTTATCTCCCTTTCTTTCCTGCAGACGATGATCCAATTGAACTGTCAGGTTGATCAATTCATCACAGGTAGCTGGCATATGGACTACTTGAGCCAAAACATCTTTTAGTTCGCCTCGTAGCCCTTGATAGTATAAGGAAGTTCTTTTTCTTCTGGCCACTCTGTTTCTATAACGAGTCTGTTGAACGTGGTTATGTACGTTAGTAAATCTTGCGTGCCCTGCTTAAGCGTAATGAGTTCCCTATCTAGAGAAAGCTGGTGCGCCTTTCTGTCAAAGAGTTTGCGCATTTCTTCACAGAATCGAGGAAAGTCAATTAACATGGGATCATTCCTCTCTATTAAAGGGAAGGACCAACTAGCCGCGTTCCCTCCCAAATATGACATAACGAAGGCTGTCTTAGACTGATCGTCAGGAAATACAGCAGGTTTACACATAAAGTGTAACTTACACTGCCCTAAAAAATTCCAAACTTCTTTGGGTCCCCAAAGAATCTTTCGGGTGGAGCAAGTGGCAACTGAAGGGGTTGGATCACTTGAATCGTAGAGGATCCCGCTCCCCCTCCTTGGCTCTGTGATGTGTCATGAGTTGCTGGAGGTGGTAGAGTCCAATTCTTTATATATGAGACCCCTTTTGTACTCGTAGGGCTACTACGGGCCAGGCCTGCTACCTCCCTTCTCACTGTGCCCAACTCGTTCCTCAGCTCTAAATTCTCCCCCCGAAAGGCATCCACTTCCATTCTTAACGCGGTCAATGTTTCCAGCACTGAAGTAAGTACAGTGTTGGTATCCATCGCTCAGGCTGTACACACCGTGGGCTTGTCACTCTGTCATGACACGGATATAGGTTAACACTAACCTGGTCAGCCGGATACAGCGGGAGCGATGGAAGATGCTATGCTTCCTCCTCCCCTCCTATGGAATCACCTGCGAGTACTATGAACACTCAGCAGAGTACACCACAACAGGGGAAAGGGAAAAAAAAGGGATAAACGAAACAATAAAGTTGCAGCAGTAAAAAACACTCCAGGAGCTCCGTTTTGTAGAGTTCTGTAGACCTCACTCTTATGGTAACCCCGTGTTTCCTGTATAAGAGACAACACATCACACATAAGATTCCACACTGATCTATTCACTATCAATGTTATCTATGTGAGGTATTACACTTACGTTAAAAGCTGCTGCACGTATCCTCAATAAAAGAGAGCACATAAGGTAAAAATAAAGAAAAAGAAATCAAGTAGAGTTGTCTTCACTATTCTTCAGTGATATAATACTCTCTGTAGAACAGAGACATTAGGTATACAGATTAACCAAGTACTTATCTGTAACCAGGTAGTCCACTGGTAAATGGTGACTGTGTCTTTAAGTATCCAAGGTAAGATCCTTTTTTACCCAAAGATACTGCTTGCAGAATCAGATCGCCATTTAAACAAACAACAATTTTGAACTCCGAGCCTCTCAACGGCTCTAATTTCACCCAGAGGGAGTTCTCCAGTTAATACTTCAATAGGCGCATACAAGCGCTTGGTATAACAAAAGGCATCATCCAGGCGCCACAGGTTAATGAGGCAAGAGGCGCTTCCGTGCGCTTATAGGGAATAAGAGGATCTTTCCTGGAAGCTAGGCAAGAGGCGCTTCTGTGCGCGTTCTATGGCGAAGGTCGTGTTCCAAGCATGCAGGTGCTTGGTGAAGTTTTCAGGCGCGTCCGTGCGCCTTCTCGAATTAACGGTCGCGACTCGGCGCGCCGGTAGTGCAAGGTTTAAACGTGGCAGTGCGCCTTGAGGAATAACCTCCTTGGTCTTCAACAGGACATCTCCGGCGCTATTAAGGATTCTCCCACGAGGAGAGGGAGCCGGGCGTCTCAGCCCCTTCGTCTCACTGTGTTAGAGAGCGGCTGGAAAGTGCTGACATGCAGTTCAGGGATCTGGATACAGGAAGCTCCGATATCAGGTGACAAGCATCTGATAGCAGTGCAGGAGGAGCTTAAGTAGGGCAGACAGGAGAGGAAGAGATAGGACTGCCGCCACCCTCAGAATCCTGGGAGATGTAGTTCACCGCATTCATTCCTCATTCATGCCTTCGTGTGTCTACAGCGCCCAGGGTGAAACGTGACAAGAAGAATCAGAAGGCACGATTCCCCAGAATCGAGTATATGCAGCGCATCATCAATCACTTGCAGCAGGGCTGTTTCAGTGCTGCAATTTTGAATGAAGCCAGACTGGAACACGTCAAGGAGATTATTGTCCATAATATGTAGGGAAAGTTGTTTCGCAACACATTTTTCTGTGATTTTCGAAAGAAAAGGGAGGTTGGTGATGGGGCGGAAATTGTTGAGGTCGTTCGCATCTGCGGAGGGTTTTTTTAGAAATGGGGTAACCTGTCCTGTTTTGAGGGCAGCAGGGAGGGAGCCTTGACTGAGGAATAGATTAACTAGCCTGGTACAGTAAGAGAGAGTATGGGTGTAGAAATCAATGGCGATGACACTAGGGATGCACTGGCGTAACGAAACTTGAGGGGGCCTCCCCACAAGGTACGTGGAGGGGCCCCCTCCGGGCTCAGTCAGGACCTCTCTGGCCAGAGTGCTGTGCTGAGGGGGCCCCTTGGAGCTTGGGGGCCCCCTCGCACCGAGGGGCTGCGGGGGCCTGTGTTACGCCCCTATAGGGATGGGATCAGAATAATGGTTGGAGGGTTTGGTTTCGAGGATGCATTTGAGGAGGTCATCTTCCGAGATGGCGGCAAAGTTCTGCCAAGTGACTAAGGATTTTCGCTCCTCAATGGGGGTGGGGTGGGTGACCTGATCCACCAGTGATTTGACCTTTTCATCAAAGAATATAGCGAATTCTGCTGCTTTCTTTGAAGAATCCTCAGGCTTGATGGTTTGGGGAGAACAGTTTGGGTTTTTGATGAGGTCAAAATGTTTTTTGGGTCTGTTTTTGGCTGAGTCGAGGAGGGATCTGAAATGTGATGCTTTTTCATGGAAGATGTGCTTGTGGTATTTGGATCTTGCTGAACGTAAATGAGAGAGATTGGAGGTGGATGGAGATTGTCTCCAATGTTTCTCCAAGATTCTATGGTTCTTCCTTTCATCATAGAGAGCTGTATTGAACCAAGGTGCTGAGGGGGTGGGTCTTTTCCTTTTGCTTTGGAGTGGAGCGACATTATCGATTTTGACTGCTAGGACTGAGAGGCAATAGGAGGTGAGATCGTTGACATCCACGTTAGGGTCTAGTCTAGGAAGTGAACGCATAGCAGAATCACACAGAGTGTCAAGATCAATGTTTTTAGTGTTGCGGAACCAGGTAGAAGCCCTTTTAGGTTGGCCGAGAGTTATAACGTGCGATAGGTGAAATCGGAAGGGAATGAGGAAGTGGTCGGACCAGTGTACATGGATGGGGGGAGCAATAGTAAGCAGGTCTGCTTTAGATATAACAAGGTCCAGAATTGAGCCCTTAGAGTGTGTAACGTCCGAGCAGTGTTGGAAAAGATCATTGGCTGAGAGAAAGGTGGCAAGCTTGTTGGCAGCCGAGTCTTCCAAAGAGCCCCAGTGGAGATTGAAGTCACCCAGGAAGATCTGTTTGTCACTTTGAGAATATTGGTCACTGATGAAGTCGGTGAGTTCCTCCAGAAAGGAAGAGCAGTTACCGGGCGGGTGGTAGATGGCATGGAACCTGAATGGTGAGCCGTGATGTACTTGAAGTTCTAGGGATAGGCATTCAAATGTACGGAAGAAGGTGGTAGGAAAGGCTTTAATTTGAAGGGAGTTTCTGAAGATTATAGCGACACCTCCCCCAATTTTGTCTGTTCTGTCATTTCTGAGGATAGAGTAGTCAGTAGGTATCAGAAGATCAAACAAAGTATGAGAGGAGTCGTTAAACCAGGTCTCAGTGAGGAAGAGCATGTCAAGGTTGTAGTGGGTGATAGTGTCAGAAATTTCCAGTTTGTGTTTGATTGCAGATCTGTAGTTGTGGAGCAAACAGTGCAGCTCTGACGCAACTGTTTTAGAGATGGGGGTGTTTGGGCAGTTAAGGGAGATAGGGATAAGATTCTTGTATGAGGGTGCCAGGGAAGAAGAAGAAGGCTGGTTAGTTCTGACAGAAGAGATGGTAGGCACCGTAGTTGGTGCGACCATCTTTGTAGGCAGAGGTACAGCGTTAACGAGGGCTGCGGCGATGAGCCGAGCATAGTGCCAATATCGGCAACACTCGACATCCCCTCATACAGAAATCTCCTAGAGAAATAACCAGACAAGACACCTTCTTTGTGGAGAAAACTGCTGCAGGTTTATTAGCATTACAAATATGCCAACATGGTGGGTTATCTTACGGGCGATCCCAAGGCAGGCAGCCCCTCGCCGCCTGCCACCGGATGAGCCAAATTACACCGTGGCCCTGCCAATGGTGTTTGCCATATTTTGGGGGAGGGAAGACCCCTCCCACCGGTGGACCAACAGCCCACGCCCCTGCTCACGCCCCATAAGTGGGCGGAGCCTGCCAGGCAACCCCCAGTTGCTCAGGTCCACAACCGCCCGTAAGACTAACGGGGCGCCGTCGCTCCTCCATGGTCCAACGCGAGGACCTCCCTGGGGATATTTGGCCTTTGCACCCTTGTTGTGCTTCTGCAGATGGTACCCGCATGTACCTTACAGCCTCTGGATCGCCCTGTAACTCCGCCACAGCTCTGTGTGTGGCCACCGTCACCCCAGAGCCCCCCACCAAGAGAGCCTCCATTACTTACACCCTGCTGTCTCCAAGGCCTCCCCCAGATCAAGTAAGAACAGGTCCATACCCACTCTGGACAGGTGTACCCCATCTTCATCCAAACGCCCTGTGGCCTTAGTGTGCAGTAACCCTTGACGGATGAAGCCAAAACCCCTTTGCTCAGTGAATTTCCTCATGGCACTGTTAACCTTCCTGCGAGAGACCTCCATGGCTTCCTTAGATCGTGCGCCCTGCCACACCCGCTGGGGCGTTATCTCAGACCACTATATTTCACAGGACCCCAGCTGGTTGCTCAATTTACACATGGTGACCGACATTTCTTGAAGCAGTGCCCTTCTCCCCAGAGCTGCCAGGTCATTCCCTCCCAGGTGTATGACCATCACATTAGGAGGAGGAATCCCCCCTCCCCAGTTTCTGCTGCAGCTTCTCCAGCAAGCAGGTCCAGCGCATGCCTGGGTATCCTAGCCACCACCTTCCCACAGTCCATAGCCCCATTTCAGTGGCCTTCAAGACTGGATGTATCTCTTGTAACACTGGGGCTCCCAGCGCCCCACCTGTTTGATGCGTTCAGCTGACAGGCCTGCCCTAAACGCTGTGGTAGCTGCTCCTATGCGGAATGAGTGGCTGCAGAATCGTTTGCCTGTGGACTTGGCATGTAGCAAGCCATGCCTGAAAGGCCAAACCCCCTCTGTTCTGGGTATTTACACATGGCACTGTTAACTCTCCCGCACGAGGTGACCATGGCCTCCCCAGACCGGGCTCCTCACCACCCTCAACGAGGGGTTATTTCTGACCCCTTAACTCACATGCCCCCAAATGGGTGCTACTTACACCTGGAGGACTTCAATTCTTGCCACCGATCCCTCTTCCCCATAGAGTCAGATCATTGCCTCCCAGGTGTCTAACCAGGATGTTGGGAGGAGAGATCCCCCCCCCCTAGTCTGTGCTGCAGCTTATTCAGCAAGCTGTCCCAGCACCTGCCTAGGTACCCCACCCAGTTAACCTGGTGGCGGAAAAGCCATGCCTAAGCACCTAAGAGCATTGCATGGTACACCCCCAAGCTTAGAGAGTTGAAATTAAAACATAAACAATCAGAGAGGCAGTGGAGGAAAGATTTCTCAGACGAGAGGAAGCGCGTCTACAGGGAGGCTACAAAAATTTATAAGCTAGAAGTTAGGAAAGCCCAATCCCTGTATTACGCAACTAGGATTTCCTCAGCTTCCAATTCCCCGCGTGAAATTTTTAAAATTGCTAAATCCCTAATTAGCCTCCCGCTCCCAGCCTCACCCACTGTTGATACCTTAGGACGCTGCAATAATATAGCAGAGTTCTTTTTAAAAAACATTCAATTTATTTATTTAGCATTTCCTCCAGTAACTACCCCTTTGAAGGACCTCCCATTGGAAAATAAATCGAAATCACTTGTTACTCCGTTGGCGGTCATCCCTCCCTTGGACATAAAATCCCTTAAAATCCATTTTAATAAACTAAAATCAGGTTCCCCTAGGGATATGGCCCCCCACTGTTCTGAACCAAGTTTTTGATACAGTTGCTCCCACGATTTTAGAACTTATTAATCTTTCTTTGGCTTCGGGGACTGTCCCCTCCATATGGAAATGAGCCATGGTGAGAGCACTGCTTAAGAAATCAGGGTCAGACCCTGAAATTTTGGCGAATTACCTGCCGATCTCGCTACTTCCAGGGATTGCAAAAATTGCGGAAAAGCATGTCAACTCCATTTTGTCCACCTTTTTGGAAGAAAATTACTGCTTTCATCCATCGCAAACTGGGTTTAGACCCCATCAGGGCACAGAGACAGCTCTGATTGAAGTGGTTGAGGAAGCAAGGAAAATCTTGGATGCCGGAGGCTCAGCGGCAATGGTCCTCTTAGATCTGAGTGCGGCTTTCGATACCGTTAATCATCAGCTGCTGGTCTCTAGAATTAGAGAAGCAGGGGTGTCGGGAACTGCACTAAGGTGGTTGGAGTCTTTTTTAGACGACCGCTCATTTCAGGTTTTTGAGGACAACTCTATTTCCAAGAGTATGTCATTGAGTTGTGGGGTTCCTCAGGGTTCGTCCCTGAGTCCCACCCTCTTTAACATTTATATGAGCCCGCTGGCCAATATTGTTAAACCCTTTGGCATACAGATCGTCACATATGCGGACGATACCCAATTGATTGTTTCCCTTAATCAATCTGGGAACAGGGAAAACAATTTGGCCGATTGCTTGGAAAAAGTGTCAGCATGGATGGAGGGCTCATATCTGCAACTGAATGGAGCAAAAACTGATCTGATGTTTTTGGGTAAACCTTCCCCACTAGCTCCTAGCTCTTTATGGCCTAAATGTCTGGACAGTATGCCCCCTAAAGAACAAATAAAAAGCCTTGGAGTCTGGCTTGATCATAATCTAGATATGAAGGAACAATCCCGGAAGGTAGCAGGAACCAGTTATGGAATACTTAGGATGGTTAGGAAAATCCTCCCCTGCTGCCGTTTAAGGCGAGGAAGCTGCTGGTTCAAGCCTTAATTCTCTCTCGTCTAGACTATGCAAATGCCCTGTATCTGGGCTCCCCGCGTTCAACGATAAAAAAGCTCCAAGCTGTGCAGAACTGTGCAGCTCGACTCCTCTTACAGTCCCCCCACAGAGAATCTGCGCGAGCATCTATTGCCGCCCTACACTGGCTTCCAGTTGCGGAGAGGATCCAGTTCAAGTCCCTATGTATTGTTCACAAGATTCTGGCCTCCAAGGGTCCACCCATCCTACATTCCATTGTCAATCCGCACTGTCCCAGTAGAGCCTTGCGCTCTCAATCAATCAATCAATCAGGGAATTGTAAGCGCGCTACTCACCCGTGAGGGTCTCAAGGCGCTGAGGGGGGGTCCGCAGATCTGTTTAGCCGAAGAGCCAGGTCTTGAGGGTCTTCCTGAAGGTGTTCAGGGAGGGGGCGCGTCTGATGTCTGCCGGTAGCTCGTTCCAGGTCTTGGCTGCAATGTGAGAGAAGGATCTTCCGCCTGCTCTGGCTCTGTGGATGCGCGGGGTTTCGGCCAGTGCGAGGTTGGAAGATCGGAGGTTTCTTTTGGGTACGTGGAAGTTGATTCTGTCATTGAGGTATTTGGGTCCGTTGTTGTGTAGGCATTTGTAGGCGTGAGTGAGGATTTTGAAAGTGACTCTTTTCTCTACGGGGAGCCAGTGGAGACTTCGTAGGTGTTGGCTGATGTGTTCGTGTCAGGGGATGCCGAGGACGAGTCTGGCGGCGGTGTTCTGTACTGTCTGGAGTTTGCGGAGTAGGGACTTGTTGATGCCGGCGTAGAGTGCGTTTCCATAGTCCAGTCTGCTGGTGATGAGTGCGTGGGTGACTGTCTTCCTTGACTCAGGGGGGATCCACTTGAAGGTCTTGCGGAGGATGCGGAGGGTGTTGAAACAGCTGGAGGTGACGGCGTTGACCTGTCGGTTCATGGAGAGTGATGAGTCGAGTACGATGCTGAGGTTCTTGGAGTGGTCTGAGGGGGTAGGTGGGCTTCCGAGGGAGGTCGGCCACCAGGTGCTGTCCCATGCAGAAGGGGTGGTACCGAGGACGAGGACTTCTGTCTTCTCGGCGTTGAGCTTCAGGCAGCTGTTGGTCATCCAGACTGCGACGTCTTGCATTCCTTTCTGGAAGTTGAGTTTGGCAGTGGTGGGGTCTTTGGTGAGGGAGAGGATGAGCTGGGTGTCGTCGGCGTAGGATACGATGTTGAGGCCGTGTTGTCGGACGATGGCTGCGAGGGTGGCCATGTAAATGTTGAAGAGGGTGGGGCTCAATGATGAACCCTGTGGGACTCCGCAGGTGATTTTCGTGGGGTCGGAGAGGAAGGGTGGGAGTCTGATCCTTTGGCTTCTTCCGGTGAGGAATGATCGGATCCAGTCCAGGGCTGTTCCTTGTATGCCTGCGTCGTGTAGTCTGACGACTAGTGTGCGATGGGAGACGGTGTTGAAGGCCGCTGATAGGTCGAGTAGGATGAGGGCTGCGGAGTGGCCTTGGTCCAGGAGGGTGCGGATGTCGTCTGTGGCGGCGAGTAGGGCGGTCTCTGTGCTGTGGTTGCTTCGGAATCCGGATTGGGACGGGTCGAGGACGGCGTTCTCTTCAATGAATCGTGTCAGTTTCCTGTTGTTTTCTCTGCAACTTTGGCTGCGAAGAGGAGGAGCGAGATGGGCCGATAGTTCTTGAGGTCGGTGGGGTCAGCTGTGGGCTTCTTGAGCAGGGGTCTGACTTCTGCGCGCTTCCAGTCATCTGGGAAGGTGCCTGTTTTGAAGGTGGTGTTGATGGTGCGTTGTAGTTCGGGTGCGATGGCGGCGACGGCTCTGTGGTAGATGTGAGGGGGGCAGGGGTCGGTGGGGGCCCCCGAGTGGATGCTTTTCATGGTCGAGGCGCTCTGGAAATAAATGTATGGCAGCAGTCCCTAAAATATATAGGTCTAGGAGTGGGGGTAGACAATTCTCCTACATCGCCTCCAAGAGCTGGAATGCCCTTCCAAATCACATTCGTTTGGAGGACGATTATATGTCCTTCCGTAGACAACTGAAAACGTTCTTGTTCCCGGTCGCCTAAAGCCGGTCATCTTGGTTGGCTCTCTTCCTAGCGCTGGGAGGCCTTCTGGTAGCCATGCGCTCTATAAATGCTAATTCATTCATTCATTCATGCCTCCCTTCCCTGCTTTCCGCCCAAAGTGCCGCTCGCAAGACGCCTGAATGGCCAGTCACCCAGATCTAAGATCCTTGCAGAAAAGCAACGTAAAGTTGCCAAACACCTTTCTTGACTCATTGTAACCAACCCATACCACTCAAGTTACACCTGGAGGAAATCATTTCTTACAGCCGTGCCCTCCTACCCAGGAAATTCAAATCATTGCTTCCCAGGTGAGTGACCAAAATGTTGGGAGGGGAGAACCACCCCCTAGCCTGTGCGGCTGCTTTCACAGCAAGCTGTTCCAGCGCATGCCAGGGACCACCAACCAAATTACCTCAGTGGTGGAAATACCCATGCCTCCATTCCTGTGCCCCTCTGAAGGCGCAGGAAAGCCATTCGGCCAGACCTTTGATCCTGGCAAACAAGAAATGCCGGGTTGCCAAAACATTCACAGAAGCCCTGCACCCCTTCTATCCCACTACTCAAGGTTGCCGATAATTTCACACACTAACACTGCACCCCGCCAAACCTGTGATGCCTTACAGGGTTGCCTTCGGTAAACTCAAAATTCACCCTGTCCATAACTCACTGAGCCTGCCCTCCGGCCACTCCCCTGGGTGGCTTACAGACGGGAGTACCGTTGCAATATGTTACCTAACATGGTACAGCCCCATCATATTAGATGTCTCCTTCCTAAACCGGCCAGGCTGGGCTTGCTATTTGGGCAGGGGATGTTAGTAACTGAAGCCACTAGTACCCTGGCCTCGGGCCTGTCATGATGTATACCAGGGCTCAGTCAGAGGGCGGTGAGAACGGGCGGACAATCTGAACAGAATCCCATCCCAGTCTAACTCTGGACTATGACTGGATGCTGTGTAGCCGTACCGGTGCACCCACCCTGGTGGGATTACCAAGCACCCAGCTTGGAAGTATTGCTGGGGTGCCGGAGAGGAAAAGGGGTAGCTGCCCTATACCTTGTCAGCAGGAGTCCTCCCCCCAGTGTACCCCACACCTTGAGGCCCTGCCCCCTATAAGGGAAACCAATCCTACACCCCCTGGCAGGACCAGCATGGGGCAATCAGTCTCATAACAAAAGTGAAGTGTCCCGTGGGACCCCCTGGTGTGCTGAGGGACCTTCCTGTTACCTGGCCTCTAAGTTTGCACCTCCCCCCAGTTGTTGATACCGCTGTATCAAAACAATGTTGTGGCATAGTCCAGTGCCCTTGGGGAATCATCTTTTGTGCCTCACCACGTCCGTCAGTCCCCTGCTCATGAAGGTCCCCTGCCCCCTCGTAGCACGATTCAACTCCCAGAAATCGCAGGCAGATCCCATGCAAGAGATGAGACCACGTGGTGAGACCCCAAGGGGGGGGGGGCGGTGAGGGTTCCGTGACTAACCTCGTGGTTTATGTCTTCAGGCAGCAGTCCCAGAGCGCGACCCAAACGGCGTCAGGGTAGTGGGCAAAGAGGCCAAATTACACCGTGGCCCTGCCAACGGTGTTTGCCATATTTTGGGGGAGGGAAGACTCCTCCCACCGGTGGACCAACAGCCCACGCCCCTGCTCACGCCCCATAAGGGGGCGGAGCCTGCCAGGCAACCCCCGGTTGCTCAGGTCCACAACCGCCCGTAGGACTAACGGGGCGCCGTCGCTCCTCCAGGGTCCAACGCGAGGACCTCCCTGGGGATATTTGGCCTTTGCACCCTTGTTGTGCTTCTGCAGATGGTACCCGCATGTACCTTACAGCCTCTGGATCGCCCTGTAACTCCGCCACAGCTCTGGGTGTGGCCACCGTCACCCCAGAGCTCCCCACCAAGATAGCCTCCATTACTTACACCTTGCTGTCTCCAAGGCCTCCCCCAGATCAAGTAAGAACAGGTCCATACCCACTCTGGACAGGTGTACCCCATCTTCATCCAAACGCCCTGTGGCCTTAGTGTGCAGTAACCCTTGACGGATGAAGCCAAAACCCCTTTGCTCAGTGAATTTCCTCATGGCACTGTGTTGGAAATGGCCCTTTTTGCAGGGTCACCCCTAAACTTTTTGCCTGCCTCCTGTATTTTTGCTGACCTGTTTCTGTTGGTTTTATGACTCTGGGCACTTTACCACTTCTGTTCAGTGCTAAAGTGCATATGCTCTCCCTTTGTAAATATGACTATGTGAATTGGTATATCCCTGATTGGCTTATTTGGTTTACCTGTTAGTCCCTAGTAGTGTGGCCTGTGTGTGCCCAGGGCTGGTAAACCAAATGATGCTGGTGGGCCTGCAGCACTGATGTGTGCCACCCACAGAAGCAGCTTGTAAAGTGTGTCTCAGACCTGCCACTTCAGTGTCTGTGTGCAGTCCAGAACTGCCATCTTGGCTGTGAAGTGCACCCTCTTCCCAGCCCCTGAACCTTCCCTTGGCATCATGTAAGTCACCCCTATGGTAAGGCGCATTGTATGTGTAAGGTAGGACATGCCTTGGTGTGTGTAGCATGTCCTGGTAGTGAATTATGCCCCATTTCGTTTTTCACTACTGTAAGGCTACCTGTTCCTCATAGGCTAGAATGGGCAGTTTGACTATTACATTCTATAGTCCTAACTGACCCCAGGAACATGGTAGAAAAACGAATTTAGTATGGCTGAGCTCAGAATATTAAAATACCTCTTTTAGTGATGTTTATTTTTATATTCTGTGTTTGAAAATACCACTTTTAGAAAGTAGGTATTTTCTTGCCTAAGCCTTCCAGTGTGCTCTGCTGTTATGTGTATTGGCTGTCTGGTTTTAGAGGAGCAGGGCAGGCTGAGTCAGACCTGTGTTGAATAGAGAGATCTGCATTTAGAGTGTGGGGAGGGGTGGCTCCTTGACCTGAATAGGGCTGTGCCTGGCAAGGTGAATGCTGGCTCCACCTCCTACTGTGTGTCTGCTAGCAGACCCCCTCTTTCTGAAAGGAAGGATGCAGCCTGGTAAACAAAGTGCTCCAGGCCTGAGCAGAACTGGTTCTGGCTAGGTTCAGTGACTTGTAGCTTCTGAGAACAAAGACTTTTGGGGTACAAATATCTGTGCTCAAACCCTCCAATTTGTATTGCTTTTTATCTGGAGAGGAAACTCTGTCCGTGCCACTGGAGGAATCTGCAGGAAGTGACTGTCCCTGTGCTTGTGTGTTGTTTCTTGCACTGGCCTGCAGCAGTGACCACTGGACCTTGAAGAAGAGGAAAAGGAACTCTTGAGAGAACTTTTATTTTTGTTACAAGCAATTACCCAAGGGCTAGGAAAAGAGCTAGCCTCCTGCTGGAGTCTCAGGCACATCAGACTCCACCACCAACCTCCTGCTTCCTCCCTGCGAGGACTGCTATCTGCTGATGAGGCTCCTGTGAGTTCCAGGGCCTCTAGTTTGCATCAGAGAAGAGAGTGTGGGAAATCGACGCTAACGCATCTTTGCGGGCCGCAGCAGTCGAGAGCGCTGGGAAAATCATCGCGCTACTGCCGCCGAGGGCCCGCAACACGAAACCATCGCTGACGCCCCTTTGCGAGCCGCTGCAGCCGAGACGCGCTGGAAAGATCATCGCGCTGCTGTCGCCGCGCACTCGCAACCCTTAAAGAAATCATCGCTTCGAGACATCGCATTGCGGACGCCGTGCGTCCGCCACTTTGATCGCATCGCACCGAATTTCGTCGCTCCTCGCGGAGCGTCTTGTCTTCGCATCGCAACACGATCGCACAGCGCAACAGGATTGCCGCATCGACTTCTCCCACGCGGCAAGAAAGTCATCGCATCGGCGGTCCAGCGTGCAGAAGTTTGTCGCATCGTCTCCGCACGCATCACGCAGATCGGCGCATCATCCTCCCTTGCGGCAAGGATTTCAACGCATCGCCGGCCTCGCGTGCCGAGAATCATCGCTACAGCTTATTTGCGACATTTTGTTGGTTTTGCTACTAAACCCAGGTACTTTGTGAAAGAAAGGGTCGCAGAGACCACTGCTTTGAACTTGAACCTTATTTTTGCAACCTTTGAACTATTTTTGACAGCCCTTCAACAGCTATCCTATTTTTGACAGTATTGTGGCTTTTACAGTTATTGGTCTTGTGATAAATCTGCCTTTATATAAAGATACTTATTTTTTATAACTACTTGTGTGGTGTCCCTTTGCAGTGTTCCTCACTGTGTTACTGTGTATGGTCATAAATGCTTCACACCCTGCCTCTGAGATAAGCCTACCTGCTCGTGCTACGTTACCACAGGGTTGAGCAGGGGTATTAAAGAGGGTAGCCCTCTCACTCTGACTTAGGAAGAAGGGTCCCTACTTGGACAGTGGCCAGCCATTGCCAACTAGAGACCCCCATTTCTAACATTGGTGGTCAGCGGTGAGGATCTGGACTTGCATTTATGATCGCATACAATAATTATAGTGTACACTACTAGTGAGTGCAGACCATAACGTACCACATATGTTTTTGAAGTTTTTTGTTGTTGATTCTATCTTTTATTGATATTCCCGTGATTGTTACAATGGGCAAGCCTATGTTTTATTGATATTGCCAGGTGATAGTACCCGCATACATTTTTGAGAATTGTTGGATCCTATATTGTAATTGATATTGCCAGTGATTTTTACCCGCATACATTTTCTTGAGAAGTTTTCTTCTATCTTTTATTGATATTGCCCGTGATTGTTACAATGGGCAAGCCTATGTTTTATTGATATTGCCAGGTGATAGTACCCGCATACATTTTTGAGAATTGTTGGATCCTATATTGTGATTGATATTGCCGGTGATTTTTACCCGCATACATTTTCTTGAGAAGTTTTCTTCTATCTTTTATTGATATTGCCCATGATTGTTACAATGGGCAAGCCTATGTTTTATTGATATTGCCGGTGATAGTACCCGCATACATTTTTGAGAATTGTTGGATCCTATATTGTGATTGATATTGCCGGTGATTTTTTACCCGCATACATTTTCTTGAGAAGTTTTCTTCTATCTTTTATTGATATTGGCCGTGATTGTTACAATGGGCAAGCCTATGTTTTATTGATATTGCCGGTGATTTTTTACCCGCATACATTTTCTTGAGAAGTTTCTTCTATCTTTTATTGATATTGCCCGTGATTGTTACAACGGGCAAGCCTATTTTTTTATTATTGATATTGCCAGTTATTGCTACAATGGGTCTTGCTGAAATGAGACCTACCTTTTATGTAGGTGATCTGTTGACCTACAGTCTAGAGGAGCTAAGGGGGTTCTGTGAGGAGAGGGGCTTAGCAGTGAGTAGGAAGGAGACTCAGCTATCCCTGCAGACATCCCTGAGACTTTGGCAACAAGACAGATGGAGATTCTTGGAGTCCCAGTACACCTACCAAGAGGGTAGTTGGTCTGAGGGTGGCTCTGGAGAGTCTGAAGAGGAGGAAGAAAGTGTTATGGAATATCTCATAGTAGGGGAGTTCCTTGATGAGTCTAGTGCCTATGGTAGTGCCAGATTCCCCTCAGGGTCCCCAGAGGAGTTGGTGGACAGGCGGGAAGGTCCCATAGGTAGGAAGTCCCTTGCTGGATCTAGTGCACAGGGTAGCACCCAATCCCCTTCATGGTCCCCAGAGGAGTTGGGCAGACAGAGGGAGAGGGAGTACCAGCTGGAATTGGAGAGGCTCCAAATAGAGATTGCCCAGCTGGAGGCGCACCTAGCGCAGATAGCAGAAAAGGAGAAGTTAGCTCAAGAGGGTAGGTTACCCCTGGAGCGCAGTTTTAATTGTCTGGATTCCCCAGAGAGGGTGGGGTCCAGTGGTGGCAGCAAAATTGAAGTATATAGTGATGACAGTGTAGTACACCCACCCAGAGATGTAGCACCTGACTTGAAGGAGGGGTTGATCTACACCAGGGGATTCAAGGATATGAGGTAGCTCCATTAGTGTGCAGTGTCCCTGAGGTGGATTGGGGAACTAGCGCAGGGGCCCATAGTCCTAGTGAAGGGAGGGACACTCTACCGACTCTGGATGAGAGGTGCAGGGAGAGGGGTTCCCCCGTGGTTGAAGTCCTGGTGTGTGAGGACCGCCCAGAAGAGTGTGGGTTGAGTGATAGAGACAGTCAGTTAATGTCTCGCCCATTGCAGGAGAGTGGTGTGGGGTACGTATGTGAGGCACTGGATTGTGAGGTAAAGGTTAGCACCTGTGTGGAGCTGTGTTATCCAATTGTGGGAGAGCATATTATGAGTTCCTGTTTTCCAGAGCTAAACCAACACCTGTCAGATTGCGAGTTCTCTGATCCTAGGGAACTTGCACAGGAGGCAGACCTCTGGGTGAGTACCAGAGGCCCTGTAGAGGCATTAGGGAATGACCCTAAGAGGAGTGGTTCAGATGTCTTCCAACCCAGAGTGGTGGGAAAGGTTAGGAGTGTTACAGCTGGGTCCCCTTGTTGTGAGGAGGTTGTAGGGCCTCACATCCTGTCTCGTGGGAGCAGGAGTGAGACTGGGATAGGTCCCGAAGTGCCCCAACCTCAGTCTCCAGGACTGGATGGTTCCATGAGGGAACACCAGGTAGGGAGCCTAGTCTGTCCGGATGGACCGTCCATTGTGGGGGTCCCCCGTGTTAGGTGAGCTGGGAGTGCCTGTAATCAGACCTCCAGCAGTTCTAGTGTCTGGCAGTACCGCTTCAGTTGGGAGGGTGCAGAAGGCCAGAGTGAGGGGTGAGGGGGGGAAAGAGTCCCCAGTGGAAGAACCAGTGGGTCAGGGGCCAGCCAGAAGTGCTGAGCCTCATAGGATTGGCCATGGTGACGCCACTTCTGTCCTGGGGCATCTTCACGCCCTGTCAGAGGGACAGGAGGTCGTGAGCTCTGTGCCAGGCAGACTGTCACACGACACGCTAGGTATGTGTCACCCTCAGGAAGCCCTAGTTGGCCAGGCAGTTGTTCAACCACAGGGGTTGGTCCCTGGGATGGTAAGTCAGGTCCAGGTGTTGTCTGACCTGGAGGGAGGGACAACTGTAAGCAGTGTCCCGGCCATTTTTTTTTCTAAGAGCACCACTCCAGGTGGGAGGGTGCAGTATGCTGGAAGGGGGTGCAGAGGGAGGGAGTCCTCGCCTCTGACCCCGGTGCAACCTAAGGGTTTCTTCAGGTTGGTTGATCAGTTGCAGGGTCCAAGCCCTGAACTGGTGGAGGGGTGTGTTGTCCTTGAGGGGGCCTGTGTGCTCCCCAGGAAGTCCTGGTGTGCCAGGCAGACCGTCGCACAACTCTAGAGGAGTGTGCTTTCCTTGGGGGAATTGGTGTACTCCCCCGAAGTCCTGGGTTGCCAGGCACAGGCCCAGCCGAAGGGTACAGACCCTAGGTTGGGGGCCAGGTTCAGGGTGTCCCCCTGATCTGGAAGAAGGGGCAACTGCTAACAGTGCCCCTCCCGGTTTGTGTTATGGAGGCACCTCTCCAGGTGGGAGGGTGCCGGGCCCCAGTAAAGGGGGCGGGGAGAGGGCAGCCTCACCCCTGACCTCCGCCCAGTCTAAGGGTACAGACCCTATGCTGGGATACCAGTTGCAGGATAGAACCCCTGAACTGGTGGGCGAATTATACAGGACACCTGCCTCAGGTGCCCTGACAATTCTGGAGGGGGTACCGCTCCAAGTGGGAGGGTACCGAGCCCCAAAGAGAAGGACCGGGTGTGGGGAGCCCACCCCAGTCGCTGGCCCCGCCGTTGGGTACAGGCCCAGGGCTGGTGGGTCAGTGTCAGGACGCGTTGCCTGACCTGACAGGAGGGAGAGTGGACAAAAGGTGCCAGACACCTGGGGTTACTGCCCCGCACTCTCTGATGCCACAAAAGTTTGAGAGCCCTGAGAGGTATAGGGCTTGGATTTCATCACTGACTACTGTCAGTGACTACTGGGGCTTGTTGTTTATCTGTTGGGACACACCTGGGGGCCAGTTAAGGTTAGATGCTGCACAGGTGGTGTCCACAGGTGAGGGGAAGAGTTCCCCATTGGTTATCTTAGTGGGCCCTAGGAGTGTGGACAGAGGGATCCACCAGGGTTCAGATTGGAGTAGAGCTGGCATATGCCCCTGCAGTTGCGGGCCAGTTCTGTGTTCTATCGCCTGAAGCAGGGAAGCCCATCAAAGTAGTGATTGGTCTACCCTGCGTTTTGGCTGGAAGGGGGTTGTGTTGGAAATGGCCCTTTTTGCAGGGTCACCCCTAAACTTTTTGCCTGCCTCCTGTATTTTTGCTGACCTGTTTCTGTTGGTTTTATGACTCTGGGCACTTTACCACTGCTGTTCAGTGCTAAAGTGCATATGCTCTCCCTTTGTAAATATGACTATGTGAATTGGTATATCCCTGATTGGCTTATTTGGTTTACCTGTTAGTCCCTAGTAGTGTGGCCTGTGTGTGCCCAGGGCTGGTAAACCAAATGCTGCTGGTGGGCGTGCAGCACTGATGTGTGCCACCCACAGAAGCAGCTTGTAAAGTGTGTCTCAGACCTGCCACTGCAGTGTCTGTGTGCAGTCCAGAACTGCCATCTTGGCTGTGAAGTGCACCCACTTCCCATCCCCTGAACCTTCCCTTGGCATCATGTAAGTCACCCCTATGGTAGGGCGCATTGTATGTGTAAGGTAGGACATGTCTTGGTGTGTGTAGCATGTCCTGGTAGTGAATTATGCCCCATTTCGTTTTTCACTACTGTAAGGCTACCTGTTCCTCATAGGCTAGAATGGGCAGTTTGACTATTACATTCTATAGTCCTAACTGACCCCAGGAACATGGTAGACAAGCATTGGCATAGCCAATAGGTCTCGCTTTTGGGACCTTATAAGCGTTTAGGTATGCAGCACATTATCCTATGTATTGTGTTGCTAGGCATTGAATAACTGTACAATTACTTTGCACTGAAACCCTGTCATTTAGCGACCAAGTAGAAGCATGCTTGCATGCAGGAGAGGAAGTCTCCAATCTTCCCAGCATTAGCATATTTGTAACCGAGTCTCGGCATCGGAGCAACATCCTGTGATTCTGGGCAAATCGCTTAATCTCCCACTGTCTTTGTCACAATGATGCACCAGGCGGAGATGCTTTTGAATGAGTAAAAGGATGCAAAAAGGGCAAGAAAGGGACTTGCTAACATAAGCAAGAGCCTGGCACTATTTTAGTTTTTTTTTAAATGTATTTAAGGGAGGTATGCTGCCTATTGCTGCATAAATACAACCCACAAATGAAGAGGCGGGTGGAAGAGCACTCCAGGCTGGCAACCTTAGCAGAAACTACAACAACTCTAAAATGTCAAGGATCCACGACTCCTATCTAGGCTGAAGAAGGCCAGCATTTGGAGCAGAGGCTTACCGCAATATCACCGCAAGCCCCTTTCGGGGATATCGTGATATTTGCCTTCCTCGATGTGCCTAGAGACTCAAGCGACATGCCACTACCGAGGCCACTGAAATTACAAATTGTGTGGGGTCAGGGATTAAATGGGGCGGTTCCAGGATCTCAGACCCAGTAATAATTACAAGCATTTGCAATACAGTAGGTCTCGCATTTACGCTGAGTTTGAGCTATTGGCATTGTAAATGACAATGCCTTTTATTTAGGTTTTAAAAACCAAAACATAAATAAAAGGCATTGTTATTTACAATGCCAATAGCTCAAACTCGCGTAAATGCGAGACCTATTGCATTGCAAATGCTTGTTATGGGTGGGTTTCAGCAGTACTCTTGAACATCAAAAACCTCAGTACAGAGGACCCACCCTGCACTGCCACTCAGACTAACGTTTGGTGTGTTGTCGAGCAGAACCTTCCCAGAAATTACAGTTTAATCTATGTCCCTGAACTGAAGCCACCCAAACACCTTTATTTACAGAGACATGTGTATTTCATAGAAGTGTAATTGTCGGTAATATTTTTGAAAGCTGTGGGGCTCTCGTTTCCCCAGAAGACTTGCTGCTGTGACAGCAGGTTGCTGGGAGCGTTTAATGTCTGCGCACACCCCTGAAAGCAGTGATGTAAATGATGAAGGTTCAGTTAGTTGGGGATGACGTGGTTTCCAGTCCGAAGTTTCCACTGCCCATGATTGGAATTCTTGACACCAGCAGTGGATTGTTTAACTGCAGCGCCCACGTTGACACCCCTGCAGTGGAATTTGGCCATCTGCCTGCCGCGCATCCCAGCAAACTCAGACAGAGCTGCTGGACTCTCTTACTGGAAGCAGCGAACAGAGCCCGGCCCGCCCGGAACCTGAAACTGTGAAGTAACTCGCCGTGCACGGGGCGCAGGGGTGGTCTTGGAACAGCGCGCGCCCGCAGAGGTCGTGTTGTCCACCACAAACACCGCGGGCTTCGTTTGGAGACCAGGCGGCCGTCCAGGATGGAATTCCAGGCCAGGAGACCCCCATATGCGATACCAGAGGACGAAGAAATCGACCACGCCGCTGTAGACCACAACAGCGAAGAAAATGGAAGCGAGGGCGAGAAGCCGGTGTCCAACCTGCAGCGCAGGCGCAGTGACATCAAAGTCTACAAGGAGATTTGCGACTTTTATGCAAGATTGTAAGTTTATGGTTTTGGGTGGTTTCTGCGGTTAGATCTTAGTGTGGGCAGTGTTGAGAAACTTTTGGTGGGCAAGCCAGACCCAATTCCAGTTCATGTCACTCAATGTCCCTTTACGATTAATTGATCACAGGTGGTGTGCAAAGCAACGAAAATTATTTTTTAGGAAATAAAGCGTGCAACGTGTAGTCTGATAGCAATGCACGATTATCAATGTATTTTAAGAAATACGAATGAGTAAAGGTGACGTTTTTCTCTTATTGGTGTCAAATGAGGGTTATAGGAGCTGCAGCCATAAGTGACGGGTCAAAGAAGCTTTGGAAGTGCTAATGGGTTCGCATATTTTTTAATATATGGTGAATTTTAGGGAGCACCGGTGCTGTAAGATTAACTAGTACGCCAAGAGCTAATTTACTTGTCGGAGGACTATTGACAAGCATTGGCAAGGTCAAGTTTCAGATTGCCGATGTCCGACATTTGTGTCTGCCAATGTGCAGTACGCCTCGGCGGGCTCCTCCCGACCTGAGCAGGGAGATGGTGGAGGCCTGCTCGGAGAATGGCGGACCACCGGAGGACTGCTTCTGCTGTGTTTGTGTTCGGAGGGTGGAGGGCGGCTGATAATGGAACGCAAAGCAATTGATTAAAACAGCGCGTGTGCGCTTGAAGTCAAAGCAGCGCACTTCATAAATATATAAAACTGCATTAGACATGCTGCATTTGGAGGGGAGGGACAGAGACGGGCGCCGAAGCTTAAAACAACTGACAGAGCATGAAGCAAAGCAATTTAAAACAAGGTGTCGGGTGAGGGCAGGAAGCTGCCAGATGTGGAAATGCGAGCAGCAAAGAAAAGGCTCAGCTGACCAGACGCTCGTGCGTCATGGCCTTTTCCCCCCGCACGGCGGGCATGTGTTTCCAATTATCGTGCACGCGTCTGGGCACGATAATGGGAAACAGATGTCGGCCGCGCGGGTAACCGCCCGAAAAAGGCCATGACGCACGAGCGTCTGGTCAGCTTTCTGAAGCCCCTTACTATAAGTCTCGCAAGCAGCGCATGCGCTGCTCTAGGCTCGACCTAAAAAACGAATTTAGTATGGCTGAGCTCAGAATATTAAAATACCTCTTTTAGTGACGTTTATTTTTATATTCTGTGTTTGAAAATACCACTTTTAGAAAGTAGGTATTTTCTTGCCTAAGCCTTCCAGTGTGCTCTGCTGTTATGTGTATTGGCTGTCTGGTTTTAGAGGGGCAGGGCAGGCTGAGTCAGACCTGTGTTGAATAGAGAGATCTGCATTTAGAGTGTGGGGAGGGGTGGCTCCTTGACCTGAATAGGGCTGTGCCTGGCAAGGTGAATGCTGGCTCCACCTCCTACTGTGTGTCTGCTAGCAGACCCCCTCTTTCTGAAAGGAAGGATGCAGCCTGGTAAACAAAGTGCTCCAGGCCTGAGCAGAACTGGTTCTGGCTAGGTTCAGTGACTTGTAGCTTCTGAGAACAAAGACTTTTGGGGTATAAATATCTGTGCTCAAACCCCTCCAATTTGTATTGCTTTTGGATCTGGAGAGGAAACTCTGTCCGTGCCACTGGAGGAATCTGCAGGAAGTGACTGTCCCTGTGCTTGTGTGTTGTTTCTTGCACTGGCCTGCAGCAGTGACCACTGGACCTTGAAGAAGAGGAAAAGGAACTCTTGAGAGAACTTTTATTTTTGTTACAAGCAATTACCCAAGGGCTAGGAAAAGAGCTAGCCTCCTGCTGGAGTCTCAGGCACATCAGACTCCACCACCAACCTCCTGCTTCCTCCCTGCGAGGACTGCTATCTGCTGATGAGGCTCCTGTGAGTTCCAGGGCCTCTAGTTTGCATCAGAGAAGAGAGTGTGGGAAATCGACGCTAACGCATCTTTGCGGGCCGCAGCAGTCGAGAGCGCTGGGAAAATCATCGCGCTACTGCCGCCGAGGGCCCGCAACACGAAACCATCGCTGACGCCCCTTTGCGAGCCGCTGCAGCCGAGACGCGCTGGAAAGATCATCGCGCTGCTGTCGCCGCGCACTCGCAACCCTTAAAGAAATCATCGCTTCGAGACATCGCATTGCGGACGCCGTGCGTCCGCCACTTTGATCGCATCGCACCGAATTTCGTCGCTCCTCGCGGAGCGTCTTGTCTTCGCATCGCAACACGATCGCACAGCGCAACAGGATCGCCGCATCGACTTCTCCCACGCGGCAAGAAAGTCATCGCATCGGCGGTCCAGCGTGCAGAAGTTTGTCGCATCGTCTCCGCACGCATCACGCAGATCGGCGCATCATCCTCCCTTGCGGCAAGGATTTCAACGCATCGCCGGCCTCGCGTGCCGAGAATCATCGCTACAGCTTATTTGCGACATTTTGTTGGTTTTGCTACTAAACCCAGGTACTTTGTGAAAGAAAGAGTCGCAGAGACCACTGCTTTGAACTTGAACCTTATTTTTGCAACCTTTGAACTATTTTTGACAGCCCTTCAACAGCTATCCTATTTTTGACAGTATTGTGGCTTTTACAGTTATTGGTCTTGTGATAAATCTGCCTTTATATAAAGATACTTATTTTTTATAACTACTTGTGTGGTGTCCCTTTGTAGTGTTCCTCAATGTGTTACTGTGTATGGTCATAAATGCTTCACACCCTGCCTCTGAGATAAGCCTACCTGCTCGTGCTACGTTACCACAGGGTTGAGCAGGGGTATTAAAGAGGGTAGCCCTCTCACTCTGACTTAGGAAGAAGGGTCCCTACTTGGACAGTGGCCAGCCATTGCCAACTAGAGACCCCCATTTCTAACACACTGTTAACCTTCCTGCGAGAGACCTCCATGGCTTCCTTAGATCGTGCGCCCTGCCACACCCGCCGGGGCGTTATCTCAGACCACCATATTTCACAGGTCCCCAGTTGGTTGCTCAATTTACACATGGTGACCGACATTTCTTGAAGCTGTGCCCTTCTCCCCAGAGCTGCCAGGTCATTCCCTCCCAGGTGTATGACCATCACATTAGGAGGAGGAATCCCCCCCCCCCCCCAGTTTCTGCTGCAGCTTCTCCAGCAAGCAGGTCCAGCGCATGCCTGGGTATCCTAGCCACCACCTTCCCACAGTCCATAGCCCCATTTCAGTGGCCTTCAAGACCGGATGTATCTCTTGTAACACTGGGGCTCCCAGCGCCCCACCTGTTTGATGCGTTCAGCTGACAGGCCTGCCCTAAACGCTGTGGTAGCTGCTCCTATGCGGAATGAGTGGCTGCAGAATCGTTTGCCTGTGGACTTGGCATGTAGCAAGCCATGCCTGAAAAGCCAAACCCCCTCTGTTCTGGGTATTTACACATGGCACTGTTAACTCTCCCGCGCGAGGTGACCATGGCCTCCCCAGACCGGGCTCCTCACCACCCTCAACGAGGGGTTATTTCTGACCCCTTAACTCACATGCCCCCAAATGGGTGCTACTTACACCTGGAGGACTTCAATTCTTGCCACAGATCCCTCTTCCCCCATAGAGTCAGATCATTGCCTCCCAGGTGTCTAACCAGGATTTTGGGAGGAGAGACCCCCCCCCCTAGTCTGTGCTGCAGCTTATTCAGCAAGCTGTCCCAGCGCCTGCCTAGGTACCCCACCCAGTTACCCTGGTGGCGGAAAAGCCATGCCTCCCTTCCCTGCTTTCCGCCCACGGTGCCGCTCGCAAGACGCCTGAATGGCCAGTCAACCAGATCTAAGATCCTTGCAGAAAAGCAACGTAAAGTTGCCAAACACCTTTCTTGACTCATTGTAACCAACCCATACCACTCGACTTACACCTGGAGGAAATCATTCCTTACAGCCGTGCCCTCCTACCCAGGAAATTTAAATCATTGCTTCCCAGGTGAGTGACCAAAATGTTGGGAGGGGAGAACCACCCCTAGCCTGTGCGGCCGCTTTCACAGCAAGCTGTTCCAGCGCATGCCAGGGACCACCAACCAAATTACCTCAGTGTGGAAATACCCATGCCTCCATTCCCGTGCCCCTCTGAAGGTGCAGGAAAGCCATTCGGCCAGACCTTTGATCCTGGCAAACAAGAAATGCTGGGTTGCCAAAACATTCACAGAAGCCCTGCACCCCCTTCTATCCCACTACTCAAGGTTGCCCATAATTTCACACACTAACACTGCACCCCGCCAAACCTGTGATGCCTAACAGGGTTGCCTTCGGTAAACTCAAAATTCACCCTGTCCATAACTCACTGAGCCTGTCCTCCGGCCACTCCCCTGGGTGGCTTACAGACGGGAGTACCGTTGCAATATGTTACCTAACATGGTACAGCCCCATCATATTAGATGTCTCCTTCCTAAACCGGCCAGGCTGGGCTTGCTATTTGGGCAGGGGATGTTAGTAACTGAAGCCACTAGTACCCTGGCCTCGGGCCTGTCATAATGTATACCAGGGCTCAGTCAGAGGGCGGTGAGAACGGGTGGACAGTCTGAACAGAATCCCATCCCAGTCTAACTCTGGACTATGACTGGATGCTGTGTAGCCGTACCAGTGCACCCACCCTGGGATTACCAAGCACCCAGCTTGGAAGTATTGCTGGGGTGCCGGACTGTTATTGATAAACTGGAGAGTGGTTCCTCTATGAATTTAACAAATGCACTTTTTTTGAGAGAACAGAAATGGGTGCACAGGCTTAGGAGCAGTATTGTGGGGCTTAATGATGAGATACCCTGGAGTACATTACACAACCAATGAGTGAGTTTCTAATTATGATACTTACTTTCATTGGAGTGCTTTGGGGGATAAGAGGGGTTTGGTAATACATATAATACCTTACTTTACCATTCCCAGCTTTTTCTTCATAGTATAGCCCTGACGTTAGCATTTTATGTTTAAATTGTCTGCCCAACGTGGCCTTAGGTGGGTTATCGAGGACTCCTTAGTAACTCTTCAAAATAAATTCCTTTTTCCCCCTCTGTAATTAAGGGGCACTCACCAGACTGGGGTCCTGTATTAATATTCAACCGCTGCATTTTGATCGTGCTAGGGAGATGCCCCCTCTGGGTTTCCCGTCAGCATGATTCGGGCAGAGGTCAGCTTACTAGCTTTTCTACGGCCCTCTCATCTTCGTCCAGTATGTTTTGGGAGGAGGGACCGGACGTCATGACGTTTCACGCGGGTGGTCCCCCCGGGGTAACATCGAGCAGGGTATTTCTGCACACAGCCGGGCTGGGACTCTTTTACCTGCACGGTGCCGAGAGTGACGACTGGTCGGGCAACAACTCACCTTGACGAAGTAAGTGGACTTTGACAAGTAGATGTAGGCTTTGGGGCTACATAGACGGTCTCTGCCTTTGTTATCTTGCAGGGTTCGTGCATACACGGGGTACACATATCTTGAAACACTGACCGAGGGCTCTCCGCAGTATCTAACCTGGGCAGACACGAGGCAGATGCCTCTAATTGTCTTCTTTTTTTCTTGTTTATTTCTCCTTTCTCCCCCGTCACACGATACGCTTCCTTTACCCAGAGTGTGACTAGAGAGAGTTGTTTTTACTCTGACGCCTGTTCAAGCTGGGCTCCACAGTAAACTCGGTAAGCAGGATTACCACTAGTAGTGTCTCTCAGCTTCTGCACTATAATCAACGTCTGCTAGTATTTCTTAAAACTATAGAAGCAAACATTGTTGGGTGGCCCCTTGGCTACTTTGCATCATGTATGTTTGTGTTTTTTATACATTATTTTTGTTTTTTCGCCGAGGGTTTTGAGAACGAGTAATTAATTATTTTTTGTTCGTTCATGCCCTCCAAGGCTGATTAATTGGGGAGATCTGCCCCGTCTGAGATGGAGACATTGTTCCCTTCCATCTATTGATCGCTTTTCAGGCTGTTTGGACATATTGGGTTTTACCCGAGTGCACGTGTGTATGTTTTTGTTTATTCACTTTTTTTCAGTATTAATTTTAACTTTACTAGAGGGTCGCATTGGACCACCAACCCTTGTTTTTATTTATTGTTTGTACCTTTGTCTTATAGGTTCCACACGGATTTTATCAACACAATGAATGATTGCTTTTTTGCCTGACCCGGTCTCCATACTTTGGGTGTTTGGGTTAGTATAATAGGGATCTTTTTGAGGATTGTCCTGATGAAAGCCGGTGTATTGATTTATTAAATCCTTATACGGCTGAAACATGTCGACATATATAGCAGAATGGAGGGGTAAGTGACCCATCATTGGCCACATTACCACCATCCACAGGTCTGACGGATAGACCCACTTTTTAATCCAGGTGAGAGTGTCCAGTAATAAAGTTATGAGTAGGAGTGCTCTTACCTGTTTTTAATCACACTTTCTCTGCACTTTTTCTTGCCCCTCACTTTCTGATCCCCCTCCTTGAGGTGTTCATTCTATGTTGTTTTGTCCACCCCCTCCCTATTGCTCCACCCCAGCGTTGGCTAGGGCGGGGTGTGTTAGCAGCCCTATGATGAAGCATGACACAGCTTGCTGTGTGTGAGGGCAGTTTTTATACACTCGGGTATCCCCCATTCAGCTAGAATTCCTTTTGATCAGTATAGGTCCTGTATCTCTGTGTGTGTGTGTATACTTCTTGAGGAGGTCAATACAGGACATATCTTTTCCTCCTCCCCTTTTCTATTGTGTGGACACATTTCTCATTCCTCGCCAGAATTTTGTCATTACCATTTAATGGGTTTTCTCCAGCATTTCATTAAAAGGCGTACCTCGGGCCACGCGCTTAGAATCCTGTTTGTAGTTGTAGGAAGAAGGGTATGGATATTTAATTTTTGGATTGGCAGGATTAATGTATACGGTCAAAGGTTATAGCACAGCAACACTTTGTTTCATTCAGAATGCAAGAGTCAGCAGAAAGTTAAACTCAAATCGAGACGAAGCATCCTGTTAAGGAAAGTGGTTGAGTACTTTCCTATGAAGGGATCACTTTTATTTCTGTACAGCTGAATGCCCTGGGGTACACTTACTCCGTGTCAGCTGGCAGTCAGGTTAGTAAGCCAGCCTATCAATATGTGGTGTATAACCGCATTATGGGAGCCACCATTATAATTGAACTGGTAAGTGGCTGTAAACTGCATATGGTGTGACTTTAGCATGTCGCTTCAAGTCAGGTGTACGGGTGAGGTATGGGAACCTACAACGAGCATCCAGATAGACACGTCAGTTACCACCCGCACGCAACATTCAGTTAAACCCAGGGTCCAGGGGGTCATCACCTAAGTTACACCTGGTCATGGTAGGGGTAGGTTGGTCATATACACAGCAGCCTTGAGCAAATTCCACAGAGGGCTGCGCCACAGGAAGTGACCACGTGACTCATCCAGCCACATGGGGGTTTCTGTAGAACGGGGCTGTCTGATTGGGGATTTGATAGCAAGGGAGCAATAGAGCAGTGGGCTGGGTGGCACTCAGCTCCCACGTGACTTGGAATGAATAGATGTGGGCACTGCAGGCCGGGCCGGTTGGTCACTGTATAAACGATTGTTGGTACCGCCATGGTCGAGGCTTAGACCACCACGGGCCGGTGCCAACCCGTAAGGTAGGACTGGCAAGTCGAGCAGTACGTTTTCAGCCCAGGAGCTGTGCTCCTAGGCAGGGTCTTATTTATTTGTTGTCACAGGCCCCCTCTTTAAGGCAAATTTACAGTGCAGATGTCCCAGTTATACTGTTATAGTATATTGTGTGTTTCCAGGCAAAAGGTAACTGCGCGTAAAGCACCATGATCCCAATCTCGAGGAGGTATAGGTGGCCCATGGGCCGGACTTCTGTCATGGAATGGGGGGTGAGGTTCGAGTCCTGGCACCAGCTTAATTAATATTCCTTCGCCCAAATCAAGATGGGCCCAGTCCATGCTAGACATTGTAAACTTAAATAACCTTCCTGCTGGGCTTAGGTGTTTATTGCTGTCGTCGTTGTGTGGGCGAGTATATTGGCACGGTTTGGTTCGTCGCCCACGCGGGGGTATGCACTCGGTGGTTTGCCGCCCTGCCAGCTGCAGCCCCGGGGGTGCCGGGCCACTGAGGCATTTTCTTCGACTCCGCGGTGCTGGGTGCAGGGACCACACGGGGCTGGGGGCGAGCGGCGTGCATCGGTGTTGTTGCAGGCAGTGTGGGGGGGGGGTGCACTGGAAGCAATGTGGCAAGGCACAGCCTTCGTCGGGACGTGCGGGGGCCCTGACACTTGAACATGGCATCTCTCGGTCTGTGGCCAAGTGAGCATTCACATTTACGTCAGGTGTGATTACTAAGGGTAATCCAGGTTGCTTTAGAAAATACGAGTCAGCTAAACTTTTGTGACAGGGTCTCTAGATGCATTGGTTGTGAAGTTGTGGCTAGTGCCAGATTAAAAAAGGGTGGTTTTCCGTTGTGACTGTTGCAATATCCATGTGTTAACTATTTATTTCGATCTTAAATGCTGGGCTGCATGGGGGCGAAGGCCTCACTCCTCCATCGTTCTACAGGTGGATTAAAATTAAATGAAACTATGGTTGCGACATGTTCAGTTACATTAATTCACAAAATATGATTGGCTGCGTCAGCTGCCTATTCCCCGTGTAGATTTAAGCGGTTTTTATGCACAATATGATCACAAATCCCTATCATATTCCCTGTGTCGGGTTGGCAACTTTTAAGATGGCCCTCACATCAGCAATATCGGGAGGTACATACATGGTTATTGATGACATCCACCAAAGGGTTTCTAATTAACTACAGGGTCCCACAGTGTTGATTTTAGTACAGTTTACTGTGCGTAAGTGTGTTTGAGTAGCCTAAGGCATGACACATGCATCACAGCCTCTTTAAACAGATGCACACATTTGGTTAAATCCGTTATATGACCACTCACAATGCTAATTTAACAGTACGCTTGCTGGCAGCATTACTTCGTAATTGCCCTGGTTGGTCCTTATTAATTATAATGGTGATTATTAGATTGTATTTCTGCTATGTTGTGGTAGCTTGCATTAATCCTATTTCACAACTGCAGCGGGCTGGTCGCATTGCAGCTTGTTTCTTTCTGCCTGTTACCACAGTGAGGCAGTCGGGCAGCATCGGCGAGTCTTGCCTCTTGGGGGGAGGGCGGGGGCGTGTCACCTGGGCTGGTAAGCACATGCACTGGCTGGGCGGAAGCCAAGCAGGGTTGGGCTGGGTTAGTGCCTCGCTGGGGAACCAGGTTTGAGTCGCAGCAGGAACGCCCAACATCCTGTGATTCTGGGCAAGTTACTCGGTCTCCCCGTGCATGACAAATGAATTGGTTAGTCTGTATCGCAACTGGTGCTCAAGTGAAGCGCGCTGATAGCTTGTGCAGCATGCGCACTCTGAAGTAACACTTCGATTAAGTTGTAATGTGGTGGGGGGTTTTTGAGACTGTGATGTATGTCAAAGAAACTCAAGATAGAGCTTACACAGTCTCATCAGTTCAGAACGAAAGCATTGTCAATATTCTTGCGAGTTAGCCAGAGGGTTGCTCATTTGCCTTGTGCAACTGCGAACCAGTGGCAGGATCAGTGGTCCTGGCTGGCTGTAGGTCCATTGTTACGGGATGGGTAAATTGACGCGTACAATAGCAGAAGAGGCAGGACTATGCGGCACGCAATACCAAGCTCAGACGTACGCTTATAATTTTAATCCAATGCCAAGGGAGCGTGTGGTTTGTGGCCGAACCAGTAGCACAGCGGGTGGCTTTAATAAGTACTTTTAAGTGTGCAGGTGGCACATTGGATAACGGTGCAAGATAACTACCCCTTAAGGTACACCTTGGGCCAGTCAAATGGGGACGATTCCTGCAATAGATGAGCATGCTTGTTAATTAATACCTTGTCTTCAATCTGAAGGGAGGATTAATCTACTGCTGACATGCCCTTGACTAATTATCCGCTGACTGAAACTGGGTCATGTCCAGCTGGTTTAAGCTGGGTGGGGCGAACCGCACAACAGCCTAGGGTTATCATCGACAGTTTGGATGGATGGGGGAGCGATGAATGCTTGCTCTGCTCGCACAGGCAGGCGATTTCTGCATGGGCTCAGCTTCACATGCTACCCTGCATTGGTTTAACTGACTAGGGTGATGCAGTGGAAAGTGTTGCATGCATGCGCCGAGAGATGGGTCCTTTGATACCAACCATAATCTTAACCTGGCTAGTAGCAGGCCTAGGAGTGGCTGCATGACCCCCTGGTTCTGGAGATGGTTTGTTGGTTGGAAAGCTTTTCCAGAGGTTTGTCGCAAGCTCGCACATGTGGTTTCCGCAGAGTTGGGGGCAGGTTAGCATACCTCATCTTGTCTCTGCGGGTTTGATGTGTCTTTCGGGTCATTATGACCAAGGACAGCCAGTATCGCTTTGTATATCTGGGCATAAAGGAATGCCAGGCAAGAATCCAGGGGACTATAGAGCAAGTGTTCCCTGTTCTGAGCATAGTATATGCAGGAGTGAGTAACATTAATAGCCGCCAGTTCAGGACTTAGCTCCCACCAGGTTCACCTAGCCTTTCAGCCCCCTGAGGTCGATAATATGACTACCATTAAGTCAAGTATCAACAGACATCTGTTAATCAGAGCCAACAGACCTTTCAGGGTGACGGCGCGCTCAAATACGTGTCATGATTGGCACATACATACAGGTTTCTTAGGCAAAAAAGCCACAGGTTCATTCTTCATTGGGAGAGAGTCAGAGATCTGAAGGGCCAGTTTCGGCAGCATGTGTACCATAAATTGGTTAAAACAATAAGTCTGGTAATGCAAAGGCAGATATTAGTCCCCCCCCCACCCACCTCAAGTTCACCCAGACTCCGAATAGAGGAATACATTTTACTTTTAACAGGCCCGGGCAAACAATTGTAACACATTAAGTCGCAGCTTCAGCCAGCTGATATCAGTGACAGTTCAGGGGCGGAGGGCTTGTACCTCCAGGCAACAGGCTCCCACTTCAGGAGCAGGGAGAAGCAGAGGTTGGGGCAGGTTAACATACCTCAAAGGTGTATCGGTGGGTTTAATGCATGTGTATCCCTGGGCTTATGGCTGGGTAGAGCCATTCTCACTTAGAGGTATGTCTATGTTAATATTTTGGGCTTATGAAGGTTCTCATGACCAATGAGGTTTATTGTATCTTCCCACGGTGAAGAGACATAAGTTAGGTAATTCATCGCTTACAACGTAGCACATTAAGTCCAAGTGGCAACTGGGAGATTTCCATCAGTAACGCCAGCAGCTGCTCACATGGTTATCAGTAAGCAGCCTGGGAAGTCTGGGGAGCAAACACCGAAGATAAACTGAACAGGCAAAATTACTGGGAGAAAGGAGGGATTCCCTGCAAGCACACGAGGACTCCCTTGCTTAAGGTCACATATTTCTAGCTCATCGGATATTTGAACCTTGACACATCATAGTAGGATAGTCTCCAAGGTTGAACAGGCTATTGGGTATGCCTGGCCAGGACATTGACACACTTCACATGAACAGGAGCCTCCATGAGGATAAAATGCTGAAAACACGGACCGGGGTACGTTTGGCAAACATCCTCTTCACCAAGCGGCAGGGCGGCATGTTGCTGCCAGTTGTCTTTGAGTCAGGCAAGTGCAGTAAGGGAGCTGGATTAAGTAACAAAGTTACTTGCAGGGAGGCAGATGGGATCCAACTGACCCACATAAGGTGGATTAAAAGGTGACTAGAAGGAAGCCAAACCAAGCTTTGATCCAGTTGAGGGCAATAATTTCCGGGGAAAACTAAGTGAGCTAGGTCTATTGCTGATTCAAGTAACAAGGGTCACAGATGGTTAGCAGGTAGGGTGCATCTGTGATCGGACTGCAGTTAAGCATGCCTGGTGGGCGGCTTAAGCTGTCACTCCAAGAAAGGGTGCGGTGTAGGCAATAGTGGGCACAATACACATGTTCCCTACCAGATTTGATACCAGTAATGTGTTCACCTTGGGTTCAGCGATCAATCAGGGCGTTGCGAATGTCTAGTCAAACTCAGCAAAGTATTGCACCCTGGAACTGAAGGTAGGTTACAGGCTGCTCCAGTTAAGCAAAAAACTGGAGCTGTGGCGGAGTTACAGGGCGATCCAGAGGCTGAATGGTACATAAGGGTACCCTCTTCAGGACCAGAAGAAGGGTGCAAATGCCAAATAGCCCCAGGAAGTCCTTACGGCAGGACCCTGGAGGAACGGCAGCACCCCGTTAGTCCTTCGGGCGGTTGTAAACCTGAGCAACCGGGGGCTTGCCTGGATACGCTCCGCCCCCTCAAGGGGCATGAGTAAATGGGTGGACTGGTGGTCCACAGGATGTAAAGGGTAATCCCCCAAAATGGTTAGCACCGATTGGTTATGCCACAGTGCAATTTGGCTCATCAGGTGGGCAGGCAACATAGGGGCTGCCTGCCCTTGGATCGCACGTGAGTTGACCCACCTTGTTGGCATATTTCTTATGCAAACAAAACCTGCAGCAATGTTTTCTCCAACAACCAATGTGTCTTGTGTTTTCTTTATTATGGTATTGCTTTGTTTGCGGGTTGGATGTGTTGACGATATTGGCACTATGACGACAGTGGTCTCTAGACCAGAGCTCATAAAGGCCACCACAAGGGAGTAACATGATGGAGTCGTGAAGTGGGGGAACAAATACGAGAGAGCACAAAACGAAAGAGGGGAGGGAAGGAAGCCAAAGGGACTGCTGGGCTTGCTGGCATCACTCAGTGCCATGCGGATATGGTCCAAAGTGGGGGTATTTATTTTTCTGGCCCCTGGCCTCCCTTGCTGTCCATTCGGAGAACAAGTGCCCCCCCCCCCTCTCATACTGCCCTGGGCTCCCAGCAAACCCAGGGACCTGGAGGAAAACCATGGCAGCGCGAGGGAGAGCGCCGTCAGTGCACCTCGACCCTTAACCTTTGGAAGGCCTCTGCTACTCCAGTGCTGAGGCATGCTCACGGCTCTGTCAGTGCACCTCCGTGCAGAGCTGTGCACTATTGACATGCACACACAGCTCTGTCAGTGCAACTCAGTCCGGAGCTGTGCACTGTTGACGTGCACACACAGCTCTGTCACTGCACCTCAGTCCTGAGCTGTGAACTATTGACATGCACACACAGCTCTGTCACTGCACCTCAGTCCGGAGCTGTGCATTGTTGACATACACACACAGCTCTGTCACTGCACCTCAGTCCGGAGCTGTGCATTGTTGACATACACACACAGCTCTGTCAGTGCGCCTCAGTGCGGAGCTGTACACTGTTGACATGCACACACAGCCCTGTCAGTGTACCCCAGTCCTGAGCTGTGCATTGTTGACATGCACACACAGCTCTGTCAGTGTACCTCAGTCCTGAGCTGGGCATTGTTGACATGCATACACAGTTCTGTCAGTGTACCCTAGTCCTGAGCTGTGCACTATTGCACTGTTGATAGCTATGATGACCCGTCTAAAAGTATATTTGTTTATGAGATGCCTCATATCCCATGATGCTCTAGTACTGACATCTAAACACAGCTCTGTCAGTGCACCTCCGTGCAGAGCTGTGCACTATTGACATGCACACACAGCTCTGTCAGTGTACCTCAGTCCTGAGCTGTGCATTGTTGACATACACACACAGCTCTGTCAGTGCACCTCAGTGCGGAGCTGTACACTGTTGACATGCACACACAGCTCTGTCAGTGTACCTCAGCCCTGAGCTGTGCATTGTTGACATGCACACACAGCTCTGTCAGTGTACCTCAGTCCTGAGCTGGACATTGTTGACATGCACACACAGCTCTGTCAGTGTACCCTAGTCCTGAGCTGTGCACTATTGCACTGTTGATAGCTATTTTATTTATTTTATTTGAAAGGTTTTATATAGCGCTGGCTAGACCCGTGGGCATCAGAGCTCTTTACAGGAGGAGACACAGTATAGGAAATAAAAAACATTTGCTCTGGGTAAAGCATAAACAGTCAATTACAACACCACAATTGAGTTAGAAATAAAAAAGGGACGGGGAGAAGAAATTTACATGAGAGGGGGGAATAGGGGTAAGACATGGACAGTCAATTAAAACACAGCAATTGGATTATAAATAAAGAGGGACGGGGAAGGGCAATTTACATGAGAGGAGGGTATAAGGTAAAGCAATTTTACAAAGGTAATAAAAACACGCAGGTGGAGCTCACCCAGTTGAGCAAAGTGGGGGACCAAAGATCTGGGCGGAGTAACGTGAAAAAAACATCTTAGGAATATAAGTGGAGGAGAGCAAGTTAAAGGAGTAGAAGAGAGAAACGACGGAGAAGAGATCGAGGGAAGTGATGAGGGGGGGATGGAGAGAAGACATGGGGAGGGGGTAGAATGGGGGACAGGTCAAAGTTTGGAGGGTAGATGTGTAATGTGGGGCGATAGGAGAGAGCAAGGGGGAACACGAAGGATCATCAGTAAAGGGGATGTAGAGAGTAGGTTCAAAGGAGGGTTTAAGGACCAAATTATTTGTTGAGGAGGTGAGATTTAAGGTCCTTTTTAAAGCTGAGGTAGGAGGGGTTACAGCGCAAGTCCTTAGAGAGTGAGTTCCAGATGTTCGGGGCGTTCCCAGAGAAGGAGGGAGATTGGGTGGATTTCTTTTTGAACAGAGGGGGGATGAGGAGGAGGGCATTGGTGCTTCTCATCGGTCAGGAGCACCCTGCTTTGTTGAGTTTGTTAGTAAGGTATGAAGGGGTTTGCTGGTAAAGAGCTTTGTGCGTAATGCATGCAGTCTTGTAGAGGCATCTTCCTTCAATGGGTAGCCAATTGAGGGCTTTGAGGGTCGGAGCGATGTGGTCAAATCTTTTACAGTCAGTGATGAGCCTAGCCGCCAAGTGGAGCACAGCTCTAAGGGGGGCTAAGTGTACTTTAGGGGTTCCGGTGAGGATAGCGTTACCATAGTCGAGTTTGGAGAGAACTAGAGATTGGAGAATCCATTTGAAGTCATCTAAAGGAATGAAGGGTTTGATTTTCTTGAGGTGACGGAGAGTGAAAAGAGCTCCTTTAGCCGAGTTTTTTATATGGTCATTGAGAGTAAGGTTTTTATCAAGAGTGAAACCAAGTGATTTTGCCGAGTTGGATAAGGAGAGCGAGCAATTGAGGGCATTAAGGTCCGAGATCCAGCTTTGGATGGGGAGTCGGTTGTTTTTTGGAGAAAAGAGAATAAATTCTGTTTTATTAGGGTTCAGTTTGAGATGGTTAGAGAAGAACCAGGCTTGGATCTTACTTAGGGTGTTGTTGAGATGAAGTATGTCTGAGTGGGATCTAATCTTGTAGTAGAGTTGGGTATCATCGGCATAAAGGTGGTAATTGATTCCAGCTTTTTTCAGAAGGAGGGTAAGGGGTTCCATAAAGAGGTTAAAGAGGGAGGGGGAGAGAATAGAGCCCTGGGGGACGCCCAGGGAGACAGGTGTAAGATTGGAGAGGCAATCTTTGATTTTGATTTGATGCGTTCTATGTTGAAGGAAAGAAGCGAACCGTTTGAGGACCTGACCATTAAGGCCGAAGCGAGCTTTAAGTGAATTCAGTAAGGAAGAATGGTTCACAGTGTCAAAGGCTGCAGAGAGGTCAAGGAGTATAAGAAGGCAGGTCTCACCATTGTCGAGGGAACCTTGAATGTCATCTACAATGTTTAGCATAGCGGTTTCTGTACTGCAGCCTTTTCTGAAGCTAGATTGAAGGGAGTCAAGTAAATTGAAATTACCAATGTGTTTGTCCAATTGGAGCAATGCACATTTTTCAAGGGCTTTAGATAGAAGTGGAAGATTAGAAATAGGACAGAGATTGTTGAGATCGTTGGGGTCAGCAGTGAGGTTTTTCAGAATGGGTGTGATTTGACCGAGTTGAAGGGAGTCAGGTACGCAACCAGTGGCAAGGGAGGAGTTGATGATATTAGTCCAAACAGGGGCAATGATGTGGTTAAGCTCGTGAACAAGGTTGGAAGGGAGAGGTTCTTTAGTATGCGAAGTTGGTTTTAGTTTAGAAATGATAATAAAAACTTCAAGCTCAGTCATAGGGCGATAATTATGCCAGGAGGCATTGTTTTTCAGAGGTAAGTTGGAAGGGTTGTCATCGGGAGAATTTGTGGTGGGTAGGAAAGTGGGAGGAATAAGTGGTTGAGGAGGAGTTAGTGAGGGGAAAGTGGGAGGAATAAGTGGTTGAGGAGGAGTTAGTGAGGGGAGCGTGTCATTGGTAACGTTAAGGGCATCTGGGGGGTTGGTCGGGACAAGAGGTAGATGGAAGCATTGGTCAATTTTGGCGATTTTGTCTGAGAGGAAGTTAGCAATTTCCTCACATCTCTCAGTTGAGGCCAACAACTCAGGAGGGGTAGATGACGTTTGTTTTCTAACAATGTTGAACAGTTCTCTGGGCCTATTTTTCGTACACTCAAGTTGAGCTCGAAAAAAGGTAGCCTTTTAAGTGAAAATGTGTTTCTTGAGGAGGGCAAGATGAGAGGGAGAGGGGTGTTGTCTCCATGTTCTTTCTGCCAGTCTAAGTTGTCGTCTTTCGTGGTTAAGTTCCGGATTGAACCAAGATTTGGAATTAATTTTTCTTTGTTGCTTCAGTTTAAGGGGGCAATTTGATCCAGGACGTCGCTAATGGTCTTATTAATGTGTTCAGTGAGTTCGTTGGCATTATGGGAGAGAGGAGGGGGATGAAGTTGTGCTTGGAGTTTAGCTTCAAGTACACCAGGGGGGATTTGCTTGAGGTTTCTGGTCCACTTCAAGTGTTTGGTGTTTATAGTAGGGGGTAGTGGGGCATTGGAGGCAATCTTAAATAGGATGAGGTGATGATCTGACCAGTCGGTGGGGATGATGTTAGAAAGGGAGGTCAGGTCTGAGTTGGAAATGATGGCATCCAGTGTGGCCCCTTTGATGTGGGTTGGCTTGTGACATAGTTGCTTCAGGTCATTGATCTCTAGAAGGTTGGTGAGGAGACAGACAGTGGGATCCTCGAGATTGTTCCAGTGGATGTTGAAGTCTCCTAGGAAAATATTTTTCGAGTCAGAAAGGGAGGCGTGTGAGAGAAGGTCGGATAATTCATCCGCAAAGAGAAGAGGATCGCCAGGAGGGTGGTAGATGTTGTGTAGTCTAATCGGGGGGGAGCCCTGAATGGTGAGTTCAGCGCCAAGGTATTCAAAAGTTGAATGATCAGAGTTTTTTAAGGTGGTGAGATGGAGTTCATTTTTGTAGATAATAGCTAGTCCACCCCCTATTCTGTCGGGTCTGTCTTTCCTGATGATGGGTGGGGGGGGGGGTGAGTAAGTCAAGGATAACCGTTGAGTGTTCATTGAGCCAGGTTTCTGTAAGGAAGGCGATGTCAATAGCCTCACTGCGGATAGTTTCTGATATTTCAGTGGCATGTCGGACTGCCAAACGACAATTAATAAGAAAGCAAGAAAGGGGATTAGGGTGGTCTCTGACAGGTTTGCAAGAGTGGATGGAGGTAAGTTGGGCTGGGGGTCGAGGAGAGATGGGAGAGGAAGGGATTCTGTTTAGGCCCATAATCACTGGGCCATTGACAGGATTGCAAGAGTGGACGGAGGTGAGTTGAGCTGGAGGTCGAGGAGAGATGGGAGAGGAAGGTATTCTGTTTATGCCCATAATCACTGGGATGTTGGAGTAAGGGCGAGGGTGGTCAGTTATTAGGGGTTTAGGAAGGTAGGAGTTGACCAGGTTCGTTAGGTCAGTAGAGGAGAGGTAATTAACCGCACGGAATGGTCTGTGAGTTCGATTACAGAGGGGGATAGTGCGCCATCGGATGTGGTGGGAAATGTTGTGGGAGGAAGGCCAAAATGAATCGGTAGGGTTGGGGTAGGTCCTGGAGATGAGGGCATGGTAGTTCTCCCTGACATGTGAAAGTTCAGTTGTCATGACTGAGAGTTTGCAGTCTATGTTGGTTAGTGCCTGTGCTATAAGATAAAGGGGGGAGTCTGAGGAGAAGGGGGGATAAAGGGGGGAGTCCGAGGAGAAGGGGGGGGGATGAGGAGGGGTCTGTGTTGACAGAGGAAGGTAGTCTGATGAGCGGAGGGGGTGTGAGGTAGGAGGCGGGAGTAGGGAGTAGGGACAGTATTTTGGTTGTTGAACACGGGATTTTGAGTGGAGAAGGGCGGTTCAGTACTAGCATCAAGCTATGATGACCCGTCTAAAAGTATATTCGTTTATGAGATGCCTCATATCCCCTGATGCTCTAGTACTGACATCTGCACCCAGCTCTGTCAGTGCACCTCAGTGCAGAGCTGTGTACTGTTGACCTGCACACACAGCTCTGTCAGTGTATCTCATCCCAGAGCTGTGCACTGTTGATGTGCACACACAGTTCTGTCAGTGCATCTCAGTGCGGAGCTGTGCATTGTTGACATGCACACACAGCTCTATCAGTGTACCTCAGTCCTGAGCTGTGCATTGTTGACATGCACACACAGCTCTGTCAGTGTACCTCAGTCCTGAGCTGGGCATTGTTGACATACACACACAGCTCTGTCAGTGCACCTCAGTGCGGAGCTGTACACTGTTGACATGCATACACAGCTCTGTCAGTGTACCCTAGTCCTGAGCTGTTCACTATTGCACTGTTGATAGCTATGACGACCCGTCTAAAAGTATATTCGTTTATGAGATGCCTCATATCCCCTGATACTCTAGTACTGACATCTGCACACAGCTCTGTCAGTGCACCTCAGTGCAGAGCTGTGTACTGTTGACATACCCACACAGCTCTGTCAGTGCACCTCTGTGCGGAGCTGTGCACTGTTGACATGCACACACAGCTCTATCAGTGCACCTCAGTGCCGAGCTGTGTACTGTTGACATGCACACACAGCTCTGTCAGTGTATCTCAGCCTGGAACTGTGCACTGTTGATGTGCACACACAGCTCTGTCAGTGCACCTCAGTGCGGAGTTGTGCACTGTTGACATGCACACAGCTGTCAATGCACCTCAGTTCTGAGCTGTGCATTGTTGACATGCACACACAGCTCTGTCAGTGCACCTCAGTTCTGAGCTGTGCATTGTTGACATTCATACACAGCTCTGTCCGTGTACCTCAGTTCTGAGCTGTGTACTGTTGACATACACACACAGCTCTGTCAGTGCACCTCAGTGCGGAGTTGTGCACTGTTGACATGCACACAGCTGTCAATGCACCTCAGTTCTGAGCTGTGCATTGTTGACATGCACACACAGCTCTGTCAGTGCACCTCAGTTCTGAGCTGTGCATTGTTGACATTCATACACAGCTCTGTCCGTGTACCTCAGTTCTGAGCTGTGTACTGTTGACATACACACACAGCTCTGTCAGTGCACCTCAGGGCGGAGCTGTACACTGTTGACATGCATACACAGCTCTGTCAGTGTACCCTAGTACTGAGCTGTGCACTATTGCACTGTTGATAGCTATGATGACCCGTCTAAAAGTATATTAGTTTGTGAGATGCCTCATATCCCCTGATGCTCTAGTACTGACATCTGCACACAGCTCTATCAGTGTACCTCAGTCCTGAGCTGTGCATTGTTGACAGGCACACACAGCTCTGTCAGTGTACCTCAGTCCTGAGCTGGGCATTGTTGACATACACACACAGCTCTGTCAGTGCACCTCAGTGCGGAGCTGTACACTGTTGACATGCATACACAGCTCTGTCAGTGTACCCTAGTCCTGAGCTGTTCACTATTGCACTGTTGATAGCTATGACGACCCGTCTAAAAGTATATTCGTTTATGAGATGCCTCATATCCCCTGATACTCTAGTACTGACATCTGCACACAGCTCTGTCAGTGCACCTCAGTGCAGAGCTGTGTACTGTTGACATACCCACACAGCTCTGTCAGTGCACCTCTGTGCGGAGCTGTGCACTGTTGACATGCACACACAGCTCTATCAGTGCACCTCAGTGCCGAGCTGTGTACTGTTGACATGCACACACAGCTCTGTCAGTGTATCTCAGCCTGGAACTGTGCACTGTTGATGTGCACACACAGCTCTGTCAGTGCACCTCAGTGCGGAGTTGTGCACTGTTGACATGCACACAGCTGTCAATGCACCTCAGTTCTGAGCTGTGCATTGTTGACATGCACACACAGCTCTGTCAGTGCACCTCAGTTCTGAGCTGTGCATTGTTGACATTCATACACAGCTCTGTCCGTGTACCTCAGTTCTGAGCTGTGTACTGTTGACATACACACACAGCTCTGTCAGTGCACCTCAGTGCGGAGTTGTGCACTGTTGACATGCACACAGCTGTCAATGCACCTCAGTTCTGAGCTGTGCATTGTTGACATGCACACACAGCTCTGTCAGTGCACCTCAGTTCTGAGCTGTGCATTGTTGACATTCATACACAGCTCTGTCCGTGTACCTCAGTTCTGAGCTGTGTACTGTTGACATACAGACACAGCTCTGTCAGTGCACCTCAGGGCGGAGCTGTACACTGTTGACATGCATACACAGCTCTGTCAGTGTACCCTAGTACTGAGCTGTGCACTATTGCACTGTTGATAGCTATAATGACCCGTCTAAAAGTATATTAGTTTGTGAGATGCCTCATATCCCCTGATGCTCTAGTACTGACATCTGCACACAGCTCTGTCAGTGCACCTCAGTGCAGAGCTGTGTACTATTGACATGCACACACAGCTCTGTCAGTGCACCTCAGTGTAGAGCTGTGTACTGTTGACCTGCACACACAGCTCTGTCAGTGTATCTCAGCCCGGAGCTGTGCACTGTTGATGTGCACACACAGCTCTGTCAGTGCATCTCAGTGCAGAGCTGTGCACTGATGACAAGCACCCAGCTGTCAATGCACCTCAGTGCAAACCTGTGCACTCTTGACATGCACACATAGCTCTTTCAGTGTACCTCAGTCCTGAGCTGTGTACTGTTGACATGCACACACAGCTCTGTCAGTGTACCTCAGTGTGGAGCTGTACACTGTTGACATGCACACATAGCTCTTCCAGTGTACCTCAGTCCTGAGCTGTGTACTGTTGACATGCACACACAGCTCTGTCAGTGTACCTCAGTCCTGAGCTGGGCATTGTTAACATGCATACACAGCTCTGTCAGTGTACCCTAGTCCTGAGCTGTGCACTATTGCGCTGCTAGCTACGATGACCCGTCTAAAAGTATATTCGTTTATGAGATGCCTCATATCCCCTGATGCTTTAGAACTGACATCTGCACACAGCTCTGTCAGTGCACCTCCGTGCGGAGCTGTGCAATGTTGACATGCACACACAGCTCTGTCAGTGCAGCTCAGTCCTGAGCCGTGCATTGTTGATGTGCACACACAGCTCTGTCAGTGTACCCTAGTCCTGAGCTGTGCACTGTTGACTTGCACACACAGCTCTGTCAGTGTACGTCAGTCCGGAGCTGTGCACTGTTGACGTGCTCACACAGCTCTGTCAGCGTACCTCAGTGAGGAGCTGTGCACTGCTGTCATGCACACAGCTCTGTCAGTGCACCTCAGTGCAGAGCTGTGTACTGTTGACATGCACACAGCTGTCTGTGCACCTCAGTGCGAAGCTGTGCACTGTTGACATGCACACAGCAGTCAATGAACCTCAGTGCAAAGATGTGCACTGTTGACATGCTGCACACACAGCTCTTACACTGTACCTCAGTCCTGAGCTGTGTACTGTTGACATGCACACAGAGCTCTGTCAGTGTACCTCAGTCTTGAGCTGTTGCACTCTTGAAATGCATACACAGCTCCATCAGTGTACCTCAGTCCTGAGCTGTGCACTGTTAACATGCACACACAGCTCAGTCAGTGCACCTCAGTCCAGAGCTGTGCACTGTTGACATGCACAAACACACTGCTTTGTCAGTGCACCTGAGTGCGGAGCTGTGCACTGTTGATAGCTACTCCCACCTAGCAGTGTATTCAGGTGTGAGATGTCTCATATCCTGTGATGCTCCAGTGCTGACCTGCACACACAGCTCTGTCAGTATACCTCAGTCCTGAGCTGTGCACTGTCAACATGCACACACAGCTTGGTCAGTGCGGAGCTGTGCACTGTTGACATGCATACACAGCTCTGTCAGTGCACCTCAGTCCTGAGCTGTGCATTGTTGACATACACACACAGCTCTGTCAGTGCACCTCAGCTACTCCCGTCTAGCAGTGTATTCGGGTATGAGATGTCTCATATCCCGTGATGTTCCAGTGCTGACCTGCATACACAGCTCTGTCAGTGTACCTCAGTGCGGAGCTGTACACTGTTGACATGCTTACTCAGCTCTGTCAGTGTACCTCAGTCTTGAGCTGTGCACTGTCAACATGCACATACAGCTTGGTCAGTGCGGAGCTGTGCACTGAGGATAGCTACTCCCGTCTAGCAGTGTATTCGGGTATGAGATGCTTCATATCCCCTGATGCTCAGTGCTGACCTGCACACACAGCTCTGCCAGTGTATCTCGGCTGCAGCACGTTCCTTGTTATTCCATTGCTGGGACCCTCAAGCAGCTCGGCCAGTGCACCTCAGACCTGAGCTGTGTCATATTCCCTGACGCTCAAGCATAAGCTGCAGGTCCAGACCAGGGAGCCACATACAGCTCAGCCGCAGGACCTCGGCAGCATCACGACCCTTCTTACTTCACTGCTGGGACCCCCAGCGTACCTCAGTCCTGAGCCGACTCATGGTCCCTCCATGTTAATACACTGCTGGGACCCCCTCATAACTCCACCAGTGTACCTCAGTCCAGAGTCGAGTCATGGTTCCTCCATGTTACTTCACAGCTGTAACCCTTTCATATGTCCACCGGTGTAACTCAGTCCTGAGCTGAGTCTTGGGCTGAGCTGAGTCATGGTCCCTCTATGTTACTTCTCTGCTGGGACCCCCTCACAACTCCACCAGTGTACCTCAGTCCTGAGCCGAGTCATGGTCCCTCCATGTTACTTCACTGCTGGAAGCCGCTCATACCTCCACCAGTGTACCTCAGTCCTGAGCAGAGTCATGGTCTGAGCTGAGTCATGGTCCCTCTATGGTACTTCACTGCTGGGACACCCTCACAAATCCACCAGTGTACCTCATCCTGAGCCGAGTCATGGTCCTTCGTTGTTACTTCACTGCTGGAACCCCCTCATAACTCTACCAGTGTACCTCAGTCCTGAGCCGAGTCATAGTCCCTCCATTTCACTTCACTGCTGCGACCCCTTAATAACTCCACCAGTGTACATCATCCTGAGCCGAGTCATGGTCCCTCCTTGTTACCTCTCACTGCTGGAACCCCCTCATAACTCTACCAGTGTACCTCAGTCCTGAGCCGAGTCATAGTCCCTCCATGGTACTTCGCTGCTGTCACTCTCTCATAACTCTACCAGTGCACCTCAGTCCTGAGCTGAGTCATGGTCCCTCCTTGTTACCTCACTGATGGGACCCCCTCATATCTCTACCAGTGTACCTCAATCCTGAGCCGAGTCATAGTCCCTCCATTTCACTTCACTGCTGCGACCCCTTAATAACTCCACCAGTGTACATCATCCTTAGCTGAGTCATGGTCCCTCCATATTACTACACTGCTGGGACCCACTCATGACTCCACCAGTGTACCTCTGTCCTGAGCGGATTCACTGTCCATCCATGTTACTACACTGCTGGGACCCCCTCATATCTCTGCCAGTGTACCTCAGTCCTGGGCCGAGTCATAGTCCCTCCTTGTTACTTCACTGCTGGGACCCCCTAATAACTCTACCAGTGTACATCATCCTGAGCCAAATCATGCTCCCTCCATGTTACTACACTGCTGGGACCCCCTCATAACTCCACCAGTGTACATCATCCTTAGCTGAGTCATGGTCCCTCCATATTACTACACTGCTGGGACCCACTCATGACTCCACCAATGTACCTCTGTCCTGAGCGGAGTCATGGTCCATCCATGTTACTACACTGCTGGGACCCCCTCATATCTCTGCCAGTGTACCTTAGCCCTGAGCCGAGTCTTAGTCCCTCCTTGTTACTTCACTGCTGGGACCCCCTAATAACTCTACAGATGTACATCATCCTGAGCCGAATCATGGTCCCTCCATGTTACTACACTGCTGGGACCCGCTCATAACTCCACCAGTGTACCTCATACTGAGCAGCGTCATGGTCCCTCCATGTTACTTCACTGCTAGGATGCACTTATAACTCCACCAGTGTACCTCAGTCCTGAGACAAGCCATGGACCCTCTATGTTACTTCAGTGCTGGGACCCCATACTGAGTGGAACCATGGTCCCTCCATGTTACTTTACTGCTGGGACCCCCTCACAATTCCACCAGTGTACATCATTGTGAGCTGAATCATGGTCCCTCCATGTTACTACACTGCTGGGACCCCCTCATAACTCCACCAGTGTACCTTATACTGAGCAGAGTCATGGTCCCTCCATGCTACTTCACTGCTGGGACCCCTTCATATCTCTACCAGTGTACATCATCCTAAGCCGAGTCATGGTCCCTCCGTTTTACTTCACTGCTAGGACGCTCTTATAACTCCACCAGTGTACATCATCCTAAGCCGAGTCATGGTCCCTCCATTTTACTTCACTGCTAGGACGCTCTTATAACTCCACCAGTGTACCTCATCCTGAGCAGAGTCATGGTCCCTGCATGTTGCTACACTTCTGGGACCCCCTCATAACTCCACCAGTGTACATCATCCTAAGCTGAGTCATGGTCCCTCCAAATTACTACACTGCTGGGACCCACTCATGACTCCACCAGTGTAACTCAGTCCTGAGCGGAGTCATGGTCCATCCATGTTACTATACTGTTGGGATCCCAACAGAACTCCACCATTGAACCTCACTCCTGAGCCGAGTCATAGTCCTTCCATGTTACTTCAGTGCTGGGACCCCCTCATAACGCCACCAGTGTACCTCATCCTGAGCAGAGTCATGGTCCCTCCATGCTACTTCACTGCTCGGACCCCTTCATATCTCTACCAGTGTACATCATCCTAAGCCGAGTCATGGTCCCTCCGTGCTACTTCACTGCTAGGACGCTCTTATAACTCCACCAGTGTACCTCATCCTGAGCAGAGTCATGGTCCCTGCATGTTGCTACACTTCTGGGACCCCCTCATAACTCCACCAGTGTATATCATCCTAAACTGAGTCATGGTCCCTCCAAATTACTACACTGCTGGGACCCACTCATGACTCCACCAGTGTATATCATCCTAAGCTGAGTCATGGTCCCTCCAAATTACTACACTGCTGGGACCCACTCATGACTCCACCAGTGTATATCATCCTAAGCTGAGTCATGGTCCCTCCAAATTACTACACTGCTGGGACCCACTCATGACTCCACCAGTGTATATCATCCTAAGCTGAGTCATGGTCCCTCCAAATTACTACACTGCTGGGACCCACTCATGACTCCACCAGTGTATATCATCCTAAGCTGAGTCATGGTCCCTCCAAATTACTACACTGCTGGGACCCACTCATGACTCCACCAGTGTATATCATCCTAAGCTGAGTCATGGTCCCTCCAAATTACTACACTGCTGGGACCCACTCATGACTCCACCAGTGTACCTCAGTCCTGAGCGGAGTCATGGTCCATCCATGTTACCACACTGCTGGGTCCCCCTCATAACTCCACTAGTGTACCTCAGTCCTCAGCCGAGTCATGGACCCTCCATGTTACTTCACTGCTGAGACCCCCAGTTTACCTAAGTCCTGTACTGAGTCATGGTCCCTCCTTCTCCACTGTGGGACGCACTCACAGCTCTGTCAGTTTAAATCCGCACTTAGAGAGAGGTATAGCTCTTCCTTATGCCAGGCCGGGCATTCAGCAGGGGCTCAATGAATATTATAGCAGAAAAGGATGAGTAGTGATGGGGTAAAGCGGGCATTATACAAAAGACTCTACAAAGCCGGCATAGAGGAGTTTGCTCTTGACTGGATCACATACTACCTTCAAAACAGAACAAATGTCATCCATACCCCCCCTTTCACAAGCAAACCGTACTTCACTAAAGCAGGGGTCCTACCAGGTTCTATCATCTCACCCATGCTTTTCAACATCTACATGAAGCCCTTACCGGCACTGATCAATGAATTTCACCTCACATGCTATAACTATGCGGATGACACACAAATACTTCTTGAACTGGAAAGCCCCAAAGACATTGGAAACTCACAAATTTTCAGTTGCATCAGAGCCATTGATCAGCGGATGACATCGAGCCATCTCAAATTGAATGCTTCCAAAACAGAAATATTTACATGTGTCGATTGGAAACATTATGACCCACTAGCCTACTGGCCTCACAATCTGGGAACACTGCCTAAAGTAACAAAGGAAGTAAGAAACCTCAGAATTACCATGGACTCCAAGCTATGAATGAATGCCCAAGTGGACAAACTAGCAAGATCAAGCTTTATTACTATAAAAACTCTGCGACACATCTTCCCCCACCTGGAATTTTGACACAAGGTCCAGGCTTCTATCTATCTGGTACTGTCTAAACTCGATTACGCCACTCGCCTCTACAATGGATCATCTTTAACAACTATGAAAAGACAACAAAGAATTTAGAACTCTGCTAGCAGACTACTCCTATATGCAAAGCCACAAGCCCACATCTCACCTGCCTTGAAGGCCCTCATTGGTTACTGGTGGCCAGAAGTTCCACATCCATGTATCACCCAAAAAGCAACACAAGGAACAGGACGGCTCTTCATCAGGAAAAAAATCACCAAATACATTCAACAAAGGTACCTTCGCTCTAGATTGGCACTTCACCCCAAAATCCCACCATACAAGAAAAAACCCATAGGTGGAACATCCTTCTCTGTGAAAGCAGCAAAACTATGGAACTCTTTATCCCAAACATAAGATCCATGGATAACTACCTTATCATCAGAAGACTACTCAAGAGTTGGCCCTTTCCCACATAACCACCATGCTCAAACATAAATGTACAGCATATCCATGTGTATGTAAGCATTTACTTGGGTTATATGTACGTATCTAGATATGTGTATTCCTTTGTATAAATACATATATCTACATATAGATATTAGGTCTGCTTAACAAATGTACATAATACCTATGGCTATATTATTCTATGTCTAACTTGTTTATAGGTCATTGCATAAATAAGCACATTTTTTTCATAACTATTTATCTACACTTGCTTCACTATTGAATTATTTAAAAAATATATATATTATAAAACCAAATAAATTAGATGAAAGTACAGCAATACTTGAAAGTTGGAGTTTATTAAATTCAACTTAAATCTAGTTATATTACCTTCATTATACATATATACCTTCCATGTACTTATGTATCTTTATACTTATTACTCTACTCGTAATTCAGCATCTCCAATGCACTACCCTATATCTCACCCTATATCCCTCTCAATATATTCTTTACCTCCACTCTTTGACTCATCCCAAACCTCATTCTACTACTCTATCCAATACAATACCCTATTTCTCATCCCATACCTCTCTCAATATATCTTCTACCTCCACTCTCTGACTCATCCCAAATCCCATTCTACTACTATGATCTCCAAAATAACTCTTTCTATACTCTACCATCCTCTACCCTTCCTTGCATCATCTCAAACCTCTTTTACTATTCAGATCTCCCAGAAAAGCTTTTCTAAACCCTTCCCTCATGTATCCCTCCTAGACTCACCCGATACCTCACATTGTTCCCTAACCCACTTCCATACACTCTTGCCCACTCCATCTCTCCTTTACTCATCCCAAAACTCCTCCACTGCTATGATCTCCAAATAAACACTTTCTAGGCCCTTCCCTCTTCTATCCCTCCACTATCCTTTTCAATCCAACTAACAGACTCTCATGTCCACCACTCAAATTATTTTCATATTTCCCTATACTAATTCACCAATAATCCTTTTTAGGTTTCGGAGTAGCGTGTTACTCGACAAAAAAAAAATGGATGCTTTGTCAGGGGTAGTAAGAAATGCATTCTGCTGTGGCATAGCAAGCGCAGAGACTGGCACAAATCTTATAGTTTAAGAACGCTGTCAACCCTGCTCTCCTAAATATAACGTATTTGATACTCTATGTCTACGTGTCACTACAGCACTATTTACACGCGTTTGCGCGTAATTTTAACACTTCGTTTTAACAATGTTACGGGGCTCCTTGAGCGTGTTGTGGCATAGGGCACCAGCATGTAAAATACCTGCCCCCTAGTGTAGCGCCCGCCCTGATGCTTCAGCGCGGACACTCCCACACAATGTCTACCCCAGTCCTCACCAGCACTGGTACCTTAGCCCTGACTCCTTACCTACAGCAACTGTTCTTACTCCACTGATTAAACTGCTCATATTATGTACCTAAGTTCTGACCTGCAGTCTCTCTTCTAAACCAGTGCTGTTCCACTGCTGAGTCCCACACAGTATATGTACCTCACTTTTAACACGTGGCACCACCTGCTACTTCTGTGCTGAGGCCCACACAGATTATGTACCTCACTTCTGACGCGTGGCACCGCCTGCTACTTCTGTGTCGAGGCCCACACTGTGTATGTACCTCACTACTAACACGCGGCACCGCCTGGTAATTCCTTGCCGAGGCCCACACAGTAGATGCACCTCACTACTAACGCGCTGCACCACGTGGTAATTCTGTGCCGAGGCCCACACAGTAGATGTACCTCAATACTAACGCGTGGCAATGCCTGCTACTTCTGTGTCGAGGCCCACACTGTGTATGTACCTCACTTCTAACTCGTGGCACCACCTGCTACTTCTGTGCTGAGGCCCACACAGTATATGTACCTCACTACTAATGCGTGGCACTGCCTGCTACTTCTGTGTCAAGGCCCACACTGTGTATGTACCTCACTACTAATACGCGGCACCGCCTGGTAATTCTGTGTCGAGGCCCACACAGTAGATGTACCTCACTTCTAGCGCATGGCACCGCCTCCTACTTCTGTGTTGAGGCCCACACAGTATATGTACCTCACTACTAATGCGTGGCACTGCCTGCTACTTCTGTGTCGAGGCCCACACTGTGTATGTACCTCACTACTAACGTGTGGCAACGCCTGGTACTTCTGTGCCGAGGCCCACACAGTAGATGTACCTCACTTCTAGCACGTGGCACCGCCTTGTACTTCTGTGTTGAGGCCCACACAGTAGATGTACCTCACTTCTATTGCATGGCACTGCCTGCTACTTCTGTGCTGATGCCCACAATGTATATGTACCTCACTTCTAATGCGTGGCACCGCCTGCTACTTCTGTGCCGAGGCCCACAATGTATATGTGCCTCACTATTAAGTTAACACGTGGCACCGGCTGGTACTTCTGTGCCGAGGCCCACAATGTATATGTACCTCACTTCTAAGTTAACACGTGGTACCGCCTGCTACTTCTGTGTGGAGATCAAACACTCATACTGGGTACCTCAGTTCCGAACTACAGCACCCCCTTCTGCTCCAGTGCTGAATATCTCGCCACATATTCCTCATTCCTGGTCTTGAGCCCCCTTCACTCCCAGAGCTGAGACCTACACAATTTGTACCTCAGTCCTTACCTACAGCAACTGTTGTGTATCCACTGATTAAACTCAGTCCTGACCTTCGGCCTCTCCTGTAAGCAAGTGCTTTGACCTTCACCTCCTGCACTCCTGACTTCGAGCTGTCATAACCCCTGAAACTTCAGTGGTGAAACCAACACTCACTATACTGTACCTCAGTACTGACCCGTGGCATACATAACAAACAATTCTTATATACTGGACACTAACTTGCTGGGTCTACTGTGTAGGTACACACTGGCCACACCCACACTAGCACCTCGATCGTGGCGTGTGACACACCCTTTACTCCATTCCTCATACGTACACTATATATGCCAGTCTGTGCTTGTGGCACTTCACATTCATCCATTCATCCTACCCCTCTAATGGGCCACGGTCTGTGGCGCACTCTTTAGTCCATTCCTCCTGCCCACACTGTGTACCTTAGTCCGTCGCAAACCCTGTACTCCATTCCTTACACCCACACTATGTACCTTAGTCTATGGAACACCCTTTAGTTCATTCTACAATGTGTACCTCAGTCTGCGAAGCACCCTTTACTCCATTCCTCCTGCCCACACTGTGTGTCTCAGTCTGTCGCACACCCTGTACTCCATTCCTCCTGCCCACACTGTGTGCCTCAGTCTGTGGAGCAGTGTTCATTCTACACTGTGTACATCAGTATTTTGTCTATAGCAGACCGTTTACTCCTTCCTCATACCTACACTGCGTACCTTAATCTTGCCTGTGGCTTCCCTGTGATCATACCTACACATTGTTCCTCAGTCTTGGCCAGCCACACCCCGGTGGTCCATTGCTCATATGTGCATTGTGTATCTCACTCCTGGCCAGCATCACCCCTGCTCCTCAGTGCTTATGCCTGCAAAAGAATCCTTGCCTGTGGCCCCTCGTTTCCTTAGTATTGTACCCTGCAAAGAGCTGGCCTAGAGCGCCTTCTCACTGTAAAGCCCATTCTTAGAGGGACCTACCTTAATGGAGAAAACCAGAGCGGCGGTGCCGAGGCACAGGCAGCAGCAGAGCAGGTTGAAAATTGAGTAGCCCAGGTAGTCCTTCTCGTAGACCGGCAGTGGGGCCACGATCACCGTTGGCTGGGCCATCACCACCGCGTTCTGTCCATGGACGTAGCCCATGTTGTACTGTGGGTAGATCCCAGGGTTCTGGGGAGTTGGTTGCAGGTTGGGTGGTGGGGCACCATAGCCAGGCATGGGTCCTGGCCCACATGTTGGAGGGGGGAAGCTTGGTGCAGAAGGTTCTTGAGGGTCCTTGGACATGTCATGGCCATACATGGTAAGAGATGGTAGATCCTTCCCCGTCTGTTGTCCTACTCGCCTGCGTGAGCCGACTCAGGGTCCAGTGTGCCTGAGAGCTGGAATAAGTAGGAGGATACACGATGACTCTGGCCTGCTTTGGGGACTATCCAGTTCCTGGAGGAAGAAGACTTTCTTCGATACGCCTTTGTCTGGTTGTCAATGAAAGGTGTGGCGCGTGCTCTGTGGCGCGCCCAGAGGGCTGAATGGATCCGCTCTTCACTGTAAGCGCAGCAGCATCGACAAAGGATCTACCAGTGATGGGAGCTCGTGGGATATTGTTGAGTCAGTACTATGGTAACAGACCTTGTACACTGTAAAACAAAACCCAAAACAGGCAAGTTGAATTCTTCAGCAGCATAATATACAGGTGAAGGAGAAGGAAATGTTCGGGCTGGATCACAGGGGGTAATCATTAACCCCAGGGGGCATATGAAAGGATCCTGGTCCAATGTCATCAAATCCCAAGTGAGAAGTGGCAAAGCCAACAGGTCTGGCCTTAGCAAGTAGGTGCATTGGTTATATTTTGATTTTTAATTTCTTATTGCACGCATATGCCTCAAAAGTAAAAAGAAGAAAGCAAAGAAAGCATGGTCATTGTATGCGTGCAATAACAAGGTAAAATATTATTGTATTTAATTTTAATAGAATAATATGGAGGCTTCCTAACAAGTGGGTATCCTCAGAACAGGTGTAGAAACCCTTTTTAGTTTATGTATACGTAAAGACATAATTTAAAATGGATGTCTGAATAAGAATTTAAAAAGGAAACGGAAGGGAAAGAAAAAATGCATTGGCAAGTTAACTTTTTTAGGCGGATGTGTACATGAAATCACGTAAAACGCCTTCACTCGGTGTGCAAGGGAGCCATGGCTGAAGGGAGTTGACATGCTGTCCCAGGCTCTGTGCTGTGGTGGGCAGAAGCAAAATCTGAATAATAGTCAAAAAGGCCAACAGGCGAAGAAGCTGCCAAAAGCCCCTCCCTATAATAATGGATGTTTTATTTATTATGATAATAAAGCTTTCTGTAGGCCAGACCTAAAAATCTGTGCTGTATTCTCTTGCAGCCAGTTGGTGTCCCTTAGTACAATAAGTCAAATGTAAGCATGTTCAAGAGGTTCAGAGGCCTAAGTCACTTTCACAAAAGGTCATATCTTACTCTTTTTGTGACTTCAAAGAGACCTAATGTAAACAGCCTTAACTTATGCTAACCATACATTTCCAAAGGAACATTTCTTCATTCACATAGACAGCTGTCGTAAACCTGTGCCTTCAAACCTCTCATGCATTACTATCTCCATTCACATACTACACAAGGGTCGGAAATTTTACAAGTTAATTTTTCTGCCTTCTTTTCTTTATTACAATGTCCCCATGCATAAGACCAGCTTTACTAATTTTGAGTTTGAAATTGTTGCCCTTCTTTTCCTGTTTGCTATCACTTTGTACTGCTTTGAAAACTCCGCGATTGGGCAAACCAACTACTAATCTCTTAATATTATTAATGCCTTTTGCAGATTTTTATAGTTGGTTCCTTGGGTTTGCATTGCATAATTAAATTTCAAATTTTCAGTAATGGTAGTAGTTGAGATGGGAATGGCACCTGTTACCCTGCCCTGAGGGCCCAACTGCATGTATCTGAGATACTGATTTTTGATTTTGACTCTAGCCTCTCACAAACCTGGTGTGTGCACAAAGGGCTAGGGCTGTCTCTTGACATCAGTGAGCCATGGACCTGTCCCGGACCTGTAAGAGCGCACCAAGAGTGTCCTCATTTCACTGATAGTAGACTACTGTCCCTATGTTGGGTTCAGCATGTAGAGACACGGTAGCAGCATAACGTTTTGCGAATCCAGAGTTATGACCAGGCCTTTTTATCTGTGTCACTGGAGCAGAACCCTACTGGCCCACTTGTGCAAAGTTCCGCTTCTATGCGCTAGCCACATTGCAAACTTTACAAATGTGTGTTCTTTGTGTCTGCGTGGCCTGCGTGGCACATGCATTGTGTGCATGGGTGATGCAGAGCTTGGAGGCCTCTGTGATCCATTTTGGATGCTCCTGGTGTGGCGGATCGGAAACGTAGGTGGAAAACAACTATATCCTTACCAGGATACTGTCCGTAGGAATGCCAATTTGCGAGTACTGAGACACATCGTGAATCTCTCCAAATCTTAATGTGGCAAGATTCCTGGAACCTTTGACTTTTTTGCAACCAGGCTGAGTCCATTACCATAATATATTCAAACAAAAGCTATGAGTACAATCAACCAGACATCCATTGAAGGGGCTATCAAAACTCCGGCTCCTGTTGGAAAGGACTTCTTAAATCACGTAGCAGATCTTATTCCGTGATTGCGAATACAGTCGCATTGCTTTGGATTCCCCCATTACCCTTTGGTCTTACTTCGCCTACAAAGAGAGGTCTTGAAGAAGGTGGATGCAAATCTTTTTTTAGCCACCGAAACGTGCGTCGACTTTATGGATCCCCAGCTGGCAACATGATCATGGACAATAAATGAAGGGTTCTCTCCATGATCAGAAATATGTATGCTCTAGAAGCTGGGTGAGGGATGTGTGTGAAGTGTGTATGTATGAGTACGGCATGTCTGGCTGTGATGTGTTGTGAGGTAGTTGTGGTGAAAAGCTGATTACAACACGGGGTTTCTTGTGTAAATTATGTATACAATGAATTTGAAATGTTGAAATGATGACTTTTATATCACAACACAGTACATAAAAGACCAAAAAAATAACAAAAAAGAAATCTTTTTTCTATTTAAAAAAAACTTGTTTGAATTATAAAAAAATGAATTTAATAAATCAGTATGTATTTGAATAAACAAATGCTGTAATTATTGCACTGATATAGCAAAGGGCAGCCCTGTGAGCTTTTTAAGCCAATATTGAATTAGATATAGGTCGAGTGGGAGCGCTCTTGTAGCTTATATTGTTGTTTCTTTCCCCCTTCTCCCAGACCTACAAATTACTTTTAGGGGGTACCTCTAGACATTATACGTGCTCCTGGTGTGGCCTTGTGTACAAGATGGAGGTGCAGTTGGTTTCCAAGAACGTGCATTGCTGGCATTCCTGATGGACAAGGGAGGAGACCTATACAGTGAAGTGTGGAGAAAGGAGACAAGGCTCCTTTAGAATTACAATTAGGCTTTTTGGTGAGAGGAACTGCTGATCAGACTTTCTTTAGCAGAGCCACTTGGTAGATGATGGGGGTGAAGGGAGGGGCAGCAGTCTCGGTTGTAGCTGAAACTAGTTTTTTGTCTTTAAGCTGATCACTTTTCAGTGTGGCTGATGAAAGCCAGATGCAGAAAGCTCACTCCTCTTTGGGTCTCATTGTCAGCCCTCAAAGGTGCAGGCGAGCTGCTGTGAAGAGCATCACTCTAGACAAAAGCTGTGCCTGATAGGCTGAGTGGGATTTGAACCTGTCACCATGAGGCCATACACAGTTCCCTGGAGGGGATCCATCCATCCACTGAGCCACCAGATCCAACTCTGAAAGGGCTGTCACCCTAATACGACTTTAGTTTGGGCGGCAAAGAGATTTGTGCATTTCTTGCAGGTCTGGAAGAAACATTTGAAACCTACCCTTTTCAAGGAAATGTGAAAGGAATCATTAATGTACAGTTGTCTGGCAACCACAGGGCTGGGGAGGTGTTGTTCCCACCTCCGCTGGGTTCGACCACAATATTGAGTTTTTTAATACTGACCCACAACAATATCACGTGCAGAATATCGACTCCCACCACATTGCACCGCTGCTATCAACAGGTAAGTATGCATTTCCTAGTCTTAATGTCACATCTATATTCTGTGATGATATATATGTATATATTTATACCTACCTCTTTACACTACCTCCATGACATAGTGGGAGTCTATATACTGCATTCAGTTTTGGTGCAGGACGACATCTGGACAACATACAACTTTCAAATATTTGAAGCACTAGAAAATAAAAAAAGAAGCAATGACCATGAGCGTCTGGGACATTTTTGTACTTTTTGTGTCCGTGGTGCAAATGGAGGAACCGGGCAGGAAAATGCTGGCACACATGGACACCATGGCATGGGAAGGCCCTGCCCTGAGCAGGCCGGTGCTGCTGAGACCATGTGCACAGTTGTAGGTTATTGGTGAAGGTTTTCCCATCATGAGCCAGTGGTAAAGAAAACCAACATCACACGACCTTGCGGTGTTTACTCACTACTACAAGGAAGGGAGACATGTTTATCTTTGGCAAATTCGTAATGGGACCATTAAAGGGAGGGTGATGCGAGTCATAGCTGCAAAGTGGCGTGTTTGTAAAATATTGTGGGCTGATTTACTATCTCACAGATACATAAAACTGACGGCTATTTTAACGTTGTTTTTAAATAACAAATTAGTAGGGAGACCTATTTAATTGATTGTTCCCCCATTATATTTGTCAATTGATACACTTATTGTTTAATGAGTAAAGTTTTCTTTACTTTAATCCTCATTATGAATGGCTCTTATAATACTGATATGCGTGAAAGGTGCGGATTTGATTGCATCTGGTAAATACTCGGAGCCTGAATACAAGTGGGTCGGTTCATTCGAACCCGGGCCCAAACGCAGCCCCTGCAGGTAAGATCGGTGGGGCAGGATGGAGGGGGATTCGACAGACAAAAGACGAGGGAAAATTAATTATTTATTTAATTTTCCCTCTGCGTCATCTGTCGAATTCGCCCCACACCCCTCCCCACCGCTCTTACCTGCACGGACCGCTCCTGCCCGGGCATAAACCCCAGTTAACCCCTGGCTCAGAATTATGAGTTTGACTGTATTTAACATAACCCATCATTATCGCATGTGTTAAATACCTCAGCCTATGTTAAATTTCAGCAGGAGAAACCTTAGGGTCGGCTCCTCCTTTAGAGCTGCGGAGCGTCACCCCACTTAAAATCCCTCCCAAAGCTCCAGAGATGAAAAATAAAATGGCAGTTTATTACCATTTTATTTTTTATCCCCCATCCTGAGCCAAGCGTTAGGACAGTGTCGCGGCCGAAGCTGACTGGCAGCAGCAGGGAGGAGGGTGGGCTGTCTAATGCAGATTAAAGTGTGCATGTCTTTTTGGCCGGCCAGCCACACATGCGCAATATAAACCACTCAACTCAGCTGTCTTAAGACAGCTGAGGTGAGAGTCAGTGCTGGCCTCCAGTGCGCTGTAGAGCGCTGAGTGAGGCCGCTCCCTCCAATCAGGGCACTGCTCACATGCTGCATGTGAGTAGCGCCAGGATTAGGCAAGGGAGTTCCAGCATCCGGTTCCAGTTCCTGCAAAGAAGAAGTACGGAAAGAGGACGTCGCATTAGGTAAGTTTTATTTTTTACATTTTTTAAAGAATATTTTGCATCCTCTCCCACCCCTGTAGATGCCAGCCGCCACTGTGAAACCTGCCGAAATTTAATGAGGGAAAGCTTACAGTAATTACCGTATCGTGAGGATTTTCATGAGATAAAACACCAAAATCTGCATGTTATCTCCCCACAAACTTGAAATAGGTGTTAGTTTTCGCAGCCGATAAATAACATACCCGTGATATAGTTATTTAACTAGTACATTAAATAACACCTAAACTCGTAATCAGGCCCCTGGTGTGCTCAATTCCTCAACCCTTTGATAAATTTTGTCAAGCCAATCTTTTGCTATTTACTGCCAGAATATGCCTTGAAAATATTAGAAAATGCAGTTTTTTGAGTGGTAAGTATCAAAGTACACAATTTGCCTCATGTCACAGGCAACACTCAGAATAGGCAGGGCCACTGGAATTATGTGACAGGGGAGGACAGGGCTGACTATATTATAGTGGCTAGGAAAGGCAAATTATGGAGATTAATGCACATTTTGTGATAGTATTTAGTTTGTCATTTTTACACATGGTAACACTGGCAAAGATTTCACCTTATTAGTACCAGTTTAACATCCAAATACAACAATATACAATTGAATGACGACCAGTCGACCTCTGTGAAGGGCTTTCCAATGCACAGGGACCTGTCTGCACATTTTTAGTAAAGTTTGATCCATTTGAGCTACAAATATTTTTTTGTCAAAATCGGCAGATTATGCTGCAGATGATGGAGTATGTGGCAAATGCAGTAAATCCATAACTATGCGGAAAACCCCACGGCCGCAGAATAGCAGAATTCCATTGGCCCTGATAATAGGTGATAGTCATAATTGCCCCCAATAAATTCCGAACACCTTTGTCACAGATGTTATTGTGTATGATAAGCATTGCACAGAAAACTGGGCCTCTGTGTATTGTACATGTGATAATTATACATTGTCTGGTAAACTATAAATAAACGTAATGGAGGGATCACATTAATAAATGATTACATTTGTAACCCTTTGTGCATCTCCATGTCCTAAGTATCAGATATAGTGTGTTGTTTGTAGCAACAGAACTGTTCCATGGCTACCCCGAACCAAACTCTTCATCTAAATGGCACAATGTCTCTCCAGCACTCCTCTTGCTGCTCCCATAATACAGGTAAAGCACAGATGTATTCAGTTATTTTAGAAGTGTCTTTAGAGAGCAAGTGTATTCACCATCTGCTGGCAATATGGGTCAGCGAGTTGAATGCTTGCCCTGAAATCAACTGTGACATGAAGGTTACGAGTTAGAATCTTGTCAGAGACAACACAGCCCTCCATCCTTCTGAAGTTGGTACACTGAGTACCATTTAAGCTGGTAACACTGATATATGTCAACTTCAAAACTTGGAGACAACAATAACTGTGGTATAATATACTACATAAAAAATGTGTTATTAGCACTTTGAATAGAATACTGATGTTAGCTGTTTCTACTTGTCTTTGCTGCTTGTGATTCTGGGCTTGGTGATGATAACCTTATTGTTCACACGCAGTCAAGCATTAAAAACTGTTAATTGCCAATCTCCTCATTAGGTACCCCTGCCTTTGCCTAGCCGCATAATTACAGGGTGGGGAATTAACAGGAGTTAATGGCATCTGCAGAGTGAGTGAACCACTTTTAATATGTAACCCCTGCGTGGGTGCTACTCTAGTGCTTGCAGGGTATTAGCCAGAACAGCACAGGCAATGCTGGTACACAGTGTGTGCCAGTCTTGATTACTCTGAATAGCATTTATTGCAGCATTGGGTTGCTAACAGGGGCTGCATGTCTCAGAGTTTAGTTATTCCTTTGTGTACTTCTCTGTTTGACAGATGTCCATGCCAGTGCTTGTAGAGTCATCCAGAACTGAAGTACCTGGGAGGGCATCAATGTCATTTTGGTGATGCTGTAAAGAGAATGTGAAGCAGGTAAGAAATGAATAGGAGTCTCCGGAGATAGGAGTTGGGAAAGAGGCAGAGAGGCAATGGAGGCCAAGAGCCATTGATTACACAGGTAAACATTGACGGCTCCTCCGCTTAGGCGGAGAGCGTCGCTCCACTGCTCTCGGAGCAGTGTAAAAGTCAAAATAAAATGAGAGTAACAGAAGTTATTTCTGTTATTATCATTTTATTGTTAATATCAGCTAGGTTGGGTTGTGCGGGGCTAGGCTTCTGTGACGTCTGGGAGAAGGAGTGGTTGCTGCACTCCAAAGTGGGCATGACTGCTTGGACGCTGGGCCAAACTGTCATGCGCACTTTGCATGTTCCTGCATTACACAGCCTGGTGGGAAACATGCCCAGCCTCCCATTCCCCTTCTGAGCGCCGAGCGAGAGGTGATGAGGGGCGATAGAGGGGAGACGACTGAGGGCAGGAGATGGAGAGAGGAGGTAAGTGTTTTTTATTTTTTATTTTGTACCCCCTGCTATCCCCCCCAACCTTCCACTCTCGTTCCCTGTCAGCCACTACTGCAGGTATCTGTGACAGACAGTGTTTTACAGAGAGCTCACCCATTATACCGTTTTGATCGCCATTAAGTTCTCAAACAATTCAGGTCAATTTAGCCTCAATCACATTGCAGATCGGGGAAGACCCCATATCTTGTTGCACCATTAAAAGGCAACACACCATTAGATGCCAGGATGCAGATTCCACTGGCAGTAAGCTGAAAGAGCTGGTACAGCGCCCAGCCTGTTGTGAACCATTGTGAAATCACTAAGGAACCTGTGCCCTATGCAGAGGGCATAATGCTTATTATTATTGTAAGTTCAATGACTAGGGGCCTGATTTAGAGTTTGGTGGAAAGGTTACTCTGTCACAAACATGACGAATATTCCATTTGCTATATTACAAGTGCATTATATCCAGAGCTGACAAGTTTTTAGATTGTTCATGTCTGACATTTCTTTGGTTTCATTGTATTTATGTGTGACATTCTCCTGCCAAATGTATGGTACTTCGGCTGACACTTGAAGTAATGACTTACATATTCACAGTGCTTTCCCTGTTGCTGGCTGGGACCTCATAGCATTATAAATAAACAAGTCACTATTCCTCACTGTGCAAAACCAGGATTCAATACTGTTTGTCTTTAATTACACAGACACCCGCAGTGACGGCATTAACCTACTGATATTTCATAACATAAAAGAATGCATTTCTCACTGATTACTTTCACTTGCATTTATCTTTCATTTAAGACGTGTGTGTTATTTCGTATGCATTTACCTTTTCGTATTCCTAATAATATGCATTTTAAAAGCACCTGTTTCATATTAAATATTATATCTCTTTGCTCATTTTGCAATTGACTATCTTATACAATTTCAAAATAGTACAATTTTAAATCAAATATTAAATAATACAATTTTGAAAAAATGACTTGAATGGTCACAGTGCCTTTTTCGCAGATTGGGACCTCCAAGCACTATAAGTACACTAGTTATTATTCAGCACTATGCCGACCAGCATTGAATTCTGTTAGTCTCTGATCATAAGCATGCACACAGACATCTGCATGATTGCATTGAACAACTGAGGATTCATAACCTGAAAGAGTGCATTTCTTGTGAAAAGTTCAACTTGTGTTCATCCTTAAGGTAAGGTGTGTGAGTTATTTTATACACAGTTACCTGAAGGTGAACGAGCAACAAAGTAGCTCTTGAATTTTCCTTTTTAGCCCACGTTTTTGACTCTGACCCCTCTGTACGCAGAATGAGTTCAGTGTTCTGCTTAACTCACCTGTCCTACCAGAAGTGCCTCCTCATTGACTTCCAGGCTGAGCCAGGTAGTGTCTTCAGGCGGGCTTGGGGCCACCAGTCTGCCAACAGTGCTGACTGTAAGCAGTCCTGGTGGGGACTGGCCTGATAATTGCCTGGGGCAGCAAGGCCGAGGAAGCTAAAGAGCCCTAATGCTTTTATTCAAATACATGACTGCCACGTTTCCCAGGTCCACGCGTAATGTGCTGCTCCAGTTCAAGTGCTGTCTGCCTTATGGGACTTGTAGTCCTATTTTATAATGGAAAAAACAATGCTACAAGTTCCAGAACTTCAAGAAAAAACCTGGAGTGGGGCAACATTTCATGCATGAACCTGTGAAAATTGGAAGGGCTAGAATTATGTCCTGCAGCACCTCCTCAGAAGAGCAGTAATATGTGTGAACTAATGCATTTTAGTGCAGTGATGCGGACATCATTGCGTTGGTCTATCCACTGTTGTGTGGTACTTGGCAGGGCTATATATCATAATGCACTTGTAATAAGGCGGAGGGAGTATCCGTATCGTTTGTGACGAATCCCTGTCCACTAAGCTCTAAATCTCAGATTGAAGGAATTGCCACCCTCAGCCCCCAAACTCCTGACTTATGCTTTTTAAGAGTGTTTAAAGCCCCGATACTAGGTCATTCGTGTATCCTAGTTGGTCTTTCCCAGCTCTGTGTCTGAAGGTTGGCTGAGAAAGAGATAGCCTTCTCACCCTACAACCCTCCCTCCCCCCTTCAGATATTCAAAAGAAGCTCTTTGCAGGCAGTGACCTTGTTTCAGTGAGACAATGCATGACGTCATCCCGCGTCGACGCCTGGTGTCTGGTGTCAGGCATTCAATGGTCGCTCCTCTATTCTGCATTCAAGCTGCACACAATGCTTTACTTATTACCTTTGTGTATATTTTTAATTCTAGAAAACTTCCCGAAAGCTACAATAATATACGTCAGGATGTCAAAGGTTTCCATGCGCGCTGTGTGCAGAATATGACTTCTTCCTGCTTCGGGGACAAAGGGTTCTGAAACGACTGACGTCCAGTTTTAGTTTCAGTTTCATTTGACGCCTCTCTGGGTTGCTTCATCGTTCTCTCATCTTTAGCTAGGGAGTCTTAAAAAGTGCGTTGAATTTTCTCTCTTCCTTTCTGCCCTCAGAAATAAAAATCTTGGTAAGATCACCCTGTCTGGTACCACAACTAACCTCCATTTTTTTTCTTACGTCGTAAACCAGTTGCTACAAACATTTTATGCATATGATTATTTATAGTTCCCCAAAAATAAATTACATCAGAAATTCCAGGCACTGAATTTTATGACTTTCTCTCGCAAAAAGCTAACTGAAGCTCTATTCTACTAATTCTGGTTAAATATTTTATCAAACACTTGCCCACAGAAATGCTGAGACTGGAATTTTACTAGCAATCAAATAGCCCCAGAATTTAAAGTGGAAACATATCACAGATATGGGGGGACAGGGATAAGTTACTCACACGCACGGTCGCTGGTGCTGGGGGCTGATGAGTGCTGCGTCCAGTTTCCTTGTACTCTAAGCACTTGGGCCACGCTCCGCGCTGAAGCAGGTGAGGCACATCAGAGACACATCAGCCTTCATACGCATAGGATGCTCCTGAGCAGTGACTACAATATTTCCACGGGATGCTGCGCCTTTCTTGGTCCCAGTCCGCGATGTAATTTAACGCAGCAGTTTACCTGTGCGAGAGTCTTGTGACCCAGGTGTCACGTTTCTTCACCTCATCAAAGACCATGTAATGGACTGAGTTCATTCCCATTGGCTAAGGGTGGAAAATTCCTTCAAAGACAGAGAGATGTGTCTTTAACTGAGCTCTAGGCTATTGTGTTTCTGTCGCCTTACAAGCCCCTGCGATTATTCACTTTTAGGCCAATTATATATTGATGGATATCAGTGTCACCAAGCGCTTCCATAAGTCAGGGTAAGGTGCTTTAGGAAGCATTTTGTAAAAAAAAGAAAAATAAACATTGCCTATTTCTTAGGTGACATGAAGCGTTCAAAAGGCGAAAGAATTTTTTACCTGGACTGCCAGACAATTTCACCATGTTCAAATGCAGAATCACTGGCACTGGTACCTCGTCTCACTGCCCTAGAGCCTTAGATACTGTTATTTTTTCAGTGGTACCTATGGGACATTGGATCTGTTTTTTTAAATTGTAGTGTGTAACATATGAGAGATTGAGCTTAAACTAACTTAAGACAACTTTAAGCTTTTCTCCTATCTTGGATGTGACATTGTAGCATATCTCATGATCACTGTTGCTGTTACTATTTCAACCGTAATAAAGAATTGTAGGCCTTGCAACAGAAGACTACGCTTTTCCCGGTCGCATTGAACGTGATATACCTAACCAATGATAACCTAACTGTCTTAGACCAAATACCATATTATGTTGCAAGTCATGTCATTCGGCTAGGCTCTGGGAATGTCCAAGAGCAATGTAGTAGAAATGTGAGAGAATCCTCAAATGCATTCTTTAGTAAAATGGTCCTTCTTGCTTGTTCCCCATTGGTGCATACCCTGTGAACCATAAATTTGTGTAGTAAATGTATGAAATCCTTTGTCTGAAGACCTATATAAGGTCGCAATTTCTCTATGCTAAGAGTTCAAATTTTTCTCTTTCTTAGAAGGCAAATATATGCTGGATTTCCTGAAGAACTTTACTGAGTTCTTCTTGTATTTTCTGATTTAGATGCTTCTATTCCTAATTGTTTCATTGTCCAACTTATGTATTTCGGTACATATAGTCTTTGAATAAACCTTTAAACTTTAGTCTTTGTCTGTCACTCTTATTGAGAATGTTTACAGCTTCATTCTAATGTATGAGATTTAATTGAGTAGAGACGGGTCCATCGGGGAGCACCAGAGTCCGTTAGGGACTAGACCACTCCAAGTCCAAGCCATTGTCATGCATTGGGCAAGTAAATGAGACACAGGTGTGTGCGCCGACAAGGCAAGGCATACTCTGTGATTAGGGTTTTGAGCTCTGACAGAATGTACAGAAGTTATTACACTTAATGAAGATGAATTTTCAGCTAATAGTATTTTTTGAGAAGTAACGTCATGCAAGTTCTACAGGTCCTGAGGAACTCGTGGATACTGTGCATTGCTTTGGACCATGGAAAAGGGCGAGAAACACCACAATCGACATGTAGTAGCACGCGTGAAGAAACGTGGTGATGGACAAGATTTTTCACCATGTCAAAGTGTTACGTCAGACTTCTTTCTAAACATCGAGTGAGATCAGAAACCTACCCACACCATTCATGTCATTGCAACAGGAACTGTATGACTTTCCAGCACTATCTTCCTATCTGCGCATGTTATGCTGCTCTATGGAGAAAATGGCTGATTCCACATCTGACGGATAAGGCTACTGTGGTGTGATATAGAACCACACATGGCTAAAACAATGGCCTTCTTCCGATCAGTGGCATAGGAAATCAGAGTCAGAGGGCATTGTATTGTACTGTACTGTAGTAGCATTTATATAGCTCCTACTACCCCTGGCAAGGCTCTGAAGTGCTTGGCGGACGAGTAGCATGCTACTACATGGGAGCGACATGGATGGATAATGTGTGTTGATACCTACTCCACACTGCCCATACTGGCACAAGTAAGCTAGTCCAACTTGCATAGGGGAGGTTTTCCCCCAGTAAAATCTGAACAAATAGCACATTTTCCTACAGTATTTTCACACACATTTGCTAAAGAGTTATACGTTATGTTGCATCTCGGCAGCATGACTGTCCCAGTACTCTTGGAGATTCTGCCCCACCCAAAAGACCTTTATGAAAAGAAGGTGGAAATATGATACATCTGTCAGCACAATGGCTCTAAAAAATCCCAAATTGTCATAGGTTACAGACAGTTCAGTAGATATAATTTCACATGGCCTGATATTTTCCATACCACATATCTAAATGTTTACATTTCATATCTTTCATTTTTCCATCCTGCACCTTCTATCTAGATTTTCAATCAAGCTATGACTTACACTATCCTTCAAAGAACACAGTCTCAATTTCAGGCAGCACTCAGGTCATTAGTCTCACAGACTACAGTAGTGATTCTAATTAAAATATATATTTTAAATATAGATTAGGGAACGCATCCATTTTCTTCCCAAACATCAACATGTCAATTTATGAAAGCAAACAGATTTTGATACCAAATTCAAATCTTTCATTTTGGTCAAATATACTATACAATATACCAGGCATAGAGACAATCATGCTATGAATGCTGACAATATGCCAGGATTTATGGCCCAGCCGCATCCGTCCATAGTTTTCAGGGACTGTTCGTAATTTAGCCCTAATTCCCCAGCTGGAGTGGAAGGGAGGGAGTCTCCTGTGCTGTGATCCCGAGGGAAGGGCAGACAGATAACTAACAAGCCTGCTCACCTGAGTGCCTGCTTCCCGAAACAAATGCAAATGTGCATTAGAGGTAAATCCGCAAATGTAAAGGCTGTTTGGGATCCATTGGCATAGTCACCTAAAGCTTCCTGATGGCAAAGATATTTTCTTTTTGAGAGATATTGCAAGGGTGTGGAGTGCCTGATTTTAATGGACAGTTATAAAAAAAAATTGCACTAGGTATAATCTGCATATTATTTAAATCTATACTTTAGAAGCACTTTTTATCTTTAGCTTAAATTTATATGCGCATTTTGTAGCAGCCTATATTATATTGTGTGTAATGCACGTTTAAAATAATGACTTACACATTCACAGTGCTTTCAGGGACCTTGTAGCACTAAAAATAAATAAGTCACTTTTCCTGCTGCAACAAGCAGGATTCAATTCTGTGGGCCTCTGATTGCACACATAGACATCTGTAGTGATCGCATTAACCAAGAGAGGTTTCATAACATAAAAGATTGCAATTCTCATTGATTAGTTTAAATTTATTTTTCATTTAAGGTGTGCGTTATTTTATATGTAATTACTTGAAGATGAAAGATCAACAAAATTATTACAGAATATTTAGTTCCTTTTAGCCTTGCGTTTGATTCTGTCTCCGAGCTCACTGACCCTGTCCCCATTGCAGTATCCATAAGTTTTTTAATGCACTTCAACTGCTGCATTGAATAGCTATGTAATGTCTGAAAAAGCCTGCAATATTAGCATATACTGTCCTGCCCTCCCTTCCCTTCATTATGTAACTTTTTCTTTTTTAGATAGTGTGTAAGATTAACCTGTGACCTGTATTTATTTAACACAGTGTACTATTCATCCTACAGAATTGTACAAAAGACACTTCTGGTTTTGAAGGGGATTGCGAAAAAGAAATTAACCTAGTCAGTGGTTTAAGTGCACTATATGTGACCAGAAACCCTGGGTTCAAATCCCAGATTTCCTGCATGACTAAATTGTGTGATCTATGTCAAATCAATTTACTTCAAGTGTCTAATTTGCTTGAAATTGGCATTGGAGAGCATTTTCAAGTAACTCAGTTTAAGATAGACTGTGTACAAAAAACTCACTTGTATGTTTTATTAGCCTGTAATGTTCCACCATCCATAACAATAGCGTTGGTCATCAGGGGCTCAACTAGACTCAAACTTCGGAGGGGGAGCTAACGTGTCGATTAGAAGAGACGGAGACATCATAAGAGTTGAATCAAAATTACTTTGCTTTTCGGATGCAGTGCATAAAACACAGAGTCATTCTTTGAGACTACATGCGGCAAATAGTGCATTTTAAATCACACTGTGCCAGTTGTTGCGGGGATTCTGCACCTACACAGAACTATGCGCAGGAAAACAGGACCTCGGTGTATAGGGGTGTACCAACCTACCACCTTAGTACCCAAAATCCCAAAACCGACTAACTATAGTGTCTCATTCGTTCTCCTCCAAAATCACGAAGCTACAAATGATTAGACAACCCAGAACACAACACTCCCGACTCTCTCAGGAATCGCGGTAGCAAGACATACCCTTTCGCTCGCTCACTCGTACTTGTCCACAATAAGAATGGTCAGAGTCATTGTTATAGTTCAAAATGTTTATTTTAACTATCGTGCTCTATAATGCAGTATACGAGCCACTACCAGCAGTGAAATGCATAAACTTAGAGCAATTAGCATTCTTACAATTTCATAGAATATGAAGGGGAAGTCATTATATATAGACAGTGGAAAAAGGACTATAAGGCCTAACCACCCTCCCCTTGGTAAAGTAATGTTTATTATATAATAGAAGATCTCTGGGCTTTGTCAGCAGACCCCCTACCTTAGTGCCTAGATGGAAGCTTTACATCATAGGAACCGCATAGCTCTTCTCCCTGGAAAGGACCCTCTCCAAGTGTGTGGCAGAACAACATGCATCCCTGTAATATCAAAGCACGAGTTTCCAGTAGCGCAGCTGTGTTCGCATGTTTTGTCTAGATGCTAGGGACTGACCAGAACAGAATAACAAGGGGCATTGTTTATCGACCTTGCACATCGTGTTCAGGCTAAACTCCTAGAGCAGGCAGAGAACGCAGAAAGCAGACAGTTCTCATGTGAAAGGCACAAACAGAGTCTTGCACAACAAAGTCATGTAGTAACGTGCGCAAAAGCAGCATCATGGCAGCCGTGTTCATGCCAATTTAGCAATTTCGACAAAGACCCCAATGGCCATATAACACCCTCCCCTTGGTAAGGTCATAGTATATAGGCAAAGGACCAAAACAGATTTCAAGGGTAAGCAGAGTTCAAATACGCATGAAAAAACCAGATTGGAAAAAGTTTAAAAATAAATAAATATATATATATAATTTTTAAATTGGTTACATTTTTCGTTGTCATGAAAAACGTGACTAACATGGAGGTGGTGTATCCATGAAAGCACGTGACCCTGTCAATGCAATGCGTTCCCAAAGGTTATCCCTATCGTTAGCAGCAATGAGGGATGCCATCCAATCAAGTAGGCCAAAGGAACAAACGTGCTCCTCGTATTCCGATGCTTCCAAGAGCATATCCAGGCAACTTGCGTGGTATTCAATAAAGCTCCGTTGCAATAGGTTCTGTGCAGCCGCACAGATATCCCATTCTGCCAATACTCCAAGTGCAGCTGCACACGCCATACGTCCATTCCTGGAACAGGCCTGATCATGGGCCACTAAGGGACCCATTAACTGGTCATAATCCGGGTCCGAACATGACGTATTGGAGAGGCATAAATCCAAAGCCCAGTAGAAGGGGCACCGTTGACAGTAGAACACAGGTTGCACGCAAGTAAAGTAGGCAAAGCGAAAAGTTAGTCCATAACTCACGCTAAGCGTCGCCAATGGCAAGCATCCAAAAAGTTGTTGCATTCGGTCATGGTACAGTTGCAATTGGCCTGGCCTGTGCAGTACCACAAGATGAGCAGCCATTGCGTAGCAGGAACAGAAGCAGCCGGATTCCTCCAGCTAATGCCAGTATTAATGGGAATCCTCCGAAGACGCTGGAAAAAATAGAATGAATAAAGGCCAGTATTACTCCAAATATCGTCTGAAAAGAAGTCACAAGGCCGGATCCCACCAGTTTAAAAAATGGGCAAGGCCTTCAGTGTCAGACGCATTAAATATTTGATGTATCAGCTCCCCAAAATGAAGTGGGAGATTCGTATTCGGAAGTGACCGAATCTCGCTCGAAGTTCTAGCCACCTGTAATTCGAAGGTCTCTCGAGATGAAGTGAGAGCCACATCCTGTTGAAACAATAGTGCTTTGAGCCTGCTTAATTTGTTGAAATCTGTTTTCAAAGTCGGAATGGAAGGCCAAATGGAGATATCTGCTTTCTCATGCTGGGGCGGAAAAAGCACACTGCTACAACAAGTAACACGTTGTGAAAATGTTACTATATACGGGATTCCTGCCTGTAAACCACAGCAGTCGTGGTTATTCAAAATAAGATAACTGCCATTAGTAAGCAAAGTAAAAGCGGGAATTATTGCTGGGACGGGACTCCCTTTTAAAAAGCAAGCAAGATTAGGTGCGGAAACATTACAAGCGCTGTGCAGCTTAACGTGTCTGCAAACTAGGGAGTGTCCCACTGTGGAATTGCAGTCCTCCCCTGTTAGGAAAACGTCCTTATCCTCTCGATGACATTTGTAAGTGAAAGGTAAGGACCATAACTCATGGAGAAACGCACTACCCAGGGGTTCAAAGCGGCCAATCGGGAAATGTTTCATGCAAGATTTAAATTGAAACAGCGAGAAAGGGAGAGAGATAACCCCGTGTATTAAACATACAGCCGAATCTGTCTCCGTCACAGAGAACGGCAAATGTTCTAATTGTTCAATGTGTAATAATGTGTATGTAGCATCTTTCATGGACATAAACCGTTGTTTATCAGTTAAATTAAATGGCAAAAACAAAGCGGAAACATTCAAATAATCCCAAGGTACCTTACCCATTTTAAGAGTCTGTAACGTCCATGCAAACTGCATTACTGACCGTAATTGATTTCGACCATGATATAACACAGATACATCAGTCTGAACAATATCAATAACAGATGAAACAATATTATCCAAGGTATAAATGCGTGAAGACAGTGTGTTAATGCTATTGTCGACCACTGCAAGGACCTTTTCCAAATTAGCTTTGTCAATTTGTCGCAGACGAAATGCTGCCTCCATCTGCGATAATTTCCATATTTCATTGTATGCAGCATAGAAAAATCTTTACGTTCTCGGGGTCCTAGGACCTAGAAGAAAATCAGCCAAATTGATGTCACTCGACAAGTGAGACAAGTGTTGTTTAACGGAGGACAACGTAGAGTGTTCCAACCATTGTTGGCACAATTTACCCACCGAATATGTTGTGACTGAATGTGAGTGCGAAAAACGTGGATCCGGTCTAGCTTGTGTAAAACCTGACGTTATATTATAAAAACGCAGTTGGCAAGAATTTGAACTGGTTTGCTACAGCAGCCAACCGTTAGGGTCAACACCAGAAGCATTGAAAGTGCCGTTCCGTAAAAGAGTTTGTAAAACCTCTATTGAATAATTCGTGTGTGTACGCCAATTACCATATTCAGCCAAAGATGGAATGGACGGAGTATTTAAATTTTTTGCAGTTCCTAGGCCAATGCAAGTAGTTTGATATACCGTATCATTTAAAAATAACATTTGTGCAGGTATTAGGCAGGCACGATGTAAAGCCTCAATTCCCTGAACCTGCCAATCCTGCCAATCCTTAGTGCCGCATATCGTTTTTAAATCAATGGTAGCACTCCAGTGATCATAACCCTGTGTGGCCAATTCATCTCTAAAGGAATTGGAATAAATTAATTTAGTATGGGTCAGAATAAATTTAGATTGCGATGAAAATTGTAATTTAAAGAAATAGGATTCAGGATTGGACATGTCATGATCCGTGAAATAGGTGAACTTATCCCTAAGTGTTTTAGAATTTCCCTGTAAAGGGGTTGGACAATGTTCCCATTGTGTGTAATTAAAAACAGGACGTAACATGTTTGTTTTGTTTAAGTAATGATGCCCATAATGTTGATAACAGAAGAGATCATCATAATTGGCAGAATTCAAGTACAAATCTTCAGCATCAAAAGCAGCATAATACTTTAAATCCGAAAACAATGAATGTACTGCTTGTACATCCCAATCGTCGGAATGTATTTCCGGTGTCATCACATCTCCTAAAGAAACGCGAAACACGTATGGTACGTTGAGAACTTCCGTCGGACCATGGATTTCGAAAGCTACTTTATCCAAAACGATGCTATCTGCAACAGGGAAAGCTGAAATGTTCATAAGGGTCTGATCTCGTTTCATTATATGGGACGATGTATGAGGGGCTAGAATTCCATCGACCAATTTCACAACAGAGCGTTCTGGCAGGTAATGGCCATTGATGAGTAAGAAAAAGACAGTCACAAATCCGATTGACATGAAGAGGAAAATCAGGATGAGTACCAACCAGATGTAGGTCCAGGGTGGGACCAAGTAAGTCTTTTTAAACCAAGAGATGAAAATACTTATTTTTGTAGGTGGAAGTGCCAACATAGAAGACGAGGAGGAAGAGTCACAGGAGAAGCTCGGACAGTCCCCAAAATAACCGCTTGCACTCATATTCATCAAAGGCGGATTGAAAACATCAGTTTGGTGTTGACGTGGACTGATCGGCACTTCAATGTGGGACTCCTCCGCAGGATAAGTAAACTTGACCTCTGTAGTGGAACAGGGCGGTGTGGGGTAAAAGGTCAATAATTGTTTCCGTTTCACCCCCTGCCATACGAGGATGATTCGAAGTGGACGAATGCACTGGATTCATTGAGATAGCGTTGCATGAAACATCAGGAGTCACACTATTCAGAATCGGCCAGACGGTGTAACTTGACATTGTCCACTGAAATATATCTGTTGTCTTTGCGACCAGGTAAAGGTGGTAGTATCACTGTACGAGTACCCTTCAATCCAAGAACCGGGACTGGTGCACGATAAGAGGGACCAAATTCTACCTTGTTCTCCAGCTTTTCTCGTACCTAATCTCCAATCTTAGGAAGCCAACCGGTGACCGGAATCAGCATCGATGTGTCATTGGAAGAGGGTAAATGTTCAGTTGCGTAGCTGTCACGGGTCTTTTGTAGGTCCTGTAACATAGTAGAATGATTATCTACGTCAAAGGTTGCGGCTGCCGCCACAACGTCTAGACCATCAAGGTCTGGCACAAACATTTTAATGCCAAAGAGCAGTTCGTAGGGGGTCCGCCCACCCAGAGATCTTCTAGGGAGATTATTAAGTGCACGTTGAACTCCATACAAATGGGCCAGCCAGTTCCTGCCAGTACCTAAGACTCTAGCTGTCAAAGATTGCTTTAAGTCGCGGTTCATTCGCTCCACAATAGAGTTGCACTCAGGCCTGTATGGAGACGAAAACTGCACCAGCACCCCCATCGACTTCATCGCATCCTTGTACGCCTTAGAGGCGAACGCTGGACCTTGGTCTGAATGGAAGGTGCCACAGGCAAACATCCCGACAAAGACACGCAAATCCCTGATGACATTTCGAGTGTCAGCACTGCGTTGTGGCCAAACCCAAAGGAATCTAGTGCACGAATCAAATGCAACAAAAATGTATTTATTCGCAGTATCAGAAGAGAAAGGACCGCAGTGATCAAGATATACACAGCCAAACGGTCGATTAGAAATACTTAGCTGTGTTTGTGGTGGGCGTGTGACCGTAGATGGTTTAATTTGTTGACAAATTTCACAAGAAAGCACATAATTACGGGTTTGTTTATATAAACCACGCCACCAATAACGTTGCTGTACAATCGAGACTGTCGCAGACACCCCGGCATGTGCAGAAGCCACACTCTCGTGTGTGGCTATGATCAAAGAAAGTCTGCGGTCCATGTTGGGAATCAGCCGATCCCCAACAGATGGAATCTTAGCATAAGGAACTTCAGGCACATGCATCAAAGCAAAAACCGGTCGCAAACGGGCAGATTCTCAGAATCTGCCCCTTTGCGACCGGTATTTTTGCATTTGGGATGCATCATCCCAAATGCAAAAATCGCAAGTTAAGTAATCGCAAAATTGCGATTACTTAAATTGCCATTGCATTTAAGGAATCGCAAATTGAGATTCCTTAAATGCAATGCATTAAAGTAAAAAAACTAGCGATTTCGCTAATAGGGGGAGCTAATTTCCATGAAGTTGAACTTCATGGTAATTTTCAAGAAGTGTGAAAAATGCACTAAAGTGCATTTTTCAAAGTTCCATTTTACACACACACACATGCCCTTGGGGCATGTGTGTGTGCAAGATGTACTCCTATGCAGATTTCAGGGGTGCAACATGGTGTCTTCTTGACACCCTGGCACCCTTGAAATTGCATTCTCAATTTGCGATTCTCTAATTGAGAATCGCAAATTGAGAATGTCTTCCCATTCATTCCTATGGGCCTGTAGGCCCATAGGAATGAAGGGGGAGGTATTCCTTAATTGCGGCTCGCAATTTGCGAGTCGCAATTAAGGAATGTTTAGAAATCGCTATTTTTAAAGCGATTTCTACATGCATAGCCTTTTGCTATTCCTTATTAGCGAATCCTTATTTTTCGCTAATAAGGAATCGCAAATGGCATTGTTGATGCATGTGCCAGCTTGTTCGGGAGATATATGATAAGAGTATTTCGAAGGGAAACCCTGAGGATAAGCAGTTCCCTTCTTCATAGCAGCTACCGCTGCCAGGATATCATTATCTATTTTAGTCATGGACCTTGTAACTGCTGCTACGGAACACGTGGCTATTGCAGATTTGGCCGCTTCGTCAGCCAAAGAATTACCAAGAGCATGTGCTCCCACATGCTGATGGCCAAGAGTATGGATAACTTGAGTGAGGGGCAAACGTTGTTTAAGATCTGCCACTCGAACCCAAAGCGTTTTATACTTTATTGCGCTGCCTTTAGAGTCTCGATAGTCATTCTGAGACCAAAAGAATAAGTTGTCATTAAAAGATTGAACACAGTAATAAGAATCGCATACAATGAGAGTATTCACATTAGGATCGGCAAACTCAAGGGCAAGAACCAGAGCACGCAGCTCTGCCAATTGTGCTGTACAGTCCCCAAGAGCCTGAGTATGCACTATGGAAGACTTAAATTCTCCATTGACGATCGAACCAGCCACAATAGCGCAAGCCGCTGAATAAGCGTGTTTGGAGCCGGTGGCGGGTTGAGCCGAGCCATCGGCATAAATGATACATTTGTACTCATCTACAGGAAGCAACGACAATGGAGGAGGATGAACGTGTTCATACTGTAAAAACTCCTGTGTCTGAAGTGCATGGTCAAAGATAAACATGACATCAGATGATGTCAAAGAAGTAGCCCATTGTATCCAACGGGGATGTAGTGCCTTAGAGTCAGGTACACTTGCCTTCATCACTGCTTCTAAGGCAGGGAAAGGCGTGACCATAATTATTATTATTATTATTAGCGGATTTGTACAGCGCATAGCTGCCCCAGCGACGGGGCGTCCCAGCGCTACCCAAAACACCAGTAAGTAGTGACAGCCCAGAAAGAGGAGAGAAAGTTACGCCGGAAAGAGCTAGGTCTTTATGGCTTTCCGAAAAGCTAGGTGATCTTGGAGCCCTCTAATAGCAATCGGAAGGGAGTTCCAGAGTTTGGCCGCTAAAACTTTAAAAGAGCGACCACCAGCTCTGGCTCTTAGAGCTCTGGGGGTACATGCCAACCCTTGGTCAGCTGACTGCAGGAGACGGCTCGGAACGTACGGTGTTAGCAGGTCTGCTAGGACCGGAGGAGCTTGTTGAGTCAAGATTTTGTGAGCAACACATAGGGGCCGATTCCGATCTCGGTCGGAGGCGCACCTAACACCATTCGGTCGGGAAAAAAGCCATGCGAATGCCTGTTTCCCGACCGATCCGCACATTATTCCGAACGAGCAAGTACGATGCGCACAACAGCATAGATTCCGACCCAGTCGTACTCACCCAATCCAGATCCTGTTCCCCGACCGAGCCGGATCCGTAAACGCAGAATCGAGTCGCACGGAAGCCAAAATGCAGCCCCGTCCGGCCGGACAAGTACGATGCGCTTCCAGTACGCGCCGAACCCGTCGCTACGCACGGCACGTCAAAGCATCCGGGAGAGGCGCACATAAGCTCCGATTCGCGCCACAACACGATCCACGGCTACGAGACGAACACGCCAGCGACGAGGACGAGGCGAAGCAACGAGAAAGACGAACGAGACGAACCAACCATGAATCCCATCGTGCCGATCCTACCAATATTCTACATCTACTACCGGAACAGGCACGGACGCGTACGGCGCAGAAGGTAAGTCAGACACCAACCACAAAAACAAACTACACGTACCCGACATATCACACACACACAGATGGATGCAGAAATTACTTACACCAGCAACAGCAGCACCATAGGGGCGGGATGGCCATCACCAATGCCACATATACACATAGGGGCCCGGATGCCTACCACTACTACCACCTCGACCCAGTGGGTGCCAGATGCCTACCACTACTACCACCTCTACCCAGGGGGTGCCAGATGCCTACCACTACTACCACCCCTACCCAGGGGGTGCCAGATGCCTACCACTACTACCACCTCTACCCAGGGGGTGCCAGATGCCTACCACTACTACCACCCCTACCCAGGGGGTGCCAGATGCCTACCACTACTACCACCCCTACCCAGGGGTGCCAGATGCCTACCACTACTACCACCCTTACCCAGGGGTGCCAGATGCCTACCACTATTACCACCCCTACCCAGGGGGTGCCAGATGCCTACCACTACTACCACCTCTACCCATGGGGGGCTGGATGCCTGTCACCTCTACCACCCTTACCCAGGGGGTGCCAGATGCCTACCACTACTACCACCTCTAGCCAGGGGGTGCCAGATGCCTACCACTACTACCACCCCTACCCAGGGGGTGCCAGATGCCTACCACTACTATCACCCCTACCCAGGGGGTGCCAGATGCCTACCACTACTACCACCTCTACCCATGGGGGGCTGGATGCCTGTCACTACTACCACCCTTACCCAGGGGTTGCCAGATGCCTACCACTACTACCACCCTTACCCAGGGGTGCCAGATGCCTACCACTACTACCACCCTTATCCAGGGGGTGCCAGATGCCTACCACTACTACCACCCTTACCCAGGGGTGCCAGATGCCTACCACTACTACCACCCCTACCCAGGGGTGCCAGATGCCTACCACTACTACCACCCCTACCCAGGGGGTGCCAGATGCCTACCGCTACTACCACCCTTACCCAGGGGGTGCCAGATGCCTACCACTACTACCACCCCTACCACCCTTACCCAGGGGGTGCCAGATGCCTGTCACTACTACCACCTCTACCCAGGGGGGGCTGGATGCCTGTCACTACTACCACCCTTACCCAGGGGGTGCCAGATGCCTACCACTACTACCACCCTTACCCAGGGGGTGCCAGATGCCTACCACTACTACCACCTCTACCCATGGGGGGATGGATGCCTGTCACTACTACCACCCTTACCCAGGGGGTGCCAGATGCCTACCACTACTACCACCTCTACCCAGGGGGTGCCAGATGCCTACCACTACTACCACCCCTACCCAGGGGGTGCCAGATGCCTACCACTACTACCACCTCTACCCAGGGGGTGCCAGATGCCTACCACTACTACCACCCCTACCCAGGGGGTGCCAGATGCCTACCACTACTACCACCCTTACCCAGGGGGTGCCAGATGCCTACCACTACTACCACCCCTACCCAGGGGGTGCCAGATGCCTAACACTACTACCACCTCTACCCATGGGGGGCTGGATGCCTGTCACTACTACCACCCTTACCCAGGGGGTGCCAGATGCCTACCACTACTACCACCCTTACCCAGGGGTGCCAGATGCCTACCACTACTACCACCTCTACCCATGGGGGCTGGATGCCTGTCACTACTACCACCCTTACCCAGGGGGTGCCAGATGCCTACCACTACTACCACCTCTACCCAGGGGGTGCCAGATGCCTACAACTACTACCACCCCTACCCAGGGGTGCCAGATGCCTACCACTACTACCACCTCTACCCAGGGGGTGCCAGATGCCTACCACTACTACCACCCCTACCCAGGGGGTGCCAGATGCCTACCACTACTACCACCCTTACCCAGGGGGTGCCAGATGCCTACCACTACTACCACCCCTACCCAGGGGGTGCCAGATGCCTACCAGTACTACCACCTCTACCCATGGGGGGCTGGATGCCTGTCACTACTACCACCCTTACCCAGGGGGTGCCAGATGCCTGTCACTACTACCACCCTTACCCAGGGGGTGCCAGATGCCTACCACTATTACCACCCCTACCCAGGGGTGCCAGATGCCTACCACTACTACCACCTCTACCCATGGGGAGCTGGATGCCTGTCACTACTACCACCCTTACCCAGGGGTGCCAGATGCCTACCACTACTACCACCCCTACCCAGGGGGTGCCAGATGCCTACCACTACTACCACCTCTACCCAGGGGTGCCAGATGCCTACCACTACTACCACCACTACCCAGGGGTGCCAGATGCCTACCACTACTACCACCCTTACCCAGGGGTGCCAGATGCCTACCACTACTACCACCCCTACCCAGGGGTGCCAGATGCCTACCACTACTACCACCTCTACCCATGGGGGCTGGATGCCTGTCACTACTACCACCCTTACCCAGGGAGTGCCAGATGCCTGTCACTACTACCACCCCTACCCAGGGGGTGCCAGATGCCTACCACTACTACCACCTCTACCCATGGGGGGCTGGATGCCTGTCACCAACAACTCCCCCACTCACAGGATGGCTAATACATGACACAACAAGCACACACCAACATAAAAAATGCAACATAAAGACATCCCCCCCAACACCATGACAAGCGTGTGTAGACTGTGACAAATGCCTACAACACTGAACATGACTTTGAACATACAATGTGACCCCCTATCACATGTGCCACACATAAATGTGTGTGGCCCCCACAATGCAAGCAGGCCATGACCATTGTGGCAATGGGGTCCAAACCCCCATCATCACAGTGACCAAAATGTAAGTGTGGGGTCCATAACTGAAGCACATTTTGAACATTGTGGCAATGGGGTCTAAAGCCCCATCACCACAGTGACCAAAAGGTAAGTGTGGGGTCCATAGCTGAAGCACATTTTGAACATTGTGGCAATGGGGTCCAAACCCCCATCATCACAGTGACCAAAATGTAAGTGTGGGGTCCATAGCTGAAGCACAATTTGAACATTGTGGCAATGGGGTCCAAACCCCCATCATCACAGTGACCAAAATGTAAGTGTTGACAAAGTAAAAGCTGCAACTGCCAAACTGCATGGATGATTCCTGGTCACAGAACAACAAACACATCAGAGGCAAAGTAGTGCTTGTGTCCCATAGCAACATAGATTGGGGGAGGCAAACAGTGCAGTGCAAATAAGACATACCTTTGGCCATGTGCAGACAAACATCACCCATGGGGGCTGACACTGTCAACATTCATCAATGACACAATGACAGAAGTGACCATCTGAATGCAGACCCACATATTTGCACCAATGGGCACACAAATGCAGATACCTTGTGGAGACTGTAGATGTGAGGTGAACAGATACCATACCATGGCAGCAATGGGACACACAAACAATGATCATTGTGCTGACTGATGACCTAGGAGTCCCAGGGACAGCAGGGGAAACACACCAAACAACATACAGCCAATGGCACACTAAAGATATGCCAATGCAGTGGTGCAGATGCACAAACACAAACAGGCAGACCCACACTGCACATCAAACACAACAGGTGAGGGGGGTACCAGTGTCCCCAGGCAACCACACAACACATGAGGAGTCCTGAATACCAATTACACAGATGTGCATACAGTGCCACACAAAGGTAACTCATGGATCCAAATCCCCTATGTGGGCAATCAGGCATTGTCAGATGAGAGGGAGCACAAATCACACATGTCACACAAGCATGTAGGAACAGCAACTGACACAGCAAGACACAGAGACACCACAGCACTACCCCCAGGGCCCCCACAATGTGGTGACCCTGGGCTGCATTACAATCCCACTGTGATGACAAAGCTAGATGTCGTTCACACTGTGAACCACAGTCATGTATCCTGAGCAACAAACTACCATCACACCTACACAAGCACAAATCAATCAGCACGGCCAGTAAGCCAAGGCCAACATGGAGGCAGGGGTCTAGCCGGGCAACAACTCTCATCTGCACACACTCAACACCACACACCTCGACCTCCAACAATGTGCAGCAGTGAAGCTCACATGCACTGGTGACATTGCACATGCACCCATGACAATCCCAGGGGGGGTGGTGGGAACCAAGGTGCAGAAACACATCACACATGGCCACTGAACAAGACTCCTGAATGTCTGACACACTGCACACTATGCTGTACATGGACATGACGGCAATACCACACCAACCAATGGGATCCCAGCCACAGTCACACACCAATGAAGAAGCCAAGGTCACCCACAAAGAACACACATAGACAACTACCAACATTGCAGCCCTGACCCTGAGGAGTGCCAGCAGTTACACACACAACGTGTCACAACCAATGAAAGCTAACACAAACCGGAAATCACATGTCAGGTGTAAACAACAAGTGCCAAGGGGAATCCTGACTGTGACCCATCAGCGTCTGCCCACAAACTCAGCCTTGACAGCAAACACACCTATGGGTGACACCCTGATGACCAGTAATGTGCCATGCACCCACATCACAGAGAACCCAGGGAGAAGACTTTGGGGGAACATAGGTCAACTCAGCAAGCATCACAAACAGGAACATCACTAGGGATCCCAGCATGCACAGCAAAATGGAAGTGAACACACAGACATGCTCATACAACACACACCTTGGGCGCAGGTGATGTCACAGGAGTACACACTGCCATGAGGGGACTCCACTCCTGTGTGAGGAAAGCTGTGCCATATGTCGCCTCAGTAGGGCTCCATCATGTCAGCAGAACACTTGGTCACACAGTCAACAATTAGCACCAAATGAAGGCTCCCGTCACATCAGCCTGGTCATGGGAGTGTCAACGAAATCATCAGCACAGATCCAACACACATGTATAGCAAGTTGCACTGACAACACAGATGAGTCCTTCCCCATTGATGCCCAAACCTGCATGTCCAGTGGAGATGGCCACACGGTCAGGGAAGTAGACTAATTGAACAGATGTGCAGGGGTGGAAGCCACAGATGTGACATTGCTAATGTAAGTAGGAAATCCCATTGCCAAATATTGAAAACATGACACCCTCAGATGCTGCTAAGGATGACATGGATACACCACAGGATAGGACACAGTCCCCCTGGACCACATGTGTTCCTGCACAGTAACACTTCATTTTCATGAGACCAAATATCACCATCTCTGCAGCAAGGGCATGGTTAGCATCATCAACATCATGTACATCAGAAGCAAAAGCACTAGAGAACAGAAAGTTGCTTTATTCAGCATATGTGGGTTCAAAAGTTGAAGTCATGTAAAAAATAAACAAAGGCCAATGGCCAGTCCATCATGAAAGTCAAAACAGGGTGACAGTGGCAGATGTCACCCTACGCATGCCTGCACTGATAAAAACCAGGGACAATCCCCTCGGAGGGGCATACGGGGGGCAGGCCAGGCACCGCAGGGACAGGAGCAGGGCTCACCAGAAGGAGGTAGGGAAGGGGTGGTGGGTGCTGGAGAGCCACTGACAACTGCAGTGGAGGTGTCTGACATGGTGTGTGCCGGCACAACTGGGGGCCATGACTCAGATGGTGTGGGTGCCGGCACGACTTCAGTGGACTGTGCAGATGGAGTGGACAGGTTCGCCACTGCAGTGCCCAAGTCAGACAGGGTGGTAGTGGACTCCACTGCAGTGCCTACCTCCAGGGGAGGAGAATGGGGATCAGGTAAGGTGGGCAGGACAGAGGGGGAGGACACCCTCACCACACCAGTGGCACAGACAAGCGCAGCGGGGGGTGTGGGGCCAGAAGAGCAAGTGGCAGGGGGAGAAGGCCTGATCCTTTTGGGGATGGTGTATCTGTGGGTGGGGGAACCTGGGGCAGGGTGTGGTGGGGGCACCTGTGGAGTGGGGGCCTGAGGGATGGAGGAAGGAGACTTGGTGCCTGAGCTGCAGGGCGGCGGCGGGGTCTTGCTCTTCCGGGTCCGGGGGGCTTGCGGGTGGGGACGTCAGTCGGTCTGCGCCTGGGGGAGGGTGTCCGGGGCGAGGGGCACTCCGCTCCGTGTGGGTGGGCTTCCTCTTCCCCTGAATGCTGTATCAGCTGGATCGGAGGGGAAGAGGCCGAGGTCACTGAGGAAGAGCCGCTGTGTCTTTGGGGTTGCAGGTGAGGCAAGGGAGGGGCTTTGGAGGGAGAGGCAACTGAGGACTGCGCAGTGCTCGTGGATGCGTGTGTGTGTGCCTGGGCCCCATCCCCTGTGAGTGTGGTTTCAGTCCCCTGACTGTGCGTGCGTGTGTGTCTTGTTTGTGGCGTGTGTGTCTGTGTGCTGCTCGTGTCCGTGCTGGTGTGTGCCTGTGCCGGTGTGTGTGTGCTTGGGACAGGTAAGGTGCTGGGGAGTGTGGATGGGGCAGAGGCAGGAGGGGTGAGGGACTGTCGGAGTAGGGACACTGCTGCCATCAGGGAGGAGTCCATGGACCTATTGCCCCTCTGTAGGGAAGACATGCCCGATGAGATGCCCTCCATGAACGACACCAGCTGAGTCAACAGAGGGTGTGTGCATGGAGGACACCCAGCATCGCTGTCTGCCCTACATGGAGCTGGCGAAGGAGGTACACAGACTCCTCACTCAGGGCAGCAGGGGACACAGGGGCAGGGGGTGCGGTGCCTGGCCCGAAGGAGACACGCTCCCGAACATGGGAGCCTCCACGGACCTCGGGAATGGGAGCCGATGGGAGGGCGGTGGTGGTGGCGGGGACAGCAACACTAGCTGGGGTGTGGTGGCTGCTGACACCCGCCTCCATAAGGGAGTCATCCTCCGAGCTGCTGTGGTCCTCAGCTGAGGTGGATGGTGCTGAGGACTCCTCGGTGTGGCTCCCCTCGCCCTCCATGCCACTGGGTCCCTCCGACCACTCCTCGGCTGCTGACCCAGTCTGGCTCTGCGGCTCCTCCTGGTCCGTGGAGCTGTCCCCTCCTGTGGCCGTGGATGTATCTGCAATCAATAGGGAAACAGACAGACATCAGTCACCTGCACCGAAAGCACACACCACAGTAAGTACAGCGCATTACAGAGCAAGCCCTGGCATCCTTAGTTGAGCATTGCTAAAAGTGCCCAAACAGAACAGGAGAAGCCAATTGTCAGTCTGATGGTCAACCATGGCACTCACATCCCACCTGGCCTTGCACCCATCTGTCTGGTGTCTGTTGGATGGCAATACCCCAGTGTGGACACATGCACCACCTACACAGTAGTTGGACAGTGCAGAGAACCCGGTGAAGCATGTGAACATGCACACATCACAACTCTTGCCACTGAGTCAGTACAGGTGTCCGGATGAAAGGGATGCCCAGAGTCAAATAGGAAATGCATGTGATGCATACCAGTGACAGACACCATGATGCACCCATGTCCTGATAGCCATTGCCACAATGGTGTGCATGTAGCACATGTCACTCCCCTGCAGGATCACTAATAGGAAGTCACATGCCATGGCACAGGCATGCCTGCTAAGTCATACATCACTGTCTCCAGTCACATGGGCAGGTCAGCCAGACAACAACACTCTGCACTGTGTCACAATAGTAGGTCATGGGGAATGCAAGTCCTGGAGCTGAACAAGTGCACATGTACATCCCCCACACACCACATCATCTGAACCCTTATCTGTCCAGGTCATACCGATTGGACATATGGGAGACCTGTAACACAACCCTCTGAACCTGAGCACCTCACAATCTGCTGTGAATGGGAAACAGCTGCCTGAACTTCACATTCGCATACCCCAGTCTGCACGGTCAGGTGATCAAACACCTATGTGTCACACAAGTATCGTCTCCTATGGTCACATCTCCGGTGGCATGCTGAGCCCCAACCGATAAACACCCCAGCAGTCCTGACAACGAAGCCACAGCACACTGACACAGAGGCAGACACCTGAGGGGACATATCACTGAGCACAACGTGTCAGCTGATACACGGGAGTGGGAGTACAGAGTGTATTGTATGGCCTGGAGTAGGCATGACTGTCCTGCCCCACATGAATGAGGGATGAGCCCTGGACAGTAGGCAGCTGGCTAAGTATGTGTGACACACGTAATATACACACTCCTGGGGCCCAAACATTGTTCCCACCCGCAGCATGGGTGTGTGCCAGATACCCCAGGCACATGTGGTGGATCAGCTCAGCAATTGGACCACATATCAAAGTAACACGCAGATTACATGTCAGAACACAGGCATTGTGTAAGCAATGGACCCACCCATGATGCCCACCACAGAGTTAGGGAAACAGATGCAGTCCCCCACCTTTAGTCAAGCAAACTGCAAGGACACAGTACCCAAGTGACACAATTCCCTGACTGTAAGGGCCACACCTGGGTATCAGATGAGGAGTGGGCAGTGCACAATAGAGGGACATGGGTCCTGGACCACATGACTGATGTACTGTGGAAGTTTAACCAGGCCAGAGGAGGGCACATAGCATGGCAGACATAGTTCACAATGCAGTCATGGACTCACCCCTCCTTGCTGCTCTCTGGCCTTCAGCTGCCCATCCAGATCAGGGAAGACAACCGCCAGGATCCTGAGCATGTGGGGGTCAGGGTCCGGTGTCCGCCCCTCCTGCGAGGAGGCGACAGCTTCAGCTGGACCCGTGCGATCCTCCGGGTCCAGCCCCGAAGGTCCTGCCACCTCTTCTGGCAGTTGCGGATCCGGCGCTTGTAGACCCCCACGGATCTCACTGCCCGGACGATGGTCAGCCATATCTGCTGCTTCTGGTGGGCATCAACCTGTGAGGATGACAACGTGAGAATGCCATTACTACACATGCAACATATCCGTGCATTACACAGTTGGATATACATGTCTCAATCACAGGGGCACATGATGTACACAGGCAGTGCAACGATGGCCATGGACAGTATGCCAGCAGTTACTACATGGTATCATTGCCTGGGAAGTAAAACCTTGTTTAAATGCACTGTCACTGCACAATACCTGTTCAGTGCATGTTACTACACACTATGGGGGGTGACAACTGCTCAGTGAGCCTGCTAGCCAGTGGCGTGCAGACTGTTAGCCTTGCTAGTCAGACAACATGCACATTTAGAAAGGCAGTGGACAGAACACTCACCTGCTCCCCTGCTTTCCCATACAGCTTGCTGTACTGTGGAAGGAGGCTGTCCAGCAGGGCCTGGTTCTCCTCAGTGCTGAAGGCTGGGGCTCTCTCCACAGTACGTGCCATTGCAGGGTCCAGAGGGTGCAGATACAGCAGCAGTGGTGGTGGCAGATGTCGTCCTGGAGCATGTAGTGCAGGCAAGTGAGCTCTCAGGGGAACAGCCAGCATTATATGTGTGCTGCAGAGGCAGATACTGTCCCATGTGTCCAAAGTGATAGGTCCAAGTCGTTTGCATCTTCTGAATCTGGCCAATCCATGGAATTGCACCACTTACACATGCCCACAGCATCCTTCAAAAGTTCAACTTCATGACACCCATGAATTTGCAACATTGTTGTGGGTGACCAACTGAATTTACAGCATCAGACTCGTTCAAAATTTGAAAACGCGTCCGTTGCCAGGCCAGGCCATAGCCAATGGGTGCGCACCGATCGGTCCATTGCTGTTCAACGTGTACCTAGGATACAACGCGTACCCGCACACATTGAATGCAATGGGCCGGCCGGGCACACCGATCGGTCCATTGCTGTTCAACGCGTACCCAGGATACAACGCGTACCCGCACACATTGAATGCAATGGCCCGGCCGGGCACACCGATCGGTCCATTGCTGTTCAACGCGTACCCAGGATACAACGCGTACCCGCATACATTGAATGCAATGGGCCGGCCGGGCACACCGATCGGTCCTTTGCTGTCCAACGCGTACCCAGGATAAAACGCGTACCCGCACACATTGAATGCAATGGGCTGGCCGGGCACACCGATCGGTCCATTGCTGTTCAACGCGTACCCAGGATACAACGCGTACCCGCACACATTGAATGCAATGGGCCGGCCGGGCACACCGATCGGTCCATTGCTGTTCAACGCGTACCCAGGATACAACGCGTACCCGCACACATTGAATGCAATGGGCCGGCCGGGCACACCGATCGGTCCATTGCTGTTCAACGCGTACCCAGGATACAACGCGTACCCGCACACATTGAATGCAATGGGCCGGCCGGGCACACCGATCGGTCCATTGCTGTTCAACAGCGTACCCAGGATACAATGCGTACCCGCACACATTGAATGCAATGGCCAATGTGTGCACACCGATCGGTCCATTGCTGTCCAACGCGTATTGCGAATACAACGCGTACCAGCACACATTGAATGCAATGGCCAATGTGTGCGCACCGATCGGTCCATTGCTGTCCAACGCGTATTGCGAATACAACGCGTACCAGCACACATTGAATGCAATGGCCAATGTGTGCGCACCGATCGGTCCATTGCTGTCCAACGCAGTATTGCGAATACAACGCGTACCAGCACACATTGAATGCAATGGCCAATGTGTGTGCACCGATCGGTCCATTGCTGTCCAACGCGTATTGCGAATACAACGCGTACCAGCACACATTGAATGCAATGGCCAATGTGTGCGCACCGATCGGTCCATTGCTGTCCAACGCGTCCCTGTACAAGTCACTGGCATATGTCACCATGCCTGTCACAGGTGAACATATGCCAGCCACATATACTTCCCAGGGAGTGAGGGGCACACCTACAACACCACAGCCTGTCCAAACTGTATCCTAAGGCATGTAAGGCTGCATTACCTATTCCGTGTATGGGGGTGAACATGTTGTTCTGTGGGTGTCACTTGGGGCAGCCACCGCCAGGCTGTGCATGTGTTCATGGGGACAGAATCCTTGGTGTTTTGTGTACATGACCACTGTGATGTGCAACTGTTCATATCTGAGCATGTGGCATGGTCACATTTCACGGTGGTGTATGTGTATGTCATGTCACATACCCCCTGAGTCCCATGTGGGACGGTATGTTTAACCCAGGTTGACCCATTGGCACAATAGTGATGGTCCTCCACAGTCTGTGTGCATGTTGTGTTTACAATGTCTCTGATTTCATGTGCACAATGGGAGACAGTCTCCACATCCACGTTGTTTGTGCATGGACTTTGATGTTGTTCGTGTGTGTGTCACAGACGTCCATGTCTGTCCTGCCGAGGCAACAGGGACCACTACCTGTGGGGGTCATGGTTGTTTTTCTGTGGTGTATACATGATACACCATGTCATGCCAGTGTCCATGTGGCAATACAGGGTCCCTGGGAATCTACCTGTCGTTGAGCTGTGTTGCCTGGGGCACATCTGTCCTCACATGTCACTGTGGGGTGTGTTTGTAATGTGGCAGCAGGAGATGGGAACTGTGACATGGCCTCATGATATCCAATGGCACAACCTGGGACTTATTGATGCCACTTGTTGAACTGTGATGTTAGATGTTGGCCATGTATGTGCCATACATGTCCTTACGGAACTGCACACATCATGTACTTGTGCCTCATAATGATGTATCATGTGATATTGAGTGTGTTCAATGCCACATATGTGGGGTGACTGACAATCTTTCTTTCTTCACCTATGCACTGCAGGGCACCAGCTGTCCATAGACCATTCCCTGACCTGGCAACGATGGTGGAACGTGACAGCATCCGACGGTACCGCTTCACCAGGCAGCTGATTGAGGATTTGGCAGTGCGCTTGACACCACATTTGCAACCTGGCCGGCCGTACCCTACAGCGCTGACCCCCAAGGTGAAGGTGATGGCAGCCCTACACTTCTTTGCCACCGGTACCTTTCAACACACTGTGGCGACTGCTGGTGGGATGTCACAGACAATGTTCAGCCGTGTGCTCCGCGATGTTTTGGAGGCTATGTTGATATACCTGAACCAGTACATCTATTTCCCTAGACTCCAACAACTCACTGACGTGAAGAGTGACTTCTATGCCCTGGGGAGGATGCCGCATGTCATTGGCTCCATTGATGGGACACATGTGGCTTTGGTACCACCACAGGCCCAAGAGCAGGCATACAGGAACCGCAAACACTACCACTCGGTCAATGCACTGGTGGTCTGTCTTGCAGATATGAGCATCTCACACGTGTGTGCCCGTTTCCCCGGTGCTGCACAAGATGCCTACGTGATGAAGAGTAGTCGCATCCCGAGGATGATGTCACAGATGCGGAACCAGCGTGCCTGGCTTGTTGGTGTGTACTGACTTTGTACCATTGTGTGTGTTCTGCAATGTAGTGTTCCACCCTCTTTTCCAACTCAGCTAATGTGCAATTGTCTGTATGTAGGTGACTCCGGATACCCCAACATGCCGTGGTTGCTGACGCCCCTCAGGAACCCTGTGACACCAGCCCAGATGCGCTACAATGAGGCACATGGTCGGACGAGGAGAGTGATTGAGCGGACATTTGGTCTCCTGAAGAGCCGCTTCCGCTGCCTGGACAAGACAGGAGGGGCCCTCCCATATGCCCCAGCAAAGGTGTGCAAGATTGTCATCATCTGCTGCATGCTACACAACCTGGCAGTGCGGAAGGAGTTGCCTCTCATCCTGGATGACGATGACCAACATCCGCCACCTGTGGAGGATCCTGGCCTGGACCACGATGCCAGTGATGATGATAATGGTGATGGTGATGTCCGCACACAGCTCATCACCAACTTCTTCAGCTGAATGTGAGTATCCAGAGATGTCATGTCAATGATGTGAGTTTGCATGATATGTGTTGGTGGTGCTCTGGTGCTGTTTGAGTGTGTCCATGGGCTACATGACTGTATGCGTGTAGCGATGTGTCCTTACAGGTAGTCTGTACTCCCCAACAGTGTTGACATGCTAACTTGGTTCTGGGTGGGTATCTTGTGACATGTATTGGGCATGAGTATTGCAGTTCTGTCCTGTTCTTCAGTGCTTTTGACTGTGTGTCATTTCTGTCCTTCACAGGGTACTTTCAGAGTCGTTTGGTCAACTGTGATCCCCGACACCGTGATTCGACTTCCAGGGTGGTAGCTGTCGTGTCCCTACAGGTGATGTGCGCCACACCCATGGACTTCCTTCCTTCTACACTTGTTGACTGTGTGCCCGCTGCCAGGTGGGATTACCTTGCATCTGTAGTGGTTACAACATGTTGCAAATGTGTAATAAACCTGTGCTTCACTTTGTGATGTGCGTTGTCTGTGGTCACACATTTGACTGACATTTGCTTACTGCACCAGTGGGCTAGTTGACAAAGACTGTGAATAGGTGTTGTGTCTGTGCATTGCACCGTATTTCCTGGCAACATCAGTGTAGGCAATGAGTCAGATGGCCTAGGTGTGTATTTGTTGTGTAGCCCTGGTGGTGTGTCTCCCTCATATGTGTCACGTTGCCATGACTCACATGCCTGTGTTGTACTTGCTGTAGCAGTTAGCATGCACAGTGTAATTTCGCTGGTCATCATCTCCATGACAGAAACCACGTTGGAATCACGACAGAGGCAGGTATGGTGTATTAGTGTGTTTATTGTCATACATGTGTGTGAATAGTGCACAGGATGGTGAGTGCTGTACATTTTGATTGCAATCCAAAGTTCCTAGATGAATTGGAAGTCCTGGTAGCAGAAATGTCCTGTATCAAGTCCACAGTCATCTGAGACATTGGTCCAACTTGTACTCCCCATGTCATGTCGGGGAGTTGTGTTGCAGTCAACAGGGTGAACAGTTTGCGCACAAAGGTGATTATCCAGAACAGGTTTTGGCTTCCTGGGGGTTGCACATGGCCATCGGCCTCTCAGTTGCCCCTCCTCGGACGACCCCTCTTCTTTGGGGGGGACCCTCAAGTGCAGGCTGCTGCGGTGCAGGGGACTCTCCGCCAGAGTCATCCTCCCTCCCTGTGGCAGTTGCAGTTGTTTCAGCACCAGATGTTGTGGGCACACAGGGAGGTGTTGACTGGTTGCTGCTCATCTGGCGGAGGCATTGTAATATGTCCCTATGCACCGCCGTCATCTCTTGCAGTGTGTCCCACTTGGACTCCACGCGGGACATGTGTGAGTCCAAGCGGGCATGATGGGCAGCCTGCTGCTGTTTAATGTCCCTGAGGAGCCCCACTACCTGGCTGAGCTCTCCGGTGCTGGACTGGTACGCATTGTAGGAGAGTAGGATCTGCTTCACATGGGTACCCCCACTTTTTGCTGATGCTTCACTGTTTTTCGACATTAGTCTGGCTGGGGCCCTGCTAATCAAAACCCCAGCCTAGCTGCTTCCTCTCTAAAATGGTTTCCATGTGCCTTAGGCACATCACTGATTGGGATCTGGAGTGCCCTTATAAGTCCCTAGTATATGGTATACTATGTACCAAGGGCATAGGTACCTCAGAGGCCTGCCAGGGGCTGCAGCATGTATTATGCCACCCCTGGAAGGCCATCCAAACTGACACCACAGGTCTGCTACTGCAGCCTGGGTAAGGTGGTGCATGCACCCCTTACTGTGATATAGGTTACCTATATCACGAAATACATACACACATATAAACCTATAAGTCACTCCTAAGGCAGGCCTTATCAATCCTAAAGGCAGAGTGCGTGGTTCCTATGTGAGAGGGTGCCCTGCATGAGCAGGGCCCCTCTGCAGCGTTCGGAGACCATCTCTGATGCTGTTTGTAGTGCAGCCTGACCATATACTCTTAAGCGCATTATATCCTCGCGGTAAAATGCTAACTTTGGAATGGCTGCACCTAAACATGTCGTGTTTGGTGTCAAACATCTTGGAATACTACCCCCCCTGGCGGCGGGGGTAGCATTCCACCCTTCTAGAGGGAAAGACATGTTAACTCTGACTAGTCCGGTAACTTCTTTCCAGAGCCCTGGCATCACAAAATGGATGCTGCTGCCACAGACACGAGTCTGGCCTCCTGCTGCTGGACGAAACTCCGGCAGGGGAGGCCGGGACAATAGGTTTCCTGTCCCAGGGAGGTGTGACCACCTCCCCAGACAGGATAATGTGTATTGGGGCTGGGCGGGAGCACTTTCGGGTGCTTTGAAGTCCTGCACTGGGGGCACATTTGGTGTCCCTGTGCATACCCCAGTTCAAACCGGATCAGGGGCTTGCAGCCCCTGCTTTGGCACGAACTGGACAAAGGGAAAGGGGTGTAGCCACCCCTCTGCCCTGACCCACCCATAGGTGGGGCCACAGAGTAGTCCAACCCATATTTTTAGAATAAAGGTAGGAACCCAGTCCTTAGGACTTTAGATTATACCTGGACGAAACTCTGAAACTGAATCCTGGACCTTCGACGCTCTACGACAAGATTAGAGGACTGAAGAATCTCCCTTGGGGTCAAGGAGTGACTCCCCTGCTTGGCAGGCACCAAGAAGCATCTGTCCGGTTCGCATTTCTGAAGCTCCCGTCGGACGCCGAAGTCATCGCATCACCAGAGGTGGATTCTCAGACTTCCCCGAGGCTACCCTGAGTCCCCAGCAAAGCTGAGGCCCGTGGCTATCGTGGGTGACTTGAGACCGTGACCCCTGGACACCGAGCACATTTGCAAGTGCATCATCTTCTGGGTCTCCCAAGAAGTCGTGCTTTGGGCTCCGAGTAGCCCTAGCCTCCAGCACCACCTGCACCGAAGTTCACTGGCCCCCACTCCACGAGTGTTCTGTAAGCCAGCTCCACGTGCGGCGTCACGAGGCTCCTTTGCGGTCGCTAGCCCGTTGGCTAGTAGCCCTTAACGAAGGCCAATCCTTTTTTTACTTGGCATCCTGGTTGCTCCAGGCCTGCCCTCACTTACCCTCGCTGGGTGAGTTCCACAGACCTTGCTGGTTTGCATCATCGACGATCTACATCTTCACCGAGACTTGCCGTTGCCAAGGCTTGTTGGGTCCAAACCGGTCGCCGACACCTCAGCACTCAACAGACATCGTGTACAAGCCCGAATCCTGCTCCTGGTTGCCGACAACGCCTCCTGGACCTCGTGGCTGAAGAGTCAAGACGACCATCAACGCACCTGAAGCACTCGACATCGGTGGGCATCTGTCCATCGCCTTCCTGGTCACTGGCTAGTGACCCAGACTCTGTCCCCTCTGCTTTCAGGTTCTTCAGAACTCCGATCTACTCTTGGATCCACCCGGACACTTTTCTCTTGGCCGCCAGCAGCACTTTGCAGCAGATCGCCATTCGAATCGACGACGAAACCCGACCCCGAAAGGCACCTATGCACCCGGCTTCCCTGGGTGAGGTAACACGAGTACTCCGGTACTCCCGTGGTAGAGACTCTTCAAAGTCCTAGATCTCAAAGGGTTTTGTCCTAGTCCTCTTTTAAGTGTCCCTTTTCTCTATTTTCCCGATCCCGACTTTCTCCATAGAAGCTAACGGCGTATCGCGGTTGTGTATTTACACTGCACGCGTCTCCCGTGGGTCCCCTGTGTCACTACCTTGGGTGGTTCCTTGTGGTCCAAGCACTTCTAGAGGCTCTAGGCCTAGTGTCTAGTTCAGTCGTGGTTCGCATACCACTTTATTGGTATATGGTTTGGTACGCCCCTAGGGCCCAAACGTGTATTTGTGCTATTACTGTGAATTAATATCTTATAACTTATGTACTTCGAACTCTAGCCTCATAAAGAGACTAGAGGGGTGTGTTTAGCAATAAATACATATATTTTGAATATATACCTGGTGTGGTGCTCTTTCATTTGGTCACTCAAGAGATTATAGACTGGTAAAACAAGCTGCTTTACATTCCTTCCAAGACTTAGCCTGAAGGCTGCTCTCCATAGCTACCACTAGGATAGCTTTCAATAAAGGTTGTCTTTAACCTATCTCCAATAAGGGGTTGTTTGGACTGGTGCAAGGTGCCCACTATAATTAGTGGACAGCATATGCCAGGCCAACTTCTCACACGCATCAGCTATGCGTGCCAGTTGTGGGTCATCATGCAGTCCAGACCCCTCTGCGAGCAGCGACCTATGTCTCCCACCCCTCCCACCACCCCTGGCGACACTTGCAGTACCTGAGGTGGCACGCACAGGTGACCCTGGGCCCCCTTGGGGGTTGTTGGTGGTGTTGGTGTCCATGGCCCCACGTTGGTCCAGGGTCCCTGTGCTGGTGGTGGTGGTGCTCCTTGGTCTGTCCATGTCGGCAGGGGTGGTATGTGTGTTGACAGTCGTTGGAGGGGTGGGTGCAGGGGGTGCAGCTGGTGGTCCTGCTGGTGCTGCATGATGACTTGCTCCGGAGGTGCCAGGTAGGTCTTCTTCATCCGAGGAGGGCAGAGGCTGTTCCACACCAGTGAGCTCCGTATCCTCTTGAGCCTGGGACGGGGACTCCTCAGCGTCTGCTGCTGTGTCCCCATCATCACCTGTTTTTGGGAGACACACACAATGTATGTTATGTTTCTTCAGGCATCAATGGTTGACACACCTGACAGTTGTGACTGTGCCTCTGGATGCGGGCCTGTACATTGCATTGTCCTAAGTTGTCACAGTCAGAGGTTGATATTGGTGTAGCACATTGTCCTGCATTATTTGGGCATTTCTATGTGAATGTTGGGGTGTGTACATGGTCTGCATTGGTTGTATTTGGTTGACATCCGGCCCTCCTTCCCACCCAATCAGATATTCCACCATGGAACGTGCTTCCATTGCAGGGAGTGCAAGTTGTCTTTCAGGATGTCAGTCAGTGGAGTCCTGCTGTTGGTTGGTGCACAGTTGCCAGCAGGGCCTTGTGCTCCCCACAGCAGTAGCCAGTGTCAGCCATCTTGTCAGTTGTTTTCCACTCCCTGTGATGTGCGCATGGTTCAGGGTGGTGTTGATGGGACAGTTGTGGGGGTGACCAATATCTGTGACTACCACTCCCATCATGCTATTGCCTCCACCCCACTTCCCAGAATGCCCATACTTACTTGCTTTTGGGTGGACTTCACTGTGTATGAGTGTGAGAGCAATGGCAAGATGGCTGACAGTGGTGTCCTGCTGTTGGTTGGTGGCCAGTTCCCAGCATGGCCTTGTGCTCCCCACAACAGAGCACCAGTGTCAGACATCTTTGATGGGGCTTTCCACTCTCTGTGGGGTGTGCATGCTTGAGTGTGAGCTTGCTGGGCCATGTGGGTGGGGGATGTTGAGCTGTGACTACCACTCCCATCATGCTATTGCCTCCACACCACTTCCCAGCATGCCCATGCTTCCTTCCCTTTGACTCTGCTTCCCTGTGGGGTTGTGTGCCTGTGCTGACAAGATGGCTGACAGTGTTATCCTGGGGTTAGTTTTGCTACAAGTCCCATGTGTGTCCCTGTGCTTCACTCAGCATGACCCAGGGTTGTGGTTCTTTGTGGGATATTTGATTGGAGTGTGAGGCAATGCATTCTCCCAGGTGAGTTATGTGGAGTTTGTGTTAGGGGTGTGTGTGAGAAACGCTGCTGGTAACTATGGTCAGGGCTGTGAGTCCTCCTTCCCACCCAGCCAGATATCCCACCATGGACGGTGCTTCCATTGCAGGGAGTGCAAGTTGTCTTTCAGGATGTCAGTCAGTGGTGTCCTGCTGTTGGTTGGTGCACAGTTGCCAGCAGGGCCTTGTGCTCCCCCACAGCAGTAGCCAGTGTCAGCCATCTTGTCAGTTGTTTTCCACTCCCTGTGATGTGCGCATGGTTCAGGGTGGTGTTGATGGGACAGTTGTGGGGGTGACCAATATCTGTGACTACCACTCCCATCATGCTATTGCCTCCACCCCACTTCCCAGCATGCCCATACTTACTTGCTTTTGGGTGGACTTCACTGTGTGTGAGTGTGAGAGCAATGGCAAGATGTCAGTCAGTGGTGTCCTGCTGTTGGTTGGTGCACAGTTGCCAGCAGGACCTTGTGCTCCCCACAGCAGTAGCCAGTGTCAGCCATCTTGTCAGTTGTTTTCCACTCCCTGTGATGTGAGCATGGTTCATGGTGGTGTTGATGTGCGCATTGTGAGGGTGGGTAATATCTGTGACTACGACTCCCATGATGCTATTGGCTACACTGACTTGCCCAGCATACACAGAATTCCTTCCTTTCAGTGGGCTTCACTGTGTGGTGGTGTTGTAGTGGTGGCTACATGTCTGGATGTGTTTGTTAGTTATATTTGTGCCACTGCCTAGCTGTAGTTGTAGTTGTGTTTGTACATGTGATGACACAGTTACATGTCACTATGAGATGCCATGTGTTGTGTTTATCTGACTGACATACACATTTTGGGATGATTCTGTTCTGATTGCTGTGTATTTGCTAAGGGTGCATGGTTTGACTCTCCCCTTGACAGTGATGTGTGTGTATTGTCGCACAATATTGTGTACATTTGTTGTGTACTCACCAGGCTCTGGGATGTTTTCTAGTCCATATACGCTCACTGGTGGTAGGATGGCCCGCACCTTCTCCTCCCAGGGCCTGAGGTATACTGGCTTGGCAGGAGGGCCACTGCCGGTGTGTTGGCTCAAGAGGTAGTCCTTCTCTAACAGCTCCCTGACCCTCCTGCGCACGTCATACCACCTGTTCTGGATGTCTATCTTTGTGCGCAAACATGGTGATTGTGCGTTCACCCTGTCGACGATCCTCTCCCACATCTTGGTTTTCTGCGACATGGGTGTCTGTTGGACCAGTGTACCAAACAGCAGTGGCTCTACCCTGAGGATCTCATCTACCAGGACTTCCAATTCACTATCTAGGAACTTATGTTTCTTCTTTGGGGGCATGGTGATGGGTGGTGATGGTGAGTGATGTGTGTGTTGGTGTGCAGGTGAAGGTGTGTGAGTGTGTGTTTTGCTGGGTGTATGTGAGGGTGCTATTTGTTGAGGTGCTGATGGTGTGTGGCTTGTGTGATGGATGAGCTGTGGGTGTGTGGTTGCTGTCTGTTGAGTGCTGGCAGGTAATTTGAATTTGCAAAGGATCATGGTAGGGATTTGTGGGTGGAGTTGTGGGTGTGTCTTTGTTCCCTGCACCCCCCCAGTATTTATTGGCTTTGTAATTGCTTGTTTGGCCTTTTTTTGTGTATTTTCCCTTTGTACTTTTTGTGCATGTAGGAGACGTTCTTGTGACCGAGTCGGACCCTGCAGTTGTCTCGTACGAGCTTCTCCGAGTCGTTCACGCTGTGTTTGTGCTGTTTTCTATGCTGCGTACGCGTCAGTCGCGGTGTTTTGGGTTGCTTCGGCTCGCTGTTTTGTATGCATGTCGGTCGTACGGCTTGAGCTCCGTGCGACTCGGTCGTGTTTTCCACGCGTTGCATCGTACTTGGCGGCTCGGAGTTCGCGGTACGTTTCGTTCGGGATCCTTCCTGGTGCGTGTCGGTTGGTTTGATTCGCGTGCTTTTCCGGCCGGATTGCTGTTTTCCGCGCGGCTCGGTCGTTCGGCTTGTGTTCCGTACGAGTCGTTCGGGTTTTGCACGCTTCTCATCGTACTTTGCGGGTCGGGCTGCACCGGTACGTGTCGGTCGGAATGAATTCCGGCTCCGAGTCGGTCGGTACGTTTTCCGGCCCGAATCGGAATCGGCCCCATAGTGTCTTGAACTGGATTCTTTTTTCTACCGGTAGCCAGTGTAGCTTAGGTAAAAACGTAGACACTGAACATGATTTCGGAAGCGCCAATAGAGTACGGGCTGCTGCGTTTTGTATTCTCTGAAGGCGCTGAATACAGGATTTGTTGGCACCGAAATATAGGGAATTGCCATAATCCAGTCTAGATAAAATTGTAGCCTGTAAAATAGTCTGCCGGACTTTGGGCTCAAAGAAGCCAAGCAGAAGTTTTAACCCTCTCAGGAGCCCGAAGCAGGTCCCTGCGACTAATTTGGATTGAGCGTCAAAAGAAAGACGTCTATCGATCCAAAAGCCCAGGTTCTTGACTGCCTCCTTAGGCAGAGGTGCTGGTTTTAATTGGTCTGGCCACCATTGCTCTGACCACATATCGCTGTCTCTCCCGAACAGCAGAATTTCCGACTTACTGGCATTTAGCTGCAAGCAGTTTGTTGTCATCCAATTAGCGATCACCAGCGTATCCTCCTTAAATTTGATGAGATTATTTTTACATTTCTTAGAAAAGGCGATGACTAATTGGGTGTCGTCGGCGTAGGCAACCAAAGACAGCCCTCTGCTTTTTGCCACCACTGCCAAGGGTTGTACATAGATGTTAAAGAGCACGGGGCTCAGTATCGATCCTTGCGGAACCCCATGTCTGATCGCCAACTCCTGGGAGTGGTAGGGTGGCACTATGACCTGGAAAGTTCTGCCCTCTAGGAAAGAGCGAAACCAGGCCAAGGCCGAACCCCCAATCCCTATCTCCTGTAACCTGCACAGTAATATTTCATGGGAGACAGTGTCGAAAGCGGCACTTAAATCCTAAAGAATTAAGGCCGCGGAATTTCCGTTGTCTAAGCTACTACGAATTTCCTCAGTCACTGCCAACAGAGCCGACTCAGTACTGATCTGAAGCCATTTTGCGAAGAGTCCAGGATGGCATTTTACTCTATAAACTCTGTCAGAATAGTATTGACATGGGATTCAGTAGCGTTGGCTAGAAAAGGGAGCTGAGAAATGGGGCGATAATTACCCGGTTCAGATGGGTCTAACGATACTTTCTTCAAAAGAGGTGTCACTTTAGCGTACTTCCAGTCTGATGGTATAACCGCTGAGGTCAGAGATAAATTAATCAAATAAGAATGTGTTTTCCTTGCGCCAGCGAGCGCTCTTTCAGAATCGCCATTTGGACCGCCGTCAAAACTTTCTCAACATTCGAAAAACACATTTCTGTTGCAGTGTACAAATGTGATTTGTATGCATTAGGTACTGTGTCCCCCTCATAGAACGTCAGGTAGGTGAAACCCACCGTCCCCAGCACTATAAATATCACCAGGTTCGTGGTGTTATCACGCGTCAACAAGTAGTTAGTTGCAAGCACCTCAGATTGCAAAGATTGTAGGATAGTGATATGTTCCGGAAGCCAGCTGGCAGAAGAATATGTTGGTTGTATCAACGCATAAAGCGGTTTGATACACTGGGCATAATCGGGAATATATGTCCTCCTGAAATTCAAAAATCCCAGCAAAGACTGAAGTTTCTTCAGTGTAGAGGGAGGTTGAAATTGTGCACATTTCTCCAGAAAGTGGGGGGCTAACCCCCTACCTTCATTATTGAGCTCATAGCCCAAAAAGAGCACCGCAAAATGAGCGATATGTGATTTTGCAAAATTGAATTTGTATCCATAGTCGGCAAACGATAAAATGATGCAGTCGACTCGGACAAGATGCGGCATTAGTTCGTCGTCCGTCAGATAAAAATCATCAACGTACGAGAAGGCATCTGGATCTATGTCGTGCAACAAAGACACAACACGCGCAGCAAAAGCCCAGGTGCTGTTCTTATACCCCATAGGCAAGAGCGTAAATTTTTTCTGATTTCCGACGGCGGTGAATGCTGTCAAGTCACGGCTCTCAGGAGCCAGATTATGACTATAGTAACCATTGGATATGTCCAGTGTAGTTTTGTATTTTTTACGAACAAGGTTGTTCACCAGCGCAGAGCTGTGTGTGTTTTACACCGCAAAAGTGCAACAATGACTATTCAAATTTTGATCCAATACAATGCGTTATGAACCGTCAGGTTTTGATACCGGAAAAAGAGGATTATTCATCGGTGATACACAGGATTCAATCACTCCTTGATACTCCAACTGAGTTAGAATGTCACAAACGTGAGCCTTAGCCTCACGTCTGATTGGATATTGCGGTTGTAGCTGTGGTATAGACCGTAATGGTATTTCATGTGCCGGTGAATCAATATCCCAGCCCACCTGATTACGGTACACCGCTGGGGCAAGGGCCAAAGCCCACTCAGCTGCGTAAGCCTTTGCATGTTCCTCAGGGACGTAACGAAAAACTCGAAAGTATCACGTCCTCCCCTCTAGAAGCGGCTAGCACAAAGGGTGGAGGCCAATCTGCCTCCGCCAACAAAATGTCATATGAGGAGGTAAGATTTTCCCAGAAAACCGCCTTGATTGGACGCTGTATATCACCTTCAATTTGGAAGGCAATCTCATAGAGTCTATGATTTGATTTGATTTAAACATTTATATAGCGCACAAATGCCAGACGGCGTCTAGGCAATTGAACCAGATGGAAAGTAGAAAGTTACCACGCAATACAGAACTGAAAGTTAATTTACAAAAAGCCAGGTTTTTAAAGCTTTTCTGAAGGCCAGGATAGTTGGACAATTCTTTATCTCACCGGGAAGCACGTTCCAGATTTTAACGGTTCCCGAAAAAAAACTTCTTCCGTCCCAACAAACTCTTTTGATTCTGGGCATTTGAAGGAGTTTGCAGTGAGCCGACCTCAAATTTCTGGTTGGTATATACCATTTCAATTGCTTTTTCAAGAAGTAATGGGGCCCACCCCATGGAGTGCCTTGAAAGCTAGACATTGGGCTTTGAATATAATTCTCTTCTCCACAGGGAGCCAATGTAGGATCTTCAACTTCTGCGAGACTGGCTGGAATTTTTGAATATCCAGCAGTAATCTGGCCGCTGCATTTTGAAGCCGTTGTAGCTTTTGAAGATGCTGCTTTTGGATCCCTACATAAGTGCCAGTGCTGTCACCAGAATTTTTACTGACTCCGGTGGAATGAAGGGGCTGATTTTTCTAATCATCTTCAGGAAGAAAAAGATAGAGGAAGAAAGGGAAGTAATCTGATGTTTGAAGGTCAATTTGTCATCAAAGATGATGCCTAAATTTTTGGCCTTATTTACAGGCGTTGGGGTGTCTCCTAGGCAAGTCGGCCAACATCTGGGTGTCCAGAAAGAGGTATCAGAGCCCAATAAGAGGACCTCAGTCTTTCCACCATTAAGTTTCAGGCAGTTCAGACTCATCCATTGATGTACCCGAGACATACAGAGATTGAAACGATCTGCTGTCTCTTCCATGTTGCTGGAAACTGACACCACCAATTGGGTGTCATCAGCGTACGAGACCACTGAGAACCCACATTGCCTGATGATTTTGGGCAGAGGGGAGACATACAGATCGAACAACGTAGGGCTAAGGGCCGAGCCCTGAGGCACTCCACACGGGAGCGAGAACTGTTCTGTATCCGGTGGGGCAACCCGGGTATCTGCTGTTTCTACTATAATGAATGTATCAGTTGCTGTCGCCTCCAGACAGGGACGCAGTGCCTCCCGCACTATGGTAACCTCCGCTGCGCTGTCGAGCAGAGTCACCGCCCATGTCCAGTCTAGGAGTCGCGTTCTCACCTTCTGAGCCATACTTCGCAGTTAAAGCGGCAACATTTTGCTTCTGATACGGGGGTCGAAAACAAGGTAGTTCCTCTTGTTTGGCTTTAACGTCAAACTGTTGAGGTAGATCTCGTCCCTGTTGTTTGGTCGGACCTTTGGCACGATCCTGGTGTTCCCCACCACCGACTTGAGAGTCCGATGTGTTCTGTAAAGAACGAGGAGAGTGCTGATCACGGACCTGAAATCTATCAGGAGTCTTAATTTTCGCGCGGTCGCGCATGTCATAAGTACGCTCAGAAGACTCAGGTGTCGGTGAACCAGCACACAACCGTTGCTTCTGCTGTTTCTGCCCCTGTTTTATATTTCTCCAGTTCTTTTTAAGAAAGAACGGGCGCCCATCTTTATCAGTCTTGGCTTTTTGTTGAGTTTGAGTTTGCGTTTGCGTTTGAGTAAAAGGCTTAACTCCCAGACTATTGCGGCCTAAGGTTTTATAAGCCTTAGCAATGATCTTTGGTAATTTGCGCGGCTTGTCTGCGTCTGCCACAGCCTCCAAGCAGTTAGCCACTTGTAAGCTTACAGCATCACCCTTAACATTAGCAAGGATCATATCAGCAACAACGTCGAACACCCCCACCAGTCTCATCCCTAATTCAAGAGCCGCTTCGGCTCCGTGTTCATCCTGAACACGCTTTATCACAGAAGGGAGTACGGTCATGGAGGGGGTGCTGAAACACATTGAATATACCACTGCAAACACTTTACCCCAAGTGTTACAATCAGCTAATTCGGTAACTAAGTCTTTAGGTAAACTTATGGTTAGGATCCTGTGTTTCTCCACAGCAGTGGTATTTGGAAAAACAGCCTCAATTTGTCCAAAATTTTCAGCAAGCCAATAAGGGAATTCATCCTTATTCTGTGGACGCTTGCCCATCACCGAATTAACCATAAGAGGACTGATGGTTACACCACCAGGTCCAGCCGGTTGTGCAGCAACGCCAGGTGGTCCCACTTGGAAGTTGCGCAACATGAACTGTATAACAGCTCTATGTATACGTATTAATGAAGTATGTAATACGCTGAGTTCTATCGATAAAGGGCCCAAACGGTCCGGCGTTATTGGGTGAGGAAGGGCGCCATTAAACCATATTTGGTGTTGCCAAGCCATTAGCGGAACTTCAAGATACCTATAAGGCTGATAAATCTGAGGTAGGGCCGTGGCAGTATATTCGTGAAACAAATTATCTGTTCCATCTACCACCGGAAAGGTGACCCAAGAATAACACACCTCGAAGCGGTAAGCTGCAGCCGCTTCTACAACAAAAATGAGCGCAACACCAGCATTAGGGACCGCATGTTGAGTCAAATAAGCCGTGATTGCAGCCCAATTAGGCGGTGCAATGGCAACCGCCATAACGAATAGCAAAGAAGGACAACCTATGTGCGGCAACGCAATAACGGGTTAAGAAGAAAGAGAAGGAACTTTTTAAAATTCAAGCTAGAAAGAACCTATAAAACATCAATATAGGAGGTTACTCCGTCACAACCGTCTCCGGAAACAGATGTGAGGGGATTGTGGACAAGCACAAGCACTACTCAAGAGTCTCGCAGATAAGAACCAGACCAAACGTTGGCGGCGCCATGTTGAGGGGATTCTGCACCAACACAGAACTATGCGCAGGAAAACAGGACCTCAGTGTATAGGGGTGCACCAATCTACCACCTTAGTACCCAAAATCCCAAAACCGACTAGCTATAGTGTCTCATTCGTTCTCCTCCAAAATCACGAAGCTACAAATGATTAGACAACCCAGAACACAACACTCCCGACTCTCTCAGGAATCGCATTAGCAAGACATACCCTTTCGCTTGCTCACTCGTACTTGTCCACAATAAGAATGGTCAGAGTCACTGTTATAGTTCAAAATTTTTATTTTAACTAGCGTGCTCTATAATGCAGTATACGAGCCACTACCAGCAGCGAAATGCATAAACTTAGAACAATTAGCATTGTTACAACTCCATAGAATATGAAGGGGGAAGTCATTATATATATAGTCAGTGGAAAAAGGACTATAAGGCCTAACCACCCTCCCCTTGGTAAAGCAATGTTTAATATATAATAAAAGATCTCTGGGCTTTGTCAGCAGACCCCCTACCTTAGTGCCTAGATGGAAGCTTTACATCATAGGAACCGCATAGCTCTTCTCCCTGGAAAGGACCCTCTCCAAGTGTGTGGCAGAACAACATGCATCCCTGTAATATCAAAGCATGAGCTTCCAGTAGCGCAGCTGTGTTAGCATGTTTTGTCTAGATGCTAGGGACTGACCAGAACAGAATAACAAGGGGTATTGTTTATCGACCTTGCACATCGTGTTCAGACTAAACTCCAAGAGCAGGCAGAGAACGCAGAAAGCAGACAGTTCTCATGTGAAAGGCACAAACAGAGTCTTGCACAACAAAGTCATGTAGTAACGTGCGCAAAAGCAGCATCATGGCAGCCGTGCTCAATGCCAATTTAGCAATGTCAACAATGACCCCAACGGCCATATAACACAGTAACATTATTCTCGGCATTACATGATTTTGGGGCTCTCCCTCAAAGATTTTTTAGCACAGTGAATGACAATTGTTTTATTATAATACACATTAGGCTGGTAAACCTGGTGCAATGTGAAACACCAGGATCTATTTTACGTAACAATCTCTGGCAAATCGTATACTCCAAACACTCTGGGTCAGTGGTGTCAACCTAACCGGTCTTATAAAAATCTTTTACAAGATATTTGAGGCTCTTTCCCCCAAAGAAAGGTTTAGAAAATTGGACACAAATAATGAAAGTTAATCACATCTAATTAGTTATTGCTCTGTTCAATGCTTTATTTACCTGCTCACAATACATTTGTGACAGTATAGTAGATAACTTTGTTGCTGAATGGGGAAGGCTGCCTCATATCCCAGCTCCATAGCACATTGAGTGTTGAATATATATTCTTTGGTACTTTGTGACAACTGCCACCAAATATTTTTGGATTTGAAATGCTTGGATAGTCATTCAGCGTGAAACACAACCCATGTTTGATAGGATTTTCTTTAATAACATACATTAAGGATAGAAACGGAGCACACAAGTGTGATTATCCATGATACCCCCATATAACACATAGGCGTCAATTTGGGGTTACCAAGGGTAAGAGGTGTTGACCTAGTTTTCCATTTGGTACCCTTGTCTAAGTGGAAGGATCAGAAAATAAACAGAGCTTTAAAAGTCTTATTCATGTTCTTTAAACTGCATTCCAGTTTCTCTACCTAGCCACTGGGCAGCAAATAAGTAGCTGTTGTGGAGCTAAGCATGGGTTAAGGGATCAACCCGTGAAGCCACTTCCACTACTGCTGGCATTTTAGTGAATAAATGCCTTGGCAGCTCAGGGCTGATATCCAAGCCCCTGAACAAAAATGGGAGCAGATTATTTAATAGTAATAACATTCTTGAAAATAATTCGCAACAGTGCTTGAAGAATGACAATGTGTTTACTGATAACAATGTTTGCATATTTGTATTGAATGAAGCAAATGACTATGAAATAAGGCTTCTTGGGTGGAAGTTTAGTAGCAGCATGATGAAGTAATCAAAGAAAAAATCTTTGGATGAATAAGACTGTCTTCAAATAAGAATGATGGGGCTAATTTAGGACAATTGCATAACATTTTGGAGTAATCTATAGTATGAGAAAAAGACTGGGTTGCGGACAAACTAGTCTCTATTTTGTTGTGGCAGGCAGGAAATTAGAAACAATCGATAGGCCCTTGTTGGACTAAAAATCATTTGAGTGGTCACTCCCCAGACTTTTTGCCTTTTGGTCCTTTTGTTGCTGAATTCGTTTTAGTTGGCTTTAGAACTCTGCACACATTTTACTGCTAACCAGTGCTAAAGTGCTTGGGCTCTCACTCCATAACATGATGCAACTGGTATATACCTGTTTGACACATTTAAGTTACTGGTAAGTCCCTGGTAAGTGGTAATGTAGTACCCTGGGTCTGTAAATTAAATGCTACTAGTGGGTTGCAACACTTATTGTGCCACTCACTACTGTAGCTCTAAACCGATGTCTCAGGCCTGCACTCTTGCAGTCTGCAATGTTGTTTTAAAACTACCATTCCGACTTCGCAGGATAAACACCGGCCCAGCCTTAAAACTTCCTTTTTATTACATGTAAGTCACCCCTAGAGTAGGCCCTTTCAGCTCAGAGGGCAGGGTGCTGTGTAGTTAGAAATTAGAATATATGTAATTTACGTTTTACATGTCCGAACAGTGAAAATCTCACAAATTCGACTTTCTCTGTTGCGAGGCCTAGCTCTGCCATAGACTAACAGTGATTCACCTTTGTGCAAACCACTAAAGGCTAGAATCGGAATGGGAACAGCTAGAGAAATAATTCTTACTCTTACTTGCATTAGAATTGAAAATCCTCTTTATTGGTAAAATTGGATTTTAGCTCCTAATGTTAAAAATACCACTTTTAGAGAGGTATTGTTCAGCCTCCAGTTTCTGGGGCCTTTCCTGGGTGTAATCTCTCTGCTTGGCATGCTGATGTCTGTCTCCCTGGGTTGTGAATTGGAACCGGACGCTAGACAATAGGGGATGAGTGTGCTGAGGGGTGAACACTTGGGGCAGGATGAGGGGGTGGAGCTGACATTCACACCAATTGCATTTCAATGGCCTATCTTCACCCTCACACAATGACCAACACACCAGGGACCAGACATCTTGGCATTTCTGAGGGAGGGGAGAGGGACTGCTCAGGGCAGGGCTTGGTGGCAATACTCTGCCCCCCACTTCAAAGCTTTGCACCTGGATAAAAAGGCCTCTCTCAGACACTGCCACAGATCACCTGTGGACTGGAAACCAGAAGACAAGACTGCACAGTGGTTTGCCTTGGTGCAAGGGAGAATGGACCTGCTCGCTCTTCCAAGACTCCTGAGTGACTCCATGAACCAGTTGGCTACAACAAGTACCAGAGGCCTCACTTGCTTTTCCCTCACCAGAACTTGGCCTGGTCCTTGCTTGCTGCTTTTCTTCCTTTGAAGGAGTGAGTCCTGATCCCGCCTTGCCTGTCCTAAAGGCCCGGAAACCATGGGTGGTGTCAGAGAGTGCTCCTCCCTGCAATTCCTGTACGTTTCTGCTCATCGACTCAGAGAGACACCGAGCAGCACAGAGATCCCTGATTCTGGCTTCAAGGCAGTTCCGATTGACTACTACTGAAGGTCCCGACGTCTTGACTCCGATTGATGGCTACAAGTGGTTTTGAGGTCAGTGGCTCCTGTCCGACTGCGACGACAGCAGCGTCTCTCGATGACTCCCCGACTCCAGTTCCGAAGTGGACCCCGATCCACAGCTCCGGCGGCTCTGACGCCCAGCGGCTCCTATCCGACACCGAAGACAGCAATCTCTATCCTACACCCAATTCAGCTTCAACATCGCAGCAGCTCTCGACTCCAATGACAAGCAGCCCGGATCATCAACTACGGCGACTCCAACGGTGAGCGGCCATTCCCTAGCGGCGCTTCTGACTCCGTGAACTCTTGCATTTTCGGCATCCAACCCGAAGGTAAAACTTTCACCGTCACAACTCCCCTGTGCTCGGCTTGAACTTACTGGCCCAACTCCGAGTGCTTCGACGCTTTCCATTTCTAAACGCTATTTTTCTTTAATACTTTAAAATTGCATATCTCAAGAACTACTGATTGTATTTTTGTAGTTTTGGTGACATTTTTTGTTGTGTTTTCACTTTATTACTGTTTGGGTGTTGCATAAATACTTTACACACTGCTCCTAAGTTAAGCCTGAATGCTTGTGTCCATGTTATCAGAGTGTTAAGCACAGGGTTTGGTTTATAGTAATTGTGGTTCACCCTAACTAGGATTGTGGCACTGGCTTGAAGAGGGCACACACCCAAATCAACTCAGAACCCAATTTCTAACAGCCCTGCAAACCTAATGCCAACTTCATTTTAGGTAACATATTGGCTCATATGAGCAGGAAACAATTACTGCAGAGACAGAAAATATCTTCAATTAGCATTATCCATTTTAAGCACCACCCCTCCTGCTAACATAGCCTTCTCTGCTATAAACCATTGCTGATGACAAGACATCTCTAACCATGCCTGCCTCTGTCATCAAATAATCCATTGCTCCCTTCCATATTCCCTCCTGCTGTCTCCTCAGCTAAATGTAACTATTACAGGGTGGATCATGAGAGGTCTGCCTTGAGGGCCTATGTTGCAGGTAGGCAGCTCCTGCTTCAAAGGGGCTCTTCTTGGCCTGCCCTAGTGTCTCCTGATATCAAAATACTTGGTCAGATGTTCCTCTTTCAAAACACTTTTCATTACCTGTAGGAGAATCTAAACGAAGCTTCAGTGATACACACAGACTAGAACACTGGACTCAAAACTGGCATCCCAGCCCTCCGTCATTTCCTTCAGGAAGATACATATCACAAAGCAAAAATTTAAAACTCACTCCCAGCAAAGATAAGAAACATCCAAAACCACTTTCGGATTCAGGGATGCAGTAAAGACCTGGCCATTCTGTAAAAGGTGGCACCAATACTGCAAAGCAGTCCTGTAGTGTAGTTCCTATTTCCCTAATAGGCTCTGCGCATTGGAATAATATACCCTACAGGCTTGACATAGGACTGAGGTCGGTATGTCCCTATCGAGTATATTAAACTTAATTACTTTGTGCCAGCTAGCTCAGAGGCCACTAGAAACTCCTTGAAAACAAGAAGGGAGTAGTTTCTGGCAACCGAAAAAACATGACAACTTTTTTTCCCTTTAGAATCGGAACACTTCTCAGAATCGTGGAAACAATAGATAACAGTTTCACTCAGCTCAATCGTGCATGCTTAGTTTCTCAGAGTTACACAGAAAGAATAGACGGCGTTTCAATAAAAGATTTATTGAACAGTCTTGTTTCTCGTGTAAGAGATATGTGCTGTTATGATCACAAGACAGTATGCAAGATATATTATGTACAGCGTAAGCAGTAGAAATAAATAATACTGCGCTAGCATTATCTTTTAGCATATATTCACATACATAAATAACATGAGCTAAAAATGCGAGTACTCATACGATGCGTCTCTAAGCTAGTTCTACCCCAGTGTACCTAACCTAACCTAGGTGTAGGACAATATAAGAAGTAGGTGAAGTATGCTCTAGTATGGTATACTAAGAGTATGTTAAGTCTAGTATGCCAAGAGTCCCTCTAGGTTCTAGTCAGCTCCATACCTTGAGAATGAGAGAGGTGGGAATCTCTTTCCGGACTCGAACTCTAACACCCCGCGAAGGGAGTCAGATCACTGGAAGCTGGATTCTCTGCGAGCAGGGATGACAGCGTCTTCTCAGTGCGTCAGGCCGGGATACGGGCTCCTCTGAAGTCGAGGTCTCCTCTAACTTGCTTGGGCAAGTGAAGGTATATTTATACCTGGTAGGTACTTTGGAATGTTAGCATTGACGTGAAGTCGGACAGAGGAAGACGTCAGGAATGAACCCTTAAGGTATAGCGGTTCATGCATAATAGATGAGTTCTTGGAGAAATCAATAATCCTGTGCTAGGGGAACTCCCAAGAGCTTAAGGGTCTGGTTTCTAAGAACTCGTTGTGACGTTAGGGTGGACGGATATCGGTGACCATGCCTGTATTTGGAGTGCACGGCTAATGCCTAAATAAGGACTGGGATTCTATGCCTATATAAGGGCAATGCGAATTGTACCTATATAAGGACATGTTTCAGGAAAACCTATATACGGACACCTAAAGCGGAATACAACACCCACTCCACTTTCGTATGAACGATAATACTAAATGCTAAACATGAAATTGAGTACCACATATTGCTAAAAACATTTCTAAAAGCATATTAAAAGAAGTTTAAAATAAACTGTTGAAATGCAATAGGTACTGTACATTTTAAAGCATTGGTTTCATTCTAAGCATATATTGGAAATAAAATGCAACATGAATGAATAAACAGTAATATATACATATGACGAAATGATTGATAAGTTTTTCAAAAATCAAAGCCATTTCATATCATGGAAGTAAATGAAATTTTAGACAGATAAGGTAACAATGTGTCCCTGGAAGTATTCAAAGAAGTCCGTTTTATAAGAATAGTTCTACTGTAAGCAGATTGATTTGCCATGTAGTTTCAAAAAAAAAGAAAATTCAATTTTGGGAAGAGTTCCAAGTTTTTGAAAATATGAAGGCCAAATTCATTGCGTCCCTGGTACACTGTGAGCCGAATCAATGTCAGTGTACGGGTCTGGTGTAAACATGAAATCATCTATTTCCGTAGACAAAATATTGTCAACTGATGTTGGTGACATTTGGAACACCTCGTGTAGGAGATTAACTGCACAGAGATGAGAAGCATCGCCCTCAGCATAAGATGCCGCAGCAATGTTCGCGTCCGTTGTTACCTGTGTGCCTGTTGATCCATCTCGTACCTCAGCAGCAGCCGGAAGCGTCTGTGAGATCTCAATGAATGCCGTCATCAGGATTGGTAGCCTCTGGGGACAACACAGAGCATGGGCCATTTTCGGGTCCAGCAGAGCATCGATTTCCGTTGGCATGACTGATGGGAGTGTTAGACAGGTGTCTAGCACGCATTCTTCACCGCAAAGCAGGCAGCGTAGAACAGGTAAGATGCAATCTTGCCAGATTGGTCTGAATGACAGGAACCATGTTGTATTAAGTTCCCGTAGACGAGGTATGCCCAAAAGCTGTACTATGCGCTCACGGCACTTCCGTTCTAAGAGAGCCTTCTCCACATCGCTCGGAGTGATGTCGGTGGAGAGGCTTGCCATAGCGTAACAGTAGGAATAGAAATAGGATTCCTGCAACAAGTGCTAGAATTAATGGCACACCACCAAACACTGAATGTGCGAAGTTTGGGATGATTCCGAGGACTGCCTGGAAAGGTGCTAATAGTCCTGAACAGATGGTCTTAAATACATGTACAATTCCACTCGTATCAGATATGTTAAAGATACGTCCCATCATTTCTACGAAATGTATAGGGCAGTTTGTACGTATTAAAGCCTGTATCTCAGCCGAAGTCCTTGCTACTTGAAGATCATAGGTTTCCTTGGCCGAGGTCAAAGGCACTGTTTGTTGTATAAGCATGGCTTTCATTCTGCTTAAAGTATCAAATCGTATAAAAGAGACATTCAACGAAGGCCACAAAGGCGACTCCCTGACTGTGTCTATTGGGGCAAACAATACTTGCATACAGCAAGTGACCCTGGAGTCTACTGTTACCAGATATGGGATGCCTGGCAACATGCCACAGCAACTCTGATCATTCAACATGAGGTAACTCCCATTAGAAAGTTGGCCAAACGTTGGATTAATCACAGCAGCTGGTGTACCTAGCTGGTGGCAGGACAAATTTGCCACAGAACCATTACAAGCCCCGTGTAAAGAAATGTCCTGACATATGAGTGAACCGCTTAGTGCATTTTCACAGTGTGTACCGCTAAGAAACACTTCACGATCCCCACTCCAACATCTGTAACTGTAAGGTAAATCTCAGGATGTCTTAATGTATTCTTTACCCAACCTTTCATATTTGCCTGCTTGCATTTGTTTGAGGCAATACTGAAACTGGAAAGTAGTGACAGGCAGAGTGATTTTGCCATGAATAAGCCATTCTGTAGCTGGTTTTTCTGCCACAATGAATGGTAATTTCTCCAGTTTTTCAATGCTCAGCACCGTATACTTTGCTCCCCTTTGTGCCAGTTCGATCTGTTTATCAGTTAGATTGTATTCTGCAAACAGAGCCGACGTGTTGATAAAACGCCAAGGCACATAGCCCGCTCGCAAAGATTGCAGCGTCCAGCCTAATAACATAATAGAACGTAATTGAGATTGGCCTTGCTGTAACATGGCTAAATCTTGTTCCAGTATGTCAATAGCAGAGGATACAATGTTGTCCAATGAATAAATTCTGGATGACAAAGTTGTTAACCCATTGTCGACCACAGAGAGAGTTTTCTCTAAATTAATACGATCAAGTTCACGTATTCGTTCTGCGGCCTCTACCTGTGAAACCTTCCATGCTTCATTATAAGCAGCATAGATGCCGGCATATATGAAACGTTTTTGACGTGGTTTTCTCGGTCCTAGCAAGAATTCCCTAAGGTCTGCGTCGTCTTTAAGTAAAGATAAGTGTTGTTTCACATCCTCAAGTGTAGATTTTTGTAGCCAATCGAGGCACAATTTTCCTACACTGTATGTTGTTACTACCCCCGGATGTTATCTTTGGACGTATCGTGGGTCTGGCCTATGAATAGTAAAGCCCTGAGTTTTATTCAGGAATATCTCTTAACAGGTGTTTGTGTCTGTGGGCCAGATCAACCATTTTCTCCAATCAGGATTTGTTCTGTTGATTTGTAGTATTGTGTCAACTGTAACCGCTGCCCGTGTATTGTTATCACTTGCAGGTGTTGGTACAGAAGGTGTTTTCATGTCTTTGATCTTGGCTAACTCAAGGCAAGACGTTTGTTGCACAGTGTCATTCAAAAACATTATTTGCTGAGGGATGATACATGCTCTAAATAAAGCTTCTATCCCCTGCACTTGCCAATCTTTAGAACCCCAGACAGATTTGTGTCTATGTGTCTTTCCACAAGTCGAATCCATGTCTAGACAGTTGGGCAATAAATGCTGTAGAGTAAATCTGTTTTGTATTTGTTAAAATAATTTTCTGTCCTGTTTTGTTTACATTTTTATAGTAAAATGTTTCCGGATCAGATGTATTGTACCCTGAAAAATAGGGAAACTTTTTAGCAAACGTTTTTGAACTACCTTTTGGTGGTGTAGGACAATGCTCCCATTGGTTAAACATAAACACATTTCTAGGTGTTGCAGATTTATGCAAAAAATGATGACCATAGTGGTTATAGCAATACATCTGTTCATAGTCTGATGAACCCTCTAAATATTCATTGTTAGAAAATGCAGCAGACCTTTCTAGATCAAACATCATGTCATTTACAGTCTCAAAGTCCCAATCATCAGAATAGGTACTGGACGAAATAAAATCACTTAGTGAAATTTTAAATAAATGTGGAATGTTCAATTGTTCCGTAGGGCCGAATATATCGAAATCAGTTTTGTCCCACACTATACCATCCTGTATAGGAACGGCTGTGATGTTCACTGCAGACAAGTCTCTTGCTTCACAATGGGAAGATTTGTGTGGTTTCAAAAGTAAGTTCACATGTTTACTTTCAATGTCCAAACGGATGTATCTGCCATTTATAAGCACGCTGATAGTCATAACCAAAGCTAGCCAAAGCAGAAAGAAAAATATTCCAGAAATAATCCAGAGTTCAATCCATGGTGAAACCAGATAAGTCTTTTTCAGAAAATGAAAAAAGTCTTGTACTTGCTGTTTGAAAGTTAATGCTGGCGTCGTTTCAGGCTCATTCGGATCCTCAGAAAACGTATCAAAGTTAATGAAATAGCCAGAAGCAGTTCTGTCAATTGTTGGAATTGCATCAGGATTTGTTGAAATCGCTGGAACCAGTTGATCACTTGTTACGTTGGTGTAAACAGGTGTATTTGGACGAACTGTTACTTGAGTTTCAAGAGGGATGAGTTCCATAGCATTGTTGCTTAGTCCTTCATCTGTTACTGCTGAATTCTCGATGGTTATCAGTCTTTCAGTCTGAACCTCTTGGATAGTAGCGAGAGGAGTGTGTCTGCTACTAGGTCGGAGTCCACGAGGCCTACTATTTAGTATTGGACACATACTGTGGTTTGATGAGGTCGATTGACACAAATCTTTTCTCCTTTTTTCCAGCAAGGGGCGGCAGAAGTACTGTTCTTATTCAGTGAATGGCTAGGACAGGTACTGGTTGTCTGTAAGAAGGTCCAAATTCCTTCTTGTCCGCAATCTTCTCTCTGACTAGATCCCCAACTTTTGGGATCCAGACAGGCCTTGCTGGGACTGCCGGTTTCTCCCCAGTGGTGGTTGGCTTCAGGAACACGTTGCTTTGTTTCGATCTTAGTTCATTTAGATCCTGTAAAACAGCCAAACGATCTTTGATATCAAAGGGTTTATTTTCCACCACTGTGCCTTTACATTCGAGATCAGGAACCCACATTCTTGTCCCAAATAGGACCTCATATGGAGTGACCCCCCTAGAGAACTTCTTGGCAAATTATTTAATGAGCGTTGGACCCCATAAAGATGTTTGACCCACCCATCACCCGAACCTAATACTCTAGCTGTTATAGACTGCTTTATGTCCCGGTTTTTCCTTTCCACAACAGAATTTCCCTCAGGATGAAACGGAGAGGAGTACCGCAATGCAACGCCCAAACTGGCCATGGCTTCTTTGTAAGCCCGAGAGCTAAACGCAGGGCCCTGGTCAGAATGTAGCGTACCTATTGCGTATGTGCCGATAAAGACTCGCAAATCTTTTATAACAGTTCGAGCGTCAGCCGAGCGTTGAGGCCATATCCATAGGAACCTTGATTTAGTATTTGTGGGATTGCATTTGTCCAAAAGGACGCCTACGCATAGATAGTCTAATGCTGTCTAACAATGGTGTCTGTCCCTGGCAGGCTACTTCGTAGCATGGTGTCTGGTGGCGTTCTGCATCACGCTGTACCTTACAGTCTATGCAGTCATTGATGAAGATGTGAATTTGTGTATTCATTCCAGGCCACCAGTACATCTCTTTTAACGTCAAAATTGTTTTAGAGATCCCTTGATGTGACAGACCCTCCCCCAGATGTGCTTCATAAATCAAAGTTGCTCTACGTTCCATGTTTGGAATTACCCTATCCCCCACTCCAGGGATTCGAGCAAAAGGAACGTTGTTCGCATCAATTACATAAGAGTACTTGAGTGGAAACTTTTTTGGTAACGCTGCACCACTGCCTTTGCTCGTAGCATTGACAGCCAACAATATCTCACTGTCTATTCTCGTTTTTGGACGAGTGATCGTAGCTACGGAAGCCGTCTGAACAGCCCCCTTTGCGGCTTCGTCAGCCAATGAATTCCCTGCAACGTGAACGCCATCACGTTGATGACTCAGTGTATGTATCACGTGAGCCTTTGGTTGTTCATTTTTTAACTGAACTACTTGTTCCCAAAGCGTTTTATGCTTTATTGTGCCACCTTTTGCATCTTTGAACCCATTTTCAAGCCAATTTTGTATATATTCATTATACGACTGAACACAGTAAAAAGAATCTCACACTATTAGTGTGGGGAATTCGCGATCTGTACTTTCAAGTGCCAGTTTGAATGCTTGTAGTTCAGCTCGCTGAGCTGTACAATCTCCTAGAGATTGAGTTTTTGTGGCCATAGGTCTGAAGTTGCCATCTTGCATGCGACCTTTAACGATAGCGCACGACGCACTGTAAGCTTGCTTACCCCCTGTAGCGGGTTGTGCTGATCCGTCAGTGCAAATTATGAATTCATACTGATCGAGAGGCAGAATTTCAGTGGGCAGAGGACATTCATGTTCATACTGCAAGAATGCTTGTGTTTTTAGATCAGGATCAAAAACATATTCAACATCTGTTGCAGCAAGAGAATTAACCCATTGTATCCATCTAGGATGTAAAGCTTTTGCATTCGGGATGCTCGCTTTTGTGACCGTTTCTAAGGCAGGTACTGGGGTTACGACAATAATGCGTTTCCCTTGGGCTAGGGCTCTTTCTTTTGCTACAGCAGTTTGAACTGCTGTCAGTATTTTTTCAGTTGAAGTGAAGCGCATTTCTGCTTGTGTATACAAATGAGATTTGTATGCAATTGGTACTTTTCACCCTCATTAAATGTTAAGTAGGTGAATCCGCATTGACCCGAAATTATTCAGATCACTAAGTTGCGTTGACTTACGCGTGTTTGTAAGTGATTTGTTGCTAACATGTTAGCTTGGAGTGAACGCAAGATTTCTGTGTGTTCTTGTGTCCAATTTTTGATTGAAAAATCAGGTTTGATTAATTCGTAGAGCGGTTTAACCCTTTCTGCGTAATTTAGAATGTACGTTCTTCCAAAATTTAGGAAACCCAGGATGGATTGTAAATTTTTCAGCGTTTTTGGAGGTTGGAGCAGCGCACACTTTTCTAAAAAGTTAGCTGCCAAGCTCTTTCCTTCACTTGAAAGCTCATATCCCAGAAAAAGGACATTGAGATGGGCAATTCTGGATTTTTTAAAGTTGAATTTATAGCCCTCAGAGGCGAAGCCCAATATAATGGTACTCACCCTGTTCAAGTGCCTATCCAGGTCATCGTCTGTCAGATAGATGTCATCGACATATGACAATGCCTCATTATCATAAATTTGTAGTAACTCTGTTACCCTCGCTGAGAATAACCCCGGGCTGTTCTTGAACCCTTGTGGGAGTCGACAAAATTGACGCTGGGTTCCCATTATTGAGAAAGCTGTTAAGTACCTGCTTCCAGGTGCTATGTTTTGACAAAAGAAACCATTTGAGATATCTAATGTGGTTTTATATTTTTACGCACAATGTTATTCATTAATGCTGTACTATGTGCATTTTGCACTGCAAATGTTTTAGAACAAGTGTTTAAGTGTCTGTAATCCAAAACTAGACGATATGAATGGTCTGGTTTGGATACAGGAAACAAAGGATTGTTCATTGAGGAGGTGCATGTTTCAATCACCCCTTGGTATTCAAGTTGATCTAAGATCTCCCTGACCAGCTTCTTGCTTTATTGGGTACTGCCTTTGTGCAGTTGGTTCATTTTTTAGATGTATTTTATGGTGAGGTGAGTCCTCATCCCATCCTACATGATTTTTATATAATGCTGGGGCCTGGGCTACTGCCCATTTCCTGGCATAAGTATATTTTAGGTGGATTGGAATATGGTTTGAGAAGGCAGGCATAATAATGTCCTCGCCATGTGAGCACTCCCTGACAAATTTTGGTGGCCAGTCTTTTTCTGCTAGAAGTATATCATAGCCCCTTGAAAGTTTTTCCCAAAAGAGTGTTTTCACCTGTCTTGGTATGTCTCCCTCCATTCGGAGTGTTATTTCATATAACTTTTGTGGAGTACTAACCCTGGTGTCTACAGTCTCTACTGTGATGTACTCATTCAAGTCCACTATCTCCAGAAGTTCCTTCAGGTTCTGGTGAGCTATTGTGACTTCTGCTGCACTGTCCAGCATTGTCTGAGCCCATTCTCCGTTCTTGAGTTGTGTTCTCAGTATTCTCGGCATGTCTGATCTTCAGACCTGCTACCTTCTTTTTTGAGAATTGAGGTTTTGATTTATTTTTCTGAACGTGTTTGTCGTCTTTGGATTTCACGCGTTCTTCTTTATGTTCTGACCGTCCTCTTCTTTCCGATGTCTGTGATGATATCTGAAAGGTACGAGAGGAACGTGTATCAGTGTCTTGATACCTGTCAGGTTTTCTTAAATTATCCCTATTCCTGAGGTTATACCTCCTTTCAGAGGGCTCCTTTTGAGGAGACCTACCTCGGGATTGAGAACGTTTCTCGTTTGAGTTTTGTTTATTAGTTTCCCACTTCTTTTTAGAAGATGTAGGAGTTTGTTTAATAGAGTCCTTTTCAGGATTCTCAGATAGTTTTGGCTTCAATGGTCTTCCACCCAAACTATCTCTGCCTAATTCTGCATATGATTGTTCTATTATTCTGGGTAGTTCTGTTTGATGTTCTGTTACATCAAATTCCCTTAATCGTTGGCGGATCGCCACTGCTGCTGCCACCCCTTTAATATTAGATAATATTATTGTTGAGACCTGGTCGAAATTTTTCAGTAGTTTCATACCTAAATTTAGAGCAGGCTCTGCCCCGTATTCGTTTTGAATTTGTTTCAGGACATCATGGTATTACTGCAATTGATGGAATACCATGTGTTTTAGTATAGATGGCAGCAAAGACTGAGCCCCAAGTGGTGCAGTCTTCCAGTTGTGGTGTGATCCCCATTGGTAAACAGATTGTTAGAATTCTGTGTTTCTCATAAGGGCTAGTATTTGGAAATACTGCTTCGATTTGAGTAATTTTTTGAGCTATCCAGAATGGAATTTGCTCACGTTTTGTGGGCATTTTACCCATGACTGCGTATAAAGTCTGTGGTGTAATTTTTAGTGTATTCCCCTGTTGAGGGGTTTGATTTGGAATGGTCAATGGTGGTTGGACTGTGAAAGTCCGCATCACATATTGGACCAATTGTCTGTAAATTTTTATTAACTCTGTAAGTGGAGTAAGTAATTCCTCGTCTGACATTATATCGAGGTCAGGATGAGGAGTGTAGCCGGCTAGAATCGGCCATGTTGCTCCTGGTCTACCTAGTGGACCGAGCCTGGTAATGTTTTTGTGATGTTTTAGGGTGCCTTTAAACCAGAGCTGATGCTCCTGGTATGTTTGTGGAATTTCAATATCCTCGAAAGGAATATATTCCTCTGGTGGGTCATCTTCTTTGTAGAAGTGAAACAGTCTTGTGACTGCATTTGATTCTGGGAATATTATCCATGAATAGAATACCTCTGTCTGAAAGGATACGTGTGCCTCTATCACGAAAACTGCTCTACCTCCTCTTGGTGGTAGGCCGTGTTTTATAAGTTTTAGAGTGATGGCTCTTCTTAAGTTTGGATGGATGTCTATAACACCCTCCTCGGTTTCATTTAAACCTGTAAAGTTAAAAGCTGTTACGACTGGTTCAGCCGCAGCTACACCGTTCGCGGTGGCATTGTCCCCGTGTTCGGACATTTGTTTTTTGAAAAGTGTAGAACAAGTTTCAAGGAAACAAAAGATAAGGTGCACAATATTTTGGAACACTGTATCCTTCAACGTTGAATAAACCAAAATAGCTAATATATAGGGTTTTTGTCCTATTTAGCTTTGGCGGATATTTAACCCTACCCACTCCAGACGTCTTATGGAGTATGTGAGTAGGGGTCTCTGAGAGAAAAGCACGACTGAGTTACTCAGTATCTAGCGTTAAATTACCGCCTAACCAAACGTTTGGGCGCCATGTAGTGTAGTTCCTATTTCCCTAATAGGCTCTGCGCATTGGAATAATATACCCTATAGGCTTGACATAGGACTGAGTTCGGTATGTCCCTATCGAGTATATTAAACTTAATTACTTTGTGCCAGCTAGCTCAGAGGCCACTAGAAACTCCTTGAAAACATGAAGGGAGTAGTTTCTGGCAACCGAAAAAACATGACAACTTTGTTTCCCTTTAGAATCGGAACACTTCTCAGAATCGTGGAAACAATAGATAACAGTTTCACTCAGCTCAATCGTGCATGCTTAGTTTCTCAGAGTTACACAGAAAGAATAGACGGGCGTTTCAATAAAAGATTTATTGAACAGTCTTGTTTCTCGTGTAAGAGATATGTGTTGTTATGATCACAAGACAGTATGCAAGATATATTATGTACAGCGTAAGCAGTAGAAATAAATAATACTGCGCTAGCATTATCTTTTAGCATATATTCACATACATAAATAACATGAGCTAAAAATGCGAGTACTCATACGATGCGTCTCTAAGCTAGTTCTACCCCAGTGTACCTGACCGAACCTAGGTGTAGGACAATGTAAGAAGTAGGTGAAGTATGCTCTAGTATGGTATACTAAGAGTATGTTAAGTCTAGTATGCCAAGAGTCCCTCTAGGTTCTAGTCAGCTCCATACCTTGAGAATGAGAGAGGTGGGAATCTCTTTCCGGACTCGAACTCTAACACCCCGCGAAGGGAGTCAGATCACTGGAAGCTGGATTCTCTGCGAGCAGGGATGACAGCGTCTTCTCAGTGCGTCAGGCTGGGATACGGGCTCCTCTGAAGTCGAGGTCTCCTCTAACTTGCTTGGGCAAGGGAAGGTATATTTATACCTGGTAGGTACTTTTGAATGTTAGCATTGACGTGAAGTCGGACAGAGGCAGATGTCAGGAATGAACCCTTAAGGTATAGCGGTTCATGCATAATAGATGAGTTCTTGGAGAAATCAATAATCCTGTGCTAGGGTAACTCCCAAGAGCTTAAGGGTCTGGTTTCTAAGAACTTGTTGTGATGTTAGGGTGGACGAATGTCGGTGACCATGCCTGTATTTGGAGTGCACGGCTAATGCCTAAATAAGGACTGGGATTCTATGCCTATATAAGGGCAATGCGAATTGTGCCTATATAAGGACATGTTTCAGGAAAACCTATATACGGACACCTAAAGCGGAATACAACAGTCCCAGATCCTAAAAATCCCACAAAGTTGAGTCAGTCACCTGTGTACTGGTGGTAGGTATTCACATCTCTCCAATCCAAGCTTAAGTGCATCTGAAATATTGCTTGCATTTTAGCAACCCTCTGGTCATTAGACCCCACACCAAAATGCCTCTGTGTAAGGGGCAAACACAACAATTTCATGTTGTAGACAATGGAGAAAGTGTATCCATTTCAATGCAGACATCAGCAGAGTAACATGTGCAAATGTATGTAGTGAAGGAACAATACAAGCCCACCCTTACTACAATAGCAGAATGAAAAGCAGCACAAATAGGGTTAAGATTTAGAAGGAAGAAAGCAGATGCATGTTTTTGTAGAATAGGGAAATATATTTAAGCAACCACCATAGCAGTGAAGGCAACAGTCCTGCTTTGAAGGGAACATGTGTTTAATAAAGTATGTTGATGAAAGTAGAATAGACCAGGGCAGACATGATGTTAAGCTTCGCAGAACAGCAGACTTGTAGGAGAAGTGCTTTACGCTTCAGAACCAGACATGCCAAGAACACCAAGCTAGCGTAGAAATGTATTAAAGCACAGGTGTAGATAAGCTGCATGCAATAGTCAGTTGATCAGTTATTTTTGTAGAATAGTATTGCCTTTTGTTGACAATGATGCCTGCTAGAACTTTCTTCCAGTAATTATGCATGTGACGTATTCACCTTTGAAAAGGTATATATTTTACAGCACAATTTTAAGCTCAGCTTACAGCTCTGCATGGTTGTCTGAGTCTCCACTCGTACACGAGTTTAATAAACTCTATATTTTGCTGCCAAATTAAAGTTGTGTCTTCTTTTCTTTCATTTTGAGAACAATGCCTTACTGATCTTTGCTTCACTCCACATCATACACATAAACTGTGTCACAGCAGTGACGTAAAGACCCTAAAGTCCGACTCATCTGACTTGATTTCAGGTAGTCCCCATCGGCATTTTAGATCAAGGAGGTCACCATCTTTCTCCCTTTATGCAGAAACATTGTCATGACTACCACTTGTTGCAGATGTCATCTGACCATATCTTTCTAAGAACTGTGAAAATGTCAGGTTGTCTGACTGATAACGTAGATATAACACCTGATGGAACATAAGTCTGGGTCAAGTGTCTGCTTATCACCATGTCTAAGTCAAATAAGAAAAAGTCCAGACATGTAGTGAAAATAGTGTAGTCTGAATTGATTTCCTCGTATGTCAGAAATTCCAATCTCTGATAAGATTTAGTGTATGACGACTGCCATTTGACCACTTAATTGAGAGATCTTTCATCCAGATTATGGCCCAAGATTCTGCCAGAAGATGGTCTCACTTACTGCTGGCACACTTCGAAAATGCGACAGCTAACTCAGTGCTGATAAAGCCAAGTCCAAGAGAGAGGCTGCTACCGCAGCGCGTGTGCCCTTTGCAGGGAACACACGTCTTCATGCCTCTGCTGATTACAACAGCTTTGCAGTCAACAAGGTATGCAGTGCATCGCTTTCCCTCCAGAAACTCTTGACTGCAAGTTGTTCTGGTTTACATGCTCTCATTCTAGTGCATAGAAGTAGGTTTTAGGGAGCTAGGTTTTAGATGACATTTTAACTATATTATTTTTAGGCTTTCCTGTTTTCAGTTTCTATTTTTGGTAAATTCTGGTGGGGTTTTTTCAGTGTTTTCAAATGATTTCAATACCTTTAAAAAACAGTGGTTATCAGTGATTACACATTTTCGCGCCATTTAAAACAACAGAACCAGTGTTTTTTCAGTGTTTTTGGAACGTTTTTTTTTATTATTGCTTGCTTTCTGCACTGATAGTGCATGGTATATAGACAGTGTACGTACAGTGTATATGAGGTCCAAATACATTTTTGCAAATCAAACTTAGTGTAGTACACCATACAATACTTCTTCAGTGAGTCTATGGTCGTGTGCGCTCGCCCTTTCTTTCCCGTTAAAACCTTTTTCTGTGAAAAGGCCCTCTCAACATTGGCACTTGAGATGGGCAATGCCAAAACAGCCAGTACACAATTTGCTAACTTTGGCCACTGACATAGCTTTCCATAGCAATACTGGTGCACTTGAAGATTGCGATTCTCTGGGCAGGTTCTGCAATTTGCGTTGAACTGGGCGTTTATTAAGCCTGGGCGTAGTTCGCGAAGTAGAGCTACGCGAAGCTACGCAAAGTGCAGTTCGCACTAGGCGAGCTACGCGTAGCACTGCGCGAACTGCATTGTGCACTGTTCGCAATGATTGCACAGTGCCGGATGCTTGTCCGCACTGTGCAATCATTGAAAGCGGCATCTTGCACAGTGCGAGCTGTCTTTTACTGCCGCTCGAGTAGATTTTTACTCGAGCGGCAGCTTCTCAACGCGGACTGGTAGTTTCTCATCGCGAGCGGTCGCGAGCATATGCGACCACTCGCAATGAGAAACCTGACCTCCCGCGTTGAGAATCTCGCCGGGAGGTTTATTTTCCACGCTCGCGATCGGCAACTTGATGTTGCTGATCGCGAACGAGAAAAAGTCTCGCCAGGATGTCATTTTGCTTGCTCGCGGTCGCCAACTTGACGTTGAGGACCGCGAGCAAGCAAAATGACCGCTGCACTACGCTAAGCGTGTTTGCACTGTGCTACGTGCAATTCGCGTTGTGCGAAGTAGCGCAAACTTCGCAAACTACGCGAGCGTAGCGTAGTGCTTTGCCCAGGGTTAGCGTTTATGCCCTCAGAGTTATTGAAGCGGTCAAAAATGAAGCAGCACTTTTGAAACTACAGAGAAAATTACCCTTTATGGAGGGGATCTAGAACTTGTACAGAGTACCACAGTGAGGTTTCATTGACTTCAAATGCGATGGTTGGTGAAGGGACATTTCTATGCATCACTGCAAGCCATTTCTCATACATTGTAAAATAAAAGTTCCTGAATTGCTCTCCAACATTACTTTGCTTACTAAGTGGCAGGCACTTTAACATGGAACATGAAACCAGCCATTTTACCTATCAGTGAAAGAATCAAACACAGCGAAAATATCAAATATGATTTTGATATTTCCTGATTCTCTACAGTTTATAAAATAATTAAACAAGACCTAAAACATGCTTCTAAACCCTGCATCTTTAGACCAAAGACCACAAAACTGTAAAAAGCAAAAGGAAGAAGAAACCATGGGGCATATTAGCAAGACCGTCGATAAAATTATCGCCGTTTTAGCGGCAGGAAACTGCCGCTAAAGCGGCGATAATGGGCTTGCTAATATGCGTTATAGAATTCCAATAGAAGCCCAGGTTAGATGTGCAGGACATCTAACCTGGGCTTCTATTGGAATTCCATAACGCATATTAGCAAGCCCATTATCGCCGTTTTAGCGGCAGTTTCCTGCCGCTAAAACGGCGATAATTTTATCGCCGGTCTTGCTAATATGCCCCCATATTTTAGTGGCATCCCTAAACAACAAAACTCAAGCAGAATAGTGTTAGCCCAGTCTTTCTTGCTGCTAGTTTGTATAACAAAGTTACATTGTATTGGCCCCTTCAGGAAGAAAAAAATGGACTCTTTCACTCTCCTTTTCCTTTCTTTGAATGGCATTTAGTTTGTGGTTGTGCAGGTGTTTTTCAGTGTTTATATGTTTACACTGGTGAAGGGCTATTTCTCTTTCGTTGGGTGTTATCAGTTATTATAGGTTTAAACCTAAAACCGGACAGCCTAATTATTTTATTCTAGTTGCTCGCAACGTGCCTTCTTGCTGTTTTTATGAGATCCTGTGTAGTTGTTATAGATGTACTGAGAAACAGGTTATTTCTGTCACAATAAATGTTTTTACTTAAAGTGTCTATTCTTCTTAGTGCAGTGTTTGTGTGTGTGATATTGTGAATAATGAACTAGGGGCCTCATTTATGAGAAGTGGTGCATCGCTGCGTGAAAGCAGTGATGCAACACTTCTCAGTGCGCCCTCCTTGCGACACCAATGATACGTCATATTTACAGTATGACGCATCATGACTCAAGGAATGACAGATACGTTAGTATTACTAACGTATCTGTCGGCGCAAAAGTGGCGCATTGCTGGAGTTGTGTCGAAAGCGTGACGCAACTCCAGCAATGTTCCTTTTACATGTGAAAGGGCCTGCGTCACCCTTACGCCTGCCATGAGGCAGGCGTATGGCTTTGACGCATTGGGGTCCTAGAAGTGGGGCAGAGAAATCTCATAGATTTCAGTGCGCCACTCCTACGACCATTTCTTGCGCGGAATCAATCAATCAATCAATCAAGCATTTGTATAGCGCGCTACTCACCCGGAGGGTCTCAAGGCGCTAGGGGGAGGGGGGTCCGCTACTGTTCGAACAGCCAGGTCTTGAGTTGCTTCCTGAAGGAGAGGTGGTCTTGGGTCAGGCGGAGGTGGATGGGTAGGGAGTTCCACGTCTTGGCAGCCAGGTAGGAGAAGGATCTTCCTCCCGTTGTGGCCCTTCGGATGCGGGGGACGGCGGCGAGGGCGTGGTTGGTCGATCGTAGCTGGCGGGTGGGAGTGTAGAAGGTCAGACGGTCGTTGAGGTATCTGGGGCCTTGGTTGTGGAGAGCTTTGTGTGCGTGGGTGAGGAGTCGGAACGTGATTCTCTTGCTGACGGGGAGCCAGTGCAGGTCTCTCAGGTGTCCGGCGATGTGGCTGTGTCGGGGGATGTCCAGGATGAGTCGAGCTGAGGCGTTCTGGATGCGGAACACCCACCCTGCATACATTATACCTGTGTCGGGAATCCCGGGGAGGGGGGGGTTTGCACTCCAATAACGCTTTGACCCAAAGTAAGCGGTCGGACACTTTGGATGTTTTATGGGTTTGGTTTATTTAGAACTGTGAAAACAATGAGAGTCCGGTTTGTGGGAGTGGCTCCTGTTCTTCACCGGTTCAGGGATGGCCTGGGGTTTTCACACGGAGTTCCGTTGTCCTCCAGGGAGTCGGGGGAGGGTTGTAGGGAAAGAAAACAAAAAACAAGCGACGGGTCAGTGGACGATTCTCAGGAGACCTGATTACAGGGAAGGGAGTGTGAGGGACCACCGCGCCGCCACCATGTGAAACCCAGCAGAGAAGGTTAGAGCGGTGTCCACCCCAAAGAGCTACCCGTTCCCTCCCAGTGACTTGGAGAGCCCCTGTAGTCAACGACGTACCTGCTCCAGCCACGCTCCTCCTGGAGAGTGGCGGGGCGAAGAGTGGTGTCGTTGGCCTCCTGGCGTAACTCTGCTTTCCAGGACCTTCGGCGGAACTCCGGGGTCATCAGCAGCCGGACGAACTCCACTATGCGCCCCCGGCGTCTTCCTCGCTTTTTTCCGCTGTCTCCTCGGCGTGCGCACTCGTACGCACGAATTCTTCCTTCTTGTCCTCGGCGTCTTCCCCCGATAGGAAGGTTGAGGTTGACGTCACGCCTCCCGTCTCCTCCTCTCGTCCTCTCCAAGGATTTTTAATGGGACCGTCCACGTCCTGCACCTGAAGCAGCAGGACATCAGTTACAGTGGGAGTCACAGAGTCCTGTTCCCCGGGAACCCCCCGACAACCTGACACAAGTATAATGTAGTGCAGGGGTTTACGAAGTGACGCATCTGCCTAGATGCGTCACTTCGTAAATACGGCGCAACATGGCGCATTATTTACACAGCCGCTGCGTCACTAAAAATGATGCAGCGGCGCAAAAGTGACACAGGCCTTCATAAATAAGGCCCTAGGTTTATTTCTGTTACCATGGTGCCCCTGATCCCTTCATAGAGATTGTTAGTAACCCAAAACCAATCACTCTATTTCAACCATTTATTGGAAACGATTCTGCGGGGCTAAAATAACCTGTCTTTCACATTCAGCGCTTGTGCATTGAACTGAGTCCACTGGTGTCACCCTTGGGTGGGGAAGCAAACCTTGTAGAACTGTGCAAAAGTCATAGTTTGTGCAACACCAGGAGCGGCCGATGAGTCCCCAGGGCTGACACCAATACTCTTTTCATTCAGGTCACACTATAAACCAACAGTTTTCCAACAAAGCACAACTAACTGAATAGCTTGCTACCTGTTGAAAGGCATTTTTTTTATGTTCATAACCTTTTTCCTTTTATGTACATATTAATTCACTGGGGAAAAAAAACTAATGTTAAAGTGGAGTTATATGTAGGACTTCTAATAAAAAAAAACATTGCCGTTTAAAACAAAAAGCCTCTGACATTCACTACTTATACGTAACTGACTTAAGTATAACTTGCACCGCCTATAGATTCCAGATGTCATCAGTGATCTAATTTGTGAGGTCATAAGCAAAGCACTTTCACTGGCCCACACTCCGCGCATCTACCTAAGCAGAAGCCGAAGATGCTCCTTCTCCTACATCGCAGCAAAGACCTGGAACAGCCTCCTGCGCAGCTCTGGGCATCACCTCGCTTCTGGAATTGTGAAGGGTCCTCACCACCTGGCTGTTCAAATGAGCCTTCTGAGACCTTCAAGCGCCTGAATACCTTATTGGATGATTAGCAGTGCTCTATAAATCCTGATTGATTGATTGAATGCATCATAGCGGTGCAAGTTATACAATTACTTTTTTTTTTACTTTAAAAAAAAGGTTTGTGTATTCTGTACATTAGTGATATACCAACAGATGCAAGCTGGTGTGCGTGCACAAAATATTGATACTTACAAGGGGATGAGTCGTTATTTTCATTTGTGATAGACCCAGCAGTGATCCCCTCCTGATGCCTCCCTGTCCTTCGCCATACGTTTCAGCAAGAGCAAGCTATGTGAATCAGGATACCCTGGACTGCCTAGGTGGCTTCCTTTTGGGTCATGTTCGCGCTATATCAAACTCATAAAAATAAATAAAATAAATAAAATGTAAGACTATGCACACTGTGACTGCTGAATTACAACTCTAGTTACTAGCATGCAGGTAATGACAGAGGTGGCAAAAGACAACTATTGTTTCATGGCGGTTTCCAAGGTTAGTAATCGTATTACATATGCATTTGTTAGCTATGCCAACACTCCCATCTCTGTCCCTCCGAAAATATGATGCCTATTTCAGAGCTCGAGCTAAGGGCGTGTACATGCAGTTGGTTGATGACTTTGGACGAATCCAATTGGCTCTCCTGCGCTCAACGTTCTAACGAAAGTGCCAAAATAGCTGTATTATTCCCTAACCATTGCCTTTAGGACAACCTTAATTCAAATGTCAGTGCTCAATTTGACTTGGTAGGTGATAACAAGATGCAATGTTAATTAATATCCCCCGAGAGTTTAGAGAACTGAGACAAAGGGGGTTTGTTTAACAATGCACAACATGTCTCTCAGCGAAAAGCAGATTACATCACAGGCCTCTCTCCCTTAAAGCTGGTGCCTCCGCCAGAGAGCCACAATTCTCTACAACAGTTACTGCAGAAGCACCAAGCCCCTCTTACGTGCTGAGCATTCGAGATGCCACCACCACCAACCCTGCACGCGCTCAAACACATTTACATTTATAACTGACCCACGTGAGGTAGCGGAAGCATTTGCAGATCACTTGGAGGCGATATATTCCTCCAAGACCACCTACTCCTCTGATGATTCCCGACAGCTCTTGGAGGACATGCCCTTACCCACACTGTCCGATAGCGATAGAGAAACCTTAGATGCAGACATAACAGTGGAAGAAGTCTGTAAAGCTATATTTGCTATTAATTCAGGGAAGGCAATGGGGCCCAACGGTATTCCAATCGAATTCCTCAAGAGCATGGCCCTTAAAGTGGCCCTGCACCTCAAAAACATGTATGACGAGAGCTTGGAGCAAGGTGTTCTCCCCTTGGATCAAAGGCTAGCGTCTATCGTCGTCATACACAAACCCGGCAAACCGACGACCAACTGTGGCTCATATAGACCTATTTCCTTAATAAGTTCAGAAGCCAAGGTGTTGGCCAAACTCCTTGCGTCCCGCCTAATCGCAGTTCTCCCCTCCTTGGTCCACGATGACCAATCAGGGTTCGTACCAGGCCGCAACACCGCTTTAAATATTCATCGAGTTCATAACGTCCTTGGGAGGCAGCCATATCTGCAAGAGGACGCGGTTATACGGTCATTGGATGCCGCCATGGCGTTTGACTCGATAGAATGGCCTTACCTCTTTGAGGTTCTGGCGAAGTTTGGATTCGGTCCTCGCTTTCGACAGTGGGTGGCATTGTTGTACACTGCATTGCTGGGGCAGGTTAGAGTAAACAATCACACATCCCGTACGTTTGCGTTGCAGAGAGGGACCAGACAGAGTTGTCCCCTGTCTCCCCTACTATTCGCGCTGACTCTAGAGCCATTAGCGCATTGGATAAGGCGTGCTGTCTCTATACGTGGACTGCGATGGAGCAATGATCCAGAGGATAAAATTTCGTTATATGTTGACGATATTTTGATTTATCTGGCGTCTCCAAGGGCCTCAATTAATAGCCTGTTCAACGTCATTACTAACTTCGGTAAATATGCGGGGTACACTATCAACTGGCCCAAATCGGAGCTCTACGTTTTACATGGCCCCCCACCTAAACTGCCGCGTGGTTACGATATTGAGGTAGCTACTGGAGGTTTCACATATTTAGGAATCTACATTACACCCGATCCCAAAACATTTTATGATCGGAATCTTTTGGGCCCCCTCCGGCGGCTACAAGATGACGTAAAACATTGGAGATCATTGCCCTTATCCCTCCTGGGAAGGGCAGCCCTATTTAAAATGCTCGCCCTCCCTAGGTTTTTATATGTGCTCCAAAATTGCCCATTCCCAATTGCCAACACCTATTTTACCACCATTGAAGGAGAAATCCGCACTTTATTATGGGACGGCAAGGCGCCTCGCATAGCCCTCCGAAAGCTGACAAAGGGATGGTATGATGGGGGAATTGCCCTTCCTGACCTGCGTCTATATTACTGGGCCTCGCAGCTAGTGGCCACTAACCAATGGATCCATGGTTCCCCGACGAATCCGGCCTTTCATTTGGAGCGCTATCAAACTGGGCGGGAGGGTTATTTAGGCACCCTCTATAGTAAGGTCCGAAAGGGTCGTTACCTAGGACCTATGTCGCAAACAGTGGCTATCTGGCACCATACCACTAAACCTCTAGGATGGGCAGATAAACTCACGAAATCCACGCCGCTCTGGTCCTCTCAGAGGCTGGGACTACTTTGCCATCATACAGGTTTTGATAAATGGGACACCATTGGTATAACAAACATAAGGGACCTGATACACAGGGGCAAACTTCTCACTTTTAAAGAGCTGCAAACCAAATACGACCTCGCACCGGGCGAAATCTTTCGATATTTGCAGATCCGACATGCACTTCTCACTAACATTCCTGACATGCCCTCCTTACCGGACTCTTCCCTCTGGAAGACCGTTTACTCTCAGAACCACTCCTGACAAAGGCTGTCTCCTGCACATATCGTAAACTCTGTAATAATCTACCTGACTCCTTTCAGTCCCTTCGAAATCAGTGGCAGACGGACATAGGGCCACTCGAAGACGATGACTGGCAGACTGCACTAATGTCCCCCAGGGAGACGGCGATAAATCATCGCTTTCGTCTTATCCAACTAAAAATCCTCCATAGATCCTATTTCTCCGGAGTCCTCCTGGCTAAGATGGGCGGACACGCTATGCCTTAGACGATGTGGTCAAGATAGCACCTTTTATCATGTCTTATGGGAATGTCCCGAGGTACGCCCTCTATGGAATAACGCAACCACAAAGATGAGGGACGCATTAGGTAAGCAGCTCCTATTGACACCACGGCTGGGAATTTTGAATATATGGTATCCTACAGATCTGACGGAAATAGAACAACAATGGGTGGCATTGGGGTATCTACTAGTGAAACGAGCTATTGCAATGCTTTGGGGATCTGATAAACGGCTCTTAACGGTTGGAATGTGTGGCGGAAATGGATAGGTGCATGATAGCAGAGAAGGAGGTCTATAAAATGCGAGGTTGCCCCAGGAAATGGGATAGGAAGTGGGGGGGATGGAATGCATTTAGGGGGGATATTTGTACTTCACCAACAGAAGATATGGCGATGCGTAGACGAACAGAACAATAGACTCTCATCCATCCAATTTCTGTAACGGACACTTACTGATGCACTGTAACTCATTATATTGGATGTGTACCATGATATTGCAATGATGACTCTGTGATTTACTTTTAATAAAAATTGTTATATAAAAAAAAAAACACATTTACATTTAATTGTTGCCTTGCGCTTTGTGACTCATTTCTTTTAGTTCCGCGGCACTTCATCATGCCTCGCGAGCAGTTCAGACCCGGGGCTACGTGTGGATTTATTGAAAGCAAATTGAGTGCAGTTAACTTTGGAAATGATGTTGAACGCGGGAGCCGGCACATTATTTTGCCATTTATCAAATGCGGAAAATCATAAATTGAGTACTGCAAAGTATAATAGTTACTTCGCATGCATCCAAAATACATCTGTAAAGTTGTAAAACTGAGGGCTTGGTGAGGGATGCATATTGCGCAAAACAAAGTAAATTCGTCCAAGTGGGCTTAAGGACGCTTCACAACTTTACCTTCCGTGGCTGGAAACCGGTTGGCAATGATGGACTCGTAGAACGGATGGCAGCCCTGCTTCTCCAGCCCTGCATTGGAGCCCGCCATGCTTCTCAGTGCGTCTCCAAATACTTGGGCCTGTGGGGAAGATGGCGGGAAAGCAATTAATGCTGCGACGCCTGCGGCTGTGTCTCAAGAAACAAACTGAAGACACACCACTGACCGGATCAAACACGGTGACTGGCAATAAGGACTCATGCCACATAGACACGCGACGGGGGGGGCATGCGAGTAGGCACGGACTCGTAGTAAAGGGGCCAGTAGCCATGGAAGGATACAAATGATGACATGGCCGTCATAAGGAGGGACTACCAAGGCTAAAACCAATCGGAAGGCAGCATTTAGGACCGACAAAGACACACGCTAATGAAAAAGATGGGCGGAGAGTGGACGGAGCTTATACGGAGCTTCCACTCCATACTGAATACTGCATGCCTCGGAAATCGAGCAGTGCATGTGTGCTGCCGCTATAGGCTCGACCTAAAAACGCATTACTAAGAAGACAATATAAAACTCGCGCTATGAGCTATGGGGGAGGGAGCAGATTACACAGACAGAGGAAGTGCATGCTTGAAACTAAACCATCAGCAGCACGGCGTGGGAATTCTAAGAATAAGCATGACGCGGCACCCGGGAAGAGTAGGAGGGGAAAGTGAAAGGAACAGAAGGTGACCACGTGTGAAGGACAGCGTGGAGTATTGCAGCATACGGGGCGACTCACCAGCATCCATGAACTACAGTGTGGCAGTGCGAGACTACCACAGGAAACCCACTGCCCACCTGGGCACAGTTGGCAACCTGAAACTACGCTGCCACAGCCAGTGTACAGAAAGCAGTCATTGCCAGGCCATACCTTAACCTTGACAGAGCACACTTACCATGTCATCAGTGGGCACAACCATTATCCAAAAACGAAACCAGTTGAACTCAGTATCTACCCACAGAAACCCAAACATGCTGGGGCAGAGCAACCCAGACAAAGACAGCAGCTCCCCACCGAATACATCTTTGCCAGGGTGTATATAGCACATCACACCAAAGTCACCCACAACAAGTTACAAGAAACAGAACCTGAGCGACTATCGTGAATATGCCAAAACAGCGAGCAGCCCTTGAACCAGAACAAAAAAACAGCTTTCTACTGACAAACTGATTAATCTGTGCCGTGCTCACTGCTACCGCGCTGATCAAAGGCGACTGGAACATGGCATTTTGCTGAGGAAATGAAAGTAAAGTTATGCGTGCGTGCATGCTGAAATCTGAAGCGCGGCAGCCGTGGATGGCATTTACCACAGTTAATTATTGTTTCAAAAGCAAACATAATGCAAGAATTACATTTTCAAATGAAAACGCGCTTTTCCTCACCTGTTTTGCGATGAGTGGTGGCAGAAAGTAAAAAAGAGTTCTCCCACACAGCATCTGAAGAGGGAATGCGTATGGAAGCTGTGATTGTCCAGTGCGCCTGAGCCTTGATCGGACGTGACGTATGTCCAAAGTGAACGATTGAGGAGGCACCAAAGAGAAGCGACATCGGAGTGAGCCAATGGTAAGTAGGAGAAGGGAAAAACAAAGTATTATTGATGACAACAGGTCTTGCAGACAGCGCGCTGATGCTCGACCTAAAAAACAATGCAAAAAGACGGGTCAAAGAAATCTTAGACCATCTTGAATACCAAGGTGTAAGTGAGACTTGCACCTCCCCCATGAATGATCCTATGTTTCCAGTAATGAAACCTGACAATACATATCATCTAGTTTTACATTACCGACATTTGAACACATGCAAACGAACATTTGCAGTTCAAAACGCACACAGTGCCGCATTAATGAATAACATTGTGCGGAAGAAATCCAAAACTGCATTAGATATCTCGAATGGATTCTTCTGCCAAAATATAGCTCCAGAAAGCAGATATTTGACAGCATTCTCTGCCCTAGGCACTCAGCGAAATTTTTGTCGTTGGTCTCAGGGGTATAAGAACAGCCCGGGGCTATTCTCGGCAAGAGTGTCAGAATTATTACAAACATGCGATGAGGAGGCATTGTCCTATGTAGATGACATCTATCTGACGTACGATGAATTACTTGAACACTTGTGCAGGGTGAACAACATAATTGTGGGATTCGCCAATTTGGGCTACAATTCTAATTTAAAAAATGCCCATCTCAATGTCCTGTTTTTGGGATATGACCTCTCAAGTGAAGGCAAGAGCCTGGCAGCTACCTTTTTAGAAAAATGTGCGCTGCTCCAACCTCCAAAGACTCTCAAAGGTTTGCAATCCATTTTAGGATTTCTCAATTTTGGCAGAACATACATTCTAGGTTATGCAGAAAGAGTAAAACCTTTCTATGATTTAATCAGATCTGATTTCACACCACATCATTGGACACAGCAACACACGGATACTCTCCCTTCAGTTCAGACTGACATGATAGCATCCAAATATTTGCACACACGTGTAAATTCTACAAACCTGGTGATCCGGGTGGTCCCGAGTTTATCAGGATATACTTGTATCACTTTCAATGAAGGTGAGACAGTCTCAGTTGCATACAAATCACATTTATACACAAATGCTGAAATGCAATTTGCGGCAACTGAAAAAATATTGACCGCAGCACATACTGCTGTAGTGAGAGAAAGAGCACTCGCACAGGGAAACGCATAACTGTGGTAACCCCGGTACCAACTTTAGAAGCTGTTACCAAGGCGGGCATTCAAAATGCAAAAGCACTGCATCCACAATGGATACAAAGGGCTAATTCTCTCACTGCAACAGATGCAGATTACAAGTACAATTCTACATTGAAAACACAAGGGTTCCTGCAGTATGAACAAGAATACCCTCTCCCAAATGAAATCTTGCCTCTAGAAAAATATGAATACATCATTTATACTGATGGTTCTGCTCAGCCTGCCATAGGAAGTCAACAGCAGTATAGCGCAGCAAGTGCGATAGTGAAGTGACGTATGCGGGACGGTAAGTTCGATCTCAGCAATACGACTATGCAATCTCTAGGAGATTGTACAGCACAGTTGGCGGAGCAGAAAGCCCTGATACTAGCACTACAGTACACGGATCGGGAATTCCCCACACTGATAGTGTGCGATTCGTTTAACTGTGTGCAGTCCTATAATGAATATCTTCATTACTGGGGCCAGAATGGGTTTAGGGATTCCAAAGGTTGCACAATTAAACATAATTTTTTTTATGGGAACAAGTGGCAAAGCTGAAAGCATGCCTGCCACTGGCTCAAGTTATTCGCACCTTGAGACATCATTGTGTTGGCGTACACATTGAAGGGAATTCACTGGCTGATAAAGCCGCCAAGACGACAGTGCAAACTGCTGCCGTTGCTGCAATCACTCGTTCTAGCGCGAGGATAGACGGAGACATACTGATAGCTGCCAACTCCTCAAAGAACGGCTCTGCCGTCCCGAAAGGCTTTCCACTCAAATATTCCTATAAATTAGATGCGCAAAACATACCGTATGCTCAAATTCCAAGAGTGGGGGATAGAGTTATACCAAACATGGATCGCAGATTAGGTTTAATTCTAGCTGCGCACGGGGGTCTGGGCTCAGCACACGCAGGAGTCACTGCTACAATTTCATTACTTAAGCGGCGATTGTGGTGGCCAAGTTTGTCTAAACAAACCAAGGCTTATGTCTTAAAGTGCGACATCTGCCAGCAGATGAAAGGTTTCACCGTAGCACGGCCACTACAAACACCATTACTCATTTCAGACAGACCTCTCGCATGTGTCTATTTGGATCACTGCGGCCCCTTAAATTCAGACGGGGCTTACTAGTACATGTTGGTGGTAGTGGATTCATGCTCTAGAATTCTATGGGTCTGGCCTCAGCGCTCGGCTGACGCTCGAACTGTTATAAAAGATTTGCAAGTCTTCATCGGGACATACGCAATTGGCATGTTACATTCCGACCGTGGCCCTGCGTTTAGCTCTCGGGCTTACAAGGAAGCCATAGAAAGTATGGGTGTGGCTTTGCGGTACTCCTCCCCCTACCATCCCGAGGGAAATTCGGTGGTGGAGAGGAAAAACGGGGACCTAAAGCAATGCTTAACAGCAAGGGTATAAGGTGCGGGCGGTAGTTGGGTCAATCACCCTTATGGGGTCCAGAGGGCTCTAAACAATATGCCAAGAAAATCCTTGGTAGGACTTACCCCCTATGAGATCCTATTTGGGACAAGAATGTGGGTACCTGACCTCGATTGTGCCAGCACAGTGGCGGATGTGAAACCATTTGAATTGAATGATCGTTTGGCTGTTTTACAGGAACTCAATGAATTCCGGGCATTACAAAGCAACATCCAAGTAAAACGCACCGCCACTGGGGAAGTGAAACCGGTACCAGCAAGACCTGTCTGGGTCCCGAAGATTGGGGGCATGGTCAGAGAAAAGATCGTGGACAAGAAGGAGTTTGGGCCATGCTACAGAACACCTATGCCTGTCCTGGCGGTTCAAGGGACAAGAATAGTACTTCTTCCGCCTCTTGCCGGCAAAAAAGAAAAACTATTTGTCTCCATTGATCTGATCAAACCACACTACGTGGCCGATTCTCAACAGTAGGCCATGTGGAATCCTGGGTAGCTGCAGACCTCCTCTCGCTACTATACAGGAAGTTCAGATGGAAAGACTAATAACGTTTCAAGACTCCTCTGCGCAAGATGCCGGAGTAGCAAATAACGGAGTACGAATTACATCAGTTGAAACTGAACAACATCCAAATGAAACTGAAACGCAAATTGCAATTCGGCCTAATAATGAAATTTACATCAATGTGCCTTCACAAGAAGCAACTGCCAGTTCTACAAACACTGCTGAGCACCCAAAGATAGATTGAACTGCGTCTGGCTACTTCATCAACTTCTATGACTTTTCTTCAGATCCAAGTGAACCTGAGCAAACGCCACCCATTTCGTAAAAAGAAAGATTCCGACAATTCTATCTCTGGCTGAAAAAGACTTACTTTGTGTACCCTTGGTTACATCTTTGGTTTGCATTAGGGATCCTGCTCCTGTTAATTTGGATTGGTATAGTAACTGTCTTTTTCTACTACTGAATGGACATTAACTCCCACAACGCTCTGCAGTACAACCTGTGAACTTGGTCCTGAAACCAAATACGTCATCACACCATGAACAAAGAAACTTATCCCTAGTGAACATTACAACAGTTCCAGTACCGGATGGTATAGTTTGGGATAGAGTTTCATATGATGTATCTGGTCCTACTGAACATTTGAAAATACCACACGTATTTAAAATTTCAATTAATGATTTCATTACCCCGAGTACACTGTCTGATGATTGGGACATTGAGACTGTAAATACTATGCTCTCAGATTTAGAACAATCTGCTGCATTTTCTTACAGAGAATTGTATGAAGATACACCTGACTTCGACAGTATGTATTGTTACCAGCATTATGGTCATCACTTTTTGCACAGAGCTAGTGTTCCACGCACTGTCAACATTTACCATTAATGGGAACATTGCCCGACACCACCAAAAGGTTGTTTTGCAACATTCGCACAGAAAGTTTCATACTTTTTAGGGTTCAATACATCAGACCCAATGTCATACTACTATAAGCTAGTACAGACGAATGCAACTGCAAAGAAAATGATGCTGAGAAACACTAAGCTCATATACTCAGCACCTTTTATCTCTCAACTGTCTATACAAGGTTTTGACTATTGGAGGGACACAATAGACACAAAATCAATCTGGGGGAAAAAAGAATGGCAGGTTCAGGGAACAGAGGCTTTATCTAGAGCTTGCCTCATACCATTACAGATAATATTCCTGAACAGAACAGTGCAACAGACTACCTTCTACGGGTTTCCAAAAATTAAAGACGTAAAAACACCACGCATTCTCTCGTCCATACCTATTGAAGATATATCAAATGATACACTGATTAGTGAGGAGGTACTGGGTACAATGATACAGAATGGTACATACAATTCATCAACTCCCAATTGGAAGGGTTGGTTGGTTTGGCCTATCGACATGAATAGGTGTCAGTCAGGATTCAAGGCTACCACCGGAGGGTTTAGAATCCATAGGCCTAACCCGCTCTATGTACACACAGACGACCCAGGGGTAGTGACTTTTTATAGTGTTGGGAAGTTTTGTCTAGAATGGCTAAAAACCTCAACACTACAACAGGTGAAACAAAACTTGTCCCTTCTAGCTGACAACATGGATCTTAGGGATTTCTTGCTAGGTCCCAAGAAACCGCGTAAAAAACGCGTCTTATATGCCACCTACAATGAACTATGGCAAGTCTCCCAACAGGATGCTGCTGAGAGATTACGTGAGATTGATAGGATTAACCTAGAAAAGGCCTTGACTGTGGTAGACAATGGTATGACCACACTTTCTTCACATATTTATTCACTGGGCAACATTTTGTCCTCGGCAATTGACATAATGGAACCATATTTGTCTATTTTACAACACAGGCAATCTCAATTGCGTTCCATTATGCTTTTAAACTGGATGCTCCAAACATTGCGTTCTGGCCACGTGCCATGGCGGTACATTATCAGCTCAAATCTGATTTCGGCTTATAATCTGACCGACTGACAGTTGACCATGGCACGCAAAGATGCAAAGTACACTATGCTGCTCATTGAAAGATTAGACAAGTTACCTTTTACAGTAGCAGAGTCACCGTCTACGGAATGGTTAATTCATGGCTATATCACACTGCCAATCATGACATTCCAGTTCCAATACTGCCTTAGACACATCCAAGCAGGCAGGTATGACGCTTTGGGTGAAGGGTACATACAGGAAACCTGGGAGTTACCGTACAGATATAGGTGTAGAAATAAGGACACTGAAGTTTTCTTAAGTGGAACTGACTGTGAGAAGGCTTTAAGTGGATCTTTAGTGTGTAAGGAGGTCTCGCTTCACAGAGCGTGTAATGCTTCAAAGGCGAACTTATCTTGCTACTTGAAAGGCTCCTCAGCTGCAGTGATTCATCCAGTTTTCGAGTTACTTTCGAATGGGAGTTACTTAATGCTGAATGATCAAGGCTGTTGCGGTATGGCACCAGGCATCGCATATGTAGTCACAGTAAACCTCAGGGTTGTTTGTTGTAAGCAAGTATTGTTTCCCCCGGCTCGCACAGTTAGCAAGGCACCACTATGGCCTTCATTGAATGTTTCCAGTATACGGTTTGATTCGCTGAGCAGACTGAAAGCCATGTTGTTTCAACAAAATGTGGCCTTAACTTCAGTCCCAGAGACTTTTGATCTCCAGGTTGCAAGGTCTTCAGCAGAGATACAGGCTCTGGTCCGTACGAACTTCCCGATCCATTTCGGAGAAATGGTTCATCATATCTTTAACATGTCTGACACGAGTGGGATCATACACTTATATGAGAGTCTTGGATCAGGTCTGTTAACCACCTTTCAGTCCATCTTCAGAGTAATTCCAGCCTTCATACACTCCGTACTTGGAGGCGTTTTTGGAGGGCTTCCTTTGGTCCTGCTATCGATAGCGGACATCCTGATTGTACTCCTTTGCTTCGCAAGGGACGTCTCAGTCCCTCAAGAAATGGAGCGAACACTGCTGGAACGATGTTGTCGTGAGCGTATGGTGTTCTACCTGACTACGCCTCGGCTTCGAGAGCTGAGTGAGCATTGGTTCCTGTCTTTTAGACAGGTCTAGCTAGACTGTGTCCTGCCTGTGTTCCGTTGCCTCTTCTGCGGATTTGGCTGCGTGTTGGCCCTGTGTCTGACACTTCCATCGATTGCGCCGCCGGACATAGAACTGCTCCTGGAGCCCTTACAGGCCCACGTGTACAGTTGTCCACAGCTTATTCCCATGTTGATGACGACATTTCTAGAGCCTCCAAGGGATGCTTCCGCTCCTGTTGGAATGGAAATCGGATCTGCTCCATAGGTACAGGCATCGGTTCCAGGCATGCAGGCATCAAATCCTTCCCCGGCGGCTGATGTGGGAACCAGAGATAACCATGTTTGCTCACTAGACATTTTATTAGAAGTGCTGGAGGGATTGCCACCTGCGGATGCAATGTTCAGCGATGTTGAGTCTTTGGCACAGGATTCATAAACAATCTGGCCTTTCCTGTGCTGGGAACTATTTGGCATTTCTTAAACATTTTCCAATTTGAAGGTCGAAACTGACTTTGTTTTATTTTTCGTCTCTGCTCTGACTGAGCATAGTGGCTTTCAAGGTGCTCATTGTAACAATAATCATTTATACAAGTTTAGAGGACCTTTTGAACGCTTTTTAGGAAAATGGCTTTACTTTTATGGGAATTTTTACAGGCTTTTAAAGTGCTTTTAGTATTTTAATTATAAATGATTTTTATGCTTTTACTTGCCTTAAATGTATCATTATTTAGCTGACCCTGTTGAACTTTTGATGAGGAGTGGGTGTCATGTCCTTTAGGCTAGCCCTGTCATGCATACCCCTTTTTACATACACCTGTCCCATCCACACGATAATAACGATTCTAAACAGGTGACCTTTTACCTAGTAGCTTGCTCCTGTATCTTCGACACCAGGCTCTCAGTACTCTATCATAATCCCTGTACCTGACGTACATAAACATGTCCTGAGGAACAGTATAATTATTCCGTATAAGGGTCACCACTTTTTTCATCCTTGGCCAACAGCCAGCTGTGCATGATCGCATTTGTTTGGAAAAACATTTATGATTGTTTTCAAAACATTTATGACTGTTTTCAAAACATATTTATTCTAGAAGAAACCCTGGAGTGACCACTCTAGTATATAAGACCCTTATTCCCCCCCCTGCAAATTAGAGGAGAATTCCTTCCAAGCTGACACCGGGTCCTGCATGCTGAATCTTCGACACGCAGCGGTCTGACATCCCTTGCGGGCTGTCATCCTCGAAGCAGAGACGGGGTCCTTCATTCTCAACCATCAGGTGAGGGGGCTGGTTCTTCTCTAGGGGTTTCTTGGCTACATACATACATATACGCATATACATGCTACACATACAGATCTAGGCTATGTACATTTAGGCTAATTGCTTAGGGTGCACATTTTAGGAATATGCAAGTGCTACGGTTTTTATCTGAACTGCTTATGTTCATCTTATTAGCACTATGGTAGAAATGTATCTACTATTTACTATATTGGTACTAGCAATCTCTTTCGTATGCTTCTGTCTCCTGATTGTTGCAACACATATGTTTTACACAAGGCTGTCGCAGGACCAATAAATACTTATTGAAACGTCCTAATCGCCATCCTGTGTATTTTGTGAGAGAAAGCAAGCACGAGTGTCTGAGAAAAACATACTGTATTGTTTTCCACGATCCCTGAGGAATCAGGGTTGTGATGTTCAGTGGTTGCCCGAAACTACCTACACCACTGTAAGATACAGGGGGGTGGTAGTGGCACTGTAGAGCTAGCTGGTCTAACAGCTGACATATCCTGTGGTGGTGTCCGGCAGCGGTTGGGACACCAAGCCCTCAGTTTAGGTCATCCAAAACAAGCAGGTCCTGGGGATTCCTAGGAATTACACGACAAAAGGCAATGAGATACCTTTAGTAACTGGCCATAAAAGTTGAACACTAAATTGTAACAGTGAATTGATTTACCTTAATGATATCGCTGTGTAACCAGTCTCTGTACTTTCCAGTAGAACTTGTTATTTCTGAAACTAAACACACTGGAGATGAGTACCTTATGTTCACAAACACTTCTCTCTGAGTAGGATGACTACCTCAAGCTTCATCCTTATGCACTCTCTGTGGAAGATGAGCTGTAGTAGTTTCTTCTTGACTCCTGTCCCACTACAAAGTAATCAGCAGAGATTAATATCTGTTTTTTCCTAACTTGGTGACATATGAACATTCTTACTACTTTCAAGGCCTTACACATAATTATAAATTCATAACATGTGAATCATAATTCGAACTTAAGTATCCTTCCGGTTTCGTCACATCACAACCTTAAGGGTAAACAACAATCATACTGTATTTAGAAAATTTCAAATTTAATTTTCAAGAACAGTTCAAATTAATTTCCCCAACACAACCTGACTTTGTACATACTTTTCTATGTTTCAAATGTCCCTCAACCAGAGCAAAGGGATGAAACAGTTCTTTGCAAGGAAATCCTGGTTCTGCTTAGCAAGATTCTGTCTGCAGGAACATAGCATGAAGACTGACTAGCAAAGACGCCATGGGCCACCAGGAAAGTTAAACCCAGAAATCCAAGGTGGCTGCCATGTTTCCACAATGATGTGGAAGTTCACACTGCTGGGAAAGGCAGTTCATGGATGGGGTGCGGTTGTGTAGTGTGTTCTCCACGCACTTAAAGCCTCTCTTCGGAGACTGTCAACACTTTTCAAGAGCCACCTGCATTTCCTTCCTTGGGATGAACTCAGTGCAAGCAGAAGACTGGAGCATCTACACACCCCTACACTTCTGTGGTCCTAAACAGCAAGATATGTTTCCTGAGAAAAATACAGTGCAATGCGAATGAAATAAAGTATACTCATAACCTAGATTAAGTGTTTGTAGCTTTAAGATTGTGTCTTTAATTTGCAACAACGCTGCACAGCTGGCTCACTGAGTGGGATAACTAGGTAGGAAAGCTGTAAGGTTGTTCAGCTCTTTGAAGGGTCAGCTTATTGACGACTATGGAGGATCATTCTTCTGCCTATATAGTTAGAAGAATGTTTCCATTAATGTGCTGACATGAGACAAAAGAAAGGACACTTTCTTCATAACAGGATAGGGAAGGGGATCGTGGGGGCATTGTGCATCATCTAAAGAAACCCATTCACTTCCTAAGACAACCTGCATCATGTAGCAGGTGCAAATATCCAAAAGAGGCTTAGATACAATTTCAGGGACGTTACAAGCCAGACCGAAGCGTTACCATTCGGACAGTTGTTGCTTGGTCCCTCGAAGGCCTTCATCGCTTTTGGTCAGATCTACGTTGATTGGTAGTAAGAAAGCACACCCAAAATTAACGTTAGTGGCTCCCCTTCACACCTCTAAAGGGATGAACAGTGGCGGCTCCTCCGCTGAGGCAGAGGATCGTAGCCCCACTACTCTGCAGCAGACAGTCATTGCACTTTCCCTGTTCTCCATGCAGGCTGCATAACAGTCTGCGTGGAGAACAAGCCCACCCCTCAAGCCCCTGGCTGAGCGCTGTGTCATGGTGCTCAGACCAATCACAACGCTGCATTGCAGCGTTGTGATTGGTCAGGGGAGTCTAGCTGTGCTTCCAATTCCTGGAGTAAGTTTTAATTTCATTACATTTTTTTTTCATTGTGACCCGCACCCGCATTCTCCCCCCGCGCGCCCGTCACCCACGAGCCGTGCCGTCGGCACTGGGAATGAAGTCAAGAGACGGGCATGATAGGGCGAATAGTCATGTAACCCTCCTCTCTTTGGGCTTTGACTTTAAAGTCCTCACAGTCTCATCCATCCTATTCCTCCCACAGAAAAAGACCGGGCTGAGCCACAAGCTATTCGGTGGTACTTAAGTCACCACACAGCTTCTGTAACACATTTGTTTGGTAGAATGATATTCAGGAGACCTAGTAGCCACCTACTTTGAATCCCATCCAAAGTACCAATTGCACCATCCAAAGAGCACCAATGAATATGGTTATCCACATCTGTGGAAAGTGATGGTGACCTTTACAATTTATTGCAAATAGAAAGTGGAAGGATAACAATGACATCCATGGCTTTTTAGCCGTATTGAAACAGGACATCTCTTTTAAGCATTTACCCAGAACTGTGGGAGGCTTGTCTTGAAAGATTCAAAAACCAAACACTATACTAAGTCAGTAAGAAACTGGGGTAAAATGTATGAAACACTGGTCGCAAAATACTAACTGGAATTTGTGACGTTTTTTTTAAATCAGTATGAAATTTGGAAACTGACCAATGCGCTTGTGTGCCAGTTCACAAAATTATGAATCATAGTGGGTTGCAATCTAACCAACCTCATCAATATTTATGAGGTAAGTCACAAAATGCAACTCGCTGCAATTGGTAGCCATCAGAGGGATGGTGGCGTGCTGGGATCAGCAGGCTACCATTTCTGTGATCGCTCCACCTACTCTCCAACAAACTTTTTTTGTTATATTCACAACTTTGCCTATGGCTTACCACCCCCGTTGGGAGTTGAAAAACATTTATGTTTTGCTGCCGGATTTCGGTCGCAAAACATTGATACATACCATAACAAATCACTATTTGTAAGGGATGCCATAAACACGCACCTCCCAAATAGCGATTAGTTATGCTTTTTTTAACTCATTTTGTGATTTGGTAACCTGTTACTGAATCGCAAAATGGGTTTAGTACATTCCAAAGAGCTGGTTGGTAATCGCAGACAATGTGATTTCGCGAAAAGAAGGATTTGCGCCTGCTAAATGGCTTTGTAGATCTGGTCCTCAGTTATTTGTTCTTAACATATATATTCCAACTACAAGATGGCCATTCCATTTACCTTCTGCTTTTCCTTACACGTATAAATGGTTTGCAGTATGGGATGAAGAGAGCTTAAATATGTCACTCTGCAGTGTGCAATTCAAAAACATGTTGGCCAGCCGGAAGGATAAGTCCTGCAGCTGTGCCCTGCAGAAAGAGGTGCTCTGAACATGTGGGGCTCAGCTTCGGGGTGCACTTGCCTGATGCTTAGAGACAGAACAAATACCACTGCAGGAATGAATGAAAATATTTGTCTCCAATAAATGTCTCTGCGATAATAAAAGAACATAACGGGTCTCATGACCCACTTCCTACCCCACCACTATACTGTGGAGCATCTGATGGAATATAATTTACGAAAACAGAGCAAGTGAGAGAAAAACACAAAAGGAGGAAAAAGGAGGAAGAGAAAGAAGAACAGGGATAAAGGGAGAAAGTATGGATGAAAAAGAACATGCAAGAGTGAGATAAAAAGGCGGGGCATGTCTGATGGTGGACTAAAGAGGTATATCATCAGCTGTGGTATTTGGAGCAAACCTTTGAGCCCCAACACTTATTCTTTTTCAAATTAAGCACTGCTCTGGCCATGTAGTTGATGGGGTCAATAGGTCAGGGTGTTATACAGGATGAAGCTGATCAATTTTACTGAATTCGATGTCAGAATTATTCCTATATGAGAGAGTGTATTGAAAAGGAAATCTGTTCTTCAAGTATTAAGGAGAACATCCTCTGACATCCATTTATGCAGTCTCTGAAAACAAGTGCAAAGAGTGGAGATGTCCTACATTATCAAAGTTTTTAGGTTGCTGTGTCTGTCATCCGCATATTGGTGAACGGAGATATCCATAATCTTAAAGCGCAGACTCGAGTGGATCCATATATAGCATGAATAAGGCAATAGAGAGGATTGAACCATGGGGGACTCTGCAAAACATCTCAGACCTTCATGTGCTGTATTTCCCAGTCGTCACCATTTGTTACCTGTTGGTGAACTAAGAGGGAAATCGAGTCAGAGCCTGTTAATGGAAGCCCAGGCATAGCTATAGAATGCAGATCAACCTGCCATCATGAACTGTGTACATATAGTTGGCGTTTTCCAAATCTTTCTATTGCAAGATGGGGTGGTCACCAATCTCCGAGCAGTAAATTTTAAAAAAATGACATGTGCACAATCGGTCATTTTGTAGAACGAGCGACTCACTAGCAAATTGCAGCGGTGGAGCTCTCCAAAGCAATTTAAAATATATTTTCTTAAAATAAGATTGCAATGGGAAGGTCAGAGCGCAATGAAGGAACAGTGAGGGGAGAGAGGAATGTAGGCAGAAGCAACTAGATGTGGGTGGTGTGGGGCAGTGAAGGAGCTTGTGCAGAGGGAGGATAAAAAAAAGAATAACTAGCAGAAAATCCCCAAGCTAGAAGGGGCAGTGAAAGCAAGGGGAGGATGGAGCAACACAGAGTGCATAGGCGGGATTTTTTGAGGGAAGCAGCATATGAGGGAGAGAGTGAGCAAAAACACATGTACTCCCCTGGAGTGCTGGAATAAATTGAAACAAGCACTTGCAATGTAATAGGTCTTGCATTTGCGAGAGTTTAAGCTCTTGGCATTGCAAATGAGAATGCCTTTTTTTTTTAAATCTGTTTTGAAAACCAACACATAAATAAAAGGCATAGGGCCAGATGTATCAAGCGTTTTACGGTTTGCAAACGGGCAGATTCGCAGAATCAGCCTGTTTGCGAACGGTAAAAAGCCTTTTGGGATGTGTCATCCCAAAAGGCATTCACAAAATAGGGTATTGCAATTTTTAGGATGACCTATTTTGCGAATGCATTTAAGGAATCGCAATTTGCGATTCCTTAAATTCAATGCAAGAAGCAAGAAAAATTGCGATCTTGCTTTAGGGAATCGTAAATTACCACCAACTTCAAGTTGGTGGTAATTAGTAAATTCCTAGAAAAATGCACTTTTGCATTTTTCTATGTGGCGCACACACTCAATCAATCAATCAATCACGGCATTTATAGAGCGCGCTACTCACCCGGGAGGGTCTCAAGGCGCTGGGGGAGGGGGTAAGTTACTGCTCGAACAGCCAGGTCTTGAGCTGCTTCCTGAAGGAGAGATGGTCCTGGGTTCGCCGAAGGTGAGTTGGGAGGGAGTTCCAGGTCTTGGCTGCCAGGTAGGAGAAGGATCTTCCTCCGGCGGTGGTTCTGCGGATGCGTGGTACGGTGGCGAGGGCGTGGCTGGTTGATCGTAGCTGGCGGGTGGGCGTGTAGAAGGTCATGCGGCTGTTGAGGTACTTTGGGCCCAGGTCGTGGAGGGCCTTGTGTGCGTGGGTGAGGAGTCTGAACGTGATTCTCTTGCTGACGGGGAGCCAGTGCAGGTCTTTCAGGTGTCCGGTGATGTGGCTGTGTCGGGGGATGTCCAGGATGAGTCGTGCGGAGGCGTTCTGGATGCGCTGGAGTCTTTTTGAAGTTTGGCTGTGGTTCCGGCGTAGAGGGTGTTCCCATAGTCCAGTCGGCTGGTGACGAGTGCCTGGGTGACGGTCTTCCTGGTTTCAGTGGGGATCCATTTGAAGATCTTGCGGAGCATGCGCAGGGTGTTGAAGCACGAGGATGAGACGGCGTTGACTTGTCTGGTCATCGACAGGGAGGAGTCCAGGATGAAGCCCAGGTTGCGTGCGTGGTCCGTTGGCTTGGGCGTGGTGCCCAGGGCCGGGGGCCACCAGGAGTCGTCCCAGGCGGAGGGTGATGAGCCCAGGATGAGGACTTCCGTCTTGTCTGAGTTTAGTTTAAGGCGGCTGTTCCTCATCCAGTCGGCGACGTCTCTCATCCCGTCGTGTAGGTTTGCTCTGGCGGTGGTGGGGTCGTTGGTGAGGGAGAGGATCAGCTGGGTGTCGTCGGCGTAGGAGATGATGTTGAGGTTGTGTTGGCGTGCGATGGCTGCGAGGGGGCTCATGTAGACGTTGAAGAGCGTTGGACTGAGTGAAGATCCTTGTGGAACGCCGCAGATGACTTCAGTGGCCTCGGATCTGAACGGGGGAGGCGGACTCTCTGGGTTCTTCCGGCGAGGAACGAGATGATCCATTCCAGTGCTTTCTCTCGGATTCCGATGTTGCTGAGGCGCTTCACTAGGGTGCGGTGGCAGACGGTGTCGAACGCCGCGGAGAGGTCCAAGAGGATGAGGGCTGCTGTTTCCCCGTTGTCGGTTAGGGTTCTGATGTCGTCGGTGGCTGCGATGAGGGCGGTCTCGGTGCTGTGGTTGGCCCGAAACCCGGACTGCGAGGGGTCGAGGGATCCATTCGTCTCGAGGAAGGCGGCAAGCTGTCCGTTGACGGTCTTCTCGATGACTTTGGCCGGAAACGGAAGGAGCGAGATGGGACGGTAGTTCTTGAGGTCGGTGGGGTCCGCCGTTGGTTTCTTCAGGAGGGCGGTAAGCTCGGCGTGCTTCCAGCTCTCCGGGAAGGTGGCAGTGTGGAAGGAGGAGTTGATGATGTCCCGGAGATGGGGTGCGATGGTGGCGTCGGCTTTGTTGAAGACGTGGTGTGGGCAGGGGTCGGTTGGTGATCCGGAGTGGATGGAGTTCATCGTGCAGGTGGTGTCTTCGGTGCTGATCGGGGTCCAGTTGCAGAGGGTGGTGGTGGCGGGCGTTGGTTCGGCGGTAGGGTGCGTGGTTTGTGCGTCGAAGCTGTTATGTATGTCGGTGATCTTGCGGTGGAAGAACGTGGCGAGTGAGTTGCAGAGGTCTTGCGAGGGGTGATGTCGTTGTTTCCGGCGCTGGGGTTGGAGAACTCTTTGACGATGCTGAAAAGTTCCTTGCTGTCGTGGGCGTTGTTGTCCAGTCGTTCTTTGAGTGCCGACTTCTTGGTGGCACGGATCAGCTGGTGGTGTTTGCGGGTGGCGTGCTTGAGGGCGGTCCTTTTGTCTGTGGTCTGGTCGAGTCGCCAGGTTCTCTCGAGAGTGCGGCAGTTCTTCTTGGATTCCTTGAGGTCGTTGGTGAACCAAGGGGTTTTCTTGCTTCCGGGTCTGCTGGGAGGGTTTTTAGTGGTGCGAGGTCGTCGGCGCAGGCGGTCAGCCACTTGGCGAGGTTGCTGGCTGCTTCGTTTGGGTCCGTTGTGTTGGTGGGTGTGTTCTGGCTGAGGGAGGCGGTGAGCTGCTCGGTGGTGATCTTGCTCCAGCTCCGGCGGGGAGCCTGTTGCGGGTGGTGGTGGGTCGCAGTCTTTCTGAAGCTGAAGTGGACGCAGCTGTGGTCGGTCCAGTGTAGTCCGGTGGCGTGGCTGAAGGAGATGTGCTTGCTGGAAGAGAAGACGGGGTCAAGCGTGTGGCCGGCGTAGTGGGTGGGCGTGTTCACCAGTTGCTTGAGTCCGAGGTTGGCGAGGTTGTCCAGCAGGGCGGTGGTGTTTCTGTCGTTGTTGTTCTCCAGGTGGAAGTTGAGGTCCCCTAGGAGGATGTAGTCGGCTGAGGGCATGGCGTGCGGGCTGATGAAGTCTGCGATGTCTTCGCTGAATAGTGTGCGTGGTCCCGGGGGTCTGTAGATGAGGGTGCCTCGGAGGGTGGTCTTGGGGTCAGTGTGTATCTGGAAGTGTAGGTGTTCGGCGGCGGTGAAGGTCTCGTCGGAGTTAGTCGAGATGCGGATGGTGTTCTTGTGTACGATGGCGATGCCTCCTCCCGTCTGGTTGACGCGGTCCCTCCGGGTGATCTTGTATCCGTCCGGGATGGCTATGGCGATGTCGGGCGCTGAGGAGGCGTTCATCCAGGTTTCGGTGAGGAAGGCGATGTCCGGTGCTGTTGCGTCGAGCAGGTCCCAGAGTTCCACGGCGTGCCTGTGGACGGAGCGGGTGTTCAACAGGATGCATTTCAGGTTGTTGCTGCTGGTGCTCAACTTGGCGGAGGTGGTGCACGTCCGGGGGCAGGTGAATCGGCAGGTTTGGCAGGTGAAGGGTCCGTGGGTGCGTCTCGGTGAGGCTCGGTAGCAGGCAGGGTTCCGGCCGGCATTGAGTGCGGTGAGTGTGGCGGCGTCGTAGGTCCGTCGAGTAGTGTTGCATCGGTGGGATCCAGGGGTTCTGGCGCTGGGCGCGGTCCAGGCACGGACGGGCGCAGACGGGCTTGCCTTAGGCGCACCTTTGGCGCGCGCAGCGGCGCGGACGCGCAGCGGCCGCCATTTATGGGGAGGTGGGAGGGAGGAGCAGCTGGGAGGCGGGAGGCAGGGGCAGCGAATGGGCAGTCAGGGGGGCGGGGCCGCAGGGAGCGCAGCGGCGGGAATGGCGAGAGGCAGCGGGGGCACAGAAAGGAAATGGGGGGAAAGCAGACAAAATCACGGGCACAACGTAAATGGGGCAGCGAGGGGCACAGAAGGAAAAAGGGGATAAAAACAGACAAAATCACGGGCACAACGTAAATGGGGCAGCGAGGGGCACAGAAGGAAAAAGGGGATAAAAACAGACAAAATCACGGGCACAACGTAAATGGGGCAGCGAGGGGCACAGAAGGAAAAAGGGGATAAAAACAGACAAAATCACGGGCACAACGTAAATGGGGCAGCGAGGGGCACAGAAGGAAAAAGGGGATAAAAACAGACAAAATCACGGGCACAACGTAAATGGGGCAGCGAGGGCACAGAAGGAAAAAGGGGATAAAAACAGACAAAATCACGGGCACAACGTAAATGGGGCAGCGAGGGGCACAGAAGGAAAAAGGGGATAAAAACAGACAAAATCACGGGTACAACGTAAATGGGGCAGCGAGGGGCACAGAAGGAAAAAGGGGATAAAACCAGACAAAATCACGGGCACAACGTAAATGGGGCAGCGAGGGGCACAGAAGGAAAAAGGGGATAAAGACAGACAAAATCACGGGCACAACGTAAATGGGGCAGCGAGGGGCACAGAAGGAAAAAGGGGATAAAAACAGACAAAATCACGGGCACAATGTAAATAGGGCAGCGAGGGGATCAGAAGGAAAAAGGGGATAAAACCAGACAAAATCACGGGCACAACGTAAATGGGGCAGCGAGGGGCACAGAAGGAAAAAGGGGATAAAAACAGACAAAATCACGGGCACAACGTAAATGGGGCAGCGAGGGGCACAGAAGGAAAAAGGGGATAAAAACAGACAAAATCACGGGCACAACGTAAATGGGGCAGCGAGGGGCACAGAAGGAAAAAGGGGATAAAAACAGACAAAATCACGGGCACAACGTAAATGGGGCAGCGAGGGGCACAGAAGGAAAAAGGGGATAAAAACAGACAAAATCACGGGCACAACGTAAATGGGGCAGCGAGGGCACAGAAGGAAAAAGGGGATAAAAACAGACAAAATCACGGGCACAACGTAAATGGGGCAGCGAGGGGCACAGAAGGAAAAAGGGGATAAAAACAGACAAAATCACGGGTACAACGTAAATGGGGCAGCGAGGGGCACAGAAGGAAAAAGGGGATAAAACCAGACAAAATCACGGGCACAACGTAAATGGGGCAGCGAGGGGCACAGAAGGAAAAAGGGGATAAAGACAGACAAAATCACGGGCACAACGTAAATGGGGCAGCGAGGGGCACAGAAGGCCTTAGGGCATGTATGTGCGCCACATGTGCACACTTACCTTTTTTGGGGGTGAATCAGGGTGGCCTTTTGGCCCCCTATCACCCTTGAAATTGCATTCGCTATTTGCGATTACCAATTTGGCAAATCGCAAATTTTGTATGTGTTTTTATATAGTGCAAACTTTACTTGAAGGTGTCAAAGCTCTCTACAATAGAACCAGTTACATTACATATGGAGATTTGAGTACACAAATAACAAAAGATATCATGCACCCCCTTAACCAACACACAAACACATTTCTCTCACACATGCGCGAAGCAATGGTTAGTCCTTCCCCCCCTAAAAACTGCAGAGGCATCCAAGGCAAACTCCAGAAAATTACTTTTTATCTTTACATCCACTGCTGTCAGTGGGAAAAAAGACGTAGGCTATCCTGCGGTTCTCCTGTGCTGTCAACCAAACTAATACACATGGTCCCTGCTAGAACCCACAAAAGTACTTGTACTGTAGTACCCTACTACTTACACAAATGAACCGCCCTGCCAGTACCATGCCAATCTCCATGGTTTCTACTACAACCGAACCCCTTTCCCTCCACTGTGTAAATATCCAGTTTTCTGCACACTCTTCATCTATTAGGAAAGTACAGTCTGCTTTTCTATCATAGTCTTTAAGCGTAGGATTAGCACAGTGCCATCCACGCCGAGATAGAAAGGGACAAAGTCTTTTACCATTTCTACAGCAAAGTCTTTAAGCATAGGATTAGCACGGCAAAGATAACACTGTGCTAATCCTATGCTTAAAGACTTTGATAGAAAAGCAGACATTTGAGGTGAGCAAATTTAGAGTGTCGCTGGTGTTGAGAGTGCTCTATACTGGAGCAGTTTTCCACCTAAACTTGAGAACTACCCAGAGTTCTCTGCTTCTTTTTTTGCATAATTTATGCGTCACTCTATGCCTGAAAGGGAATTGTTTTGACTTATACTGGGTGCTCCCTTGTGTCTGGACAAAGCTATACCTCTCTAAAGAGCTCTAATGAGAGCGAAACACGTGTCAGGGGTTGCTTTTATTCATTTCAGGTTGGCTTGGATGGTATTTTACCAATCCAAGGCTGTAATACTGTGCCTGGAGTGGTAAAAGGCTTTGGCCATTTTCAGCTCGGCAAGGATAGCACTGTGCTAATCCTATGCTTAAAGACTTTGCTGTAGAAATGGTAAAAGACTTTGTCCCTTTCTATCTCTGAGTGGATGGCACTATGCTAATCCTACGCTTAAAGACTTTGATAGAAAAGCAGACATTTGAGGTGAGCAAATTTAGAGTGTCGCTGGTGTTGAGAGTGCTCTACACTGGAGCTGCTTTCCACCTAAACCTGAGAACTACCCAGAGTTCTCTGCTTCTTTTTTTGTATATATATATATATATATATATATATAATGCTCAAGGTTGTGCCCGATCGGCAAGAAGCACTCTGCACACCAACATTTGCTTGAAAGCCTTTAATTAGGTACGGATGCCGTCCGCGTGTCGATCCCCTTTCCAGCTCACACGCCACTGCTGCCTAACGCGTTTCAAAGAAATCATCTTCTTCCTCAGAGGCTCGTGTCGAAAGAGAAGCGTGCACAGTCCAGGTCACTCCCTCTCCTAAATACATGTGATAGCACTCCCCCTGATGGGCTGCTCAAATGAGACGATGCATTGAGTTATGGGAGTTGGAGTCCCTGAAGGAAATGTGTCCCATCAGAGTGCACACAATGTCCTGTTGGTGAAATTACAAGCCCGTAGATGAGCCTTGGCATGCAGGCGTATCCTCAATCCTGTGTTTGGCGTCCCACATAATAGGGAATGGTGAATACCAACCCCTGTGGCCCCCTAGCATGACGGGGTGGTGCACTCTCGGCGGCAGGGCGGCCGCCAAATATAACGCTCAAGGTTGTGCCCGATCGGCAAGAAGCACTCTGCACATCAACACTTGCTTGAAAGCCTTTAATTAGGTACGGATGCCGTCCGCGTGTCAATCCCCTTTCCAGCTCACACGCCACTGCTGCCTGACGCGTTTCAAAGAAATCATCTACTTCCTCAGAGGCTCGTGTCGAAAGAGAAGCGTGCACAGTCCAGGTCACTCCCTCTCCTAAATACATGTGATAGCACGCCCCCTGATGGGCTGCTCAAATGAGACGATGCATTGAGTTATGGGAGTTGGAGTCCCTGAAGGAAATGTGTCCCATCAGAGTGCACACAATGTCCTGTTGGTGAAATTACAAGCCCGTAGATGAGCCTTGGCATGCGGCGTATCCTCAATCCTGTGTTTGGTGTCCCACATAATAGGGAATGGTGAATACCAACCCCTGTGGCCCCCTAGCATGACGGGGTGGTGCACTCTCGGCGGCAGGGCGGCCGCCAAATATAACGCTCAAGGTTGTGCCCGATCGGCAAGAAGCACTCTGCACACCAACACTTGCTTGAAAGCCTTTAATTAGGTACGGATGCCGTCCGCGTGTCAATCCCCTTTCCAGCTCACACGCCACTGCTGCCTGACGCGTTTCAAAGAAATCATCTTCTTCCTCAGAGGCTCGTGGCGAAAGAGAAGCATGCACAGTCCAGGTCACTCCCTCTCCTAAATACATGTGATAGCACGCCCCCTGATGGGCTGCTCAAATGAGACGATGCATTGAGTTATGGGAGTTGGAGTCCCTGAAGGAAATGTGTCCCATCAGAGTGCACACAATGTCCTGTTGGTGAAATTACAAGCCCGTAGATGAGCCTTGGCATGCGGGCGTATCCTCAATCGTGTGTGTGTGTGTGTGTGTGTGTGTGTGTGTGTGTGTGTGTGTGTGTGTGTGTGTGTGTGTGTGTGTGTGTGTGTGTGTGTGTGTGTGTGTGTGTGTGTGTGTGTGTGTGTGTGTGTGTGTGTGTGTGTGTGTGTGTGTGTGTGTGTGTGTGTGTGTGTGTGTGTGTGTGTGTGTGTGTGTGTGTGTGTGTGTGTGTATATCCGATAGTCCTTCAACAACAAAGGATGACGAAGGAAGCTCTGTGTGCTTTCTCCATATTTTATTAATGTCAGACCATCGAACGTGTTTCGGCTGCAACCAGCCTTGCTCACCGATACTGAGGTGCCATTACAGCTAGTCTTTTAACAGTTTCAATTATGACGTGAAAAAGCCCAAACTGTGAAAACAGACTGGTAGTACTGGTTACGTTCACTTCTTTTGTTCTTCACAATATTAAAAATTCTTTGACAAACAATTACCAAATATTTATCTCTCAATCACCTCCAAAATTAAATCACTACTGCATGATTGAACAATTTGTTTGATTATATGTTCTATTTCATTCTCGTGGTACTAACTTCTCGTAATATATGTACTGACAAGTCTATATTGCAAACCCTATCACAATATGCAAACGTATCACAGTACACTTGGTTGTTATATAATTATGAAACTTAACAAAATTTAATTTAATTTACTAGGACATAATTCAATCTTGCCATTCGTTCCCCATGTCAACATTAAAATGCTAATTATGCTGCTATTTATGCATAGCCCAAATTCATTTGGGGTGAATGGACAACTCAATGACACTTATACTTTTGCATTAATCTTTCAGTCCCAGCATGCAAAGTGAACAGGAACTCACCTGAGAGTGATCACGCACGATTTGGGGATATACTGGGCAGTACTTGCTTGCCGTCACTCCTGCAGTTCGCCTATGAAGAAGGGCGTAAAGCCTGAAACGCGTCGGCGGAGTACTGATGGACTGTTTTGTTCACCAAGCAATTCCGTGCTTTGCTAATAAAACCTACCTGTGAGAGCATCTCGCCTAGTGGGCACCTCTTCTTTTTCGTATATATATATATATATATTTATGGCAGGCATTATGCCTGTGTTAATTTTGTGGTGTATTCTACAATAAATTTTCTGCATACTCCACGAACAACTTTGATTCGAGCCTTTTCTCTGAGTGTGGCTGAGGTCAGTGCCTATTGGGTCTGTCGACATTTGGCAGACAGGAATCGTTACGAGATATATATATATATATACACACCATTTCCGAATCCAACATGAGAAACGGACACCGACACAGGGGTAGCGTTGCAATTCAGTCCCACGCTTTATTAAAATCTCCGCTGTAACGCGTTTCGGCACACCTGCCTTGTTCACACAAACAGTCGCCACAATCCAAATATATATATATATATATATGTTCCACAACGAGTTGCTCCTTCTGTCTCCCCTCGCCCTTAGCAGGTAGATCGTTGTTATACCGGCGGAGCGCGCCGGCTTACACTTTTCATCCAAAAGTGTTGGCAAGCCTGCTGTGACAGGCGAAACCCGTTAACTGAGAATTAAACAACTGGTGGTGGAAAAAACCTCTTTGTGATCGTTATAATTACATTTTGGATGATATAATATATGTATCCAATTTTCGCCGCAGCAAACAAGGATCGCACACTCTTCGGGATTCAAGTTGATGGCAGTTTATTAGTGCAAAGTAGTTATTGCCATGCCCCAACGCGTTTCGGTCCTGCTACTCGGACCTTGATCACGGGATGATGTTACAACTGTTTAGGGCATCATTTATTTCTATTAGAAACAATTACTTCCTGTTTGTTGCAATGCATTGTGGTTGCTGAAGTACAGCGTGTCATTAAAGTGCATAGTGCGTAATTTTAAATTTCTAAATTAAGTGCAAAGAAAAGTAATATGTGCCCATAGTGCTGTGATTTTCAAAATTTCGTAAGAGGCAATTTATGAGTGACAACTTTGTTTAGTCAAAGCATTTAGCCAATATTCAAGTAATTTCATACTCTCTCTACTGAGTATTTTTCCTGTTATTTCATTCAAAGTAGAATCAGAGTTCCAATAGTAGATGATGTCTCTATTTAAAATGAGTGACACCTCTTGATAGTTCATAAATGTTGGCCCATGTTTTAATAGGTTAGTGTTTTCGCCTTGAAAGCCTTAATATTTTCCATATCATGTTCTAGTTTTTATTTAAATTCTCCAGTGAGTGAGTTTTATTCTCCATTTTGTAGGCCTTCTTTTTCATATCTCAGTTCTTTTCTTTGGCTTTACAGGATGATCATAGGTGTACATAAAGCTCCTCGTCCTGATTGAGTCCTCTTGGATTAAGTGTTCTGAATGTCACTATGTGTTTTGACTCTTTTTGTCGCAAGAGTTTCTCACGATTCCCACCCCTCTCAGATTGGGGTATCTGTTCTATAGCGTAGAATCTCAGATCTTCCCATTTGCTGTTATGGGCTTTTTCCATGTGCTTAGCAACAGCATTTGCTCTGTCATTGTTCTTGGTTGCCCGAATATGCTCCAAGATTCTTTTTTTGACTTCACAAGTCGTGCTCCCAATATATTTGAGCTTACACAGGCATTCCACAATGTAGATGACGAATTTGCTTCTGCAAGTGATATTTTGTCTGATTTTCCATTTTGTTCCCTTGATGATACCAATTTCTTTTTTCTGTATTGCAATGCGACATGCTTTGCATTGCTTACAAGGCCAAAAGCCTTCCATTTGCATCCATGTGGATGATGATGATTCTTTAAAATGGCTGTGTGTTATCCTGTCCCCTGTTTGTAGCTCTTCTGTATGTAACATTGGGATGGTCACCTATTATTTCTGATAGTACAGGATCCGGGGCAGGGGACGCGGAAGGGGCACAAGGTCAAAACAAGAAGAGGCAAGAGGGGAAAAAGAAGATCCAAAACCGGACATGCTAACCAGGGGCCGCCTGAGACAATCCAGAAAATAAATGAAGAACTAACTCAAGAACTGAATGTAATCAACCTCTCAGACAAAATATTAACGGATACTGAAACCAACTTACTGAAGAAAGGCCTAAACTTTTGCCCAACAACACATTTAAATATAGCTCAAACCCGAGTGGATCTTTATAAATATACACAGAAAATCAAATTAGCCAAAATATATGCTGAAAAATCGACAACAGAGAGACAGAATATGGCAACTGAGTTGACAAGTGTCCTACTGGCGGAAGACAGATCTGCTTTGGAGGCACTGCTGACAATGGGGGAAGAAACAACAACATCACAAATAGAAAATTTGGAAAATCTGGAGGATTATTTACCACCCCTGGGAGCAGGAGAAAGTGGAATGAGACCTAAATCATTTTACTACCCGACCTTACCACCAGGAAACAAAGTGGATCTTTTTCATGAAGCAATTATTGAAGATCTATATAAAATCAAGCTTGCGAAAAAAAATGATAATTTATCTCCAAGGGAAAGACAAGCACTAAACCAACTACAAGAGGATGGTACAATAGAAATTAAACCCGCTGATAAGGGTGGAAACATCATAATCCTAAACAAGAGTGATTACATCCGAGAAGCAAATAGGCAGCTGATGGACACAGAATGTTACAACTGCCTGCAACAAGATACCACAAAAGAAATTGAGGATAAATTAAAGGATCTGTTGGACAACTGGCTGGACAGAGGCTTAATAGATGAAGATGAGCAAAAATATCTAACAACAAACCATCCTGTGGTAGCCACCATTTACTTCTTACCAAAAATTCATAAGAGTAAAACAAACCCCCCAGGCAGGCCAATAGTCTCAGCAAATGGCTCATTACTAGAACCTGTTTCCAATTATATTGACCACTTCCTTGCCCCCCTAGTGAAAGATCTAAGCTCATATTTACGGGACACCACTGATCTTCTTAAAAAGCTGAAAGGAATATCGTGGCTATCAAACTATAAACTTGTCACTATGGACGTGATCTCACTGTACACAAACATTGAACACTCAACAGGAATACAAGCGTGCAAATATTTTTTGGGAAAGAGGAACATTCAATACCAACAACACAATGCAATGTTAATCGAGATGATTTCGCTCTGCTTACACAACAATATTTTTCTGTTTAACAAACGGATTTATAAACAAATCAAAGGCTGTGCAATGGGCTTTTCCTTTTCCCCCAATTATGCCAACCTAGTAATGGGGTGGTTCGAGCAAAAAATGGCATGGACACCTGAAAATGATCACTTTACGGAGAAAACAATATTATGGCTCCGCTTTATAGATGACCTTTTCATCATATGGGATGGCACGAGAGCAGAATTTGCAGCATACTTTGAAAGACTGAATAACAATGATGCCAAGTTAAAATTCACATATGATATCAGCTCCAGAAAAGTGGCATTTTTGGACGCTGGCATATATGTAGAGGACAACATGTTACAGACAACTTTACACCGAAAGAAAACGGCAACTAATGCAATTCTGCATGGAGAAAGCTTCTACAAAGAAACATTAAAATGGAGCATCCCATATGGAGAGTTTTTAAGACTTAGGAGAAATTGCTCCTCAGACACGGAATTCGCCAAACATAGTGAAGAAGCACATTCGCGATTCCAAAAGAGAAAATACCCAGAGAAAGTCATTGAAAAAAGCCTGCAGAGAGTAAAAACCCAAAAACGCTCAGAAATATTAAGGGGTTCAAAGAAATCAAAAACAACGGAATCAGAGACTTCCCAGAAAATAAGGCTGATAACAACATACAGCGCAGAAGTTAACAATTTAACGAAAATAATCAAGAAACATTGGGGAATTCTGCAATTGGATCCTGTACTATCAGAAATAATAGGTGACCATCCCAATGTTACATACAGAAGAGCTACAAACATAGGGGCAGGATAACACACAGCCATTTTAAAGAATCATCATCATCCACATGAATGCAAATGGAAGGCTTTTGGCCTTGTAAGCAATGCAAAGCATGTCGCATTGCAATACAGAAAAAGAAATTGGTATCATCAAGGGAACAAAATGGAAAATCAGACAACATATCACTTGCAGAAGCAAATTCGTCATCTACATTGTGGAATGCCAGTGTAAGCTCAAATATATTGGGAGCACGACTTGTGAAGTAAAAAAAAGAATCTTGGAGCATATTCGGGCAACCAAGAACAATGACAGAGCAAATGCTGTTGCTAAGCACATGGAAAAAGCCCATAACAGCAAATGGGAAGATCTGAGATTCTACGCTATAGAACAGATACCCCAATCTGAGAGGGGTGGGAATCGTGAGAAACTCTTGCGACAAAAAGAGTCAAAACACATAGTGACATTCAGAACACTTAATCCAAGAGGACTCAATCAGGACGAGGAGCTTTATGTACACCTATGATTATCCTGTAAAGCCAAAGAAAAGAACTGAGATATGAAAAAGAAGGCCTACAAAAATGGAGAATAAAACTCACTCACTGGAGAGTTTAAATAAAAACTACAACATGAAATGGAAAATGTTAAGGCTTTCAAGGTGAAAACAATAACCAATGAAAACATGGGCCAACATTTATGAACTATCAAGAGGTGTCACTCATTTTAAATAGAGACATCATCTACTATTGGAACTCTGATTCTGCTTTGAATGAAATAACAGGAAAAATACTCACTAGAGAGAGTATGACATGACTTGAATATTGGCTAAATGCTTTGACTAAACAAAGTTGTCACTCATAAATTTCCTCTTACGAAATTTTGAAAATCACAGCACTATGGGCACATATTACTTTTTTGCACTTAATTTAGAAATTTAAAATTACACACTATGCACTTTAATGACACGCTGTACTTCTGCAACCACAATGCATTGCAACAAACAGGAAGTAATTCTTTCTAAAAGAAATAAATGATGCCCTAAACAGTTGTAACATCATCCCGTGATCAAGGTCCGAGTAGCAGGACCGAAACGCGTTGGGGCATGGCAATAACTACTTTGTACTAATAAACTGCCATCAACTTGAATCCCGAAGAGTGTGCGATCCTTCTTTGCTGCTGCGAAAATTGCATACATTGTTACCGGCGTGGCCCTACCGGAGGACACCGCACCGCCCCGCAGTAAGGCGCCGGTGTCCAAACCCTGGGCTGCTTGTGGACATATATATATATATTACTTTCAGTCATGTACTTGGCCCCCAGGTGAAGCTTCAGTTTTCCATTCCCGGTGCCTCAGGATGTTTGAAGACAATGACTCTGTTATCAATAGCATGGCAGGAATAGGATATATTTTGCAATAGGTGACATCTGGGAGCATTAATTTTAAAAGTACATTTTATATAATTTAGTAAATTTGGCAACACAGGATGAAAAGTTTGGCAGTGCAAATGTTAAAAGCCAGATTTTGTTCTTCATTTGATGCAGCGTGAGTGGTCGTCGCGCTTATCACGGAACACCAGTTGTTTGAGGCTCTCCCTTCAGACCGGACAGTTTTGGAGGAGTACGGGAGTGCTATCGGGGGAGCCCCCAGTGGGGTAGCCAGGAAGCGGAATGAGGATGACTGCAGTGGGAGACCAGGGTCTCGTAGCGGGGCGGTTTTTGCAACTGCCATCATGGGATACATGTTCTCTCCAGCAAGAAATGCCTTGCCCGGAAGACTGGCGCCTCCTGGTAACTGGGCACTGCAGAAGCCGATGCCGATGCGGTGAGGTTGTTTTAGCAGTATCACTTTGTACATGGGTCCCCCTCAACCCCGAGTTTGTGCCATATTTTTATTGGATTCAATTCATGCTGTCTGTCACCATTGGTTACATTGACTTTTGCCTCTGCCCCGGCTACACGCAAATCGGATATTGACTCTGTGGCAGTTAACATTTCAGCATAACCAGTGACATTGCCCTAGCAGTATGATCATATGGTGATAATTGCCTGCTTCACGATTGACTATTTTGGGGCATTATGGGTATGGTAGTCCCGAGGGGTTTCACAGCACGCGCTTGTAATTTGACTTTGAGTTAGAATATTACTCTCAGTCATGTACTTGGCCCCCAGGTGAAGCTTCAGTTTTCCGTTCCTGGTGCCTCAGGATGTTTGAAGACAATGACTGTGTTATCAATAGCATGGCAGGAATAGGATATATTTTGCATTAGGTCACACTGTGGCGGATGTGTCATCAGCTCGGGTGAGCTGAAACCGGGACATTGGCAGTCTCCAAATTTGCTATAATCAGTGACATCTGGGAGCATTAATTTTAAATGTACATTTTATATAATTTAGTAAATTTGGCAACACAGGATGAAAAGTTTGGCAGTGCTAATGTTGAAAGCCAGTTTCTCAATGTGACGGATGCTTTTATAATTCATATGTATATTTTGTTACCTAAATTGTTTGCTACACGATATTTCCAGCTAAACTTATAATTGTATTATGCAATGCATTTAATCAGTTTATATTTTACCTACAATCAGGCTGGTTTTAGCTGTAGAAAGCGATGTTTTGTAGCATTCTGGGTCATACGTTGTTCGCACACATGAGAGTATGTTTTCTATGTTTACTCAATAGTCTTATGGGAAGGGCTATTTATTTTGCATGTATTCTGGCGCCAAACCAGATTGACAAAGGCTTTCTGAAAGCCGAAACGCGTCTCTCCTTACCTCTGGGATTGAGGGCGACCTGGCAGAATAAAATAATGCTGAATCTTTATATATATGTAGCTCAAAACCCCACTCGGCAAGCAAGTGAAGAGACAGCACTCCAATGAAGGTGAATACTCTGTACTTTATTTACCGCGTAAGAAGATGAACAGGACGCGTTTCGTCTTCACGCCTTTTTCCAACTGAATAACAGAAACGGGGACACCGCCATACTTTTACAGATTAGCGAAGGAAGCACTTCCGGGGTAAATTTCATCAACAAAATAAACGATGGACACACAAAACAATCTATGGTGGCCATTTTTGAATGGTGTGGTATTGACAATAAAGCTTGATATACATATCGTTACAGTGCATTAGGTGGAAATCATTACTGTTTTTGCTTCAAATATCTCGCCCTGAATGAGCATTTAAATCACCAATATAACTTATGTACACTAATAAAAAACAAAATATCATACATTTTTAATCATTACGGAGCGATATGGATTCATATTAAATTATCTTAATGAGCTCAATAATTCATTCAAAGTTGAGCCCCGCTCCATAAATACACAAATATCTCGCCCTGGATGGGCATTTAAATCAAGAAAACATTTCAAACTCGACTTCATAATGTCAGATTTCCATTAGATTGCATTTGTTTTCCATAATGAATCATTCGATGATTGAAGCTAAAAAACGTCCTTAGTTGAAGCAGATAATTATGCATGTGACCAACTCATTTAACATTAACTCAAGTTTCCAAAGATCTGGTGCACCACACCTCAGTTTAATCATTGACCACCCACTCGTACATTTTCAAAAAACAAATTCATTTTCATCAGTCCAAGCTTATATAGCCTGATAATATATATAGTCCATCAAAAATTGTTGTATGTAGAAAGGCTTCAATTAATCATACCCGTGATTATGTTAGTGCAATATTTACAGTGTTAAAGAGATAAATTCATGAAGAACGAATGACTTTTGAATGACTTTTGAAAAACGTTGAAGAACATTATTCAAGCAGTAACCACAGTAATACTAGAGCCTCTAGCATAGATGAATGGCTAACTCTTCTTCAGTATTGAGGCCCAATATATATATATATATATTATGAGGTATTAGTGGAATTTATTTAATATACATTACAATAGTGTTATAAATTAAAATATATAGGTATAGGGACAAGGTATTTTGGTAAACGATATTTTTGACACAATATTTGGGTCAACCTATATTGTTTACCTGGATATTGTGTCAGTGATCCGGAAGGATAAAAGCCATCAAATGGCTGGCAAGAAGCTCTGCTCCAGAAAATGGACAAACGCAAGAGGAGGAAGGAAATCCACAGAATAAGAAATAAGCAAATGAGATTAACAGGAAAAGCAAACAATCATGAGCAATGGTCTGGCCTATGGTCCACTCTATGTCTTGGTATTGTCCACAACAGGGTCTCGACAACATAGGAGAGCCCTAATTAAGTATGGCGAACTCAGCCTAGCACCACTTTTCTGCCTGAGTCAAATGTCTTTCAAAGTGTCATACATGACAAAATCACACAAAGAAAAGCGCATAAATGCAAGCATGCGAAGAGAAAACTTGGCAGCTACGGGCAAAAGCTGTGATATGAAGGAATTTCAGTGGCTGTGCTGGGAGAGAGGGGGCTGGGGTGTCTAGTGGGGTCGGTGCTCATCCGTAAATGTCCTGCTCACCCTCCCACCATGCCCACCCCACCATTGACAGCCAGCAAAAACAGACAATTCCCTTTCTCCCTGGCAACAGCTATGTTGTTCCTGTTTACATTTCACATTTTACTTACTCTTGCATCTCTCTAAGAGAATTTGCTTTTATCAAGATGGTGCATTTCTGTAGTTTTTTCATGCAACATATTTCTCTTGAATAATGTGTAGTATTAAAAGAGTCACTACTACATAGCTGTGTGATTCAGGTTGTAGGGGGGCCACGATTGAGAGCTATGGAGTTCTGGCCAAATGCAGTGCAGATTTCTCACAGTGCCTGTCAGTGGGTAATAAATGGGGTTTTAAGTGCATACTCATCAGTGCTGGAAAGTAGAGGAAACCCGATGGATCCCCATTCCAGCAGCTATTTTGGCCTGAATCCCAGGGAAACATGCTGAATTTGTCCTGGTATCATTTTCAGACACCAGGGCACATTTCAGCAGTGCCAGCACGTTTTCTGCGTTCTATTAAGAGCAGCAATGTGCAGGCCAGGAGGTCTTTCTTATTCACACTTACAGCTGGGCTCAAACAAAGGCTTGATTTAAAGGGCCATCAGCCCTTCTTTTGATCAAATATCATCCTGGATGGGAATCTGGAGCTTTACACCTAGATGTCAATGTCATGGAGGAACATAAAGGCGCACATCTTGTTATCACTTCATAAGTGATTAAGAGAAACTATGATTTGTAGGCAAGTTTTTAACTTTGTTCAACTCCCTATGTAAGACATGTGCTTGCATTGTAAGTATGCAAGATTTATCTGTCTGTATGAGTAATTACAAAAATATTGATGTAAATTGCACCTACTATCTTTATTTAATTATTTTATAGCACTCCTCATCCCATTGTAGGGTGTCAGAACGCTTTATATTACACACAGAGGCACAATAAATCATACAAGTGTGTAAATCAATGTAGAGGAAATGTTACATAAGACAATCAGTGTTATAAGGAGTAGGAATCACATATTATCCATACTTGTACACAATATATGTTAAGAGTGAATGATTGGGAGAAACACAAAGTCAGGGTATAAAATGTAACACAGTGATTGTAGTTATCTGACATAGTAAAACTTTATTACTTCCAAGGAACCCATCTTTGCAATCTTTGAATAAGGTTGAGAAAAAACAATAAGAATCAAAACCCATACCTTACAGTTTGCATGCGGCTCCTTGATGCTGATAAATCGATCACTGTTATGTTATGTTATTTGTGAAGTGCACTATCAGCTGCGAGGGTATACTTGCACTGAGTAGGTATGTGTGCAAAGCTCTACCTACTGTAAATTGGTTAAATGAAAAGTCAGATCTACAGTTTCTTGCGGAATTCAAGCGACAATAAAAATGATTGAGACGCTCGATAGCAATGTTTAATCCACAGTCGGCTTAAAAAAGTTTAATGTGTAATGATTTAATTTTGACAGATTCACTTTAGCCGGGAACTACAGAGGCTCGTTCCAGGTAGGTAACCACCTAGCTTACCTCATGTTTGCACTCCTAGAATTACTGCACTGAAGGAGACTTGATCCAAAACCAGCCCTCAAAGATTGCGCGCGCTCTCGGGTTACAGAAGTGAACATGACTAATTTAGCTCTCTCTGTTTAATTTCCAGGCATTTCTGCAGACAATGCCCTGCGCGTTGCATTGTGGGAGTCAAAGCTGTTTCCAGTCAGCCCTGTTCACTGGATACCTTTGTGTACGTGTTTTCGAGTGACTTCTTCGTGCTCGGGAGTTTCCCAGGCCCTGGCTCACACGTGAGAAGAGACATGTGAAAATGTCGCAGGACGAGCAGGCCCAGGGGACAAACTCTACCCTGCAGGTGGTGGAAGAGCCATCATGAGAACATAATCTAAAGAGCCTGGCACGTGACTATAAGACGTGCACTAGGGTCATGCTATAGGGTTGCCACCTTTCCAAGAGAAAAATACCGAGCATGTGTTGTATTAAGAGTCTGCAAAGGCCTGGACGTGATACTAAATAGGACTTTAAGTAAAACTATTAATTCAGTCCTATCATGAGTTTTCTGCCTTTGTTTACTTACTTTTTAGTCAGACATCGTTTCGCATCTCAAATACACATTTAAAAGGGCTTTCAATTTATATTTGCTGTTTAAAGTATATACAGGTAAGGATAAAAAAATACCGGCTTTAAGTGGTTTTGCTTATTTTTATACCAGCCGAGATATCAAAGTACCGGTGGAGCCGGTAGAAAACCGTCCCGGTAGCAAGAGTAGCTATGCATAATCTTTGAGCTGCGTCATGGGGCTGAGGCAATGTAATTCGGTCCCCCATACATCTCCCATGACTAGACTGTCAATGGTCCTACTTAGTGCTTGGAATGGTAGAGCGAGATGGTTGGTCGGGACTCAGGGGCGTTACTTGTGCACTTGGCACCCTGGCGGCATCCGGCAGAGGGACACCCACAATCTTATAGGTGAAAAGGACGGTCTTTTTTGTCAACAAACATTTGTGAAATTCTTGAGTTTCTTGAGGTACAAAGTTTTTTCTCTGCAGAGAGAAATCTGTATTTGGGCTAGGACCGCGCTATAGGAATACCACATACATACACCAGTGCTTAATTTGTATCAAAATAAGTGCCAGGGCCTACATCAGGAGGCCACTTCAGCTAGCACCACCCATTGCGACACAACTACTAACCATCACACTCCTACAAGTGTGGCAATTCAGACTGTTTCAGGCCCTCAAAGCTATAAGAATGGCTTGGGTGGCAGGTATTAGTCATTATTAATATGTATTGAATTAATAAACAACTGGTGTTGTGCTTATCTCTAAATAAGACAAACAGCGCCACCATGTGGCAGACTGCCATGGTGCCAGTGTTGATAATTAAGTGCCATTGCCGATCACTGGAACCACTGGCTGAAATTAAGCACTGCATACCACATACATACATTAATAGATCCCAGCCAAGCCAAATACAACCTGCACAGCACAATTCACTGTACAGTATGCTGAATGTTTCTTTGCAAGTTTATATTTTGTAGAGCAAAAGAACACTAAACACTTGATTATGAGTTGACGGTGTAGTGTGGATTGTGGCCTCATGGTCGACATTACTAAGTTAGCTTAGGCCTAGCAGCCATGATGCCTCCTTTGCACACGTTACTCCGTGACTTTGTTTTTCCAGACTCTGCTTGTGACCGTTCACATTAGAACTGTCTGCATTTCTGCCTTTCACCTTTTCTGTTGTTCTCTGTGGTTTTTGTCTGCACACAATGTACAAGGTCGAAAAACAACGTCCCTTGTTGTTGCTGTTCTGGTCAGCCCCTCGCATTTAGACATAACAAGAAATACAGCTGCACTGGAGAAATTTGTGTGCTTTTAATATTGTGATCTCCCTGTTGGCGGCACTTGGAGAAAAACCTTTCCAGGGAGAAGAGCTGTGCTTGTCCGATGATGTAAACCTTGAATCTAGTTCTTGAGGTTCGCGGTCTTAGGTTATAAATTTAATTTTGCCAAATCTCACATCGCAGAATACACTGTGTTGTTTTTGGGCTATGAGCTCAACAATGAAGGTAGGGGCTTAGCTCCCCACTTCCTGGAGATGTGCGCACTTCTGCGCCCTGCAACGACCCTGAAAAAACTTCAGTCTTTACTGGGATTTCTGAACTTCGGGTGTTCTTACATTCCCGAATATGCCCAGCGTATCAAGCCTCTCTATGCCTTGATACAACCTACCTTTTCCAAGTCATGCTGGCTTCCGGAACATTCGCTTATTCTGCAATCTTTGCAGTCTGATCTGCTTGAATCTAAGTTCTTGGTGACTCGTGATAACCACACAAACCTGGTGCTTAGAATTGTGCCAGGGGCAGTGGGTTTCACGTACTTGACGTTTAACGAAGGTGACACAGTACCTATTGCCTACAAGTCGCATCTATACACTTCTGCCGAGTTGCGCTTTTCAACTGTGGAGAAAGTTTTGACTGCAGTGCAAATGGCGATTCTTAAAGAGCGCGCACTGGCACAGGGAAAACGCATCTTGGTTGTCACACCCTATCCTGCCCTAGAGGCAGTGACAAAGGCAAGTGTACCAAACTCTAAGGCTTTTGCACCCCCGTTGGATACAATGGGCTACTTCTTTGACGTCTCCGGATGTCACCTGTATCTTTGATTCCTCTCTTCAGACACAGAAGTTCCTGCAGTATGAATTTGTTCATCCTCCTCCTCTGTCTTTGCTGCCGCTTGAAGAATACAAGTGTATCATTTACACCGATAGTTCGGCGCAACCGGCCACGGGTTCTAAGCATGCATACTCAGCAGCATGTGCTATTGTGGCAGGTACCATGGTGAACGGTGAGTTCAAATCGAGTGTTGTGCACACGCAGGCACTGGGAGACAGTACCGCCCAATTGGCCGAGCTGCGTGCTTTGGTGCTCGCACTTGAGTTTGCGGACCCGGATGTGACTACACTTATTGTATGTGATTCTTACTACTGTGTTCAGTCTTTTAATGACAACTTATTCTTTTGGTCTCAGAACGACTATAGAGATTCTAAAGGCAGCGCAATTAAGCATAAAATGCTTTGGGTTCGAGTAGCAGATCTTAAACAACGTCTGCCTCTCACACAGGTGATACACACTCTTGGCCACCAGCGTGTGGGCGCACACGCGGTTGGTAACAGTTTGGCGGATGAAGCTGCCAAATCAGCAGCCACGTGCTCAGTAGCAGCCGTTACAAGATCCATGACAAAAATAGATAATGAGATTTTGGCAGCTATTGCTGCAACCAAGGAAGTTTCTAATTACCCACAGGGTTTCCCTTCCAAGTACTCTTATCACTTAAGTCCCGACCAGGTTCCTTATGTAAGAATTCCGGATGTTGGTGATCGGCTGATTCCCAACGCGGACCGCAGAAATGCCGTTGATAACAGCCACACACCGAAGGCTTGGCTTCGGCTCATGCTGGCGTGTCTGCAACTGTTTCACTCTTGCAGCAGCGTTATTGGTGGCGTGGTTTATATAAACAGACCCGTAATTATGTCCTTTCTTGTGACATTTGTCAGCAAATTAAGCCCTCTACGGTTACACGTCCGCCACAAACACAGCTCTGCATTTATAATAAACCTTTTGGTTGTGTATACCTTGACCACAGCGGTCCATTTTCTTCTGATACGGCATATAAATATATCTTAGTTGCTGTTGATTCGTGCACACGTTTCATCTGGGTTTGGCCACAACGCAGTGCTGACGCTCGAAATGTCATCAGGGATTTGCGTGTCTTTGTGGGAATTTTTGCCTTTGGCACCTTCCATTCCGACCAAGGTCCAGCATTCGCCTCTAAGGCGTACAAGGACGCGATGAGGTCTATGGGGGTGCTGGTGCAATTTTCATCTCCATACAGGCCTGAGGGCAACTCAATTGTGGAGCGAATAAACCATGACTTAAAGCAATCCTTGACAGCTAGAGTCTTAGGTACTGGCAGGAACTGGCTGGCCCACTTGTATGGCGTGCAACGTGCACTTAATAATCTCCCTAGAAGATCTCTGGGTGGGCGGACCCCATACGAAATGCTCTTTGGCATACAGATGTTTGTGCCAGACCTTGATGGTCTAGACATGGCGGCGACTGTCGCAATCTTTGATGTAGATACTCATTCTACTATGTTACAGGACTTACAAGAGACCCGTGACAAACTTGCAAGCGAACACTTACCCTCAGCCTCAGACGCAGCGCTGCAGATTCCGGTTGCCGGCTGGCTTCCAAAGATTGGAGATCTGGTCCGAGAGAAGGTGGAGAACAAAAAAGAATTTGGCCCCTCTTAGCGTGCACCGGTTCCGGTTTTTGGCTTGAAGGGTACTCGTACAGTCATCTTACCACCGCTTCCTGGTCGCAGAGACAACAGATACATCTCAGTGGACAATGTCAAGCTACAACATCTGGCTGATTCTGAATAGTGTATCACCTGCGGTATCGAGTCCAGCAATTTCAAGGAATCCTGTTCGTGGCCCTCCGGTCTCCACATGTGCCGATGTTACCATTGGAATGGTCGCTTTGCGAGATCGCCTGCTCAACCTCCCGGCTTCCTCCTGCAATGAGGAAACGGAGTATACATACCCCGCAAGTGAGTCAGTGGCTCATTTACCTACAACACCACTGAACTCGACTCGTTTTTCCTTTGATTCGTCTTCCACCTCATCATTTGTCCCAACCAAATTTAGTATTTTTGTATTCTGGTTCAGAGACAACTTTTTGGTCCCTCTGTGGACATACATCTGGTTGGTGCTATTTCTGATTTTCCTGTTCATGTCCATTGGCTTTGTGACAGTTTTTTTCTTGCTCATCAATGGTCAATATTTGCCAGAATGCTCTGCGGTGAACTCTGTGGCTGGAACTTTGGCTCCGCATTCTTCTTCACATATTATGAAGCGTGACCACACATTTGTGAACATTTCCGCCTTTCCAGTTGCAGATGGCATCGTATGGGATGCAGTGAATTTCCAAATTCATGGACCGACAGAAATTATTAATGTCCCGAATGTGCTTCGTGTTTCCATGGGTGATGTGGTAAAAAGGAATATTCATTCCGATGATTGGGACGTGCATGCAATTGAATCATTATTTTCTGATTTAAAATATTATGCTGCTTTTAATGCTGAGGATTTGTACTTAAATTCTGCTAATTATGCCGATTTGTATTGTTACCAGCATTACGGTAACCATTTTCTGCATAAACCAAGTACACTTCGAGGTAGTTTCAATTATACCCAGTGGGAACATTGCCCGACCCCTCTGCAAGGTGGCTCCCAAACACTGATGAATAAATTTACTTACTTTACAGACTTTGACAGATCAAACCCGGGGTCCTATTATTTTAAATTGAACATTTCATCAAATCCAAAGGTAATGTTGACCCACACCAAGTTACTTTATTCCAGTTCCTTTATGGACGCATTAGCTGTGGGTGGCTATGAGCACTGGAAAACATCCATTGACTTGAAATCTATTTGGGGCACTAGATCTTGGCAGGTACGCGGTACAGAAGCTTTACACCGCGCATGCCTTATCCCCACCCAAATATTATTTTTAAATAGTACTATATATCAAACAACTTGTTTTGGTTTGGCGACTTCCAAACAATTAAATGCACCTTCCACTCCTGTGTTGTCGTCCTGGCCGAACAGGAGCTTGCATTTAAATTTTTCCCTTGATACATTGCAAGCTTTGTTTCAAAATAACTTGTTTAATGTCTCTATACTTGATCGCTCAGCCTGGTTGGTGTGGCCCATAGCTTCTAATGCCTGCCAACTGCGTTTTCATAACTCTGCTCCTGGTTACAAACAAGATAGACCAGATCCACGTTTTTCTGCTTCACGTTCCATTACAACATATTCAGTTGGTAAATTATGTACACAGTGGTTGGAGCACTCTACCTTAGATTCCGTAAAACAACATTTATCCCTGCTCTCCAGCAACATCGACCTGGCAGACTTTGTTCTAGGACCTAGAGGTCCAAGACCTAAAAGATTTGTTTATGCGACTTACAATGAAATCTGGAAGCTTTCACAAATAGAAGCTGCTTCCCGTTTACGAGAGAAATAGATCAAGCGAATCTAGAAAATGTGCTTGCTGTTGTCGACAATAGTATCAACACCCTGTCTTCCCGCATTTACACATTAGAGAATATTGTTTCATCTGTTGTTGATATTGTACAAGATGACGTGTCTGTATTATATCATGGTCAGAATCAATTGCGTTCAGTAATGCAGTTTGCATGGACTTTGCAGACACTGAAAATGGGGAAGGTTCCATGGCATTACTTAAACACATCAGCTTTGTTCTTGCCGTTTAATTTAACTGAGAAACAGCTGTTCATGTCCATGAAGGATGCAACATACACTCTTCTACATATATCGAGAAAATAGATCCTTTACCATTCTCTGTGGCGGAGACTGACTCTGCAGTGTGGCTAGTACACGGGGTTATCACGTTGCCTTTTTCTTTATTTGAATTCAGTTCCTGCATGAAACATTACCCGATTGGCCGATTTGAGCCCTTGGGCAGTACCTTTTTGCATGAACTTTGGTCCCTACCGTTCACATACAGATGCCTTAGGGATGACAGGGAGGTATTCCTCAAAGGAGAGTCTTGCGATTCTACAGTGGGTCATTCCCTTGTTTGTAAAAACATTAAATTGCACGGGGCTTGTAATGTTTCAGCTCCGAATCTTGCATGTACTTTAAAGGGCATTCCTGTTCCGGTTATATCACCTACTTTCACTATGCTTGCTAATGGTAGCTATCTGCTTTTAAATAATCAAGATTGCTGTGGGTTGCAGGCTGGTATACCCTACATTGTAACAGTTTCGCAACGCGTAGTGTGCTGCAAAAATTTGCTTTTCCAACCCCGCGTGGGAAGTTAGATAGTTCCATTTGGCCGTACATACCGACTTTGAAGGCAGATTTCAATAAATTGAGCAGAATAAAGGCACTATTATTAAACCAGGAGGTTATGCTAACTTCCGCACGGGAGACCTTCGTCCTCCAGGTGGCCAGCGCCCACAGTGAAATACAGGCCCTTTTAAATACTAACCTCCCTCAACATTTCGGTGAACTGATTCACCGTATATTTAATGCATCTAATACCAACGGCCTTGTACACTTTTTTAAAGTTGTGGGCTCTGGCCTTTTGACGTCCTTTCAGACTATATTTGGTGTAATACTGGCTTTTATTCATTCTATTTTTTCCAGCGTCTTTGGTGGCTTCCCATTGATCCTAGCCTTAGCTGCTGGAATATTGCTTTTACTTTGTCTGTTGCGCAATGGCTGCACCTCTTGTGGGCCTACACAACCCAGGGCGACTGCGGATGCTCCGTGACCGCATGATGGACAGCTTCGGCGTCCTGCCGCTGGCGACACTCAGCGTGGCTTATGGACTATCTTTTCGCTTTGCGTATTTCACTTGCGTGCAACCTGTGATGTCCTGCTTACGATGTCCGTTCTCTTGGTCCTTGGATGTTTGCCTCTCCAATACGTCTTGTACTGACCCGGATTTCGACCAGTTGATGGGCCCCTTGCTGGCCCATGAACGGGAATGTTCCAGTGACGGATTAATGGCGCGTGCGGCAGCACTTGGAGTCTTGGCAGAATGGGATATCTGGGCGGCTGCTCAGGATCTCCTACAACAGAGTTATATTGAATATCACGCAAGTTGTCCCGCAATGCTAACCGCTGCTCCCTACTGTGAGGAACATGAATGCAGTTTTGATTTGTTGAACTGGATGGTATCTCTTTTTCAGATGATAACAATGATTTCTTTTTGGAAGGTGTTGCGGTCTTTTGCGCATACACTCTGATGGATTCGTTTTGTTGACTCTCAATACACTACAGATCCGGATTTTTTTTTGATCCTCTTTGAGTGACCATTTTTTTTTCTTCCCTAATTCATTTTTTTGGTGCTTCCAAAACACTTGTCCCATGTACAGACATTTGCATTCTGCTCCATCTATTTGAACTCGGCTTTCGTCCTATGTCTTGTCCTGTGGACTGACATGGGGAGGGTGTAGTGTGGATTGTGGCCTCATGGTCGACATTACTAAGTTAGCTTAGGCCTAGCAGCCATGATGCCTCCTTTGCACACGTTACTCCATGACTTTGTTTTTCCAGACTCTGCTTGTGACCGTTCACATTAGAACTGTCTGCATTTCTGCCTTTCACCTTTTCTGATGTTCTCTGTGGTTTTCGTCTGCACACAATGTACAAGGTCGAAAAACAACGTCCCTTGTTGTTGCTGTTCTGGTCAGCCCCTCGCATTTAGACATAACAAGAAATACAGCTGCACTGGAGAAATTCGTGTGCTTTTAATATTGTGATCTCCCTGTTGGTGGCACTTGGAGAAAAACCTTTCCAGGGAGAAGAGCTGTGCTTGTCCGATGATGTAAACCTTGTATCTAGTTCTTGAGGTATGGGGGTCCCCCTGACTAAGCCCAGAGGTCTTCTCTTTTTATAATAAACTAGTTACTAGCACGGGGAGGGTGGCAAGGCATTATAGTCCTTCATCCACTGTCTTTATAAAATGCTGTCCCCGTTTGTATTCTATGGAATTGTAACGATGCTTACTATTTTGTCGTTTTGCATTATGCTGCTAGTACTGGCACGTGTACTGTGTCTTAGAGCACGTTAGTTGAAATAAACATTTTAAACTATACTGTGTCTCTTAATACGCACGTTGTGGACAAGTATGAGTGAGTAATGAAAGAGTGTTCTTGCTCCCGCGATTCCGAAAGAGTCCGTGTTCTGGGATGTCTAATCATTGGTAGCTTCGCTGTAGTACGGAGAACGAATGAGACACTATAGCTAGTCGGATTGGGATTTTGGGCACTAAGGTAGATGGTCGGTACACCACTATACACTGAGGTCCTGTTTTCCTGCGCATAGTTCTGTATATGTGCAGAATCCCCGCAACAACGGATTTAGGGGGACTAGAATGACCAAACACTGATGCTAACCATGACTAGAGATTAACATGCAGATGTAGTTTTACTGAGTCAAAATCAGCATGAGAAAACCCAATCCCTGTCTGATTTGCACTCAATGTTACCAGCCAGCTTTTCCAGCAGTTTAGATTGGACCAACGGTTCCCACATCCAGTAAATCTGGGTGCAAAAACACTGGAGCTGTTGTGATTGGGCCCTAAATGTTTTCTGGAAAGCATATCTCTGCAGCACCGTTTCATATAACATATATGGGCCATATTCCTACATTGTTGCTAAATGGCAATTTCAAGTTTTTGTCCCAAAGAAATAAAAAACTTCACATCACCAATCCGCCAGGGAGTAGAAGTAATGACCTCCACTGCCCAGGCAGGCTGCAACGACCCATACTTAGAGATCTCTGCTTGTCTGCCTGCCTGGCTGAGATCTCTACACCTTCAGAGGAGCTGATGCCATGGCAGCGCCTCTAAAGCCACTCAAAGTTTATTGAGAGGCCACCATGTTTCATGTGGCAGCTCAGCAAACATTTTTGTTCTACAAAAAGAAATTTGTGGGGACAAGGGAGCAACAGAGACATACAAAATATCTTGCTGCTACCCAGCCGCAAACAGCAGCTGCCAGGCCCTCGAAAAAAAATAATTACATTCAGTTATTGTTTTGAAGGACCCTGAGGTGGTCCTTCAATGGAGAGGTGGGCGAAGGGGAAGAAATAGGGAGAGGGTACTGAAAGAGGGGTAAGAAGCACACAAGAATGAGTAGGAATGCACTCTCATGGAGTGCTCAACAAAAAAGAAAAAGTAGTGTCCTACATGTGAGCAGTCGAAGTACACAATCAACCAATTGAAATGATACTAACGAGGCTATGACCCAGGGGATTGACATACACAAGTAGAGGAAGACAAGCAATTAAATGACAAGCAAGCACATGTGATTCACAATAGGCCAACCAATGGTAAACAATAAGAGGCTCTAAACCCACTATATGTTTTTGGTAAGGTTGAGAAGAGGCTTTCACCTGCAGACAGCTAAAAAGCTGTTTGGTACTGATGTAGCTCAGATTTCACCTAGATTCAGGCATTGCTTTGTTTTTGTGTTTCAGACAGACTGCATTTTAAAAATGGCACGCAGATTTTGGTGCAAGTGAAAAACACATGGCAAGTGAAAACATGAAATGAGACATGGTCAAAATGCTTTCAGTCTGAAATGCTTTCATTTAAAACCCATGCTCAATTAATTAATCCAGGGTGGTTAAAATGTGTTTAGTTTAGATTTAACCTCACTATAGAATGTACATTTAATTTAGAGAATGGTTGGTTTTTTTAAAAACTTTTAAAGAGCATATAATTGTGCTGAATTAACACGCATTTTACGGTGTAGAAAAAGGCTGAAATACACAGCTCAGTGGCAGGCCTACTGCGGCCTTTAGCCTTGGAGATAACAAAGGAATGTTTTCCTCCCTGCTCTGTTTCCTCCCGTTCCCATGAGAAGACACGTCTTCAATGAAAGACATTGTTAAAAGTTATGCCTCTGTCCCCGTCTCAAGAGACCTTGGCTTTGTTGCATATTTAGACAATGCATGTTCAGTTCATAACACATCTTTCTTATAATATGTATTAATTAATCAACCATGCACCAACACTACACGTGGGGCAAACGCATTTTGCATGAAAAGCTATCTAAAACATTAGAGCATGTTGCTATGAACATGTATTAACTGTTTGCGCTTTGAAAATTTGCACTGGTACATGTTTATGCTATGTTGTACATTGCACATTTTGCATATTGTGCACTAATAATAGAAAGCTGCTTTAAATTAATAGCTTTCGTTAGGTAATAATTAATACAGGGTATTAGAATGGTGGGAGGTGAACATAATGGGTTTTACTTAATAAATTAATATTCTTTTGTGTTTGTTTTGCTTTAGTATACATTTGGGCCCACAACAAAATGGCTGCCTAAGAATCCAGCATTGGCTGAGAATTGTTAGCAGTGTGCTGAATGAGAGACGCATGCGTAGACGAATGTGCCAGCTGCACGAACTGTCAAGTGCCTCAAGTGAAGACACATAGGTCAAGGCCACAATGATCTGCACACTCTTGTCACCGTGCCAACGTACCAGTGTTTGTGGGAGAGTGTCATCCCTGTGTGCAATGTGAAAGGAAGACGGAAATGGATTGATACATTTTGTCGCTTAAGATGTTGCAAGATATGTTTTTATTGATACATGTTATGTATATTGTTCTTAGCATTAAGCCCCTATTGTTAGAACCGGTATGGGTTGGACTTGCGATGAGAACAGGATGATGAGACCCCTATGTCACCTGTGCTAACCAATCACAGTGCGAGTTTCTACTGAAACTGCAATATTGTTAGTATAGTCAGCCAAGATTTAGGGTATAAATAATGACCCCTTAGGGGGCGTGTCAGGAGCAGACATCATTTGGGTTAGGTACGTGAACGTTGCGGGTGCAGACTGGGTGGAGATTGCGTCCGAGGAGACACAGAGAGAGGGGGGGGGCCCTTGCTCATATTTTTTCAGAGAGGCGTAGGCTAGCCTTGCACATCATATTTTTGGCAAGGCAGATCACATTCCTCTGTGGTCTTGTGAAGGGAGGGCCATTCAAGGAGCAGCTTGTGTCAGACACAGAGGAGCAGAGATGAACAGACGAGCGCAGAGAAAGAGCAGCTGAGAGATCAGGACAGATTTTAATGCTAAAACTTCAAGTTTTATGCTTTTGACTAACTGGCTTTGAAAAGATTTATTTGTCTTATGCATTTATTTCTCTTTATGGGAGATTTTTGCCAATTATTAATTATTGATTAGCCTTTGCAAAACTCACTCTTGAATTATATTTTTCCTGGAACTCTTTAAAGAGTTCTGACTGACATTTTATGCCTCATTCCCTTTCCTTTATGAAGTGCTTTGTATGCAATCTATAATATGTTCTGTATTCATTCTATTTTTCCTATTTTCAATTCTGTAACCTGATTGAAAATTGATTAATGAATAATGAATAAAGAATCAGAGAAACCTGTCCCCTACCCATCCGTTCCCTGACCCACCAATCACCATTGAAATCCCCGATTCTCAGATGCATTTTCCCACAACCTCATCAGCATCCCCCCCTCCTCCTGACTTTCTTACAACTCCCTCAGCCTCCCAAACCCCACCTCCTCCTGCACACCCGCCCCCGATAGCCTGTCGGCTCCTCGAATAACTACTATCTCCTTTTCCCTTAGTAACCCTACTACTACGCCCTCAGACACCCAAATCCTCCCCCCTCCTCATATAACACTTCCCCGTGATCCCTCATCGGCTCCACAAATAACTCCTATCTCTTCTCCTGTTAACCATCCCCCCCTTTATCTAACTAACAGCCCCCAACACCCCTCCCATGCCCCCTTTTCCTCTCTTGACACCCAGTTGACTCCCGGGAATGCCCTCTCATACCCTTCAACTCTGCCTCTTCCCTGCAACCTTAACACCCCTCTCCACCCTCCGCCTGGTTTCCCACCTTATCCACACCCTAGACCGTCACCCCTGACCAACTTGGACCATTCCCCTCTCCCACTTGATCTCCTAGCCCCCTTCCCTATCTCACTTCTTACCCAATCACTCCTCAATATAGAACTCCAACTCTCAACCCTCGTGTTAGAACTCTCTTCTCTCAGAAATGGCGTCAACTCCCTCTCCACAAGGAACCTTCCCCATTCACACCTATCCCTTGGACTCCACTCAAAACGTACCCGCACTCCATAACCAAAGGAATATTTCCCCTAACGACAATTTACCACCTAGACCATCTTGCAGTAATTGTTCACTCAGCCAACCCCTCTCCATGAGCCATCTTCCCTCCCCTGACCTCCCTGATCTCAATAAAGCCTACCCCTCACCACCTCGCCTACGAACTCCCCTCCTCCTCATTCATCAATCCCTGTGATCCTGGGAACAAGTAGGACCCCGTCCTCCCCAGTCTCGCCCAGACCCCCTCAACAACTCACCACTATCCACTCCTGTTCTTCCACAAAAACAAATGACCCTAAACCCCTCAACTGCATGCTGGTCAACTGCCGATCGGCAACGTGTCATGCAACAGAAATCGCTGACACCATCCTCAGTGAAAACATTGACATCGCCTTTCTGACGGAAACCTGGCTCAATGCCCACTCATCATCAATCCTTGATCTGCTCTCTCCCCCCGGGTACACCATCCTCAGAAAAGACAGGCTTGATAAAATTGGAGGGGGCATCGCTATAATTTATAAAGAAGAACTTCAAATCTCACCTGTCCAGCACCCTGACTTTACTACTTTTGAATACCTTGGTGCTGAACTCACAGCTCAGGGCTCCCCCCCTATTCGCCTACATAATATCTATCATCCCCCTGGTGACCCTCTTTCCTTTGTTGAAGAATTATCTGATCTTCTTATCCAATCAGCGTCCTCCAGAGTCTAAAAACCTCTTCCTCGGGGACTTTAACCTCCACTGGAACAAAAATGATGACCCCTCGGTTAAACTCTATCAATGACTTACTTGATATCAGCGACCTGAAACAACTCTGCAATTCGCCTACTCACTCCAAAGGTGCCACCCTTGACGCTATTATTACTAGCAATGACCTGGCTTCTCTTTCCCGCATTATCCCCATTGACTTGTCCGACCACCACCTCATCCTCTTCCACGATCAACAGTTCTGTGCCCCCCCTTCCTTAAACACCATCTTGCAAAAGAAACTGACCAGAAATCTTCACCTTATTCCTCCCGGACGAACTGGAGACAAAAATTAAAGCTTATCTGCGGCTTACTCCTCTCTCCCAAAGTGCCAATGACCTTACAGAACATTACAACAAATCCATCTTTGAAGCCCTTGACCAAATTGCCCCAGCCAAATTAAAACTGCAAAAAAGCAGACCCTCCAAATCCTGGTTCAATACGGACCTCAACAATGAGAGACGAGCTCTCAGGCAGACTGAACGCACATGGAGGAAACAGCCTTCCTCACCAAATCTTGTCCTCCTCAGAGCCGCAAGGGCCAACTATAAAAAACACATCTTCAATGAAAAAACCTCCTTCTTCCATTCACAACTTGACCGGGCAAGAAATCGACCTAGGGAACTATTTAACATTGTCAAAAACCAAACTGCCTCAGCCCCTCCTAAACTATTGGCTACGATCGAGAGATGTGAAGAAATTGCTAGCTTCTTCTCTGATAAAATCACTAAGATTGATCAATCCTTCATCTTAACTCCCCCCCACTTAGCCCTACCCCCCTCCTTAGCATTCCCGCTTTGTCTTCACCCACTCCAATCCCTCCCCGGAGTCCACCCAACTCCCCCTCACTGCCACCCCTTCTGTACCTTACTACTCCGCCCCCAGCTAAAAAACAATGCATCCTGGAAAAACTTCTGTCCAGTATCTGAACGGGATGTCATCAACATCATCACCAAGCTTAAACCATCCTCACATACTAGAGATCCCCTCCCGGCCTATCTTGTACAAGACCTCAAACACATCATTGCCCCTTATTGGGCCACTATCATCAACGCCTCCCTTGCCACCGGCAGTGTCCCCGAGTCCCTCCAACTAGGCCAAATTACCCCTTTCATCAAAAACGCTACTGCTGACCCCAATGACTTAAATAATCTGCGCCCCCATCTCTAACCTTCCTTTCTTATCTAAGGCCCTGGAAAAATGCACCCTGCTCCAGATGGACAAACACATCGAATCTTTCAACCTCTTGGACGCTTTACAATCAGGCTTTCGAAAGGGCTGTAGCACTGAAACAGCCATGCTCAATGTTATTGACGACATCCATCGCTCCCTAGACAAGGGGGAATCCTCCCTTCTCATTCTTCTTGACCTCTCCGCTGCTTTTGATACTGTCAACCATACTGACTTACTCAATATTCTCAAAGACCGTTTTGGCTTTGATGGTGCTGTTCTCAAATGGTTCACCTCCTTTTTCCAACACAGAACGCAACAAATTAAAGTCAGCGATTGCCTTTCTAAACCTTTGCCAGTCACCTTTGGGTGTACCCCAGGGCTCTATTCTCTCTCCACTCTATTCAACCTATTCATGGAACCCCTCACCCTTATCCTTAAACGAGCGAAAAATCAGTTACCACCTCTATGCCGATGACACCCAACTTTACTATCGGATCAAATCCCATGCCGATGTCTTACATCTCAACGATGCCTTGACTAAGATTCAATTGTGGTTTCATCATAACCACCTCAAACTTAACCCTAAAAAAACAGAAATCATTCTATTCTCGCCTAAAAACAACTCGCTCCCCTATTCAACACTGGATCTCTGACATCAAAGCTCTCAACTGCTCTCTCTCCATCTCTAACTCAGTCAAATCCCTCGGCATCAGTGTCGACCAGAGCCTCAGTCTTACTCCCCACATAAAAAATTCGGCCAAAAGTGCTCTTTTCACACTTCACCACCTTAAAAAAATTAAACCCTTTATCCCTGCAGATGACTTTAAATCAGTTGTGCAATCACTGGTCCTGTCTAAAATTGACTACGGGAATGCCACTCTCGCTGGTACTCCTAAAGTCCACCTAACACCGATCAAATCTGTTTTGAACCTTGCTGCCAGGCTTATTACTGACTGTAAGCGCTTTGATCACATCTCCCCCGTTCTCAAAGACCTTAAATTGCTTCCGATTGAAGGCAGGTCCACCTACAAGACTGCATGCATCACGCACAAAGCCCTCCATCAAAATACCCCTTCTTACCTCTCTGACAAACTCCACAAAGCGGGCTGTACTAGAACAATGAGGAGCACTAACGCTCTTGTCCTTGTCCCTCCTTTATTAAAAAAGAAATCTACACAGTCCCGCTCTTTCTCTGGAAACGCGCCCTCTGTATGGAATGCCCTCCCTAAAGATTTACGTTGCAACCCCCTCTTACACCAGCTTCAAAAAGACCTCAAGCTGCTCCTTCTCAATAAATATTGGGGTCCTTAATGTATTGTCACTGGCTAATAATTCCTACCCTTGCCCCATCAGTCTAGGTCCCCTCGACTTACTGTTTCACTCCATCCCCCCCATTCTATTCTTTCATTTCGACCCCCTCCTCACCCCTCTTTATTTTTTGGGTAATGCCTACCTTCTTCCTCTTATTTTCCCCTTACCCCTCACCCTCCACTGCTGTCCTTCACGTTCTCGCCCTCCTCTCACACTAACTAACTTTGCTTTCCTCCAGTGATATTTTTATCTCATTACCTCATTGTATTAAAGTGAAATTGAAATTCTGTATTACCAAAACCTGTAAAGCACTCTGATACTCTTGGGTCCAGCCAGCGCTATATAAAACCTTTAAATAAATAATAAATAAATAAACTTTTGACTAGAAAATAAAACCCTTTAAAACAATTCACAGCTCTCATTATTGGCTTAAATATTAATTGCATTTGATTTTTTCATGTTTATGTAAAGTCTCCTGAAGGTGATAAACGGTGGCCAAGGTCCATCTCCTTTAAGCGGTAAACTAGAGGTAATGAGGTTTTGCATTGTGAAATTACCGTGAAAATTACCGCTGGATCAGTAGGTGAGACCAAAATGCACATTTATTATTAAAGAGTTAGTAATATGGGGACCATTACCCTGTGTTAAAAACATGATAATACTGTAAGTAGAAACTCAGGACCGGTAAGGTGCCTGCACTGAGAGACACTGCGAAATAACACTTTTGATGTAAAACACAAAGAAGCTGTAATATCACAAACCAGCTCAAAAGTATGGTTGCTTGATATGAGGCTCCACAGGTGTGTGTGTTTGAGAGGGAGGGAAGTTTTTGGAGTTTTTTGTCATTTGAGTTCCTCAGTGAGGCTTGTTCTGATCTGCTGGTGATGTTCACTCCTTGGGTCTTGGTGCTATGGTCTCTGAACTCTATATAGAATAAAACCCGAACTTAACACCCAAGCAGTCAAAGCTTGTTTAATCATGCCATTTGTCCTCTCTACAACACTGTTTGATTCAGCTTTGAATGTGTTGCTGAATTGCAGACAAACTCCCAGAGCAGACATTGAATCCCTGTAAGCCTTGGAGGCAAACGCAGGACTATTATCTGAATCAAATGAATGAATTGCCCCCATTGACACTAGGCACTCAAATCTTTTACCACTACTGAAGCATTTGCATTTCTCCATGGCCAAACCCATAGGAATCGAGAACATGAGTCAATAGCTACCAATATGTATTTATTCGGCTAGCTGAATTTAAAGGACCAATGTGGTCCAAATATATCCCCTAGATGGGAATATTTGAGATCATGAGGGGAGCTGGTGAAGTTCGTTTATCCGTGGAGGGTTTAATCTGCTGACAAATGTCACATTGTCTATCATAGTCCCTAGTTTGTTTATATAGACTGGGCCAACAGTAGCATTATTATGTTTGCATTTATTCTGCATGTGCAGAAGCCAGCCCCTCATGTGCTTCTTTGATTAATTCTAATCTAGACAGATTATTTGGTAGTACTATTTCTCCCACTCCTGGTATGGTGACTACTGGAATGTCATCTGAATTAAGGGTGTAGGAGTATTTAGGAGGAACACCTGCCAGAGGTTTCCTAGCTTGCTAGGTTGCATTTATGGCTGTTAATTAAGCCTGGGCGTAGTTCGCGTAGTCGCGCTACGCGAAGCTACGCGAAGACGTCGGAGCGCTACGCGAGCTACGCGTAGCTTCGCGAGCGCGCGTAGCTGCTTGCCGCGCCCGTTCGCGATGCGTTTTTCTTGCTCGGGAACGTGTTGTGGTTGCTCGGGACGCTGTTTGCGTGCTCGGGGGCGCGAACTTACCCATGCGGTCGCCTATGGGCGCGGCCATTTTGTTTTTCACTTGTCCCGCCCGTTCGCGATCCCTTATTTCCTGTTCCGGGTCGCGTATAGCGTGCTCGCGCTGCGCATTCCTTGTTCGGGAACGCGTTGTACGTGTTCGCGACGTTTTTTGCGTGCTCGGGGACAAATATCGCGCGAACTTACCCACGCGGTCGCGATGGGCGCGGCCATCTTGTTTTACCACTCTATGCTATGGTTCTGGGCCTGCTTTTCTATCCTCCCTCAATCTTTGCAATCCTTAGTTTTTTACACTGTTTTTCAATTTTTCTTTATTTCTTATCTATCTCACTCTCTGCTTAAGTCTATATTTTGCATTTTTTTATACTTTTTACTGTGTTTTTTTACTTTTCGACTGTTTTATATAACTTTCTTCTTTAAGCTCCTACTTCTTCCCCTAACTTTATTTTTCCCTTCTAACTTTTCTTTTTCACCTCCTCCCACCCCAGAACCATGGCGAAGGGTAGCAGCAGCGGCTCAAAGGGCAAGGCGCGTGCGCCCAATCGCCGCCTGCCTTGCGGCAGACTGCGCCCTGCAGGGGTGCAAGCCCGCCAGCTGTTTAATGAGGCGGAGGTGGCCGCCCTTGTTTTTTTTATTCAGCGCCACCTCCCCTTGACCTTGGCAGCAGGCGGCAGGCCAGGCTCCGGGTACCCGACCCAGGAGCGTCACCGCCGGTGGGCGAAGGTGCGTCGGGCAGTGTTTCGCTGCTCCGAGGTCCGGCGCACCCATAACCAGCTGGCCCACCGGTGGTCAGACATCCTTGACCGGGAGCAGGACCTGTTGGACCTGCTAGGTGTCGAGGTCGTGGGGCTTGGTGAGTAGCCAATATATATATAGTAGTATAAGTATTGTGATTTGTGTATATATTTTTTACAAATAACAAGAATACTGCTGCTTACATTGCAGGTAAATTCCGTTTCAAAATCCTCTGTGATTGTAGGACACAGGTGCTGGGCGGTACTCTTACTTTTTTGCAACTTTGCGCTCGCTTGTCATTATGTAAGAGTTTACTTTAGAGAACTTCAGTTAGGTAATGTGTTGGGATCTGAGGAACGCTGTCTCAGGCTCGTGAGGAGCTTGTGTCGCTGGGGGGATTCTATTCTGGAATGTGGAGTTCTAAGGCAGGCAGTTGCTGCCGGGACCCGGAGGACGTCAGATGGATTAAACTAGACACCTACCTTATTCCCGTGTAGTGTCTTCATTTCAGTGGCGACGAGGATGCAGAAATTCCTCAAGGACATAGGTGTTAGTCACATTCTTACTTCTCTTTATCACCCCCGCAGCAATGGCCTGGTTGAGCGCTTCAACCGCGTAATCAAGGAACATCTGCAATTGGCTTTGGTGAATGGGTTGCATTGGCGGCAAGCGGTCAGCAACATGCTTTGGGCTGTGAGGACCACTCCCCATGTTAGTACCGGCATTGCCCCGTTTACCTTACTTAGGGGAAGGGTTGCTGGTTCTAAATTAAACAAGGAATGGATGTCCAGGAGGGAGGTGGACACTAAGAAATTGTCTGTTGTAACTGACGTCAGGGCTGCTGTTCAGGCTAAGTACGACACCAGGCCTGGAGTTCGTTATCCTTTGTCTGTTAAGGTGGGGGATTGGGTGAGGGTCAAGAGACCGGGTTTTCTTCGCAAGGGGAGTCTCGGTTCTCCGCTCCCAAAAGAGTGTCAGCTCAGTTGTAAGAAATCACGTGGTGGTGTTGGAGAGTGGGAAAGTTTGGAACAAGTCTGCTATTTCCATTGTGCCTGAGTCAATGCTGGTCTATGTCAACAAGAGACTTGGTGTTGTTTCTTCCCCAACATTGGTGCCCACCAATACCCACGGGAGGGAACCTGTGCATTCCGATCATGTTTCTTCCAGAGCTGTTTCCACCAGATTGAAATTTGTTCCTGCAAGATTTCAAGATTACAAAATGTAGTGATGTTGTTCTTCTGTATACCCTGTTTCCTGTTATCTTCTTCTTATTGTTTTTTTATCTTTGTCAAACCTTACTTTTCTGTTTTCATTGTGAAGGAAGGGGGTGTGTTGGGATCTGAGGAACGCTGTCTCAGGCTCGTGAGGAGCTTGTGTCGCTGGGGGATTCTATTCTGGAATGTGGAGTTCTAAGGCAGGCAGTTGCTGCCGGGACCCGGAGGACGTCAGATGGATTAAACTAGACACCTACCTTATTCCCGTGTAGTGTCTTCATTTCATAATGCTATTGCTAGAGAGACTGTAGTCCTTCCTTTGTCCTCCTGTCAAATAGTGGTGGATGCATTTGATACTAGGTTTAGTTACTATTAGTTGATAATTTTTGAGCGGTCTGCGTGACGCATCCTCTGTCACTGAGTGCTGCTTACCCCAGTCCTTAGAACCTTTTGTAGTTTGTTTAGTGAGTGGTACTGGTAAGCTTAGCTTAGCAGTGTCAGTCAGCTGCAGAACATCAGACGCAACCAACCAACAATTTGGTGTATGCATTATGCACTTTATGCATGTGTCCTCCTTCTCATCTATGCATTTTTGATGTCAATAAAAAATGGAAATGCAGGCTTAATGAACAATTGGCCCGCCTGGAATAGGTGGGCTAGGTCAGGTGGTACTTAGGCTTAGTTAGTGTTCTGGATTTTATTTGAATCAATCAGAATGGAACACTGAATTAGTGTTCCCAAATAAGTAGACTGTCCGTGAATCCCGCAAGGCAGTAGTCGATCGGATTAGATAGGTCAATTTTATTGCAATTTTTGTTTCCTAAAACGTTTTTTGAGCGTTTTTTTTAGATAATTTATTTGTTTCACAGCAATCATTAATGTTTGTGTCTTTCTTTTTCTTTATTATATCTTACATGATCACTGATGTGCAGCACCCAGGGGCAAGAAGACGGGGTCAGATTCGGCGGGACAACCACCAGAGGACCGCTCCTCTACCGAGGGCCCTGCTGCTGGTCCCAGTAAGTCCTCCAGTGGTTAATATTAACAATTATATTGCCCTAACTTTTACTGCACCTTATTTTTTCAGAACTATTAATTCTGGCTCCACTCCCTAATTCTATTTTTTACAAAAGATTCTTTGATCTTGACTTGACTATCTGTTTCTAAATTCTGGTTATCCCTGCCTCTAAGTTCTAACTGCCTCTGCTATGAATGTCTGTACTCTGTACTACTAATATTAGTCTGTCGCTAAGCTTGCCCAGTTTGCATTGCCACTCTTTATTGTACGGTTTTGTATAAAACTCAGATTGACCAATACTAATAGCTCTAGCCACTGAGTCCAGTCCTTTCGGTTGTCCTCTTCTAGGCTTCTTAATCTTGAGGCTTTGACAATTACCACAAACAAAATGCCCAACCAGATATTAGACTATTTTTGATAGGATATAGTACATACTACTTGGATTATGCACAGCCCCATGCAGAACTATGCACAATGAAATAGGATGTTGGTGATGCGAGTTTGGAACTTGGACGTTCCTCACACCTCAGTCAGAAGTGAACCCACAATCCCCTGAACGACTAGCTATAGTGTCTCATTAGGTCCCCGAACCCCCACCCGAAGATACCCAATGATTATGATTACACAACCCAGAACATAACACCCTTTCGCTCACTCACTCGTGTAAGTCCACCACCACCACACAAAATACCACAGAGTCTATGTGTAAGTTCAAAAGGTTTATTTTTCAACTAACAAGCTCTGTATGTATGTTCTATAAAATTCAGTGTACTCCAGCCAGCTCCAACAGCAAAATGCATAAGATTAAAACAATAAACAGTGTTGCACTTGCAACAAGTGCATGATCATTGATGATATATAAGACAAAAGATCTGTGCGAATTCTGAGCGACTCCTCACCGTAGAACGTAGAATTACTGGTTACATGCATCATTCATAAGCTCTGCAAATCTCTGGTTCGTAGAAGGGAATCCTCTGCCTGAGAAAAATGGTGCGTGTTATTATAGTATAATGCAAGCATTTCTCAGTCCTGCCCAAAAAGTGTAACATGTTACCTATGGCTAAGCAATACGGACTAACCGAACTCCATAACAAAGTGGCTTGTTTTTCGACCTCTTGTACGCAACGCTCAGACAGTAGCTGTATGTGCTCATGTGGGCTCAAAAGGCGTCTTACTGTTACTGCGCAACAAGCTGCGAGGTAACATGCGCAAAAGACATGAAGCGGAAAATGGTTGCATGGCTCAGGCTAACTTTGCAAAGAGTAGAGTATAGTATAATAATGACCCTAGGGACCATAACACTACTAGTGTCTACTGACTGTACTCTAGTACCCGATTTGGACTATTGAATGTGATTTATAATAATATGTATGTATTAACTTTTTTTTCAATCTTGCTAATGAAAAAGAATAAATAGGGGGAGGTGTACAGGCATCTAAAAATGTGTCATGTTTTTATCTAGGCGGACTAGCAACCACCAGTGGCGGCGGGGCCACCGGCGATTCGAGCCTTCCGGAGGGGGCAGGAGAAGATGCGGCACCTGCAGGAGCTACAGGGGGGAGCCAGCAGCGGTGGCGGGCGGTGGTAAGTTATATTCATGACTTATTGACATTGCACTAGCTGGAAGGGTGTGTGGACTTCACTCACTGTACTGTTGTTGAGACTTATTATTAGGTATGAAGTTGTAGTGAACATTATACAACGGTTGAAGAAGAGAAGACACCCTTTACTTAGCATTAGCAATGCAGTAGCAATAGCATTACCAGCGTGACTTGATTAACCAATGGCCTCTTCTATCTGACTCCAACTCAGCTGTGAAAGTTTTATGGAGGAGACTAAAAGTCAGATCAGATGACCTTGATGGATGTGTTGAATAAAAAGGGAAAGAAGGGTGGAAGGAGGAAGGACGGGCCAGATTTAATATGATTGATGACTGGCAGAGAAGGATACGTTGGAAGCATGGATATAGGTGGCTGATAGGAATCAGATGCATGTGTTGTTGAAGGATGGGTGGAAGGTGAAAGAAGAATGGATGCCTGCCTGGGTGGGCGACACAGTATGGGTGGATACTGTGGATAGCAAGAATCATCAGCGGTGTTTGGGTGAAACTCTAAGCCAAGGCAAGCAACGGAGTGAGTGGACGCATGGGTTGTTGTTGGCGAAACAAAGTAAGGTTTGTGGAGAGATTAAGAAGAATGATTGACATTTACTTAGAATGGATGGATGCCTGTATGTATTCATCATAGACAGCATAGGTGGAGACTGTCACGGGATGCACAGTTTTAGTTTTAAGGGAATGTAAAAGAAACCGCGCCACAGTAGCAAAGCCGATGTGGGTAGGGGCAGGGTGGGGGTAGCAGTAAACAATGTATTACACGGCCAAATACAGGTAAGTTTACTGTAAACATAAAAATAAATAAAGCTAATTTCATTGTGCGCACTGCACCGCCAAAAGCGATGCAGTGGGCGCAACAAAATTACTTTTATTTCTTTATATGTTTACTTACCTGTAATTGGCCGTAATCCATAGTTTACTACCCCCACCCTGCCCCTCCCTACGTCACCGCCCGGCAGCACTCCCCGAGTCCCACCACCGACCGCTACTGACCTTATGTCGTCGTCCCATAAAAGCAATGATCATTGGATCAGATATATAATCTGCCTTTTTGTAGTAGCCAGGGCACTGTTAAAGTGAAATTGACCAATTGCCCTGCTTCATGTAACAGAGAGAGTATGGCCAGTGCCACCCGTAATAGAAAAATAAATACGAGCTTCCCCACCTGCATACAGTAGTAAATCAAACTAACGTGAGTCTGCGTCATGATGACTCGTATGTTTGTCTTGGGTGCAAGCATAGATGACCGAGCTGGCATGCCGGCTACAACCAGGTTATGTCATTTCGCTAAACTAGTAGAGATAAGAAGAAGACTGGTGTACTGGAGTCCATAGTGCTAGTATAATGCCTGAAACTCCCACAAATGTTACAGGCCGAGGAAGTGGGAGGATAGATAGATTATTATACCAGGAATGTTATGTACTGTGCTTCTTGCTAGTGCTACTGTGCCATTATGTTTATGTGTTGAATTAATTTTGTGTTACTGTTTTGCTAAGAGTACTGGTTACAACAATATTCTTTTTCTTTCTTGATATAGATACTCCTTCCCAAGGCAAACCATCCCGGAAGGAGTTGGCAGCCAGGGCCCGGCACCGGAAACTGGAGGCCATCTGTGCCGAGTACCGGCGGCTGGTGGCTCAGGCGGAGGAGGAGGAGGCGGCAGCAGCAGCAGCCTCGTCCGATGCCCCGGGCCCCAGCCAGGCCAGACCTCCAGTGGTACGGCGCCGCAGTCTGGCAGCCGCCCGCCGCAAATCGATTGCAACCAGCACTGCTGTCCCCCACCCTGGATGCCACTGCAGGGCATTTCGACGAAAGATTCTCCTCCGGGTGGCACGGCTAGAGGAGCAACTCGAGGAGCGGGTTAAAATTCTGGTGGACAAACACCTTAAAGCCCGCCGAATATAATAGGACCCTGTTGCATTGCCCCTTTTTTATTCCTTTTGTTGGTGGGTGGGAATTGGGCGTTGGGGTTTGGACATTCTTTGGACTTTTTTTCGTTTTGGACATTGGTTGGGGTTAGGGAGAGGGGTGGGTCAGGTGTGGGATAGTTTATTTTTGTTAGGGTAATAAATTATATTTATACTTCAACATACAATGTTAATGTTTTGTGGGGGGTTACTGTTTTACAAATTAACGTCACATGGTTTCTTTCATTGCTGCTGCAGGGCCGCAGCCAGTGTTTGATTTAAATAATCTGCTGATGATGTAACACAAACAGATAGATGCGGTACCCCTCACTGAGTGATTTGTCCTACTAGTACTGTCAGTCTCTCCTCCTAGTCCATTATACCTCCCACCAAACTTATCTTACCTGTGATTGATGATGATTACGTTCGGCACAGCGATGGCTGCATGGTTTCCCAAGAGAATGGAGAAGATGCCATGGTTGTGGTGGTAGTAGTAGAGTAGACACTGCCAGCAGCATTTGCTAAAAAAATAAAAAAGAGACAGTCACTTGCCTGAAAGCGACTGTGGGAGGAGTAGTAGAACGAAGTCAAATACAGTACAGAAGAAGACTGCCAAACAAACAATATTGCATTTGCAACTGCTAAAGTCAAATAAAACATAATGTTGGCGGGGACAGCCTAGTACAAGAAGTTACAAACTGTAGTTGTGTCGAGTGAGTCACTTAACTTAACACAATCGTAATTCGTAACCTTTACTGCTGTGTGGTAGGAGTTTGATGATGAATCCAATCAATGCTGGCAATTAATTATGATGTACTATTAGCCGGTGACGGCATGCACATAGACTGAGCATGGGTGGGCAAGCAGAAGAAGCTCCTCGCCCTGCCTTGAAATTTAATTAGTGTTGCTTTTACCACATCTGCCCCAGCAAGCGTGTGATCAATTGGTGTACATTTTAGGTAGTCACATCACACCTCAATATAAATCACAGCCCGGGGGAAGAGGGTTAGGGTTTGATGAATGGATGGGAAGGGGAGTTTGGGGAAAGGTTTGAGAAAGAAAAACAGTACGCATGGACAACAAAAGCAAAGCGCAATCTTGGCAGACGACCATGATCTTATCCAAAAAATCTATAAAGGGAGAAAAAGGCAATGCATGCATGATGAAGATAACTTGATGGTTAATGAGTAGTACTTACTAACTCCTACTAGACAAGACAGTACAGGGCAGCAGTATATTCTATGCAATTTGCCTTGCCTGTAATATATGCCCTCAGACAGAGACCCAAATTCCATGTTGTACTGGGCTTACTTTTAAAGATAGCAAAGAAAAGTAAAAAATAGTTGTAGGGATCAATTAGCAAACAAACAACAACACACAACACACAGTCGTAATGATTGAAGAGAAAAAAGGATTCCAATTAATTAAAAGATGAATGATACTAAAGTTACTGTATTATCCTGGTCAAATTGTGGAGTTGAATCTCGTCCTTCCTCTTGGTCCTATCTTCCATGGACGCTCCGCACATCAATCTTGGTTGCCTTCCTGATGCGGATTGGTAAGGTAAATGTGAGTTGAGTCTCCCAGTATAGCACAGGGTAAAGGCCGGCCTGTAACGTCTAGATGGAAAAACAAAAGGGGTATTGAAAAATCAATGAATATAAAAAAGCATCAATTACGGTGGAGTCCAAGAAGAGAAGAGAGAACACTTTCAGACTGAGGCGGCTTGGATATATCGTGTATATTCCGTTTACAGCATTAAGCTACAACAACAACAGGACAGAACAGGCCCACCACAGCACCAGCCTGTGACCCAACCTCCATTTACCTTAATTTTTGACAGAGCCAGACAAAAGGCATATATACAGCAACTTAGCATTTTCAAAATTAAGTGACAAAATCATTGCGCCGCTGTCAGTCATAACTACACTGACTCGACTCCACCACTACATGGACATGTAGGTCTGCTGTGTTTACTTTCTTGTTGAATTGTTGTGTTTATGTTTACCTTATGCCACTTCATGAAACGCAGTTATTCCTTGAATCATCTCCGATCCAACTGACTGACTGCGTGCAAAGATAGTATGGTCATCATCATGTTGTGGTACGTGTTGTCCAACTCCAACTCAGTCTGTAGTGACTCCGATTAAGTCCATATTCCATATTAAAAAATTGCAACAGATATTGGCCGGCACCTGCAGTAGTAGGAGTACAATTTGGTTATTAAACAACAAGAAGGGAAACATTGACTGTCACTGACTTGACTTGAGTCACTTTGTAGATTAACTAGTAGAGTAGAGTTCGACTTCATGCACAACATCAACAACAAACAACAGCAATCGCTCAGACTCTGCAAGCATCCAATGCATTCCATCATTACCTGTCTTGCTCTTCTCTTTGGCTGTCAGATCATCAGATGCCTAGTTCTGACAGTTGTTATTTTTTTTTTACGGGGCAGTGGCCTCATCATTACTCCAGTCCACATTCATTTTGAGTGTTAGTCGCTGTTTTGGTTTTCGTCTTATTCTTCTGTGGCACTTTGTCACAGTTTAAGTTGCTTCCCATGGTCAGCACTGTGATGATGGGCCGCGGCCTGGGTAGCGCTCATTGATGGTCATTTGAGTTTGCACAAATGTCAGCAAGTTTCTTCGAAGAGTCTCTTGTCTTTCTCTGCCAAGTACCTTCTGTCCTGACAGTGAGGACCTTTGGATGCCTGCTGAGGCTGTAGCCTTCGGACACTGATGAGTTTCGGCTCCAAAACAAAACGGAGGATAGCTATAGTCACGTTTCACTTCTTATGGAGGCGGGACTGGTAAAGGCAACATTTCTTGTACTAATGTCTGGCTTGATGGAAATGTACTTGTGCGAGACAGGAAGATGAAGCAGGACTTTGAAGAGTGGACAGTTAAATGCACAGACATCCAACTCCAATAGGGAAATAAAAAGAGAAGACGGTGGTGATGGATTTGTTGTGATTTGAACCAGAAAGACAGATACACAGACACATAAAGGAAGGAAGAAAGTAACAATTTGAAAGCCTAGTTGTCAGGGAAGAGGAGCTCGTCCTCAAACTCTGGTGGTTCGGACAGAAGTAGGTCCTGTAACGCACTATTTACGTCATCCAAGTTGCTCTCCTCTTCCTGCTGTGATTCACGTATTTTGTAATCCGGTGGTATAAAGTGCTGATTCATTTTGATCATGGTTAACCTCTCCACGCTTTGGGCCGAGAGACTGGTCCTTTTCGAAGTTACAATGGCACCAGCAGCACTGAAAACACGCTCAGAAGAGACACTTGCGACAGGGGAAGCCAGATACTTTATCGCCAGCCTGCTGAGCACTGTCCATTGGCTTCTTTTCCCATACCAATACACCAATGGGTTTCGATCCATGAAGACCTCTGTTGGGTCATCCAGATAGGCCTGGACCATCCGCTCAATGTTCAGGGGTGCTCCGATGTGCTCGGCCTGTTTTGCCTTTGCATCAGCACTGGACTTACCATACCCCTGCTGTAGAAACCAATCAGTTGCACATTGTGCGGTGGATGATCCTGTTCTTGATGTTATTGTTGGTGTAGGTGACTGCTGGGAGGCAAATGCACTGCCCTCAGGCTCCGAAGTAGAACTTGACTCTGGATGCCCTGTAGTACTGGTTATGGTGGCCTGGGGTGGGGGGCCTGTAATTAACAGCCGTTCTCTTTCGAAAATAGTGGCTTCCTTAGCTATCAAAGTTTTGTAGTTGGCAACATCCACTTCCGAAAAAGGAATTACTGCCTTGCTGTTCAGAAATACTTTGTACCGTGGATCCAAAATTGTGGCACTAATGTAATGTGGTTGTGACAAAATTTTATTTTTAATCCTTGTATTTTCCGATAAACGAGCGGCTAAGGTCTCCGCCAAATGATATGCGTCTTGTTTGTCATCCACACCTGCGTACGTTTCAGACACATCCTTCAGCTGTTGCTCTAGCATGTGCAACAATGGGATAGCTTGGCCCATAGTACAGTCCTCCCTGCTGACTTCACGTGTGAAGATCTCAAAAGGAAGTAGCATCTCAGTCAGGCATTTAATGAGGTCCCATTGAGCCATCTCAACGGTCATGCCTTTCACAGTAGGTTCCCCTAATCTTTGCATGACATAAGCATTGAGTGGTATGTACAGTTCAAACAGACGATCAAGCATGTAATAAGTTGAGTTCCAACGTGTTGGCACCTCCTGGATGAGCGCTTTGACTGGCATTTTATGCTCACGTTGAATGACCCTCAGCTGCTTCCGGGCTTTAAACGAATGGTTGAAATGTGTGCATATTCTTCTGCAGGTGACCAGTAAGTTGCTGACTTTGGATTCATTTTTCAAAAAGTCTTGAACAACAATGTTAATGCAGTGTGCCAAACACGGGACCCTGAAATAGCCACCATTGCGCATGGCCAAAACTACATTACTGCCGTTGTCCGTGGCAACAAAACCAATCGTAAGCCCTCTTGGGCGCAGCCACTCAAAGACCTTGGTGTTAAACTCTTCCAAAATGTTTGCAGCAGTATGAGATTTCTCCATGGCAAACATGGCTACAGTTGCATGTTTGCGAGTGGCATGAAAAATCTCTGCAGTATCAACACCAGCAGATACCTGTTCTCTAACCCCCGCAAAACTGATCCAGTGTGCAGTGATGCACATGTAATCTGTGGCTTGGCAACTGGTCCACATGTCTGTAGTCAGGTGGATACTGTGAACAGCACTCTGCTTCAAGGCCTTTCCTAGCAATTCCAGCACATCGTGATGTAGTGCTGGAACTGCAACTCTGGCAAAATAGTAGCGGCTGGGAACATGCCATTTTGGGCAGATGGTTGACACAAATTCCACAAAACCCAACCCTTCAACAAAAGAAAAAGGGAGAAGGTCCAGTGCTAACATTTTAGCCAGCTTCGCATTGTACAAACGTGCTATTGGGTGGTTGCGTTCGTACTGCCCCTCACCCCCAAACATGCTGATAATGGTAGGCTGCATGGTTTTCCTTTCTCTTAGGCTCAACGCACTTTTTGGTAGTGCGGACCTGGTACTTCTTGGTGTCTCCGGCTGACTCTTACTCTTGTGCCACTGAGATGTTGCTGAAGATGTGTGCAACGTTAAGACTGCACTGCTGGGGTCAGGGACACCTTGTGTACCACTACCAGAGAGAATGTCTCCCTGTCCTTCCTCTTCCACCGTGATCGGATCTTCTTCTTCTACTCCTTTATCCCCACCAACACCAATGGTTGCAGTTTTTTTCTGGCGCGAAGGTGGTCCTCCCAGCTGATCAAGTGGTGTTTTTTCAGATGGGTCATTTGGCCTCCGGTACCATAGTTTGTACCAAGCTTTCCACGACTAACAGAGGTATTACAAATGGAGCATATAGCAATGTTCTCCTCCTTTTCGCTAACCGTAAAGAAGTCCCAAACTGGGGAGCTTAACTTTGGCCTCCTGCTGGAGGTGCCACTTCCAATGCCGGATGATCTGTAGGGTGTGTGTTGAATTTGACTCTGTGCTGCTGTACCACTACCTACTCCTACAGAGGTGGTGGTTGTGCTGGATGTAGGTCGCTGCCGGGCCTTTGCTAATGCAAATATGGAAGCTGTAGGTCGTGTTGGTGTTACCTGTGGAGGTATGCGTGCTACATCCCTCGCAGCGATTTTGGATAGGGTAAGAATGTTGGTCTCCATCTCCTCGGGGCCGGGAGTGATGTTCGTGATGACTGGCTCGTCGTCATCATCATCATCATCTTGCTGTTCTACATCGACCTCCATAAGTGTAAGGCTTTCCGGAACCTTCCTTTTCCCTAGCTTGGTCTTGGAACGTGGCTCCCTCTCAGACTCAGTTTGTGGCTTCCAAGTGGCATCTAGATCATCAGAAGGGGGCTTGGCGAAGAACTTGATGGACTACCCCTCCTTTTCCTTGCTGGGGATTTGGAAGACAATGGATCTTCTGAATGAGTGGCTTCTTCTTCTACCTCTGCATGAGGCTCAATTTCCTGAACTGCCCCTACTTCAGGAGGAACAACAACTACTATTGCGGGCGGTGGTTGCGGCTGTTGTTGTTGACCACTTATCTGCTGTGTTTCCTCCTGCGTTGATTGGGTACTACTTTGAGATAGCGATAAGTTTATCTCCGGCTCAGCATCACTGCTTTCCACCATTAGGCTGGCTACCTCTTCCCCACTCATGTGCTTGGGCCTGGGTTGGTGGGTTGGGTCCACTGATGCGGAGGTGCTGCCCCCAGCTTGCCCCCGGACACCGCTGCTGCAGGCGCAATTTTTTTCTCCCAAAAAGGTATTGGCCGGCACACCAGACTTCAGTGTCACTTGCTTCTTCTGTTCCTTCTTCTTCTCAATAGTACTTTCTTGGTACTGGAGGACCTGGTACCTGCTTTCTTTGGGCCCATCTTCTTCAGATGTCAGCAGCACTCAGTTGCAGAGATGTCTGGTCAGGTCACACGTCACGTTGTGTTGTGTGTACAGCAGCAGGATGTCTGTCTGGAAGTGCAACAGGCAATGATGAGAGACACACCTCCTCCTCAGTCTTTGTGCACCTAAAAGCAAAAAAGCCAGAACATCAGTCAAACATAGCACAAATCAAACAAATAGAATATAGAACTTAGTGTGTGGTGGCCTCAATTATTAAATTTCAGAAACTCTGTGAACAACAACACACAGTGTAGCCATTTATGAGACGTTGACAACAAGGCCAGGGCTTTCCTGGCTACTGTGTAGTGCTAGTGTACACTCTGGAAGAATAAGAATAGTAAAGAACAAAAACTAAAATGTACTGGAGCATGTTTGGCCTAAATTTGTGCATCACGTGGGATGTATTATATAGCAGCATCAGGGAGCTGCAGCTGGCAATGGGGATGGATTTGGAAGCAGTAAGACAAGAGGAACAATGGAAAGACACGCAGGCCTATGTGGCAAAAACAGCACACTAATAACTACCACAACAAAATGGCCCCCAGAAACATGGTGACTCACAGGCACAAGGCACGGCAAACAATGAACTCAAGCAGGCCTATATATGGGCAGACAAAGGATGCCTTATAAAACACACACAGCTTTAATGCAAAAACTAAAATCCACATGGCTAAAAACACTTTGGAAAGTTAGACAACCACTACAACAACACAATTATAATTACACAGTACACACGCAAAAAAGGCATTTATTTAACACACCCAAAAAGTGAAATAGTCAGACCCTCCAAAAAAAACACATTTCGCAATTCAATTGAATCAATTCAATGCCATCCATGGCCTAAATGATGTCAAAATTCCACAGACTACACAGAAACAGTTTTATGCACCCATGGTGACTACCTCTGGGCCTACTGGCATACTGGGCCGCAAGCTTGGAGGCCTATGGCAAAAGCACAGTGGTTGGTTTAACAAAATGGCCGCCGCCCACATGGCCAGGCCACCCAAAATAACAAAAAAGTGAAGACAAAGGACAGGACCAGGCAGTTGGAGACTCTGGGCAACTTGCTACCTCTTGGAAAAAATTGTAAAACAAAAACAAAATGACTCCTTGCTCACCAAACTACATCTAAATGACAACCTGAGGAGTTTTTTGTGCAAAATGAACTAAATCAACATTTTCGAGAAGGTTTAATGATGCTCGAGAGATATTGTTCGCCAGATTGTAAATTCTGCGTGTTCGGCATCGCGATCGTCACAAAATGTCGTTATCGCGCGCGCGAAACGTACATTGAGCGCGCGAAGAAGATAAAAAGTGTAAGTCCGCGTTGTCGCGCAGTGCGGACTTGCCCAAAGTCCGCGAGCTGAACGCCCAGGGTTACCTACTGGCTGAAAAGGCCTATTTATTTAACAAACACCCAAAAATATAAAATACCACCCCAAAACCCACATTTTGCAAATCAATCCAATGCCATCCATGGATGCCCGGCCTACATGATGTTTAAACTTTAAATTCAACAGACACCACAGAAACATGCACCCATGGGTACCTCTGGCTCTAGTCCGGGCCTACTGGCTGAAATTCCAATCAAAGAAAAACAACTAGGCCCCTGCCGAAACTACAGGCCACAACAATACATTTTAAAAACTATGGAAATCCCACAAAAAAATGTAGGTACAAACAAGCCCCAATCAAACAAACAAGTACACCAATTCTCCAACTTACTTGTAAAATCTCAAATCCAAGAGTCCTCAAATCCAATCCAATGATATGATGCAGCAGACAGACACAAAAAGTGATCCTTCCAGCTCCAAATCCAAATGAAAGTGAACAGCACATGGACAAAGCATTGGGAGGAGCCTGCTGGACAGGAACAGGAAGTTTGAGAATCAGGGGCACTTCCTTCCTCTAGGAAAAAAAGAAAAAGGACTCCTTGCTCACCAAACTACATCTCTAAATGACAACCTGAGGAGTTTTTGTGCAAAATGAACTAATTCATCATTTTCGAGAAGGTTTTATGATGCTCGAGATATATTCTTCGCCAGATTGTAGTTTCTTCGTGTTCGGGATCGCGATCTTACCAACACTGCCGCCGGAAGTCAGATCGCGCGTCCGAATGACGTGTTCGCGTTCGCACACTCTCGAGGGATCGTGCGGCCGGATTCCAAATCTCGTGGCGCCCGCGAACGGATAGGAAGTCGCGTCGGCGAACGCAGAATCACGGTAGGTCGTTACCGCGCGCGCGAGAACGTATATTGAGCGCGCAAAGAAGAAAAACAGCTATGCTACGCCGCAAATTGCGTAGTGCACGGTAACTTCGCGTTCTACGCGAATCGCGAAGTTACCGAAACTTCGCAAATTCCGCGAGCGTAGCGTAGTTCACCGCCCAGGGTTACTGTTAATATATCTGTGTCGATCTTCGTTTGAGATCTAGTTAAGACTGCTACTCGGACAGACTTTATTGCAGCTCTTGCAGCTTGGTCAGCTGCACTGTATCCTTTAACGTCAATACAACTACGCTAATGGCCAAAAGTGTGCCTCATATGGACCAATGGAAGCTTGTCTTGTAAGACAGCTAAGTTTCCCCAAAGCCATGTTTTATAGGCTTTACCTTTAAATCCTTAAATCCATTCAATTGGAAATGCTGCAAATCAACATTGTAACCTTGCACACAGAAAGCTGAGTCAGACACGAGTGTGGGAACTGATCAGTTATTCTTCTGTAATGCAAGTAGCAGGGCATGTAATTCTGCATGTTGTGAAGTACTGTCACCTAAGAGTTTGGTGTGGGTGCATTGTGGGATGAACTCACCATCTTTCACTACACCTTGCACTGCTGCGCAGGCTGCGGAGTACTTACATTTGGTTTCTATCGCAAGTTACGCAGAGCCAACTATGTAAAAGATGCTCTGATAAGACTCAACAGGTAAAGTGTCTGGAGTCGGAACAGTGTCCTGTTTATATTGGAGAAAAGCTGCTGTATGAAAAGAGTGATCATACTGAAACATTACATACACTGCACCTAAAGAAGAGGCCCACTGTACCCATCTTGGGTGTAGGGCACGACCATTAGGAATGCTTGCCTTTTTGGCCACCTCTAGTGCAGGGACGGGAAAAACAATAATGATATGCTTTCCCTGCGCCAATGGGTGCTACTTTATAATAGCTGTTTGCACAGCCGTCAGGATTTTTTCAATAGAAGCAAATTTGTTTCAGCCAGGGAACACAAATAGAGACTTACAAGCAATAGGGACGATCTGTCCATCATTGTACGTCACGTAGGTGCAACCATAGTGACTGGGTATGACTCTGATAACTAGGTTGGTTTTGTTGTCCCTAGTTTGGAAATATTTTCGCTTAGAGCAAGCAAGATATCAGTATGTGTGCTCAGGCACTGTTTAGAGGAAATCATGGGAGAAATCAGGTCATACAGAAACTTCACTCTCTCTGCTAAGTAAGGCAAATAAGTTCGGACAAAGTTAGGAAACCCCAACAGAGATTGCAACTTTTTCAGTATGTCAGAAGGCTGAAAGATTGCACACTTCTGGAGGAAGTCCTGAGCTAAACCCTTGCCCTCGCTGGATAATTTATATCCATCAAACGTCACCATCAGGTAGGCGATCTTTGTTTTTTTAAAATTAATCTTGTAACAATGTGATGTTAACATAGTCAATACTTTGTCTACCCTGTTAAGGTGTAGATTCAAGTCATTGCAAGTTAAGTAGATATCATCAATGTATGGCAATACCTGATGATGTGGTTGTAAGATCTTCTTAATTTGTGCAGAAAACAAGCCAGGTCTATTCTTATAGCCTATAGGCAAGCGTTGGAATGAAGAGTGCACTCAGTCAAAACAGAGCAGTTAGATGCTCACTTTCAGGCGCTATATTTTGACTGAAAAACCCATTGAAATATCCAGGGTCGTTTTGTATTTTTTCCGCAATAGTTTCGTTATTAAACATGTAATGTGGGTGTTTTGTACTGCATATGTTTGTGTATGCGAATTCACATTTCGATAGTCTAAGTCTATTCTATAAGAACCGCCTGGTTTAGAAATGGGAAAAAGGGGTGTGTTCATGGGTGATAGTCAAGGGCTATTCTGCATTGATATTGCAATTGGTCTAATATCACTTTACTATCACGTTTCATTTCTGGTTTTAAAGGGTATTGAGCTTGTGGTTGTGGTTCACTATGTAGGGGAATAACGTGGACTAGAGTGTTCATCCCACCTGCTTGATTTCTATATAGGGCTGGTGCTTGTCTCATGGCTCATTCACTGGCATAAATTTCCTTGATATCTTTAGGTACCATGGGAGAGAAAGCTACCTTTATGGCTCCCTCTCCCCGAGTTGCTTCTCTATTGAATGCTGGAGGCCATTCTTCTTCTGCCAGGCAATGGCGGCTGGTGATCTGTTAAAGAAGTGGGGCATAAATACAGTCCTTGATGGTGATCAAGCCAAGTGTCCTTTACATTATCAGCCATTTCACATTTACCTTACAATAGGCAAGCCTCTGGGTACTAGTTGGATATGGATACTGTAACTAGTAATATTTGTTATGCAGTAGTATATGGGAGGGCTTCAATATTTTAGAACATGTGTACAGTCAAGCTGTGAATATATTTAATGCATGTTTGTGGCCAATTTTATGGTCTACACGGCCAAGTTTTTCTGTTGATTTCCATGAGATTAAAAACCAAACGTTTCTACAACAAGTTCAAATCCATACAGTCTTCCAATCTTGCAAAACACTATTTCATTAATTGGGCCAATTTTATTTTGTTGCCCCAGCCTATTTTCTGTCCCTGTCTGACCCTGAAGTTGTTCCTTTTTTCTGTGATTCTGCCAGTACTGAATTCTACATCATGGTAGACATTACAGTGTAGCTAGTTGCTGAACCAGTCCTGTTCATGCTCGGGCTCACAAAGTCTGCAGTGGATGTAGCAGTTATCAGCACAATAGTACAGTTGGCACCACAGGCACAATAGATCTGCTTCTTTTGGTTTTTAGTTGGAGATCAGATTAGGAAGCAGCCACTTGCACTGTGCATCATTATCTGTCTGCCGTACGTTCCATTTATAAGTGTGGTGGATGTGACTTGGCGCCTTGGGGCACATTTAAAGGAAAGCCATTGTGTAACGCAATGAAATAAATCTGGACTCTACTTAAATATTTAATTGGCAAACCTTACAGTGTAAAGAATGATGCACCACTGAACAAAAAATAAACATGGGTCATACAATGTTTCCCTTTCTTACCTGCCATTTAAATTCATTAATGGTGAGCCATAGCTCGATATACTTGGTACTGCTGTGCATACAAGACTCTCCCATGCTATGAGGAATGGCGTTGCTGCACGCAGAGGACTAGCACTCTAATGTCCTTCATCAGTTTCAACAACCCTTCTAAGCAGACAGCCATATTGACATGGTCTTGTGTTTGTTTCCCTTCAATGGAGACTTCGTGGTTTAAGCAGTTAAGAAGCATAAATGCAGAAACTTGAGCAAAACATGAACCTTTTCTACTTATTGAAGAAAAAATAAATTACAGAAATTAACCCATGAAGCACAAACTAGTATTATGCCATATTTTAAATAAGATTCCGACATTTATTCAGTTGAATGTCATTTTTTTTTGTTAGTGCACACTTTCTTTAAAACAGTTTTGCAAACAGTTTTGCATGCTGGGCCATCCTCCTCCCGTTCTCGAGGTAGTGTACACCAGCCATAAGCACTCTTTCCCAACTTGCCACAGGGTGGGTGTGGTCATTCAGGCATTGCCGATGTCATGGCAAAGGGTCGGACACGTCCTTGCTGACTGATATGCAAACAAGGGTAACAAGGGCTTTTGCCTCAAGCGCTCAAGGCTGCCTTTGTATAATGAGGCTGCAGTACGTCACAGGAGGGATGGCCCAACAGTGCTGATGTATTAGATGTCTGGGCTGGAAGGAGGTAAGCCCAGATAAACCTGCGACGGGTGACTGGCACATGCACACTAGTGCATGTGCATATGATATGTGCCTGACTGCCTGGACCTCGCTCAGATCGTGGGTTAGAGAGTAACAGCCATGCTGCTGAACTCTCTGAATTATTTTTAATAGACCTAGAAATTTTATTAGAACAGGAGGCCGGAAATGGTGGTGGGGCGTGGCCCCAACGCTCATGGTAAGGAGCCGCACCTGCTGCCAGGATGATGTCATAATCATCTGATAATTGAGTCCAGAAGACTGCTTTGATTATACGTGGTATGTCCCCTCCAATTTAGATTTTAGGTTGTAAACCCTATCAGGATGATTTAAATGTTGATCTGGAGTGTCGATCTGAATGAAGTCATCAGTTGGACTTGCATCCAAAAACTTCTGAAGTGCCTGATGTACTATTGTGACTTCTGTGGTGCTGTCTATGAGTGCTCTTGCCCATGTCCTGCATCGCAGGAGGTCTCGCAGTTGAATCTGCAAGTTTTTTAGAACATCCTGCAAATTTCTTCTTCTTTACGGGGGCTTTAGAGTCCAATACTTTCTCTTCCCTCTTTATGCTGACACCAGTCTCGTGTTCCCCTTCACTTTTCCTACTGTACTCCTCTTTTCTTCAGTACTCGGATCAGATACCCCTTTCTGTCCATTTACCTTCCGTGTCCTGAAAAGAACGCGAAGAACGGCTATCAGAATACTGATACTGGTCAGGTATTTTAAGTTTTTCACAGTCTCTTAAGTAATAATAACCCCTGCCAGATTCCTGAGAAGCGGGTGATCAAGTCTGTCTTTAATGTTTGTCTTTTTATTTTTTCTTCCCTTCCGCTGCAGATTTCTCTTTAACGGAACCCTCAGTATCATTTTTAGGTTTTAAATGTGGCTTAACAAGACAAGTACCTATGATATCTCTACCTACAGCAGTGTAAACTTCCGCGATTATCTTTAGTAGTTTCCGTTCATGGCCTTGAACCGAAACTGCTTCCAGTCTCTGACATATAGCCACAACTGAAGCTTCTCCCTTTATATTGGTCAGAATGATGGAGAAAACTATGGAAAAGTTCCTCATTAACTTCATTTCTAAATCCAGAGCTGGTGCAGCTCCGTGCTTGTAGTTCTACTTGTTTAAGTACATCGAGAAGGACAGCCAATGAAGGTATACCATGCGTACTGGTATAAATGCATGCAAAGATGCTTGTCCAGGACTTACACTCCTCTACGAGAGGCACCATCCCAAGAGGAAGAGACATTGTCAATATTCTATGTTTATCTTGGAGGGTAGTGTACCTATACACTCCTTTTAATTGGCTGGTCTTACGAGCAATCCAGAAAGACATTTCATCACACTTTGCGGGCGCTTTGCCAATGATAGCGTTAATAGTCTTTGGGCTAATAGATTGTATTTATGCAGGAGCATCAGGTCCTGCTGCTACATCTAGCCTGGAGCTCAAATTGCTTGCACAAACTGCACAAGTCTCCAGTATGAGGCAACTATGTAATACCTCTACTACCTCTGCATGCGATAGAGTTTCAGGGTGAGGAACAGGAGTGTAGACATTGCATTGCTTAGAGGCCCCAAACAAACAAGCTGTGCCTGTGTTGCAAATGACCACCAAACCAATTTTGGTGTTCTTCAATGGTTAAAGGGATTGGAAAGTTAAAGGGGTTTCCAATTCTTGGTAAGTCCTGTAGTGAGCAGGCGTATCTACAACTGTATATTCATGAAACTGCCCCGTGGCAGCTTCAATAGGCTTGAACTTCACCCAGGAGAAAAAAGTCTCAAAAGCATACGCTGGATGTGCAGCTATTATAAAAGTAACTGCCCCCTTGTGGAGGATTCTTCGAGCTTTGAGGTGTTGAGTAATTGCTTACCTGCAATTGGCCCCTATAATGATAGGTGCTGCCATGATGAATGGATTCAATTTGTAATTGGAATCAAAGAATTAGAAAACCCACAGAATGGGGAATAACCTTTTTTGAATCAAGCTTGACGAACCTACAGAAATAGGTGCCTCCTTAGGCAGAGGACCAAGTTAAAGATTGATTTTGGCAGTGAATTTTCTGTTCAAGAGGAATCATCTGTTGAGGAATCCACTATGAGTGCTAATGAAGTACCTCTTATAGGGGAGGACAGTGATATGCCAGTAGTGCAGCAAGAGCAAGCTGGACTACAGCCAGGGGCTGGAAGGCTTCCGATTGGAAGTGCTGAGCCCTGGGTTGCCCCTAACCTGGTGCAGCCTGTTTTGCCTGCCTTTAGTGATGTTTCAGGGTGTAGAGTTAATAGAGAGAACATTTTGCTAATCAATTTCTTTCAACTGTTTATTGATGATGTGTTTTTGGATGATATTGTCGAGCAGACTAATTTGTATGCAGAACAGTTTTTGAGGCGCAAAAGTGCCACACTTAAGGTCCACTCCAGATATACCCACTAGACTCCCACAAATCTCCATGACATTAAGCAATTCTGTGGTTTTATGGCTTTGATAAGGAATCCACTGCTGTGTTTATATTGGTGTACATGTCCCTTGATGGCAACTGCTATATTTCTAGCAACTATGGGTCAAAATCAGTATTTTCTTCTGCAGCGGATGCTGCATTTTGTGGATAATGTTACAGCATGTCCATGAGGTCAACCTGATTGTGACTGTCCCTTCAAGATTTGGCCTGTCCTTGACCATTTAGTAGATTGTTTCTCATAGATGTATGTTCCAGAAAAAGATACATTTGTGGATGAGTCTTTGGTCTTGTTCAAGGGGTGTTTGGTTGTCAGACAATACATTCCCAGCAAGAGATCACATTATGGCATTAAGCTGTATATACTGTGTGAAAGTGCCACTGGATATGCATATAATTTCAGGGTGTACACTGATAGGGATTCTTTAATTGACCTACTCGATTGTCCTTCCACTTTTGGGGTCAGTGAGAAGATTGTATGGGAACTTGCCAGATTTCTTTTTCACAAGAGTCACCATTTATACATAGACAATTTCTACACATGTGTGCAATTATTGAAAGAATTGTTCAGAGTGGGCATTTTTGCATGTGGCACAATCCACTCTAACTGTAAAGGTTACCCTAAAGAGCTTGTGTGTAAAAAACTTGAAAGGGGACAAAGAATGAACTCCTTGCTGTGAAATTTTCAGACAGAAGAGATGTCTACATGCTGACAACTATTCATGATGAAAGTAATGCGCCTGTGACTGTTTGGGGTCAGGTTGTAGAAGTGCGCAAACCAGTGTGCATCCTAGGACTACAATAAGCACATGAGAGTTGTAGAAAGATCAAACTTTGGAGCCTCACAATGCTGCTCGAAAGTCCTATATCTGGTACAAGAAGTTGGCTGTTCATCTATTTCATTTAGCTTATGTTGTTTTCAAAGATTGTTCTCCAGAATCTAAGATGACTTTTGTTCAGTTTCAGCAGTCTGTAATAAGCAGCCTTGTTGCAGTTGAGCAAGCAAATGTTCTTAGAGTCGGAGTGGTGGAGGATGTGGCTAGATTGAAAGATTGCTACTTTCCTGAATACATTCCTCCGTCACCCCAAAAAGACTTTTCTTGTTGGAGATGTAGAGTCTGTGTCCAAAAGGAGAGTCGTATCTACTGCCCTGAGTGTCCTTCTAATGCTGGCGTATGCGTGCCTACATGTGCATACACTACTCAAGTATTGGGAGAAATCATGACAGTAAAAGGGAACTGGCTGTGGTCAGTATTGCTATATATTTTCTGTTTAGATGGCAGTTGTTTTATGTGCTTAGTTACACCTGTTGTGTATGCAGTCATAGTTGGTATTTCATATTCTACCAATAGGTAGGAAATGAGGGGCTGATTATGATGGCGGTGAGACCGCCACCAACAGCCCGTCGGTGGTGGTCTTACCGCCATCGTAGGCAAGCTTCCCGCCCGCCTTTTGACAATGGCGGGCTGTTAGAAATGGGGGTATATAGTTGGCAGAGGTAGGTATCTTTGTCCAAATAGGGACCCGTGCTTCTAGTTAGGGTAAGGGGGATACACACTTTAGATAACCCTGCTCAGCCCCTGGATACCTTGGCATGAGCAGACAGACTTATCCCAAAGGCAATGTGTAAAGTATTTGTACTCAAAACACACAGTAATACAGTGATAACACCACAAATGGACACCACACCATTTTAGAAAAAAAAATTCTCTTTATCTAAACTCAACAAGACCAAAACGACAAAAATCCAACATACAAGCATTAATAAAATTAAAAAGCTTTTAGGCAACTGGGTCCATAGAAAACTATGGATGCGTGATTTTTCTCAAGTACCTGTAGCTGCGACAAAATTCACAAGGCCAAACAGCTGCAGCGATGGGAGGCGTCAAAAAACAAAAAGATGCGTTGTTTCCTGAGAACTTGGAGATGTGATGCGACAATTCTGCTGCACGAGGAGAGCGGTGCGTCGGGTCCGGTCTGTAGGGGGAAAGCAATGAGTCAATTCTGAGGCGACTCCGATCCGCAGGTGATGCGTAAGGAAAACTTGCAGCACAGGTACGATGCGTGTAAATCCTGTATGCGGCGACGATCGATGCGGCAGCATCAAGCGGCGGCGCAGCGGTTTCTTCAACCGCTACCCCTCGAAGCGTCTGTTCTTGCAGCGGCGACAGGCGCTGCGTCGACTTCGGTGCAGCGATGTTTGGAGATTCTTCTCGAACTGCGGGGCTGCATCAGAAAAACTGCAGCAAGAAGAGTGATGAGCGATGGGTCGATTTTCTTGTAATTGCATTGCTTTCCCAGCTCCCAACAGTAGAAACAACGTCCAGAGGCCCAAGACAGACACAGGCACCTCTTGGCAGGTCAGAACTCCCGGCAAGGAAGTTCAGGGGAGCTGGGGGTGAAGTCTTTGTGTCCCTGAGACTTCAAAACAGGAGGCAAGCTCTACTCAAGCCCTTGGAGATCTTCTTCAAGCAGGGGGACACAGCACACAGCAAAGTCCTTCTCCTTTCTTTGGCAGAAACAGCTACTGCAGGCCAACCCCAGACACACAGCAAAGGGGCAGTACTTCTCCCCAGTTTCTCCAGCTCTTCTCCTTGGCAAAGGTTCCTCTTGATTCCAGAAGAAGTCTAAAGTTCAGGGGTTTTAGGTCTAATACTTATACCCCAAAATGTCTTTGTTCTCTTGGTGCAAGGGTCTCGGAGCGCAGTCCAAACCAGTTCTGCCCTCTCTTGTGCAGCTGCCCGGCAGGAGGTGGAGACAGCATTGTGTAAGGCAGACAGGCCCTATTCAGGTGCAAGGGAAATCTCCTCCCACCACTCTAAATGCAGACCGGGCCTATTCTGGTGCTAGTGAGAATTCCTCCCCCTACTCTGAATGCAGCCCATGTCTATTCAGCCCAGCCCTGACTCATTCAGGAAAGGCAGGACACACATCAACCCCCCGGTGGCTGTCTGAGAGAATGCACCTCCCCAGCCCCTGTCACTCCAAAACCAGACAGTCAATACACAAACAGGCAGAGGCACACAGAATGGTTAAACAAGAGAATGCCTACTTTCTAAAAGTGCCATTTTCAAACACACAATTTAAAAACCATCTTTACTAAAAGATGTGTTATTAAATTCTGAGTTCAGAAAGCCTAAACTTTATTTCTCCATCTTGTCCCAATGGGAAGTTATATTTATAAGATGTTATAAATAAACTCCCATTCTATCCTATGGGGCAAGATAGCCTTTCAATAGTGAAAAACGAAATTGGCAATATTTCACTATCAGTACATGTCACACACGCCAGTACATTTCCTACCTTTCACATACACTGCACCCTGCCCAAGGGGGTACCTTGAGCCTACCATAGGGGGGCCTTACATGTAGAAAAAGGGAAGGTTAGGGCCTGGCAAGTGGGTGCCCTTGCCAAGCCGACATGGCAGTTAACAACTGTGCACAGACACTGCAGTGGCAGGTCTGAGTTACCTTTTCAGAGGTGCACATGTGGGTAGCACAATCAGTGCTGCAGGCCCACTAGTAGGATTTGATTCACAGGCCCTGGCACACTTCAGTGCACTTTACAAGGGCCTTACCAGTAAATCAAATATGCCAATCAGGGAGAATCAATTGTAACAACAACTTACACAGAGAGCATATGCACTTTAGCACTGATTAGCAGTGGTAAAGTGCCCAGAGTCCTATAGCCAACAACCACAGGTCAGGAAAAAATAGGAGGAAGAAGCAAAAAGTTTAGGGCTAACCCTGCAAAAAGGGCCAAGTCCAACACAACCCTCTTCCAGCCTAAAAGCCAGGGTAGACCAATCTATACCTCAAGGGGCTTCCCTGCTTGGGGCGATAGAACATGGAACCTGGCCCACAACAGCAAGGGTCTAATCCCCGTTCTATGCCTTCCTGAACCTAGTTGGATCCCTCTATCCATACTCTCAGGGCCCACTAAGCTGACCCATGGGGAACCCTTCTCCTCACCTGTAGACCCCATCTGTGCAGTGCCTAAACTTACTTTGCTCACAGATGTGTCCCAACAGGCAGACAGTACCCACATAGCCAACACAGTGGTGTGGCCCAGTCCACCCCCGGGGTGTGACTCCTGTCCCCCTCCCAGGGGCAACTCTGTCCACCAGGACAGCAAGCCACAGTGGTCACTGACAGCTGTCAGTGATGAGAGCCAGGACTAATGCCTCTCATGGTTCTCTAACCACTGTGGCGTCAGAGAGTGGGGGGAGGTAACCACAGGTGCCTGGCACCCTTTGTCCACTCTCCCTCCTGTCAGGTCAAGGATAACATCCTGACACTGACCCACCAGCCCAGGGTCTGTACCTTGAGACTGGACAGGAGACTGGGGTAGGCTCGCTCACAACCGGTCCCCCTCCCCGGGGCTCTGCACCCTCCCACTGGGAGCAGTACCCCTAAATTCCAGAATTGTCAGGGCACCTGCGGCAGGTGTTCTGCACAATTCTCCCACCAGTTCATGGGTGCTATCCTGCAACTGGTACACCAGTCCAGAGTCTGTACCCCGAGGCAGGACACAGGACTGGGTGGGCTTTCCCACACCCGGTCCTCCTCCCTGGGGCTCTGCACCCTCCCACCTGGAGCGGTACCCCCAGACTCCCGAGTTGTCAAGGCACCTGTTGCAGGTGTCCCACACAATTCTCCCACCAGTTTAGGGGTGTTATCCTGCAACTGGTATACCAGCTCTGGGTCTGTACCCTTAGGCTGGACTGGTGTCAGGGGTGAGGCTGCCCTCTCCCTGCCCCTCCTCCAGGGGCTCTGCAGTACCTCCAGAAGACAAACTGGTAGGGGTACTGCTAGAAGTTGCCCCTTCCTCCAAGTTAGGGGGGACATCCTGAACCTGGTCCTCTAACCCAGGGTCTGTACCCTTAGGCTGGCCCTGTGCCTGGCAACCCAGGACTTCCAAGGGAGTACATCAACCCACCCCAAGGGAAGCACACTCCTCATGAGTTGTGCAAGAGTCTGCCTGGCGCAGGTCTCCTGCCTCCTGTCCACCTGGCAGAGCAGGAAGACCCCCAGGCCAGAAGTGGCCTCACCAGGGTCAGTCCTGGGGTGCTCAGACCTCAGAGCTGGCAACCCTGCCCCACTAGTCCTTCCACTGGGGACGGCATCCCCCCCACCCTTTTCACTGGACTCATGCACCCTCCTAACTGGAGCGGTGCTGCCAGACACCAGAGCTGGAGGGATGCTGGTTACAGCAGTCTCCCCCAGCTCAACTGACATCCTGGGATCCCCCTCATGGGATGGCCTCCTGGTACAGGTTAGGACCCTCTCCTGGTGTTCACTCATGGAACCAACCAGGCCCTGGGACTGGGTTTTGGGCACCTTGGAACACAGCCCACTCCCACTCCTACTCCTCTGTGACAGGATGTGGGACCCTACACCACTCCTACTACACTGGGACCTATCTGGGCTACCACAAACCTGCCCTACCTCACTTGGTTGGTTAGAACCTGAGCCACTTCCTAAGGTTCACTCCCAAAAGCTTCTTCAGACCCTCTGGAATCCACCAAAAGGTCTGCCTCCGGTGCAAGCTCCCTGGGGACAGAGAACTCACACTCCACCAGGTGTTGGCATAGCTCTGGAAAACAGGGACTTAAAATATGCTCTCCAACAATTGAATCACATAGCCCCACACAAGTGTTGACCAAGCTACTCTTTGCCTCACCATCCAGTGCCTCACACAAGCACCTCATATCACCCTCCTGAGACTGGCAATACAGTGTCTGACTGTTTCTGTCTCTCAACCCACACTCTTCTGGGCTGTCTCCATACTCACATGCCAAGGCTTCTACCATGGGGGAACCCCTCTCCCTGCACCTCTCATCTAGAGTCAGTAGGGTGTCCCGCCCACCACTAGGAATATGAACCCCTGTGCCAGTTCCCCAATCCACCTCAGGGACACTGCTCACCACTGGAGCTACCTCATAAACCTGAACCCCTTGGTGTATGTCAACCCCCTCCTTCAAGTCAGGTGCCACATCTCTGGGTGTGTGTACTTCTCCTTCAGCACTAGACACAACATTTTTGCTGCCACCATCTGAGCTGGACTCCAGCTCCAACGCAGCCAAGCTCACCTCATGAGCTGCACACATTTTCTTTTTAGCTAAGGCACTCATGGCCTCAAGCCTTTTGAGCTCCTCATCAAGCTCTCTCATTCTCAGCTCATGTGCCAAGATCAATTTCCTCCCTTCCAAGGAATAAGTATTCTTGCTCTCCTCTGCCTTTGCCCGCAGCCTCGTGACCCCAACTCATGATCTCTGGCCCTTTGCTTTTCCTCCAAATCCTCTGGAGAAAAATTCCTGGAAGAATGATTACTGCCAGCCCTAGAGGCTGCTCTCACAACAGGCAAATCCTGGGATCTAAAACGGCCTTCTGGCACAACCTCCATCCACATCTACATCATCTGTCTCCCCAGCTTCTCTGGCCTCCCACCAGGCCCCTAAGGCCTTCTGTAGCTCCTCTTTCCTAGAGTTGCTCCTCATGGGACATCCAAAGCTCTTGCAGAACTGCTTGAGTTGCTCTTCTTTGTAACTATTTAACATTTCAATGTCCAACTCCAATTCTGCAGCCTCACTTGCTGGTTTACTACTCAGAGACATGGTGCGAGGATACTTCAAGGGTCAGATCAAAAATAGAACCAAAAATAAAACACAGTATGTGGTTGCGTAGTGGTCTGTATTAAACTAGTGATGTACACCATCACTGTGGGTCAAGTACAAATACAAGTTCAAATCCTCACCGCTGACCACCAATGTTAGAAATGGATGTCTCTAGTTGGCAGAGGTAGGTACCTTTGTCCAAATAGGGACCCTTGCTTCTAGTCAGGGTAAGGAGGATACATACTTTAGATAACCCCTGCTCACCCCCTGGGTACCTTGGCACGAGCAGACAGACTTATCCCAAAGGCAAGGTGTAAAGTATTTGTACTCAAAACACACAGTAATACAGTGATAACACCACAAATGGACACCACACCAGTTTAGAAAAATAAAGTATCTTTATCTTTACTCAACAAGACCATAACAACAAATATCCAACATACAAGTATTAATAAAATGACTTTAAAAAGGTTTTAGGCAACTGGGTCCATAGAAATCTATGGATGCGTGATTTCTCTCAAAGTACCTGCAGTTGCGACAAAATTCACAAGGCCAAACAGCCGCAGCGATGGGAGGCGTCGAAAAACAAAGAGATGCATCGTTTCCTGAGATCTTGGGGATGCGATGCAATAGTTCTGCTGCACACAGGAGAGCGGTGCGTCGGATCCGGTCTGTAGGGGGTAAGCGATGCATCGATTCTGAGGCGACGCCGATCCGCAGGTGATGCGTAGGGAAAACTTGCAGCACAGGTACGATGCGTGGAAATCCGGGATGCGTCGGCGATCGATGCGGCGGTGTTAAGCGGCACTGCATCGATTTCTTCAGCTGCGACCCCTCGATGCGTCGGTTCTTGCAGCAGCAACAGGCGCTGCATCGGCTTCGGCGTGGCGATGTGTGGAGATTCTTCTTGCACCGCAGTGCTGTGTCGGAAAAACTGACGCAAGAAGAGCAATGCATCGATTTTCTTGTAGTTGCGTTGCTTTTCCAGCTCCCAACAGCAGAAACAACATCCAGAGGCCCAAGACAGACACAGGTACCTCTTGGCAGGTCAGAACTCCCGGCAAGGCAGTTCAGGAGAGCTGGGGGTGAAGTCTTTGTGATCCTCAGACTTCAAAACAGGAGGCAAGCTCTACTCAAGCCCTTGGAGATCTTCTTCAAGCAGGGGGACAAAGCACACAGCAAAGCCCTTCTCCTTTCCTTGGCAGAACCAGCTACTGAAGGCCAAACCAAGACACACAGCAAAGGGGCAGTACTTCTCAGTTTCTCCAGCTCATCTCCTTGGCAAAGGTTCCTCTTGATTCTAGAAGTAGTCTAAAGTTCAGGGGCTTTAGGTCTAATTCTTATACCCCAAAATGTCTTTGTTCTCTTTGTGCAAGGGTCTCTGAGCGCAGTCCAAACCAGTTCTGTCCTCTCTTGTGCAGCTGCCCAGCAGAAGATAGAGACAGCATTGTGTAAGGCAGACAGGCCCTGTTCAGGTGCAAAGGAAATCTCCTACCACCTCTCTAAATGCAGACCGGGCCTATTCAGGTGCTAGTGAGAACTCCTCCCCCTACTCTGAATGCAGCCCATGTCTATTCAGCCCAGCCCTGACTCATTCGGGAAAGGCAGGACACACATCAACCCCCAGTGGCTGTCTGAGAGAATGCACCTCCCCAGCCCCTGTCACTCCAAAACCAGATAGTCAATACACAAACAGGCAGAGGCACACAGAATGGTTAAATAAGAAAATGCCTACTTTCTAAAAGTGAAACAACAAATCTAGGACGTGAGTCTTAGACAGAGCGTGCACTACCTGATGCTCTCAAAATGACTTGGGCTTGTCTGCGTCCCTGGGACCCTTCACGCACTTCATTCTTTGGTAAGCTTAAAACAATATAAGCTTAATACTATATGGGCTTAAGGTATTTACAAGGCAAAAGCTATTGTCCTCACCAGTGTTTTTCTTTGTAGTTAACTAACGCGTTTATTGAGGAGGAGGTTATTTTTGGACTGGGAGACGTCTGGGAAGATTACTGTCATACGCACGAGGTCGTGGTAATTCTTTCATTCTACCACCTCTATCGTGTTATATTGGTGAGTTACTTCAGTAAGCAGTGATAGTAGTTACTATTATTCTAATTGGGTCACCATCAGCTGTATACTTAGTCAGCTGATGATTTCATTCATTTATTACAAAAGTTATCCTATGCTTGGATCCGTGGCGCAATTCAGGATTCGTGGTTCTATTCAGTTGCTCTGGGCAACAGGGCAGTGAATTAATGCCATTGGGCACGGGTTGGCGGACCCGCCATTAGGTCATTTTTTACGTGCATCATCGTGGAGGTACCATGTTCAGTTTTGCACATCTTTTCACTCTGGAAATTCTCACTTTTCACTTTATGGGTTTTCTCCAAGGTTGATAGACATGTCACCACTTAGGGGTTGACTTGGCATGAACAGTGGGGTTCTAGATTTGTGGATCTTTTTTGCTCTTTCATTCACGTCTTTATTCTTTCTCACCTTCTACTCACGTTGCATTTCTCCAGATACGTCAATGATATGGCTGCTCCAGATTATTTTAAAGATCAGTCACTTATTTTAAAAGTCGTAATCACTTAGACCATTCCGGATGATGTAGGCCAGTCAATGTTCTATTGTTTATATAACAGTCAACAAGAGTTCCTTATTATATATATGTTCATTTGTAGATTTCCCCTGACAAAGGGTGATCTGTACACCCGAAGTGCATTGGGAGTGATGAAATCCACGTCAGAATGTATTATTTGGTTTACGAATAAACAAGAGCATTTTTTGAAGTTTACATCTTCGAATAAAACAAGTCTGAAGACAAGCAGTTGAACGAAGCCATTACTTTACTGTAGAAGATTCGAAAAACTTGTGTTGTTTACATGATAACATTGTTAACTTTTCACTATCCTTTATTTAGTGATGGATTAACATTGTGTTTAAACACTCATTTTGAGAGCTTCAGGTAGTGCACGCTCCGTCTAATACTCACGTCCTAGATCTGTTGTTTCATTGTTGAACAGGTGGCAGGTTGGAACCACCTCAGAGGGCGCACACCAACTTTGAGAAACTTCGAATCTACTCTATATTGGGTTTATTATTTGCATATTGAGTGCATCATCGCTGTTTCATGATTTAAATATACTTTCTAAAAGTGCCATTTTATTTATTTTATTTGTTTATTTGAAGAGTTTTATATAGCGCTGGATAGACCCGTAGGTATCAGAGCGCTTTACATGAGGATCGTTGAGTTACAAGTTACAAATTACATCCGTTACCAGAGCATAGTAAAACACAGGCAAAAAAAAACAATGTTACGGTAATTCGTCGGAGGGAGGGGGAGGAAGGAGACACATCGGGGAGACGGGGAGAACTGTGCCCAATGTCCGACTGGGTAGGTGATGGCCGAGGGGGTGAACCAGGGCCGATCTCCTCTATAGCTGTCCAGCAGCTCCACCGGGCATCAGCCATGTTGCTCAGGTCTCAGCGATCAGGAATAACAGTTTTTCAAGGGTTACATTAGTTACAGTTGCATAGTCAAACACAGAAGAAACAAGTCCCCAATAGAGGAATAGAGGGAATGAGGGAGGGGAGTGGAGACAGGGGGCTGGGAAGCAGATGAGATTCTGGCAGACCGGCAGTGGGAGAAAAGTACCTTGTGGGGGCCCAAAAAGTTAGAGTAAGCGGGCCCATAACCCAGATGGGGTCACAAAGTCACTAAGTCCAGTGCCAAATTCAATCACCGCGGTAGGTCATCTCGGCAATGTGGGGGGACCGTGCAGCATTGCGTTCCGTGCCTCCCTCAGTAGTTCCTGTACTCCAGTGCGGTCCATCAAAGCGATGGGGAGATGTTTGGCAGACTTCTGCACTATCGGGTCTGAATTGCGCGGCAGATACAGGCAGTATCTCGGGAGCGATCGCCGTGAAGGGCGAATACAGCGCAAATACAGTTAGAACATGAAGGGTACCTTGAGCAGAGGATCACAAATGGCAGGAAATCTCCAACTGCTCTTTGCTAGTACAGTGCTTATTCTGGGCACTCCCAACGTCAGGCACTTCCTTCTTCTATAGTTGGGCTTCTATGGTGTTATATAATTCTTGCAACTGTTCTATTTCTTCAGAGACTATACTTCTGCTGATTTTTAAGCCATCCAGTTAACACATGCAGTAGGGGGACCGCTCCTAGGGTGCCACTTCTGTCCCGGATTGATCCTCCCTAGCGGCCGCCATTTTGAAGTCAGGCAAGTTGTGGCCCACTTCAAAGTCCCGTTTACTGTGTCTCTGTTATGCTCGATTGCCTTTGGGGAATGAATTCAGGTGCCCCCGGACCCCCGGTCTCCCGTGCTCCAAGAGGGGTCTCCCGGCACTACCACCAGTGCCCCCACTCACCGCCTCTCTCGGGCCTGCAATGGTGGGCGGCAGCCTCGTAGGATCGGCGCCGTCTCCCCTACGCTCCAGATGTGCACCGCCGGAAGCTTATTTCTTCTTTGTTTTAGCACTGTGCTCCGTTGCGTTTCTCCGCTAGGCTAATAACACCTGCGGCAGTCGTAGGTGCTGCTCGTCAGCTTCCCCGAATCCAGCGCGTCCGCCGGCCCCATTTTAGGAACCCAGTCCGTTCTTTCACGTCTCCGAGTTCACCAATTACCCCTAGACGCTCGACAACACTTCTTCCTGGTCCTGTTAGTTTTGCGTGTCTTCGGTGGCCGTTTGGAATAGTTTCGGTTACATTTCACGGCAGGAAAATGCCGAGACAGCTGCGAGGCTCCAGAGCCGGGGTGGATCACATCCACCCGGCCATCTTGCCTGGTGTTTCAAACACACAATTTAAAAACCATCTTTACTAAAAGATGTGTTATTAAATTCTGAGTTCAGAGAACCTAAACTGTATTCCTCCATCTTGTCCCAATGGGAAGTTAAATTTATAAGATGTTATAAATAAACTCTGTTAGAAATGGGGGTCTCGAGTTGGCAAGGGCTTGCACCTTTGTACAAGTAGGGACCCTTCTTCCTAGTCAGGATAAGGGAGTTACACTCCTAAAATAACCCCTGCTCACCCCCTTGGTAGCTTGGCACGAGCAGTCAGGCTTATCTTAGAGGCAGTGTGTAAAGCATTTGCACATGACCAACAGTAATACAGTGTAAGCACTACAAACGGACACCACACCAGTTTAGAAAAATATCCAATATTTTGTTATTCTTAAAACAAGACCAATACGATAAAAATCCACAGTACAGTACTTTAAAAATCTTCAGTTATCACAGTGTCCTTAAAAACAGTTCCTTGATGTCGATTGCTCCGTCCGGGCTATCACGGCGTCGTGAACAAACAAATCCAAACAGTTGTGGCTGACTGCGGCGTCGCGGGTCAGCTACGGTGTCGGGAAGACCTGCAAACAGTACCTTTCAGAAATGCAGGGCGTTGATGACCTCGCGGTGAGCTTCCGAAAACACGGCGTCCGCAGGCGTCGGTTCCGGAGGTCGGTGCAGGCGTTGTCGGGGCCCTCGAAGTCACACGCGTTGCAGATCGATCTTCTCTCGGTTGAAGTCAGGAGCGCTGGCGTCGGCAGGCGTCGGGTGCTGCGGTGCGAAGTGTGGCGGTGCGGCGTGCGGTGCCCTCAGGTCGCGGTGCGAGCAGCGGCTCGGTGGCGGCTTCAGATGGCTTCGTCGGTGAGACCAGGGTCGCGGTGTGAGATGAAGGCGGTCCTCGTCACGGTGCTGGCAGGTCACGGTGCAGCAGCGGCGTTGTCGTTGCTGAAGCGCTGTCGTCGGCTGACGAACTGGAGTCGATGGCACCGGCGTCGGTAGGCCAAGACTGCGGTGCGGGATGAGGGCGGTGCGTCATGTAACTGTACGAGCGGTGCCCTCGAACCACGGTGCAAGCAGCGGCGTCGAGTCCGGCGTGGAGCGGCGGCGTCGGGGATACCAAGGCGTTGTCGTTAAGCGAGGCGGTGCGGAGTGCGGTGCCCACAGGTCGCAGTGCGAGCAGCGGCTCGATGGCGGCATCAGCAGGCGGCGTCGGTGAGACCAGGGTCGCGGTGCGGCGGTGCCCTCTGCGGTGCCTTCAGGACACGGAGTTGGAAGCGGCTTCGTAGACGGCGTCGGGCTTGAAGTCTTTGCTGTTCCTGAGACTTCTTGAACAGGGGGCAAGCTCTACCTCAAGCCCTTGGAGAAACTCACAAAGTAGATTGCAGAAAGTTCAGTCCAGTCCTTTCACTGCCCAAGACAGAAGCAGCCACTGCAGGCCAACACAGCAAAGCACACAGCCAAGTGGTAGTTCCTCCTCACAGCTTCTCCAGCTCTTCTTCTTGGCAGTCTTCTTGGTCCAAAAGAGTTCTAAAGTTCTGGGGTTTGGGTCCCCCTTTTTATCCTCAATTTCTCTTTGTTCTCTGAAGGCAGAGAGGCCTTTGCCTAGTCCAAACCAGTTCTGGTCAGTCCTGGAGCACTTTGTTGACAAGACTCCTTCTTTCCTTTTGCAGTGTAGGCCAGGGGCATCAGACACACCACAGGAGGTGGAGCCAGCATTGTGGAGGGAAGGCACAGCCCTAATCAGGTTCCAGGTGCAACTCCTCCCACCCATCTACATGTAGATCTTGCTATTCAGCCCTGTGCTGACTCACCCTGTCTCCTGGAATCCCCCAGCCCCTGTCACTCACACTCCAGACAAGGAATACACAACCTAGCAGAGGCAGGCTTGGATGGTTAGACAAGAAAATACCTACTTTATAAAAGTGGTATTTTCAAACACAGAATGTTAAAACCAACTTCACTAAAAGATGCATTTTATCATTCTGAGTTCAGGCATACTAAACTCGAATTTCTACCATGTTCCCTGGGTCAGTTAGGATCACAGGATGTAATCATCAAAACTGCCCATTCTGGCCTATGGGGGACAGGTAGCCTTGCAATAGTGAAAAACAAAGTAGGCTGTATTTCACTGTCAGGTCATGCCACACACACCAGGGCATGTCCTACCTTTCACATACAATGCACCCTGCCCACAGGGGTACCTTGGGCCTACCTTAGGGGTGACTAACATGTAGGAAAGGGAAGGTTTAGGGACTGGGCAGTGTGTGCACTTGCCAAGTCGACATGGCAGCCCAGGCTGCGCACAGGCTCTGCAAAGGCAGGCCAGAGTTCCACTTTACGGGCTGTTTGCGTGGGTGGCACAATCCAGTGCTCCAGCCCACCAACAGCATTTGATGTATAGGCCCTGGCACTCGCAGTGCACTTTACTAGGGACTGACACATAAATCAAATAGGCCAATCATGGAAACACCAATCCATAACACATTTTACACAGAGAGCATATGCACTTTAGCACTGATTAGCAGTGGTAAAGTGCCCAGAGTCCTAAAACCAACAAAAACTGGGTCAAAAACAGGAGGCCAAATAGCAAAAAGTCTGGGGGTAAACCCGCTGAAAAAGCCAAGTCTAACACAACCCCCTCCCAGCCTAAAGCCAGGGTAGACTAATCAATCCCTTGATGGACTTCCCTGCTTGGGGCGATAGAACATAGACCTGGCCCACAACAGCGGGGGCAAGTTCTGGTTCTACGCCATTCCAAACCCAGTTGGATCCCTCTATCCATACTCTCAGGGCCCACTAAGCTGACCCATGGGGTACCCTTCTCTTCACCTGTGAACCCCATCTGTGCAGCCCCTAAACTTACTTTGCTCACAGATGTGTCCCAACAGGCCGACAGTGCCCACATGGCCAACACAGTGGTGTGGCCCAGTCCACCCCCGGGTGTGACTCCTGTCCCCCTCCCAGGGGCAACGCTGTCCACCAGGACAGTAAGCCACAGTGGCTACCGACAGTTGTCAGTGGGGAGACCCAGGCCTTATGCCTCTCAGGGCTCTCTAACCTCTGTGGCGTCAGAGAGTGGGGGGCGGTAGCCCCAGGTGCCTGGCACCCTTTGTCCAGTCTCCCTCTTGACAGGCCAGGGATGACATCCTGGCACTGACCCACCAGCCTAGGGTCTGTACCCGGCTGCTGGACAGGAGACTGGGGTAGGCTTTCCCACCCCCCGGTCTTCCTCCCAGGGGCTCCGTACCCTCCCCCCTGGAGCGGTACTCCCTTCCAGAATTGTCAGGGCACCTGTGGCAGGTGCCTTGCACAATTCGCCCACCAGTTCAGGGGTGCTATCCTGCAACTGGTACACCAGTCTAGGGTCTGTACCCTGAGGCTGGACACAGGACTGGGGTGGCCTCTCCCACACCCTGTCCTCCTCCCTGGGGCACTGCATCCCCCCACTGGGAGCAGTCCCCCTCAACTCCAGAATTGTCAGGCCACCCGTGGCAGGCGTTCTGCACAATTCACCCACCAGTTCAGGGGTGCTATCCTGCAACTGGTACACCAGCCTAGGGTCTGTACCCTGAGGCTGAACAAGGGACTGGGGTAGGCTCTCCCACACCCGGTCCTCCTCCCTGGGGCACTGTACCCTCCCACCTGGAGCGGCACCCCCAGAAGACAAACTGGTCAGGACACTGCTTACAGTCGTCCTTCCCTCCAGGTCAGGCAGGACCTGAACCTGACTTCCCAACCCAGGGACTTAACCCTGCAGCTTAGCACCTGCCCGGCGCACCAGGACTTCCTTGGGAGCACGCATGCCCCCCCTGAGGGTAACACATGACTCATGCGTTGTGTGACAGTCTGCCTGGCGCAGATCTCCCGACCTCTGTCCATCTGACAGTGCGCGAAGATCCCCCAGGACAGAAGTGGTGTCACCATGGTCACTGCTAGGAGGCTCAGCCCTTCTGGCTGGCCCCTGACCCACTGGTTCTCCCACTGGGGAACACGTCCCCCTCTCACCCCTCACTCTGGACTTCTGCACCCTCCACTTAGGATCGGCACCGCCAGATACCAGAACCACTGGAGCTCCGTTTACAGATGCTCCAGGTTCTCCTGACTCTAGGAGATCCCCCTCAACGGACGGCCTATCAGTACAGCCTAGGCTCCCCACCTGGTGTTCCCTCCTGGAACCACCCAGGCTTTGGGACCGGGTTTCGGGCACCTTGGGCCGCAGCCCCTTCCCACTCCTTCTCTACGGAGACAGGACGTGAGTCCCTACACCCTTCCCATGACACCGGGACCTAGCTGGGCTACCATGAACCTTTCCCACCACCCTTGGTGGGGAAATACCTAAGCCCCTTCCTTCTGGGTCACCGCCAGATGCTTCTCCAGACCCTCTGGAATCCACCAAAAGGTCTGCCTCCAGTGCAAGCTCCCTGGGGTCAGAGAACTCACACTCCACCGGGTGTTGGCCTAGCTCTGGAAAACAGGGACTTAAAATATGCTCTCCAACAATTGAATCACACAGCCCCATACAGGTGTTAACCAAACTACCCTTCACCCAACCATCCGGTGCCTCAGAAAAGTACCCTACGTCATTCTCACAAGACTGGTGAGACAGTGTCTGACTGTTGCTGTCTCTCAACCCATACTCTTCTGGCTGGTCTCCATACTCACTTACCAGTGCTTCTATCATGGGGGAACCCCTCTCCCTGCACCTCTCCTCTAGAGTCAGTAGAGTGTCCCTCCCACTACCAGGAATATGATCCCCTGTGCCAGTTCCCCAATCCACCTCAGTGACACTGCGTACCACAGGAGTAACCTCACAATCCTGAACCCCCTGGCGTATGTCAACCCCCTCCTTGAAGCAGGGCCCCAAATCTGTGTGTGCGTGTACCTCCCCCTCAGTACTAGACATTACATTTTTGAAGCCCTACCGGCTTCCCAATCCAGCTCCAGCTCTCTCATTTTAAGCTCATGATCCAAGATCATCTTCTTTTCCTCCATGGCTATTCTTTTGTCTTCCCTCTCACTTTCCATCCTGAGTTTCTCTAATTCGAACTTCCTTGCTTCCCGCCTGTCCTCCAGCTCCTCTGGGGACAAGCTGCTGCTGCCTGGCCTGGAGGGTTCCTCCCCTCTCAAAAGCACATCCACCCTATGAACAGGCTCCTCCACCTCTCCATTGAGATCACCAGATTGCCCACTGGCATGTCTGGCTGCTACCCAGGCCCTCAGCGCCTTTTGTAGCTCCTCCTTCCTGGTGAGGCCTCTGACCTGGACTTTCAGGTTCTTGCAAATCGATTTTAACTCCTTGACATTGTAGGCTTCCAATCGATCCTCCTCAAAGGCAATTTCTACTGATGCATTCGATGATACTATAGATTCAGGCATGTTGAAGTAGCAAGTTCAAACTGGCAAGATCAAAAATAGGCCAAAAAGAAAAAGAACCTGTATGTGGTACGTAATGGTCTGCGATATGGTAGTAGTGCACACCAATCACTGTAAGTCAAGTGCAAACACACGCCCTATCCTCACCGCTGACAACCAATGTTAGAAATGGGGGTCTCTAGTTGGCAAGGGCTTGCACCTTTGTCCAAGTAGGGACCCTTCTTCCTAGTCAGGATAAGGGAGTTACACTCCTAAAATAACCCCTGCTCACCCCCTTGGTAGCTTGGCACGAGCAGTCAGGCTTATCTTAGAGGCAGTGTGTAAAGCATTTGCACATAACCAACAGTAATACAGTGTAAGCACTACAAACGGACACCACACCAGTTTAGAAAAATATCCAATATTTTTATATACTTAAAACAAGACCAATACGATAAAAATCCACAGTGCAGTACTTTAAAAATCTTCAGTTATCACAGTGTCCTTAAAAACAGTTCCTTGATGTCGATAGCTCCGTCCGGGGCTATCACGGCGTCGTGAACAAACAAATCCAAACAGTTCTGGCTGACCGCGGCGTTGCGGGTTAGTTACGGTGTCGGGAAGACCCGCAAACAGTACCTTTCAGAAATGCAGGGCGTCGATGACCTCACGGTGAGCTTCCGAAAACACGGCGTCCGCAGGCGTCAGTTCCGGAGGTCGGTGCAGGCGTCGTCGGGGCCCTCGAAGTCACACGCGTTGCAGATCGATCTCCTCTCGGTTGAAGTCAGGAGCGCTGGCGTCGGCAGGCGTCGGGTGCTGCGGTGCTAAGTGCGGCGGTGCGGTGTGCGGTGCCCTCAGGTCGCGGTGCGAGCAGCGGCTAGGTGGCGGCGTCAGATGGCGTCGTCGGTGAGACCAGGGTCGCGGTGTGAGATGAAGGCGGTGCTCGTCACGATGATGGCAGGTCACGGTGCAGCAGCGGCGTCGTCATTGCTGAAGCGCCGTCGTCAGCTGACGAACTGGAGTCGATGGCACCGGCATCGGTAGACCAAGGCTGTGGTGCGGGATGAGGGCGGTTCGTCGTGTAACTGTGCGAGCGGTGCCCTAGAACCACAGTGCAAGCAGCGGCGTCGAGTCCGGCGTGGAGCGGCATCGTCGGGGATACCAAGGCGTCGTCGTGAAGTGAGGCGGTACAGAGTGGGGTGCCCACAGGTCGCGGTGCGAGCAGTGGCGCGGTGGCGGCGTGAGCAGGCGTCGTCGGTGAGACCAGGGTCACGGTGCGGCGGTGCCCTCTGCAGTGCCTTCAGGACACGGAGTCGGCAGCGGCGTCGTAGACGGCGTCGGGCTTGAAGTCTTTGCTGTTCCTGAGACTTCTTGAACAAGGGGCAAGCTCTACCTCAAGCCCTTGGAGAAACTCACAAAGTAGATTGCAGAAAGTTCAGTCCAGTCCTTTCACTGCCCAAGACAGAAGCAGCCACTGCAGGCCAACACAGCAAAGCACACAGCCAAGTGGTAGTTCCTCCTCACAGCTTCTCCAGCTCTTCTTCTTGGCAGTCTTCTTGGTCCAAAAGAGTTCTAAAGTTCTGGGGTTTGGGTTCCCCTTTTTATCCTCAATTTCTCTTTGTTCTCTGAAGGCAGAGAGGCCTTTGCCTAGTCCAAACCAGTTCTGGTCAGTCCTGGAGCACTTTGCTGACAAGACTCCTTCTTTCCTTTTGCAGTGTAGGCCAGGGGCATCAGACACACCACAGGAGGTGGAGCCAGCATTGTGGAGGGAAGGCACAGCCCTATTCAGGTCCCAGGTGCAACTCCTCCCACCCATCTACATGTAGATCTTGCTATTCAGCCCTGTGCTGACTCACCTTGTCTCCTGGAATCCCCCAGCCCCTGTCACTCACACTCCAGACAAGGAATACACAACCTAGCAGAGGCAGGCTTGGATGGTTAGACAAGAAAATACCTACTTTCTAAAAGTGGTATTTTCAAACACAGAATGTTAAAACCAACTTCACTAAAAGATGCATTTTATCATTCTGAGTTCAGGCATACTAAACTCGAATTTCTACCATGTTCCCTGAGTCAGTTAGGATCATAGGATGTAATAATCAAAACTGCCCATTCTGGCCTACGGGGAACAGGTAGCCTTGTAATAGTGAAAAACGAAGTAGGCTGTATTTCACTATCAGGACATGCCACACAAATCAGGGCATGTCCTACCTTTTACATACAATGCACCCTGCCCACAGGGGTACCTTGGGCCTACCTTAGGGGTGACTAACATGTAGAAAAGGGAAGGTTTAGGGACTGGCCAGTGTGTGCACTTGCCAAGTCGACATGGCAGCCCAGGCTGCGCACAGGCTCTGCAATGGCAGGCCAGAGTTCCACTTTACGGGCTGTTTGCGTGAGTGGCACAATCCAGTGCTGCAGCCCACCAACAGCATTTGATTTATAGGCCCTGGCACTCGCAGTGCACTTTACTAGGGACTGACACATAAATCAAATAGACCAATCATGGAAACACCAATCCATAACACAATTTACACAGAGAGCATATGCACTTTAGCACTGATTAGCACTGGCAAAGTGCCCAGAGTCCTAAAACCAACAAAAACAGGGTCAAAAACAGGAGGCCAAAAAGCAAAAAGTCTGGGGGTAAACCCGCTGAAAAAGCCAAGTCTAACAAACTCCCATTCTATCCTATGGGGCAAGATAGCCTTTCAATAGTGAAAAACGAAATTGGCAGTATTTCATTATCAGGACATGTCACACACGCCAGTACATGTCCTACCTTTCACATACACTGCACCCTGCCCAAGGGTGTACCTTGAGCCTACCATAGGGGTGCCTTACATGTAGAAAAAGGGAAGGTTAGGGCCTGGCAAGTGGGTATACTTACAAAGTCGACATGGCAGTTAACAACTGCGCACAGACACTGCAGTGGCAGGTCTGAGTTACCTTTTAAGAGCTACTCATGTGGGTGGCACAATCAGTGCTGCAGGCCCACTAGCAGCATTTGATTCACAGGCCCTGGCACACTTCAGTGCACTTTACTAGGGACTTACCAGTAAATCAAATATGCCAATCAGGGAGAACCAATTGTAACAATAATTTACACAGAGAGCATATGCACTTTAGCACTGATTAGCAGTGGTAATTTGCCCAGAGTCCTATAGCCAACAACCACAGGTCAGGAAAAAATAAGAGCAAGAAGCAAAACGTTTGGGGATAACCCCGCAAAAATGGCCAAGTCCAACACGGGCGGTCTGTTGGCGGCCGGAAAGACCAACTGCCACGCATCCGACAGGCTCTTTAAGCCTGCTGGTGCATCGGAGGCAGCCATAATCCCTACAATGGTGGTGGTGCCTGGCGGTGCCTGCCAGGCACCGCCGTAGGGATTATGATGTATCTCCCCGCCAGCCATTTCATGGGGGTTTACCCGCCATGAAAAAGGCTGGCGGAAAGGGGCATTGGGAGCCCGTTGCGAGCCCTGCTTCCCAATGGCCATTGATTTTCAGTGTTGGGGGGCACCTATGGTGCCCCCCTACATATCCCTGCACCATGTGGCAGGCACTGCATGGTGCCTGCCATGTAGTGCAGGGATATGTACAGGGTGCATTTTTTGCATTGCAACAGGTGCTGCAGCCAGCAGCACCCGCCGCAATGCATAGAATACACAGTGCGACCGCCTGTAAGGCGGTCGCATCGTAATCCCTATGGCGAGACCGCCCACGGCTAGTCAGTCGGTCCCATTTCCGATAGGGTGGCGGGTGGACATAAGTCCGCCCGCCATCCTAATCAGGCCCTTAAAGTGGTGTGGAGCTTCATGGTGATGTCTGAGTAGTGTTTGGCTTGCGGTGTGTGTGGCTGGCGCCTGGCTGGCAGCGTGTGTGTATGGGCTTTTGGCTGCCAGTGTGTGTGTAGTGACCAGCAGCAAGTCACTATACACACATACCATCACCGAAACACCAGTCCACACATTCTTCTTTGGTGAGTCCATTTAATTTGTGAAACTGCCATTTTAGCAACAAAGTACAAAACCGCTTTTCAGTTTCAGTGTCAGCCTAACATATGGTGATCTTGGGCAATTTACACTGTTTATGGCCCATTCACTGTCAAGCAGAGAATACGATATTTTCACAGATTAGATTTATAGAGTGCATGGCTACCCAAGGGCTTCCCAGCGCTGCGAGACTACTGCTCCACGAAGGCTAGAGATAGATTAGTGATACTGCTTAAACAGCCATGTTTTGATCGTCTTCCGGAATGCTGCTTCCGTTGTCAGTAATTGAGAATCCCGTGGTAATGAATTCCACAACTTGGGTGCAAGGAGGGAGAATGACCTCCCTCCCCATCTGGCTCTCCTGATTCTTATGGTTTTTATCAGTCGTTCGGAGCCAGATCACAGGCTTCTATTTGGGACATAAGGGGTCAACAGGTTTCTAACTTTACTTTGGCCCTTGTTGTGTAAAGCTCTGTGGGTCATGACGAGTGCCTTGAATTTGATTCTGTTCTCCACCGGAAGCTAGTGTAGTGCTTTGAGATGCTTCCTCGCTGACTCCTGGGTTGGGGCCTTGCACAGTAGCCTTGCTGCAGCGTTCTGGACCACCTGGAGTCGGTTGATCACGAATTTGGGCGCCCCTAGGAAAAGAGAATTTCCGTAGTCCAGGCGTGATGTGACCAAGGAGTGGACTACTGTCTTTCTGAGCTGTATGGGAATACGCTCCAGGATTTTGCGGAGCATTCTAAGTAGTCCGAAGCATATACCTGTCAATTTCTTGGCTTGGGTCACCATTGTTAGGTCCTTATCGAGCCAGAAACCCAAATTTATAATAGATTCCTTTGGAGTGGGTGGGTTACCTAGGCATTTGGGCCAGCTGATTAACTGCCTGGGGACTGCCTTGTTGCTGAGAACCATAAGTTCTGTTTTATCCCCATTCAATTTTAAACAGCTGTTTGTCATCCAACCCATCACTTTTTCTATACAGGGAGCTAAGCTGCCGGAGTCCCCGTTGGTTCTGGGATCTAAGGAAATCACCAACTGGGTGTCATCAGCATAGGCTGTCATAAAGACATCAAACTCTTGAACTATCTGTGATAATGGCTTCTTATAGACATTAAATAGTGTAGGACTCAGTGAGGAGCCCTGAGGCACCACAAGTCAAAGGCATCATCCTTGAAAGTAGATTATTTTCCATAATTTGGAAGGTCCTTCCTTCCAGAAACGAAGCCAGCCACTGGAGAGTGTTACCTTGGACACCGATGGCCATCAGTCTATTTCGCAACATGTGGTGGTCCACCGTGTCGAACGCTGCGCTCAAGTCCAGAAGTACCAGAGCTGCAGAGCTACCCTGGTCCAGAGACATTTTGATTTCCTCTACCACTGTTAATAATGCTGATTCCATGCTATGCTGCGCACGAAATCCCATCTGCATGGGGTGGAGGCATTGGTTCGCTTCCAGAAACTCTGTCAGCGCTCTGTTTACGTGTTTTTCCACCAGCTTCCCAACAAATGGCAACATTGAGATGGGGCGGTAGTTCCTTAGTTGCGTTGGGTCTGAGTTGGGCTTTTTTAGCAGTGGTCGAATTATGGCATGTTTCCATGCCCCTGGTACTACGTCTGATTCAAGAGAGAGAGGTTCATGATTTTAACTAATGTTGGAAGGATGGTGTCTGCAACTTTCTTAAGGATATGCGGCGGGGCAGGGTCTAGTGGCGAGCCTGACCTCACCTTATCCATCAATAGCTTCGCCTCCTCAGTGTACACTGGGGGAAGCTGGTAATGGTTTGCGTGGGGGCGGTCTGTGCCTCATCACCTTCCTGCCTTGGGAGTGTTTCTCTTTCGGTCAGGAGTGCGCTGTAGGTGTCCGTACCTTTTGTGCAGAAATGCGTTGCTAGGTCGTTGCATCTCTTCTCTGGGACTTCCGTTGTATGAGTAGTTTGTGGAGGAGAGGTTAAGGCCTTGACTACAGTAAAGAGTACCTTTGAGGAATTCTGTGCCTGGCTAATTTTTTTTTTCCAAAGAATTTACACAGGAAAAAGACAGCCACATTATAACACAATATAACAATGCTTGGTATTCACTTTGAGGTGTAAAGCATATACTTTATTTATGACATCTGTGGCAACTCGTTTTGGAGGGTTGGATAAGTTTAATGGAACTTTTTATGAAAGCTTTTGTGTTTATGTTTAGCTGCACAATAATTATGTGTTCCATCTGTAACTGTGCCTTTTTCAGAACACATATATTGCTGGATATAAACGATTTCCTCATTTGTCCTTGCAGGCACTAGGGTCATGATTTGAACAGTGCAGCAGGTACAGTGGTACAGGGGCCAAAAGCTCTTGGAAACCCATTAAACACTGATTATTGCTGTATTTTACTACTATGCAAGCAGTAACAATTGCAATTAAATTGCAGGCACTAGAGTCATGATTTGAATGCTGCAGCAGGTGCAGTGGCACAGGGCTCAAAAGCACTTAGAAACCAACTGAACACCAAGCATTGCTATATTTTACTACTAAACAAGCAGTCACAAGTGCAGTTACCTTGCGGGCACTAGGGTTATGATTTGAATGGTGTAGCAAGTGCAGTGGCACACGGGCCAAAAGCTCTAGGCAACACACTGAATACTGATTATTGCTATATTTTATTACTACACAAGCAGTCATAAGTATAGTTACCTGGCAGGCACTAGGGTCATGATTTGAATGGTGCAGCGGCACAGGTGCCAAAAGGTCTAGGAAACCCACAGTACTTGACAGTGGCGTAATGAACCTTGAGGGGGCCCCCCTGCAAAGAACATGGATGGGGCCCCCGATGCTCCGCACTCAGTCAGGAGTTCTCAGACCAGGGGCCCGCTGCCCGTGCACCAGTGGCGGCTGGTGGATCCTAAAAGTTGTGAGGCAAAAAGCTGAGATCTAAGTTGAAGGAGTTAGTGAGTACAGCAAGCTCACCAAAATGAAAGAGGAGCATTCAGGGGTGGGCCTTCCAGAGTGGGCCCCCCCCAGCAAGAAATAACAACCAATAAGAAAAGAAAAAAAAGGTTCAAATGGTGCATTTCGTTTACAACATACACTTCAAGAAATCTTGTTGTACAATTTTGAAAAACAGGAGTTTTAATGGTAAATATTACAGCACAAGGTTCAAGAAATGTCATTAGAAACAAGTCGAAAGATACCCCTGGTATAATACTGAATAGCCTGGTTTGTAAAATCCTGTCCCTTCATGGCTCAGTACAGAGCTCATTAATCACCAGCTGTCCTGCTCAACACTACTGAGCAACAGAGCCTCTTGCTCATAGAACACCCTTCTAAATACAAATCTCCATCCATACTTATTAGAGGACTCCCTATTGAGTGCAGAGCTCTAGTTAGGCATAAAGCTCACATCACCAGATATTCAGTAGACGTCTACTCTGCTAAGATGAATGAATGAAGGGGATTTATAAAGCGCAAAACAGCTGCGGGTGCCTGACATAGTGATAAAAGAATTTCTCACCTGACTTCATACGGACATGCACCTGGAGTTCAAGCTGCCGCAGTGCCAGTTATGCACTACTGGCAAATTCTTAATCAGTAAGTCACCCGGGCCTGGGGTCAGAGGGCAGGCTTCAGCAGCTCTTAAAAGTGAGATAAGGTTCTTATGGCACTCTCCTACGCTTGATCATCGGGAGTAAGGGAATGAAGGAGGTGCAACACTGAATCTTTGCTGCTGAACGGAGAACTTGGATTAGATCGGAAAAGTCATGCACTTGCTAGGCAATTCGCCCAGGATAAATAAAAGACACTAAAGTGCCGGCAGAACAGGAGAAGAGTGCACACGCAAACAGCTCTTCTCTCACCAAGGGGCCATACTACACGTGCGCAAGAAGTGGCTGCAGGACTCCTCCTTCAGCCTGCCCTCTCAACAACTAAACCATAAGGTGGGTGGAGACTGCTCCATCATTGTGCCTGTGTTTGCCTCCCTTGCCCTGCCTGTCGCTCTGCTGTATTTATCCCGCCCTAGGTCAAATCAGCCAATGCCCCAGTACGAGCCTAAGAAGCCACGCTTAAAATGGCCACACCTACTATCGTGACCTCACTAAGCTGGCCTGTGCCTCAAGGGCGAATCACTGCATACGCCTGCCCGGCACATGAGCAGTTGCCCTATCCCCCCAAAAAATTCGACAACTGTTGTTGATCATAATACCGCTCTGTGATGAGCATCTTCACGGTATTTTATTTTCGCTCCTTCTGCTCACTCCCACGTAACTCGTAGAGCAACACCCCTTACGACCCTTATTACCAGTTGCCCATGCTGTGTACAATGCAGGTGGGGGACCCCGGGAGCTTGGGGGACCCCCACACCGCAGGGGCTGCGGGGGCCTGTGTTACGCCATTGTGCACTGATTATTGCTATATTTTTCTACTAAACCAGCAGTCACAAGTGCAATTACCTTGCAGGTACTAGGGTCATGATTTGAATGGTGAATCAGGTGCAGTGACACAGGGGTCAATAGCTCTAGGAAACCCATTGAACACTGATTATTGCTATATTTTACTACTAAATACTTATAACTTACCATATGGCATTGCGTGCCAAGCATTGGCAAAGCCAATAGGTCAAGCCTATGCGAAATCTATTGGCTTTGTCAATGTTTTTGCCATATTACACAGTAGCACTAGCTTCAGTGCAGCATAACTGAAAATGAAAATAAAAGTGCTACAAAGTGACAACCCTGGCTGTGTCATACAACCTTTTACATTACTTTCAGCCATTTGCAACATAGCTAAAAAACATTAGCAAAGCCAATATATCTCACATAGGCAAGACCTATTGGCTTTGCCAATGCTTTTTATCAGAAGAATTGGGGGAATGGTAGGTGGTAGGCAATATGTTGCTCCCTGCAAATTCCAGAACTTTCATCACAGAAATGTGAGGAAAATGTTTTTAAAGTAAAAGTTTGAGGTTTGCAAGGGCTTCTGGGTAAGAAAACCTGGTGACATCCATGCAAGGCATCCCTCCCTGGATTCCCCTGCGTGTCTAATTTCCAAAAATTTGCTGGTTTGCTAGATTTCTGTAGGTGCCGGCTGATCTAGGGCCTAAAATCTACAGTCACCCACATTGCAAAAAAAGGTTCCGTTTTCAGTGGAAAAATGTGATGAGTCGATGTTGCATTTGTGGCCCTTTCTTAATGTGGGTACTAGGCCTACCACACAACTGTGGTACTATATTTATCGGGAGACTTAGGGAAACACAGACTAGTAGAACAAGTGTTTATACCAAGTGTATTTCTCTGCATTTGTGCCTTCCAAATGTAAGCCAGTGTGTAAGAAAGAAGACATTTTGAGAAATCCACTCTAATTCACATGCTAGTATGGGTACCCACAAATTCAGAGATGTGAAAATAACTACTTCTAAACTCAATATCTTGTGTCCGTTTCCTTCATACCTATTTTTCACTCTTTTTATTTTACCATATGAATTGCTCTATACCCTGTACAAAATGAAAAACCATTAAAAGGCGAAGCTCAGTTATTGGCATTCTGTACCTCGGGTTCTTGGAAAACTAACAAACTCTATATATCCCCACAACCAGAAGGGTCTAGCAGATGTGATGGTATATTGTTTTTGTAAATCTGCCATTATGACGAGAGGTTACATATGAAAACGCTGTCACAAATAGCCGTTTCTTACTACTAATTTTCAATATATTTTTATTTCAACAGTTAGGGACGGACCGCCACCGACAGGCGGTCATTAGGGGTTACCCCGACGTCCAGGGCCACCGTCTGACCGCCGGATTATAATTCCGGCAGTCGAAGTGCTGTGGTCAGGGGAAAAGACCACCGTCTCCGACAGGATTCGAGATCCAGTCAGAGTGGCGGTCGGACTAGGAATCTCTGAAGGGCGGCAGAGCCTGCGCAGGTACAGCCATCGGAATGATGATGTCCATTTCCCTCTGCCTTTTCATTGCGGTCAGATATGCATGAAAAGGCATATGGAAAGGGACTTTAGGTGCCCCAAGCAGCGTACCCGTCCCCCATGGGTTTCCGCTATGGGGCCCATGGGGTACACATGGTGCCCCCCCCCAAACACCCATGCACCCTGTGCCAGGCACCACATGATGCCTGGCACAGGGTGCAGGAATGTTTTTAAACATGCCTTTTGCCATTGGGGCTTGTGCTGCAGCCCTTTTCCAGGTCTCAGAACAAGCCTCAGTGACAAAAGGCATGTTTCCAACCGCCTACACAGTGGTCGGATCGTAATTCGGCGGGCGGGACCACCGACTACCTGTCAGATGATCCCAATCCAGCAATGATGGCAGTCGGACGCTCGTCCGAACCGCCATCGTAATAGTGCCCTTAGTGTTTTGGGAAAACCTTGGGGCATCTACAGAAATGGCCCCTTAATAAATCTGGAATTTCGTCTACTTTTCAAACATCAGTCACTCTCCAGGATCACTCATGGGTTTTGCATCGGTTTCCACCACAAACTGGAAGTAGGTTGAAAGCACAATGATTAGGGAAAATGGGCTACATATTTGAAAAATGCCAAAACTGTGGTGCAAAAATAGGTCTTTTGATTCAGCTCTACATGTTCCTGAAAGATGAGAAAACTGTGACATTAGCACAGCAAACCATTTGTTGATCTCATTTTTAGGGAACAAAACTAGCACCTTTTTGCAGAGCACTTTTTCCCTATTTTTCCCCAGAACTGAAAATGTAGCTATATGTTGCCTATTGTCTCAGTCCCCTCCAGGGGGATCCAAAAAACCTTTAGAATCCCTAGGATGTTGGAAACAAAGGAAGCAAATTTGGTGTGGATACATTTTGTGAAAAAACATTATGGATGCCTAAGCACGAACTGCCCCAAATAGCCAGAAATGGCTTAGCATTCTAGGGTGAAAAGGATTAGCAGCCAAAGGGTTCACATACAAGTATTTTTTTCACATTTGTTTTGATTTTTATGCACTATAATATAATAGAAATGAGTGCAAAAATGGTTAGCTTTTTTCAACATTTTTATTATTTATATACATATGTAATATTTTTAATATAAAAATAATTTTTAAAAGTTGTTTAATTACGTACAGTATGTTACACCCATCAATAAATCATATGCATTCTTTCTTCTATATTTACCTATGAGATGTAATTTTTTTATTTTAGTTTTGCCACCTTTTTGTTCACTTTCTTTATTTTTTTTATCTGTTTTCGTTAGAATGGGTAGTCTGTGGAGTTTGCGGTCGCTGTTTCCCATTGTTGGTGTACGGTTCAGGTAATACTATTTTAAAGTGATTTTCTAAGGGTTTCGTGTTAGGAGGAGTTAATTGGACTTTTTTTGTTAGTCAATATTATTTCAGTGTTATTTTAATGTGCTGTTTGATAGTTGTAGTCTGTGTAACTTTAGGGTAGTGTGGTAGGCCTTTTTAATGTAATATTTGGGTATATTTTGTTCTTGTTTGTTATGTATTTAAATTTGTTTCTAATAATTTTGTAGTCTGATGTATGTGAGGGTTGTACCGTAGTACTGGTAGCTGCAACACGCGTGGCTTCGTTTGGCAGATATCGCTTGTTCGAGGTGGTATACTTATCATGGACGTGCCTCCGTTTTGAATTAACTGCTTTGCTATTGTTGCCATACTAGTGGATCCAGACTCAACAGTTCATTTATTTCGGTAAAACTTAACCTGGGACTATACATTTTATTTTTTTTACGGGACATCTTATCGGATCCCTACCCATTAGGTTATACAGTATTACGGACCCTTTCGGAAGACCCATTTGGATTCGTTATTTCTTCGTTTTCATTTGGACTTTCCTGTTATCTATACGAGATTGGCCTTTGAGTTTAACAAATGGACTACGGCTTATGATTTATTCGCATTGGAACACATTGCGACAATTTTCCCAATTCGCCTTGAAAAAGTCTAAGTTAGACGAAACACGTGTCGGCAAGTCTGTGCGCTGGGAAAACTGTTTGAGAGAAATAATTAAAAGAACTTGACAAATCAACAGATGACCATTTTGGATCACTCATTGTGTGCCAGATACCTTACTAGATTGCCCGTATGAACTGGTGTTGACTTCTGCATTGGAATATTGATTTATGTAGAACTTATCCAATACTGTATTTGGATTATTATTAACTATTAAGGGTGTGCTGTATCAGCTTTGTTCTTTGTGACATACAGTATGTTACACCCATCAATAAATCATATGCATTCTTTCTTCTATATTTACCTATGAGATATAATTTTTTTATTTTAGTTTTGCCACCTTTTTGTTCACTTTCTTTAATTTTTTTATCTGTTTTCATTATAATGGGCAGTCTGTGGCGTTTGCGGTCGCTGTTTCCCATTGTTGATGTACGGTTCAGGTAATACTATTTTAAAGTGATTTTCTAAGGGTTTCGTGTTAGGAGGAGTTATTAAGAGTTAATTAGACTATTTTTTGTTAGTCAATAATATTTCAGTGTTATTTTAATGTGCTGTTTGATAGTTGTAGTCTGTGTTACTTTAGGGTAGTGTGGTAGGCCTTTTTAATGTAATATTTGGGTATATTTTGTTCTTGTTTTTTATGTATTTAAATTTGTTTCTAATAATTTTGTAGTCTGATGTATGTTAGGGTTGTACATTTTTTTGAGTGTGTTCATATGAATTTTATGGCAAGGCACGGAGGCCAATATTATGCATATCTCTTTAATTGCCAACTCGCAACAGCAAACAATGTAAAAGAACTTAGAATAGTAAGCTTAAAACATTCTATGGTCCATATAATCCAGTGTGAGGCAGCCATCTTCCTTCTTTTGTTGCTGCTCAGAGCTGAGATAAGTTCGCTCATTTTGCGCTAACTTTACTGATTGAATGAAATTTTAATTATCTAACTGTGTGAATGGGTTTCGATTTTAGCGTGTTTTAACATAATTGTTTATATTATAAGATTGTTTTATGTTTAAATCATAATTAATATTCAAATGCTTCGTAAGTTTTCTCTTGAGATAATTTTAGCATTAGATATGTTAGCTTAAACTTACACGATATGCGTTTTTAGTGTAATTTGCCAAGGTAATAATTTTGTTACAGATAAAAAGCTTTTATATTCGTAGCGCGAGCGCGACCGTTACACGGCGCTCGCGGTCATTGTGTTTCTTGTACAATGCAAATCGTGCGCTTTGTGTAGATTTTAGATTAGGCATAAGGTTGTACTGTTAAGGGAGACCGTTACTCGTAAACTGGCCTTTTGTTTTTTGGTGCGAATCAGCGGTGCGCGTGAGGGAAACAGTCACCTCCCGTCACGCGCTGATCGGTTTAACTACGGTCGCGTGAGGAATCAGTTTCTTCTCACCGCGCGCTGAATAATTAGCATCGGGCGCGTGAAGGAAAATTACTTCCTCTGCCCGATGTGTATTGTTTAGAGTTTTGGGGGTGAATTTAAATAAATCGAATAAAGGAAAATTGATTAATGAGATAGTAAACAGTTTTCTGGAATAGAAATTTTAGATCTATTACTCACTTTTATTTCTGAGCTTCAGGAAGGGAAGTTTTTGATGTATAAGGGACACCGTACTTGCATCACATGATGCGTTGGCCATTTTGGATTGGGCTAAGCAAACTTTTGTTTATGGAGAATTGGCAGCCATCTTTTGGACAAGCAAAAGAGGCAGAAGTCGGTTTTTTCTAGTCACACTGAGGAGGTGATCAGGGCAACTGTCATCTGGAGTTCATGTGAGGCTATCTTGAGACTTTTGGTGATTTTGGTGAATTTTAGAAAGGTGATTGTTTGCTGGTGTGCTTTAAGGCTTGTTAAGGGTTGTTTCTTATTTGGAAAGGATTTTATATTGTATTATGGAGCAGGATAATGGAAATGGAGATGCAGTTGAGATCAAGGTTAAGGAGTGTGTAGATAAGGCAGTATCTGCCCTAGCATCTCAACTTAGTAAGAAGTTGGATGATTGTATGAATTAGAGGCAGATTTAATAAGAATAAAAGTAATGAGGAACAGTTCTGGTCTGTTGAAGAGGTAATGCATGGGTCCACAGCTTGTGGAAGTGGTATGAAGGTTAGCCAGAAGAGAAAACACCTGGCAATAGAAAAAGAGAGAAATGGAAAAGGGGCCTTTATGATGAAAGGCAAAGTGAGATCAACTCGTTCGGAGTTAAAGGAAAAGGCTATAAAGGCCACTAAAGGGGATTGCAGAGCCATTGTCTGCGATGAGTCCTCAAGCAGTGGGGACATCATTATTTCATGTTCCTCAGATTTTGAATCCTCTGACGAAGAGGAGATTAAAAGAAAGAAGATTAAAAAAGAGACAGAGGAAGGTTTATTGGATCAGGTTTTGGATCCATTAGGGGAGCTCATGTTTGACCCGAATACAATCCAGCATCCACTCTCTCCGCAGTGGGTGCCTGCAAAACATGTTGCTCAATATGTTGAATATTGGAATCTGGAAGGAAATGCCAAAAGAGGTCAGGACCAGACTGAGGTCAGAGTGCCCTAGACCTTCTCTGGCTAATAAGGTTGCTTTTACGCCAGAGCTTGATGCTAAAATGTTGACCTTCCTAAACAAATTTGGTAGAGACCCGAGAAGGGGTCTAGATAAAGGGTTAAAGGGGTGCCTTAAAGATTTTTGACTTATGCGAGGAAGCATACTTGCAAGAAGGTGTTATAAATACTGAGGAACTGCGGCAGTGTGTTCAAAGGGCCGTTTGTTTGTTGGGAAATGCCAACGCTTCATTGTGTACTGAAAGAAGAAAAAGTTTGCTAATGAAAATAGACCCTAAATTGGCTGAGCTTGCCTGTAGAGTCGGGTCATCTGGCAAATGGTATGCTCTTTGGTGAAGAGTTTGTTAAGGAGATGGCTAGATATGCAGGGGCATTTAACTCTATTCAAAAAGTCCAAAAGGACATAAGAAAGGTTTTTGGAACGGCCGGGAGAATGCAGGGCCGATTCCCCGGCCGCGGTATTGGAATTTCCCGAGGCTCCTTCTCCAGAGGTGGTTTCAGAACTGGAGGATTTCAAACAGGATCCTATTCTCCAGGACTCTACCCTCAGAGACAAAGAGGGGGAAGAGGTCGCTATGGAGGCGAGAGAAGAACAAGGTTTCAAGGTATGTTTGGAAAAAGACCCTTCGTCTATTCAAGTAAAGGTGGGTGGCAGGCTCGCACTCTTTTTAGACAGGTGGAGAGAAATCACCTCAGACCCTTGGGTCTTACAGACGGTATCTGGTTACAAAATAGACTTTGTTGCAAATCCGATTCAGGTAAGAAGACCTCCTCTTCTAAGATTCGGGAAAGAGCAAGAGGATTTGGTAAGTCAGGACGTTCTAGAGTTGGAAAAGAAAGGTGCCATAGAGAAAGCAGAAAATTCTTGCATTGGGTTCGTGAGCAATCTTTTTCTCGTGGAAAAGAAAGACAAGACTATGAGGCAAGTGATAAATCTGAAGGATCTGAACAATTGGGTAGAATACAACCATTTTCAAGATGGAAGCTATTCATATGCTGAGAGACATTCTGAGGAAGGGAGATTGGTTGACTCGCCTGGATCTGAAAGATGCTTACTTGACTATTCCTGTTTGTGTAGAACAAAGAGACCTTCTAAAATTTCAATGGCAAGGGACCATGTGGAGATTCAAGAGTCTCCCCTTCGGTTTGACATCTGCCCCTTAGTATTTCACCAAGGAGATGCATCCCATAGCGGCATGGTTACGATCAAGGGGGATAAGGTTGATCATTTATTTGGACGACATTCTTATAATGTCGGAGAGCAGGGAACAAGCTCAGGAACATACAAGTTTAGAGGTCAGTGTAATAGAGGATTTGGGCTTCACAGTGACAGGAGGAAGTCTTGTTTGGTTCCCAGTCAGGAGACTGTTTTCCTGGGCTTTCAGATTTGGACCTTGGATTGTGTCTTGAGGTTACCGATGGAGAAGGTCAGGAAAATTCGCAGGTAAGTGCAAAAGGTTCTAGGGAGCGAATGGGTTGCTTTGAGGCAAGTAGCGAGAGTTATAGGACTTCTTACGGCTTCCATTCAGGCAGTTGTCCCGGCTCCCTTACATTATCGAGCGCTTCAGAGACTGAGGACCTTGTATCTGCACAAAGGGGTAAGCTATTCTCAGAGAGTTCGGATAGATGCAGAGGTGCAGGAGGAGCTTACCTGGTAGTTGGAAAATCTAGAGGCATGGAATGGAAGGGCAATCTTTGGACCAAGCCCAGATATGATTATAGAATCGGATGCCAGCCTTCAGGGTTGAGGAGCCAGGTGTGGCTCACTGACTACTGGAGGGAAATGGACGGGTCAGGAGAGAAAGATGCATATCAACTACCTGGAGTTGTTGGCAGGTTCCTTTGCGGTGAAGAGTTTTGCAAGGGATCAGGTCAAATGTTGTGTTCTATTAAAGATGGACAACATTTCAGCAGTGAGATATGTAAACAAATTAGGGGGTCCTTGTTCGAAGGCTTTAGCAGACTTGGCAAGAGAGTTTTGGCATTTTTGTCTGAGCAGAAACATTATGATTCTAGCTCAATACTTGCCGGGGGTGAGCAATTCCGTTGCGGATTGGAACTCAAGGCAACTGAGGGACTTCAACGATTGGAGACTAAACAGGGAAATCTTCTTTTCGTTGGAAAGGAAATGAGGTCCTTTTGTGTTGGATCTTTTTGCGATCAGAGTAAATGCTCAAATTCGCAGATTTTACAGCTGGAGGCCGAACCCAGCTTCAGAGGCGGTGGCCACTTTTCTGCAGGTTTGGAACGGATCTCGGTGTTACGCTTTCCCTCCCTTTGCTCTGATTCAGAGGGTTTTGTTGAAGGTGAAAAAGGAAAGGGCAGAGATAGTCTTAGTAACCCCGTTTTGGACCTCTCAAGTTTGGTATCCAGATGTTATGGAAATGTTGATTGCCGACCCGGTACTTCTGCCGAATGTGCCAGAGTTGTTAACCAACGCTTCAGGAAATTTTCACGACTTGGTTCTTCAGGGTCATTTAAGGCTTATGGCTTGGTTGATTTCGGGAGAGCCTGGCAAATGTCGGGCTTATCTTCGGAAGCTTCAAAGCTCATTAAGGAGTTATGGGCACCAGGGACCTCAAAGGCATATAGGTTGGCCTGCGGGAGATGGGTTCGTTGGTGTGCTTCGAGGAGTCTGGATCCGGTATCAGCTCCTATAGTGGAAGTTGTAAATTACTTAATTGAGGTTTTTCATGATGGAAAATCCTATAGTACTGTAAATATTGGAAGGTCGGCTATTTCAGCAGGTCATGATTTAGTGGATAGCATACCTATCGGTCAACATGACGTAATCAGGAGACTCTTGAGAAGTGTGAGAATTAAGGCTCCTCCGGGAGCTAAGTATTCTTCCCTTTGGGATGTGGATATTGTTTTGAAAGAGCTGATGAGTTGGAGCGAGAACGAGTTTCTAAGTCTCAGGGATCTTTCTTTGAAATTGGTTATGTTGTTGTGTCTGATTTCTTTCAGGAGGGTTTCGGACGTTAAGGCTTTAGAAATTTCTGGGCGTAGGTTTGTACCAGAGGGTGTTTGTTTCTGTATTTCCAAAAGAACAAAGACTATGTCAAGAACGATTTTCTACCCTAACTTTGATTAATGTAGAAAGCTTTGCGTGGTGAGATGTTTACGTGAGTATGAGAGAAGGACTGAGTGTCTGAGAGACAGTGCGGATTCACAGTTGATAGTTTCTTTTAAAACCCCACACAAGGCTGTCTCTGCTCCTACCTTGGCTCGTTGGGTCAAGGAGGTCATGAATAGGGCGGGGATTGATTTAACTAAATTTGGTGCTCACTCTGTTAGAGGGGCCTTGGCTTCTAAGGCTTTTATCCTGGGTGGGGGTTTATCAGCTATTTTGGCAGCGGCTGATTGGTCTTCTGACTCTGTTTTCAAGAAATTTAATTGTAAGCCTGTTGATTGTCCAGTAGGGAATATTATGGCAAGGCTTTGAACATGCATAATATTGACCTCCGTGCCTTGCCATAAAATGCAGATTTTCCACAGCCAGGGTGGGTAGAAAATCATGATTTTATTAAAGACACGGAGGCTGATATTATCCCTTTCTTTGTTTTCCCACCCATTAATGGTTGTTTATGATTCTTTTCAGGAGGAGACAACAAGAAGTAAATTTGAAGGAAGAATGGATCTTTGGGACCTTGAGTTTAATTTTTTGGTATCAGTTTTATCTATTTGGAGCAAACTTTTAAGCTTGTTCGCAGCATAAAGAAGGAAGATGGCTGCCTCACACTGGATTATATGGACCATAGAATGTTTTAAGCTTACTATTCTAAGTTCTTTTACATTGTTTGCTGTTGCTGCTGTGAGTTGGCATTTAAAGAGATATGCATAATATCAGCCTCCGTGTCTTTAACAAAATCTTGATTTTCTACCCACCCTGGCTGTGGAAAATCTGAATTTGCTTTACAGGTTTTTTACGGATGTCAGAGGTGTTTTTTTTGTAACTTGGATGTGTTTTTTTTTTGTTTTCAAGAAAAATACTTAGGGGCTGATGACGATGGCTGGCGGATCGCCACCGCTGGCCCGGCGGTGGCGATCCGCCCGCCATCGTCATGAGATTTACCCCCCACCACATTATGATGGCGGTGGGTATCCGCCGGTAGCAATCGTCACGATTGCCTGGCGGAGCGGTCAGCATGCTCACAATAGCGGCGGAGCCTAGCAGGCTCCGCCGGCACAATTATGATGCCTGCGGAAGCCAGCCTTTCCATGGCGGTTGAACTGCCATTGAAAGGCTGGCAGAGAATGCCTTCAGGGGCCTGTTGCGGGCCCCCCTTGTGTTGGGGGGAGGTGTGGGTGCACTGGGGGGGTATTTCACTGCACCAAGTGGCAGGCACAGTGTAGTGCCTGCCACGTAGTGCAGTGAAATGCACAACATGCTATTTTTGACATCGCGGCGGTGCTGCTGTCAGCAGCCGCCGCCGCAATGTTAAAGGTGCGGAATCCGACCGCAGCGGTGGCGGTCCCATCATAATTGAATATGCGGGACCGCCGCACGCATGGCGGTCGGACCCAATCACCGCTACGGTGTCCGCCCGCCATCGTAATGAGCCCCTAAGCATTTTTTAACCAAATGTATGTTTCACTTTTTCCTTGATGTTTGGGTTTTTCTGGAATGTTCATTTTTTTCTAATTTTCAGATGATTTAATGGATTCCCTGGATTACTGGAATTATATTGCATGTTTAGTTTTGTGTTGTTTATTTATACATTTTTTAGCACGTTTTAATTAATTGTTTTGTGGGGTGGGTTGTTTTTGTAGATTGTCATTTGCTTACCAGGACTTCAGCTATGAAATTTTAAGTTATATTTCATTCTATTTAGTTATGCTATTGAGTGGGTAATGTTAATTTGTTGATGTTACATATATATTAATTCATTATCTATTTATCAGCTTTCTTGTTGAGCTGGATATGTGTATAGATGATAGGAAAGTGTTTGCCTATAAAATTAATGCAGGTTTTATTGGTTTGCAGATTTTTATATTTTAAAATATTTATTAAAAAAAGTTTAATTATCAGTTTTAACATTGTATTTATTTTTTCAGATTAAAGATTAAAGTAGGGCTCTTGGTATTGGTTCTTTAAATATTGTAGGCCTTGTTTGTTAGTAAGATTACTTTATATGCTAGGAGTGCATTTCTTTAGTTTATTTAGATATATTTGGCTTGATTTTGTTTAGGGATTGTTCCATTCATGGAGGCTTTGTTCTTTTTTAAGTATTTCTAAGAAAGCATTTTCTAGAGTGTAGAGTGGTTTCTTCCACTGTGTCATTTGTCTTTGCTTCTAGGGACATGGTGCAGTCCACTACAGAATTTGATACTTGGGACGGCGTCTGTGTCATCATTGGTGCATGCGGCCAACCCAAGTTCCTTCAAAATAATCCATTAGTGGGGCTAGCTTTGTTTCATGCTTTTAGTGATGGGGGCTTCGATCAGAATGGCATAGTGCTTAGGTACTTGCTACAGGGAATTATGGTTGAGCTATTATTTTTTGTGTGTAAAATCTGGGTGAGTTGTATATTCTATACTCATGGTGGATTTTTGGAGATGCCTCCTTATGCTCGGTTACAATTATTAAAAATATGTGATGGATAGAATGCTTAAATTAATCTCAGACATTATTAAGGGCAGCATCTCTGTCCATCGTTATTTTGCACACCATGCCACCTCGGTAATGATGGACTAGTATACGGCCCAAGTAATTACCAGTGGCTGAGATTAATTCAAGCATTCAATTCATCATTTTTCTGTATAATTTAGTGCATACTTCAATGTGTTGCCCTAAGTGGGATGGGTATGCCCAGACGTGGGTCCTGTGTGCACTGTATCAGTTTAACCAATCTATACCTGTCTGATGAGCGCCAACAAGGGTGTAACCGGTCCTGGGTTGCTTGTGTTTCAGTACAGAGAAGACCTGGCCTGGCAGTTTGGGCTGGACTGTTCCCACTGGAGCAGGGTCAATGCTGATTTGAATATGACTGGGTCCAAACTGAGGTGGCACGGTATGCAAAATAATGATGGGCTGGGATGCAGCCTGAGTAATTACCAGTGGCTGAGATTAATTCAGGCTTTCCATTCATCACTTTTCTGTATACTTTACTGGTTAAAATCAAAGCAATACCATTGAACTCCAGAGTGTGAGTAGGTTTTCAGTATAATGGAAATCATTACCTGTTCAAAATCTATGATGACTGGTTCAGGGTTATTGTTGTTAGTTTGTTGTTTTATATTGTAAAGAAATGCCTTTTTGTACGGTCACCCCCAAGTTTTTCGACTGATGCTGCTAGTTTTTCAACTCTGAGAGTGCACTGAGGCCTGCTAACAAGACCTCAGAGCCAGTGCCCTAACCCTAAAGTGTATATCAAATTGGCTGTACCCAATTGGAAATGGCTGACTTCCCTGTAAGTCCATAATACATGGTACCCTGGTACCTAGGGAATGTAAGCTAGAGGGGTACCACAGGGCTTGCAGTACTGATTGTGCGCCGTAAAATGAGTCCCCCAGTCTGCCACTGAAGACTGGTAGAGCAGTCGTGCACTGCTAGCCCGACTCTGCCATTGAAAGAAATGGCAAAGTCACTACTTCCCCTGTACATCTGTTTAAGTCACCCCCCTGGCACGCCCACATAGTCTTAAGGCAGGGTGCAACATATGACACGGGCAGGACATGTATCTTACATGCCCTGACAGTAAACACAGAAAACTACAGTTTTTAATGTAGAAAGACTTGGTTGTCCAAATGGCAAGTATAGGATTACACGCTGACCCCGTAGCTGTGCTAAAACCCGAACTGTGAGACCAAAGTAGGCACTTCATGGTATCAAACAACTCCTTACATTAAGCCCGACTTGTATCTCAAGTTGAAGTTGATGTAACTTGTTGCAGTGTGCAGCTTTACCAAAGCTGCCACTTTGTTGCCCTTAAATCTCCTGTGCCTTCCCTGGCAAAAATTGAGCTTGCTCCACCAGACAGCTTTCTGCCGTCCTGAAGAGACGTGCCAACGAATCTTAGGAAGGGGAACAATGAGGGATTTCAGGCCAGGGAGGTATTGACTCCCTCCTGCAGGAAGCCACTTGAGTGTTAGCTCCAAAAGGCAGGCTTCAAAGGATCCCCTTTGGTTTTGCTATGTTCGCCCTAAGTTGGCAGGGTATGCCCAGACCTGGGTCCCTTGTTCACTTTGCCACTGGATTGAAGATAGCCTGGCTGATGATGGCTGTAAGCCAGAAACCGGTCCCAGGATGCTTGTTTCCGGTCCAGGGAAGACATGGCTTGGCAGTTTGGGCTGGACTGCTCCCATGAGGCACAGGGTCAGACTGATTTGCATATGGCCATGTCTGAACTGGGGTGGCGGAGTGAGCTAAAGAATGATGATGGATTAAACCCAGATCAGTTGACTGGGGGTGAGTGCTTGCAATGTTCAACACTCCGTCCATCATCCCCTTTGGTTTCAAAGGAGAAGCTGCCTTGAAGAGCAGATGTGTTACACTAGGCAGGAGGGATGCCCCATTGTCTAGGCAGATAGGCTGGCACTGGGAGCAGAAAGGGGAACCTCACTTAAAAATAGGGGGAGGAGGAAATAACCTTACTTCGCCCTCCTCTGGGTTTACCCAATCACACACAGAGAAGTAAGGACGTATAGATCGCTTTTCATGAGAAATAATGAAATGGCAAAGTGCAATGCTTTGAAAAAACTGCCATCACCCACAAATATTTGTGGCATGCTTCATCATAGGGCTGCTACAAACACCTCTGCGCAGACCAACGCATGAGGTGGAGCAATAGGGTGGGGACGACAATACAAACATAAAGAAAAGGACAAGGATCTAAAGAAAAATAAGTGCAGACAATAAGTTAAAACTAACTAAGGGATATCCCAATAACTATTTCATTCGCGGATTCCCTTGTTAGAGCTAAAAGGTATCTCCCTACCAAAGGATGGTGGTGAAGAAAATTAATTATGCACCATTCACCCCTCCATTCTGCAAAGAAGTCGACATGTTTCAGCTGGATATCGTGTCTCTCCCGGCTTTCTTCAGGACTATTAGATCTCTAGTCTTACTCCCTTTCTAATATACCTCAATATGTATATCGATTATTACACCTGTTACTTATAATCTTATAAACGTCCTGTAATCAAACTCCAATTTGGATCTGTAAGTGAGAAAAAACGTATGTACAAGTGAAAAGAAAACTGGGAATCATAACAGTTAAAATACCTTGTGTTTTCTTATGTGAAGAAACATTGCTGTCTCGGCCCTCTCAACCCATTTGGTGCGACGCGGCTTGTTAATCATTTATTTTAAACACCGCTCATGGGGACAGTGCCCTTATTTTACCGTGAAATCCACGATCCCTACTCAGGATCTCCAACAATATTTAAAACCGTTGTATATACACACCTATCAGTCTCTATCACAACAGCACTCAGTGAGTATCACATGCATATACCCTTACTAGAGAAGCTCGGGCATTGAGTCAATTACTCGGTTTTTCTTACTGCGGAACCTACTCAAACTGACGCGGGAATGAGGGCGACCCCCTGTAGTCACACACTAATTTAGAGAGTGGGGGTAATGTATAAGTAGTTAGAGAACGACACAAGCTATCATGGAACAGTGATTTACCCAATCATTGCCTGCATTTCGTACATAGAGGGTGTATTTTCATGAGCCCCTGATGTTGGACGTGCCCTGAGAGAAACATGCACGATCGAGACCCCGGGTCTCTGCTCCCTGTATTGAAATGCGGAGCGACAATTTTCCAAACTGCCAATCCGTACACTTCCCCCTCTTAGAGCTAGGCCCCAAGCTTACTGCGTCAAGGTGGGTTTGCCACTGGCTCTGTGTCTCTCCCGGCGCCGCGTAGGTACCGGGAGTCAGTGATCTGGGCTTCTAAAAGGAGCTTCACTTCCTGCCACGTGACCGCAAAAGCGTGTCATGTGTGCACTGTGATGTGTTAGGTAGCGTGAGGACCTCTAGAACGCTAACCTCATCGGCTCGTGCGTGCACAAAACGTAACCTGCTCGGGTCAATACCTGTTCACGCTTGGGTCAGAACTCTAAGATCCCAGGTCTTAAAGTGGTGTATATGTTTTGCACCTTACTTA